>BSBN01001965.1:1347500-2695000 GCA_027924645.1 Cunninghamia lanceolata | reverse complement strand
AAAGAAGCCTTGTTGAGTGCCCTAACTGATTCAGAAATGACAAATGTTTTCAGACTAAAAACTGCTCAAGAAAATCTAGAAGAAGTTGGAGAATCTTTATGAAGGTAATGAATATGTCAAATGTGCCAAGCTACAAAGTCTGAGAGGAAAATTTGAAAATCTAAGGATGAGTGAAGATGAAAACATCACAATCTACATACAAAAGATAAATGAACTTGTGTGTGGTATCAGGTGTGCTGGTGGAACTTTGGAAGAATCAAAGATTGTGGTAAAAGTGCTCAGATCTTTACCCAATTCATACAAACATAAGGTTATTTCTATAGAGGAGATTAGGACTATCTCAGAAGTTACAAGAGATCAGCTGGTTGGCAAAATTTTATCTTTTGAATTAAGTGAGTTTGGTGATTCTCTTCCTAAGTTTGAATCTGC
Organism: Cunninghamia lanceolata; assembly: GCA_027924645.1. Lineage (NCBI taxonomy): Eukaryota > Viridiplantae > Streptophyta > Pinopsida > Cupressales > Cupressaceae > Cunninghamia > Cunninghamia lanceolata. The sequence continues at coordinate 2,694,571 of BSBN01001965.1, read as the reverse complement.
ATTTAAGGCTAGTGTATATGGAAAACAAAGATGTGATCTGGGTTAAATCTCTTCAACAAGATAAAATAGATTTGTGAAGGCAAGAAAGGGTCTTGAAGATGATAAAATTGAGATTACAGATCTTGAAGCTCTTATTACCAAAGAATCCCAAGAGGGTAAGTATTAAGGAAAGTTTCCATTCAAATGTTTTACTTGTAATAAGATTGGTCATTTTGCCTCAAGATGTCCGGAGAGGTTTTCAAAACCAATCCCTGACAGATATAAAGGTCAGAAGAAATGTTACTATGTCTAAGAAGCTAGAGAAGGAGTCACAGATGATGAATCTGATCATGGAGGTTCCACTGGAAATGATTGGGTGTTTGTTTCTATCAAAGAAGAAGAACTGATGTTTACTGAATCTACTAGCTGTGCAAATGTGGAAAGTGCCTTGGCTGCTCAGGTTATTGAAAAGGATTAATGGGTGATTGATAGTGGATGTTATCATCATATGATTGATGATAAAAGAAAGTTTATAAGCCTTCAAAAATATGAAGGTGGGCTTGTAAAACTTGGAGACAACTCAGCTGGTAGAATTTGTGGTAGAGGATCCATCTCTTTTGATGGTAAGAATAACACCAATGATGTTTTGTACATGGAAGGACTAAAGCATAATCTTTTCAGTGTTGGATAGTTGGTTGACAAGGGTTATGATCTCTGATTCGAGGATGGAAAATGTAGAATCTTTGAAAGCTCCAGAACTGAAATTGTATCTGGTACTCAAACTAGAGGTAACATCTTTCATTTAAGTAGTTTTGGCAAAAGTTGTCTGATTGCTCAAACATATCAAAGTTAGTTATGGCATAGGATGATGTGTCATGTGAATTTTGATAACATTGTCAAGATAAGTTCTATTCAAGCTGTAAGAGATCTGCCAAAACTTGTGAAACCTGATAGCATGTGTAGAGAATCTCAATTGGGTAAATAGAACAAAATTTCATTCAAAAGTAAAGAATAATTTTCAAGTGAATGGTTGGAACTCATGCATACTGATCTGTGTGGTCTTTCTAGAATTAGAAGTGTGCAAGGAGACAAATATTTTATGTTTCTAATTGATGATTACTCCCAGATGATGTGGGTAACCTTCTTAAAAGAAAGATTAGAAGCTCTTGACAAATTCAAAATGTTCAAGGCTATGGTGGAGAATGAGATTGGTGGAAAGATAAAGTGTCTGAGATCTGACAGAGGTGAAGAACTTACCTCCCATGAGTTTGATTCATTCTATGAAAAGCATAGAATAAAAAGATAGTTATCTTCTCCTAGGACTCCACAACAAAATGGAGTAGAGGAAAGAAAAAACTGGACCATTCAAGAAGTTGCCAGGTCCATGATGATGGAAACAAATGTTCCTTAAGTCTATTGGAGAGAAGTTGTGAGTACTGTTGTCTACACTCTTAACTGGGTGTAGATCAAAGGCAATTCTGGTAAGACTCCTTATGAACTATGGTTTGGTCATCCCCCTACTGTGAGATATTTTAGAGTTTTTGGCAGCAAATGCTATATCAAAAGAGATGAGGATCTAGGTGAGTTTGAATCAAGAAGTGACGAAGGAATATTTTTGGGTTACTCTACTCAAAACAAGGCATACTGGAGCTTTAACAAAAGATTGAAAAAGATTGTTGAAAGTGCAAATGTTAGAGTTGATGAAAGCAAAGAAGGTCATTCCAGGTCTTGTGGATATGATTTAGAAGATCAAGATGAAAGTCAAAATCAAGGAAGGCAAGTTCAGACCCAGATTTAGATCCAGATTGATCTAGAAAATCTAGTAACTCAAGAGGATAGTGCAAAAGTTAAGGAATAGGCTCAAAAAATAGAAGTTCAAGCAAATCCCAAAACTCCTAGGTATGTAAGAATGAATCATCCTAAAGATCAAATCATAGGAGATAGAAATAAAGGTGTTTGAACTAGGAGAAGAATTGTTGAAGATCAAGAAGAGATTTTTCTGATTTCAAAGATCGAACCAAAAACAGTAAGTGAAGCCTGCAAAGATGAAAACTGGGTAGAGGCAATGGAAGAAGAACTAATACAAATTGAAAAGAATCACACTCGGGATCTTGTTTCTAGACCTGGGGAAAAAAATGTGATTGGAACTAAATGAGTCTTTCAGAATAAACTAAATGAAGAGCTGAAGTTGTAAGAAATAAAGCAAGGTTGGTATGCAAAGGATATTCTCAAGTGGAAGGAATGATTTTGAATAAACTATTGCTCCAGTGGCAAGAATAGAGGTAGTCAGATTGTTTCTTGCTTTTGCTACTTATAAAGATTTCAAAGTCATTCATATGGATGTCAAGTCAGCATTTCTAAATGGAGAGTTAGAAGAAGACGTTTACATTGAGCAACCGAAGGATTTTAGTTTTTTGATTAGAGAGATATGGTCTATAGGTTAAGGAAAGCATTGTATGGACTCAAACAAGCCCCAAGAGCCTAGTATGCAAGATTAGATAAGTATTTTCTAAAGCTAGGTTATAGCAAAAGTACTGCTGACAGTAATCTTTACTTCAAGATTGATCATGAGAATATTCTAATTGTTGAGGTATTTGTTGATGATATCATTTTTGGTGGAAATGAGAGTATGTACAAAATATTTGCTGATCAGATGAAGAGTGAATTTGAGATGTCCATGTTTGGTGAAATTAACTTCTTCTTAGGTCTGCAAATCACTTAGTAAGATAAATGTATCTTCATATCTTAGTCTAAGTATGTGAGAGAATTATTGAAGATGTTTGGAATGGAAGATTCAAAGCTGGTAGGTATGCCTATGGTAACTAGATGTAAGTTGAGTAAAGATAATAACTCCTCTAAGGTAGATTAGGAAAGGTATAGATCAATGATTGGAGGACTACTTTATATGACTCAGATCAGACCTGATATCATGAATGCAGTTGGACTTATTGCTAGATTTCAAGCTGATCCTAGAGAATCCCATGTTGTAGCAGTCAAGAGAATTTTTAGATATTTCAAAGGGACAATTGATTATGGTATCTAAAGGATAATGACTTCACTCTTCATGCATATACAGATGCTGATTTGGGTAGGAGATGTGGATGATAGAAAAAGTACTAGTGGTGGTGAATTCTTCTTGGGAAGTAGATTGGTTTCTTGGCTAAGAAAAAAGTAGGAGGTAATATCCCTATCTACAGTAGAGGCAGAGTATATATGATGCAGAGGGGATTGTCTTCACTTAGAAATCTGCAACAAAACACTTCACAAACCTCTAAAAGCAAGTTGAAAATAAAATGGAATAGCAAATGGAAGAAGAGAAATCTGCACAATACTATTTATTCAATTGTAAATTTCACTACAAAATATGGAAGCATATGAGCTTCTGAGAATTACACATCCAACAGCTACAGTAAATAATTTTCTTCACCTCTAGACTCGTTCCCCAATAAATAATTTTTTTTTCACCGAGCTCCAATAAAAATTTGTCACTTATTCCTTTCACTGTGCCCTTATTTTTGAGAATTTTCTAAAATGGTTTCTAGGTTTCGTGCATCTTATTTCCATCTTTCAAGAACATTTTAAATTTTGCAATTTTAATAATAAATGAAAAAGTTATGCCCATTTTACTAAGACTAGGTCTCATAATTATGACCCCCATTTTTGGAGTTACAAAATTTGGAATTACTAAAATAAAATTTGGGAGTTAAGTCCACCAACCTGGGCCATAAAGACCACTTACAAGATTCCTTACACTATGATGGTTACAATAATAAGTGCCATTAATTCCAAGATTCTTGGCAACCCCACTTATGACAAAATTAGTCAAATCCCACCAAAATTACATTTACAATTGCACCCAAGGGAAATTACATTTGTTGCAAATTAAAAATATTTTTTCCCAAAGCCCAATAACCTTATTGAAAACAAACCAAATTAAAATAACAATATTTTTAGTGATGCACTTGATTTCCATTAACCGTGGATGCTTCTGCATTAGACACCCAAGGTAAGAAGTTTGTGAGCATACACTCACAAATATATGCACAAGAAATTGCTATCTTTTTTTTCTCTTTTTCCAGTATCTATCTAGAATACTTCCCATACTCCACCAAATCTACTCTGCACTCCTCTTTCTCAACATGGAATCAATGTAACTTGACCTCCTCCACCAACATGCATCTGTACTATCCTCTACAACATCACACAAATCTTTCCTTGCATACAAATCAACACTAACAACATCCAACTGTACTATCTCTTCTGTATTCACTAACTATTCTTCTACACTCACATGCAAATCATCCTTAACAAATTCAAAAGAATATAATTTTACCTCTTTTACTTGTTCCTCTATTGTTACTGCTACAACATCTATCTACTCACTATCTACTGCAATCTTTTCATCTTCATACACTCTACTCTCATCCTCATCATAAAAATAAAACATATTATGTATTACCTCTTTCTCTGCAACCTTTTCATCACCATTGTTTACTACCCCATCTTCTTCATGCTCATTCTCTACTGGTGCAACCTCATGATCTGCAACAACTACAACCTTCTTCTCATCCTCAACCATGTCTACTTTGTCTTCTTCAATGCTTGATGTCAAAACAATCATAGCTATACTCATTATTGCATTTTTTACCTCTTCTATTGCTGCTGTCCTTGCTTGTCTCATTATTCTTTGAATAATCTTTCTAATGGGCCATGCAACCTTCCTCTTCACTAATAAGTGCCAACTTTGCAATTGTTGAACTATTCTTTCCATATCTTTTTCCATCTCTTCCATAGCTTGCCTCAGTTCTCGTATCTCTTTCTCAACCTCTATTTGTCTCATCTTTTCCTCTTTCCTCTTCCTCTCTTTTTCTTCTTTCTTCTTTTGTGAACCCCTAGCCCGCAAATACCTTCTAGATAAATCCATCTTCTGCTCAAGCAAGTCTCTCCTTGCTTCTTGTCTTTGCCTCACCTAGGTCTCTTCTTTTTTTCTCTACCTAGTCTTTTGGCAACTAGGTTCTCTCTTCAACCTACACAAACACAAACACACAAACACCAAACTCTCTTTCCTAGACCTTCTAAGCTCTGATACCAATTGATGTAGAGGGGATTGTCTTCACTTAGAAATCTACAACAAAACACTTCACAAGCCTCTGAAAGCAAGCTGAAAATAAAATGGAATAGAAAATAGAAGAAGAAAAATCTGTATAATAATATTTATTCAATCTAAAATTTCATTACAAAATATGGAAGCATATGAGCTTCTAAGAATTACACATCCAACACCTGTAACAAATAATTTTCTCCACCTCTAGCCTCCTTCCCCAACATCTGGGTCTCTGCTTAATTTGTTTTCACCTAGCTCCAATAAAAATCTATCACTTATTCCTTTCATTGCACCCTCATTTTCCAGAATTTTCTAAAATGGTTTCTAAATTTTGTGCATCTCCTTTCCAACTTTCTAGAACATTTTAAATTTTGCAATTTTGATAAGAAATGAGAAAGTTATGCCCATTTTACTGAGACTAGGTCTCATAATTATGACCCCCCATTTTTGGAGTTATAAATTTTGGAATTACTAAAATAAAATTTGGGAGTTAAGTCCACCAAAATGGGCCATAAAGACCACTTACAAGATTCCTTACACTATGATGGTTATGATAATAAGTGCCATTAATTCCAAGATTCTTGGCAGCCCCACTTATGACAAAATTAGTCAAATCCCACCAAAATTACATTTACAATTGCACCCAAGGGAAATCACATTTGTTGCAAATTAAAAATATTATTTCCCAAAGCCCACAAACCTTATTGAAAACAAACCAAATTAAAATAACAATATTTTTGGTTAAGCAAGATTGCCATTGACCATGGATGCTCCTACATCAATATAGCAGCAACAAACAATTGTACTCAAGTTCTATGGATGAAGCAAATGTTGAAGGACATCAAAATTGTGTTTGAAGAGCCTGTCACAATTTTCTATGATAATTCAAGTGCAATAAGTATCTCAAAGAATCTAGTGTTGCATTCAAGGACAAAGCATATATCCATCAAGTTTCATTTCTTGAGAGAGAAGGTAAATGAGAATGAAGTCAAGTTAGAGTTTGTATCTTCAAAGGATCAGATTGAGGATGTTTTCACTAAGACTCTTCCCAAGGATACTTTTGAGTATCTCAGGGAGAAGTTAGGGGTTATTACCCCTCCTGATCAAAATTAAGATGCACTAGAGTACATTAGTCCGATGAAACTCACAGTCACATCTTGTGATCTGAATTGATGTTAAGAAGGCACTACTCAAGGGGAGTAGTCTGCATATAATTTTTGAGTTTAGTCTTAAACAAAAATAAAGAGAAAAGACTGCAAACATGTACCCTTTTCCATTGATGTCAAAGGGGGAGAGAAATCATGTGAAAAACTAGTTGCTGATGAAAGGGGGAGCAGTGAAGATAGTGGCTGCAGAAGTGATAAGAGAAAGGGGGAGAAGTTCTTGTCTTGATGGTTGAATCCATTTTTCACATCATATGTTTCCATCAATGACAAAGGGGGAGATGGTTGCAAATATGTGTCTAATCAGTGTTGTCATTGATGTCAACATATCCTTGTTGCCATTGGTGTCAACTGTATTCCATTTTGTTGCCTCTTTAGTAGACTAGAATGTCGAGGATATTGAGAAAATTAATGAAGATAAATGTATGTGGACCATATGGCTATGTAGAGGATTGTCTGAAGTAGCTCTAGTTAAGATTTGAAGGGTTCACATGAAGATTTAAAGAAGCTATGGCCATCTAAGTAGAACTAGTTTTCTAGTATTCAGAAGAGATAGAGTGACAAGAAAGAGGTCTGGATTGTTTTAGAAATGTAAAATGATGATCTACAGATCTAAAGGCATGTTTGGGAAGTCAATGTGTATCATCAACTCAAGTGGTTCATGGTTTGGAGGTCCGCAACAAATCTTCTAGTGTAAAATTCATAGAAGACAATGTTCTTGAGGTTCTAGATGAAGATGCAAGTGATTCTGATATTTTGGAGGAGTACGGATGTTTTTGTTGAATTCAATGTGCTTGTGAAGGTCTCTGGATCATGTGATGGCTGTGTTGAAGGTTTGCATTGAATTTTGAGCTCATTCGTGAAGATTTCCTTCTCGGTGCTATTATTCTTCTCAGTCTTGGCCGACCGGATGTTTCGAGCATATTATAGATGATCCAAGAACAATTTTATGAAGCATGGCGTGTTGATCAAGGAAGATTTGAGTCCCAGTTATGTTTGGCCAATAGCAAAGTGATTCACATTAAGTTAGATGTTTGTAATGATGACCTTGATGTTTATTCCAAGGTTGATGAAGGATATAAAGGCATGTAGATGAGTTGTGAAAAAGTGTCCTTGTGTGAAAATAATATAATCTGAAGGAAGGATCAAAGGCAAAGCAGAGTAGAGAAGAAGCAGAAGAACAAGAGTTGTTTTTATGAAGAGTTAGAGAAGAAGTATTTGGGACAGAGTAGAAGTTTTGTGAGCATTCAATGAAACTAAACTAGGCATGAAAAAGATGCTATTTATCAGTTAAATTCTTTCTATATTAAACATAATTTTGTAGGTAGTTAGCCCAAAGGCATGTACCTTCTCTTTTCTTTTAAGTACTTTTAACAGGGTACAAATCTTGTGGGTTAACCCCCACTGTGAGGGTAAAATAGTGATCAATCAGATGAATAATAGATGACCCAAACATCAACAGAATAGAGAAACAAAGAAGATTCAAATGAACAAAGTAATGAACAAACATAGCAAACCTCTTCCATTTCGAAACTTCTGTTGTTCGCCTATCACGAATCGTCCTTTCGCAGATGAGATGAGCCCTCAGAGAGTGTAATTCTTTTAAAGCTGTTTGAGGAAGTCGATGGTGAACGGCTATAGTGTGATATGCAATGAAGGTGAGCTCCAATGCAACAATGGTGATCTCAAGCTTGTAGATGACAAATGGGTGCCAAAGGCGCGCTGGTGATATTTCTGCAGAGTAACGATGTCAAAAGCCTGGATCCTTAGAATGAAGGGATGAAGCTTCATTTATAGACTCGGAGGAATAGGAATCAACGGTTGAGAGAAGATATGAAGATCAATGGTTGAGGATGGTTGAGGAATGTGCAACCAGTGGAAATGTGACAAGTGTCCCAGCTCCATCATGAAAGGTGGGATGTGACAAAACTGATTGGAGAGTTAACTCCATTGACTGGTCTGTTAACAGAATTGATTGATCAGTTAGAAGAGTGGATTGTGGAACTGACTGGATTGATTGAGGATTTGACTCAACTGACAGGTTAGTTAATAGATTTGATTGATTGGTTAACTGACCTCTGATTGGAGAAGAAATAGGCCATGTGGGTGAGGGAAAATAAGGCAATTAAATATTAAATATATTTAATTACATGTGCAACCTGATGAGGTGGAAAAAGGTGATGTGGAATTTTGAATTTAGAACTTTAGGATAGAGGAATTAGGCTTAATTAAATAATTAATGATTATTTAATTGTGAAGGACTTTAGAAGAATTTTAATTAAATAAATAGAATTTATTTAATTGTGAGATAGTGAATTGATTAAATAAATTTGGAATATTTATTTAATTAATAGAAGAATGGAATGCATCTTTAGAATATTTATTTAGGATGATTTGTGTCATTTTTAGGCGTATACATTTTGCCCCTCTTTGATGCAATGCAGTTTACAGCGTTGCTTCAAAGAAATTGATAGTCTGAGTGATGATACATGCCCTGGTTTGCCCCTGGTACAGGTTAAATGACGATAGGATGCCCCCTCGGGAGATTGGACGAGAAAAATGGCGAAAGTTTTGGAGACGGACGATCTCACGACGAGGAAGGGGTTAGGATAGGTTGGAGGAAAAGGGATGCGGTCAGGGATGCGGGAAGAAAACGGGAGAAAAAACGGACACGGGAAGTAGTCACAGTCATCACCTAGCCAGAATTAGGGTTTGGAGGCTATAAATAGGAGCTGGGTCCACAAGAATAGTCATTTGCACACTTGGTTGATCTGGATTGGAGAAAGAGAGCTCAGAGCAAACTTAGAGCAGCATGGCAGCCAGAGCAGCAGACATTCCACGCGAGGAGCACCGATTCGAGCGAGTCTGACGATTCGGGCGGCCAGCAGAGGCAGGACCCCCGGTATGTGCTTCGAAAAATTTCTCCTAGGGTCGAGTTTAGGTGTCATAAATGCCCGTAGAAAATAGGTGAAATAGATGCGCCAAAATGCAGAATGGCGCATATGCCTCGCGAAGCTGCGCTTTTGTAATTTCACGGCGCATATGCCAGTTTCGGCGGCGCATGCGTGAAAGCTGCGCATTTGTGCATTCTAGTTGCGCTTTCGTAATTGGGTGGCGCTTTTGTATTTCTGCCGCGCATGCGTGAAATGTAGCAGCGCATTTGTTAAAGTTGCGCATATGTGACTTCTTGCGGCGCATCCGTAATTTCGCGGCGCATACGTGGATTTCTGCGGCGCATGCATTAGAACAGCGCATATGTGCCCTGTAGCGGCGCATATGCAATTTTGCGGCGCATATGTTGATTATTGTGGCGCATATACCAAAAACGGTGCTTTTACCACCTGTAGTGGCGCATTTGCTCGAGAGGGCAAATTACTTAGCCAAAGTGATTCGATTAGCGTCCTGTTTGACACAGGAATCGATGAGCTATCTCTGAGATTGCAGGAATCTAGTCAAGAGATGTAGTGTGCTGTTTGGATCAATTTGAAATGCTAAGTTTAGTTGATATAGTTCAATAGATATGTTGAGTATGGTATATGCAGCTTGAGACTGACGCCTTGCTTTGCGTGCTTGCAGGAGGAGATACGAGAGACTCTGCAGTTGAGGGAGACGTTCCCCATGCCTTTATTGTAGAGATACATGCTGACGGAGGCTGACAGAGTGGCACTTGGTGCCATGGGTTTAGATTACGTTTGCTTTATGCCCGAGGTGCAGGCGAACCAAGGACTATTGACAGCTGCTATGGAGAGATTCCATAGCGAGGACGGGACCTTCCACTTCCCCACTGGAGAGATGACAGTGACGCTGGAGGATGTCTACAGGATACTGCACTTGCTCGTGGTAGGCAAGTTAGTGGAGTATGACGCACAGCGGGACGCGGGACTTGCCGAGTGTCAGCGAGTATTTGACGATCCCGAGCTGGTGGGACAGGTCATCCCGTGGCAGGATATCTATGACTATTATGACTACTTCCCTGGGATTGTGGCTGGACTGATTGCGGGCGTTGTATGCCCGGATAGGAGATTGCACGGGTTCCCCATTGGATGGGGCAGGATCATGGAGCGGATGCTGACCGAGGGCACCTGATATGCGTGGGGACCCTGTGTGCTAGCCCACCTATATCACGACATGCATCAGGTGGTGTACCACTACAGCACGAGTTTATCAGCCGGGGTGTTGCTGTTACAGTTTTGGCCGTGGGAGCACATAGCGGTGACCAGGCCGATATGCGTCTTTGCTAGGCAGCAAGGAGAGCCATACAGCTATGGCTATGCAGGAGTGATTTCCCAGCATAGGCTGGGGAAGCTAGAGTACTGGCGGCATACCTTGGATGGGGTAGATGTGGTGTTCTGGCGGCCATATCTGGATTGCGAGCCCTGGGATGACGAGGGAGATGAGCTACCCTACTGCTTCCAGACCAGGTGGTTGATAGGCCGGACACGGCACATACTGGAGAGGCAGATGGTGGGCCGAGTGCTGAGACAGTTCGGCAGGAGACAGGGCATGCCGCAGGGACAGGCCATGTTTGCACGGACACATGCAGAGAGGGTCCGATGGGGGCCGATGGCTTCTTATGAGGAGGCCCTGGCAGAGTTCTAGCAGTTGCCTTACGTGGCATGGGACATGAGGCAAGAGATAGCAGATGCGGGGGTTACACAGGAGTATGAGGATTGGATTACCGCACATCCATTCCTGAGATATTCAAGACCTGGCATGCTGGTGCCTCGTATTGACGAGGCAGACTTAGAGGAGGAGGGAGAGGCTGGCCCAGGGCGGAGGGGCGCTAGAGGAGGACGAGGACGATGGGGTGGCCGAGCTGCAGAGAGGCCGAGGTAGCGGAGGAGGATAGATCGGGCTGGGCAAGCAGTGCCAGGACAGGGGGAGGCACAGCAGCAGGTACAGATGCCACCACCCCAGCAGGTACCACAGCAGCAGGTGCCACAGCAGCAGGTACCATAGCAGCAGGTGCCACAGCAGCAGGTGCCACAGCAACAGGTGCCACAGCAGCAGGTGCCACAGCAGCAGGTGCCACAGCAGCAGGTGCCCCAGCAGCAGGGGCTAGGACAGGCAGAGGCAGCACAGGGGCCAGTGCAGGGTGAGGCACATGAGAGGACTATAGCCAGCCTGAGGGGACAGGTGCAAGAGCTGCAGGCACAGCTGAGGAGAGTGGAGAGGAGGTGAGATACAGACGCAGCGGTGATCGCTGGTTTGACTCGCGAGCGAGACATGGTAGATGCCCGGGTACGCCTTATCCGAGTAGAGAGGGACACAGCAGTGGCTGCCATGGGTACAGACACAGCGAGCTTGTTTCTGGTTGGGCAGGTGCAGCAGGCACAGGCATAGGTAGGCTAGTTGCAGACGCAGTTGGTACAGGCGCAGACAGACCTAGCCAGAGCGCAGCAGCAGGCACAGTACTACCGAGGCTTGTACCATGGTGCCGTGGCGTCGAGCCAGAGGGTAGGGAGTTTCAAGAGTCAGTCTGGGGTGGCTCACAGAGCAGGTCCTTCGCAGTCAGGGGCATCCGTGATGGGACCTCAGCAGTCAGGAGCTGGCAGTGGTGGCCCACAGCAGCAGGGGTAGACACAGACCAGATTTTGTACATTTTTGGGACATGTATCACCGTCTATTTAGACGCACATTGTATATGACACTTTGATTTTGAGAGAGATGGTGATATTGTACATTTGGACCTTTTTGTATATGATAGTATGGATGATGATGCAGCTTTGGGTATCTATTGCATGCGTTATGAGATGATGATTTTACTTCTATTGTATGATGTGATTCTATTGCATAGTTAGATGGTCTATATGATGCTATATGAGAAATACTTTGATATGCTGGTATATGATATCTATATGATCTAATGTGACAAATGAATGCAAAATGTAATATGATGTCTATGTGATGATGCAAATGTATGTATATGAAACATGATTTCTATGTTATGATGTAACTATATATGTGAGATGCTATTGGATGTTTATATGATGTAATGCTTTGAATGTATGCAGTTGTAACATGAGTACTATGTGGTGATGTAACTATATATGTGATGCACTTAGCTATGTTGTTTGATTTTTTGGGCTTTTAAGATTAAGATGTGATGCAAATGTATTGGTGACCTAATGCATTGGATGGTGCATTCTACTAACCTAATCATGTGCATGACTAGTTTCTATGAATGATATGATATGCTCCTATATGCCTTGTTTTTGTGATGTCCAAATGTACTCTATCGACATAAGAATGACATGATGGATAGAGGAATGGTTGCGAAAGAATGACTTAGGAATTTTTCTTGATATTGTTACTCTGCATAGTTTGAATAATGAGGATTGTATGGATGGGTGCATGGATATAGGACGGATGTTTTGCTTTTAGATTGCTTTATTTCATCATTGGGCATTTTGTTTTTGGTACTTTTCTGAAATGTTGTAAGTGAATACAAGCATCTAGGTATAATTGAACCGAGATGACCTGAGTATCGCTAACATGGAGTGTGATTGAGCAAGTTAATATAAGCATCTAGTCAAAATTGAATCTAGATGACCTGAGTACTTCTTGCTTTTCAACAAGCAAGGATTGCCCCCGTTCATGTAAGGCCTTGGATGTCCTCGATGATCCTTTGCTGATCATGTCCTTAGACAAGGCATCGCATTACTAAAGTTTAATCCACAAACAACAAACAAAGAAAGTAATCATGCCCCCATCATAGCATCTCTAGCTTTTGGCATCCTTGAGTAGCATAGGAAGGTATGATAGCAAAAACCAAGACTCTGTAACTTAACCCTAGGTTCCAATCTACAAAAGCATATTTGCGTTGATATGTGTTTATTTCTTGCCTTAATTTGCATAAAATCATTTAGAAGACCTTGGGTATTTGCTTTGCATTGGATAGGTTAAGATGCTCATTGTCGGGATGTCTGCTTGAAGTGCGGGTGTTTGCTTGCATTTGCTTACTTGATGAGAAGGTTGCACAATCCTTATTGAGAAGACGGACCCTAAGGGACTGACCTAGTGCCTCGGGGGCTCATTGCCAAATGGCCTTGCCTACGTGACGACGCAGAGGCAACGTAGTTCGGGGTAAACCCTAATGGACCATGGATGGACTAGAAGAAAGACGACAAGAATGAAGACAAGAAAGGAGATGAATGGGACGTTGGGAGAGATGGAAGCCTCAGGGGCACATTAGAATAATGGCCTTGCCTACGTGACGGCGCAGAGGCAACATAGTTCACGGATTCGGACCACAGACACCGACGAGAGACACTACACTAGGCTTACATTGAGGAGACGGTATGGGACAAAACCTTGGTTGACAAGGCCACAAGGTGAGTATCAAGCCATGATAGGTAACTGTCAAGCGTTTATTGTGGGATGGATATGGGTTGAATGGGGAAAATAGAGGGAGAAAGGGCTCAAGGTGATTAGATTCCCGAAGATGGAGAATGCGGTTTGTCACAAGTAACGCCTGTTTACCAGGTTTTCATCACTTGCTTTTATTTGCACGAGAAGCTAGAAAGTAACATGACGCCTGATTGCCAGGTTTTCACCATGATACCTATCCAAGGTGCCTGTTTGCCAGGTTTTCCCTAAAGGACGATTTTTTTGTATGCTTGCTATTTTTTTCCGATTTTTTTGCATTTTCTCTTTGTAACTTTTTTAATTTTTTTGATTTTTTGATTTTTTGACTTTATTGTGTCCCCTTGCACTGGGGTTCTCTTAGATATAGAACCGGCGAAGGTGCATGCTATTGATTGGATCATCAAACAACTCACCTTCTAATGTGGCCAACTGATATGCCCCCGATCCGTAAGCCGCTACAATTACATAGGGTCCAAGCCAGTTAGGCTCGAACTTACCTTTCTTTTCTCTGTCCTGCTGATTGCGAGGGTTCTCTTTTTGGACGAGGTCCCCAACCTTGAAGCATCTTGGTCTAACCTTGTGGTTGTAGCTTCTTGACATCATCTGTTGATAGGCTTTGAGATGGTCAAAAGCTTTTTGGCGCCTTTCCTCTAGCAGTTCTAGCTCTTGTAGCCTGGAGACTCTGTACTCTTCGTCTGATATGAGACCTTTCAACGACACCCGAAGGGATGGGAGTTCGACCTCAATGGGAAGGATGGCTTCAGAACCATAGACGAGGGCGTAGGGTGTAGCACTTGTGGGAGTGCGTATGCTGGTTCGATAGGCCCACAGAGCGGGATTGAGTTGGACGTGCCAATCGCGACCAGCTTCATTGACAGTCTTCTTTAGGATTTTCAGAATGGTTTTGTTCGATGCCTCAGCTTGGCCATTACCTTGGGGGTAATATGGAGTGGAGAAGCGATGTTGGATCTTGAAACGTTCACAAAGTTCCTGGACATCCTAATTTTTGAAGGGTCTCCCGTTATCCGTTATGATGGATGAAGGGATGCCATATCGGCAGATAATGTAATTCAGAATGAAAGAGGAAATTTGCTTTCCTGTGACGGTTGATAAGGGAACGGCTTCAATCCACTTTGTAAAGTACTCAGTGGCGGTTATGATGAATTTATGGCCATTGGAAGAGGGCGGATGAATCTTTCCCATGAGGTCAAGTCCCCACTGGCAAAAGGGCCAGGGTGTCGTTAGAGGTCTCAACTCCTGAGCAGGTGCATGAATCAGGTTCCCATGTATCTGGCACTGTTTGTACTTTTTGACGAACTGATATGAATCCATTTCCATATTAGGCCAGTAATAACCCAAATGCATGAGTTTCTTAGCTAAGGAAGGACCGTTGGAGTGTGTTCCGCAGATCCCTTCGTGCACGTCTCGCAAGGCAGTTACAGATTCTTCTTGTTCTAGACAACGGAGTAAAGTACCATCCAGACCACGTCGGTAAAGGGTATTGGGGATAATGGTGTAATGGGAGGCTTGTCGGATGAAAGTTCATTTTTGGTTGGAAGAGAGGTCCAAAGGAAGGACATTGTCCTTGAGGTAAGTGTAGGTCTTACCATACCAAGGTGAATCAGATCCTACTAGGTGGCAAATGGAATGGGTTTCGAGGAGATCATAAGCCGGCTGTCAAATTATTTCTACTAAGAACTCATACCGTGACTCATGTTCAGGTATCTCAAGAAGAGAGGCTATGGTCGCCATTGCATCGGCTGCTTTGTTCTCTATCCTGGGTATTTGCTCAAACGAGATGGTCCCAAAATGTTCTTTGAGGTCGTCGACCATTCGCTTGTATGGGATGAGCTTCTCATCTTTTGTCTGATACTTGTCGTTGACCTGGTTTATGACAAGCTGAGAATCACCGTAGACACATAGTGCTTGGATTTTCCACTCAGTGGCCATCTTGAGACCAATTACCAAAGCCTCATACTCCGCTATATTGTTAGTGCATGGAAATAACAACCTGTAGGACTTTGGAATTGTGTCGCCTTGGGCAGTGATGAATAAGATACCTGCCCCCGATCCATGGTTGGTGTAAGACCCGTCGAAGTAGAGTTTCCAAGGAGATGTTGACAGAGTGAATAAAGACTCATCGGGGAACTCAAACTACATTGGTGAAGTGTCCTGTAATGGTGCCTCAGCTAGTTGGTCAGTGATGATTTGCCCCTTGATGGCTTTTCTGTCCACATACTCTATATCATATTCGCTAAGAAGCATAACCCATTTGGCTAGTCGACCTGTGAGAGCTGCTTTGCTGAGAAGATATTTTAGTGGGTTGATCTTGGCAATGAGTTTGACAGGATGTGCCAACATGTAGTGTTAGAGTTTTTGTGAGGCAAAAACTACCGCAAGGCATGAACGTTCCACCTGTGAGTACTGCAGCTCGTAGCCCACTAAGGTTCGACTGATGTAGTACACAGCTCTTTCCTTGTTCTCATAGTCTTGCTGCGCTAGGAGAGCCCCAAGAGCAGTAGGTGTAGCAGATATGTAGAGAATCAAAGGTTTTCCTTGGATCGGAGGCATGAGCATAGGAGGATTCATGAGGTACTCCTTGAGCTTGTTGAATGCCTCTTCTCACTGCTCATCCCATTTAAATGGAACGTTCTTATGTAGGAGATGGCTGAAAGGATGGCACTTGTCTGCCAGCTGTGAGATGAACCTGCGGATGGCCTGTAGCTTGCCCTGTAAGGATCTCAACTGTGTTAGAGTTTTGGGCAGAGGCATGTCCATGATTGCTTTGACCTTGGCTGGGTCTACCTCTATGCCATTTGCTGACACGATGAAGCCTAGCAGCTTGCCCGATGTTACCCCAAACACACATTTCTTCGGGTTCAATTTTACTTGGAATTGGTCCAGCCGTTGGAAGACTTTCTCTAATGTGTCCAGGTGTGAGTCCCTGGTGAGTGATTTTGCCAAGATGTCGTTAACATAATCTTCCATGGTCACATGCATCATGTCATGAAATATAGTTGTCATGGCCCGCTGATATGTAGCACCTACGTTTTTCAGCCCAAATGGCATGACATTCCAGCAAAAGGTACCCCATGGACAAGTGAAAGCAGTTTTGTGCTGATCCTCTGGTGCTATTTTGATCTGGTTGTACCCTGAGAATCCATCCATAAGTGACAGCATTGTATGTCCTGCCGTGAGGTCGACTATGATATCGATGTTAGGCAAGGGAAAGTCATCTTTTCGGCATGCTTTGTTTAAATCTCTAAAATCGTTGCATAGTCGAACCCTGCCATCTGGTTTAGACACCGGCACAATATTAGATATCCATTCAGGGTAATCTATAGCTCTGATGAACCCCACGTCTAACAATTTCTTGAGTTCTTCCTTGACCAGTAGGGCTATATGGGGATGCATCTTTCTCAGTTTTTGCTTTATGGGCTTCATCCTTGGATCCAATGGCAAGTGATGTAGAATCAGGTTTGGGTCCAAACCTGGCATGTCGGCACATGACCAAGCAAAGCTGCCTCTCTTCTTTTTAAAGAATGGTACAAACTTGGTTTTCTCAGGCGGCGTGAGAGATTTTGCAAAGTGGATAATCTGAGGCTGCTCTTCGGTTCCAATGTTTATTGGCTCTGTTGGCTCTACCACGATCTGTGACCTTTCTTGATACATATCATTTGGGAGGGTGTCAAGCAATCCATCGTCAGGTGCCACAGTTGGGTTTTCACCTTCAGATACGTCCTTTCTTTTTACTGTTTTATGATCTGACACTGCCGCATGGCGGTTTTCACCGTCAGATCCCTTTTTGATCTTTACATTTTTGTGACTAGAAGGCTTGGCACCCTCCCTGAAGTAAGCTACAGTATTGAGTTCGATAGCGAAACCGGCTTTATGATCTCCTTTTGGTAAGTGATCTCGAAGTCCCATATAGTCAATGTAGGCATCATCGTTCTGGAACACATCTAATTGAGGGGTCCCTTGCAGGTCCCAGTCAATAAGCTCAGGGTGTAAGAGGGGAAGGGAGTCAGATGAAAGACCTGATTCATTGATAGTGTGGATGGAAATATTAGGGGCACAGGTGGGGGTAGTGTTCTGGGTGGTACTTTCTTCCAGGTTGTTTATCGCAATGGAATCTATACTTTCCTCGAAAGCCATAACCTCAGGGAGGGGCAAATCAAACTCCAGTGGTCTGTCCCGTTGCGTTTGTCTCTCATGATATGGGCTAAGAGTTTGGATGGTGTCAATCTCTTTGTCATCGTAAGAGTGCTCTGTTAGCTCGTCCCACTCATACTGATTAGAATCATCCGAATCTGCATCACTATCCTCTTGGAGTGTTTCAATTGTCTCCACTAGGTAGGTATTTTCTTTGGCTTTGCCCTTGCCTTTGTATCCCAAGCCAGTGGTGTTTCTAGCCGAAGAGGAGGAAGAAGGTTGTATAGGTTCGATGATCCCCTCTTTTCTGAGGCCGATAGGGCCTTGTCCTTCATATCCCATCCTATGCAAGATGGTTTCACCCCATCCATAGAGTTCTGTAGGGAGTCTAGGTGGCTCTTGGGGTGTGTTTTCTTCTTCGGCATAAAGCCATTGCAAGAGATCTCGCTCCTCTGATTCATCGGATAAGGTCCCCCATTTTACAAAGGGGTTTGCGGGAGTGATAGGAGGAGCAGAGGGCTTTGGAAAATGCCTGGGTTGAGGCTTGGGCTGGCCAAAGGAGCGAGGAGACAAGGGCATTTTTGCAAGGTTGAGGCTGTGCTCAATCTGGTATTCCCCCACGCCATTTTCTTTTATGGTGATTTTCATTGGTTTTGGCCGTGAGGAGGAAGCTTCGGTAGTATGGTCTTGTGGCGGAGTAGGGAAGATATGGGCTCGATTGTTGGGTATGACACATTCCAGTTTTTCTTGGAAAGAGTTGCAATGTTGGTAGGGGTCGGGGTCGCCGTGTATGGTGACCTGCTGGCCATCGTGTGGGAACTTTATGCATTGATGTTAGGTGGAGGGGACAGCTTTCATGGCGTGGATCCATGGTCTCCCTAGTAGAATATTGTAAGCAAGCTCCCGATCAAGGACTTGGCACACCACATCTTTAATTACCGGTCCCACTTGAATGGGTAGGACAACCGTTCCCTTTGTGGTTCGTTCCTCCTTGTCATAGGCTTTGATAGTAATTTTCCGTCTTGGATCTACTGCCTGTTCAGAGAACCCTAATGCAAGGACTAGCTTCAAAGTGCAAATATTCAAACCGGCACCCCCATCAATGAGAACCCTCTTGATGCGGTGCCTGTGTACGAATGCGACAATGTGTAGAGGAGTGTTGTGGGGTTGAGACATGGAAAGGTCATCTTGTTCTGTAAACGAGATGGAAGTGGAGGATGTCAAATTACCCACCATGGTTTGAAACTTTTCTTGGGCTAGGTTAGTGGGGACAGTAGTTTCCACTAAGGCTTTCTCAAGAATCTCCTTATGAGAAGGAGATAGACGCAAGAGCTCCAATATAGAAATGTGAGCCGGAGTCTTTTGCAATTGGTCGATGACATTATATGGGCGGGAGTTAGACGGAGATGGCGACGACCTTGGAGGAGTGGTGTTGATCGTGACTCTACCATTGCGGGTAATTATACTACAACCAGTTCCGTTAGGTCCTGGTTGTTGGTTGGGGGATATGACGTTGACTTGCAGAACATGCTCAGAAATGCAGTTAATGGTGTACTCAAAGGGAACGCTTGCATAGTTAGCATTACTCAACCCACTGTTCTGGTTTGGCTTGTTGCGATTGTTGTCATTATTGTTATGGCCATTGGAGTTGTTGCCATTGTGACCATTGTTGTGGTTGTAACCATTGTTGTTGTGGCCGCTGTTATGATTGTTGTTATACGGCCGGTTGTGGTTTAGAAGAGGATCGCGTTAGGCCACATGAGATTCATTGGAGGTATGCTATTGTGTTCCTCCCTGATTCTGATCCAGTATATCCTGTATGACATTCTTGAGGCGAATGCAATTATTGGTTGTGTGCCCCCTTCCTCGATGATACTCGCAATAGTCTGTGTCCTTCCAATAGGGAGGTTTGACTATAGGCTCATAGTCACTTGTTGGCGGTAGAGAAATTTCATTGTTAGCCAACAACTTCCTGAGAGCAGACTCTTGAGATTCTCCTAACGGCGTGAATTTTCTCCTTGGATTTGCATTGAACCAAGGTCTAGATTCCCGAGGGGGTGGCTTGTTGAGTGCACCATTATTTGCTTCTTCCTTAAGAGTGAATATGGGTTGTTGTTTAGGGGCTGCCGCCTTGGCATCCACTACTCCATCATTGACCACATTCTTGTTCTTGGTCCAAAACTTTGACTTGTTAGTTGTGTAATTGGAAGGAGGTGTGTCCTTGTAGAGCTTGAGAGTTCCTTTAGCAATCATAGCTTTCCCAATGAATAGCCCCATTTCAATGACTTTGGTGAATGAGGTAGGGCATTGTATCTGAATCTGATAGCTAAGATCGGGATTCAAATTGTGGACAAACATTTCCAATAGTTGTTTCTCAGGCATGTCGTAAGAACACTTACTAGCTAGCTGTCTCCATCGTTGTAAGAAGGTGGCGAAAGACTCACCACCTTTTTGTTTGGTGTTGCATAGGTCTAGCATAGATACTTCGTGTTCTATGTTGTAAGAGAAGTGCGTTATGAATTTATTGACAAGTTCATCAAAAGTTTTGATTCCTGGTGGGAGACGCAAGAACCACTCCATAGCTTGACCTCCTAAAGATCTTGGGAATAGTCTCATTAAGTAGGTCTCGTTGTGAGCTACTTCTAGACATGCTGCAAGAATTCTCGGATATGATCTCTAGGGTCCCCCTTCCCTTTGTATTTGTCAAATTTTAGGATTCCGAACTGAAAGGGGAATGGTTTCATGACCAAACTTCTGTCAAAGGGGTATGGTGCTATATCTTCCAAGGAGTAGTTCTTGGAACTTGTGCCGATCTTAAGGTTGGAGATTTCTAGCTTTAGATTCTCAATTTGTTGTCTCACATCCGCCATAGGAGCATTTTGATCTATGTGTTGTTTTCCTCTCTCATTGGCCTGGGGGACCGTGTCATTTGTGCCTCTCTCATGTGCATTTGGGACTGTGTCATTTGTGTCCCTCTCACGTTCATCGTCTGCATTTTCCATGATGGAGCTAATGTCAAAGTCTGCGGGGAGTTTGATTCTGAGACTAGCAAGATGATGGAAGTATTTGGTGGGATCCTCAAGGAGCACTTTCTCCACTAGGCGTTGGAATTTGCTATCTTGCATGTGTGCCACTAATTCTTCATGAGAAATATCTTCATCATCATTGCATGGTGGGGTGATGTGATCAGAAGAGTCGGCCATTTCAGTTAGCTTGTTGTACTGGGATCGAGTAAGAACCATGCAAGGTGGGGTGGGATGAAATGGACTAGGATTAGAAATTTTGGCAAGGTACCGACTAAGACTGTAATGAATGGGATATCTAGGACAAGACTTGGACAAAGGGTTCTCTCGCTCAATGACTTCAGGTAAGACGGTTGACACAAGACTCTAGCCACTAGCAAGGGTAGTCAATACCAGTCTCACTGTGTAGGGCTTAGTCGTTCAACAAGACTACTAGCAAAAGGTACTGTGACCTACTAGGCTTACATGAATTCACTAATGAAACAAAGAAGGACCTATGTCAAATCAGTATGGGACAGAATAACGTTGGGGCAAGAGTGACTAGGACAGAAGGTGACTGGGACGACCATCGAAAGAGAGAGAAATGGGTGAAATGGATGAAAATTGACTGCAAGGTTGATTCTGACCTCGGAAAATGAAACTAGGCTGAAATGGGTACTCTGAACAACTGACGAAAATTTCTCAAAAATAGGGCAGGTGCTCACTGTCACACATGCGCAGAAACAGATGCGCAGCAAGAATGGGCAAATGCGCCATAAGTCACTGTATATGCGCCGCTCTGGTGAAGTATGTATGCGCAGCAACAGTGCGTAAATGCACAGCAGAAAAGTATATGCGCAGCAAGTCGGTGTATATGCGCAGCAAGTCGCTGTAAAAGTGCAGCAAAAATGTGTATATGCGCAACAGAAATGTATGTATGTGCAGCCAGTTGGTGCAAAAGTGCAGCAAGTCGCTGTATATGCGCAGCAGAAAAGTGTATGTGCACAGTTCTGGTATTTTTCTCTATTTTTGGTACTCTTTGGCCAGAAAAGGTCTTCCTGATCTGATATTATGAATTAATTTAGCAAGAAAACATAGCAAGCACAAAGAGTATTTTGTAGTTTTCCATTGTTTTTGTAGTTTTTCGACTCTATTTTGGACAAAAGCAAGCACAAAATCCTAGGCGAGAAATGGATTATAAGGGATTTGGGCCACTAAAACAAGAGGCATTTAATTCAGGCAACCGTTCAAGTGGTTACATGTGCGGCGGCGCTACTCTCCGTTATGGAGTCTCCCAGCCTCAAAGGGTTACACCTGAGAGGGTTTTGGGGGAGGTTGGCCGTCGGTGTAACATAACAGCACTCGTTGCAGGAGGTTTTCACCTCAAGCACAATTTATTTTAAGTGGCTCGGTAGGGCTTGGTGTTAGCCTGTTACCACTCAAGGTCGTTCCCGCTTGGACAAGTGTGCATCCAAGGGCAGGCCCCTCCTAAAGTTTAAACAAATAGAATGACAAGTCTGGCACTCTGATCACCCAGAAGAGGGGAGAGCATAAGCCTATTGTCATTCGCAAGCACAGAATACACTGATTGATCCACCCTAGTTAAAAGATAAAAACTAAATGGGCTAAGCTACTCAAACAAAACTTTGAAGTGATTTCAACAATATTGCAGTGGTTCAATTTTAAATCCCAGAAAGCAGTTGTGAGTTCAATTTTAAGTCCACGTTGCACGAGATTGTTAACTTTGAAATTCAAGTCTCACGATATAGCAATGGTTCATTTTAACTTCAAAAAGCAGTTGTGAGTTCAATTTTAAGTCCACGTTGCACGAGATTGTTAACTTTGAAATTCAGGTCTCACGATATAGCAATGGTTCATTTTAACTGCAAGATCAGTGATGAGTTCAATTTTAAATCTTAGATAGCAATAACTTGGAAGTTGTTTGCAATGCAAGCATGAAATAAACCAGTTACTTCCTCCCTAATTAAGACTAGATGAAGATTTGTAATGAACAACCATTTTACTCTTTCCCAGAAAATGAAATGTGAGCTAGTTAGATGCAACTACATGTAACTAAACCTGAGCCTATCCTGCAAAACCGCTCCAGCAAACACCTGCAAAAGGGTTAGCGTTAGCAAAATCCTCTAGAAAAGTACTAAAACCTGAGCTAGTTACAAATGTGCAGCTTTAGGGATCAGATGCGCAGAAGTGATCAACAGAAGCGCAGCATTAACGAATGCGCCGTAGTTTTGAACATATGCGCCGTTAAAATGAATAAATGTGCAGTTTTAACGTATGCGCAGCAACAATCGTCAGAAGCGCCGTAACAGTCAACAGATGCGCCGTTATAACAGATGCGCAGCAACAGTCTATGAAAGCGCAGTAACAGTCAACAAATGCGCAGTTTTAACAAAAGCACCGTAACAGTCTGTAAAAGCACAGCAAGAATGCACAGATGCGCAGGATTTTCAAAAGCACCGTAACAGTCTTCAAAAGCACCGTAAAAATGAATAGATGCGCCGAAAGAACCTGTGCATGACTCTGCGGGACCTGTACGGAACCTGCCTTCAAAAAAGCTCAAAAATGGTGAAATAAAGGGGCAACGGCCCCACGGTAAGCGCTAAAAATGTGAGGGTAAAATAGTGATCAATCAGATGAATAATAGATGACCCAAACATCAACAGAATAGAGAAACAAAGAAGATTCAAATGAACAAAGCAATGAACAAACACAGCAAACCTCTTCCGTTTCGAAACTTCTGTTGTTCGCCTATCATGAATCGTCCTTTCGCAGATGAGATGAGCCCTCAGAGAGTGCAATTCTTTTAAAGCTGTTTGAGGAAGTCGATGGTGAACGGCTATAGTGTGATATGCAATGAAGGTGAGCTCCAATGCAACAATGGTGATCTCAAGCTTGTAGATGACAAATGGGTGCCAAAGGCGCGCTGGTGATATTTCTGCAGAGTAACGATGTCAAAAGCCTGGATCCTTAGAATGAAGGGATGAAGCTTCATTTATAGACTCGGAGGAATAGGAATCAACGGTTGAGAGAAGATATGAAGATCAACGGTTGAGGATGGTTGAGGAATGTGCAACCAGTGGAAATGTGACAAGTGTCCCAGCTCCATCATGAAAGGTGGGATGTGACAAAACTGATTGGAGAGTTAACTCCATTGACTGGTCTGTTAACAGAATTGATTGATCAGTTAGAAGAGTGGATTGTGGAACTGACTGGATTGATTGAGGATTTGACTCAACTGACAGGTTAGTTAACAGATTTGATTGATTGGTTAAATGACCTCTGATTGGAGAAGAAATAGGCCATGTGGGTGAGGGAAAATAAGGCAATTAAATATTAAATATATTTAATTACATGTGCAACCTGATGAGGTGGACAAGGTGAGGTGGAAAAAGGTGATGTGGAATTTTGAATTTAGAACTTTAGGATAGAGGAATTAGGATTAATTAAATAATTTATGATTATTTAATTGTGAAGGACTTTAGAAGAATTTTAATTAAATAAATAGAATTTATTTAATTGTGAGATAGTGAATTGATTAAATAAATTTGGAATATTTATTTAATTAATAGAAGAATGGAATGCATTTTTAGAATATTTATTTAGGATGATTTGTGTCATTTTTAGGCGTATACACCCACCATGGTTTTCTCCTAACCAGGTTTCCACGTAAAAATCTTGGTCTTATTTGTGTTTAGTTTATTTCTGCTCATGTGTTGTTGATTCATGCTTTAATGTTTACATTATTATTCTGATTGTAAGTTGATAAAGAAGATTAAAAGTAAAAAGGTTAAATTTGTGTGACAACTAATTCACCTCCTCCTCTTAGTTGTCTGGACTAATTCCAATAGAAACCTGGTTAAGGGAAAACCATGGTGGGGTTTAAACCACAAGATTCATACCCTGTTAAAATTACTTAAAAGGGGAAGGCACTTGCCTTTGGGTACACTTCCCAAAGCTCACTACTCAAAAGAGGCTCACTGCCTAAAGAAATTTTTGTTTAATATAGAAAGAATTAACTGAGAAATAGCATCTTCTTCATGCCTAGATCAGTCTAATTGAATGCTCACAAAACTTCTGCTCTTCTCCCAAATATTTCTTTGCTATTACTTCATCCTTTACTATTCTTGTTCCTCTGCTCCTCCTCTTCTCTACTTTGCCTCTGATCCTTTCTTGGGATTTTATTCTTTCACACAAGGATGATTTTCCACGACTCAACTACATGCCTTTATATGCTTCATCAACCTTGGAGTAACATCAAGGTCAGCACTACAAGCATCTGACTTAATGCAAATCACTAGGTAGTTGGCCAAACATAACTGGGACTTAAACATTCCTCGATCAATACACCACTCTCCATAGAATTGCTCTTAGATCATTCACAACATGCTTGAATTGTCCAGTCGGCCAAGACTGGGAAGAATAGTAATACCAAGGAAGAAATCTTCAACAACGAGCTCAATCTTTAATGTGGACCTCCAACACAATAGGCGCATGATCTAGAGACCTCCACAAACACATTGAATAAAGACATCCGCACTCCTCCAAATCATCAGAATCACTTGCATCTTCTCCCAGAACCTCAAGAGCACTGTCTACCATGACTGTCACACTAGAAAGATTGCTTGCGAACCTCTAAACCATGAACCACTTGCGTTTATGATACACACTGACTTCCCAAACATGCCTCTAGAATTGCAGATCATAATATTTCAATGCAGAGTAATTTGGACCAATTTACTGTCACTCTGTCTCTTTTGAACACAGTAAAACTTGGTTCTACTCAGATGGCCATAACTTCTTCAAATCTTCATGTGGACCTCTCAAAATGTAATTGGATCTACTTTAGACAATCCTCTACACAGCCATATGGTCTGCATAATTGATCTTCATTATTTTTCTCAATATACTCAACATTCCAGTCTTCTAAATAGACAACAAAATAGGATACAGTTGACACCAATGGTAACAAGGATATGTTGACATCAATGACAACACTGATTAGGTACTTATTTGCAACAATCTCCCCCTTTGTCATTGATGGCAACATATGATGTGAAAAATTGATTGAACCATCAAGACAAGAACTTCTCCTCTTTATCTTATCACTTCTGCAACTACTTTCTTTACTGCTCCCCCTTTCATTAGCAACTAGTTTTTCACATGACTTCTCTCCACCTTTGACATCAATGGAAAAGGGCACATATTTGCAATCTTTTCTTCCATTTTTTGTTTTAGAATAATCTCAAAATTTACATACTGACTACTCCCCCTGAGTAGTATCTCCTTAACATCAATCTGGATCACAAGATATGATTCTAAATTCCACCAGACTGATGCACCCTAGTGCATCTTAGTTCTGATCAAGAGGGGTAATAACCCCTAACTTCTCTCTGAGATACTCAAAAGTATTCTTGGGTAGAGGCTTGGTGATGATATCCATAATCTGATCCTTTGAAGAAACAAACTCCAATCTAACTTCATTCTCATTAACCTTCTCTCAAAAAGTGAAACTTGATTGATATGTGCTTTGTCTTTGAATGCAACACTGGATTCTTTGAGATGCTTATTGTGCTTAAATTATCACAGAAGATTGTATAGGCTCCTCAAACGCAATTCTGATGTCCTTTAGCATTTGATTCATCCACAAAACTTGAGTACAATTGTTTGTTTCTGCTATATACTCTGTCTCTGCTGTAGATAGAGATATTGCCTCCTACTTTTTGCTCAACCAAGAGACCAATCTACTTCCCAAGAAGAATGCACCACCACTAGTACTTTTTTTGTCATCCACATCTCCTACCCAATCAGCATCTGTATATGCATGAAGAGTGAAGTCATTATCCTTTAGATACCATAATCCATAATCAAGTGTCCCTTTGAGATATCTAAAAATTCTCTTGACTACTACAACATGGGATTCTCTAGGATCAGCTTGAAATCTAGCAACAAGTCCAACTACATTCATGATATCAGGTTTGGTTTGAGTCAGATAGAGCAGTCCTCTAATCATTAATCAATACCTTTTTTATTTGCCTTAGGGAAGTCATCATCTTTACTCAGCTTACATCTGGTTACCATGGGTGTACCCACGAGATTTAAATCTTCCATTCCAAACTTTTTCAACAATTCTCTCACATACTTAGATTGAGATATGAAGATACCTTTATCTGACTGAATGATTTATAGACCTAAGAAGAAGTTCATTTCACAAAACATGGACATCTCAAATTCACTCTGCATCTGATCAGCAAATGTTTTGCACGTACTCTTGTTTCCACCAAAAATGATATCATCAACAAATACCTCAACAATCAGAATGCACTCATGATCAATCTTGAAGTAAAGATTACTATCAGCAATACCTTTGCTATATGCTAGCTTTAGCAGATACTTATCTAATCTTGCATACCAAGCTCTTGGGGCTTGTTTGAGTCCATACAATGCTTTCCTTAAACTATAGACCATACCTCTGTGATCAGACAACTGAAATCCTTCCAGTTTCTCAATATAGACTTCTTCTTCTAATTCTCCATTTAGGACTACTGACTTGACATCCATCTGATAGACCTTGAAATCTTTATATGCAGCAAATGCAAAAAATAATCTGACTGCCTCTATTCTTGCCATTGGAGCAAAAGTTTCTTCAAAATCAATTCCTTCCACTTGAGAATATCCTTTGCATACCAGCCTTGCTTTGTTTCTTACAACTTCACCATCTTCATTTAGTTTATTCTAGAAGACCCATTTAGTTCCAATCAAATTTTTGTCTTCAGGTCTAGGAACAAGATCCCAAGTGTGATTTTTTTCAATTTGCATTAATTCTTCTTCCATGGCTTTTACCCAATTTTCGTCATTGCAAGCTTCATTTACTGATTTTGGTTTAATCTTTGAAATCAAACAAGTCTCCTCTTGATCTTTAGCAATTCTTTTCCTAGTTTGAACACCTTTATATCTATCTCCTATGATCTGATCTTTAGGATGATTCAATCTTACATACCTAGGAGTTTTGGGATTTATTTAAACTTCTATTTCTTGAGCTTGTTCTTTAACATCTGCACTATCCTCTTGAGTCACTAGATTTTCTAGATCAATCTGAATTTGAGTCTGGGTTTGAACTTGTCTTCCTTGACTTCAAATTTTATCTTGATCATCTGATTCATATCCACAAGACCTGGAATGTCCTTCTTTGCTCTCATCAACTCTAACATTTGTACTTTCAACAATCTTTTTCAATCTTTTGTTAAAGCACTGGTATGCCTTTCTTTGACTAGAGTAACCTAGAAATATCCCTTCATCACTTCTTGCTTCAAACTTGCCTAGATCCTAATCTCTTTTGATATAGCACTTACTACCAAAAGCTCTAAAGTATCTCACAGTAGGAGGATGACCAAACCATAGTTCATAAGGGGTCTTACTAGAATTGCCTTTGATCTACACCCGGTTGAGAGCGTAGACAACAGTACTCACAGCTTCTCTCCTATAGACTTGTGGAACATTTTCTTCCATCATCATGGCCCTAGAAGCTTCTTGAATGGTCTGGTTCTTTCTTTCCACAACTCCATTCTACTGAGGAGTCGTAGGAGCAGATAACTATCTTTGTATTCCATGCTTTTCACATAATGTATCAAACTCACCGGAGGTAAACCCTCCACCTCTATCAGATAAAAGACACTTTATTTTCTCACCAATCTGATTTTCCACCATAACCTTGAACACCTTAAACTTGTCAAGAGCTTCTGATTTTTCTTTTAAGAAGGTTACCCACATCATCTAGGAGTAATCATCAATCAGCAACATAAAATATCTGTCTCCTTGCACACTTCTAATTCTAGCTGGACCACATAGATGAGTATGTGTATACACCTAAAAATGACACAACTTTGTCTAAATATATGTTCTTAATATTTATTCCATCTAATTCCTCAATCAATAAATAAATTTATTTATTCGATTCATATTCCTCTAAGTTCATTAAATATCAAAATATTTAATTACCTCTTCTAAAGTCAAAATTAAATAAAATCCTTTATTTAATTAAATTCTTCCAAACAATTAAATAATTCTTAAATTATTTACTTAAGTCATTTATTCTTCCAAATTTAAATAAATCATTTAAATTTATTTAAATCCTCTCACTCTCCAAAAAATCAAATATAATTAAATATTTTATTTATTCTTCCAAATCATGTGCAAGCAATTAAATAAATTTATTTATTTAATTCGCTTTCTTATCTTCTAAATCTTCTAAAAATAAATCTTCCTTGTCATGCAAAAGCAAAAGTTGAGTTATTGATTTAAAATAGCCTTGTTTTTATCAACAACTCTTAAATTAGAATAAAACATTCTAATTTTATATCTTATCTTTGTCATGAAAGTAGTTAACTCAAAGAGAATAGATTTTTCTATGACACTTGTTTTCTTTCTATTCTCACACATCCTCTCAAGATTTCTCAACCATCGATCTTCTTATTTCTTCTACACTGTTGATCCTCTCTCTTGTGAGTCTATAAATACAACCCTCTTCTTCTATTTCACAGATCATGAAGCTTTCAAGTAAGATTACTCTGTCGAATCCATAGCGTGCCATTGACACCCCCACTCTCAAGTCATTTACTATTAATCCTATATTGTGTTGAAGCTCATCTTCAACACAACAAGTATTTGAGCCATTTCTCCTTTGTCATCTTGAGAAATCAAAACAAGGAAGCAAGCTTCTTGAGGGCTATATTCATCACCAAAGATCAAATGAGAATAGGTGAACAATGGAAGCTGTTAGGTAACAAAGCACTGTAAGTTTGGTTTTTTTTTTAATTCTTTATTGCTTGCATATTTCATTGAAGTTATTGGGTATTTTATGATTTATTTTATTTATCATCCATTTTCCCTATAACATTTTTGGCACCCACTGTGGGGCAAAACATCAACCTCCCCAAAGCAAAACAAACAAGGACCAAAACACATCAAAATGATTTTATCTATACTATGGCAAGAAAGCACATCTAATGCAAGAATATTTTGTGGAAAGGTTAAGTTAGAGAGTCTTGATTTTCATTATTATGTCTTTCTATGCTACTCGAGGATGCCAAAAGCTAGAGATGCTATGATGGGGGCATAATTATTTTTCTTTGTCTATTGTTTGTGGGTTAATCTTTAGTAATGTGACAACTTTTGTCTAACAACATGATCAGTAAAAGATCATCGAGGACTTCAGAGGTCTAAACATTAAAAGGGGTAATTCTTGTCTATTGAAATGCAAGAAATACTCAGGTCATCTAGATTTAATTTTGACTAGATGCTTGTATTAACTAGCTATATTAAAATCCATGTAAGTAATACTCAAGTCATCTTGGTTTAATTATACCTAGATGCTTGTATTTTCTTACAACATAATAAATGCTTGATGATGAAATAAGCACTTCAAAATACTTGCAATATCAAGATGGCAAATATCCATATCCATAACATATCCAGAAAGTATTCCTTATCCATATCAATAACGTATCCAATTACATCTCATATCCATATCCATATCCATATCCCATGTAATAAAATTCTATGCACATAATCAATATTTACAAATAAAAGCTTGTGATTTCTTCTGTCGAGTCATTCTTCTATCAATCAAATTTCTATCTGTCTTCATATCTCTCATCAACAGTTCTAGTTGTCAATCCAAGCAGTGATCAAAATGCAAGTCTATCCTTAAATCCATACCAATCAAGTCAAGTCAATATTGTCAAATGATCCCATCACAGTTAGTGGTCTTGATCCTTGTCTAGTTGTAAACCAACTCGATCAGTTAATCAATCAATTGTCTTATACAGGATGTAACATTGTCGAAATCAGACCAACACACACGTCTTACATGACATGTTCCATTTTTTTGAAACCAGACAATATCCTTTGTGTTTCTCTAGGGATCTATCATTCCCCATCATGACAACACGCCTGCCCTGTTGGTCTAGGGATATATCGTTCCCCACCATAACAACACTATAGTATATCAATATCAGTATATCATTGGTTTACCGCTTGACAGGGGCAATACCTTGTTTGTTCTTGTATCATTTGTGCATACTTGCTTGCTTTCTTATGTGTGTTATCATTCTATCTTGCATCGTGTATCCTTCAGCTCTTTCTTCAAACCTAACCTATTTTTCCCTTCTTCATGAGATTGTCCGTCTCATGCCTTCTACCTTCTTCTCATCCAATCTCCTGAGGGGGCATCCTATCGTCATAACTTGTACTAGGGGCAAACTTGGGCATGTATCATTGTCAGACAATTTA
The DNA here is from genome assembly GCA_027924645.1 of Cunninghamia lanceolata. Lineage (NCBI taxonomy): Eukaryota > Viridiplantae > Streptophyta > Pinopsida > Cupressales > Cupressaceae > Cunninghamia > Cunninghamia lanceolata. The sequence goes on along the minus strand of BSBN01001965.1, from coordinate 2,663,495 downwards.
TTCTTTGAAGCAACACCGTAAACTACATTGCATCAAAGAGGGGCAAAATGTATATGCCTAAAAATGACATGATTCAGTCTAAATAAATATTCTTAATATTTATTCCCTTCTAATTCTTCTATCAATAAATAAATAAATAAATTTATTTATTTGATTCGTATTCCTCTAAGTTAATTAAATATCAAAATATTTAATTATCTCTTCTAAAGTCAAAATTAAATAAAATTCTTTATTTAATTAAATTCTTCCAAACAATTAAATAATTCTAAATTATTTAATTACGTCAAGTCTATTCCTCCAAATTTAAATAGATCATTTAAATTTATTTAAATCCTCTCACTCTCCAAAAATAAAATATAATTAAATATTTTATTTATTCTTCCAAATCATGTGCAAGTAATTAAATAAATTTATTTATTTAATTCACTTTCTTATCTTCCAAATCTTCTAAAAATAAATCTTCCTTGTCATGCAAAAGCAAAAGTTGAGTTATTGATTTAAAACAACCTTGTTTTTATCAACAAACTCTTAAATTAGAATAAAACATTCTAATTTTGTGAAAGCAAATCTTATCTTTGTCATGAAAGCAATTAACTCAAAGAGAATAGATTTTTTTATGACACTTGTCTTCTTTCTATTCACGCGCATCCTCTCAAGTCTTCTCCTTCATTGATCTTCTTATTTCTTCTACACCGTTGATCCTCTCTCTCATGAGTCTATAAATACAACCCTCTTCTTCCATTTCAACAACACATGCTTTCAAGTAAACTTACACTGCAGAATCCATAGCGTACCTTTGGCACCTACACCATCACATAGCTCATATCCATTATTCATTGTATTGAAGCTCATCTTCTATACAAAAAGTATCCTAGCCACCTCTCTATCACCATCTTGAAGAAGTGCAAGGAATTGTGTTTCCTAAGGACCATATTCTTCACAACAAAGATCGATCGAGACTATGCGAGCAATGGAAACTATGAGGTAACAGAGGTTGTAAGTATCATTTCTTTGTTTAAAGCTTTTGTTATTTGCAAATTCTATTGTGTTATTGGGTTTTTATATTCTTTAATGATATATGTACCACTTTTTCCCATAACAGTATACACAAGTTCCAACCATCCATTTGAAGATTGGTCTTTGCTCTTGAGTGAAATTTTATTCTGTTTACCCAATTAACATTCTCTACACATGCTATTAGTAGGTTTCACAAGTTTTGGAAGATCTCTCATAGCCTAAGTAGAACTTCTCTTGGCAATGTTACCAAAATTTACATGACACATTCTCCTATGCCATAACTAACTCTGATCAATTTGAGCAATCAAACAACTTTTTCCAGAACTACTTAAATGAAATATGTTATCTCTAGTCTGAGTACTAGATGCAATTTCAATTTTGGAAGTTTCCAAGATTCTACATTTTCTATCTTTGAATCGGAGATCATAACCCTTGTCAACCAACTGTCCAACACTAAGAAGATTATGCTTCAATCCTTCCACACACAGGACATCATTAGTGTTATTCTTACCATCAAAAGAGATGGATCCTCTGCCATGGATTCTACCAGCTAAGTTGTCTCCAAATTTTACAATTCCACCTTCATATTTTTCAAAGCTTACAAAATTACTTTTATCACCAGTCATATGATGAGAACATCCACTGTCAATTACCCATTCAGCTTTTTCTACAACCTAAATAGCCAAGGCACTTTCCACATTTGCATAGCTAGCAAACTTAGCAGGCACTGGATCTTCTTCTTTGATAGCAATGAACACCCAATCACTTTCAGTGGAACCTCCATGATCAGACTCATCATCTATGACTCCTTCTTCACCAGCCACTTGGACATAGTAGCATTTCTTCTAAACTCTAGGTCTGTTAGGGTTTGACCTTGAACCCCTCTCTAGACACCTTGAGGTGAAATGAACAATCTTATTACAAGAAAAACGTTTGAATGGCAACTTTCCTTCATACTTATCAAATCCTCTTGGCAATCTTTTGGCAAAAATGGATTCAAGTTCATCAAACTCAGTTTCCTCATCTTCAAGATCCTTCCTTGTCTTGTTGAACCTATTTGATTTTCTTGAACATCTTTCACCCAGATCATATTTTTGTTTTCCATGAATACTAGCTTTAAATGTAGATTCAGATTTAGGAAGAGAATCACCAAACTCACTCATTTCAAATGCTAAAAGTTTACCAACCAACTGATCCCTTGTAACAGTTGTCACAGTCCTGATTTCTTCAATGGCAGCAACTTTATGCTTGTGGGCCGGAGGTAAGGATCTGAGCACTTTGACAACAATTTCTGATTCTTCCAATTTTCCACCAGCACACCTTATACCGCTCACAAGTTCATTTACTTTTAGTATGTAGGAGGTAATATTTTCATCTTCACTCATCCTTAAGCATTCATATCTACCCTTTAGGATTTGTAGCTTAGCACATTTGACATGTTCATCACCTTCATGCAGGGTTTCCAACGTCTCCCAAATTTCATGCTCGGTTTTCACACAAGGATGATTTTCCATGACTTAACTACATGCCTTTATATGCTTCATCAACCTTGGAGTAAACATCAAGGTCGGCACTACAAGCATTTAACTTAATGGGAATCACTAGGCTATTGGAAAAACATAACTGGGACTTAAATCTTCCTTGATCAATACATCACTCTCCATAGAATTTCTCTTAGATCATCCCAAACATGCTTGAATCGTCTAGTTGGCCAAGACTAGGAAGAACGGTAATACCAAGGAAGAAATATTCAACAACGAGCTCAATCTTTAATGTGGACCTCCAACACAACAGGCTCATGATCTAGAGACCTCCAAAAGCACATTGAATAAAGACATTCACACTCCTCCAAATCATCAGAATCACTTGCATCTTGTCCCGAAACCTCAATAACACTATCTGCCATGACTGTCACACTAGAAAGATTTCTTGCAGACCTCTAAACCACGAACCACTTGAGTTGATGATACACACTAACTTCTCAAACATGCCTCTAGAACTGTAGATCATAATATTTCAATGCGGAGCAATCTTGACCAATTTACTATCACTCTGTCTCTTCTGAACATAGCAAAACCTGGTTCTACTTAGATGGCCATAGCTTCTTCAAATCTTCATACAGACCTCTCAAAACTTAACTGGAGCTACTTCAGACAATCATCTACATAGCCATATGGTCTGCATACGTTGATCTTCATTAATTTTCTCAACATCCTCAACATTCCAGTCTTCTAAACAAACAACAAAGTAGGATACAGTTGACACCAATGGCAACAAGGATATGTTGACATCAATGACAACACCGACTAGGCACATATTTGCAACAAGTAGATCAAATTCTCACACATAAGGTAAGTTTGTAATCTAAAAAGTCCTTAGTTCCATAGCCTTCATATAACAATTGTCTTAATCAACCATAAAGGTGATAACATTTTTGTATTTCTCCACAACCTTTAAAGGTATCCTTTCTCTGGATTGCATGTCAGTCTGAAAGGTTTTGAAGAACCCCCAAAATAATATATTACATTGCCTATGATCAGAAAAACTTCTCATATAGACTTTTATTTGATGGGCAACCATTTTATTTGAGTTCCAAACCACTCCCTTCATTGAAGGCAACTCATTCAAATAGTAAAAAATGAGACATATGATTAGGGAACCATACAAGAATTTATATTTGGTTTCTTTTGTCCTCTTTAAGTTGTCCATGAGTTGTTGCCAAAGAAGTTCACAAAGATGAAAATCTTTTCCTTCCTTAACCATCTGATATGTTGTGTGGATTGCTGTTGTAGAGGTAGAATTATCCTTGTTTGTAAAGTTAATTTTGTATGCAATACCCATGGTTGCATACCGGACGCCCAAGTCATCAATATCTACTATCAAGGTTCTCTTGTAAAATTTATCCTTGGTGAGCCTCATTACCTCTTCATTCTTAACATACTTTAGAATAGGCACAAGTCTAGAGGAACATAAACCTATCACTGTCTTTATGTCATCCTTGGTGATAATGTGAGGCCAGTCTAAGTGGAAGATGTCTTCATGAATCCATCTTAGGGAAATTCTTACCCAAGCATCTTCATACCATAAGTTTAGAAAACCCTTCCAGATGTCTAGGTTTTTGGCGTCAATGTTTGCAAATTCTAGTTTTAACTAGAAATCATCTCCCAACAAATGCTCATTTCTGAATTGTTCAAGTTTAAGATGGTCAAAATCATCAATTGGAGAGTAGAATAGATCTAGACATCCTCTATATGTACTACATTTACAAGAACTCGTGAGAATGCCCTAGCCTCATTAGTTATAGTGGGTTTGAAAGGATTCTTATTGAATTTAGGCCTTAGCTTTTTAACTATATCTATTACCACTAGCGTTGCCATTGCAATATCTTCAAAGCTAGGGTTCAACTGGAAAGATGAAAAATACCTAGATGTGCAGTGATAAATCTTGCTTAATCAACTTGTTGAGTGTCTTTAGTTCTCCTTTCTCTCTTCAAAATTTTTGACTTCACTCAAATGTGATAAAAATGATCAGGGATCACCTATATAAACATTCCACCAATAATTTTCTTCCGCATTAATTGTAGTTTCTTTTTTAACCTAATTTTCATTCATCATATGAAGAACCTTGTAAACCTTCAGCAATTCTTTGCAGATCATTCAAATGCTCCAAAATTTTTGTTAAGATCATCTACATGTTAGGTGCTTGCATCATCATGAAGAGAAGATGGTGAATTTTTAGAAATAACCCCCCATGAGTCCTTGTAACCTCTTAGTAGAAGTACTTGTCACTGTAAACCCTAAAGTCCTTTGCATTCTACCACATTTAGAGATTTTTCTCTAAAATTTTTATCAGACTCCTTTAATTCCTTGATCTTATCATTCTCATGCTAGCACTAGTCCCTATGCTAAAAATTCAGTATCTTGCATGTTTAGGGGTTTGAAAATTTTACTTTTGAAACTCCCCTGACCTGGTGATTTGTCATTTAATTATTGGAGGAACCACCTACATTAGGGAAAGGTTTAGAAATATCACTAACTTCCTTCTTCTTCCATACTTTGTTCATTTCCACTCTTTGTTGAGCAACATCAATGGGTTTCACATTCTTTCTAGAATTCCTTGTTTGATTCCACTCATGACAGGTGCACTTTATTTGCTGAGCATTTGCACTTCTTCTTGCCCTTGATCTATAGTTAGCTTCTTTGTGGCCAAATGTATTACAAGTATAACAATATCCATAAAAGGATTGAGCATTATCCTTGATATACCTTGACATTTTACTTCTCCACTCATTTGCCCTATGTCTCAACTTGTTTCATGCATAATATCTAATAGAACTCTAGTTTATCCTACTTCTACATTTAGTAGCTTTATGACCAACTTTATAACAAGTATAACATCTTATGACATTTTGATTCATCTTGTTTCTACAATCCACAACTTTGTGACCAAACTTATTGCAAATAAAAAAATTGCCATTGAAGCTTTGAGAATACCTAATATGCCCTGATTGCCTTGTAGGTTGAGGATACTTGAATTTTTTCTTCATATTCTTCCTTTTGTTGGCAACATGGTCAAGAGACACTACTGATATGTTGGAGATTTGATGTTGTAATTGATGGAAAAAACTAGATATGATTGGAGACGGTTCTTGAATAGGTTATCCATAGTAATTTTGGTCTGGTAAGAATAACTTAGTCAAATTGACTAAGTGTTGGATGTTCATTGAGTTAGTGATAGAGAATTTATTGATACTCGTCGATAGATGAAGACTTTGGTTTTTAGTTATGGTATGTTGCATATAATTGTTTGATGATATTATACTCCAAGTTTCATGTCCTGACAATCTCCAGAAGTCTTAATATAAATTGCCTAAGTTTGGGTAAGTAGAGTCTAGTTATAAATAGTCCAGATCACCTAAGTATTTAAGTCTACATTCCTCCACTATTGGTTGTTTTGATTTACGGTTTGGAGGTGTTGTAAACATAGATAATAAGCGTCTAATTCTAGATTTTTAGATTTTGAAGTTCACCAGAAGATCATCTAAAAGCTTCTTAATATCGACATTCAGTTTGATAGTGTTTCACAAAGACAGAGTCATCAGTTTAAAGATCTGCATCTCACCACATAAGAATATTATGATTTGTAGTTATGAAGGTATGATTGGTAATGCCTAATGAATGTTTGGCATAGATTTTTGAATCTAGTGTGGTCCGTATAAGAGATTGTGATATGACAAACAACATGGTTAAGTGTATACTCAAGTATAAGGCTGACACACAGTTGGATCGATGTACAGTAAAGATATTTTGTTTTGATTTCCATCATAAGTGGTTCTATAATAGGTCTAGACCTATGTGAAGATTCTTGAATGATGGTATGGGTTCACATTGTTATTTGTGTAAAAGATCAAGCCAAAAGAGTATCGATGTTTGTGTATACATTTTATCTTGGGCAAGCTGACTAAATTTTGAGTTAAATCTTGTTGCAAATATATATACTCAATAGATTTCGATGTTGGAAGTGTGTGCATTGCAAATGTATTGTGAAGTTGTTGTATATGTGATTCTTGTGATCTAAAAAGTGCAGAAGACTAAAGAATAGAGTATATGTAAAATAGGTAAGAGAAATAGAGTAGACATGATGAAGACCTTTGAATCTATATATTGAGCTATCATTGGAACTGTACTCTAGTATTATGTAGATAGAATTATAATAGTTCTTTCTTGGTAGTGAGCCACTCTTTCTCTATCTTCTTTTCTCTATGGTAGTGAGCCTATTGTAGTGAGCATTTCTTTGGATAGTGAGTCCTTGGGCAGTGAGGCTTTTGTAATCTGATTTTGATATCATAATATATTTTGAGCTAAAACTCACCATGGTTTTTCCCTTTTTAGGTTTTCAATGTAAAAATCCTAGTGTCTATGTGTTATGACTTTGTGGGTGCTCTTCTTATGTTTATTTTTATTTTATGTTATTGAATGTGGTAAATGGATTAAAGAACATGTGAAGGAATGGTTTTATAGAATATTGATTCACCCCCCTCTCAATATTCCTTGTGTTCAACAATTGGTATCAGAGCAAGGTTTCTTGGAAGAAGCCTAACAACTTAAGGAAGATCTAGGAAAGTGTACACATGGTAGCCAGAAGGTATCCTACTCTAGGCAATGTCACAATTGATGATTTCACATATGTCAATAATCAAGAATTGAAAACAGCTCTTGAAGATCTTGATAAGTATGAAGAAGATATCTAGGATTTGAAGGAAAATGTCAAAGAAGCTAATGAATGCATCTTGTTGCTAAGAGAGCAAGTCAAGAGATCAAAGGAAAGGAGGAAAGAGCTAAGTGAACAATTGAAAGTAGCAAATGAAATCCCAAGCAATTTATCAAGGCTCGTTGAGAAGAAAGAAGAGATTGAGGAGCAATTAAATCAAGCTTTGAAAGGCAAGTCTGAAGAATGTGAAAAGATGGCAAAAGATGTGCTTTTGAAGTATGATCTGGAAGTAGCTAATAGCTATAAAGAAAAATTCAAAATAAGTTCTGCAAAGCTTGATGAGTTGATTAATAGATAGAAAATCTCTGATGACAAGCAAGGCTTGGGTTTTGAAAAAGGAGAAAGCTCTAAATCAAGACAAGTTAACAATGAAATGAAGATCTTTAGAGGCAACCATGTCTAGAATCAGAGAAATGGACCTAGAAGACTTCCAGTTAGGCAACCAAATGCTCAAAGGTACCCATCTTTTAATGGCTATTGTTTTAATTGTAATAAGTTTGGTCATAAGGCTACTCAATGTAGGACTAGAAGGAATTAGAATGTTCCATCATTCTCCAGTCAATGTTTCAGTTGCAAGAAAATTAGTCATAGATCAAATGAATGTAGAAGTCTGGTAAGGAATGGTTTTAACAATGTAAGGAATACTCAATCTTTTAATGGAAAGTGCTTTGCATGTAATAGATTTGGGCATATGGCTAACCAATGCAGATCAAGAATGAATCCAATTAATGGAAGGAATCAAGGACAGAGGAATATTATTTTATATAATTGCAATAAACCTAGACATGTTGCAAAATTTTTTCGAAGCAAGAAAAGAAACTATTTTGCAGAGGAGAAGAAAATAGAGCAGATTGATGAGTGCCAAGTTGAACTCATGAAATACATCTTTTTGTCTCCCTTTTTCTCCTTCTTGAGTCCATCTTTCCTAATGTCTGCACCCAAATAAGATAGTAAGATTGTTCTATTTAATGATTAATTGAGATAGATTACTTAAGATTATAATTTCTGATTGAGTGACTAATTTGCATGGAATTGATGGAAAAATGCAGAAAACTTCTCTCTTTTTGAATCAATAGGTGTAGATGCCAGGAACAACAATTTTGTGCATCTCCGGAGATAGTTTTCAATGATCTCCAGAGATAATACCAAAGTACCATGACACCTAAAGTTTTGAAGAAATGAGGAATGCCTCTCCAGAGCTCTGTAGGATTCTGGAGCATCTCTGCAGCTGAACAGAGAAAGCTATAGTACCTCTGGAGCTACAGACATATCTCTGGAGCTACAAACAGGAACAATTATCTCTGGCGCCTCCTAAGAGCAGGGTATATTTCCAGCATAAGCTACAGACCAAGCACTCTTAGCAGTGGTCATAATACCCCTCATTTCACTCAAATCATCACCTGAGTGGTGAAGGGTCATCTTTAGTTAAATTGATGAAGTTCTATCTTTTCAAACTTTTTGCATGAGTTACGATGGAACTAATTCAATATCCTTATTTTTAGGGCCTCGATGCCCAAATGTATTAAGACTCAAACTTAGATTCTGAGTGGACTTCTGTTCCACTCAAGTCTACTTTTTATTTGCATGATTTTCTTCATAGTTAAATAGCTAGTGTAATAAAGAGATGGATTTCATGTCATAGAAGAACTAATAGATAAGATAAGTGTTAAGTCATCACTCACTTTCATATATACTTGTAGAAAGAATAGAAGAAATATACAATGATTGAATTATTTTGATTCTCGAAAAAAATCTCAATTCTGTGTTAGCAATATTTTCATGAATGTAGAGTGAATGAATTGGATTGGATCTAGTTGTGATCTTCTTTTGTGTTGATTCCCTACTGTTGCCTTTAGCCCCGAGGGTGTGGAGAAAGGGCCCACTCTCACCACTAAGGCAACAGGCTAGTACCACTATTTTATTGCTTCAGCTTTTTATTATGAAAGTATTTACTGATTTTGATAGGCAGGTGTATGTTACTATTTTTTTTAGATTGCTTTGAGTAAATTTCTTGTTTTATCCTATTTTCAACATTCCTTAATTTCTTCTAGTAAGTAGACAGATTAATCTTTCAAATTGATAGAAGCTGTTAAGATTAGATAGGAAAACTGGTAACTGTAGAATCCCTAGTTGCAAACAGCAGAGGACATAGCCCTTGGATTATTTACATCTAAAAATAGATTAAATGATGAGGTACAACGACACCTTGTCACAGACGAAAGATAAGGGAAAGAACAAGGTTGATCCATCAGAAACCTAGAAGGAAATGAGCAAGATCTAGATTAAGAAGGATGTTAAAGAGGTCAAGGATGGATCTACACCACCGTCAAGTGCAAATACTTCCTCTAGGAAGTAAATTGGGAGCTTTGGCTCAGGGGGAGCTTTTATTGAATATCCTAATCCCCTAGCCAGATAGTTGGTGCTGAGATCCAACACTATGGTATGAGTTAAAAAGGTATTGGATAAATCATTTGAAGACGAAACATGTAGAAAAAGATCTAATGCGGTACATTGCAGAGCAATCTTAATCAACTATGCTTAACAATGAGGTGTTTGACTTTGAAAATAACATTTATGTCAATTAGGTTTTGGTAAGAAAAGGTTTAAAAAGAATTGCATGGGAAGGATTAATCACTTTGCATTCAAGTTTTCAAGTGTCCAAGGAGATCAAAAGTAGAACCCTAAGTGACTTCAACAATTTACAGTGATTATAAGCAGAGAAAACCCTAATTCAACATTAAGAGGTATATTATAGTTTGAAACCCTACTATGAACTTATTTGAATTATTATGGAAATGGCTATACCACAAGTAATCGATATCACTAAGAGACCTCGACCAAAATTTAAGAAACATCCATTCAAATCTATGGAAGTCAATCCTAACGGCACATTTTCTGAAGTGCCCTATGGTGTGATGCATGAGGAAGACATTAGGGATTATATCCATGTTACCCTAGATGAACACAATAATAGAAAACTTGGGGAATTATATCCAAATCATCTATGTCATGAAGGATATGAATTGAAGGAGGAGTACAAAGCTTTTGAAGAAAATAAATTCATGTAATACATAGACTTTCCATCATTTGCAAAGGACTCATGGGCCCAGTATGTATTGAGAAGAATTCATGATGAGTTTAAGTGGCTTAACACACCCTTCATGATTACAAAAGATGCTATAAGGGCTTTTACAGGATTGAACTCTATCGAAAAAGTGCCTATACTAAAGGCTGTAAAGAATACCACTATGACGGAGACCACCGGAGCCCAATTGGATAAAAGGGCATTAACAGTTAACGATATTGAAGACCATGTAGTAAGGTTTGCATCAATGGTAATTGGTTACAAGACATACTTCACAAACCAGGAGAAGTCTATCTCTGGTACAACCATTTACACTGCCTATGAGATGATCAAGAAGAATGTTGATTATGATCTTTGTGAGTTGGTCCAACAATAACTAGTGGAAAATTTGAAGAAGACCAAGGAGCACAAGTATCCATTCAAATTTGGTATGTTAATTATCTACCTATTCTTCTATTTCATGCAAGAATTACTGGGGATGAAGTTGATCTGATCTAGTGGCCAACCAGTTTCTATACAAATTAGAAATCATTTAAATAGCATACAAAGCCATGATGCATAGAATGCAGCCCTATGGGGCTATTTGAAGAACTTTCAAAAGGCCATGCAATCTAGGCAAAGGATACTAGAATCTATAGTTGAAAAATATAAAAATGATATATGTTTCATTGTCAACAAAGATCAATGCATGATGGTGGCCGTGGAGCCAAGGATAGTTTGGATTCTTCCAATGGGTTATGAAGTAGCTAAAAATGTGTTGAATGGCTATGCTGAGCTCATGTTGAGCAAACCTAGAGATCCCACAGAAGAAAGATTTGGGACTTATGAGGAATTATCAGTAAAAGTACATGTAGAATTGACAAAACCTAAAACTCAAAGGAAGGTTAAGAAAATGGTGGAGGAATTTTCCCAGAGTAAGGGGTTCACTAAAGAACATATTATAGAAACAAGGGAAAAAGTAGAAGCTGCAAGGGCAGCTGAAGAGAAGAAGCAAAGTGAGCCTAAAAAGGCTCTAGAAGAGCATGAGAAGAAAACAATAGAGCCTGTAGTACCAAAAAGAAGAACAAGAGGCTTGAAACCTCTGCTAAAGCAGCATCCAAGCCTTTTGATCCCACTCCTTCTATGAGTATGGAAGCACCTGCAAAAGAAACCACTCCAAAAGAATAGGAAAGAATGAAAACCAAGGGGAAATAATGTATGTGAGTATTGGAGCTGATGATGAGGAGATTGAGACAGATGAAGAAGTTAAGAAAATGAAGACTAAGGCCAGTAAAGTCTCCAGGATAAAACAAGAGAAGCCCTCCACTAATGACAAAAGCAAGAAAAATCCTAGACAAATAGAGCCTAAGAAAGTAGAAGCTACAATTAATTTGGAAGATGTCTTAAATTCTATGGTAGCACATGGTAATATAAATCCAATAGCATAACTATATGATGAGTACAATGATGTAGACAAAGGCATCATTGAAACTGTAGTAATCAAATTTTTGGAAATGTTTAACAAAGCCCTTCTTGAGGTAATCACTGATCTACCTGATAGCTTGGGCAATATTATGTCTACCATAAAGGAAGCAGCTATGGCAAAAGACTTAGAGATAAGAGAGCATACACTGATAGAATTGTGTCTGGATATAACTGCAGAGGAGAAATCAAAAGTCACCAAGATACTTGGAAGAAAGTTTGACATAAAAAAAAGGACAAATATCTTGATGTCTGGAGACATAGAACAAATAACTCTTGGTGTCCTAAAAGAACTTAACATCCCAACTATTCATGACAAGGAAGAACCAAATGTTGGTGATGATAACTCTCTTCTATAAATCAACTCTAAGCAAGACCTAAACCAAACAAATGCTCCTCCGGTAAGCCCAAGGAAGGATGAAGAGATGAAGGAATAGGAAGAGGATAACACTTCTGAGAATGTGGAAATCCCTCTAGAACAAAATGTAACTGGTAATCAGGAAGAGCAAGAAGGAGATAAGACTCCTGAGTATACTAAAGTTCCCCCAGAGAAAACTAAAAATGTTGATCAAGGGAATCAAGAGGATGAGCAAGCTAAGAAGAGTCCTTCTCTGGAACACAAAATTGATCAGAAAGAAGCTATGGAGCAAGCCACTGGAGAAAAGAAAAGAAGAAGAAGTGGTAAGAGACACTGTTGTCATTCATGATTCAGTTGGCTCTGTCAGATAATTTTTGGAGAAGCAAGAAGAAGCACAGATTTTTGATTGACTTGAGTTGCTGCAAGGACCAATAAACCTAGCCTCAATGTCACCTCTTCAAAAATTAAAACTAGTATTAATTGTTGAAGCTAAAGCTTAGGAAGAAATCCTAAGGTCTCATATTTAGGACAGTGAGCTTATTGGTGAGGCATCCAGTGTTTTAGAAAAATTGATGCCTGGGCTGCAGAAGGACACATCTCTTGCCCCGACTAAGTAGAGTTCAAAATGTTATTAAATTCTGTAAGTTAACATTTTGAATCTTTTGAAAAGCTATAGATATTAAGGTTAGGACATAGATAAGTGATAAGAGGTTAGTTGAGTTAAAGGATAAGCTAGCTAAAGATACAATTTTGTTAGACAATAGCATCAAGAATATAGATATTGCTATTAAGGATGCTAGTGATATATACAAATTTTGTCTAAAATGGCCTGAGACAACAAAGGAAATGAAGGATAAAATAGATGACTTGGAACTTCAATAGATATCAGAAACATTTGATCATGCATCTGATTCCATCTACAATAAAAAGTCATAAATTGAAGGCATTCATGCAAAAATAAGTAGTCTGCAGAATAAGAAAGAGGCCACTATGAGTAGAATGTGCCAAATCAAAGAAATAATAGAATCCAAGATTGAATCTAGACTAGTCTTCTAGCAGAGGAAAGAAAGGTAAAGGCAATAACTGATGTACCTACCACAGTAGACAAAACAGAGGAATTAGTGTTTCAAGTAAATGGAAACATTCAAATTTTGAGTAGTGCTAAGGCAAAATGGGATGGAGAGATAACTCAATTGAAATTTATATACTCAAACATCCTCTCCACCTTTTAGTAAAGAAGCTATATGATTGCACCTACACATATGTTGACAAGTATAACAATTGTGCATTTTTGACAAAATTTTGCTACTTGTACATATTTGAAATTTTTCTTCATATTCTTCCTTTTGTTGGCAACATGGTCAAGAGACACTATTGATATGTTGGAGATTTGATGTTGTCATTGATGGAAACAACCAGATATGATTGGAGACAATTCTTGAGATAGGTTATGCATAGTAATTTTGGTCCGATAAGAATAACTTAGTCAAATTGACTTAGTGTTGGCAGCTCATTGAGTCAGTGACAAAGAATTGATTGATACTCCTCCACAAATGAAGACTTTAGTTTATAGTTTTAGTATGTTGTATAATATTGTTTGATGATATTATACTCCAAGTTTCATGTCCTAACAATCTCCAGAAGTCTTAATATAAATTGCCTAAGTCCGGGTAAGTAGAGTCCAGTTATAGACAGTGCAGATCACCTAAGTATTTTGGTCCTCAATTCTCTGCTATTGGTCATTTTGATTTGTCATTTGGAGGTGTTGTAAACATAGCTGAGAAGTATCTAATTCTAGATTTTCAAATTTTGAAGTTCACCAGAAGATCATCTACAAGCTTCTTAGTATCGACATTCAGTTTGACAGTGTTTCAAAAAGACAAAGTCATTAGTTGAGAGATTCGCATCTCGCCACATAAGACTATTATGATCTGTGGTTATAAAGGTATGATTAGTAATGCCTAATGAATGTTTGGTATGGATTTTGGATTACAGTATGGTCTACATAAGAAATTGTGATATGACAAACAACATGGTTAAGTGTATACTCAAGTATAAGGCCGACACACAGTAGGATCGATGTGTGATAAATATATATTGTTTTGATCACCATCATAAGTGGTTCTATAATAGGTCTAGACCTATGTGAAGATTCTTGAATTATAGTATGGGTTCACATTGCTATTTGTGTAAATGATCAAGTCGACAGAGTATAGTTGTTTGTGTATATGTTTCATCTCTAGCAAGCCGACTGCATTTTGAGTTAAATCTTGTTGCGGATATATATACTCGATAGATTTTGATGTTGGAAGTGTGCGCGTTGTAAATGTATTGTGAATTTGTTGTAAATGTGATTCTTGTGATCCAAAAAGTGCATTAAAGGTGTAGAAGACTGAAGAACATAGTATATGTAAATAGGGCAAAGACATAGAGTAGACATAATGAAGACCTTTGAATCTATATATTGAGATATCACTAGAATTGTACTCCAGCATTTTGTAGATGCATTTATAATAGTTCTTTCTTGGTAGTGAGCAACCCTTTCTCTATCTTCTTTTCTCTATGGTAGTGAGCCTATTGCAGTGAGCATTTCTTTGGATAGTGAGTCCTTGGGCAGTGAACCCTAAGGTAGTGAGCCTTTTTAATCTAGTTTTGATATCATAATATATTGTGAGCTAACACTCACCATGGTTTTTGCCTTTTTGGGTTTTCCACATAAAAATCCTGGTGTCTATGTGTTATGACTTTCTAGTTGCTCATCTTATGATTATTTTGCTTTCATGTTATTGAATGTGGTAAATGGATTAAAGGACATGTGAAGGAATGATTTTATAGAATACTAATTCACCCCCCTATCAGTATTCCTTGTGTTCAATACCTTTGTATTTGGACATGAGTGAATTCATCCTCTTTTGAATCTCTATAAGTTTTGATCTTATGACCTTAAGTGTAGGTTTCTTCTCTCATAGATTTAGACTTTTCTCTTGTATGAAAGTTATCATATAAGTTTGCAGAAGTATTCATCATAGGACTCTTTCCCTTATCAAAACCAAGACAAGTTTTTTCTTTTGCTGTCTTTTGAGAACTTATTATTTCATCAAGAATATTAGTTCCTCCTTTCAATTTTAGTCCCTTGTCAATATTTTCTTTTGCCTTTTCCAGTTCTTTCCTTACAGTGACAAGTTCCTCTTCAATTTTTGAACATTTAGCTGATTCCTTATTGAGCTTGATATTTAAGCAATCTTCAATCTTTTTTTCTTCTTCAACCATGACATTTAACTTTTAGATCATGTCTTAAGCCTCCTTGAGCTTGTCACTTCCTTTATCTCCTATCAGAATTTTTAGTTTTCCTGTTTCTTCTTTTGACTCTTTGGCCTTTGCCTTAAATTTGTCAATTGTTTCTTTTGCCTTTTTAATCATGTCTTCATATTCCAAGTTTAGTTCTTTTGCTTCCTCTAGATCATTGAGAGTTGTATTAAGTTCTTCTTCAAGGTCTACTTCATTTTCATTGGATTCAAGGTCCCAACCTTTAGGATCCATTGCTTCAAGATCAAGTTCAGGTGTAAATATATCATTGTCCAACACTTTAGATTCCATGAGTTTAGGTGGAGGATCTACCTTAGTAGTCAAGCTTCACAGAGGTACTTGGCTCTGATACCAATGTTGAGAGGGGGGTGAATCAACACATTTAAAGAACTCAGCCAAACATTTACTGATGAAACTAAACAACTTTGAAAACATGAATGAAAATAAGTAAATCAAGATTCAACACAACACCAATGTTTTTACATGGAAAATCCTAAACAGGGAAAAACCACGGTGAGGATTAGCTCACAATATAATATTCTCACTACAAAAGTTTTACAACATTATTTTAGGGCTTCAACCCAATGTAGATACTGCTCTCTAATTTAAAACTTTGATTTAGGCTTAAAACCCAAGGAAGATGCTACTCCCTGAATGGTCAACTCAATGCTATTATAATGATAATATAGATATAAGGACTGCTATGGAGAACACATCTTTTGTATGCTGATGTTGTAGTTTGTTATTTTTACTCAATATCTGCCTTTAAACAAATTCTACACATTTCATATTTTCTTCTACTATACTATATTCTTGTTCACCTTAATTACCTTTCAAATGAATTATATCTTCTATATATATCCTTTGCAAACTCTTGAAACATTGATTAGGTTGGCATCTAGAACAATATTGAATGTAACATGTAGCTAGTCATTGGTTGGCCACAACACATGCAAACTGATAACAAACTTGTTCCATACCATAGGGATTTATGAATAACATTAGGACACACCTTTCCACACCTTTCAGACTTTGAGAAACTAGTCAAAAGCCTATGCATGCACTAGGTACTTAACCAGTCAGCTCATACTGCTTAACACTATTAACTATTCATCTTTCAACTGTAGGGGATAAGCTAAAACCTTAATGCAGACCAAGGATTCAATCATACATGAGTTCAATAACAATCATACACCATATTAGAGAAGTATCATACCAACCTAGGCATCCACAAGACAAGAAATGTTTTAATCTGTAGAGACCAAAGTCTTCCAGACCTTATGTAATGCTTCATGACCCAAAATATGATATTATGGTTAAGTACAGGGTCTAAAACCTTTTGGAAATGATAAAAGATATCAATGGATTCTACTCATTGGATCCACAGACCACTACCTAAATTTTCTAGACGAATTCAAGAATGGCTTGGGTACTTGGAGTTCTAGAAGACAGTTATACTTAAAATGTTTCTTACAACTATGACATTTTGATGCGGTACCAAAAAATGAGAATTATCTATATGCGGATAAATCAGATGTGTGTTGGACCATATACCCCCTCCACACAAGATTTGATAATAGATTTATACATGTTTCATCATTTGAAGAACTTAGCAGGTATATTCAGGCTCCGAAATACAATGTGATGCCTCTGTCACTTGAGTAATTTCTCTATGGACCAATAGAACACTTGAAATTTCATCATAGCATATAACATACTAATCTTTGTCATTACTTAGAGCCACATGACAAATAAATCTCTTCTAGAGGAATGTAGAGCATTCCATTGTCTCCCCATTACTGCTCTACTTTGTTTAGGTGATGGTCTATGAACTATCCCTTGTAACTTTTCATGTTAAAGGAATGAGAGACTAAAACCTTGGATATAACATTTCAATACATGTCAAAAACTATCATTAGAACCACATGGAAAAATCTCTTTTTTGTGGAGAAGTGCAAACCACTTCAAGTTGACTTTGCCTTAGGTTTTACATTGGGAATGCCTTAGATACTTTTCTACTTCTTACCCTTGAGTGTGGTACTTCCAACTAATGAGATATGTCTATATATATGTACGAATCATGCAAGGATATGAGTTATTTCCTCTGCATCATGTTCAATCCCAAAACTGATCCATATTAGACCATTTTCTCTTTTGTCAAACTAATTTTCCTTGATCATATTGACTCTTCCTTTGTATGAGTCTATCTATGCATTTCCATAAGTTATGTTGACATTAATGTATACTATGTTGACATCAATGACAACACATTTTGCCAACAATCTCCCCCTTTGACATTGATGGCAACATATGCTTTGTTAGGGATTAAAACAAACCCCCCACCACAGATAACACCCATACATAGCCAAGAATTTAGAATGGACAGCAGAAACTCAAATCAAGCATGGAACAAGAACACAATCACAACACAGTGATTTACCATGGAAAAACCCAAACTGGGGAAATAACTAGCAATGAAGATCTTCATATTAACCCTCAACCCCAACTGGGCTAAGCCTGGAGGCTTCAACCAATCACACATACAATGGAGTCACCAAGCCATTATATAGAATTCCATACATGCAAAACCATGGACCAATACAACTAGCACAAAACCATGTGCTAAAGACCACTAACAGTTAATCCACAAAATCTAACCCAAGAACTAGTTTAACCCAAAACCCCCCCTTAAACTTGATCTTGGGGTTAGCACCAAACCCCCTTTTCACAAGCACCAAGTTCAATACCCTCTTTGTCACTGAGATTGACTTCAAATCAAGAATCCACATGAATCTAAGCCCCCCTTACCACCTGGGAGAACTCCTCTCTTACCAGGCCTTTCCTTTCAGGGATTAACCAAGCCATACCAGGTCTTACAGCCATCAGCCCAAATACATGTATTAAAGTTTACATACAACTCCATTACAATCTTGTTCTTGCTATAGCCAGCCTTGGCTGCGAGCATCTACAGCACCTTTGCTATGAGTACATGTAGCAACTACATACAACAATTTTTACCAGGCAACATGCCTATAACAACAACCACGACCAATCTTGCACAAACCTGCTCAACCTTCTTCCAGGAGTGAGAGTGCTGAGGCACATGCTCAAACCTTCTATTTTAGAAAGAATACCAGATCAAAAAATAAATGCTACCTTATCTCCACATGCTGTGACCTAACTTATCTCCACACGCTATGAACTGTTTGGGTCTGATACTAATTGTTAGGGATTAAAACAAACCCCCTTGCCACAGATAATGCCCATACACATCCAAGAATTTAGAATGCATATCAGAAACTAAAATCAAGCATGGAACAAGAACACAATCACAACACAGTGATTTACCTTGGAAAACCCCAAACCAGGGAAAAAACTAGAAATGAAGATCTTCATATTAACCCTCAGCCCCAACCTAGCTGATCCTGGAGGCTTCAACCAACCACACATACAATGGAGTCACCAAACCATTATATAGACTTCCATACATGCAAAACCATGGGTTCAAAACTATGAGCTCCAAACCATGGACCAATACAACTAGTACAAAACCATGTGCTAAAGACAACTAATGGTTAATCCACTAACTCTAACCCAAGAACTAGTTTAACCCAACATGCTCCCCCTTAGGCTCTTTCCCCCTTTAAAATAAAGGACAAAGGGATTGATAACCTTTGTATCAATCCAAAACTATATGTACTCCCCCTTACAAAAAGATATCTAAATTGTGCTCCCCCTGACTTAGCTACAAAATTGTACCCTTGAAAACCAAAATGGTACTACCACTCTACTTATTATCTCTGCAATACTATATACATCAAAATTGTTCTAACAAATCACTTGGATGGGATAATGGCTTTGTAAATTACCTTGATTTGTTGAACAATTGAGGTCCAAATGACACATTCTAAGGAAAGAATTTGTATCTTACACTCACATTGTATGCACATTTCATTTGCTTCCTCTAAATTGCTTGGGGTCTTTATCTTTTGATATGTCTTTTCTACTTCCCCCAACATGTCAGTCATTGAGGCAAGTCTCAAGTTCACTTACTCTCTCAACTAACCAAATTTCTTCTTTATATTTTCTCTTTGATCATGCAATTGAGACAGTTGTACATGCAAGCTTTCAATTTGTGCCCTTGTTACACCCATCTTGTCTTTTGACAAGTCATAAGTTTCTGCTAGCTTAGACAATTGTTACTCAATGGAGTCAATCTGTGCCTTGATAATCATTGTTGATGTAGGTCATTTTAAGCAAAAAAAGATATAGGGAAGTAGCTTCATCTATGCATATTTGAATTTCTTCAGGTTTTCTTTAAGATTATTATGTATGCTAGCACATTTTTCAATCATTTCAACCATTTTCTTACTGATTATTTTTCTTTCTGCCTCTTGTTCTACTTTTTACTTTAGATGGGAAGAGTGATCTTTGAAAGAGTCCATTAGTAACTTGAGTTTTTTCTCAGTAGGTAGAGAGGAGTCAATGGTTACCTCTAGTAACCCTTCTTGAATGACTTTTATTGCATCTTCCACTGCATTGGTTTTCTTCATATTTTCTTGAAGGAACTCTTTCCTCGAAGTTGCACGCAATATATCTCCAAGCTATAATTTCTACAAAGGAGAGATACTTGTCAGATCTATCTGACCCTCGTTAGTTGGAATTTGCAATAGTTGGGGAGTGATTACTGGTTGAAATTATATTTGTAGATTCAATAAATCTTGAAGAGAATCTTCCTTAGATGCACTTTGGCCTAGGTCATCAGTCTCTTCAAACTTCTCTTCCTCTTTAGCATCTTCTTTATTTTCTTCATTCTTTTATTCCTCATTGTTATTTTCCTTCTTTACTCATCCCTCCTTAGGAGTAAATTCTCCTTTCATTTCAACATTTCCTTTGTTTTCTGGAGGAGGTACACCACTATCTTTGTCCTGATCCTTAATGTTTTGAGCCTCGACAGTTTTTAGAGGAGAGGAACCTTGTCCTGTGAGAGTGTCTAGAAGAGTTGAAGTACCAACATTTTTGGGAGGATCCATCTCCTTAGGTATGTCATTTCCTTCCTCACTTTCCTCAGATTGACCATTTAGGTCTTTAATGATCCCCATCTCAATCTTCATTTCTTAGAGGACTTCTACAGTTTTCCTTAGTATTTCTTTTTTCAACTTTTCTATCTCCTCCTCATTTCTTGACATTAGAATGTTTAGTCTCCTTTTAGTCCTAAATTCTTTTGTTAGAACCTTGGATAATTTAACTCTATCTTCTTTAGAGATTGTGGGACAAGCTTTTTCAACTGCACTCTTCTTATCTTAGCTTCTACATTTAGTGCATCATTTCTTCTTTTGGTTAGAATGTCAGCTAGGCTCTTGGGAAGTTGATGTATGATTTCAATAAAAGCCATTACAACTTCTACCAAGGTACCTTCTTTCATTGCATTTATGGTTGCATCTAATTGTAGAGGAACATGATCAAGTTTCTTAACTTTCTTCACTTTTCCTTTTCCTTTCTCCTCTGAAGTCTCGCCTTCCTTTCTTGTGCTTTTCTTTAATGAAGATGCTTTCTTTATTTCCTCTTCATCATCTTCAATATTCACTGGTTTTATCTTATCTTCAGCTTTGTCTTCTTCCTCTTCCTTCTCCCTTCTTGCCTTGCTCTTTTGCCTAGGTGTCTTCTTGTCAAAGGTTTGTACAAGGATCTCAGAATCAGTTCTTTTAACAGGTAACGAAGATCCAGAGGCAACAAAGGGGGTTGCTGCAATAGATGTTGATCTTCTTGTTTTTCTTGGATGTGTAGAGGAAGGTGTTTGTACCCCTCCTAAGGAACCTTGAGGAGACTTTAGTATCTCCTCTAAGTTTCTCTTCATTTCCTCAGCCTTGGATTTTGTGTCTTTTGTTTCCTTTACATCCTTCTTAATATTTTTGTGCACTATTTCATCATATGTGCCAAACCTCTTAGTAGAGGGATCCTTTTTCTTATGAGAAGTATGTCACCATACCCTATAATCATAGGGTAAGGTTGTAATCCAAAAATTCTTTGGTTCCACAGCCTCCATATAACAATTGTCTTTATCAACCATAAAGGTGATCTCATTTTTATATTTCTCCACAACCTTTCGAAGTATCCTTTCTATAGATTGCATGTTAGTCTAAAAGGTTTTGAAGAACCCCCAAAATAATGTATTGTAGTGCTTATGATCAGAAAAACTTCTCATATAATCTTTGATTTGATGGGCAACTAGTTTATTTGAGTTCCACACTACTCCCTTCATTGAAAGCAAGTCATTCAAATAGTAAAACATGAGACATATGATTAGGGAACAATACCAGAATTTGTATTTGGTTTCTTTTGTCCTCTTTAAGTTGTCTTTGAGTTATTGTCAAAGAATTTCATAAAGATTGAAATCTTTTCCTTGCTTAACCATCTGATATGCTGTGTGGATTATTGTTATAGAGGTAGAATTATCCATGTTTGTAAAGTAGATTTTGTATGCAATACCAATGGTTGCATACTGGGCCCCCAAGTCATCAATATCATCTACTGTCAAGGTTCTCTTGTCAAATTTAGCTCCAGTGAGCCTCATTACCTCTTCATTCTTAACAAACTTTAGAATAGGCACAGGTCCAAAGGTGCATAAACCTGTCATTGCCTTTATGTCATCCTTGGTGATAATGTAAGGCCGGTTTGAGTAGAAGATATCTTCATTAATCTGGCTTAGGCCAATTCTTACCCAAGCATCTTCATACCAAAAGTTTGGAAAACCCTTCTAGATGTCTAGGTTTTTGGCGGCAATGTTTGCAAATTCTAGTTTTCACTGGAAATCATCTCCCAACAAATGTTCATTTCTAAATTGTTCAAGTTTAAGATGGTCAAACTCATCAATTGGAGAGTGGATATAGATCTGAACATCCTCCGTATATACTACATTTGTAGGAACTTGTGAGAGTGCCTGGCTTCATCAGTTATAGTGGTTTTGAAAGGATGCTTCTTGAATTTAGACCTTAGCCTTTCAACTATATCTATTACCATAGGCGTTACCATTGCAATATCTTCAAAGCTAGGTTTAACTAGAAAGATGAAAAATACCTAGATTTGTAGTAATAAATCTTGTTTAATCAACTTGTTGAGTGTCTTATGTACTCCTTTAGCTCTTCAAAACTTTTATCTTCACTCAAATGTGATAAAAAAAGATCAGGGATAGCCTATATAAACATTCTACCAACAATTTTCCTCCACATTAATTGCAAATTTTGTTTTACCCTAATTTTCTTTCATCATATTTAGAACCTTGTAAACCTTCAACAATCCTCCATACATCATTCAAATGCTCTAGAATTTTTGTTAAGATCATCTACATGTTGGGTGCTTGCATCATCATGAAGTGAAGATGGTGAATTTTTAGAAATAACTCCCCCTGAGTCCATTTAACTTCTTAGTAGAAGTACTTGCCATTGTAAACCCTAAAGTTCTCCACATTCTACCTCATTCAGAGATTTTTCTCTAGAATTTTCATCAAACTCCTTTAATTACTTGACCTTATTGTTCTCATGCCAGCACTAGTCCCTATGCTCAACATTTAGTATCTTGCATGTTCAAGAGTTTGAAAATTTTACTGTTGAAACTCCCCTAACCCAGTGTTTTGCCTTTTAATTACTAGAGGACCCACATGCATTAGGAAGAGATCTAGAAATATCACTAACTTCCTTCTTCCATACTTTGTTCATTTCCACTCTTTATTGAGCAACATCAATGGGTTTCACATTCTTTCTAGAATTCTTTGTTTGATTGCACTCATGATAGGTGTACTTTGTTTGTTGAGCATTTCCACTCTTTCTTGCCCTTGATCTGTAGTTGGCTGCTTTGGGACCAAAATTATTACAAGTATAATAGTATCCATAAAAGGATTGAGCATTATCCCTGCTATACCTTGACATTTTACTTTTGCACTCATTTGCCCTGTGTCCAAACTTGTTGCATGCATAACATCTAATAGAACTTTGTTTTATCCTACTTCTACATTTAGCATCTTTATGACCAACTTTATTACAAGTATAACATCTTACAACTTTTTGATTCATCTTGTTTCTATAATCCATAGCTTTGTGACCAAACTTATTGCAAATAAAACCATTTCCATTCAAGCTTTGAGAATACCAATTGTGACTTGATTACCTTGTAGGTTGAGGATACTTGAAATTTTTCTTCATATTCTTCCTTTGTATTTCAATAGGAGAGAATTCATCTTCTTTTGAATCTTTGTAAGTTTTTATCTTAGGACCTTCAGTGTAGGTTTCTTCTCTCCTAGATTCATACTTTCCTCTTGTATGAAAGTTATCATATAAGTTTGTAGAAGTATTGATCATAGGGCTCTTTCCCTTATCAAAACCAAGACTGGTTTTTTCTTTTTCTATCTTTTGAGAACTTATTATTTCATCAAGAATATCAGTGCCTCCTTTTAGTTTTAGTCCCTTGTCAATATTTTCTTTTTCCTTTTCTAGTTCTTTCCTTAGAGTGACAACTTCCTCTTCAAGTTTTGAACATTTAGTTGATTCCTCATTGAGCTTGATATTTAAGCAATCTTCAGTCTTTTATTCTTCTTCAACCATGACCTTTAACTTTGAGATCATGTGTTCAGCCTCCTTCAACTTGTCACTTCCTTTATCTCCTTCTATCAGAGTTTTTAGTTTACTTATTTCTTCTTTTGATTCTTTGGCCTTTGCCTTCAATTTGTCAATTGTTTCTTTTTCCTTTTCAAGCATGTCTTCATTTTCTAAGTTTAGCTCTTTTGCTTCCTCTAGATCATTGAGAATTGTATTGAGTTCTTCTTCAAGGTCTACTTCATTTTAATTGGATTTAAGTTCCCAACCTTTAGGATCCATTGATTCAAGATTAGGTTCATGTGCAAATATATCATTGTCCAACACTTCAGATTCTATGTATTCAAATGGAGGATCTACCTCAGTAGTCAAGATTCTCAGAGGTAATTGGATCTAATACCAATTGTTGAACACAATGAGGTGTCGAGAGGGGGGTGCATCAACACATTTAAAGACTTCAGCCAAACATTTAATGATAAAACTAAATAGCTTTGAAAACATGAAGGAAAACATGTAAATCAAGAGTCAACACATAACACCAATATTTTTACATGGAAAACCCTAAAATAAGGAAAACCACGGTGAGGATTACCTCACAATATAATATGCTCACTGCAAAAGTTTTACAACATTGTTTTAGGGCTTCAGACCAAGGTAGATACTAGACTCCTTGATTTATAACTTTGATTTAGGGTTATAACCCAAGGAAGCTACTACTCCTTAAATGCTTAGCTCACTGCTATTACAATGATAATATAGATATAAGGACTGCTATGGAGAACACATTTGTTGTATGTTGATGGTGCAGTCTACTATTCTTGCTCAATATTTGCCTTTAAACTAATTCTACACATTTCATATCTTCTTCTACTCTGCTATATTCTTATTCACTTTAATTATCTTTCAAATGAATCATATCTTCTATATATATCCTTTGCAAGATCTTGAAACATTGATTAGGTCGGCATCTAGAACAATATTGAATGTAACATGTAGCTAGTCATTAGTCAGCCACAACATATGCAAAGTCATAACAAACTTGTTATGGTCCAGAGGGATTTATAAAGAACATCAAAACACACCTTTGTACACCTTTCAAACTTGGAGAAACTAGTCAAAAGCCTCCGCATGCACTAGGTTTTTAACCAGTCGGCTCATACTACTTAACATTGTTAACTGTTCATCTTTCAACTGCCAGGGAGAAGCTAAAACCTTAATGTAGACAAAGGATTAAATCATACATGAGTTCAATAACAATCATACACCTTATCAGAGAAGTATCATAGTAACCTATGCATCTGCAATCCAAGAAATGTATCAATCTGTAGAGAACAGAATCTTTTGGACCTTATGTAATGCTTCATGACCCAAATATGATATTGTGGTGAAGTGCAAGGTCTAAAACCTTCTGGAAATGATTAGAGATATCGATGGATGCTACTCATCAGATCTACACACCACTGCATGAAGTTTCTAGAGGAATTCAAGAATGGCTTAGGTACTTGGAGTTCCGAAAGATAGTTATACTTACAACTTTGCTTACAGCTATGACATTTTGATGCGGTACCAAAAATGAGAATTATCTATATGAAGATCATATATGATGTGTCTTGGACCATATAACACCTCTGTGCAAGCTTTGATAATAGATTTATACATGTTTCATCTCTTGAAGAACTTAGCTTGTATATTCAGGCTCTAGAATATAGTGTGATGGGATACCACTTGGTGCAGTCACGGTAGGAGGGTTCACAGAATGAATAGTCTACACCGTGCAACTAGAATAAACACAATAGAAACAACCCAAAGATATGAAATAAATGTATATTCAAGCATTCAGTATATCATAGAATTCAAATACATATCAACTGGCAACATGTGGCCTTACAATTAAGGCTCATAGGCCTGATTATAGAATATCAGTATATGCACAAGATATAACTTTGAAGCTCCTTCACAAGACTCCAAACTATGAACTTGTACTAATGATCCTAACTATGATCACTACTTTCCTAGAGGTCTATTACATCATTATATATCATCTTTGGTACAAAAGATTCCTCTGTGTCGGCCAAGGAAGATCACAAGCTCCAATGAAGAGCTATAATGTGTATACACGAATATGTCAGACCTAAATGAGTAGAACTCCTCTGCAAATGAATGGAATGATGTGGAGGTCTCAGGGAAGGTTGGACACAAACCATAGATCATTAAATGATGTGTGATTAGGCTTCAAAGGATGTGAAATGCTCTGCAGGTCTTCTCCTTTAGTTGATTGTCTAAAACTATCAGGATGCTCTGTTATGAGAAAACTGTCGATCTTCTGATAGTGATATCTTTCATGTACCTTAACCAAATGCTCTAAGATTCAGATATGTTGTGCATGAATATCTCTAGATGCTAAGTCTAGTTTTGCAAGATCTGAAATGCAACTATGGTAGAATACAGACCAAAATATAGAAACTGCTACTGACCGAACTACCTGAACTAAAATGGAAAATGAAAAGAAACAAACTAAAATGCAAATGTTTTTGGTTGATGTAAGAATTCTCTTGAACTAGGGATGCTCCTACATCATGTGATGCCTCTGTTACTTGAGTAATGCCTTTGCAAACCATTAGAACACCTAAAACTTTATCATAGCATATAACATACTGATCTTAGTCATTTCTTAGAGCCACATGACAAACAGATCTCTTCCGGAGAAATGCAGAGCATTCCATTGTTTCCCTATTATTGCTCTGCTCTATTTAGTTGATGGCCAATGAACTATCCCTTATAACTTTTCATGCTAAAGGAATGAGAGACGGAAACCTTGGATATAACATTTTAATGCATGTCAGAAACTATCATTATAACCTCATGGCTAAATCTCTTTTATGAAGAAGTGTAGACCACTTCAAGTTGACTCTGTTGGGAATGCCTTAAATACTTTTCTACTTCTTACCCTTGAGTGTGGTACTCCCAACTAATGAGATATGTTTGTATATATGTAGGAATCATGCAAGGATATGAGTGTTTTCCTCTACATCATGTTCAAGCCCAAAGATGACCCATACTTAGACCATTTTCTCTTCTCCCAGATTGATTTACCTTGACCATATTGACTCTTCCTTTGTACAATTCTATCTATGCATTTCCATCTATTATGTTGACATTAATGTATACTATGTTGACATCAATGACCACATATTTCCAACACCATAACCCCCAAACCCCTTTTCTTCTTGTGTGTAGGTTACAGGTGTGAAATCTAGAAAAGTGAAGACATAAGAAGATTGAGTAAGGAAAAGGGTTTTGGGATCTAACAACATTTCAAGAATATTCCTCTGTAGAAGACTTGGGTACCCATGAAATAGTCTTTTTTCCTTAACAAACATCAGATTTGACATCAAAACATTCTCTGACATTTCTCCAATTTTTAGTTTCTAAAGATTCCATCCTTCTGGACTTGGATGCCTGCAAAATAGTCCTTTGGCGTTCCAACTTCCAGGACATAGGTTCTGATATCTCTCTTATCACTCTTCTGAAATTAGTTTATGAATATCTTCTATTCATCTCCTGTTATAATCGAATCTTTGCAAATCTAGGATTTTATGCATTAGTTGACCTAGAGTTTGATAAAAGGCTTGATTCTTTCCATAGCACTCTTGAGTACAAGATATGTAGTTGAGTCCTCCTTCATTTGGTAGTGATTTGGCTCAGTCTTTTCCTTGAATGTTGTTGTGGAAGAGGGTTTGATCTAGTGTGCATGCTAGCTTTCATCATTCATCTTTTCCATACATAATAAAGACAAATTGGAGTATGTGCCTACAAAGGATCAAGTTGCAGACATCTTCACAAAGGCACTTTCTAAGGATAGCTTTGAGTATCTCAGACAGAAGTTAGGGGTGATTTCCCCTACTTCTTCTAACTAGATGCATATATGGTGCATCTGTCTAGGGGGACCAGTTCAAGACATATATGTATCCCTAGATTTATGGAGGCTACCTCTTAGGGGAAGTAGGTAGACAAGAAGCTGAGAAATATGACAAGGATAAATTAGTTAGGAGGAGCTAACAGATAAGGAGCAGTGAAAGAAGAAGAACAAAGATAGGGGGAGCTCAAGGAAGGTCAGTTCTGTTAGCCTAAAAAATGCAAGTTGCTAATCCTAAGAGAATGCTAGGCTCTATGCTTAGATTCACAATGTTTTTGAACTAATGCGACAAAATCTATTGGCAAGAGACACATTGGAGCTTCATGATTGTTGTCATTGATGGAAACAAAGTTCATCCCACACATCCGCAAGACATAGTGTACCTATACCGGAAGTCAGATTGAAGAGTGTTGTGGTCCGATAAGCAAGAACAGAGTGTTGTGGCAAGGTCCAACAGTCAGGTCTGGATCTCTAAGAGGAAGTATCTTTGGAAAGTGTGGACTTGGGGAAGTCAAGAGGAATACCTTGACTGGTAGATTCCAAGATTTGAGCCTCTAGTGATGAAAGAGTGAAGAGTTATAAGCATTCAAGTATTGGGGTCCTATTTGGCAAAGCAGACAGAGGAAGAACTAACCGGTAGAAGATTAGACACTATTTTGGATGAGATTTTGATGGTGATCAAGATTATTAAGGTATCATTCAAAATTGGTCGACTTGTTAGATGACTTCTATAAGTATCTCTTTGATACGCATCACTTGATAAGTAAGGATTCAGCTGACAGATCAAAATTTTGATAAATATTGACTACTCCGGATGCCAACTAGAAAGTGGATAAAATCTGTGGTACAGATATATATACCAAATTGATTTTGATATGAAGTGTGTGTGTGTTGTGTTTTGTACGAATTAAAGCAGTAGAGCAGTGCGAAGATAGTAAGACAGGTCCAGAATGTAACAAGACAGTAGCATCTAAGAGAGTAAGAATGAAGTGTAGCAGATCAGTATATTGAGCTTAATCAGAACTAAATCTTAGCATATGTGGATGCTTCTCATCAGTTCAAGTAACTTGTTTTCTTATATAAACTATTGTAGGCAGTGAGCCTCTTATGAGTAGTGTGCTCAGGAAGTGAGCCCTAATAGGCAAGTGCCATTTTGTACTATCTTATTCTTCTAACAGAGAATACATTCTTGGGTTAATCACCCTGTGGGTTTTCCCCTAACAGGGTTTTCAATGTCAAAATCATTGTGTCATGTGTATTGATGTTATTTCCTTTTCAAGGTTATGTTTGCTTATTTGATTTGATATTGCACTAATTAATAAAGAATTTCAAAAAGCTAAAATAATCTAGATTATTGATTCACCCCCCTCAGTTATCAACAATTGGTATTAGAGCTAAGTTACTCCAAACAAAGCCTAACAGCTTGAGGAAGATTTGGGAACTCAAATGGATGTGTATGGTATGAGGCAACAACTTCAGTCTGCCCTAGATGATCTTGAGCAATCAAACTTTAAAGTCAATGAATTAAAGGAAAGACTCAAACAAGATGATGATTTCATAAATGAACTAAAAGGGAAACTGAGTATCTCTATGAAAAAGAGAAAAGATCTACTTCAGCAATTGGCAAGTCAAAGTGAAGACAATGGTACAAATGACGATCTGAAGGAGAAAACCAAGTTATGTGAAAAGTTATCAAAAGAGGTCATTATGGTAAGACATGAAATGGAATCAGGAGTTATGAAATTCACCCAAGAAATTGAAGAGAAAAGAAAAACTAAAGATGATCTAAGACAATCTCTCAAGGAAAAGTTAGAAGACTACCACAAAATGGATAGAATAATCAGACATCTAGAATCTGATCTTAAAGATGCTAGACATAATGAAGAAAAACTTGAGGATCAAATTAATACTCTTAAAAAGGATCTTCAAATAGAAAATGAATACAAAGAGAAATTCAATATAAGTTTTGCTCAACTTGAAGTTCTTCTTGAAAGCCAAAAGAGGGTAGATGACAAGAGTGGCTTGAGATATGAGAAAGATGAAAGTTTTGGATCCAGTCAGAAGAATTTTGGATCAGGAAATCCAAGGAATAGGTCTAGAAGACCTCTGGTAAGGCAACCTAATCCTCAAAGATATCCATCCTTAAATGCATACTACCACAACTGCAATAACTTTGGTCATAAAGATAATGAGTGCAGAAAGAGAATGAACCAGACAAATACATCCTTCTCCAGACAGTGTTTCAATTGCAAAAGGTATGGTCACAAATCTCATGAATGTAGAAATATGCAAATGAATGATAAATTCAATGGTAGATGCTTTGCATGCAATAGAATGGGACATATGGCTAATCAATGCAGATCAAGAGGATATCATTCAAATATGCAAAGAAATGTTACTTTCCATAATTACAATAGATCCGGTCATATTGCCAAATTCTGTAGAAGCAAGAAATAGGACAAAAGGGGTTCGATGCATTATAATCAAAATCAAAACAAAGGAAAAGGAATAGTGAATGTGGATGAAGTTAAAAGTGAGATGAACAAGATTTGGGTGAAGAGAAGTACAAACAATATAGGGGATAGATCTGCACCAGAATCTGGTGCTGATATTCCTTCTGAAAATTAAAAAGTGAGCTCTGGCTCAAGGGGAGACACAAGGAAAAACATTTTCCCCCAGCTAGTTAATTGGTGCATGAAATTGGCACATGGGAAGTTGTGGAATAAAAGGCTTCTCAGAGAAACATCTAAAAGAAAGCTTGGTAAAGATATGGAAGATCTGTAGGAAGATTTGAAGAGTCTAATCTTCCAAGATTGATCCGGTTTAATAGTCATCTGGTAAAATAGGATTATCACAGTTAAATCTGGTATAATTCAAATTTGAGGCATTTTGTTCTGTGGATAGATCAAGTGTTTGGGGAAAGTAAGATAATTTGTTATTATCCACCAAGAGTAACTTTAAGTGCATTTTAGTGATCTAAAAAAAATTCTTAGGACAAGGAGAATAGAGCAACTGGAATAACTTAAGTTATGCATTTATTGCAATGTGGAATTAGGGTTTGCTCAGAGATAAAAGGGTTCATTTGATCGTCATTTACACATTCACACTCGAGAAGAAGAGAAAAAGAGCTCTACAAACAAATTGTCTCAAGTCTCTCAAAGATCAATCACATAAGACAATTCTTCCAGCAATCTAATCTAGATCATCCCGTGAAACCTAGAAGCACAAAAAGGTATTTTTCACTCTTGATCAAACTTTCTCTGAATCTTTAAGATGTCTACTCTGAATGTTGTAAAGATCTTTGATAGACCCCGCCCCAAATTTGAGAAGCATCCCTACAAATCTCTAGAAGTGGATCCCTTAGGAGCATTTTCTAGCATTCTGCATGGGGTTTTGTATGTAGAAGACGTTAGGGTTTACATTCATGCAAACATTGAAGACTTTGGTGAATCTAAGATGATGGACATCTACCACAAGGAATAGATAGACGATTCATTTGAACTAAAACCTCAGTATAAGACCATCTGGGAAAAATATTTTGGTCAGTACATCCATTTCCCCTGTTTTGAAGAAGATGAGTGGGTCTGGTATGTGTTGAGCAGAGTGCATGATAACTTCTTATGGTTGAATAGACCATTCAAGATCACCAAGGATGCAATTAAGGTAGTAACCAGTTTGCACTCTTCCAGAGGGTTACCTATTCTCAAATCTGTCAAAAACCAAACTATGACTGAGGCCACCGGATCAAAATTTAATAAGAGAGAAATGACCATAGAAGATATCACTAATCCAGATATCAAGTTTGCATCTATGATAATTGGCTACAAGATATATCACTCCAGCAGGGAGAATTCAGTATCCAGAACTGCTGTGTATATTGCTTATGAGATGTTGAGAAAGAATGTAGATTATGATCTCTGTGAACTCCTTCTGAGCCAACTAATGGAAAACTTACAAAAGATAAAGAAGGACAAAAAGAACTCTTTTAAATATGGTGGACTGATATTATGTTTGTTTTTCTACTTTATGAATGAGCTACCTAGATCCAGTGGTTGGGTATGGCAGAATGACAAACCTGTTGCAATTCAAATCAGAGATTACTTGCATGGGCTTAGGGATGCTAAGGTCAGAAATATAGCTCTATGGGGTTACTTCAAGAACTTTCAAAATATGATGTAAACCAGAGAAAGAATTCCCCAATCATTAGTTGAGAAGTACAAAGATATAGTATGTTTCATGGTTAACACTGATCAATGCCTAATGGAGGTAGTGGAACCAAGAACAGTGTGGATCATGCCTATGGGGTATGAAGTGGATGAGAAAATTATGGAGCTACATGTTCAGCACATGCTAAGTCAGCCCAAAGATTCCAAAGCAGAAAGGTTTGGAACCTTTGAAGAGTTGAGTGTAAAGATTCATGTAGAACTTAGACAACCAGAGACAAAGAGGAAAGTAAGAAGGGAAGTTGAAGAAGTCGCTAAGAAATTTGGGATATCCAAGGAGGCACTTGATACAAATAGAGAAAAGATAGAAAGGGCAGAGAAAGAAAAAGAAAAAGTAGAGAAAGAAGGTGCTCCAGTGGAAGTCCCCTCCCAGACCAGATCCTCTAAGACCTCTGCTCCTACAACTGCTAAAAGCTCAAAGGCATCAAAACCGGAAGCAAAATCATCTGGTAAAGAAGAGAAAAGAACTAAGACAAAGGCGACAAGGTCTTACATTAGTCAGAAGGATGATGAAGAGACTGAATCAGATGAGGAGGTAAAGAAGATGAAAAATAAGAAGAAAGTATCTGGTGAAGACAAGAAAGCAGAGATAGAAGAGTTTGTTAAAAGGCCCACTCTGTCCTTAGATGATGTAGTCAAAGTATTTGCTATGGATGGGAACCTGCAACCAATAACAGAATTTTATGATGCATATAATGATGCAAATAGAAAAATCTTGGAGGAAGCCACTATTAATTACTTGAACATATACAATAAAGCTTTTATTGAAATAATTTCTCTAATTCCTAAAAGTTTAGAAAAGGAACTTGAAATGAGAAAAGAAAATGCCAAGGCTAAGGACTTAGAGATTAGAGAACAGATAGCTATTTAGCTCTATCCTTCAATTACTCTGAAACAAATGGATATGATCTTCAAAGATTGCAAGGATGAGTTCTGGAGTAAGGCTAGAATGAATCAGCTCATGCTTGGAGAAACTGATAAAGTGGAAAAAGAAATAGAAGAAATCCTGCGGAATGCCTACAAAAGATTCAATATTCCTATTATAGAGGATTTATGTAATGATCCCTCAGGAATGGATAACAAAGAAGAATCTACTGAGACTGTAGTAGAAGAGGTAAAGGAAAAGGATAAGGACTTAGAATTCACTGCTCCGGAAGAGGAGATCCATGAACAAGCAAACATCTCTCCTCCGGTTTCCCCTGCAAATTCCAGATCTAAAGGAGAAGAAAGAGTAATTAGTCAAGAAGCAGAAGAGAAGCAAAAAGAAGATGTCAGTCGTAAGGCTGTAGAAGAAGAGAAAACTCCAATAGAAAAGGCCATAGATGATAGTGGTAAGGCTGCAGAAGGGCACAAAACCCTGTCACCGGTAAGAGACACAATAGAAGCAGTAGAAGAATTCTTAACCAAGGAGATGATGGAATTTGATGAACCTAAACTTCTTCAAGGACTGCTCAATTTTGAGTCCCTCTTCTTGGTTCAAACCATAAAGCTAGCATCCTTTACTTTGGCAAAAGAAAAAAAAAAACTCCTAAAGTCTCACATGGAGGATTGCAAGATCATAGACATTGCATCAAGTGTACTGGAAAAGATCATGCCATCTTTTTAGAAGGATCCCTCAGCCTCCTCATCCGGTAATCTCAAATCTCTAGTAAATAGTGTTAGCACACACTTTGATTCATTAGAGAAGTCAGTAGAAGATAAGGTCTGGAAAGAGTTTTTGGTAGAAAGACTATTAGAAGTACAAGGGTTAATAACCAATGATAGGAGAGTTATGAATATTGGGTTAAAGAGCTTAGAAAATGCTCTCAAAGATGGTGGTGATATTTACAAATTTTGTTTATCCTGGCCTAAAGTGACCAAGGACATTGAGAAGAAGGTAAAAGTGCAAGAGGATAAACTATTAAGTTTATCTCATAGTTTTGATCCTCTATCCTCCTCCATAGTAAATCAAGAGTGTCAGAATATTGCAGTCATAAATGAAATGAAGAAACTTGAGAAGGAGAAGAAAAATAGAATAAGTAGGTTGAATGAACTTAGAAGAATCATTATCCCTAAGTTAGAGGCCATGCATGAGGGTCTAACTGATGCTCAGACCATGGCTCGAACCAGTGATCCGACAGATCTCAAGAGGGAAGAAGCTTTTGCATTCCTGTTGAGTGGTCACATCTCCATTTTGGACAGAATGAAGCAGAGTTGGGTGACAAAAGTTGTACAGTTGAAGACAACTTTTGCGGACATACTACAGTTTATGTAAGTATAACCTGTTTATATACTTATATGGCTAAGTATAGTTTAATTTTTGAAATTTTGGTGTGTGGACCCTACCCTTTGCCATTGATGTCAAAGGGGGAGTGAGGAACAGTGAAAAATGTGGAATCCAGCTAAGGGGGAGCTCTGAAAAAATGTACATTAGAAGAGAGCATCAACCAAGGGGGAGTATAGTATAACACTTAGTCATTTTTCACTAAGTGTTTCCATCAATGCGAAAGAGGGAGA
Organism: Cunninghamia lanceolata; assembly: GCA_027924645.1. Classification (NCBI taxonomy): domain Eukaryota; kingdom Viridiplantae; phylum Streptophyta; class Pinopsida; order Cupressales; family Cupressaceae; genus Cunninghamia; species Cunninghamia lanceolata. The sequence continues at coordinate 2,628,775 of BSBN01001965.1, read as the reverse complement.
TTGTTGGCAAGAGACACATTGGAGCTTCATGATTGTTGTTATTGATGGCAACAAAGTTCATCCCACACATCCACAGGACATAGTGTACCTATACCGGAAGTCAGATTGAAGAGTGTTGTGGCAAGGTCTGACAGTCAGGTTTGGATCTCTAAGAGGAAGTATCTCTAGAAAGTGCAGACTTGGGGAAATTAAGAGGAATACCTTGATTGGTAGATTCTAGGATTTGAGCCTCCAGTGATGAAAGAGTGAAGAGTTATAAGCATTCAAGTATTGGGGTCATGTTTAGCAAAGTAGACAGAGGAAGAACTGACCGACAAAACATCAGACACTATTCCAGATGAGATTTTGATGGTAAGGTATCATTCAAAATTGGACATCTTGTTAGATGACTTCTATAAGTATCTCTTTGATACGCATCACTTGATAAGTAAGGATTCAACTAACAGATCAGAATTTCGATAAATATTGACTACTCCGGATGCTGACTAGAAAGTGGATGAAATCTGTGGTACAAATATATATACCAGACTGATTTTGGTATGAAGTGTGTGTGTTGTGTTTTGTGTGAATTAAAGAAGTAGAGCAGTGCGAAGACAGTAAGACAGGTCCAGAATGTAACAAGATAGTAGCATCTAAGAGAGTAAGAATGAAGTGTAGCAGATCAGTATATTGAGCTTAACCGGAACTAAATCTTAGCATATGTGGATGCTTCTCATCAGTTCAAGTAACTTGTTTTCTTATATAAACTATTGTAGGCAGTGAGCCTCTTGTGAGTAGTGTACTCAGGCAGTGAGCCCTAATAGGCAAGTGCCATTTTGTACTATCTTATTCTTCTAACAGAGAATACATTCTTGGGTTAATCACCCTGTGGGTTTTCCCCTAACAGGGTTTTCGACGTCAAAATCATTGTGTCATGTGTATTGATGTTATTTCCTTTTCAAATTTATGTTTGCTTATTTGATTTGATACTGCACTAATTAATAAAGAATTTTAGAAAGCTAAAGTAATCTAGATAACTGATTCACCTCCCCCTCAGTTATCAACAGAATCAACCTTTATGGTTTGATGATTCCCTACACTTTAGGTCCTACTACACCTAGGTGGGTAAACCCTGGAAATTAAAGCAGATTGAATGCAACTATTTTGGCTAAATAAATGGATCTACCTATAGTGGCAAATGGTGTAGGATAGATGAAAGCTTGCTAACTAATTCTAATATCTAATGAATTGTTGGTATAAATTGTATAAGCAATATCAAGGTGAATTTTATGATTGTACAAATAAAAGGGTTTAAATGATGAATAGAAATAAGACCAGTGCCTTGTTGGGTAAACAGAGTCAAATGAAGGACTAAGACTGGTGGTTTATAGTGGGTAGTAATTCTAATTGTTTGGCATAATATTTTAGTTTATAACTTGTATAAACATGCAAGGAGATGACTGACAAACTCTTCTTAATAATCTAATTAATATAATCAGATTTCTTGTTATTCACCATAAGGTAATTTAATCCTTTCTTGAAGGAACCAATTGAATGAAATATGCAAGAATAACAGATAATATTAACTTGGAGACAAAATGTCAATCCTAATTATATGGTTCTTCTTAGTAATCCAAACTAACACTTCTAGGTTACAGCAACTGATCAGAAGGGTTTTATTTCCTATGATGGACACCAATTAATCAAATCACACAACTACAACAAATGTGCACTGACAGATTAAACATATACTTTATATATTAATCTAAATAACAAGGAAATATAGAACTAGAGACAACCACACAATTAAGTAACTTTAACAAACAATTGATGCCAGGATAAAACCACAAGATCAGACAACTCCAATTTACTTTTTTAATAATATACTTGCAACATGGTCTTTTGAAGACATTGCAAACTGTATGTATTATATTCTACCACTAATGATCATTCAACATCAAATGTTTGAACTTATATAGAAATGCTTGTGAAGAGACATAACTCTTCAAGAAGTCTTTTGGGAATTAACAAACATAACAACAATAAAATAACCATGCTTATGCTCTATTCAACCACAAGTATAATTTAGCAATGTGGTCTAAGTACTCTTGGCTGCGATGTGAATCAGTAAGTTCAATGGTATTCCTTGTAATCACATCCATCGTAACCATCTTCTCCAAATGCTTGCAGGCTTCCCTAGATGTAGAGTCTTTATCCTTAAGAACTCCTAAAGCTTCATGTAGTATTGCTTGGCAGTCTCTGCTCCATTCTTCTTTGCTCTTTAATTCTTTATCACTTTTGAACAATGTGGGCACTCCTACTTTTGAAGCTTCAGTACATTCTTTGGCATCAGTCTTAAGTTGATCATAATACTTCTAATGTTGCTTGACCAACTCTTTTACATTAGAGGCACCTGGAATGTCAGAAGTATCTTTACCCTATGTCTCATTTAATTTCTCCTACAACCTTTTTTCAAACCTCTCATGTTCTTGGATTGCTTTATGATTTTGAGAATAATTATCCCAAAATTGGTTCAGCCAATGCATCATGTTGGCATGCCTATTCTAGAGTACTGTGACAAGTGTATCCATCTAAATTTGAGCTACTTGATCTATGGAAAGTGGTTGGGCACTCTGTGAACTTTCACCCTAGGTTAGCCTCTTTACCGATCCCCTGAAGGTGCTCTTAACAACATCTTGCAAATAATCATTCTCTTTTGTCAACCTCTCACAACTCAGTTTGTATGCATCTCTTTCCTTAATTAACATCTAAGCTTGTGCCTTATTCATCTTTGTAACATTGATGACAATGTCTGCAGTGATCAAGGGGTTAGTCTCCCCTGCCTTCAAAGTCATGACATGGCCAAAAGTCTTCTCAGTGTCTATAATAGCTATCTTTTTGTGGGGAGGATACAGGGCCCATATCATTAATGAATTTTCATCATTATTATATTTGGTGCCCATATATAATTCATTAACACCTTCTAGAGTGAGCTTGTATCTATCATCTGTATTATTCAGAAAACTATCAAATACTAGAACAAAATTCAAATCAAGGCTAGGAAAGATCATAACCCTTGCTTCTTTGAGCAACTGCCTACCCTTACTAGGAGTCATATCTTGCAATTCGTTATCCACTGTTACTTTCAACCTATCAAGTAATTGTCTCTCATTGTTGGCAGAGACGTCATCAACTGAATCTCTAATTTATTTCCCTTTGTACTTATACAAAAATGATTTGAACTCTTTAGAATGAGTGAATTTGTCATTAGAAATAAAAGAATCATATGCTATTTGTCTTGGGTCTTCATCAGCAGAACCCTCCTCATCATATACTATGACAAGAGACTAATATTGTTGCATCTTTCTTTTGGAAATTTTAATTATTTGTTCATGTGGTTCTTCATCACCAGAGGATAATACCTCAATCTCTGCCAGCTACTTCCTTTTCTCATCTAGGTCTCTGTTATATTATTCCACCACCAATTCCACCTCAGCCTCTTCCAGATTTCTGATGACATCATCGTGTGGATGGGGACATGTGTGTACTCACTGAGGTTTTGCTTCCTCCGAGCAAGGTCAATAAAACCTTCAGGATCAAACCCTTACCTCAGCACACCTCATATTATAGTGCATCAGTTTATCCAAGATGAGATTATAACCTTCCCTTGAAACCACAGTGAAATTTCTGAAACACAAAGTACTAGGCATAAAAGACTGCTTGTCATGGGAGCTCAAATGCATCACATTAGAACAATGCATTTGCCTAACTATTTCTAGGTAGGCAATTCTGTCAGGGATAGTCTTAGGCAAGATAAAGGGAGTGTCCTCAAAACCATACACTCTAACCATGGTGGCATCTTCAAAATAGTACCAATCTCCCCAGTTGTGAGTAATAGTAGGAGGACCACCAAAATATTTTGGTCTAAGGAACCTCTTTATTTCATTTGAGATTGAATACTCAAAGGGATGACTAAAATATCTATGTAATACTTTCACATAATATTCTTCAAACTTTACATAACTAGAATGGGCATATCTGCTATCCCATATTCTGGTCCACATCTATACTAGTAGCTTATGTCCCTTCTGGTCTGCTAAAACAATTTTAAATTCATTTGGCCATAACCCCACTTCCTGGCCATAATAGAGCACCATGTACATAAGAAGTGAGTAATGTTCAAAGGAAACGACTAGGGCATTGTTCCTTATTGCAGCCAGACCAGAGTCAATTCTATTAAAAATATAAGCTACATAATCAAATTATCTTGCATTGTGGCATTGAATGTTAGTAGCTATGACCATGAAAGGAATTGTCATAAAGTTAGGAACCTCTGATCCTAGGACCTGGCCCACAGAGTAGTAAGTATATTGTATGTAGGGTTCAAACAATGAGACATGAAATGGAGGGCCATGATTCTTACTGAGGGGCACCATTTCTCCCTCTGCTCTAGGCCTGTGAATTGGCAATCTCCACCCATTGTATGTAGTATCCATTCTCTAGTACTCCTTTGCCAAATCCTCATAAACAATGGGGACAGTACATAAATCATCCAAGTCAAAAACCTCACAGATTGTATTCTTTGACAAGTGTATAATAGGCTCCCCTTGTGTGTTTCATATAGCCTTAAGACTTGGGTTATACTATTTAGCAAGAAGTTGGAGGAGTTCAACATTTAGAAACACATCATGCACAACTAATTTACCCAAATTCAAATTGCATGGGTTTGATACTGGAGAATTCCTAAATCTTCTGTTGTAATAGAATTTGAAAAGTCCATAGCCTCTAATTGGAGTCCAAATGTTCTCGAGGTATTTACGTTTGTCCTCTATCTTCTCCACCTCCACCCTAAGTGGTGCAGATCTTTGAGCTTTGGGAGTTGATCCTAGTAGTTGATCAATCAAGTCTTGGTTCAGTTTTCTATCCTTTGTTTTCTCTTCAGGGTTTTTATCAATTTTCTATTTTTTAGGTTTACTTGTATCGCCTTGTGATTTTCTGCCCTTTCCTTTCCCTAGAGTTTCCATTTACAATCCTTGATAGAAAAATCAAATTACATGCTATAGCACAGAAGTTTGTATGTATGTACCTGTTATTAGTGGCTCTGTTTGAATTCCCCTATTTTGTGCTTCAAGTCTCCCCTATAGGCTCTTCTCAAACAATTCTGTCAAGTTTAATTGCAATGATTTTGAATGTTACCTCAGAAGATTTCTTCACCATCTACAATTAATTGTTCGAGAAATTTAATTCTCTTGATCATTATGAAATGTCACATCGTCATAACTCCTTTCATTGGCATGGTTTTCATAATGTCTGGGCAATTTTAATAACTTCTTATGGCGTGAAAGTTTGTTCATAGATCAATCGATGTAACCCTTCAATTGTCTCCTCGACATTATATTTCATTTGTGAAATCATATCGGCAAGAGATTTCCACACCTTACCTGATGTGGAAGTGGGCATAGTTGCCATCGGCATGACCTCTTTCATCACTATGTGATTAATACTCTTCCTCGATGTCTCAAGTGTCACCGATATGGCTATCGATGAGAGTCTCGTCGATGAATGTGACTATCATTGTCATCGGGGTAATCTATGTCATCGAGATAACATATTTATGTTTACCTGATCATAGTCATCTCCCCAATAGCCTTTTATATCTTGGATCATAAAGACTTTCATAAGAATTGCTTCGGCCAGACTTGTAACCTTGTTCTGATTCATTTGCTTTTGCCGATGGTTATAGATATCGGCATGACCTATACCGAAAACACCTTTTGTTATTCACTGAGACATCGAAGTATCAGAGACTTATTAATCTTTTACTCTGATGTTCATCTCCTACCGATGACCACTATTTCCTTTGATTCCATGAGATGCTCAGTGAGAGTTTTGTTGAAAGACTCCATCGGTATGATCTATATCGTCGGGAGGGTTTTCAGATTGTTCTCCAATATTCTTTTCTTATGCCGATCGGAATGACTGGTAACTTTCTCTCTAATGATAGGTCATCAGTGCCACTTTCTCCATCAGTGTTATCTAAAACATTTTCCTTAATCCTTATTCTCATTCCAATAGCCTTTTTAGCTAATTTCTCATGGATCGGTGTAACAATAATGAGGTCTTGCCGATATTAGGAGATTTGAATCCTCTTAGTAGTATGATTTTGGGCATAATTTTTTATGATTTGGTCGAGTATGGATGAGTAAGAATATGGGAAATTTTTTAAATTTTACTGTCCCAATAGTGGCTCTGTCTAGGATGTATACTCCTTGTGAGTATAACAAGAATTTAGATCTCTTGGGGAGTAGACCACATGTTTCATTTATTTAGGATGACAGTTTTATGGGAATGGGAGATGGAGGTGCTAATGATGGGGAATTGGGATGATCCTATACTACTATACATGGAAAAGATTATATATATATATATATATTTTAGAGATTCATAGGACTGTCCATGTACTGGCATGTCCTAATCTCCTTTTGATTACCCTAGACTACTGTGCATGGAATAAAAGTATTTTGAGAACTTTTTAAGGGTTGTCCATGCACTGGCAACACTTAATTCTCTTTGTGCATGATATTCTATGAAAAGAAAGGCTTCAGATATTGCCCATGCACAGGCAATTCCTACACTTCTCTGGACATGTTTTGCAAATAGTAGGAATCATCACCTCCTTTACCAGTTATAACAAAAGGACCTAACCATAGAGCTTCAAAATTTCCATGTTTTCCTTTGTCCTAGCACCTAGCATTCCACATCAGCACTAAGTCATTCATCTCAAATTTCCTATCTTTGGCCTTCTTGTCAAAGAGGTATTTCACTTGTGATTGCAACTTAATATCATGCCTTTGTGCTAGTCTCCTTGCTTCATCAAGTTCTGCAAGATGTTCTAATCTTTCCTCCATTGGTTCCGAAATGTTTAAATCTTCCTGAAGAATAAATTTGTAAACTGGCATGAGATTTTCTAATGGTATTCTCACTTGTGTTCCATATACTAGTTCAAAAGGAGATCTCCCAATTGCTCTTTTTACAGTAATCCTATCAGCCCATATAGCCATTCTTAACTTTGAATCCCATGCTTTCTTGTTTCCCTCCAACATTCTTTTTATGATTTTCAGAAGGCTTTTGTTGCTGGATTCTGCCTATCCGTTTGCTTGTGGATGAGAAGGGGCAACATATGACACAGTGATACCATGTGTACTACATAAATTTTTAAATTCATCAGACCTAAAACACATCCCATTGTCTGTGATTAACCTTACTGGAGTGCCAAATTTGAATATAATATTTTCCATCAAAAAGTTAATCACCACCCTGCTTGTTGCTTGTTTGGTTGGGATTGCTTCCACCCACTTAGTGAAGTAATCTGTCGCCACTAAAATCCATTTGTGTCCACCACTTGACTTCTCTGCAATTTCTCCTATGAAGTCAATACCCCACTAATAGAATGGGGCCTCCACCTGCATGGGTTTCAAGGGCAATGCTCCCTGATATTTCAACTTTCCTAAAAATTTCTGACATGCTTCACATTTCCTAGTGTAATGATATGAATCATTAAAAACCTTAGGCCAATAGTATCCAACCCTTAGGATCTTGTGGGCTGTAGTCTTTTCTGAGAAATGACCTCCACACATGCCCTCATGTAATTGTTTCATGATATGTTTTGATTGATGTTCATCTAGGAATAATAATAGAATACTATCCCTATTCTTCTAGTAAAGATCTCCATCAATAAATACATATTTTGAGGCTTGCAATTTAAGTGTCCTTTTGTTATCATCATACCCCTCAGGACATTTCATGTGCTTTAAATAATATATGATGTCCATATACCATGGAGTATGCTCAATGCTAGAACTTGTATTATCAACATTATTAGCATTACATATCTGAGAAGCTTCAAGATTACTTTCAACCATCAACCTAGCAAGACCTTGTCCTCTCACTAGTTTAGTAATCTAGATTTCAATATTGAACTCCTAAATTCTATTGATCCATCTGCATCTTCTACCTATGACTTCAGTTTGGACCAATACATCCTTTACTATAGCATTAGGTACATATGCTATGATTTTAGCTCCCACCAGGTATGGCCTAAAAGTTTTAACTACTTTCACTAATGCATATGCCTATTTCTCAACAATGTCATATTTCAACTCTGCATTCTGAAGGGATTTTTTGAAAAATGAAATAGGTTGTTCATGTCCATCATTATTTTTCTGCAATAGCACTGCTACAACCATATGATAAGAGGCAAATGAAAATAGTTGGAATGGTTTACTGAAATTAGGGGATATTAGGATAAGGGCTTCTTTGATAGCCCTCTTAATATTATCAAATGCTTCTATTGTTTCTCTTGTCCATTTCAATTATGAGTTGTTGTTTAACATCCTTGATATGGGACAAACAAGTTCTACAAAATTTGATATAATCCTCCTGACAAAGTTAATTTGGCCAAAAAATGACTGTATAGCTTTCACATTTTTAGGGATAGGGACTTGGTCAATTTCTTTTACTCTCTTAGGATCTATTTTCACTCCATCTCTTGAGACTATGTGACCAAGCAACTTCCCCTCTGTCAATACGAAATGGCACTTCTTAGGATTCAATGAAATCCCATATTCTAGGGATTTAATAAATATTTGCTCTAAATGTGCACAATGATCCTCAACCCTTTTGGAATATGCTGTCAAGTCATCTTGATATACTATCATGATTTTATTAATCAATTCAGCAAAGGCCACATCCATTACTCTTTGGAATGTTGCTCCAGCATTAGTGAGTCCGAATGGCATCCTTAAATATACATATGTTCCCCATGGAGTGGTGAATGCAGTCTTAAATTGCTCTGATTCTTTGACTTTCACCTGATTGTAACCTGAGAAGCCATCCATCATTGACAACAGTTCACATCCAATAACCTTTTGTAACATTGCTTCCATGTTGGGGAGGGGATAGTTGTTCTTAAGACAAGACTTGTTTAAATTCCTGAAATCCACACATAGTCTAATATCACTGTTCTTTTTCCTAATAGGCACCAAATTAGAAACCCAAGAGGAATGTCTAATGGGTTTAATGATAGCTCCATCCCTTAATTTTGTAAGTTACTCTAGCATCTTAGGAGCTAATGTAGGATTGATAGGCCTCTTTTTTTGCCTGAATGGTTTAGCATCTAGTTTTAGTGGTATTTCATGCTGAAATAGATCCTCTCTATATGCTTTTAAATCATCATATGACCAGGGAAATACATACCTATACTTCCTAAGTAAGTTGATGATTATGTTCCTGATTTTGGAGTTAAGACTTTTTCCAATATACAAATTCTTTGGGGTTGCTTGTGTCCCCAGATTAATCTCCTCAAGGTCATTTTGCACCACTTGTGTGTCTTTCATTTTAAACCTATCATGTCCATCAAATGCCTTTTCCAATGCTATAAGTCCCTTAGGTATTTTATTTGTTTTCCACTAAACTATTTCTTGACCAAAAGGGGTTTCCTTCCCATCATGTTCTTCTACAAATGCATTGAAATCAATTTCTTGATTTTCATAACCATCAGCACAATGCAAGAAGTTAATTATATCCACATCATTGTCAAACACTTACCAATTATGTACATTGTCTGGGATAGTTGGTCAGGTTTTGAACTCAACTTCTGTAATACCTCCTAATGTGATATCATCTCTTTTCAATGCGATATTTGTTAGAAAATTTGCCATAATGTTTTTAGACCTATCAATCTAGTTGATTGAAAATGCATTTTTGTACTGTCTCAACCTCTTGTTTTTTGACAAGTATTTCTCTCTCACTTGGGAAGTAACCAATTTAGAATCACCATATACAACTAACTTTTTTATTTTATGCTTGATGGCTATGTTCAAACCAATGAGCAAAGCTTCATACTCTGCCACATTGTTTATGCATTCAAATGTTAATAGAAAAGAGTATTTGAAAGTTCTACCTCCTGGTGAAATAAATACTACTCCGGCCCCATTTCCTATCTTGTTGCATGCACCATCAAAATACATCTTCCATACATCATTTTCTTCTTTCTTGGATTCAATATGTATTGGATTAGTGTTCTGCAATTTTGGCTAATTTTTTCCACCCTTGTGTTGGGAATTATGGTGTCTCAACCTTGGTAATTCTCTGCATTTGTAATGTTTGTATTTATTATTCAATTGCCTATGTTGTAAATAATTAGAAATTCCACTTTGTCATATTGTGGGATGTGGCACGGTGATGTGTCAATCCTACATGGATTATGACAACTTGTTATTTTGTCCTCACATGAGGAGATAAGCGTCCCACTTAGTGGTTGGAATATTCTACCATGTGTCAGCATCTTCTATGTTGTGTAAGGAATGTTTGACTGAAACGGTTATGACGGATTCCTATGACGAATCTATGACATGTAAGAGTCAAGAATAGAAGGTTGTAAGACAGGTAATGACATGTGTCATGAAGCATCTTTGAATGAGGCATATTTGGGTGCCCCAAGGTGGAATATGACATGTTGTAAGAGAATATGCTATTTATAGCATGTGTATAACAGATTCTCTTACAACTGTAAGTTGTAACCGCTATGACAGATTCTATGACGATCGTAAGTGTCATAAGAGCATATGTCATAGCCCATTTTGGAAATAGGTGACCTCTTTAGGATGTTAGCTATGGACAAGTGTCAAACACATTCTACAATGTTGACCAAGTTTCCCTAGGTGTGGGTTTTGGTCCAAGATGCCATATTAGATGTCTATTCCAAGAAAGGTCCAAAATTGCCTTGTATGTTCTATTTAAACAGATGCTTGGAGATGGAGTTTTTATATATAACAGGTTTATAGGTACTGTTACACTACTAGATTGACTCCAGACATGAGTTTCAAAGACCATTTAAGCTTGCATTGCAAGTGTGTTGTAAACATTCTTTCAGATTTGTTAATACATTGTGCAGGTTTTTGAGTGTGGGATTTTTCACCCAATAAGGGTTTTCCCCACCATAAATCTTTGTCTCTCTTCTTCTATCTTCTTTCTGGCTCTTGTGTTTTTCTGCAATATCTCATGTTAATGGTTTAACTTTGCTGTAATAGTTAGGATAAAGTTGAATTTGCATAGCCCTCTCCTCAATAGATTAGTGTAGGAAGCATTTCCATACACCTAGCTTCCTTTTAGTTGGTATCAGAGCTTGATCACCTTTGGTCCTAGTTGTTGGGTAGGGGTTTTTTGAGCTAATCTTAGGTTGAGTGGGAGTCTATGCAGAGCATTCTGTATCTTATTTCAGCAAGGAGATGGCAAGCACATCAAGAAGGTTTGAAGTAGAGAAGTTCAACGGCAGTAATTTCGAGCTGTGGAAGCTCAAGATGGAAGACATGTTAGTTGACCGAGACCTTTGGGAAAGTGTGAATGGAACTAAACCAGCTACAATGACTCAAGATGAGTGGGATCTCAAGGATCGAAAGGCTAAGGGTCTCATAAGACTTAGTCTTGCCGATTATGTGTTGTTAAATGTCCATGAGGAGGCTACTGTAAAACTCCTTTGGAAGAAGTTGGGGGATGTGTATCAAGCCAACTCCCTAGTCAATAAACTTTTTCTGAGAAAGAAGTTGTATTCTCTTCGAATGGAGGATGGAGGATCCGTGGCTGAGCATATGAATACCTTTAATATGTTGGTTGCACAATTAACATCTATTGGTGTAAAGATGGAGGAGGAGGTGTAGACACCTAAAAATGTCTCGACCACCAAACTGACTCCTGACATCCCTAATCATGTCAATTTCCCTCCTAAACCAATTAATTAAATTTTATTTAATTAATTATCCCTTCATTACCCCATTTTTTATCATTTTATCCCAAACCATTGAATTAATTTCATTAATTCAATAGTTTCGAAACTAGCCAATGAATTTAGTCAATATGCAATATTTACTAAATCAATTTCCCCTTTTTACCATTAAATTCAATTAATTAGTTAAAACCATGTTAAATAATTAATTTAACCCACTTATTCTAGCCCTAGGGTTAATTAAATAAAACCAATGTTTAATTAATCCTAAACACCTCATTTGGATGGTCAAACATAGTTTAACTCATTTTCCCACATTCTCCAAATAAAGAAATTGGAATAAATCCACCTAAAATCCCACATCACAATAAATAATCATTTTTCCCATGCCTATACCTCTATTTCGCCCCAAATAAATTTTTAATTCATTTGCATTTCCCCCCATGAATCTTTTATTTAGAAATAATCTTCCCCCCATAACTTATTTAATAATTTCCTCTTCCCCAGAATGAATAAAAGATTCACTTTTATTCATAGCCATCCATTTCCCTAGATTGGATCTAGGCCCTCCATATCATCTCCATCCTCCACCATTGATCTTCCCAATCAATCTTCACCATTGGATCAAATCCCTCCAAAAAAGTCTATAAATAGAACTCTCCCAAGCCATTTTCATGATCCAAGTATATACAAAGTCATAATGCCAAAATTATTCTTGAGCTAAGATAGTGAGTTCCACAATTTGAATAGCATTTCACATCTAAATCCATTTGTCTAGGGTAATCTTTGTCAAGGAGTTTGTTTTGGGTGCAAAAGTTCCTTCCTCCCTTGATGGGATTAGATTTGCTTGTAAGGTATAACTTTGTGTTTATTGCACTTTGTTTGATATTTTCACCCTATTTGCATTTCTAATCTACATTGGCATGCCCGGTGGGACCCACAAGGTCCAGTCTAACTTGTTTTTGTGAGTTTTGGTGTGAGATATGTGTGTTTGTAGGTGTAGCGCCATCCTCTCCTCGCAACAATGCCATCACTAGCTAGTTTCAGCGCCATTGTCTGTTTTGGCACCTTTTCTACGTAGCCCACCTCCTTACACTCACTCACTCACATTTTCTTTTTTTTAAGATCCTCCTGCTATATCTGATATTCTAGGAGTACAATCAACACTGAGAGGGGGGTGAATCAGTGTTGTGTGAATTTTCAAATCTTTTTACACACTTTAACTTTCAGAGCACAAGGAGAGAAAGATAGCATTGATTTGTCAAATACATATGCACATGACTGTGAATACAGAAAGAGAACAAAACTTCATAAGTAAATCATACACACACAGAGAAGATTATGACATAAGAATTGCATGAGTGGAAAACCCTCCAGGGGTAGAAAAACCACTCTATACTGCCTCACTGGCTTAACTGATCAAACATGCCTCACTGGCTACAAAGAAGCCTCACTGGCTACAATATGTGTCTCACTGACCTACAAGCCTCACTGGCATACTGTGCCTCACTGGCATAGACAATTTTCAATCATAAGATTCTGTGTGCAAGAATTGATTGCTATTCAATCTGATTTGCACCATTATGCAACCTGTGTTTCATCATACACCCTTATACCTCCTATTTGATTTTCAAATCAAGACCATACAAAACAATTCCTTTTACAAATCTTTACAACACTCTTATCTCTGCAAATTTGATTCACCTGATGCATATTCACCTGCATTTTATCTTCATGATTCAATCTTTATTTTCATGGCTCAATCTGTAAGATTATTGCATGATGTCCTCATACTGTATTTGATCCATTCCTGCACAAACATAATCTCACATACAATAAAATGATTCATCTATAAAATATCTTCAATACTCCATATTGATCCACATCACCACACACTGTACATTCAACCTCTAAAACTCATCATCTATGTATTTCATCTCTGTCTCCCCAAAAAACTTGCATACAATACACCTGAAAAACAATTTTATATAAATTGAAAGTCCTTCCACCTTCATCTTCTTAAAAAAAAAACTTCAGGGAGTTCAAACACCAAACCATCTGCAAAAAGAAAATCTAATTTACAATGTTATGAAAATATTTTTCATATTCCTCTTCAAACAAAATCTCCTTTAAATTGAATATCCAATCTTCTCATTTAATCAATCTTCCTGCATGATCTTGCATGATCCTTCATATTCCTGTATATAAAACAAAACTTCATCTTCTCCTTCACAAGACTCTTCAATCTGCAAACATCTTCACTAAATTCCAATAAAATCATCTGATATTTTTTCAAGATCTCATAAAAATATAATCATTCTGCATTATATTTTTTCATATTCTCTCAAAACAATCTTTCAAAAACAATCTCCAATCTTCATACAAAAAAAAATCTCCTCAAAAAATTACTCTTCAAAATCTTCATCCTCTTAAAAAATCATTCACTTTCAATTTGTGAAAAGCACAAATAGAAAAAAACATCAATAATAATATCTTTTCAACTTCTTCTATGCAAATAGAAAACTCCTTAAAAAAATCTTCTCTTAAAAAATAATTTCTAATTTTGTCACCAAATAAAACTCATTTTAAAACTCATAAAAGTGGTATGGACCGACCACTTAGAGTTTATGTAAAGTTTCCAAGAAAAAAACAAAAACCATAAAAGGTTTGAGGATTAGCATTTTAGAAACTTTAATAAATAGTCAGCTCCTCTAAAAAGGCAATTCGATGCCTTAAGTAATATGAAGACCTCTCTATTTCATTGGTCTTAAAAACATTTCAACGTTTATTTTTAAAGTCTCATTCCCGCTCGATGACCGGTGTTCCATGTTAACATTGTCAAGGGGCCGGTGGATAGCATGATGTATAAACCCTTTAACAAGTCACTTTTAAGTGACTAACCTGTATAACGGGTCAACAGTCAATTAAATTAAAAAGTGATTTCTATGTTGACAGGCAGAGAGGATTATAAAATAGGTCTTTAGAGGCAAAGAATGGAAAATAGACCTAGAGCTTGATCCCTCTAACTCGGCTTGTAACATCATGACATATAGTATCAAATATTTCGTGTGCTCATATACATGATGATGACAATAAAGTCTTGATAAACTTCTACATAGAAACTTTGTCAAGCTTTCACTCAAACTTTGAATATCTATATCAATCATCAATGAACTCCCTTATCAACCTTTTGACATTCTATGCAACACACATCATATCACCAACACTATCCACACAACATGAAAATCTGAGGAAAAATACACCTCAACTCTCAACCATATGAATTGTATCTTGACTAACCTATCAACTTCAAAAGGCCAAACCTGATCAAACAAGTCCTATGATTAATCATAAACCAACACCAAACATCAAGTGTATTCATGTGATCCTGTAAGCACTTGAAACACCAATATAGTGAGCATGATTGGTACATAAACACCAAAAAAGACCAAATGAAATCATTAATATGAACATTGCAAACCTTTGAATACCAACAACTGATATCATCAACCTTGTCAAGAACCAACACATTGCAAACCTTTGAATACCAACAACTAATATCATCAACCTTGTCAAGAACCTGATGAATAATGAAGACCATGCCTACCAAGAATATGTCATGTTTGCTGATAAATCATGACATTGTGAAGAACACCTCTCCAACTAATTGTATGAACCAAGTAAACCATGAATGAAGATCACACAAGATGATGTCTCATGCTCCTACTCCTATCAACAACAAACAAGATGATGTACTCCTGATGATGCAAGATCAAACCTGTGAAGTATAAAACCATTCTCTGCATCTGCAAGACACATCGGATTTCAAACAACCAATACATTGTCTCTGCATTAAATCTCTCCCACTTGAAGACATCCTGAAATATGACATGAGGACCAAACACCTTTTTGTCATCAATGACAACCTGTCACCATCAATTTTCTCTCTGTTTACACAGAGATACTGAAATCGCAAGGGGGGACTATGTCAAAATTTTTGTAAAGGGTCCAAATATGCACTTTAGCTTTGTTATTGTAATGTTTTTCATTTACTCGGACTAATGAAGCTAACAATACCCTGATTTTACTATCTGACTCCTTGTGTGGTGTAAGAAAAGATCACTTTGGTGCAAGTCAGACGTTTCCAATGTCGTATCAGCGCTATCACCCAGATTAGCACTATCCTTGAAATATACCAAACTCCCTAAAAAGTTGCACAGTGGTGCCTTCCTATACCTTTGTCCTTGCTATCTTCCTGATTGTCACTTTCCATTTGATTTATTAGTGCTAAAATTTATATTAGCACTATCTTATATTGTGGCATTTTAATAATCTCCAATTAGCGCCATATTTTTTATCAACACCATTTCTTGTAAGTCGGGTTGTTCTGCCCACAGTGGCACTTTCACATATCTATTTTAGCGCTATTTGAAAAAAAACTTACTTTTCTATCTATGCAGGTACTGACAAGTTTGTTGCAGGTCATATGGTGGATACTAACAAAGCTTTTTGTAGGATGGTTTGATTTTTAGTTAGCAAAAACTTTGATTTGGGAAGTTAAAATGAACCCTTTTGCATGCTAAGTCTTAGACAACACTTCAATTTGGTGTTTTAAAATTGATTAAACAAACAAACAACTCCTTTTGTGTGAAGTGTGTATGCCAATAACATTTACTTTGGTGCCCTAAAATTTACTCTTTTGTGTGCCAACAAACAACAATCAAACACTTCAATTTTGGGCTCTAAAAAGAACCACAACTTGCATAAATTAAAAACATTTGGTTAAAAAGAACAACAACTTGCATCTCTCACGCATGTAATCAAGAAAATCATTCTTTAATTGTCTGAAGTGTCTTGTGCTCTTTTTACTTGTGGTGTGAAAGCATATGCTCTTCCCTTGCACTATTTTGGTGACCTTGGGAATCAAAAGCTTATCACAAAACTTGCATTAATCACACCCCATTTAATCCAAAGATCTAAAATTGAACCATGTTTAGTGTGATGCAATCATAGAAGGTACGTATGCTTTCCCCTCGCATCTTTCTATGAACTTGGGGATCAAAAGTGTTTTCATGATTGTATTGCTTTTGTAAACCTTAGAGGGCCTGCCACCTTGCTTCGAAAGGTGGGAATGACCCAAGAGGCATCAAGCTAAATCCAAGCTCTTCCAAGATGCTATATAAAATAAGGCGTTTGGGATGAAAGTCTCAAGCAACAGGTATTGTTGTGTTATACTGACAGCCAACCTCCCCCCAAACCCTCCAAGGCGCAACCCTTGGAGGCTGGGAGACTCCATAATGGAGAGTAGCACTGCCGCATGTATAACCACCTAAATGGATGCCCTTACTACGAACCATTGTTTAGCAAGCCAAAATCCTTCTATTTGTTGACGCAGAAGGGAAACCTTTGAAGCAGCCTCGATTCATGTGGTTCTTAACTGAGGTAGCAGGGACAATCTAAAGGTTTGGTGAGGGACAAGCCTTATAAGAAACCCAGATCTTGGTATGCGTGAGAAGTGTGTGCAATTGTAAGGAGGAGCCGATGCTACCAAGATCCTAGAGCTACCCACTTTGAATAGGCGTAGCTAGGGGATTCAACAAATACTGTCACATTCTTGCCTTAGGTTGTGAAAAGTGCTTGTTTAAACAAAATCATACGTCATTTCACAAAACAAAAAATCTTGGTTGTTGTGCATTCATGTGCTTAATTGTGTGTTAATGTGCTTTTATTATTCACAAACAACCTGCCAAGAGACATTAAAAACAATTTGATCAGATTCTCATCAAAGAAAATCCAAAAAATTGCCTTCAAAATCTGTTTGCCCTATTTTAGCGCCATATCTGTCTGATTGTGGCACCATTTCACCCATGGATTGGTGCTATTCTCAGATTGACTTGCCTAAAACTAAGAACTATTCCATTGTGATCCCCACCATCTGCTTTGTCATAATCCACACTCATTCCCCCCAAAATCTAACAATAGTCAATCCATATTTTCTTCAAAATTTTCCAAAATCACACCTTTTTCTTGAACCTTAGAGAATCAATCACCACCATTTGTTGGACCCCTTTGCCACATCATAATCAGCCTAAATCTATCCATTTCCACCCCTAATCCCTTTTTGCATATCTCTTTGGACCAAAACAAATCATTCCAAAAAAAATATAAAAAACCAAATCAAATCACCCATCCACCAAACACCAACCAAAAGCTTGTCATCCTTTTGAGCCAAAAACTAGATGTAGAAATCATCATTATCATCACGTTTTCCTTGAAAAGTCATTAGTCTACCTTTCAAGAAAAACAAATCATCCCTCTTTGTATAAGGTCATTAGTCTACCCCAAACAAAGAAAATCGTCCATTTGTGCCAAACTCTAGATCCTACCTAAAGCTCAAATTGTTGACCACCAAGTCAATCCAAAAACATCATCCTCATCAATCAAACATCAAAATCAAAACCCCTTTTCATCAAAAAAAACATCATCATCCTCCATCTTGGTCCAAAATTTGTGCACAAATCAATATCATCCATTTGTATCACCCTTGGAAAGACATATCGATCTTCCACCACATTCTCTCTTCTACTCCATCTCACTACCACCTCTATCCTTTGGTCCAACAAAATCTATTGGATTCTCTAAAGGTCCCCATCGCCATTCCTCTCTACTTCTAAAAATCAAATTCATATGCGCATGCCCATCACGAGATCACAAAGCAAAAAGAAACAAGAAATGGCGGAACATTGACAATTTAGCATGCCCAACACCGATAGTTACAACATACCCATCAATCCAAATCCACCTACATATTCTTTCATCCCCCCATATGGTCCCAACAAAAATTCCTTTAGTTACTTACGACAACAACAACCACCACCACCACCACCACAAAATGTCCCCACAATTTCCCAAGATGATCTAGATATCTTGAGCTTTACACAAGATGCCAATAACATGGAACTACTTGATAAAATACTAAGATCGGATCCAAATAGATATCTTGATCATCTTCTCAAAATTGGTGCTCAACTACCCCCCATCACGACATCATCACAACCATCCACCTCTACAATTGTTCCTACCACATCAGACACCCAACCATCCACATCAAACAACCAACCATCTGCATCCAATGCCCAACCCACCACCTCTCAAACATCAACACCTACTGTATCTACCACCCCCACAAGCTCAACTACTACCACATCTACAAATCCCACAAATACCACCATCCCTACTATCTCCCAACCCGTCATCACCTCTACTACCACAACAACCAACAACCCTTCTATTCCACAAATCACCTTGGGTGTACAAGGAAACATCACACAAGCAAGCACCTTCATGAGTGTGCCTCCACCCAACCCCCAAACCATAGCATACATACGACAGTTATTCTCACAACAAACTCACAATACATCCAACCCATCTAACGTCCACCTATCAAATGTCAATCCATCCAATGTCACGTACCCACATCATCCCATCAATCAACATAATCCCAACCCCCAAATACCACCACATGTCCAAAAACTTTATGTGCATCAACAATATCAAGCACCAATCAATCCACACACCAACCTGTAATACCAACACCTCAACCGAATGCATCTCCAACATCAAACCCCACCCCATCTCCAACATCTCACCAACCAACAAGCATACATACCCCAACCACCACAACCACAGGATCTCACAACTGTCCTACAAGGCTTAATCAAAAAGGTAGATGACCTACAAACTGGGGGCAAACGAAAACACTATTCCTTTGAAGATATTTGCCCCTACCCATTCGATCACACTTTGTACATGCCCCCTTTCCCAAAGAACTTCGAGACACCCAAATTTGACAAATACAAGGGAAAGGCAGACCCTAGGGACCACCTTTGGGAGTTCTACATTGCTTGCCTTGAAGTCTCTAATAATGACACCTATCTAATGAGACTATTTCCACGAAGCCTTGGCGGTCAAGCCACTGCATGGTTCGCACATCTTCACCTAGGCATTAGGACTTTCCCTGAGCTTGTGGAGAAATTTGTAAACCACTTCTCCTATAATTTCGAGCATGAAATGTCTATGACTGACCTTTGCGACACCAAACAAAAGAACGGAGAAGCCTTCCCTTCCTTCTTGCAAAGGTGGAGAGGCTTAGCAAGCAAACTTCCATGGCCCATTCCTGAGAAACAAATCGTTACCATGTTCGTGGCCAACCTTAATCAAGAATTAGGGTTTCATCTACAAATTCTTTGTGCATCTACCTTTGAAGAGGTCATCGACAAAGGCACTACTATCGAACGAGCCCTCATTGCCAAGGGCTCCATTAAACTGTACGACCCCAAATCCAACATCAACAACAATAACAACTACAAATCCAATAACAATGCCCCCAATAACAACAACAATGCCAACACACAAACAAATGACAAATCACGCTATTGGGGGAAGAACAAGAACAATCTGAATGATGGTGTCACATATGTGAAAGCCATCCAACATATCAAAAACCAAACACCTGCACATACGTATGTAGCAAATGTAAATAACCCAAGAGGGCCAAACAAACCATACAAACCTCGTAGACAATTCACACCATTAGTAGAACCCATCGAGGATGTCCTCGATAGATGTCTCAAACAAGAAGTGGTCACACTCCTGCCTATTCGACCACGTCAAGACAACGAGCTCAAAGCAGCATGGTATAACAAAAATGATTACTACGAATACCACCGCGTGGCGGGCCATAAAATAGCTAACTGTATTGTTGTGTGGTTACACAACACGCCCCATTTTGACTTGACAAAATAGGGACCCAACTTTTTGCTGCTTTGGCTTACGTTATTTCTATTGCTCTTCGGCAGTCTGGTAAAAGTAAGTCATGCAGATGACCCTGCATAAGGGAGCTGGGTAAGTCATCATGATGAGGTCAATTCGTCAAAGTTAATATTTCATATCAATAACCTCATGATTGGAAAGAGTATAAATTTCATGTAGGTTTGCCTTTTACATCACCTTGAAATTTGGCCAAATGAGAAAGTTATGAATGGTCAAAGTCCTGGTCAAACCTGATATTTTGAGAGGGAGGTCATATTTCTTAACATCAGTCATATTATAAAAGATCACCCTGATCCAATTTTATCACCTGATAGATCATGCGGTTCGCGACATGCGGACGTCAATTTTAAGTGGTAGTGGTATTTACTCGTCAAACAGCTTCATATATTTTGCGGGGGTCATATTTTGAAATACCACCTGATATTTTGAATATCACCCAATCTTGCGAATATCACCCAATATTTTGAATATCACCCAATCTTGGAAATATCACCTGATATTTCAAATATCACCCTGCCGCAGAATATCACCCCAGTGCCAATATGCTGATGACATCATCCAATCTCGATGAACAAAGAAAATCACCCTGACGGTGATGTCATCATCCTTTTTACCTCGTGGAGGTACGTATCCAACGATCACCCTTTTAAATAACATGATGGTGATGTCATCCTGATCTTTCGAAAGGGGGTCACATTCGTTAACATGACTCATCTTCATTAACATGATGATGACATCATCAATTGACTTGACATCCAAAGCTCATCTATTCTCTAACATCCATCATCTTTTCTAATATGACTGATCTTTCCTAACATGATGGTGATGTCATTCTAACCCGATATATAAAAAGCTTGACATGACCGTGACGTCATCTTATTCGGAGGGTGATATTCCTCAATATCAGGGTCATAATTCTTAACATCCCGATTTCCTTCAGTATGACCATGACATCAGCCTTTCACATTTTAACGAAGCCCGTCCATGATGATGACATCATCATCATATTCCAATCTATGAAGAGAGTCATATTAGTTAATATCCCTCATATTAACTAATGTGCATACCTGGACCCGATAGTTTTATTTAATGGAATTTAGTGAACAAAAGCGCATGTATTGCATATGCATGATCTTATGCATGCGATAACTGAAAATGTAAGACTTGCATATCATATGAAGGGTCACATTACCCTTGGAATGCAAAAAGAGCTATCGGAAGGTGAAACTATTTGCAAGAATTCAGAGAAATTCAAAAAAAAAAATAGGAAATTTGTGACCTTCTCCTTGGCAGGGTCATAACTCCTAGCTACTGTGTCAGAATTTAAACTTTTTAGACTCATTGGAAAAATAAACTAGTTATCTAGTTTGAGTTGCTCGGTCGCTTAGGATTAATGCCAAGCACCGATGAAGTCTTGAGCCCTAATTTCGCTCCGAAGGCCTCCGAAAATGCAATTTACTAAGATGTAGAAATTAGTGAAAATCATATTTTTGATATTTTTATCAAAAATCACTCAAATGACCCTAGACCTGATCAGATATTGATCCATTTTAGGGCCTGATAGCATGTTTTCTAGTCAACGATAGCCACCCAGACCCTCGTGACCACCTATGGACATTTAATTACGCGAATTTTCACAGATGCTCAATATTCATAACCTAATATATAGAGGTTTGCACATTCAACCTGTTTTAATGTAATTTTTATCTTCCTGCTGGCTATTAAATGAAGCCGATGCTTATTTCTTGTCTGTTTATTGCAGGACGATGGAGCTGTTTGAGGCTAAGATCATGATGGCTGAAAATTACAGAGTTGCATGCAGAGGTAACATGAACCAGAGCTAGGAAGGATATTGTCAAATATGTTGTTTGCTAGCTAGAGGATGGACTAGGTCAAAGATGCTGGAATATTCTGAGCCAGCTGTGTAGTTACCAGCTGGCAGACACGTGATATTCATCTGGACTGTTGATCTTAATAGATAAATCCTAACCGCAGGTCATCTGTAACCATTCCCTCACCTTATTCTATAAAAGGTGCAGGGATGTGATAATTGGATTATTCAGAAGCTTAATTGAAATTTGACTGCTAAAATATCAGGGCCTATTTCAAAGCTATTGTAAGCATACATATCATTGCATACTTAATGAAAGAGAAGACCGTTTGATTACAAATCATCATAAATCCTGAGTAATCAGTGTTTGAATTCTTGATACATGCTTTGATTTGTTGCATCCCTTGGAGTGCTTATCAGTCTGTATGTGTTGTCTTCATTCCTTTTCCTTCGAAGTTAGCATCATCTGTATCTAGCTGTGGAACATCCTGGTGAAAATATGGTTTGATTTCTTCTCCTCATGACTGTATCTAGTATGTATGTGGTTCAATAGCTAAGATTCACCAAATTTGAAGTATTCTTTTAATTTTCTTTGAATTTTAGAGTAATTCCCCATCATAATTGCAAATAACAGATGATCAGAAGCAAATAACATTGAATATGCTGACATCTTGTAGATAACTGAATATTATTAGCATATTTGAGCTAAATGCATGTAGTGTTGAAAATATCATGTAAAGAATTGCAAATAATGGTAAAATTCATGCAAATAGCAACCTGCAGGCACATTATTTGAGTGAATTCATAGTGCAGAGGTAAAATAATTTGGAGATTTATGCAGGGTAGATATAAAGAATAGGATATTTAGAGAAATATTGATGAACTTTACAGAAATTACTAAAGAACGTAAGGCCCCTGAATGATTAACGGCAACACACATCAACCACTGAGTAACGTCAGTAGATTATAAACTAATCAATGGAGACTTGGGATCATGAATTCTCTGAATTCATCGTATCTTTCAAGATGAGCAAAGGTTGTTGTGTAACTTTGATTCTATGTTTGTTTATGACTAACATCATCATCAACATAAATTGGTGCTAGAAGGAGGGCCTAAGCAAAGAATCTGTGAATTTATACAAATGTTGCATAAATATTTCATCATTTGAGGTTAATGTCTACAAATATCTCCTATCTGGGAGGTTTTGACTATATCTTTACAAAGATCTAGCTCAAAGCTTCAAAGATTTGGAAAACATTTTCTAAACCTTCAAGTTTTATTCTGAGATATGATAGATCTCATTAAAATTTTAAAATCCTAAAAAAAAAAATTGAAAATAGAGTCTCATTTTGATGGATGCATATGAAAATAACTGTCAAGTCAACATTCCTTTATTTCAAGAAACTTTGAATAGGTAGCTTTATCCTCAGAATTTATCTAACTTTGGTTTATCCAACTATTGCAGGATACACCAGACTATAGAACATAGTGAAATTAATTGTCTAACTTTTCTTATAAGGTTGGATCTATATTTGAAAGGAATAATATTTTTTATAGATGTGTTTAGGGATGAAGTCTGGTAGGAAAATGAAGAAATTCTGGAGCAACAAGCAGATGCAACACCAAAAGTTATTAGTTGTCCAGACACTGAAGTGGACCGCTTTGAAGATTTTGAATTATACTTGTCTAGAAATATACAGTGTAGTCAAATATTAGGTTTATCCACTGATGATGTCATGATTGAAAGTTGGTGTAGATTACATGACGAAGAGCATTCAGAAAGGGATTGTTATGCTTTCTTGGTCATATTGAACAAGACTCTAGAAAATACAATAGTTGAATCAGTTCTAGAAAGTGAGGATAGTGAAACATCCTTCCTTGAGGCATTCTATGGTAAGATTGATAGGAGTTCTCTACTTTATGATAAGGGTGAGGCAGAGTGTAGGTATGAATCTTTTGAAAACTGTGAAGAAGAAACCATTTGTCAGGATAAAGTCTTTGATTCTGATCCTATTGCTTTTGATAAGGATAGTGAAACATCTTTCCTTGAGTCATTTTATGGTAAAAAGAAATGTAGACAAGTGGAAGAATTTAAATGCACTACTGCTGATGAAGTTCCTATGATAGTAACCCAGGGAGTTGTAGAAAAGAGAATAAATGCTGATTTACTATCTAACTTGTCCAAATTGAATGGTCAAATGCAAGAACGTTGCAGGTCAATGGAACTAGATACCTTACTGGATGGAAAATGTGAGTTATTTGATGAACAATTCATGAAAGTTGAAGATGCAGAAAGCTTTGGAATTGTTGTGCATAATCAGATGCCAATCCAATGTCATTTAAAATGAAATGGGGGAGTATTCCTATCAATTGAAAGTTGTTTCACCTTTAAAGTCAAATGATTTAGAAGGGATAAATTTCTGTATATCAGGTTATGAAAATAAAGATACTCATTTAGATGCTACTGTGCAAGGATTTAATGAAAACAATGAGGTGCTTCCTGAAGTCAAGAATCAGACATACATCTAGAATGAGGAGACAAAGTTGGATAAAGATGAAGGATTAATATTTTGAGAGTCATGCATTCTTCAATTTGAAGTGAGACTAGACACTGAGCTAAGCAATGAGAATGCAAAGTTAAATGGAGGACCAGCTGACAAGAAAAAAACATGTCTAACAGAGTCAAAAATACATCAGATTATATTTCTCCTTTCCACAGTAAATGTTGAATACTATTTTGATTATGGAAATTTAGGAGATAAGACATGCATATGGATTAATCATGAACATGACGAGCTTCCTCAGTTGCTGATCGTTAAGAGTTATTCTGTTAAACACAGTGAATTTAGAATACAAGAATATTTTTTAGAATACAAAGATGAATTTGTGAGGGTTAGAACCATAACGAGTGCCCTAATGCTCCGGCACAATATAAGGAAGTATGCAAATACAGGTGTCTTTGGGTCTTCTCCTGGGTTTTATTTGCCTTGTGGGGTTTGTATATAGTTTGGTAGAGTAGTTGTCTTGTTTCTTTCCTTGCTTTCTTGTTTTATTTTCTGTTGTTTCCTTTTGTAGTTAGTTGTTTGTATAGTTTGCTTAGTGTGTTTTCTTTTGTTTGTTTGCTTGTTGAGTTTTGTTTTGGTTAGTCAAGATGATGCAGCTCAACATCCTAAGAAAATAACTAAATTGTTAAGATTCAAGTGAGAAGAACAAATTCATATATAGGTTATGATTCATTCTGAGAAGTACTTGTGATCAAGTCTATGATATCTTTTCATCAGGGTGCCTTTTCTTGACCAAAGTGATTCTTTCACAATGACTCACCTAACAGCCTTGGGTTTGTTTAACACACAAGTATAGGTGTTAAGTGAAAAATCTAAAGGGACTCCCTTGCTACCAATACAATCTCCAACCTAAATCAACAAGTGACCATACCTTACATACTAAGATTACATGATGACATCAGATGAATAGAGTATAAATTTTGAAAATCCAAAATATAATAAAATTAGGCCATCTAAGCAACTCTACCGGGGCTATAGATGCCTGCTAGCAGTGGGGCTCTACTTAGGGGGATTGCATAGATAACATTGCCGGGGCTATGGATGCATGCTGGCAGCAAGGCTCTATCCAGGTTGGCTATTAGGGATGATCCCAAACTATGTAGCTTAACATCAGTTACTCATGTTTTCAACTTGCTTTCAAGATGAGGATAATTAATCATTTGCACACACCTAATCCTTTGTTGGCATTGTTGCCATGATGAAAACTTTGTCATTCAGAAAGATTATGATGCTTATACTTAGAAAGAGTTAGAATACTGTATATGAATGTGATCACCTCACTTGAATCATTGGAATTTGGTTGTTTTCTTTGGTGGCAAGTTGTTGTGTGGTTACACAACATGCCCCATTTTGACTTGACAAAATAGGGACCCAACTTTTTGCTGCTTTGGCTTGCGTTGTTTTTTTTGCTCTTTGGCGGTCTGGTAAAAGTAAGTCATGCAGATGACCCTGCATAAGGGAGCTGGGTAAGTCATCATGATGACGTCAGTTCATCAAAGTTAATATTTCATATCAATAACCTCATGATTAGAAAGAGTACAAAATTTCATGCAGGTTTGCCTTTTACATCACCCTGAAATTCGGCCAAATGAGAAAGTTATGAATAGTCAAAGTCCTAGTCAAACCTGATATTCTGAGAGGGAGGTCATATTTCTTAACATCATTCATATTATAAAAGATCACCCTGATCCAATTTTATCACTCGATAGATCATGCAGTTCGCAACATGCAGACGTCAATTTTAAGTGGTAGTTGTATTTACCCGTCAAACAGCTTCATATATTTTGTAGGGGTCATATTTTGAAATATCACCTGATATTTCAAATATCACTCAATCTTGCGAATATCACCCAATCTTGGAAATATCACCCTGCCGCAGAATATCACCCCAGTGCCAATATGTTGATGACGTCATCTAATCCTGATGAACAAAGAAAATCACCCTGATGGTGATGTCATCATCCTTTTTACCTTGCGGAGGTACGTATCCAACGATCACCCTTTTAAATAACATGATGGTGACGTCATCTTGATCCTTTGAAAGAGGGTCACATTCGTTAACATGACTCATCTTCATTAACATGATGATGACGTCAGCTTATCCCATTCCACAAAGGACCCAATATGACGATGACATCATCAATTAGCTTGACATCTGAAGCTCGTCTATTCTCTAACATTTGTCATCTTTTCTAATATGACTGATCTTTCCTAACATGATAGTGATGTCATTCTGACCCGATATATAAAAAGCTCGACATGACCGTGACATCATATTTGGAGGGTGATATTCCTCAATATCAGGGTCATATTTCTTAACATCCTGATTTCCTTCAGTATGACCATGATGTCAGCCTTTCACATTTTAATGAAGCCCATCCATGATGATGACATCATCATCATATTCTGATCTATGAAGAGAGTCATATTAGTTAATATCCCTCATATTAACTAATGTGCATACCTGGACCCGACAGTTTTATTCAATGGAATTTAGTGAACAAAAGCGCATGTATTGCATATGCATGATCTTATGCATGCGATAACTAAAAATGTAAGACTTGCATATCATACGAAGAGTCACATTACCCTTGGAATGAAAAAAGAGCTACCGGAAGGTGAAACTATTTGCAAGAATTTAGAGAAATTCAAAAAAAAAAATAGGAAATTTGTGACCTTCTCCTTGGCAGGGTCATAACTCCTAGCTACTGTGTCAGAATTTAAACTTTTTGGACTCATTGGAAAAATAAACTAGTTATCTAGTTTGAGTTGCTTGATCACTTAGGCTTAATGCCAAGCACCGATGAAGTCTTGAGCCCTAATTTCGCTCCGAAGGCCTCCGAAAATGCAATTTACTAAGATGTAGAAAATACCAAAAATCATATTTTCGATATTTTTATCAAAAATCACTCAAATGACCCTGGACCTGATTAGATATTGATCCATTTTAGGGCCTAATAGCATGTTTTCCAGTCAACGATAGCCACCCAGACCCTCGTGACCACCTATGGACATTTAATTACGTGAATTTTCATAGATGCTCAATATTCATAACCCGACATATAGAGGTTTGCACATTCAACCTGTTTTAATGTAATTTTTATCTTCCTACTGGCTATTAAACAAAGCCAATGCTTATTTCTTGTCTATTTATTGTAGGACGGTGGAGCTATTTGAGGCTAAGATCATGATGGCTGAAAATTACAGAGTTGCATGCAGAGGTAACATGAACCAGAGCTGGGAAGGATATTGTCAAATATGTTGTTTGCTAGCTGGAGGATGGACTAGGTCAAAGATGCTGGAATATTTTGTGCCAGCTGTGTAGTTGCCAATTGGCAGATACGTGCTATTCATCTAGACTGTTGATCTTAATAGATAAATCCTGACTATAGGTCATCTGTAACCATTCCCTCACCTTATTCTATAAAAGGTGCAAGGATGTGATAATTGGATTATTCGGAAGCCTAATTGAAATTTGACTGCTGAAATATCAGGGCCTATTTCAAAGCTATTGTAAGCATACATATCATTACATACTTAATGAAAGAGAAGACCGTTTGATTACAAATCATCGTAAATCTTGAGTAATCAGTGTTTGAATTCTTGATACATGCTTTGATTTGCTGTGTCCCTTGGAGTGCTTATCAGTCTGTATGTGTTGTCTTCATTCCTTTTCCTTTGAAGTTAGCATCATTTGTATCTAGCTATGGAACATCCTGGTGAAAATATGGTTTGATTTCTTCTCCTCATGACTGTATCTGGTATGTATGTGGTTCAATAGCTAAGATTCACCAAATTTGAAGTATTCTTTTAATTTTCTTTGAATTTCAGAGTATTTCCCCATCATAATTGCAAATAATAGATGATCAGAAGCAAATAACATGAAATATGCTGACATCTCATAGATAACTGAATATTATTAGTATATTTGAGCTAAATGCATGTAGTGTTGAAAATATCATGCAAAGAATTGCAAATAATGGTAAAATTCATGCAAATATCAACCTGTAGGAACATTATTTGAGTGAATTCATAGTGCAGAGGTAAAATAATTTGGAGATTTATGCAGGGCAGATATAAAAAATAAGATATTTGGAGAAATATTAATGAACTTTACAGAAATTATTGAAGAACGTAAGGCCCCTGAATGATTAACGGCAACACACATCAACCACTAAGTAACGTCAGTAGATTATGAACTAATCAATAGAGACTTGGGATCATGAATTCTCTGAATTCATCCTATCTTTCAAGATGAGTAAAGGTTGTTGTGTAACTTTGATTCTATGTTTGTATATGACTAACATCATCATCAACATGTATGCAACTCAAACATTGTATCCAAGACCTCATAGAACAAAACCTAGTTAGCCTCGATCACAGTGCCCAACCATCACCAAATGCTAACCTTAGAGCTTACAAGGATCCTTTACCCAACCATAATAAAGCCTCCTCGTCCAACCAAGCATATAATGTCACCCCACCACTCACATCTTATGACTCCATTGTCGGCTGCATCGAACCCTCATCCCACCATGTCAACACAATCACCATTCGGGCACAAGCACCCGATTGCACTATGACAACCCATCGGGGCCATGTATCTATCCATACAGCCCCTCCTACCGACCAAACACCTGTATCCACATCCGATTACCTCCCCCCTTGTCCAACCATGCATCCATCACCCTCCAATCAATATAACCTCCTAGAACATCTAGGAAAGACACCAGCACAAATCTCCATCCTTGAGCTGCTTCGCACATCAACCCTCCACAAAGACATCCTCGACAAGGCCCTTTTGGAAACACAAGTCCCCGCAAACTTGGATGTAACTCAATTTCAAGCCATGGTCAGACATGTTGCGACCCCAGACCATCTAACATTTTTCAAAAAAGATCTCCCTACTTCCAAACACCTACATAATGATGCACTACACATCGAGGTCCGCATTCACAAACACACCATTAAAAGAGTCCTAATAGATGGTGGCTCTAGCCTAAATATATGCACTCTAAAATTGCTCAAACACTTGGGGTACTCCGATGTGGTTGTAGATGCTAGTGAGTGCATCACAATCAAAGGATATGATGACACTGAGAGGCTATCCAAAGGCACCATAAAGCTCCCTATTCAAGTGGGACAGAAAATCCTCGAAACAAAATGTCAGGTTCTGGATCTTGACCTCCCTTATAACATTCTTCTTAGCAGACCATGGATTCATGCCATGCAAGCCATCCCATCCACCTTCCATCAATCCCTCAAATTTCTCCACAACGGCACAGAAGTTACTATCTATGCCGACCCCCATCCCTTCCAATACTGCAGTTTTCTAGAAGGTCACAACCAAACCTTCTGTCCATACAATAAAGCCACCATCAAAACCAATCCTATGGCTTCCACCTCATACATAGACCCCACCAACCTCACCACCACTTCATCCCAAGCACCTCCACCACCTGAGGTCAAGATCATGCTCAGCAACCAAGGATGTGGGGAATATAACCTCCACGGCACCTTTTGTGTGGGCACATTACCCACTCCTAAGACATTTGGCACCCTGAACACAGAGGTAGCCAACACGGTCATCATCAAGTGCAAACCCTTGCCCATCTTTGAGAAAAAGCACCTTCTGGATCAGGACGTACTCGAAGATATTTCATCCTGGCTTTACAAGGACAAAGAAATAGAGCAAGACATCCCCACCATCCCTACCAACATTTACGGCAAGGGCTCTAAAATGGTCAAAATCATGGGTTACAAAGGACAAGGCGGCATTGGCCTTCATGAACAAGGGATTGTAGAACCACTGCAAGCCACAAGAAACCCTTATACTCAAGGATTAGGGTATGGTCAACCACAACGCATCCTTAATACCGACGAATGTATCTTAGCCGAGGTCGCTGTAGTCTCTCTAGATGTCGACAATGTTAACAAAATGGGCCTTCAAGACTCCTTTAGTGATTTTGCCAACTTTTTTGACTCATCCATTTACACCATCTACTCAGTTGCCACTATCCCCTCAACATCCAATGACCTACCATTAGTTTACCCTGACCTCATTGACTGGGACCAATGAGGACCTCCTATCTTTGATATCGCACGAAATGATGAAGCTATTGCTGAAATGATGGGTGCCAGAGACAACCTCCCCTTGGGAGACCACAGGGTAGGATATATTATGGAACTTAATTTGAATGCCTATTTGAGGGAGACAACCGCTGCTTCTAGTCACAAAAACACAAAAGTAAAACATGGACCTGATGGTGAAAACTGTTCTATGGTAGTATTAGATCCCAAAATAGTAAAAATAAAAGACGTATCTCTTGGTGAAAACCTCCACGAGGTGCTAAGAGATGGAAGCATGGGTCTCCCTGAAATAGACACAGTATATCTAGACAAATCACCCATCTTGGTAGAACCGGTTTAGGAAATGAACCTGGGGATAGAACAAGAGCTGAAAATCACATATAGAGCATAATCTCTTAGCATGTTTGAACAGGAAGACTTCTTGGCATTCTTCACACATAGAAATCACAATTTCACATGGACCTATGCAGACATGCAAGGGCTAAACCCCACCTTGGTTGTTCATCATCTTGCAGTACATCCCGATGTGAAACCAGTCAAGAAAAAACTTAGAAAGATGAATCCTCAGGTGGCTCTCCTAGTTAAAGAAGAACTGAAGAAATTACTAGATGTTGGGTTCATTCACCCCATTGATTATCCTGAATGGGTGTTGAACCTAGTACCAATAGCTAAACCAGACAGTCGCATCCATTGCTGTACTGACTTTAGAGACCTCAATAAGGCATGCCCAAAAGATGACTTCCCACTACCCAATATCAACATGATAGTGGACATAATAGCAGGGCATGAAATGTTATCCCTTATGGATGGCTTTTTAGGGTATAATCAAATCAAAATTGCCGAAGAAGATCAGCACAAAACAGCCTTCATCTGCCCATGGGGAACGTACTGATGGGTGGTAATGCCATTTGGCCTAATGAATGCAGGAGCTACCTATCAAAGAGCTATGATCGTCATCTTCCATGACTTGTTTCACCACATCATGGAAGATTATGTGGATGACCTGCTAGGGAAATTGAAGACCAAAGAAGAACACCTAGATGTGTTGACCAAGATCTTCGACAGGCTAGAGCAATATAATGTTCGTCTCAATCCAAAGAAGTGCATCTTCAGCGTCACCTCAGGAAAACTACTAGGATACATAGTCTCCAGATGAGGAATCAAGGTAGATCCTGTGAAAGTCAAGGCTATCACTGAAATGCCACCTCCTAAAACACTGAAACAACTGAGAAGCCTACAGGGCAAACTACAATCCATTCGCCGATTCATTGTCCAACTTGCTGATAAGTGTCAACCATTCCAACATCTCGTCAGGAAAGATACGACTTTTGCCTAGACTGATCAGTGTTAGAGTGCCTTCGATCAGCTAAAAGAATATATGGCTAATCCCCCTGTTCTAACTCCTCCAAGACAAGGAGAGCCCCTCCTCTTGTATATCTCAGTGACAGACACAGCAATCAGGGCTTTGTTAGCACAACATGATGAGCATGGGAAGGAAAGAGCCATCTACTACATCAATCGCACCTTGATCTCATATGAGCTTAACTACACACAAATTGAATGAGCATGTCTAGCCCTCATCTTTATGTCACAAAAGTTAAGACATTATATGCTCAATCTCAAGACCAAGCTCATTGCTAAGATCAACCCACTGAAGTATTTGCTAAATAGAGTGGCTCTCATTGGCAGAATGGAAAAATGGGTCATGATTCTAACCAAATTTGACATTGAATACACAGAAAGAAAGGCCATTAAAGGACAAGTCATAGCAGATCAGCTTGCCAAAGCACCTATTCCTGTAGAATATCCTACAATAGCAGAGTTTCTAGACGAGGCCATCTTAACAACCACACCAACTCTAGACACATGGAAAATGTATGTTGATGGATCATATTCCCATAGAGGCTTGGGGGCAGGCGTCCTGTTCGTTACCCCTCAAGGTGACACGATTCCTAAATCATTCAAAATCACATTTCCATGCACCAACAACATAGCAGAGTATGAGGCTCTTATCACAGGTCTCCGCATGGCCATCTAATGGAAAATTGAAAAGCTAACTGTGTATGGCAACTCCCAACTGGTCATCAGGCAGGTCAACAATGAATACAAGACCAAAGATGACAAACTCCTGCCCTACAAGAAGATGGTCGATGATTTCAAGGACTACTTCCATGACATCCACTTCAAGCAAATTTTGAGGCTCAACAATAAAGTAGCAGATGCCATGGCTACCATAGGATCTCTGGTCAGTATGAAAAAGGATAGCAAGAAATATGAATTCCTGATAGAAGAGCTCCCCATCCTAGCATACAACGTTCCTCAATCTGAACTAGTGTGTGAAGTCACTGGTCCTCTATCCCCATGGTATCAGGAAACATACCTTTACCTTCATGACAATATCCTTCCCCCTAACCTATCCACTTCCCAGAGAAAATCATTCATCCATCGAGCCTCCCGTTTCATTCTTGTCGGTGACACACTATACAAAAGGAGTCTTGACGGCATGCTTCTACGATGTTTAGACTCTAGGGAAGCTAAGGTAGCCTTGGAAGATGTATAAGTAGGTATCTGTGGGGCACATTCCAGTGGACCTGCCCTATCTAAAAAGATCCTCTGGACTGGATACTACTGGCCAACCATGGACCGTGACGCCCACAGGTTTATCAAGACATGCCTCCCATGTCAGCAACATGGTGATCTCATCCACGCACCAGCACAGGAGTTACAACCAATTGCAACACCATGGCCCTTCTCACAGTGGGGACTTGACCTCATAGGAAAAATACATCCCCCATCCTCAAATGGCCATAAGTTCATAATCACCGCTACCGAATACTTCACAAAGTGGGTGGAAGCAATACCACTCACCTTCACCACAGGTATCCAAATCACCAAATTCATCCTTCACTATATCATCTGTCGATATGGTATCCCCCATTCCATCATCATCGACAATGGAAGACCATTCAAGAACCAAGAAGTTCGCACCCTGTGTGACAAATTCAATTTCAAACACCATTTTTCCACACCATATTACCCTCAAGGAAATGGTCAAGCAGAGGCATCTAATAAAACCATCCTCCACATCCTAAAAAGGATAGTCAATGAAGTTGGCCACGACTGGCACCTCCAACTCAACCCCGCCCTATGGGCTTACCGCACAAGTATCTGCACTCCTACAAGAGCCACTCCATACTCACTAGTATTCAGATCCCAAGCCATATTACCTATAGAGGTCGAGCTCCCATCACTCCGAGTGTCCTTGCAACACATTATCTCTAATGAGCACTACCACATCGCAAGATTGCATCAACTAGAATTGCTAGATGAGAAACACCTGAATGCCTTAAACCACCTACAGGCATACCAAAACCACCTCCGAAGAAGCTACAACAAGAAGATCAAAACCCAAAAATTTGAGGTAGGTGACCTTGTCCTAATGGAAAATCAAAAGAACCTACAAGAGTGTCCTAAGCAAGGAAAGTTTGAACCCAATTGGTTAGGACCTTATGTCATCATGAATGATTATGGGTCTGGAGCATATCAGCTAGCAACACCTGAGGGACAGCCTCTAGATGAGCCGATGAACATCTTGCATCTTAAGAAATTGTATGCATAACCCATTAAAAAATAAAAAAATATTTAAAAAAAAATCATAAAGTCAAGAAAAAAAAACCCGAGTGCAATAAAAACTTCCAATGGTGAAAATCACTTTGGTGACGCCTTGGATAAGTACCATGGTGAAACCTATTCTAGGTGCCATGCGTAGTGGCTGGTTCTGCCATCTAATAAGTCATCTTTTCGTCACACCACTCCATATCTCACGCATCCCATGGCTTGGAATTTCAAAACATCAAGTCCTATCGCCCAACCCATCCTACCCCATCCCAAAGTCAACGCATGGAACAAGGATCCTTGTAAGCTCCCTTTGTGCATATAAAATTGAAAAATCCAAAAAAAAATATCAAAAAATTATAAAATACAAAAACAATAGAACAGATAGAAAATCCACAAAACACCACATCTCATCACAATCATCAAACACACATCAATCTTCGTCACACCAAACCCATCCCAAACCCTTTCCACATCATCAAGTCAAGCTAGAACTACATATTCATTTCACCTGTATCTTAAAAGTACCTTGATCCCGTGGACACAGGGTATGTAGGCAGTCTGGCATATGAAGGATGTTTTCAGTACTCAGGTATATAAGATGCACACATCCAACCTGTTTGGATGGTCTCCATTCACTGAGCTTTTTGGACCTCATCAATGATACACACGCTACGTATATACTTGAAACATGCTCCCTAATGCAAAAATCATCAATCAACATAACAACTATAATCCTACATATGGCCAGACTATTCTTTTTCCCATCTTCCAAAAATTCTCCAATCAACACCAATGGATCTGCGTCCTAGGATATATCTTTCCTACAATGGACAAAAATCTATCATTCTATCACCACGTCTCTTGGCAAGAGCACACAAAGGCTATTTGTATCTTTTCATTGGTCTTTTTGATTATTGATTTTTATCTTTTTGTCACTCTAAGTTATCTCCAAAGCTACCTTGATCCCATCATATCATGGTACGCCACGGACAACACCTAGAGTAGACATAGTCAATTGTTTCTGTATGCTGTGCTTGTGGGTTGACTTCATTACTCCAAGAATAGTATTCATATTTTGAAGCCCAGGTCGGTTCTAGCCTGAGGTGTCCCATTTGCATATATAGGCATCAAAACCTTTTATGTACTATTCGCACTCATCGCTATGAGTCCCCTTCCTACGCTAGGCAAAATTCTACTACCTTGGGCTCGCATGAACTCAACCTATTGTGTGTGAGTCTCGTCCATGCAATCGTGGGATATACATCATCACCTAGGTCACTTCATACCTTCGTGAACTATATTCGACACTGCTATATTAAACTAAGAAATGCTTTCAATTGCTCTTGTGCAACTACTGTTACTAGCTCAAGTAAAGTCACAATCCTAATCACTCATTCAACATCCCCATCTGGGCCTAGATTCCATACTTCCCCCCCATCTAACAGTCCCTCACTAATCCCACTTCCCTACCACATCTCTACCTAACCAAACCAAACCCCCCCCTCAATGACGTGGCGACCTATGACTTAAACAATCCTCTCATCCCCCCACCCCCATTCTCTAGATGCTCCCAATCCTATCCATACCCCATCCAAACACCTCTTTCCTTTCCCCACCCAATCCCCTTTCCCACTGCCTTACTACCCAGGGTCAAACAACGAACATCATGTGTATCAGGACTTGATCATATCGCCTATCACCTAGTATGCATCCCACATATCATCTCCATTAACTTGCATTACACATCATTAGATTCATTTTAACATTGCACATCATTTAGATTCATTTTAAAATTACATATCATTTAGATTCATTTTAATCCATTTAATTTGCATCTCATTTAGATTCATTTTAAACTTTGCACATCATTTAGATTCATTTTAACATTGCACATCATTTAGATTCATTTTAAAATTACATATCATTTAGATTCATTTTAACATTGAACATCATTAGATTCATTTTAAAATGGCATCTCATTTAGATTTATTTTTAATCCATTTAATCGGCACAATAATTAGGTTCATTTTAAAATCATTTAGTTGCACATCATTTACAAATCATATCATACTCATTTATATTTGTCATCACATAGGTGCATGTTACAAGTTAAATTAGTATCATCCCATTACATTCCATACATATATCATCTCATAAACAATTAGTTAAATTCCAACATCATAAGCATCATCATTGAAACATCATTTAAATAATCTAGCTACATGTACATATTTTCATACATAAACATACATTTTTGAAACATTCATTTACATTAGATATCATATATCCATCATCAATGCATTCATACAATCGAAAACATCATCGCATAAACATAACACATCCATTGCATATAAATCCATAATGACATACTGCATATATCACATAGGCATCATCATCATATAATATCATAATTATAGCATCATAAACCACCACAATACATTGCATCATATATAATCACCGTAAAAAATGTACATCGCTCACATCATCAAAAAATACAGTGTCCTGATACAATGCCTCTAAGGGCCAATATGGTATAACTATCACAGAGAGGATCCTCTCTCCGAAGGAGTGGGAGACTTTGATCCTGGCCGTGCCTATGATCCTGCTGGTGGCTGTGGCTGTGTTGGCACCTGTACCTGCACCTATGGAGCCTGCTGGGGCACATGCGAGGGCAGAGGCATCGTCTGCTGAATCGACTGAATAGATCTTGATCTATGAGATCTCGATGCCCCTGATCTACTGACCTGGCTATAGCTCGAGGCATGCTACACTGTTGGGACAGCCGCATAATACAACCCCTGATAGTACTCCATCAGTGCTCTAGCCTCTGCTAACTCCCCCTATACATGAGCTATCTGCCCCTATGCTTGGCTCAACTGTCCATGTTTCGGATGTGAATATGTCTGCGCCTGGGACAACTAAGCTTGCATCCCTGCCAAAATTGGGGCAAGTCCCCTACCTGAAGCCTGTAGACTACTCAATGCAATCTTTGCTTGTTGTACCCTACCAAGAGCTATATCCCGCTCTCTGGTCAACACCTCCAACTGTGCCTGCAATGCAGGCACCTGTCCATCTGCCCTATCTAATAAGGCCAGTGCCCCCCACAACTATACCAACTCTACATCCCAGCCATCTAATGCCTTCTGAAGGCTCACCACCTGTGCTCTTAGGGTCTCCATCTCCTCCCCCTCATCCCGTCGCCTCCAATGAGATGTAAGCCTCTCACCCCCAGCCTCTGCCTCCAAAGCTATCCCTGATGTCCCTGCCTCTACATCATGCCCGCCAACCTACTATTGCCCCACCTGTGACGGAGGTAAGTCACCCTCATCTGCCCTCAGCTACCCCCCATGCCGCCAAGGTCCTCTCAGCTGTCGCACTGATCCAATCTATACATGCTGCGCAGGAACCTGCTGTGCCAGAACCTGCTACGCGGGAGCTTGTTGCGCAGGTACCTGCTCCCCCACCTGCCCTTGCCCTGCTGCCACCACTGCTAGTACATCTATCAGCTGGCCATCCCTCCCAACCACTCACTCCTCTCCATCATCACCAACCTCCATGAGGTAGTCCTCAATAACCTCATCTCCATCCCCATCTGGGTCATGCCCATCACCATCTGAATCATCCCCCCTGGAACTTGCTGCCTCCTCCGCTGGATCTGTCAAACAAGTAGGCCGATGCATATGCCACCATATATCGTATGCAGCCGTAGTCCCTACATCTCTAACCGTACTCCCCCAATCCCACTACACTGGCCGAAGAGCTACAAAATCAAATAAAGCAACCTGTGGCTATAGGGCTGCAAGCTAGTAGGTTGTATCTCGAGGAGTCCACGTGTATATTGCCATCTGTTGAGGGGTGTCCTATAGCAAACCAATCTGCCACATAACTCACGAGGGTAGGTACATCTCTATGGTACGGTCTCCTCGACCCATAAGGTATCTCTACTGAAAAGTAAAAGGAAGATGAATCACATCATCTAGCCACTCCTCTACACTAATGTACGGTTGCCAGACCATGCTAATCACGTCATCCAGCATCCTCCGCCAATATCGCACCCGGCTAGTATACGTGTACTCTGCATCCTGATACAAAAACACAAAGGCCTCAAAAGGCTGCTGATAGTAACCACATGTTGGCTGAATAACAGGTATGTGCTCCCAAATCCATACATGTAGTAGAGTAACTCTAGCAGATAACGCTCTATCATGCAGATAGGCGACTATGTGCATCTCATGGTATAGCTGAGCTAGCATCACTGGCCCCCAAGCATAGACAATCTCGTGGCTCACCATCCCCTCTATCATCCCTCCCCAACCAACTAAAAAACCCCTGCCTCGCCTATTAGGCATCACCATGCCTCCAATCAATGCACAAAGGAACAAGGCAAATGGATCTGCACCCACCTCCAGTGTCCCTTCATAATCCATCTCCCTCCCGTCCACTGAGAGAACCAGGCGATCCGCCCCAAACACTCTAGTCAATGCAGTCTGCCCCCTCATCATGTCATACCTCACACGTCGACCTCAGATAGGTAGCTTGAGGATGCGATAAACATCCTCAAGCATGATGGTCATCTCTCCTGTGGGCAATAAAAAGCTACAAGTCTCAGAGTGGTATCGCTCCACCATGGCCATCATCAGAGCTCTATGCACCCGTAGCACTACCATCGAAGCCACCGTCAGAAGCCCCAACCTCACCAGCTGAGCCCGCATAACATCATCAAAACCATCAAACAGTGCCATCACGGATGGCACTTGTCACTCCCGTGACTGCAATATGAACCGCTGTGTATCTTGCATCCACCACTTTCTGGTTAGATATTAACCTATCTCTTTCTAAAATCACCCCCTTTCCTCTACTATCTAAAGCAACCATACTTGGTGCTACAATAGACAGCTTTATGCGCCACTCCTAGAATGGCACTGTGAATTCTGCCCCTTTGCACTATTCTAGAGCATAGAGCCAATCCAAACCCATTTTCGTGCTAAACCTTAGGATAGTGCTACTATGCATTCCCTTTGGCGCCATTTTAGAGGATAGCACTATTCCATAGGATAGCACTACCCTAACCTCAGTTTGGCACCACGGTGCTCAAAACCTCTTCTTCTCACCAATGGTGCTAATCTAGACGATAGCACCAATTTGGCTACTAAATGACGACAAAACCACCCTACCCCTACCCTGGCGAATAGTGCCAATCCAGAGGATAACGCTAATTCGTCTTGTCGTTGGCGCCACGCGCTCTAATCCCATATCCCAAAACCCCAAAAAAATGTGCATAAAATGAAAAAATTACAAAGTTCAAGTTAGGCCCTACCTGGGGTCCAGCGTCAGGTGACCAGCCGAACTCTCGGAATCGCTCTGAGATGTGTCGAAGTCACAGAAACTGGGGGTTACGGTTGACCATCTCTCCTTCGTCCCTTCTTCTCTAAAGTCAAAAGTGTGCAAATGTGGCACTCTTAGGGCCCACTTTTCCTAATATAGTGGGCCATGTCATCCTTCCACCCCTTCTTTTTTCCTCTAGGGTGCAGATCTCAGCCTTTTTTCTCCATTTTTCTTTCTGCCATCCTCTTTTTCCACCACCTCTCCAACTTTCACGTCTGTCACATCCTTTCGAGAGCTCACCTAATTTTTTTTTTTTCCTACAACCTCTTGAGGAGGCATCCCCTATCCATCTTATTCCCTCCTGGCAGCTGGGGCATATTCTTCTTCGACCTAACACCACTTCCCTCCTAGGTCCTGATGCCACGTCAAAGAGGGGTAAATGTAGACACCTAAAAATGTCTTGACCACCAAACTGACTCCCGACATCCCTAATCATGTCAATTTCCCTCCTAAACCAATTAATTAAATTTTATTTAATTAATTATCCCTTCATTACCCTATTTTTTATCATTTTATCCCAAACCATTGAATTAATTTCATTAATTCAATAGTTTCGAAACTAAGCAATGAATTTAGTCAATATGCAATATTTACTAAATCAATTTCCCTCTTTTTACCATTAAATTCAATTAATTAGTTAAAACCATGTTAACTAATTAATTTAACCCACTTATTCTAGCCCTATGGTTAATTAAATAAAACCAATGTTTAATTAATCCTAAACACCTCATTTGGATGGTCAAACCTAGTTTAACTCATTTTCCCACATTCTCCAAATAAAGAAATTGGAATAAATCCACCTAAAATCTCACATCACAATAAATAATCATTTTTCCCATGCCTATACCTCTATTTCCCCCCAAATAAATTTTTAATTCATTTGCATTTCCCCCCATGAATCTTTTATTTAGAAATAATCTTCCCCCCATAACTTATTTAATAATTTCCTCTTCCCCAAAATGAATAAAAGATTCACTTTTATTCATAGGCATCCATTTCCCTAGATTGGATCTAGGCCCTCCATATCATCTCCATCCTCCACCATTGATCTTCCCAATCAATCTCCACCATTATATCAAATCCCTCCAAAAATGTCTATAAATAGAACCTCTCCCAAGCCATTTTCATGATCCAAGTATATACAAAGTCATAATGCCAAAATCATTCTTGAGCTAAGATAGTGAGTTGCACAATTTGAATAGCATTTCACATCTAAATCCATTTGTCTAGGGTAATCTTTGTCAAGGAGTTTGTTTTGGGTGCAAAGGCACCTTCCTCCCTTGATGGGATTGGATTTGCTTGTAAGGTATAACTTTGTGTTTATTGCACTTTGTTTGGTATTTTCACCCTATTTGCATTTCTAATCTACAGGAGGATCAGTGTATGACCCTGCTTTGTTCTCTACCGGACTCATGGGATCATCTTGTCATGGCAATCGGAAGCACCACATCCACATTCAAAATGGAAGAGGTGGTTTCTTTGCTGTTATCTGAAGAGATGTAGAGAAAGTCTTCTGAGGAAGCCAAAGAAGCCCTTGCAATTCGTAGAAAACCCAAGGAGAAAGGGAAGAAGAAGGACAAGAAAGCTAAGAAGGGTAGATCCAAATCCTGTGGGAGATCTAAATCTCCTGGAAAGTCTAAGGCTCTTTGTTGGAATTGTGGAAAGACCTGGCATTTCTGAAAGGAATGCAAAGAGGAGAAGAAGAAAAAGAAGAAAATTCCTACTTCAGATTCTGACAAATCACAAGATGACGGTGATGCTTTCATCGCAGCCCTAGCAACCCATGCATCTGATGATGTGTGTCTAATCGACTCTAGTGCATCATTCCACATGACCTCACATCAAGACTGGTTCACTAAGTATGAGGAGTTCGATGGTGGAAAGGTGTATCTGGGTGACGACTCTCATTTGAAGATCATTGGTCATGGAAGACTCTCTATTCGATTCCCTGATGGTCGAGTGAAGGGGATCTCTGGGGTTATGCACATCCTAGGCTTAGCATGAAATCTACTTTTTGTAAGTAGCTTGAATGATGCAGGTGTGCAGGTTGTCTTTTCGAAAGAAGGATGCAAGATGACTAGAGGATCTATGGTGCTTGCTAAGGGCACTCGAAGAGGCACTCTGTTTCAGCTGGAAGCATGTATTGTACAATGCAATAGTTCTTCTGACTCAAGGAAGAGGGAAGCAGTCACTTCATCCCCACCATCTAAAAGAGTAGTGAAGAAATCTGTTGTTTCTAGTCTTGATGGTTGTAATCATGCATTGGAAGTTAAACTTCTTGCAGAAAAGACAATGTTATGGCATAAGAGATTTGGCCACATTGGTGAGAAGGGTCTACGTACCCTGAAAAATAAGAACCTCGTTGAGGGGTTAGATGATTGTAATCTTGAGTTCAACTTTTGCGAACATTGCATTTATGGAAAACAAAATCGTGTTCAGTTTTACTCGAGTTCTCATAAGTCTTTTGGTGTGTTGGACCTCATTTATTCTAATGTGTTTAGTCCTGTTAATGTTCCTTCATTATCAAAATCTGTTTACTTTGTATCTTTTATAGATGATTACAATAGAAGGACATGGATTTATTTTCTTAGAAGCAAATCTAAAGTCTATAGCAAGTTTAAGGAGTTTAAAGCCTTTTCTGAAAATCAGACTGGTAAAAAGATTAAATGTTTGAGAACTGACAACAGTGGTGAGTTCTATTCTACAGAATTTGATAAGTATTGCAAGGAACTTGGGATTCAAAGACATAAGAAAACTCCATACACACCACAGCAAAATGGAGTTGCAGAGAGGATGAACATGACACTGATGGAGAAGGTTAGGAGTATGCTTAGTGGAGCTGGTCTAGAACAAAAGTTTTGGGCTGAAGCTGTTGCCACTACTTGCTATCTAGTGAACAGATCTCCTACATCAGCTCTTGTTGAAAAGACACCCATGGAGGTGTGGTCTGGTCAAAAGCCTTCAGTAAGGCATCTTCCTATTTTTGGTTGTAAGGCATATGCACATGTGCCTAGGGAGAAGCGGTCAAAGTTGGAGAACAAAGCTGTTAAGTGTATCTTCATCGGCTATGGTGTTGGTGTGAAAGTATACAAGCTTTGGGACCCTGTGGCTGAAAAAGTGTTGTATAGAAGAAGTGTCATCTTTAGAGAGCTTACACCTTCTTCCACTATTTTGCAGCCAGAAGAAAAAGAAAAGAAAGAGGATGTTGTTCAGTTTCCTCTCACCCCTGAGAAGACTGAACAAAAAGACAATGTTGGACCTAATGATGAGGAGAGCTCTAGTAGCTTTGAAATCTCAGAGGAAGAAGTTGAACCTCAACCTCAACTCTTGAGGAGGTCTACACAGATAAGGAAGCAACCTGAAAGGTTTGGTTTTACATTGCTTGATTCTAGTTGTGCTTATGCTTTGCTCACTAACAGTGATGAACCTAGAACTATATCAGATGCTTTGGATATGAAGGATGCAGGTTCTTGGAAGGAAGCTATGGAGGAAGAAATGGCTTCTTTGGAAAAGAATCAAACTTGGGACTTGGTGCCTTTGCCTCCTGGATGGAAACCCGTTGGATGCAAATGGGTGTTCAAGAGGAAGATTGGTGTAGATGGTAGTATTGAGAAGTATAAGGACAAATTGGTTGCGAAGGGGTATTCACAAGTGGAGGGTATAGATTATCGTGAGATCTTCTCTCCTATTGCAAAGCTGACATCCATTCGATTCCTATTGTCACTTGCAGCAGCTTATGACTTGGAGGTAGAACAAATGGATGTGAAGACAACTTTTCTTCATGGTTACTTGGAGGAGGAAATCTACATGTCATACCGAGAGCATTACATGGTAAAAGGTAAAGAAAATTTGGTTTGCAAACTTAAGAAGTCTTTGTATGGTTTAAAGCAATCCCCTAGGAGATGGTACTTGAAGTTTGATGCCTTTGTGTTGTCAATTGGATTTGTGAGATTGAAATTGGATCACTGTGTTTATTATAAGTTTGATGGTGATCGTATTCTCATTGTTGCACTGTATGTTGATGATATGTTGCTCATTGGGAAGGGTAAGAATATGATTTCTGATTTTAAATCTCAGTTGTCAGCTTAGTTTGAAATGAAAGATTTAGGGGCAGCCAGGTACATTCTAGGAATGGAAATTAGAAGAGACAGAACCAACAGAAAACTTTAGTTAAGCCAGAGTAAGTATGTGAAGACCATGTTAGATAGATTCAGCATGGGAGATTATAGACCATTGTGTGTTCCCGTTTCCTTGGGGACAAAGTTGTTTGTTGAGGATTGTCCAAAATCTCCTAGTGAGGTGGAGGACATGAGAAGAATACCTTATGCTAGTGCTGTTGGTAGTTTGATGTATGCTATGGTTTGCACAAGACCAGACATTGCCTAAGCAATGGGAGTCCTTAGTCAATTTATGGCTAATCCTGGATGGGTTCATTTGGATGTAGTTAAGTGAGTGTTTAGATATTTGGGGGGTACTTATGAGTATTCCATTTGCTATCATGGTAATGTTTTAGGACCTCTGCATTTTGTTGATATTCATGGATTTGTGGATT
This sequence comes from Cunninghamia lanceolata, assembly GCA_027924645.1. Taxonomy (NCBI): domain Eukaryota; kingdom Viridiplantae; phylum Streptophyta; class Pinopsida; order Cupressales; family Cupressaceae; genus Cunninghamia; species Cunninghamia lanceolata. Next base: position 2,584,141 of record BSBN01001965.1, on the reverse strand, counting down.
CAGATTAGGCAGGTGACATTGACAGTAGGAGATCCACTAGTGCTTATGTTTTTACACTGTTTGGTGGTGCTATTAGTTGGATGAGTAAGCGACAACTTGTTGTTGCTTTGTCCATGATAGAAGCTAAGTATATGGCAGAAACTCATGCTTGTAAGGAAGCCATTTGGCTTAAGAGATTATGTTCCGATATTGGTGTTGATGCAGGTCAGATCACGATTAGTTGTGACAGTCAGAGTGCAATTTGCCTTGCAAAGAATCTAACTTTCCATGCTAGAACCAAGCACATTGATGTTCAGTTTTACTTCATGAGGGACATGGTTAAGGATGGAAAGGTAAACTTGGAGAAGGTAGATAATTTGAAGAATGTTGTAGATGCATTAACGAAACCAGTGGGCACAGAGAAGTTCAGATGGTGTTCGGAGTCTATGGGCCTCTCGGCCTATAGCAGTTAAATCTTATTTTTCTATTGGCTCTTACAAGGTGTTTGACAAGTGGAAGAATGTTGAGAATTAAGGTGTCTTAACCTTGGTAATTCTCCACATTTGTAATGTTTGTATTTATTATTTAATTGCCTATGTTGTAAATAATTAGAAATTCCACTTTGTCATATTGTGGGATGTGGCACGGTGATGTGTTAATCCTACATGGATTATGACAACTTGTTATTTTGTCCTCACATGAGGAGATAGGTGTCCCACTTAGTGGTAGGAATATTCTACCATGTGTTAGCATCTTCTATGTTGTGTAAGGAATGTTTGACCGAAACAGTTATGACTGATTCCTATGACGAATCTATGACATGTAAGAGTCAAGAATAGAAGGTTGTAAGATAGGTAATGACATGTGTCATGAAGCATCTTTGAATGAGGCATATCTAGGTGCCCCAAGGTGGAATATGACATGTTGTAAGAGAATATGCTATTTATAGCATGTGTATGACATATTCTCTTACACTCTTACAGCTGTAAGTTGTAACCGCTATGACAAATTCTATGACGATCGTAAGTGTCGTAAGAGCATTTGTCATAGCCCATTTTGGAAATAGGTGACCTCTTTAGGATGGGAGTTGTGGACAAGTGTTAGACACATTCTACAATGTTGACCAAGTGTCCCTAGGTGTGGGTTTTGGTCCAAGATGCCATATTGGATGCCCATTCCAAGAAAGGTCCAAAATTGCCTTGTATGTTCTATTTAAACAGGTGCTTGGAGATGGAGTTTTTTTTATCACAGGTTTATAGGTACTATTATGCTACCGGATTGACTCCAGACATGCGTTTTGAAGACCATTGAAGCTTGCATTACAAGTGTGTTGTAAACATTCTTTTAGATTTGTTAATACATTGTGCAGGTTTTTGAGTGTGGAGTTTTTCACTCAATAAGGGTTTTCCCCACTGTAAATCTTTGTCTCCCTTCTTTTGTCTTCTTTCTAGCTCTTGTGTTTTGCTGCAATATCCCATGTTAATGGTTTAACTTCACTATAATAGTTAGGATAAAGTTGAATTCGCATAGCCCTCTCCTCAATAGATTAGTGTAGGAATCGTTTCCGCACACCTAGCTTCCTTTCACCTTGAAGGCTCCCAAATCTATATCACAAAAGAAATTTATTTGATGTTGATCTAAGCATTCTATATTATTTTCATACCTTGGCTCCCTACACAGCTTGATTTCTTTACCTCCAACTGGTATTGTGGCATATGATAAGTCCAATTGGACATTTCCTCCTACCATAGCAGCCCATTGTCTTGATAGAAGCATTCCATAATATGATGGGATGTCAACCACAATAATGTCAATGTTATAAGTTGCTTCAGGGTATGAGGCAAGTTTTATCTCCACACCCTCATAATACCAATGAATGGGATGGATCTATTATCCATTGCATAACACCTACCAAATGTAGTGTCAACCCACATTCCCAGTTCTTTCATAACTGCTATTGGCATGATGTTCATGGTAACACCTAAATCAATCATGCTATTCCTCACTATCCTGTTTTTGATCAATAATGTAGTGTAGAAAGGGTCCACCTATGAGGGATTCTTTGTCAATGTATCACCTAGGTATACCTCAAGCATTTGAAATGTTTCTTGATGAACATTGTTTGTTCTATTTTTAGATCCTTTATGTTTTTGACTTGGTATATTTGAAATCAGTTTAACTATTGTATTCCTGTATTTGTCTATCTTCATGATCTCTAAAAGTGGAACTGATATTTTTACCTGAGATATTACATGAGCAATGTTAAAAGAATGGGCCATAGTCTGATCATTCTTTTCTTTTTTTATATTTTATTTTTCTTGATTTTGTGATTTTTCTTTCATTTTACTCTTACCACCCTTTTTTGGTTCTTTGAATGATGACTTTGTATTATTCTTTTTGTAATTCTGATCTTTTATGAATACACTCCCAGGTGTTCCTTGTTCAACATTCACTATCCTATTCCTCAAGTTATAAGCATTTTTAGCTTGAGCTATTGCAGCTATTGTAAGAGCTTCTCTTTCATTTTCAGTGGGCTTTCTCCATTAATCATATGGCTGATTGTTATAACTGGTAGGTTCCTCATAACCATCCTCCTGATCTAAGAACACTTCTTGTTCTCCCATGTTGATATGATGTCTCTGGTTTCCTACATCATACTCATATCCCTCTTCCTCTGTAGAAGAATAGTCTTCAGTCACCAAACATGGTGTATCTTGCATCGTATTTATAGTGTGATTGTCTTTGTTATAATTGTATAACATTTCTTCTTGTTGTATTGTTTTAGCCACCTCACAATATTCAGGTGAATGTGGTAAATTGTATACAAGACACCAAGGTTTATCTTCTACCATATGTGCTACATTCCTTTTTAGAGGGTCAGGGGTATCTTTGCCATAATGTTGCTTTCTGCTATTTTCAATGGGTCTCCCATCTTTCCAATTTTTATTATACGACATATCATTCAACCTGGGCCTTTCATGCCTATGCTAACCTTCTTGTTTAGTTTGCTAAACATTTGGGTTCTGAGGATTTCTCAGATTATCCCTCTTGCTAACCATACCTGCAGCTTTCCTATTGTTTTCAATAGTTAAGGCCACTTTCTGTGCTTCAGCCAGGGTCGCAGGGCACTGATTTCTAAGTTCGTACCCTATCTTGGGATCAAATGCTTTCATATAAATGTTCAATGCTATTGGATTGGATAGTTTGGATCCGTGTGGTACTTTGTTGTGTAATTTGGAAAATTTTAGATTGAAGTCATACACTGATTCATTTTGGTATTTCTAGATACTTATCAATTCATGTAATGCAAATTCAAGGGCATACTGATTACAATACTGCTCCTTGAATTGATTGTGAAAATCAGTTATGGAACTGATTGAAGCATTAGGTAAACTGTTGAACCAGTCTCTTACATCTTCAATCAGGGACATCATGAACAACCTCAGTCTAATATCTTCATTGTCCATAGCAATATCTTGTACAAAAGCATTGAAGCTTTTGATGTGATCTTCAGCTGACACTGCACTATTCCCAGTGAACTTGGGAACTATATTTCTCCAATTACTGTCCATAGGATATGGATACAACTGATATCCAGTCAGATCAAATTGGCTACACGTGTTTGTGAAGTTTTGAGGTGGAAAATTCATGGATGGTGGATTAGGATAATAATTATATTAGCCTGGATGCTGATGATAGGCATATTGCTGTTGTGGGTTTATGTGGGGATTTATGTAAGGATTTGGTGGTCTATAATATTGTTGGCTAAGGGGTGGGTAATGATTAACCATTTGTTGAGAGGTATTGTGCATGGGAGGTTGTCTAGGAACTTTAGGAATGGCATTTTGATGACTTCCGGAGACTTGTGAATTTGAAGCACCACCTGTATTTTGGTGTACATTTTTTTGTCGATTCCTTGAAGTATTTTGCCTATGTGGAGGTACATATTTTGGGGGGGTTGTTTTAGCTCTACTCTTTATCTGTTGAATCTCTTGTTACAAAAACCTCTTAGTTTCCTCTATCTTGATCATCTCAAGTTCTTCCTGGAGCCTAAGTAGATCCTGTTGTGCTTGATTCATACCTCCTGAACTCTTTGGGCTTTCAGTTATTTCTTGAGTTGAGAACCCATGTCTTACCTCTTTTCCTTGCTGTAATGACATCTTAAAATCATATTCATCTTGCCTTTGATCAATTTCTCTCATGGTCCGTGCTTCACACTCAAGCTATTCTTGAGGATCAAGCCTGTATTTAGCCAATATGTCATCAGTTATCCCATTGAGATTTTCATTTGATTCATGCAGAGGTGTAAACTTATTATGAATTGTAATATTTTGCTCAGAATTATCTTCTTGAGTCTCATGGTTATTATTCTAGTGAGAATAGTTTGATGCTCTATTTCTCTTAGAGTTGTTTCTAATTGGTGGAGATGAATGCAATTTCTTGCCTTCCATCTTAGATCTCCTACCATCCATTTGGTATCAACTTTCTGTTATAATATTTTCTAGAGTCACCACCTATTTTGTAAATAGGAAAATGTTTATAATTTATGTTTCTAGATTCTTCTTGCCAGTAGAGTTACCAAATTAAAGTTTTTTGAAATGACTATAAAAGGAATGATTTGTTACTAAGGTCTTTTACTTAGGTCTCCAGTAGAGTCACCAATTTGTTAGGTCTCAAAAATGTAGGTTGCTAATCCTAAGAGAATGCCAGGCTCTATGCTTAGATTTGCAACGTTTTTGAACTAATGCGATGGAATCAACCTTTAGGGTTTGATGATTCCTTGCACTTTAGGTCCTACTACACCTAGGTGGGTAAATCTTGGAAATTAAAGCAGATTGAATGCAACTATTTTGGCTAAATAAATGGATCTACCTACAGTGGTAAATGGTGTAGGATAGATGAAAGCTTGCTAACTAATTCTAATATCTAATGAATGGTTGGTATAAATTCTATAAGCAATATCAAGGTGAATTTTATGATTGTGCAAATAAAAGGATTTAAATGATGAATAGAAATAAGACTAGTGCCTTCTTGGGTAAATAGAGTCAAATGAAGGACTAAGACTAGTGGCTTATAGTGGGTAGTAATTATAATAGTTTGGCACAACATTTTAGTTTATAACTTGTATAAACATGCAAGGAGATGACTGACAAACTCTTCTTAATAATCCAATTAATACAATCAAATTTATTGTTATTCACCAGAAGGTAATTTAATCCTTTCTTGAAGGAACCAATTGAATAAAATATGCAAGAATAATAGATAATATTAACTTGGAGATAGAATGGCAATCCTAATTATATGGTTCTTCTTAGTAATCTAGACTAACACTTCTAGGGTACTGTGACTGATCAGAAAGATTTTAATTCCTATGATGGAAACCAATTAATCAAATCACACAACTACATCAAATATGCACTAACAGATTAAACATATGCTTGATATATTAATCTGAATAACAAGGAAATATAGAACTGGAGACAACCACACAATTGAGTAACTTTAACAAACAATTGATGCTAGAATAAAACCGCAAGATCAGAGAACTCCAATTTACTTTTTCAATAATATACTTACAACATGATCTTTTGAAGACATTGTAAACTATATGTATTATATTATACTACTGATGATCATTCAGCATCGAATGTTTGAACTTATATAGAAATTCTTGTGAAGAGACATAACTCTTCAAGAAGTCTTTTGGGAATTAACAAACATAACAACAATAAAATAACCATGCTTATGCTCTATTCAACTACAAGTATAATTTAGCAATGTGTTCTAAGTACTCCTGGATACGATGTGAATCAGTAAATTCAATGGCACTCCTTGTAATCACATCCATCGTAACCATCTTCTCCAAATGCTTGCAGGCTTCCCCAGATGCAGAGTCTTTGTCCTTAAGAGCTCCTAAAGCTTCATGTAGTATTGCTTGGCAGTCTCTGCTCCATTCTTCTTTGCTCTTTAATTGTGGGCACTGCTGCTTTTGAAGCTTCAGTACATTCTTTAGCATCAGTCTTAAGTTGATCATAATACTTCTGATGTTGCTCAATCAACACTTTTACATTAGAGGCACCTGGAATTTTAGAAGTATCTTTACCCTGTGTCTCATTTAATTTCTCCTGCAACCTTTTTTCAAGCCTCTCATGTTCTTGGATTGCTTTATGATTTTGAGAATAATTATCCCAAAATTGGTTCAGCCAATGCATCATGTTGCAATCCCTGTTCTAGAGTACTGTGACAAGTGTATCCATCTGAATTTGAGCTACTTGATCTATGGAAAGTGGTTGGGCACTCTATGAACTTTCACCCTAGGTTAGCCTCTTTACTGATCCCTTGAAGGTGCTCTTAACAACATCTTTCAAATAATCATTCTCTTTTGTCAACCTCTCATAGTTCAGTTTGTATGCATCTCTTTCCTTAATTAACATCTGAGCCTGTGCCATATTCAGCTTTGCAACATTGATGCCAATGTCTATAGTGATCAAGGGGTCAGTCTCCCTTGCCTTCAAAGTCATGACATGGCCAAAAGTCTTCTCAGTGTCTATAACAGCTATCTTTTTGTGGGGAGGATACAGGGCCCATATCATTAATGAATTTTCATCATGTAGACACCCTAAAATGACCATGTCTTCGAATCACTTGCATTTCGTCTAATCTATAGCATCACCTGCATTTCAACATTAATTAAATAATCTAATTATTTAATTAATTTCATCAAATTCTTCTAAAACTTCAAAATTCAACATTAATTAAATAAATCCTCTTTATTTAATTAATTTCAACAAAATCAACCTTATTCTTCCATTAATTAAATAATTTATATTATTTAATTAAATCATTATCCTCTTTCAAATTTCAAGTCTCCATTAAATAATTTATATTATTTAATTAAATCATTATCTTCTTTCCAAATCTCAAGTCTCCATTAATTAATTAAATCTCATTATTTAATTAGATCATCACAAATTCTATCTTATCCAAATAATTAAATAATTCCTAATTATTTAATTAAATCAAATTCATTCTTCTAAATTTAAATAAATCAAATCAAATTTATTTAAATTCTCTCATTCTCCAAAAATAAGATAAATCAAATATTTTATTTATTCTTCCAAATCATGTGCAACAATTAAATAAATCTATTTATTTAATTTGCTTTCTTATCTACAAATATCTTTTAAATCTTCTAAAAATAAGTCTTCTTCTCCATGCACACACAATTAAATAATTTATTATTTAATTTCTCTCAAATCATGCAAAAGCAAATCTTAAGTTGAGTTATCTATTCACTCAACCTTGTTTTTATCAATTTCTCTTAAATTAGAAAAAAACTTTCTAATTTATGAAAAGCATGTCTTATGTTTAGAAAAGAAAGTGTTTAACTCAAATAAAGCAATTTTTGTGTGACAATTGTTTTATTCTTATTCGTTGCACATTCCTTAACTGTTCTCCTCTGTTGATTCTTCTGAATTATCTAGACCATTGATCAATCTCTGTTGAAACCTATATAAACCCCCCTCATCTCCTTCACAATCTCTCTTTGATCACTTATTCTCAAGCATACTTAACAGCATTTTGAGCATACATCGCATCAATTGAGCAACTTCACGATCTTTTGACATTGATCTTTGAGCACACTACTTGCTTGTTGCAACCATGGTTTTGCAATACTATTGAGCAATCTACATTCATCCAAAGGGAACAATACAAATCTTGGTAAAAGCTTTCATGTTTTATTGATTTATTAGTAATGGCTTTTATTTAGATCAATTCTCTTTATGTTATTGGTCTTTGATTTTGTTTTAGTTTATCATAGTCAATTTTCTTCATACACATTCTGGCATGCCCAGTGGGACCCACTAACCTTGTTTTTTTAGAAAAAGTTAATTTTTTTGAAGCTAGGTACGGAAAAGCGCAATCACAATGCAGAAGATTTGAAGATTCTTGTTCACTAGTTTGAGAGAATAGGTGTTGAGCATTCAAATGGGGTAACTTTAGCTCAAGTGATTTTTGAGTTTTGTCAAAAACATCAAAATCCTATTTGGGTATCTCTTATTTTTTGCAGGAAGTGTACGAATTTCAAGAAAAACAGATCCCAATCCGTGTCCTTATTTTTAGCCTATACTTTTTTTTTTGGACCTATTTTTAGAAGTTTCATGAAATCAAGAATATATGTGTAACTTTAGCTCAAATGATTTCTAGGTTTTGTCAAAAACATCAAAATTCCATATGGGTATCTCTTTTTTTTGCTGGAAGTGCACGGATTTTGAGAAAAATAGATCCCAATCCATATCCCTATTTTTAGCCCATGCTTTTTTTTGGCCTATTTTTAGCAGTTTCATGAAATCGAGCATATCTTTTGGATACAGAGTCAGATTTTCATGAAACCAATGGTGTTGGAAAGATGGTTCTCCCAAATTTTCTATGGTGAAATAATTTTGAGGTAATTTTATCAGATTTATCAGGTACACTCAGTCAAAGTCAACCCTTCTTTGCAAACTTCAAATGGTCATAACTTGTGTAAAATTTACTCAATTTTAACAAACTTTTTTTTTAAATTGCATAGAATTTCATATAGAATCTGATCATAATATTCAATCTTCTATACCTAATCATTATTATTAGATTTTTTTGTATTGTTCATTTTTTCACCTAACAAGTTAAGCGCTTTTAGTCAATTGATTTATTTTTGGCTAACTATTTGAGTTTTGGTGGAACTAATCAACATTTTGCAGCCTCTTATCACTTAAACAAAGCAAATAGGTTTCTCTAACATGTTCATGTAGGATGAGCTTTGAAGAAATTGACAAATCTATTGCACTAAGTCTTAGAAACATATTGCCTTTTTAAGGGATAATTGAACAAATCATTTCGACAATCTAAGTCTTAAGAACATACTACTTTTCTTAAGGGACAATGGACATGAATTCCAAACACTTCAATTTCATAAGGGACAACTAACAACTACAAACGTGTGTGTGCCTAATTTAGTTGCACCTTATTTTTCTTATAACGAGATAATTGAACCTTTGTTTGACGTGCTTGCTCTTACATTTTAGTGCTTCCTTTAGAAGGGCCTGCTTTTGGATTGCATTTCATCCAAAAGGGACGACCCTAAGCAGAGTTTTCCTTTGAACTGCTATATAAGAGGGATAAGGTGAAAGCCAAGTCCTAACCGACGTCAGCCTTACCTTGTGGTGCCAAACTGAAAAGAGGTGTACTAGCTCTTTGTGGAAATGATTTTCACATTGAGCGAAGTGTTTGATACTCTTAGTAGGATTGGTTAAAGCTTTTAGTAGCTTGTCACATTTCTCGTAAGGCATTGGTCCCTCAAAGTTACTAAGAACCATTCTAGATAGAGACTACCCAATCTACCTTCAAACGTTGCGATAATCATCAGTGCAAGGGGAATAGATTTAAGCCCTTAAGATACTCACCATTAGCTCTCTTGAGAAGAGATAGTATTCCTTTGGTCAAAAAGCTCTTGTGACCTACTTGAGCTTTCCAAGGGGAGGTTGAGATATCCCTACCTATCGTCTCTCACAAAGATACAAAATATCTGACACCTTTATGGAATGATATTTTTATCGACGGAGTATTAAGCTGTGAGTTGATCTACTACAATGAAACCTTGTCTCTAGGGATAAAAAGTGCTTGTTATTGATTGCAATTGTCTTATACCTATGGAAATATTGGGCTTTTTTGTAAGCCTCAAACATACACTATCTATTGTGTTAGTCCTTTTTTTGACCACTTTTTTGCCGTGTTTACTCTTGCCAAAGATAAATCTAATCAGAACCATAACCAAATCTATCAAAATTTCCTTTAAAAAACATCAGACACTACTTCAGCGCCTCTGGTATTACAGCAGCTCACCCTTGGTGGTACAGTAGCTCACTTTTGGTCACCATAGCTCGCCTTTGGTATAGCAATACCTCACCTTTGGTAGCTCAATCCATCGCCTTTGGTATTACAGTAGCACGCTTTTGGTTACATAGTCCTGCGCCTCTAGTCAAATAGTATAGCACCTTTGGTCCAGTCACTTGTACATCAGAGTTTGTCTTTCTCAAAACATAATCAGAATCTCAGCATTAACTTTTGTCCTAGTGTATTCCATAGTAACCACTAGGCTCTAGCAAACTATGAAGTCCAAGCAAGTTGTTCCTAGGAAGTGCAAATCACCTCCTCACACACCGCAATCAGGCCACCTCAACATTACTCCCAAGGTTACTCCTAGAACACCCGCGGAAAGATCTACCAATTCTCCCAACGTGTCACACCTTGACCACCCTAGCACTCCTCATGAGGGTAGGGTCCCTTTGGTAAGTACACCTCACTGTACCATCAGCTTGCCTCTAGATTTTGTGCCACAAGGATATACTATTGATCAAGCCACACCTCAAGTAGGTAGGGTCCCTTTGGTAAGTACACCTCACTATACCACTGGCATGCCTCTAGATTTTGTCCCACAAGGTTATACTGCAGATCTAGCCCCACCTGAAGAAGAGTGACACTTTGAAATGGGTCAATCCTCTCAAGAAGATGGGCAAGATCTTGATGAATTCATACAAGATCCTAGAGTTGTAGCCACCTTTGACAAACTCCTTAGCGAGAACCAAGATCATTTCTTTCACTTGCTTGTAGAGCAAGGAGCCAAGTTACCTCAAGATTTTGATTTATCCATTTTCAAGGAGACAAACAACACCTTAAGTACCATACAGGCGATCCAAACCATGTCAACGGTGACCACGCCTTTACCCAAACAAGGCTCATAGGGGAAAACAATGGTACAATCTAAGAATCCCCTTTTTCAAAACCCAACAGGAAAGAGGGCGGTTTCACCACTTCTAACTCCTATGGAAATCTACAAACACCAATAGGAGACTCTACAACGTCAAGTGGATCTAGCTAAGCAAGCCACCTTAGCTCAATCAAATATACAACAAACTCCTAAAATGTCCACACCAATCGCAAGTGGAATTTTGGTTACTCCTTCACGAATAGGTTTCCCACCAAATTACAATCCGGGGAACAACTATGTAGCCATGCAACAAGGGTCTCAACACATACCACCTCCCTTATCATCAAACCTCCATGTCTCTCAACCAATTAGAGTCATGCAGTCCCCCCCACAAAATTCTTTACTCATCCCTAATCAACCATCGCAAATCACTTCTACCTATGTCCCTCATCCACTATGTTCATCAGTGCTAAATTTCTTTCACACATTGCCTAGCCACCCTCAGCATTCCCAACATCAAGTTTTCCAAAGCTATGTGCCGCCATCGCAACCGAATCCAATGCACTTTATCTTTCCTCCACCCAATTCTTTCCTTCAACCATCTCAAAGCCAACATTCTTACCTAGCACCACCCCCACCTCCACCTCTTCCAAATCAAAACATCCAATTCCAACCCAATCTAAACCCAACATACAACACGTATGACCCCAACCAATCTTACGACCCTTATAATACCAATGCTCATGGTTCACACTACAATCTACCATATGGGTAGCAACAACCACTTCTAGGACAATAGGAGATGTTTCCAACCCCTCCCACAACTATGGAGCTAAAGATTGCAGAAGTTCAACAAAAGCTATCTAATCTTATGTTTGGCCACACCAAGAAGACCTTCTCTTCAGAAGAAGTGTGTCCTTATCCTTTTGATTGGTCATTACCTATGATCCCTTTTCCTCAAAATTTTACTATTCCTAAATTTGATAAATACAAAGGAAAAGGTGACCCGAAAGACCATCTCAGGGAATTCTATCTTGCTTGCTTCAAGGTCTCACATAATGACACATATCTTATGCTTCTCTTTTCTTGTAGTCTTGGAGGTCCAGCTATAGAATGGTTCTCACACTTGCCTACGGGTATCAAGTCTTTTAACGAACTAGCAGAGAAATTTGCCACCCATTTTTTCTACAACACAGAGCATGAGATCTCCATGACTAATCTATGCAACAATAAATAGAAAAATGGTGAAACTTTCATTTCTTTCCTTCAACGATGGAGACAAATGGCTAGTAAATTCCCTTTCAAGATTCCTGAGAAACAACTAGTTAGCATATTTGTGCAGAACCTCAACCAAGAGTTAGGTTTCCATTTGCAAATTCTTAGTGCTAGAACCTTCGATGAAATCACATACAAGGGAATCAACATTGAAAAGGCCCTCATTGCTAAAGGTGTGGTCAAAATCTTCAAAGAGACAAAAGACAATGCTCCTCATCAACAATTGAGTGATAAGCCCAAATATTGGAACAAAAACAAAAACGTGGTTAACGATGGGGTGGTCGATTCTAAACATGTCCAAACTTTGCAAACACCATTGTAGCTTTCCAAACCAAGTCAAGCTCCACCTCAACAATAGCAACAACAAAGGAAACCTTATCAAAACCAACAACAATGACAACAAGAGCGGCCTCAACAAGATTACCCTCCGCGGTGTCAATTCACTCCCTTGGGAGAGCCCATAGAGATAGTCTTACAGAAGATTTTACACAAAGGTCTCATCACCTTACCTGATGCTCCCCCATATGGGGAACTTGTTTACAAAACTGTGTGGTATAGAGAAAATGAATACTATGAATTCCATAGGAGCAAAGGGCATAGAACTGCATCATGCATGAAACTCAAGCACCTAATCCAAAATCTCATCGAAGACAATCAAATATCTCTACAAGAAGATCCACCAGCTCAGCACATGAACAAAGATCTCAATATGTACAAGGAACCATTCCCTCATCATGGTCCACCTCCTCCTTAGGTTAGAGGTAAAAGTATCAATCATGCTTCCACTTCCTTTGATTCCATTGTCGGTCATTTTGAAGAGAGTTGAGTGTCTACCCTCATAATCAAAGGCAAATCTATGAATTGCGCTGTTACCACTCACCATGGTCATGTCACCATTCATGGTCCTACACCTAGTCTTCTAGCTCAATCTAATTATAATCTTGTCAAACATCTAGGGAAAATGCCAGCACAAATCTCTATTTTGGACCTTCTATGGTCATCACCTACACATAGAGTAGTGCTAGGAAAAGCCCTCCAAGAGTCTTCGATTCCTAACAACATAGCGGTTGCGGATTTCCAAGCTATAGTAGGTAACATTGCTTCACCTTACAATGTGGTCTTCTCTGAGAAAGATCTCCCATCCCATGATCCTTGTCACAATGATGCCCTTCATATTGAGGTTCTCATCCATAAGCGCAAAATCAAACGTATACTCATAGATGGTGGTGCTGGTCTCAACATCTGTTCTTTAAAGTTACTTAAGCAATTGGGATACTCTAACAATCATATCAACACTAATCAAAGTATTACCATCAAGGGATATGATGATGTTGAACACCGTTCAAAATGTATTATTCATTTGCCTATACAACTGGGCCTTGTCATGCTTGAAACTCAGTGTCAAGTCCTTGATATTTAGTTGCCTTACAACATTATCCTAGGCCGCCCATGGATCCATGCAATGAAAGTCGTTCCCTCCACGTACCATCAGTCTCTAAAGTTCCCATTCAATGGTACGGAAATAACTATCCCAGGAGACCCCAATCCTTTTGAATTCCATCGTGTCTTGGAGGGCAGTTACAAGAATTGCAACCAAGTTCCTAAAAATGAAAAAGCCCTTGAATCCCCACTATATGTCGATCCTGAGACTCTGACTCAAGCCTCTACAAGTGAACCTAATCCTATTCCTGAAATCAAAGTGCACATCCATGATATAGGCTTTGGCACTTATGATATCTCAAAATCTTGTTGTGTAGGGCAGATGCCTTTATCTCCAAAAACTTACGGCTAACCACCCATTGCCAAAGCAACTAAAAAAGTAGCTATTCCTCCCCCAGCATTTCTAACCAAGTTCCAATAGGGAAAATTATTGGAAGAGGAAACTATTGAGGACATTTCTTCTTGGCTCTATAAGGAGAAAGAACTAGTTACAATACCAGTCAAGCAATATGGCAATGGCTTAAGGATAGTAAAAAACATGGGCTATAAAGGCAAAGGTGGCCTTGGGAAACAAAATCAAGGAACTATGGAGCCCATTGTTGTGACAAAGAAACTAGACAAGAAGGGATTAGGATTTGGTAAGAAGGTACTGCGCACCTTGGACATCGAGTATATCCTCGACAAGGTGGCCAAAACTTTTCCTGCCAATTCAATGTCTATAGAGGATATCATCGATGACTCCTCCCTCCATATGACTAACCTATTTGTAGAATCCTCCATTTTTACACTATCCTCCATATCCTTAACCTCCACCACAAACACCCAGAATGTCACACGTGTCTACCCTAAACTTATCGATTGGGACCAACAAGGGTCCCCTGTTATAGATGTATTTTGAAATGACAAAGCTTTAGCTGAGTTCATGGGACTTCAGGAAGGTATCCCCCTTGGTGATCACAAAGCAGGTTTTGTAATGGAACTAGAGCCAACAGCTTATTTTGGTGAGAATGCGAAATCCTCCAGTCGCAAAAGTAAAAATAAAGAAAGATCTCTAGGTGAAAACCACACTATGGCACCTCCCGATCACAAAATAGTAAAAACAAAGGATGCATCCAAAGGTGAAAACCAAACTGTGGCACCTGAGGATGGAGGATTTGACCTTCCCCTACCATCTAAGTATCAAGGGAAGTCATCTCTCCTAGTAGAAGATTCTACAGAGATAAACCTTGGCACAGAGCAAAATCCAAAGACCACATTCCTAGCAGCATCATTATCAGAAACAGAGCATAGGAATCTTAACACATTCTTCTTATAGAGAACAATCAACTTTGCATGGACCCATGCTGATATGCCAGGGTTAGACCCTAAGCTAGTAGTTCACTATCTCACAATTGATCCAAAAGTGAAACCGGTCAAGCAAAGGCTGAGGAAGATGCACCCACAGATAGCTCCCTTGGTAAAAGTGGAAATACAGAAGCTATTAGATGCAAAGTTCATATGACCTATTGACTATTCAAACTGGGTATCAAACATTGTACTTGTGTCTAAACCTAATGGGCGCATCCACATGTGCAATGATTTTAGATATCTTAACAAGGCATGTCCCAAAGATGACTTTCCACTACCGAACATTGACATTATAGTAGACTTGATAGTAGGTCATGAAATGTTTTCTCTCATGGATGGATTCTTAGGCTACAATCAGATAAGGATAGTAGAAGAAGATCAACATAAAACAACCTTTACTTGTCCATGGGGTAATTATTGTTGGTGTGTCATGCCGTTTTGTCTAAAGAATGTAGGAGCAACCTATCATAGAGCAATGACAGTGATATTCCACGATCTCTTTCATCATATCATGGAGGACTATGTGGATGACATACTAGCTAAATCTTCTAGGGAAGATCACATACAAGTTCTAGGATAGATCTTTGATAGGCTCGAGAAATACCAAGTAAGACTCAATCCAAAGAAGTGTGTCTTCAGTGTAACATCAAGGAAACTATTGGGATACATTGTATCTCGTAGAGGCATCGAAGTAGACCCCACAAAAGTCAAGGCTATAGTAGAGATGCCTCCACCAAAGAACCTAAAAGCATTAAGGAGCCTTCAAGGAAGGTTGCAATCCATTAGGCATTTCATCTCATAGCTAGCAGATAAATGTCAACCATTTCAACACTTACTCTAAAAGGATGTCTCATTTCGATGGGATGACAAGTGTCAAGCAGCATTTGCTCAGCTCAAAGAGTATCTAGCTAAACCTCCTGTATTGGTTCCACCAGTTCCTAATAAACCTTTGATATTATACATCTCTACTACAACTTCAGCCCTAGGGGCCCTTCTAGCACAAAATTATGAAACAAGAAAAGAGCATGCAATTTATTATATCAGTAGAACCTTGGTGGGATATGAACTCAATTATTCACCGATGGAAAGAGTTTGTTTAGCAGTAGTGTTCGCTTCCCAAAAGTTGCGGCATTATATGTTGAACCAACACACAAATCTTATAGCCAAAATTCATCCCTTGAAGTATCTACTTGCAAAAGCAGCTCTTATAGGTAGACTAGCTAAATGGGTCATGATCCTTAGTGAGTTTGACATTAAGTATACATATCGTAAAGCAATCAAAGGACAAGTACTAGCAGACCAACTAGCAGAAGCACCCATGACAGATACACACCCTATGGTAGCAAACTTTCTGGATGAGAATCTATTCACACTGTCTAACTCAATAATGTGGAGGTTGTACTTTGATGGTTTCTACACACAGCATGGATCAGGGGCCAGCATCTTATTCATCACACCTCAAAATGACTATATTCCAAAGTCATATCGGCTTGCATTCCCTTGCACCAACATCGCCGAGTATGAAGCACTCCTCATAGGTCTCAATACAGTAGTTCAATGGGACATCACAAAATTACAAGTATATGGAGACTCACAACTAGTCATTTGCCAAGTCACAGATGAGTACCAAACAAAGGATGAAAATTTGGTCCCCTACAAGTAACTAGTGGATGCCTACAAACCACATTTTTCTAGCATCACATTTGAACAAATTCCAAGAGAGCATAACAAAGCTATAGATTCTATGGCTTATGTCAAGTCACTGATTGACATGCCTGCTAATACATAGAAATGCAAATTCTTGATCAAGCAATTGTTGATACCAGCCATTGATGTTCTAGTTACTATAATCATCTGTGAACTTGTTGGTCCCAATTCCCCCTGGTATGAAGATATCTATGAATACCTTAAGCACAATACCTTTCCCTCTGACCTATCATCCACCCAACGCAAAACCTTTATTCGTCAATCCTCCCGTTACACCATTCTGGGTGATACACTATATCGTCGGAGTCTCGATGGTATCCTCTTACGATGTCTTAATAGGAAAGAAGCTGAAGCTACCTTACGAGACATACACGAAGGTGTCTGTGGTGCACATTCTACCAGTCCTAATCTCACTAAGAAGATACTGAGAATAGGTTACTATTGGCCTACAATAGAGCAAGATGCTGCACAATTTGCTAAGAAGTGTCTACAATGCCAACAGCATGGAGATTTGATTCATGCACCAGCTCATGAATTTCAACCTATGACAACTCCATGGCCTTTTTTTCAATGGGTTCTCAACCTCGTAGGACAAATCCACCCATCCTCTTCCAATGGCCACAAATTTATTATTACTGCCACTGAGTATTTCACAAAGTGGGTTGAAGCCATTCCCATGACCTATATCATCGGTAAGCAAATAGCCAAGTTTATCCTTAACTACCTCATATACCGGTATGGTATTCCCCAAGCCATTGTCGCTGATAATGGGAGACCATTCAAGAATCAAGATGTCCACGCCTTGTGGACATAATACAATATCTAACAATATTTTTCAACTCCCTACTATCCGCAGAGTAATGGCCAAGCTGAGGCTTCTAATAAAACTATTCTCAAGGTCCTCAAGAAAACAGTCAATGAAGCTGGTCATGATTGGCACTTGCAACTCAATCCCGCCCTATGGGCCTACCGCACTAGTATCAAAACACCAACTAGTGCCACACCCTATGCCTTGGTATATGGCTTCAAAGCCATCCTACCTATAGAGGTCGAGATCCCATCCCTCAGAGTATCCATGCAGGACCTGATCGATAGAGAGGAGTATCGCACTTCCAGATTAGCTGAGCTAGAACTACTAGATGAAAGGCGCCTTGCTGCACTTAACCATCTCCATGTCTATCAAAACCACCTCTAGTGTAATTACAACAAAAAGATCAAAGAAAGACGGTTTCAAGTTGGTGATCTTGTCCTTAAAGAGAATCAGAGAAATCAAGCAAATCGAGAAAAGCAGGGAAAGTTTGAGCCTAACTGGTTAGGTCCCTTTATTGTCACAACAACATATGGATTAGGAGCTTATACTTTAGCTACACCTGACGGCATTCCTCTAGATGAGCCACTTAACAGTGTTCATCTCAAGAAGTTCTATGCCTGATCCTCAGAGTATTCCTAAAAAAAAAAATCCAAAAAAAATCCATCCTATGGTGAAAACCTGGTAAATAGGTGCCTTGGATAAGTACCATAGTGAAAACCTAGCAAACAGGCACTATGTGTAGAGTCAGCATCCATCGTCTATCGAGTCCTATTCATTCAATGTCCATTTTGCAACAAGTTTCATCCATACATCCATAATAAAATCATTGACCTTGTTTGCATTTCCATCTTCCTATCTAGTATAGCTCAAAAATTTGTCAATGTCCCTCGTCGTCATCCCACATCTTGATCTGTGTCAATAGTTTGCACTGTCTGGTCCTAGGTCACAACTTTCTAGATCTTCTTCATCAGTCACCCATACAAATTCCTCTACCAGAATGGGGGCAACTCTTTCCTTAACTTGGGTCTAGGATTGGTGCCTTGTTTGTGGTTCGCAACACGCTCTTCAATCTTTCTCCTTTCTGTAGATAACACTCTTTAATGGACACAATGCTCCTACGATAAGGCTATTATCTTCTCAACACTTTTCCTACATCATCACACCAACCAGAACTACATATTATCATCATTTCAATCTTAAGGTACCTTGATCCCATGGATATGGGTATGTAGGCAGTTTGGAATATGAAGGAAGTATCCAGTACTCAGGTACATAAGATCCCCTCCTTTCACCTTGACCCATTCATCACTCTATCCAGAACTACATATGATCTTATTTCATCTTTCCTCGTAATGTGCCTTGATCTTGTGGATACAGGATATGTAGACAGTCTAGAATACGGAGGATGTATCCAGTACTCAGGCACATACGATTCATCATTCTCCACCCGCTCCAACCCATTAACACTATCATCTTTCTAGTCTTCTATTTTTCAAAATCCATTCACCTCGACTTGATTAGCTCAAGCAGCAAAACAACAATCAAATGCATCCTTTCAAAGCAAAGGTCCTTAACAAACCTGAAGCAAAGCAGCTTCTTTCCAGAGTCATCTACTGTCCTACATACATATTGCCAACATCAGCTAAATCCAGCTTAACCAAAGCACCAGACCCACAAGCTTGTCTTCTGCAAAGTGTTCCATGATCAAGACCAACACATGCGTCTCCTATGACATGTGGCATTTCCTACAGCAAGACATTGTCTTTTTAGTTAGATAGCCCCCTTTAACGAACATAGATTTCCTACGATAAGGCTGTTATCTTTCCTATCTAATCTATCCTGAGCAACCTCTTTGGCAAGAGAATATGTTGGCTGTATGTTTACTTTGTCAGTCAGTCAATTTGCTTTTCGGTTTATCTTTTGTTCCTTTATCCATTACATATTCAAGGCTACCTTGATTTATCTATAATCTTGGTATGTTGCGATGCAATAGGGATTGGGGGCATAGTCATTGTTTTTTTGTGTGCCATGTTTGAGGAATGATCTTTAGCATCTTTCTTAGCATTCTATTTATCTTGTGTGTGTTACAACCTGGCATGTTACATATTAATAATTCTTCTTGCATTTACATGTATTGAAGTTTATTTTATGTTCAAGACTATGGCTCATTCACATGTACCAACAAGGTCATATTATGTCTAAAGGGATCTAAGTTCAATCCGCTTGCTTGTAGAGTCAACATCCATGCACTTGGATATTACTGCACCTTGGTCTTGTATACCTTGGTGGCGAACTATCCACGTGCTATATCAAAAATAAGGATTGCTCTTTATAAACAAATGTGAAACCATTGCAACAAGCTCATCCATTTACACCATCCATTTTTCCATGGCCTTATATAGTTTTCCAGCAAAGTTCAATCAATAGTATTTCTCTTATGTTCTTTTCTATTCAACCTCACCTATCTCCAACAAATCTTCTAGTCGAGCGTCAACACAATTCTTCTGTCGCTTCCCTATCTTTCCTCTCAAGGGGGCACCCTATGTCAGCTACACTGGGGCAACTAGCTACATTGGGGCATCAAAAATTGTATCATGTCTTCAACTATCGATTTCTTTGAAGCAACGATGTAAACTGCATTGCATCAAAGAGGGGCAAAATGTAGACACCCTAAAATGACCATGTCTTCAAATCACTTGCATTTCGTCTAATCTATAGCATCACTTGCATTTCAACATTAATTAAATAAATCCCCTTTATTTAATTAATTTCAGCAAAATCAACCTTATTCTTCCATTAATTAAATAATTTATATTATTTAATTAAATCATTATCCTCTTTCAAATTTCAAGTCTCCATTAATTAAATAATTTATATTATTTAATTAAATCATTATTGTCTTTCAAATTTCAAGTCCCCATTAAATAATTTATATTATTTAATTAAATCATTATCTTCTTTCCAAATCTCAAGTCTCCATTAATTAAATAAATCCCATTATTTAATTAATTCATCACAAATTCTATCTTATCCAAACAATTAAATAATTCCTAATTATTTAATTAAATCAAATTCATTCTTCCAAATTTAAATAAATCAAATCAAATTTATTTAAATTCTCTCATTCTCCAAAAATAAGATAAATCAAATATTTTATTTATTCTTCCAAATCATGCACAACAATTAAATAAATATATTTATTTAATTTGCTTTCTTATCTACAAATATCTTTCAAATCTTCTAAAAATAAGTCTTCTTCTCCATGCACACACAATTAAATAATTTATTATTTAATTTCTCTCAAATCATGCAAAAACAAATCTTAAGTTGAGTTATCTATTCACTCAACCTTGTTTTTATCAATTTCTCTTAAATTAGAAAAAAGATTTCTAATTTATGAAAAGCATGTCTTATGTTTAGAAAAGAAAGTGTTTAACTCAAATAAAACAGCTTTTGTGTGACACTTGTCTTCTTCTTATTTGTTGCACATTCTTCAACTGTTCTCCTCCGTTGATTCTTCTGAATTATCTAGACCATTGATCGATCTCTGTTGAAACCTATATAAACCCCCCTCATCTCCTTCACAATCTATCTTCGATCAGTTATTCTCAGGCATACTTAACAGCGCTTTGAGCATACATTGCATCGATTGAGCAACTTCACGATCTTTTGGCATGATCTTTGAGCACACTACTTGCTTGTTGCAACCATGGTTTTGCAATACTATTGAGCAATCTACATTCATCCAAAGGGAACAATACAAATCTCGGTAAAAGCTTTCATATTTTATTGATTTATTAATAATGGCTTTTATTTAGATCGGTTCTCTTTATGTTATTGGTCTTTGATTTTGTTTTAGTTTATCATAGTCAATTTTCCTCATACACACATCATTATTATATTTGGTGCCCATATATACTTCATTAACACCTTCTGGAGTGAGCTTTTATCTATCATCTGTATTATTTAAAAAACTATCAAATACTAGAGCAGAATTCAAATCAAGGCTAGGAAAGATCATAACCCCTGCTTCTTTAAGCAACTGCCTACCCTTACTAGGAGTCATATCTTGCAATTCGTTATCCACTGTTGCTTTCAACCTATCAAGTGATTGTCTCTCATTGTTGGCAGAGACATCATCAACTGATTCTCTAATTTTTTTCCCTTTGCACTTATACAAAATGATTTGAACACTTTAGAATGAATGAATTTGTCATCATAAATAAAAGAATCATATGCTATTTGTCTTGGCTCTTCATCAGCAGACCCCTCCTCATCATGTACTATGACAGGAGACTGATATTGTTGCATCTTTATTTTGGACATTTTTATTGTTTATTCCTATGGTTCCTCTTGTCCTGCAAGTTCTTCATCACCGGAGGATAATACCTCAATCTCTGCCAGCTACTTCCTTTTCTCATCTAGGTCTCTCTTATATTGTTCCACCACCAATTCCACCTTAGCCTCTTCCAAATTTTTGATGACATCATCATGTGGATAGGGGACATGTGTGTACCCACTGAGGTTTTTCTTCCTCCGAGCAAGGTCAATAAAACCTTTAGGATCAAACCCTTTCCTTACCTCAGCACACCTCATATTATAGTGCATCAGTTTATCCAAGATGAGATTATAACCTTCCTTGGAAACCATAGTGAAATCTCCAAAACACAAAGTACTAGGCATAAAAATTACTTGTCATGGGAGCTCAGATGCATCACATAAGAACAATGCATTTGCCTAACTATTTCTAGGTAGGCAATTCTGTCAAGAACAATCTTAGGCAAGATAAAGGGAGTGTCCTCAAAACCATACACTCTAACCATGGTGGCATCTTCAAAACAGTACCAATCTCCCCAGTTGTGAGTAATAGTAGGAGGACCACCAAAATATTTTGGTCTAAGGAACCTCTTTATTTCATTTGAGATTGAATACTCACAGGGATGACCAAAATATCTATATAATACTTTCACACAATATTCTTCAAACTGTACATAACTAGAATGGGAATATCTACTATCCCATATTCTGGTCCACATCTGTACTAGTAGCTTATGTCCCTTCTGGTCTACTGAAATAATTTTAAATTCATTTGGCCATAACCCCACTTCCTGGCCATAATAGAGCACCATGTGCATAAGAAGTTAGTAATGTTCAAAGGAAACTGCGGGGGTATTGTTCCTTATTGCAGCCAGACCAGAGTCAATTCTATTAAAAATATAAGCAACATAATCAAACTGTCTTGCATTGTGGCACAAAATGTTAGTAGCTATGACCATCAGAGGAATTGTCATAAAGTCATGAACCTCTGATCCTAGGACCTGGCCTACAGAGTAGTAAGTATATTGCATATAGGGTTCAAACAATGAGACATGAAATGGAGGGCAATCATTCTCACTAAGGAGCAACATTTCTCCCTTTGCCCTAGGCCTGTGAATTAGCAATCTCCACCCATTGTATGTAGTATCCATTCTCCAATACTCCTTTTCCAAATCCTCATAAACAATGGGGACAGTACATAAATCATCCAAGTCAAAAACCTCATAGATTGCATTCTTTAACAAGTGTATAACAAGCTCCCCTTGTGGGTTGCATATAGCCTTGAAACTTGGGTTATACTGCTTAGCAAGAAGTTGGAGGAGTTCAACATTTAGAAACACATCAAGCACAACTAATTTACCCAAATTCAAATGCCATGGGTTTGATACTGGAGAATTCCTAAATCTTCTGTTGTAATGGAATTTGAAAAGTTCATAGCCTCTAATTGGAGTCCAAATGTTCCTGAGGTATTTACATTTGTCCTCTAACCTCTCCACCTCTGCCCTAAGTTGTGTAGATCTTCGGGCTTTAGCAGTTGATCCTAGTAGTTGATCAATCAAGTCTTGGTTTAGTTTTCTGTCATTTGTTTTCTCTTCAAGGGTTTTATCAATTTTCTATTTTTTAGGTTTACTTGTATCACCTTGTGATTTTCTACCCTTTCCTTTCCCTAGAGTCTCCATTTACAATCCTTGATAGAAAAATCAAATTATAGGCTATAGCATAGAAGTTTGTATGTATGTACCTGTTATCAGTGGCTCTGATTGAATTCCCCTATTTTTCACTTCAAGTCTCCCCCTATAGGCTCTTCTCAAACTATTCTGTTGAGTTTAATTGCAATGATTTTGAATGTTACCTCAGAGGATTTCTTCACCATCTGCAATTAATTGTTCAAGCAATTCAATTCTCTTGATCGTTGTGAAATGTCACATCTTCATAACTCCTTTCATTGGCATGATTTTCATAATGTCTGGTTGATTTTAATATCTCCTTATGGCGCGAACATTTGTTCATAGATCAATCATTGTAACCCTTCAATTATCTCCTCGACGTTATATTTCATTTGTGAAATCATATCGGCAAGAGATTTCCATGCCTTACCTGATGTGGAAGTGGACATAGTTGCCATCGACATGACCTCTTTCATCACTGTGTGATTAATACTCTTCCCTGATGTCTCAAGTGTCACCAATATGGCTATCGATGAGAGTCTCATCAATGAATGTGACTATCATTGTCATCGGGGTAATCTATGTCATCGAGATAACATATTTATGTTTACCCAATCGTAGTCGTCTCCCCGATAGCCTTTTATATCTTGGATTGGAAAGACTTTCATAATATGTTACCAACATTGTCGTGAGAATTGCTTTGGCCAGACTTGTAATCCTTGTTCTGATTCATTTGCTTTTGCCGATGGTTATACATATCAGCATGACCTATATCGAAAACACCTTTTGTTATTCACTGAGACATTGGAGTATCGAAGACTTATTAATATTTCACTCCAATGTTCATCTCCTGCCGATGACCACTATTTCCTTTGATTCCATGAGATGCTCGGTGAGAGTTTTGCCGAAATACTCCATCGGTATGATCTATACCGTCGGGAGGGTTTTCGGAGTGTTCTCCGATATTCTTTTCTTATGCTGATCAGAATGACTGGTAACTTTCTATCCGATGATAGGTCATCGGTGCCTCTTTCTCCATCGGTGTTATCTAAAACATTTTTGCCAATCCTTATTCTCACGCCGATGGCCTTTTTAGCTAATTTCTCATGGATCGGTGTAACAATAATGAGGTCTTGCCAATATTAGGAGATTTGAATCCTCTTATTAGTATGATTTTGGGCATAATTTTTTATGATTTGGTTGGGTATGGATGAGTAAGAATATAGGAAAATTTTTAAATTTTACTGTCCCAACAAGTTCAGAGAAAGACCACTAGTGCTTTGTCCTTGATGTCAAAGTGGGAGAAATTTGCATATCAGGTTAAGTTTTGCCATCAATGCCAAAGGGGTAGATTGTTGCATTTATGTTGTTAGTGATGTCAATAGTGTTGTAATGAAGAATGCTAGAAGTGAAGTTAATAGAGGTGATGTCAGTAGTAGCATAATGTGTTGATATGGTGTGTTGATCAGTGTTGGTGATGCCAA
Organism: Cunninghamia lanceolata; assembly: GCA_027924645.1. Classification (NCBI taxonomy): domain Eukaryota; kingdom Viridiplantae; phylum Streptophyta; class Pinopsida; order Cupressales; family Cupressaceae; genus Cunninghamia; species Cunninghamia lanceolata. Next base: position 2,559,367 of record BSBN01001965.1, on the reverse strand, counting down.
AGGAAGATTGTGGAAAAGTGATGAGTATATGTTGAGGAGATCAATGATGGATTAAAGAAGTTGTGAAGAGAAGGGTAAGGTGATGGAAGTCATATACTATACATATACTGATTGGATCATTATCATCTATACATAGTTATACCATATCTTCTAAAGTTCATGTAGAGGTGAAAGTTGTGAGCAGAAGAATGTGCTAACATGAAGATTCTTGATGTGTTGAAACAGAGTTGTGATTGTTGTGTATGATATTGAGAATGAAGTCTTTGAGGAAAGGTATTGCTTTAGTCTTGAAGGAAAGACTCAAGAGGTCCAAGGCACTAGAGTTTGCATAGAAGCAACTTGGGAGAATGCTCTGCATTCCCCCACATTTGAAGGTATGGCCTTCTGGTTTGGAAGTAAGTTAAAGACAAGTGTGAAGTTTATATGTTCTTGATTTTAGAGTATGGAAGTTACTACAGAAGATTCTAGAGCTCATAGAATGAAGACAATGTTCCTGTGTTGGTGCAGTCAGAGAGAGGTTAGAGAAATTCTCTGCATTTCTTCATAGTTGAAGTTGTGATCTTACAGTTTGAAAGCTAGCTAGATACTAATGAGAATAATGGCATATTCAAGTTTTAGATGATAAGATGTATTGTAGAGGTTCTTGGATTCAATAGAACAAAGACATATCATGTTGTTGATTAGGGTTGTCTAGAGGAGAAATCAAATTCCATGGGATTACATCATATGGTGTTTCTATTTGGAGGATGTGTTTAGATGATTTGTATGTTTCCTAGTTTCAGGTTGCATGTGATGAAGTGCACCACAAGTTGGTTTTGCAAAGTTCTATCTCAAGACTGGATGTTTAGTGTTTGTAAGTGATGCTAGGTTCAGTATCTATTTGTTTGCACCAAAAAGGAAACATATATTTTAGAGGAAGGAATGGTTAAGAAGGTTTGTGCAAGTATTATGTTGCTTGTAAAGTGATCCACATGGTTCTAATGGGTCTCCCCAATGGCTCTTTAGGTCTAGAGCTATTTTGTGGAAGGATAAGTGTTTGTTAGGCCGAATTCATGTGATTTGATGATCCTGCTACATGTTTGGAAGTGTGTGCTACCTTGGAAGAATGTGTTAAGGAAGAATAGGTCCTAGTTATCACTTGGCTTGAAACACATTGGATTTATAACCTTGTGGATGTTGACTTGTTGTGGCCGTTGTACGTTTCATGTTTACACATTTCATCTTGGCTGACATAGGAGAAAGTTTTTCTAATTTGCAGAAGGTATAAATAAGAGATTTTTTTTGGTGTGATAAGAAAGAGTGAGTGTGTGTGAGGATGTGAATATGAAGGTGGAAGTGGGTGTGTGTGTGTGGAAGCATGATGAAGGTAACAATGTTTGATGTGCAGTGGAAGTGAAATTTTTTGACAAAGTGAAGTGTCTATGGATATTGTGGAGGTGTCTGCTCAGTGAGATATGTTGAGTGTGATGTTCAGAGAATGTAGCCTCATTTTGTAAGAGTCGTTGCATTATATTTCAGGGAGTGTGTCCTCCCTTGTGTTCTAGCCCTAAAACTTGTAATTTGTTTTATCATTATTTGTGAAGCTAGATTTGGATAGTAGATCTAAGCAACTTTCTCATAGTGGTTTTGCCCTTCTTGGATTTTCTATGTAATTATGGTGTTATGGTTTTGTTCTTCTAGGTTATTCTTTGAACTGTTTACTTTTCTTTATCATCTGGTTAAGACAGTAAGAAGATTTGGCTGATAAAGTTATTTTGGAATAAGTTTTGGCATATACTGATTCACACCCTCTTAGTATATCAACTTAATTTACATCCCTAAAAACTTAGGAGGGACCAGGGCACTAGGTGCCCTAGACCCTTTGGGCAAATTACGTTACAAGCCCACATTTTATGTAGAGCTAACTCCAAATTTGAAATTAGTTTTCAGGTTATGGCCAAGCTTTAACAGAAATTGTGACATTTAATAAAATTGGGGCCTATTTAGGACTTTAGGGTAGACCTAAAAATGGACTATGTTAGAGATCACTAAAGGGAAGTGCTAACCATAGTGAAATTATGCTTGTACAACCAAGGAGCACAATTTTTGACATAAAATTTAAGCCCCACTTTAGTGGTCATATGACACTACATGCATATGCAAGCTAAAGCACAAGAAAGTAAATATTTGTAAAAAGGATATCAAAAAGGATACTATAGAGGATGCAGATTATTGTTGAACAAGAGGGTGAAGCCCCCAATTTGTGATGTTACCAAACCACAGAGTCAGGAAACCACAACCTGCAACAAGATTACTTTGGCGATGTAAAATCATCTTGCAACTAATAGATGTATGTGTTAGTCTAAAATCTAGAAAGGGAATGGTGGTGAGACATGATTAAAGGAAAATTCATGGGTAGATATATGACCCCCCTATTTCTTCTTGCTTCTTTAGGATTTATAATTGTTACAAGTGTGAGCAGTAAGTGTTGTCATTGATGTCAACACCTAAGGTCAGCATCTAAGGAAGTTATTTGGATGAGTTTGAGTATGTGTTTGAGAAGTTAGTACAATTGCAGAATTGTTCTATCTCCCAGAACAGTGTAGTACTTTGCTCTGCATATCCTGTAGATTGAATATATTTATCTGCGGTTTGAAATTTATGTTAAGGGGTGTTTGTATTAGCTATGTCTCAAGTTTGAGCATCTGGTGTGAAGATTTGAGTGAGTTCTATTCACCAGAGTAAAAACTATTTTTATGAGTATTCAATGGTTACAAGGAGAATGTATTCTTCTCTGCATCTCTCTGGATTTAAGTTTTATAGTCTGCAGTTCTAGGATTAAGTTTGGGATGATGTTATGTGCCTTCAGTTGAAGTAGTTCATGATTTGGTACTCTGCAAGCAATCTTTTCTTTGTGAGTGGTTAACAATAATATTTAAGTGGTTTGGTTTCAAGAATCTTCTAGATAGAGTGTTTGGAGGTTGTGTGGAAGTTCTTGGTGATTGTAATGTGCTTTTTGATTGGTCCGCAAATTGTAATTTAGATCATGGTTGAAGTGTGTTCCTAAAGGTCTTAGTGTTAACAACAATTTTAGTTGCCCTGGTTGTTTTCACTATTTACAGTTATGCTTGGAATTTGTGAAAGTGTGTTGTTGCATGGAAGATTGCATTTGACTCCCTACTAAGTTGTGGTGTGGTCCACATTCATTCCATTCAACCATGGGAATGTTTAGGTTCAAACCTAATTTGAATATTGGTTAAGTTTGTTGTTTGTGCCGACCTTGAAGATTGTTTCCAAGATTGCAAATGTATAAATATGAGTTAGATGATCGGGAAATCATGTGAAGTTGTTGAGATAGATGAAATGACTGCATGAGAAGCATTATTTGTTACAGGTGTGATTTGAATGGTATGATTGTGAGCAATAAAGAATATCCTTTTGATGCAGAGAGGTTACAAAAGATTCAGTTGAGTTTGTGGTGGATCCCTGGTTACTGTGAGATCTGTTCTCATTGTAACTATCTTCTTCTATCTTCTCCTACTTCTAGTAGTGAGCCCCTTTGGTAGTGAGTCCCTTCTTTTTGTAGTGAGAATTTTGGGTAATGAGCCCTAAGGCAGTGAGCCTTTGATAGTGAGCCTTGTGGTAAATTTTGATATATCATTTATATTGTGAGTTAATCCTCACCGTGGTTTTTCCCTCATTGGGTTTTCCATGTTAAAATTTGGTGTCTCTTGTGTTGAATGAGTGAATGTCCTTAAGTTTCTAATTTAATGCTTTCATGGTTAAAACATAATAACAGTGATTAAATGGTTGATGTGTTGATGCTAATAAGAAGTTAGTTTTTTGTTACAACTGATTCACCCCCTATTAGTTGTCTTGTACATTTCAACATAAATAGAGTGGCGATCTTTCCACTTTGAAATTCTAGAGAAATGTTGGTGAATATGCTTTGGTAGGGTCATTTCACTTAATAAAACTGGGATGTAAAAATATAATTGTAGAGATGGCAAAACTAGGACTCTAATTCAAATTTTTTGGAAGCAAATGTTATATCAGAAGAGAAGAAGAGTTAGGCAAGTTTGATGCTAGGTGTGATGAAGGAATTTTCCTTGGATACTCTACTAAGAGTAAGGCCTACCAGTGCTACAATATGAGATTGAGAAAGATCATTGAGAGTGCTTATGTGAAGGTTGATGAAGACATGGAAAGAATATCATATTTGAGTGGCTATGAATTAGATGAACCTGCTGTAATAGTAAATGAAAAAAAGTTGAAAAACAAGATAGTCAAATTCAAGAATAAAAGGCTCCAAAAAGTGCTATTAAGACTCCCAGGTATGTAAGGATTAATCATTCTAAAGATCAGATTATTGGTGATAAAAGCAAAGGGGTATTGACAAGGAAAATAGTTGCAAAAGAATAGGTGAACTACTGTTTACTTTCAAAGATTGAACATAAAACTATAAGTGAAGCCTACAAAGATGAAAATTGGGTAAAGGCTATGGAAGAAGAGCTTATGTAGATAGAGAAGAATCAAACTTGGGACTTGGTTCCTAGACCCATTGATAAGAATGTGATTGGAACTATATGGGTTTTTAGAAACAAAATGAATGAAAATGGAGTAGTAAAAAACAAAGCAAGACTAGTGTGCAAAGGATATTCTCAGGTTAAAGGTATAGATTTTGAGGAGACTTATGCTCCTATGGAAAGGATTGAAGCAATAAGAATGTTTCTAGCATTTGCAGCACACAAAGATTTCAAAGTGTACTAGATGGATGTGAAGTCTACATTCTTGATTCAAGAGTTGGAAGAAGAGCTTTACATTGAACAACTAGAAGGATTTCAGTTATCAGACCAAAGTGACATGGTGTGCAGATTGAATAAAGCCTTGTATAAACTAAAGCAAGCCCCTAGAGCCTGGTATGCAAGGTTGGATAAGTATTTGTTGTAATTAGGGTTCAGTAAAGGTACTGCAGACAGTAATCTCTATTTCAAAATCAATGATGATCAAATTTTGATTGTTGTAGTCTTTGTTGATGTTATTATCTTTGGAGGCAATGGAGGTATGTGTAAAAAATTTGTAGATGAAATGCAAAAGGTGTTTGAGATGTCTATGTTTGGTGAAATGAATTTCTTTCTAGGACTAAAGATTACTCAATCAGAAAAAATGAATTTTCATTTCTCAGTCCAAGTATGTGAAAGAATTGTTGAAGAAGTTTAGAATGGAGGATTCAAAGCTAGTATGCACCCCTATGGTAACTGGATGCAAGCTGAGTAAGAATGATGAATCACCTAAGACTAACCAGAAAAAGTATAGGTCTATGATTGTAGGACTACTTTATCTAACCTATACCAGACCATATATAATGCATGCAGTTTGTCTTGTGGAAAGATTTCAAGAAGATCCTAGAGAGTCACATGTGTTGGTAGTTAAGAGGATAATGAGATATTTAAAAGGTACTTCAGACTATGGATTGTGGTATCCTAAAGATATTGACTTCACTCTTGGTGCTTATACAGATGCAAATTGGGCTGGAGATGTTGATGGCAAAAAAGGTACAAGTGGAGGTGCTTTCTTCCTAGGTAATAGATTGGTTTCATGGTTGAGCAAGAAGAAAGATTCAATTTCTTTGTCTATTGTAGAAGATATTTCTGCAGCATGTTGTACTCAAGTGCTATGGATGAAGAAAACATTGAAGAATATAAGAGTTGTGCATAGAGAACCAATTTCAATCTTTTGTGATAATTAAAGTGCTATAAATATTTCAAAGAATCCAGTGACGCACTAAAGAACAAAACATATATCAATAAGGTATCACTTTCTAAGAGAAAAGGTAACAGAGGATGAAATAAAGATGGAATATGTGTCTACAAAGGATTAGATGGTAGATATTTTCACAAAGCCTCTGCCTAAGGATATTTTGAGTATCTCAAGGAAAAGTTAGGGGTTATTACCCCTCCTATTCTAAACTAAGATGCATAGGAAGTGCATCAGTCTAGAAGTGTCCAAAGTCTCATTCTTTGATCTAGATTGATGTTTTTAAGGCTACCTCTCAGGGGGGAGTAGGTAGATGTTGCTGATATGAGTTCCTAATTAAGAGCAGTAAGTGTTGCAGTGTTGCAGACAGGGTGAGTAGTGTAGTGTTAGTAAGATTTGAGTTGAACCTTGATAACTATAGAGAGAAAAGTTTTGGCACCCTTTGCCATTGATGTCAAAGGGGGAAAGAATTTCATGTGAAAAAATTAAGGAGAGAGAGATTTTGATTGATGTCAAAAGAGGGAGAAAGTTGTAGCCATAGAAAGCATAAAGTAAGTGGGAGCAATGAAGCAAAGCAAGTTTGTTTGTCTTCATGGTTTTTCACATCATGTGTTTCCATCAATAACAAAGGGGGAGATTGTTGCAAGTATGGGTAGTAAGTGTTGTCATTGATGTCAACACCTAAGTTCAACATCTAAAGAAGTTATTTGGATGAGTTTGAGCAAGTGTTTGAGAAGTTAGTACAATTGTAGAATTGTTCTATCTCCCAGAATAGTGCAGTGTTTTTCTCTACATATCTTGTAGATTGAATATATTTATCTGTGGTTTGAAAGTTACTTTAAGGGGTGTCTGTAGTTGTTATGTCTCAAGTTTGAGCCTCCGATGTGAAGATTTGAGTGAGTTCTATTCACCAGAGTAAAAACTATTTTTCTAAGTATTTAATGGTGATAGGGAGAATGTATTCTGCTTCACATCTTTCTATATTTAAGTTTTATAGTCTGTGGTTCTAGGATTAAGTTTGGGATGATGTTATGTGCCTTTAGTTGAAGTGGTTCCTCATTTGGTGCGCCACAAGCAATCTTTTCTTTGTGACAGTGGTTGACAGTAATATTTAAGTGGTTCAGTTTGAAGAATCTTTTGGATAGAGTGGTTGGAGGTTGTGCAGAAGTTCTTGGTGATTATAATGTGCTTGTAGATGTCTCTAGATCATGTTCCATCATTTTTATTGGTCCACAAAGTGTAATTTGGATCATGGTTGAAGCATTTTCCTAAAGGTCTTAATGTTAACACTCGTTTTGGCCAATTTGATTGTTTTCACTACTTGCGGTTATGCTTGCAATTTGTGAAAGTGTGTTGTTGTGTGGAAGATTGCATTTGAGTCACTGCTAAGGTGTGGTGTGGTCTGCATTAATTAATTTCCACCATAAGAATGTTTAGGTCCAAACCTAATTTTAATATTGGTTAAGTTAGTTGTTTGTGCCAACCTTGAAGATTGTTTCCAAGATTGCAAATGTATAAATATGAGTTAGATGATCAAGAAATCATGCGAAGTTATTGAGATAGATGAAATGGCTACATGAGAATCATTATTTGTTTTAGGTGTGATCTAAATTGTATGATTGTGAGCAATAAAGAATATCCTTTTGATGCAGAGAGGTTGCGAAAGATTTAGTTGAGTTTGTGGTGGATCCCTGGTTGCTATGAGATCCCTTCTCATTGTAACTTGTTGGAAAGAGACAATGCAAGGCATGTCATGTGTTGTCAATGATTGAAATTAAGTCCATTCCACACATCCATAGTACAGTATCAGATCATACTAGAAGTCAGCTCCAAGATTTGTCCAGTCTGGATAGATAGGAACAAGGTATATGATAGAGTTCAATATTTTGATCAGCAGATCTCTCCAGTTAATCATTGTGTGTTTCAAATCTAAGGGAATGTAGAGGAATGTCAGGAAAATCTAAATCCAAGATTTCAACATCTGGTGACAAAGGGATTAAAAGTTATGAGCATCTAAGTACCGGGTCCTAATAGGACAAGAATAATTTAGTGAAGAACAGGCTGACTTATGTTAGATCCTTGTGCAAATCTAGTAGAAGTGTTTTGGTGAGTTGTGTATGGGATATAATGTTAGCGGCCAACATGTGTGGTGATCTGCAAGTGTTATTTTTGGTACACATCAATATTGATGTATGGATTCAGTTGACAGAACAGAGTACTTGTATTGTTTGATAAGTTCTTCATAAGACTGACAGAAAGGTGATTGAATTTATTTAGGCAAATATATATATAGCTGATGGATTGGAGTGTATTGGCATGCCTGTGGTGTACGATGATGGAGTAAGTGTGAAAAGGTAGATTAAAGTGTGGAAGAGAAGAGATTTGAGGTATGGATTATGGCAGAGTAGTAAACAGGGTAGAATAAAGATGAAGTGTGTAAAATTAGTATTTTGTGCTTAACTAGAACTGAATTCTTGCATTGGCTAATGTTGTTCATTAGTTCAAACAATCTGTAATCTTTTTGTAATCATTCTTGTAGGTAGTGAGCCTCTCTTGAGTAGTGATCTCTAGGCAATGAGCTCAAAGGCATGTGCCTTCCCCTTTTGTAATACTTTTAATAGAGTATAATCCTTATGGGTTAACCCCCACCATGGTTTTTCCCTTAACCAGGTTTCCATGTTAAAAATCTTGGTGTCAAGTGTGTTATTTGTGTTTCTACTCATGATTCATTGAGTCTTCCTTTTCATGATTATATCATTAATCTATTAAGAAGTTGTAAAGAAGAAATTAACTGCATCAAGCTTTAAAGTTTTATGACAACTGATTCACCCCCCCACTCTCAGTTGTCAGCCCTAATTCCAACAATTGGTATTAGAGCAAGGTTCCTTTGAAAATGTTTAACAACTTGAGGAAGATCTAGGAAGGTAGTAAAATGGATGAATACAACCTCCAAGGACAACTTAAACTCACTTTAGAAGATCTTGATCAGTCTAGAGTAGAAGTCAAAGAGCTGTAAGAGAACTTAAAAATGCTGAAGACTTCATTGAGACTTTAAAAGAATAATTGAGCAAATCAAGTGAAAAGAGGAAGGAGCAACCTCTTCAACTGGGAAATCATTATGAAGACAACAACAAGGCTAAGGCCTTGAAAGAGAAGACAAAGGAATGTGAGAAGTTAGCTAAAGAAGTTGTTGTCCTAAAACATGAGATGGAATCCGGGGTGATGAGGCTAACCAAGGAAATTGAAGATAGGAAGAAAATTGAAGAAGACTTGAATCAAAATCTAAAAGAAAGAACTGAAGAATGCTACAGATTGGATGGAATAGCTAGCCTCCTCGAGTCTAATCTACAAGAAAGAAGAGACAATGAGAGAGAACTTGAGAGGCAAATTGTCATTCTCAGACATGACCTAGAAATTGCAAATGAATACAAGGAGAAGTTCAAGATAAGCTCAACTAAACTTGAAGTACTACTTGAAAGTTAGAAAAAGGCTGATGACAGGCATGGTCTTGGATATGAGAAAGGTGAAAGCTCTAGATTTGGGCAAAGAAATTTTCAACCAAGGAATGGGAGAAACAGACCTAGAAGACCTCCGGTAAGACAACCTAATGCTTAAAGATATCCATCCTTCAATGGCAATTGTTTCAATTGCAATACATTTAGTCATAGAGCTACTCAGTGCAGAAGTAGAGAAAATCAAAATGGTCCATCCTTCTCCAATCAATGCTTTAAGTGTAAGAGGTATGGTCATAGATCAAATGAATGCAGAAGTATGGTAATGAATAACTCTAACAATAGAGGAAATGGCAACTCTTTCAATGGCTAGTATTTTTCTTGCAATGGATTTGGACACATAGCTAATCAATGTAGATCAAGAGGAAATCAAGTATATAAGTAAACAAATGTTGTGTGCTTCAATTGTAACCGATTTGGTCATTTTGAAAGAACCTGCAGAATCAAGAATAATGAAAGAAGAGGTCTGGAAAATGGAAAACCGGATGAGCAGAGACAAGAAAAAGGCAAGGAAAAAATTTATATGAATGAGATCTAGAATGAAATGACAAAGACATGGGTCAAGAAAAGTGTTATGAATAATAATATTGGGTCTGCACTAGAATCTAGTGTTAACAATTCCTCTGGGAATTAAATCAGGAGCTCTGGCTCAGGGGGAGCTGCATTGAAGATCAGATTTTCCCAGCTAGTAAGTAGGTTCCTAAATCTGGCATAATGAATGAAGCTTGAGAAGCTTATTACATAAATTTCAAAGAAACTTCCAGAAGAAAAGAAGAAAATGTGACTAATTGCAAAGCAATTGAGGATTGACTGCATGCAGAAATCGTGTAACTGAATGTGTTAGGGCAGAGCATTTATTACAAAGACAAATTAGGTTTTATGGAGCATAAAAAGGTGGTCAAGCCTCATTTGAATCACTTTACATTGGAAGAAAGCAAGAAGAATAGTTTATGAGCTGAGATTACTAGGAATTGAAGTGCAACCGACGAATTTATCCATCAACCCTAATCTCGTGAAAAAGGTATTTATCTGTGAAGCTTTCAACTTGTATTTTTTTTTTGCAATGACTACACCTTTGTTTGTTGATATTACTGAAAGGTCTCAACCAAAATTTAAGAAGCATCCTCACAAATCAATAGTAGTCAACCCATTAGGTGCATTTTCAAGTGTTCCATATGGTGTGCTACATATTGAAGATATTGGTGCAGAGCATCAAGATAGTGACTCTCAAGTTTACTGTTTTTAACAGATATCAAACTTCTCATAAGGAAAGGCTTTAACTCAACAACTACACATGTTCATGACACAAAAATGAGTGGACTTCAGGACACATATCTCAAAACTCCCAACTCAATCTAATATCCCAACATACCCACTGTGCAGGACCTGCAGGACAGTAGTTTCTATTATGCCTTCCATAGATAGTCACAACATTTCTGCTTGATTAGAAAGACAGTCATAGTATCCTCCTTGGAATGATTTCCATTTAGACAAACTCAATCTCATTTAGAGACTCCCATGACAAATCAATAACATGCCAAACATACCTAATGTCTTCCTTGGAGTAATTGTCTTCAGAGAGGACTGACAGAGTCAAACTAGGTTGAATGGGTAGGTTTCATGGAGGAACTCATTCTACCTTCTATCACAAGATCCTTGCTAGATCTAAAACACCTTGTCTTGGTAGAAATGACTAACATTTCACAAAGCTTCTGGTTCTACAGTCGATGGTCACCATCTAATTGTTGTTATTCTTTTCTAAATCCCAACACATAGTTCTTATTGGGTCATCTACATGGAAAACTCAACCCAAGCCATTCTTCTACCTCCTAAACCTTCACAAGCCTTTGAACTAACTATTATACAATCCATTCCACTGATCATAAATAGAAAAGATCAGTGGAATCCATCGAATTACTCAAAAAAACCCTAACTCAGGGTTTAAGATAGTCTAAAACAAACCAATGATTTCTTCCACCAAGTCCACTGTCAAACTTTCAATCTACATTCAAACTAAAGATACTTCCTCCTGTTAATCATCCAAGATGCTATTGGGCTATGACTATTCCATACAGGAGTACAGTACGGCTTAATACAACGAATGAAAATAGAAAAGGGTAGAAAACTGAGGTTTTTGTTCTTTATTTTAATCCACCGAATCTCTCCCCCAACAATGAACATTTTCAGACTTAAAGTAAGCCTTCTACATTTGAATGAAGTAGTTTGGGAGTGGTTGGGGTTGATGAATCTACCCCAACCATCGAACTTCTTCATTGTTTCTAACTGCAGCAATTAATCATCATTGTTAGTCAGCATTACATCTCTTGTTTGGACTAGACACAGCCTCTAAACAAGTTTACAATTGACATTAGGCTTTGATTGAGTTATTAGTCTCCTTAACATGCTTTGAGACTCCTTGACATGCCTTCACAAGGCTTAAAACATGAACATTTCATGACTGTCCTTTACAATATGACTGTCCTCCTTAGGACTTACAACATGATAACAATTTTTAGATATTTGGACATAGTCCTTAAGATATATGGCATCAAAGACTTATTACAACATGGAGATGGTCTCAAGGACCTTATTGAACAAACATGATATCAAAAACAAAACATGAATTTAAATGCCTCATGGAGGCCACCTTGGGCTAGGTGCTCCTGCACCAAATATTAGGGTTTATATTCATGCAAACATAGATGAATTTGGGGACTCAAGGTATGTGGATTTGTTTGAGAGTCATTTGAGGGATGAAAATCATGATCTTAAACCTGAATATAAGGCACTACATAATAAACATTTCATTCAGATTATGGGGTTTCCAACTTTCGATGAAGATGAATGGGTCTGGTATGTTTTAAGATGAATGCATGATGAGTTTTTGTGGGTAATGAAACCATTCAAAATTACAAAGGTTGCTATTAGGATCGTGACTAGGTTGAATTCAACTGATGGTTCACCCATGCTAAAATCCATGAAAAACTAGACTGTTACTGATGCAACCGGTGCCAAGTTCAACAAAAGGGCAATGACCATTAATGACATTATTAAACTAGATGTTAAGTTTACCTGTATGGTAATTGGTTACAAGATTTATCACTCCAGCAGGGAGAACTCTATCTCCAGAATGGCCATATATGCTGCATACAAAATGATTAAGAAAAATATAGATTATGATTTGTGTGAATCATTACAGAACCAACAAATTGAGAACTTAAACAAAATCAAGAAAGACAAGAAAAACACCTTTAAATATGGTACATTGGTTCTATGTTTATTTTTCTACTTTATGAATGAGGTACCTGGAGTAAAAGGTGTACATTGGACTAATGACGAGGTAGTAGCTATTCAGATCAGAGATCATCTACACGACATTGGTGACTATAAAGCATAGAAAATTGCTATTTGGGGATACTTCAAGAATTTTTAGAATATGATGCATTCTAGAGAAAGAATCCCCAAATCAGTTGTTGAGAAGTACAAGAATGAAATATGCTTTATGGTTGATACTTATTAGTGCTTAATGGAAGTAGTAGAACCCAAAACTGTTTGGATCATGCCCATGGGGTATGAGGTAGATGGAAAAATATTGAATATGTATGGTCAACACCTTTTGAGCAAGACAAAAGACACAATAGTTGAAATATTTGGGATATATAAGGAGCTAAGTGTAAAACTACATGATGAGCTTAGAAAACCTAAAACCAAAAGGAATGTAAGAAAAGAAGTTGAGCAATTGGATGAGAATCTAGGCCTCACAAAGGAAGTTGTGAGATAATTTAGGGAAAGAACTGAAAAGACAGAAAAGGAGAAACATGATAAGAAACAAGGAAGTGCTCTAATAGAATCCTCCTCCACTCTAAGGACTACTAGGAGCTCTGCTACTATCCCTGTTCCCCCAAAGTCTACCAATCCTGAGAAACCAGAAGACATATCATTCAATAAAGGAACAAAAACAAAGAAAACAAAGCCCACAAGAATGTATATGAGCACAAAAGATGATGAGGAGATGGAGACAGATGAAGAAGTTAAAGAAATAAGATCTAAGAGAGCCAAGACTTCAAAGTCTTCTAACAACCAGCCTTCTGAAATCAAAAAGGCAAGTAAAAAGTAAGAAACCGGTAAGGTTGCTATGACAGTTGATGAAATTGTAAAAACAATTACTACTCATGGAAATCTAAGGTCTATCAGAGAATATTATGATAATTTTGATAAAGCAAATGAGAAAATCTTGGAGGATGCCACCATCCTATACTTGAATAAATTCAATAGAGCTCTATTGGAAATTTTGCAAGAAATTCCTAAAAGTTTAAGGAATATACTAGAGATGAGGAAGGAAGCCGCCAACGCTAAAGACCTAGAACTTAAAGAACATGTCCTCTAAACCTTATGTCCAGTAATGACCAAAAGGGAATCAAATAAAATCCTCAAGGAATTAAAAGAGGAATTCAGAAGCAAGATCTGGATGAACAAGCTAATGCTTGGTAAAACTGAGGAAGTTGTAAAAGAAATAGAAGGAATTTTGAGGAAGGCCCTAGACAAAGATTAATATTATGTTGTTTCAGAGTAATATTATTTTGAGGAATTTTGTTGTTCTAGAACAAGAAAATTCATAAGAATATACTGGAAAGGGAAATGATCCTCTAGAGAAAACCTATACAGAGTTACTAAGTCCTACTCCGGATGACTCTGAGAAGAACAAGGATTAGAAGTTAGAAGAGGCTGAAGGAAAAAAGGGTACCAAGGATCAAATAGATGGATTTAACACATAAGTAAACATGGAAACATAAATTCCCACTGAAGTTGGTTCACAACAAAAGGAAGAAGAAGAATTCAAGGGTAAGGAAGATAAAGCAGAAGAAGATGGTGCAAATATTGATGCCCCCAAACAAAATAGTCTTGATACTAAAACTGAGAAAAATTAAGGAAAGGAAGATGGCCCTGAAACTATAGCAAGAGACATTGTAGATGCAGTGAAGAGGTTCTTGAGTAAAGAAATGCTAGAGTTTGATGAACTAGAATTGATTCAAGGACCAATCAACTTGGGTACTCTCTCTTCAGTCCAAATGATGATGATAGCATCTTTCACACAAGCTAAGGCAAGTGAAAAAGATATTGAAATCCCACATAGAGGACAGTGAGCTATTAGGCCTTGCATCTGGTATATTGTAGAAGTTAATGCCAACTTGCTAGAAGAATCCATCTGATTCTCCCTCTGGAAGTATGAAGAACCTTATAAATTTTGTAAGTACACACTTTCAGTCCTTTGAGAAGTCTATAGAGATTAAAATCCAGAATGAATTTTTGTATAAGAGACTTAGTGAGCTAAAGGGCCTAATAGGGAATGATAGAAAGATACTTGATATTAGTATAAAGAGTATTCAAAATGCTCTCAATGATGGAGGTGATATATACAAATTTTGTCTATCTTGGCCCAAAGTTATTGAGGATATTGAGAAAAAGATAAAAGAGCTGGAACAAAATTTGTTGAATCTATCTCAAAATTTTGATCCTCTAACAGTTTCTCTTGTAAGTCAGGAGTGTCAAGCAATCAACTTGACTGATGAAATAAAGAAACTTTTTTAAGGAAAAGAGCAATATTAAGGAGAGAATTTGTGAACTCTGGGGATTGATTTCCCCCAAGTTAGAAACAATGTTTACTGCTTTATCAGAATCTCAAGTTGCAGTCTAGACAAGTGATCCAGTAGATCTAAATAAAGCAGAAACACAGACATTCCTACTAAATGAACACATCTCAATTTTGGATGGCATGAAAAGTAGTTGGGCCTCTAAATTTATGTAGTTGAAAAATAGTTTTGTAGATATCCTCAAGTTCATGTAAATATAATGCATAGATTATTTGTACATATGCGACCTTATATACAAATTTCTTGTGAAAATTTTAGTTTGCGGATCCAACCCTTTGCCATTGATGTCAAAGGGGGAGTGAGAGATAGTGAAAAATGAATGAAAATGAAGAATCCATCAAAGGGGGAGCAGTGGAAGAATATATAAGTGTACACAGTAGGGGGAGCTAGTCATAACACTTAGTCATTTTTCACTAAGTGTTGCCATCAATGCCAAAGGGGGAGATAGTTGGCAAGAGACACTTCAAGGCATGTCATGTGTTGTCATTGATGGAAACTAAGTCCATTCCACACATCCATAGTACAGTATCAGATCATACCAGAAGTCAGCTCCAAGATTTTTCCAGTCTGGATAGATAGGAACAGGGTATATGGTAGAGTTCAGTATTTTGATTAGCATATCTCTCCAGTTAATCATTATGTGTTGCAAATCTGAGGGAGTGTAGAGGAATGTCAAAAAAATATAAATCCAAGATTTTAGCCTCCTGTGACAAAGGGATTAAAAGTTATGAGCATCTGAGTACCAGGTCCTAATATGACAAGAATAGTTTAGTGAAGAACAGGCTGACTTGTGTTAGATCCTTGTACAGATCTAGTAGAAGTGTTTTGGTGAGTTGCGTATGGGATATAATATTAGTGGCTGACATGTGTGGTGATATTCAAGTGTTATTTTTGGTACATATCAATATTGATGTATGGATTCAGCTGACATAACAGAGTACTTTTATTATTTGATAAGTTCTTCATAAGGCCAACAAAAAGGTGATTGAATTTCTTGAGGTGGATATATATATATATATATCTAATGGATTCAAGTGTATTGGAATGCATGTGGCGTATAATGATGGAGTAAGTTAGAAAAGATAGATTAAAGTGTGGAATAGAAGATATTTGAGGTCCAGATTATGGCAGAGTAGTAAACAGGGCAGAATAAAGATGAAGTGTGTAAGATCAGTATTTTGTGCTTAACCAGAATTCAATTTCTACATTGGCAGATGCTATTCATTAGTTCAAACAATCTATAATCCTTTTGTAATCATTATTGTAGGTAGTGAGCCTCTCTTGAGCAGTGAGCTCTGGGTAGTGAGCCTAAATGCATGTGCCTTCCCCTTTTGTAATACTTTTAATAGAGTATAATCCTTGTGGGTTAACCCCCACCGTGGTTTTTCCCTTAACTAGGTTTCCACATTAAAAATCTTGGTGTCAAGTGTGTTATTTATGTTTTTACTCATGAGTTATTGATTCTTGCTTTTCATGATTATATCATTAATCTGTTAAGAAGTTGTAAAGAAGAAATTAACTATAGCAAGATTTAAAGTTTTATGACAACTGATTCACCCCCCTCTCAGTTGTCAGCCCTAATTCTAGCATAACTATCTTATTATATCTTATTCTACTTCTGGTAGTTGACCCCTTCTTTTTGTAGTGAGCATTTTGGATAGTGAGCCCTAAGGTAGTGAGCCTTGTAGATTTTGATATACCATTTATATTGTGAGTTAATCCTCACCGTGTTTTTCCCTCATTGGGTTTTCCACGTAAAAATCTGGTGTCTCATGTGTTGAATGTGTGAATGTGCTTAAGTTTCTGATTTCATGCTTTCATGGTTAAATCATAATAACAGTGATTAAGTGGTTGATGTGTTGATGCTTATAAGAAGTTAAGTTTTGGTTACAACTGATTCACCCCCCCTCTCAGTTGTCTTGTGCATTTCATCAATTAGTATCAGAGTGAGGGTTCTGTTGGTTCCCAAAAATGCAGGTTGCTAACCCTAAGAGGATGCCAGACTCTATGTTTGGATTTGCAACGTTTTTGGACCAATTGACAGAGCTATTAGCTCCCTACACTTCAAGTCCTGCAAACCTAGGTGGGTGTACCTTTGTAACTAAAGCAGAATGAACACTATATGATTTGATTGGATTCGTAAATCTATCACAATGCCATAAAATGTAATAGATGCAGTCTAAAAGTTATCCTATTCCTAATGTACTGACTTGAAATAGAAATGTTTTGAATATGAGTTTGGATAGTAATGACTAGTGCCTACTTCTATTGGGCTATGGAGTCGGTAAATGGATGAAGATTTAATGGAAACAAATGTATGAGGTAAGTTGATCTACTTCACAGTTTAACTCGAGCTTGTAAGGCACATGTGATGTTTGCACCTTATGCAAACGTGCAAGAATGTCAGTTATAATGCTCTTCTTATACTATCCCAATGATATTCCCTGTATTACTGTGAACAACTAAGAGGATGTTTAATTCTAGTTAGAAGGGAATTTAGACCAGATTTGTTTTGTAGAAAGGATTTACCTCTTGGCAGAGACCTTATGACAATTCTAATCAACTTCTTTATAGAAACCAACCAATTCGAACACACTGAATCAGCAAATGTGACCACATAAATCAACAATATTCTTGATACGATAATTTAAATAATACGAAAAAACCATTCTGGAGACAACATTACAACATTTAGGATTTAATATTAACATTACAGCTGAACACTAAAAATAGATAACTGAATTGAGGCATTCTGTTCCATTAATAAAAATGATTGTGTATATAACAGTTTTGATGAGGCGAATGGGTGGAGTGGAATTAAATAACTTCCTACTACTACCCTAAACCTACTCTTCTCTTCTAATCTACTGATGTCTTTTATTGCTTGATTTGCACCTCCATATATATCTTGCAACATTAGGGTTATGACCCTTTATATTCTGGTGCATCCTTTGGTACAATCTGTGGTTTAGTTAATTTCCATTGGCAAATTAAAACATTTTAATCTTCAGCTTGGTATCTCTGTGAGGATTAATTTCAATAATAATTATTATTATTTCTCCCTTGTCTAGCAACCTTGATAACTGGTGAAAATATGTTTGCAATGTGTTCTGCAATAATAATTACTTTCACTTCCTTTTCACTTAATCTAGAAAACATTTTTTAATCTCCCCCAAAATGATGCCATATTCATTAATTTTTGGTCTTGGTGAAAATATTTCACACCTTTTAGTGAGAATATTTTACCTTTGTGCTTTATATTTTAACCACATCCCCAAAAAACAATATTCATGCCATGATTAATAAATCTTTATTTTGTGGTTTCATTGGAGCTTCTTATTTCTTATAAAATCATTTCATCGTAGAAACTCCAAAATATTTGCTTCCGATCATATTTCTTATGTTTTCATCATTATTTGACAAAATAATTATCACCCCGTCTTTACTTTCTCGGTGAAAAATATCTCATGGCAAAAAATACTCTTTTAGGTTTGTTTTGCAAATATTTGCTTGAAATTTTATTTGTATGCGTTTTTCACTTTCCTTTGATAAAAAGTCCATTTGGGTGAAAATAATTAACCATTCTCTAAATTCTTAGGTGAAAGTATAAATACTTTATATGCATTTCAAAATAATTGCCCCTTTAAATTTTCCGGAAAATATTTTTCCTTTGAAATAATACTCCTTTAGCGAAGATGTGAAATTCTCCTTTATCACATATTATCAATTTTATTTGTACCTTTTGGAAATATTTATTTTCCCTTTTAATATCCCTTTCACCTCACGGGGCTCCAATATATGATACCTATCGGCAAGAGGTATAAGATCGGCATCATCCAAATAATCTCCGCCGATAGCAAATCTCTCCCCGATATGTTTTCTTTGTCCTTTCCCAAAATCTTCTATGACTTTTATTATCGGCTTGACCAATGTAGTCGAAGAGACCTAAAGAAATGAGTTCGATAATATATGTCTCTCTGATATTCTTTTAGGGTTTGTTGGTTTTGGTACAGGCAGCGAGGATTCTGGCGAGGACTGTGGATGGCTTGGTTCATCCCCAGCATATAAGCATGTTGCATATGATTGTAAAATATTCTCATATTTCTCACGCTTCCACTGATAAAATCTCAATCTCTCCATGGTGCCTACTATTCAATGCTTGAGCATCAAGCTTGTAGTTGTACTGCAGAATTAACTCTGATGAATCAGATGGAGGATGTTCTATATCCTCACTCCTATGTTTCCATCATTGTATACCAGACTTCCCAGCAAAAGCATAATAGGCAAAGTGTCGAAGTTCTTGCCCACCTAATTTAGTACTCCCACCTTCAACACCCTCTTTCTCCTCTACACTTCTCTGATGACGTTCTGCATTCTTTTCAGCTACAATTGCTTCTTCAAATGGATCTAAGAAAAGATATGGTTGCATTTCCATCCTTCCACCCACAATTACTAGACCCACATCTCCGTGTTTTAATGTATAGTTGCTTATATAAATTGCTACTTCTCTGTGGTGAGCACCATGTGGGAAATCCTCCTGAATGTTAGCCTCCCATAACTTTTTCAGATTGTGGTCAAAGCACATAACTGACCAGCCTGCTGTGACTACAACCAATATCTGTTTTCTTCTTTCTCCTTGCTTATAAACATTATCAATAAATCCAGTTGATAAAGCTACAGGTCGCCTTCCAGCTACAATGCGAACTCTTTCTGGTAGCAAAGATACCTCTGCTATCAAACGTGCTTCACTAAATCCCTCTTCAGCACTTCTAACATGATGCTCTAAGACCTGTATTTTTGCATCATGAGTAGCAACCAAAATTTCACTCTAACCGTCGCCATTCAGATCGGCTATTACCGGTGGAGGGAGACGCTCAGCCTCATGCTTGAATGGATATTCCTCAGTCAAATGAAACCATGCTTCTCTGAATGAAAAATCCCCTTCATGCTACAAATAGAAAAATATGGCTATTGCCGCGAGCATGATGATGCCCAGATCTCTTTTCCTCATCGCTCTCTGCCCTAACAACTATCGCACAGCCTGCTCTCTCAAGTAACTAGAGCCTTATAAAATTTCATTATGCTAATATTGGTAGAATTTGTGGTAGACTTCAACTGCTTGTGTCTAGTTCGCAACTTATTTAATTGATTTTGAAACCATATTTCTGATTCAAAACATGTCAGCTGCAATTCTGCAAACACCAAATTTATGTGTAAAGATGGTGTCTTGGTATCATGTAGTAAATCAAAAATTTGAGGACAAAGTGTTGGGGCACTGTGTATCCAATAATAAATAAGAGAGTTGAGCTGGAACATAAAACATATTAACACCCTCTGGAGTACTAATAACTGGAATCATTTGTGGTAAGGGTGAAAATAAGTTCCTCTTTCATCGATTTGTGTAAAGGCATGCTCAGTAACAAACTCCTCAGCACTGGATCAGGTCTAAGGTTCTCATATGGCAAACTTCCATGCACAAAGCTGTGAAGTCATCATTGTCAAATTCATAGCCCAATGCCTTGATATCGGCCATGGTAGTTCCATATTTCTTATAAAGATCATAGCACATGGCTGGAACTTCACTTTGATCAATGTTAAACTTTTCACTCATGTAAACTTCAATATTTTTCCTTGGCTTAATAACTTCGTATTTGTGTGAAGCATGTCGGGTCCCATTGTGGGCCCGGCTAAAAAAATTTTCGTTTTCAAACAAGTTTTTGTCTCAGATTATCCTGACAATGCATTTGTGTGTTCATGAAATGGTTTTTTATCAAAATCTTCTTTCTGGCACTTTGTACAGTGAGCAAAACAGGCCAGGTAGCCTCCAAAATTGCCCTGGAAAACTGATCAAAACTTCTCCCGGAGCTACGAAAATGCACAAACTTGTAGATTTTTGACCCGAGAATTCAACGCAACAAACGGTTTGGCATGAAATTATTAGGATAAAAAGCTGCTCGCAATCAAAATAGCCCATTCTGCATGTTTTTGTGTCTGTTAAAACTCAATTGAAACCTGTCATTTTGCCTCTTTGGAAAAATATCAAATCTGATATTGAGAAGCTGCCATCCTGGGGATTAGTTCATTTAGGTCACGTGAACATGTAGGCAAAAGGGTTTTTCATCATTCCTCTTCCTTCATAAGATATCGAGTGTCAAAGTTGACCTTTTTGAAGCTGGCTGGGAATGCAGTCACAGAACTGTGTAAAATCCATTTGGATTTTCTTTTGAAAAAATATCAAACGAAGTGCTGGGACCTTGAGAATTGGCATGTGAGCACATTAACATGGGAAGAATTTGAGACATCAATTGGTTTTCTATGACCACGACCCGATTGCTAGATATTACCTTCCAAATTAACCTCCTTGAAAACTGCCCCTGTCAAAACCTGATTCGAGCTCACCAACTTGTAATTTTAAAAACCCATTAAATCTCTTCCTGGGAAGTTGTAACTGGAAAGTTGAGTTCATTTAGGCTTGATGAGTGCATATGTAAGAGGATTCTTCTCCATCCATCTTCTGTCATGAAATGTTAAGGGCCAAAGTTGACCTCTCTGCGACTTTCTGGAAACGCAGATATGGCAACTGAACTTTTTACATTTGCTTTTGATTTTGAAAAAATAGAAAACGAGATGTTGGGGTCCCAAAAACTAGTATGAAGGTACATTATTATGAGAGGAATATGGAACACTAATTAGTTTGTCAGGATCATCATTTAACTGCTAGATATCAACCTCCAAAGTTGGCCTCTCGGGCTGATTTCACATTATGCAAGTAACAAACCTTACCAGAACCCTCCAACTTGGTTCTTCAAAACCTAGTCAAAATTGATCGTAGGAAGCTGAAATCAGGTGTGCTCACTTACATATGGCAGACAAACATGTTTGTGAAATAATTTTGCATGACGACGAACCGGCTCCAAATTATAATGCTTCAAAGTAGGCCATTTGAGCATATTGTGCATGTGTATCTGTGAGTGTTGAAATTGATTTTCACATATGGGAACCTAAAATAATCTTAGATCATACTCTTTGTCACACATCGGTGTGACACAAGAGTTCAGCATGATTAACAATTTTCGCTCCGATTGGTTTTCTCTCGTCGATGTATATTTCTGCCTCATATTCAGATAATTCCTTGAGAAAAGGTGTTTGCTACAAAATATCATTTATTATCTCCACGTAATATTTTCAAATACAATCTTGGTGGCCCACCCCATCGGCATAACGCATATAATCGGAGAGGTCCGAAAGTTTTATCCCGATCCTAAATATCTCTCCGATACACCCTTTTCATATCCTTCATCGGGCAAAGTTTAGTAAAGTGTCACCGACACCTTTTGATCGCCGTGACTTGTGAATCGGCAAGACCTGGCTCTTTTGTTCCGATATGTCAAGTTATCCCGATAGAGGTGTATCGCTGTGAGTCTCGCTGATGGCTTTCTTATCGCCAAGACTCTTAATCATCGGAGGCTTACTTGTTTTCTATCCCGATAGCTTACCTCTCGCCGATGGCTATTTGTTTCGTTACCCCCGCATGCTGTTCAGTGAAACTCTTGCCGAAATGCTTTATCGGTATGATATATACCGTCGGGGCATCTTTTAAAAAGTCATCCGATAGATATCTATCATACCGATCGGTATGACCACTTACCTTTCTTGCCGATGTAAAGTCATCAGTATTACTTACTCCATTGGTGACTTCCACAATTCTTCTTCCGATCTCTATTTTCACGCCGATGGTTGTTTTCAAACGATTCCTTGTGTATCGGTGTAAGCAACACAACCTCTTGCCGATGGATTGATTTTGATGAAATTTGGCACTGCTCATCCATAGACATCTCGTGAGATACAAATTTTTTTTATTATGGTCTTTTTTGGGATATTCTTCAGGATTTATTCAAATATGATGGAGTAAGGAGATAGTAAAAATTTTAAATTTTTACTGTGCTAACAGTGGCTCTGTCTGGGATGTATACTCCTTGTGAGTATAACAAGGATCCAGATCTCCTGGGGAGCAGACTGGTGCCTTCTCCATTGGGTAACAGAGTCTACTTTTGTCCCAAAATTGATATGGTCAAAAGACCATATCAGAAAAGAAAATCCATGTCTTTCCCCTATCAAAAACTTTGTTCTGATTATGTTGTAATGACACCCCATCTGCTTGACTGAATTTGTTCGTATAGTTCATTAATGCATCATAGTTTATGCTGCAAGTGTGTTCTGTAGTATTCGGTATCTGGAAGTCAGGCACAATTTGAACACCTTCATTATTGTATGACATAAGGGAGTCCTGATTGTTAGATCTTGTAGGATATCTTACTTTATCATATCTATTGTTATTCACCAAGTGCTGGTTTTTTAACTGAATTGGAAAATGGAATAAATCAAGCTGCTTCTGACAAATGCTATAATCAATGCTGATTCCAACATAAAACACCGTATCTTCTTCCTTATCACATCTATCTTCCCCACATGCTTGAGAGTCAATAATCTGCCAATCATACATACTGGAATCATCAACCTCCTCTGGTTCAATGGACATCTTTATCTCTGGATCAGTGTCACAAGAGAACTCATGACCACTATCTGTCTCTTCTTTGCAAAAATGTGACGGGAAATATGGCCTCATATATTTCATTACCTTTATCATGTTGAATGGATTCACTGTCGAAAGATATATGCGCTGGACACAGTACTTGGGTATCATCTTTATTTACATATCTTTGATATTCTTTGGTGAGCAATTCTGAAATATGCTCACTGTCAAGTGAGCATGTTTCTTCATCAACCCTCTTACTGAAATTTTCATCATTCTTTTCATCACTACTATAATACTCAACATTCGATGTACATACTGCATCAACATGATCATTTATAGATTCTTCATCAGAATGTACACCTCCCTGACTGTCTGAATACCTTTCATCCTCTTCATCTTCTTGTGATATATCATCATACAATGGCTCTGAATAGGCTTGAAGATTATCTTGATCAAGATTTTGAAAATATTCACCCTGGTTATCTAAAAAGACTTCATCCTCAGGATAGCATGGGTTTGGAAACACTTGGAGTTCATGTTCTGGTATACCCATCTTTTGAAAATAATATTCTTCTTCCCCCCAACACTGCTGATTCATATATTGCGGTGGGTGGGCTGGGATAAAATTTGTCTGATATGGAGGCTGATAATAAACATTTTGTTGGGTGGGTTGATGAGAGTGCAAATTCTGATGTGACATATGTAGATGATGATATTGTGGAGCATATTGTTGTCTAGGTGGTGGATAGTATTCATTTTCTTGGTATGTTGCTAGTCCATCATTTTCTTCATATTCAATATCATCAGATTCAATATTGATAATATCCTCAGGCCTTGTCCTTTCTATGCTATGAATCAATTGAACCACTTGGTCTAGAGTAACTGGCTTTAATGATTTAGGCCAATTAGTTGACATAGGCACATAAGCAAGCATGAACATTTTAATGAATAAGGATTTCCTAGGTTTGAGATGAAAAGGTATCTGTTCATAGATATCTGCCAACCTAGTGAACAACTCATATCCAGATTCTCCTTCATGTTTCCTTATTTCAAAGAACGCATCTAAAGGGGGTATGTTATATTTTTTCATATTTCATCGATTTTATTTTCAGAGTCGCCACCTCTTGTTAGAAGAGGAAAATTTCATCTTTCTGGGTTCTTGCCAGCAGAGTCTACCAATATGTATTTGAATTTTGTGTAGAGTCGCCACCTCTATTTAGAGGACTAATCAATTTTTCTGAGTTTTTTTCCTTCCACCAGCAGAGTTACGCCTTTTAATTTTCTGACTCTAATAACATGGTCTACTACCAGGTTTCTCTATGTGTTCTCCCCAGTAGAGTCGCCATTTTGTTGGTTCCCAAAAATGCAGGTTGCTAACCCTAAGAGGATGCCAGACTCTATGTTTGGATTTGCAACGTTTTTAGACCAATTGACAGAGCTATTAGCTCCCTACACTTCAGGTCCTGCAAACCTAGGCGGGTGTACCTTTGTAACTAAAGCAGAATGAACACTATATGACTTGATTGGATTAGTAAATCTATCACAATGGCATAAAATGTAATAGATGCAAGCTTCTAAACTACTCCTACTCCTAATGCTAAGATCTGAGATGTAATTGTTTGAATGAGATTTTATGGAATCCTAAAATGGAATTGGTATGACCAGTGCCTATTTCTGTCGGGCTAATGGAGTCAAGGTGTATATGATATATGATTTACTTATTGGTTACAATCCTAATTGTTTGGCACTTGTGTTTGTTTATAGCTTGTATAAACGTGCAAGAATGTGACTGACAGACTCTACTTAGTGATCCACTCGAATCTCACCAGGTTATTGTGACTTATTGAAAGGATTTTTTAATCCTTGCTTGAAGGAACCGATCAAAAGAATCACACAATGACAGCAAATGTGTATTGACAAATGGAGTTGATGCTCAATTTGAATAACAAGACAATATCGAGTTGGAGACAGTATGGCAATCTTGATGATTATAGGGCTGCTCTTACCTATCCAAATGCTACCTCCAGGTTACTGTAATCAATCAAAAGGATTTTATATCTGTAATGGAAACCAATTAATTTGATTACACGAAAATAGCAAGTGTGTTTCGATGAAACTGAAATATCAACTTGGAAACTCAGGTTCAAATAACAAAGAAATAACAGTATGGAGACAACCAAATAATTGCTCAGCTCAACAAACAATAGACACCAATATTAAATCATTAATTTGTGCATTTTCTCCACTATACAATTTTGAAAGATTTTACAATGTACAACATAATATTTTATTTTGGCAACTGGTCAATCCATCCAGTTATCCAACTGATGTTTTTTCTAATCTACTCTTGATCCTAATCTACTGATTCTTCTCTTTCTGTTTGCATCTCCCATATATATCTTGTATTTTTAGGGTTGCAACCCTTCACATACCGGTGCATCCTTTGGTACAGCTCTTCATTCAATTGTTTTCGGCAAAAATAAAATATTTAATTAGTTGCCATTGGCAAATTAAATATTTTGATTAAACTTCAAGCTCAATTTTACTCGTACATATGTTTACCATACTTAATCACCCATTTTAACTCCTCTGGTAAAATATTTCGTATTACATTTACTTCGTGTGTCTTCACCTTTGTTTTGATAAAAATATTAATTTGGGTAAAAATATTACCCAGTTCTCTCTTGCTCGGTGAAAATACTTTACTATAAATTACTCTCTAGGTTTGATGTCTTCTTAAACCTCAGAAAAATATTTCATCTCTTGAAATGTTCTCAACCGATATGATGCCAATATTTATTTTTGTTCTATTTTGGTTTTACTTTATTCATTTCTTGCACCACTAAATATTTATTTTTTCTTTGATTACTTTTCCTTTGCAGGGTCCATCGGTATAACATAAGTTTATTGGGAGCTTTAAAATACTACATACCGATATGTCGTTTCTTGCCGATAAAGCCTCCATCGGTGTGACACAAGAGTTCGGCATGATTAACAATTTTCGCTCCGATTGGTTTTCTCTCGCCGATGTATATTTCTGCCTCATATTCAGATAATTCCTTGAGAAAAGGTGTTTGCTACAAAATATCATTTATTATCTCCACGTAATATTTTCAAATACAATCTTGGTGGCCCACCCCATCGACATAACGCATATAATCGGAGAGGTCTGGAAGTTTTATCCCGATCCTAAATATCTCTTCGATAACCCTTTTCATATCCTTCATCGGGCAAAGTTTAGTAAAGTGTCACCGACACCTTTTGATCACCGTGACTTGTGAATCGGCAAGACCTGGCTCTTTTGTTCCGATATGTCAAGTTATCCCGATAGAGGTGTATCGCTGTGAGTCTCGCCGATGGCTTTCTTATCGCCAAGACTCTTAATCATCGGAGGCTTACTTGTTTTCTATCCCGATAGCTTACCTCTCACCGATGGCTATTTGTTTCGTTACCCCCGCATGCTGTTCGGTGAAACTCTTGCCGAAATGCTTTATCGGTATGATATATACCATCAGGGCATCTTTTAAAAAGTCATCCGATAGATATCTGTCATACCGATCGGTATGACCACTTACCTTTCTTGCCAATGTAAAGTCATCGGTATTACTTACTCCATCGGTGACTTCCACAATTCTTCTTCTAATCTCTATTTTCATGCCGATGGTTGTTTTCAAATGATTCCTTGTGTATCGGTGTAAGCAACACAACCTCTTGCCGATGGATTGATTTTGATGAAATTTGGCACTGCTCATCCATAGACATCTCGTGAGATACAAAATTTTTTTATTATGGTCTTTTTTGGGATATTCTTCAGGATTTATTCAAATATGATGGAGTAAGGAGATAGTAAAAATTTTAAATTTTTACTGTGCTAACAGGTTCCTTGAAAGAAAGCCTAACAACTTGAGGTAGATCTGGGATGGCACATAAGAAGTAGTCTCCACAGTTTGATGGAATGGACTATGCTCTCTGGAAGGTATGGATGAAAAGTCATTTCATTTCTCTTCATTATAGTGTTTGGAAGATGGTAGATACAAAGTATACTATTCCTCCAAATGGTCCATCATATGAAGATGAAGTCAAACAGTATGAGTTAAATGGAAAATCTAGAGATGCTCTATTAAATGTTTTATCTAACACTGAGTTAGTGAATGTTTTGGATCTAGAAACTACTCATGAGATCTGGGACAAGTTGAAAATTTTATATGAAGGAGATGAATCTATAAAGAATGCCAAATTATAAAACCTAAAGGTGAGGTATGAAGCTCTAAAGATGAGTGATGATGAAAACCTAACAATCTACATGCAAAAAATTGATAAAATTGTCAATGGAATCAAAGGTCTTGGAGGAACTATTGATAAGAATAAGGTTGTTTTGAAGATTCTTAGGTCATTACCTAAATCCTATAGTCACAAGGTGTCTACAATTGAAGAACTTATGAGTGTTAAGAAGATTACAAAGGATTAACTACTAGGAAAGTTTGTTGCTTTTGAGATGAGAGAGTTTGGTGATGCTCTACCAAAGATTGAGACTGCCTTCAAAGCCAACACTTCAAAGAAGACTTCAAGATCTAAGAAGTATGCTGTAGAACTAGATGATGACCTTGATGAGATTGAAGCCAAATTTGTGGATGGAATGCAAAGAGGTATTGGTAAGTTCAAAGGTAAATTACCATTCAAATGCTTTACTTGTGGTAAGATTAGTCACTATGCATCCAGGTGTCTGGAGAGAATTGAGAAAGTCAAGAAGAAATTTGAAAGTAGACCTAGGATCATAAAGAAATGCTATTATGTTAGATATGATGATGATGATGGTGTAACAGATGATGAGTCTGATGATACTAGTGCAAATGAATGCTTGTTTATTGCTATCAAGGAAGAACATGTCTACTAATCCTGCTAGCTATGTGAAGGAAGAAAAACCAATGGAAGAGAGTGCTTTGTCTGTCTACCAGGTTGAGAAAGATAAGGATGAATGGATTATTGACAGTGGATGTTCACATCACATGACCGATGATAAAAGTAAGTTTGTAAGTTTGGAGAAGTATGATGGAGGACTGGTTAGGTTTGGAGATGATGCAGTTGGTAATAATTATGGAAGATGATCTAGTTCTTTTGATGGATAGGACAATACAGATGATGTTCTATATGTGAAGGGTTTAAAGCATAATCTTTTAAGTGCTGGTTAGATGTGTGACAAAGAGTATGATCTAAGATTCAAGGATAATGGATGCAAGATCATGGAAATCTCTTGGATAGTGATTGCTACTGGTAAGAAGACTAAAGGTAATGTTTATCACCTGAAATGAACTAATGATTATTGTTTTTTGGTGCAGATAGATGAGAGTTGGTTGTGGCATAGAAGGATGTGTCATATCAACTTTGATAACTTGGTGAAAATAAGATTAGTACAAGTTGTGAGAGATTTGCCTAAGCTTGTGAAGCCTACTAACACTATTTACAAGGAATGTCAATTAGGGAAATAGACAAGGACAAATTTCAAGAGTAAAGAACTTTTCTGCTAGATTGCTTGAGCTAGTGAATACAGATTTGTGTGGTCCTACAAGAACAAGTTTGCAAGGAGACAAGTATTTTATGTTTCTTATTGATGATTACTCTAGAATGACATGGGTTACTTTTCTAAAAGATAAATTAGAAGCCCTAGACAAGTTCAAAGCTTTCAAGGCAATGGTTGAGAATGAGATAGAAATGAGGATCAAATACTTGAGGTTTGATAGAGGAGGTGAGTTTACATCAAATGAATTCAATATTTTCTGTGAAGAACATGGGATAAAAAAATAGTTGTTTGCTCCTATGACTCCCAAGAAGAATGGAGTTGTTGAAAGAAAGAACAAGAAAGTTCAAGAGGCTGCTAGGTCAATGATGAAGGAGGCTAACCTACTGGAAGTGTATTGGAGAGAAGCCATACATACTACTGTCTACATTCAAAACAGAGTTCAATTCAAAGGTAATGGTACTAAAACTCCTTATGAATTGTGGTATGTGTTGGTGCCAGAATTGACTGTCAGTTAATTTAGCAATTTTCATGTAGGCACCTTCCCAAAAAATCCAAAAAATGTTCTAAGTGTTGGACCTCCTCAGTATTTTTCAGCTACAGCATCATATTTTCTTAAGGGGAGGAGGTCATCATCATCATGTTTCTGGTCATCATCCTGATGATGTTGCTGCAAAGTCCTAAACATGACCTGATATTCATCAGGGTCATCATATTTGAACATCAGGGTGATATCCGCTTTTCTGCCTATCTGCATCATGATATTTCCAAAGGGAGATATCCGCCTGTCGGCTTCATGCATTGTCTAGTGGGGGGTGATCATTTCAAATATCCGTCATATCCATACATCACCCTGATGTTTTGTGGAGCTACAGCGCAGCATGATATTTGTGCATCAGGATGATATTTCCAAATATCTGGTTATCTTCCGAATATCATCCTGATGCCGAATGTGGTGACGTCATCAAGGTCCGAGGGGGGTCATATTTCTAACACTAGTCACCTTGTGGAGATCCCCCAATGTTGCGAATATGACAATGATGTCATCTAGATATGAGGAGGTGTGTAGTAGACAGATATGCTGATGACGTCAGCAGGATATGACGATGACGCCATCAGGATTTTTGAAGGCATCGGCAGGAAGTTGCATATCGGCATAGGTTTGAGATGCTGGGCTGATGATGGTCGTCTTGCCGAAGAAGGTGAGGTTGTTGAAGGACCATTGGGGTGACTTGTGATGTCGGCAAAGGATCTTTTGTGCTTGCCAATGGCTTTAGTCATACCGATGGTGAAGTGTGGAGTTTGCGGTCAGTGAGACCTTTGTGATCGATGTGAGTTTTTTGGGGTTGGCCGATGGCTTTGGTCATAGCAATGGGCTTTTGGACAGAAAGGTGTGTGTCAAGCATGGCATAAGCGCTCGACACCTATCTTGCATGCGGCCATGTTTTTAAAGTGCTGAAGTGGTTTTCGCACCTTGCATGTGGGATTAATTTCCCTGCACATTTTAAAACTTTAGTAAAGTGTGTTTTGGCAGGCATTTCTCTTTTGAGCGTAGCGATGGTTTCTAGGTAGGCCGCGGGTGGTTGGGCCGTAAATGGCGACAGTACAGGGGTATGGGCAATGGTGTGGACGGATCTGGTACACGATTGGAGTTGTACATCCACAGGTGGCAGCGCAAGGCTCAAGATCCTCTTCTGTCCCCTCTTCTACCTGCCGCATTCAATGCGTTGAGCACCATTTTTCTGATACTGTGTCTGGCGGGATTTTTGGTCAACTTTGTAATTAATGTTGGGAACCTTCCTTGCTGTATATAGCAGGTTGTGTTGCTCATTTGAAGGTTGTTGAAGGCCTGGGGCATTTTTGTGTAAATAATGAAGAACAGGGCATGATCTTGGCTGTTTTATCCCATTTTGGAGTTTATGATTTGCAACATGAATGTATTTTGCACATATTTTCAGTTTCAGTGTTAATGTTATATGAAAAATGCTTATTGCATGTGTCTATCTGCTTGTCTCCATTTGTTGCATGTTATTCTCCTTCTTTTGAATCTGGTTGCATGTCAGCAAGGATATCTGTAAGTAGAAGCAGTTAGATACCCATTCTTGGGTGATGTTTGTAAGGCAAGCATCAGTCCAACCCCCTGAAACTTGAGTGAAAGTTGCAAACCATCTGTTGTATATGTCTAGTTGACTCCTTGCCCAATGGATAGGCACCAGTCTGCTCCTGGATTAGTAGTTATGAGCCAAAACCCCTTGTCTTGCATCCCGGACATTATGTCCGCCCATTTCATCACTTCCACCTGTTAGTTGTAGGAGTAGGATTAGGAACCCCATGCATGCTCTCATACCCGACCAGACATATATGTCCAAGAACGTTGCCCACCTTGTGATCTATCATATAGATCTTGGTCCATACATGAGAGTATTCTGCCTATTACTGTCAAGCTAAATCATTGTGTTGTTGAGCTAGTCAAGGTTACATCTTAAGTTATAGGGATACCCCCCTTGGTGCGGCAGAGCCAGAAGTGAAGGGGAGGAGCTCACGCAACCTCCTGTATTAGTTGGTTGAATCTGCATGTGCATAGGAACTGGCAAACCCTGATGCTGATTCAGAAGAAAAACCAACAAAATGGCGACTCTGCTGGGGAGTTGATTTAAAAAGAATAATATTTGTGACCCATCCGAGTCACCAACAAAATGATGCTCTGCTGGTGGAATGAACCTGGAAAAGTAGCTTTCAGCTATTGAAAATTTTGTTCTCTCTAGAGAGGTGGCGACTCTGCAAAAGATCTAAATGCACATGAAAGATGGATGTATGTGATGTGACAAAAATGTGTTGTTCATATTTCTGCATCTGTATGAGAAAAGGTACCTTGTTACTTCCCCTTTATATTTGCTGTTTTACTGCATAGGTTAGATGCCAGGGGAGGTTACAGGTCTTAGGTAGACAAAGGATGTCTAAGAGTAAGTTTTTTATGAATCCAAATATGAATTATCCCATACTCAATGGTGAAATGTTGGAGAAAAGAATAGAAGAGATAAAAAATAGGTTGATATTCTTAGAGGCTGAGCAGGCCTGGTTAAAAAGCAATAACCCTGTTATGTCTGCTAGTCAGAAGGCTAAACCTCTTCTCAGCCCTTTTGATCCTTTGTATGACCAACTGGATTTGTCATGGGTTGATTATAAAGTAGAAACTATGCCTGCTAGGATATACTGTCAGATGCCTAGATTTGGTGGTCACAGTGTATGTGATGGGAATGCACATATCCAAAATTTTCACAGTTTCATGGGAAAACATTCATTTAGAGATGAGGATATGTGGATGAGGTTTTTTGTTAGGTCCTTTGATGCAAAAGCAAAAGACTGGTATTTGAGCTTTCCAAAGAGATTTCTTGCCTATTGGGATGAGCTTACTGACTGTTTTAAAGAGGAATTTGTAAGAGAACTTGCTGATCTTGTTGCAGAATTGATGAACATCAGAAAACAAGATAAAGAGCTATGTGTTGATTTCAGTCATAGGTTTGTAGTAGCCCTTTCACAAATCCCAGAAGTCTTTAGACCTGATATTTCAGCCTGTGTTGGCATATTCTTTGAGGCTTTTGAGGAGGGTTCTAGTGTAATACTGAGGGATTTCAAGGTGACAAGTATGCAAGTGGCATACAAGTTCGCAGAAAATATAGAAAAATTTAGAAATAGGCACCTGCTGATATCCCTCTCCCCAGGCCTTGGTGTGAATAATAGTTGTGAAGCTGCAAATGACCAAGAAATTAAGGCATCATGTGAAGATGAAAAGATGAATATTGAAGGTGCCAGTGAAAGGACTAGTGAGGTTTCCATTGCAATGATGAGGCATTTGACCATGAAAACAATAACGAGGTTGTGGACAGCAATGAGCAACTTTTGGAATGGACCTGTGGAGATAATTGTGAGTATTGTGCTCAAGATAAAGAAGAAATAAGCATACAGGCTGATACTCCTCCACAGAGGGAATCCATTGGTGATGAAGATGCATGCTCTGCTGCCCATGAACAAATGGCATACTATGATGAAACTGATGCACCTGGGTCACCCATTTATGACACATATGGTGATGAGGATCTGTCTGAGTATGGTGAGGATCTTGACACTGTTTTTGACTTGGATTCTATTTCTCATCCTGATGAAAGAGAGACCAACATACATCAGGTAAGTGATTGTAAAAATGTGCCTGATTTGAAAGAGGTGCCGGAGCCTAATCTTTTCCAGCTTGGTGTACCAGATGGTTGTGTACATGATGTACACAATTGTGATTTTGAAAGCTTTTCTTTTGATGTGCCACCATATACAATGAGCTTTGTTTTTCCTAGCTATGTGGTGGACTTTGAGTGTTTTCAGTTTTCAGTCCAGCTAGGAAATCATTTTGCAATGCATAGTGATGATAACATGTGTTCTATGCCATATGGGTATGCATTGCCTGATACATTCTGCATCCACTTGTTGCCGGATGCTGAAGGTTGTCTGCATAGGGGTGACAATGACAAGCCAAATCAGAGGGTTGAATATGCAGATGACAACGTTTGTTTGTGGGTGGATCTTTGCAGTATCTCCAAGCTTGACCCAGTGCATGTAGATGAAAACAAGATATTTGACAAAGGGAGATACATGTTTTTCCTTTTCTTGGTGGCCTTAGGCCATCAAGTGTGTTTGGTGATGCAGGTTAGTGCAGTATTTGACTCTGTGCCCAATAGATAAGGGACTGGTCTACATCCCAGAGATCTGGGGTTCTCGCTGTAGTCTTGCACCTGCACATCCCCAGACAGAGCCACTGTTGGTGCCTGAATTGACTGTCAGTTAATTTAGCAGTTTTCATGTAGGCACCTTCCCAAAAAATCCAAAAAATGTTCTAAGTGTTGGACCTCCTCAGTATTTTTTAGCTGCAGCATCATATTTTCTTAAGGGGAGGAGGTCATCATCATCATGTTTCCGGTCATCATCCTGATGATGTTGCTGCAAAGTCCTAAACATGACCCGATATTCATCGGGGTCATCATATTTGAACATCAGGGTGATATCCGCTTTTCTGCCTGTCTGCATCATGATATTTCCAAAGGGAGATATCGGCCTGTCGGCTCCATGCATTGTCTAGTGGGGGGTGATCATTTCAAATATCCGTCATATCCATACATCACCCTAATGTTTCGTGGAGCTACAGTGCAGCATGATATTTGTGCATCAGGATGATATTTCCAAATATCCAGTTATCTTTCAAATATCATCCTGATGCCGATATGTGGTGATGTCATCAAGGTCCGAGGGGGGTCATATTTCTAACACTAGTCACCTTGTGGAGATCCCTCGATGTTGCGAATATGACGATGACGTCATCCAGATATGAGGAGGTGTGCAGTAGACAGATATGCTGATGACGTCAGCAGGATATGATGATGACATCATCAGGATTTTTGAAGGCATCGGCTGGAAATTGCATATCAGCATAGGTTTGAGATGCTGGGCTGATGGTGGTCGTCTTACCGAAGAAGGTGAGGTTGTTGAAGGACCATCAGGGTGACTTGTGTTGTCGGTGAAGGATCTTTTGTGCTTGCCGATGGCTTTAGTCATACCGATGGTGAAGTGTGGAGTTCGCGGTCGGCGAGACCTTTGTGATCGATGTCAATTTTTTGGGGTTGGCTGATGGCTTTGGTCATAGCGATGGGATTTTGGACAGAAAGGCGTGTGTCGAGCGTGGCATAAGCGCTTGACACCTATCTTGCATGCGGCCATGTTTTTAAAGTGCTAAAGTGGTTTTCGCACCTTGCATGTGGGATTAATTTCCCTGCACATTTTAAAACTTCAGTAAAGTGTGTTTTGGCGGGAATTTCTCTTTTGAGCATAGTGATGGTTTCCAGGTAGGCCGCGGGTGGTTGGGCTGTAAATGGCGATAGTACAGGGGTATGGGCGATGGTGTGGATGGATCTGGTACCTGATTGGACTTGTACATCCACAGGCGGTGGCGCAAGGCTCGAGATCCTCTTCTGTCCCCTCTTCTACCTGCCGCATTCAATGCGTTGAGCACCATTTTTCTGATACTGTGTATCTGGCGGGATTTTTGGTCAACTATGTAATTAATGTTGGGAACCTTCCTTGCTGTATATAGCAGGTTGTGTTGCTCATTTGAAGGTTGTTGAAGGCCTGGGGCATTTTTGTGTAAATAATGAAGAACAGGGCATGATCTTGGCTGTTTTATCCCATTTTGGAGTTTATGAGTTGCAACATGAATGTATTTTGCACATATTTTCAGTTTCAGTGTTAATGTTATATGAAAAATGCTTATTACATGTGTCTATCTGCTTGTCTCCATTTGCTGCATGTTATTCTCCTTCTTTTGAATCTGGTTGCATGTCAGCAGGGATATCTGTAAGTAGAAGCAGTTAGATACCCATTCTTGGGTGATGTTTGTAAGGCAAGCATCAGTCCAACCCCCTGAAACTTGAGTGAAAGTTGCAAACCATCTGTTGTATACGTCTAGTTGACTCCTTGCCCAATGGATAGGCACCAGTCTGCTCTTGGATTAGTAGTTATGAGCCAAAACCCCTTGTCTTGCATCCCAGACATTATGTCCACCCATTTCATCACTTCCACCTGTTAGTTGTAGGATTAGGAGTAGGAAAACCCCTGCATGCTCTCATACCTAACTAGACATTATGTCCAAGAATGTTGCCAACCTTGTGATCTATCATGCAGATCTTGGTCCATACATGAGAGTATTCTGCCTGTTGTTGTCAAGTTAGATCTTTCTATCTTTGAGCTATTCAAGGTTATATCTTGAGTTATAGGGACACCCCCCTTGGTGCGGCAGTACCAGAAGTGAAGGGTAGGAGCTCACGCAACCTCCTGTATTAGTTGGCTGAATCTGCATGTGCATAGGAACTGGCAAACCCTGATGCTAATTTAGAAGAAAAACCAACTATATGGAAGAGTTCCTATAGTAAAATATTTCAAAGTTTTTGGAAACAAATGTTATATCAGAAGAGAAGAAGATTTAGGCAAGTTTGATGCTAGGTGTGATGAAGGAATTTTCCTTGCATACTCTACTAAGAGTAAGGCCTACTAGTGCTACAATAACAGATTGAGAAAGATCATTGAGAGTGCTAATGTGAAGGTTGATGAAGACAGGGAAAGAATATTAGATCTGAGTGGCTATGAATCAGATGAACCTTTTGTTATAGTAAATGAAGAAAAAGTTGAAAACAAGATAGTCAAATTGAATAATAAAAGGATTTGAAAAGTGTTGTTAAGACCCCTAGGTATGTAAGGATTAATCATTCTAAAGATTAGATTATTGGTGATAAAAGCAAAGGGGTATTGACAAGGAAAAGAGCTGCAGAAGAATAGGTGAACTACTGTTTACTTTCAAAGATTAAACCTAAAACTATAAGTGAAGCCTGCAAAGATGAAAATTAGGTAAAGGATATGGAAGTAGAGCTGATGTAGATAGAGAAGAATCAAACTTGTGACTTGGTTCCTAGACCTGCTGATAAGAATGTGATTGGAACTAAATGGGTTTTCAAAAACAAAATGAATGAAGATGGAGTAGTAAGAAAAAAAGCAAGACTAGTGTACAAAGGATATTCTCAGGTTGAAGGTATAGATTTTAAGGAGACTTATGCTCCTATGGCAAGGATTGAAGCAATAAGAATGTTTCCAGCATTTGCAGCACACAACAATTTCAAAGTGTACTAGATGGATGTGAAGTTTGCATTCTTGAATCGAGAGCTGGAAGAAGAGGTTTATGTGATAGGTAAAAATTAGGGTAATAAGATCAAGCATGTAATTGAAAAACCTAATCCTACCACCATCAAAGAACTAAATCCAAGTGTAACCAAAAACATGCAATTCAAGAACAAAATCACCTAGATTTGTATGATTCCTTGTTTGTGATGTGGATTGCTTCTCAACAATGAACAATTATGAAGATAAAAGCTACCATGATGGATGGATGATAATGATAATATGCTAGATGGATGCTAAAATGCTCAATATGCTCAGGGTGATAATGTAGACGCAATATGAAAATGATGGATAGATCGCTTGAGATGATAATTTGGATGCTATATGAAAAGATGGATAGATGAAGTATGAAAGGAGAGGGTGTTTATATAGACCTCAACCAAAATCAATCAATTGGTTGAGATGAATTGATAATCATAGGTGAATGTGTAGATGACAAGTGGAGGGAAGATAAGGCTCGTGTGTGATCATGTACATAAAAAGTACTACATGTGAAAAATATTAAATAAAAGATGTACTACCACACAAGTTTTAAATAAAAGATGCACACATGTCAGCTTGTGATGAGATGAAGATAAGTGAAAAGAGAAATTAATTAAATAAATAAAATTTATTTAATTAAAATAAATAGAATAGGGATAATTAAATAATTATAGATTATTTAATTATAGATTAGAGGAAATAGATAATGATATAATTAAATAAATATAAATTTATTTAATTAATAGAAGAAATAGGTGATTTTGATGAATAGAGAAAATGCTCAAGTGTGTTAGACGAATGCAGATGATAGATAATGCAATATTTTGATACTAATGATAATTAGGTCAATTTTGGGTGTCTACATTTTGCCCCTCTTTGATACAATGTTCTTTAGAACATTGTGTCAAAGAAGATACAATAATTCTCTTGATAAACAAAGTTATGCCCCAGTGTAACTGGCGGGTGATACCCCCTCGAGAGGTAAGCTAGGCTAACTAGGAAGGGTTGGATTGGCTCACAATAAGATGAAAGGCTAAAAACAAGGTTGACACGAAGAAAATGGGGGTTGGGCGGGATAAATTGGGATGGTTTAGAAGAAAATAGGCTTTAGTAAGGGGGGATAAATAGGTCCCTCAAGGGCAAATAGGCTCATTTGTGCTTGTTGCCTTTAGAAATCTAGAGTTCTGGAGTGTGCTAGTGCTTAGGGTGTCAGAGAGCTATCAGGATGGTGATTCCATGTAGTGATCATTGTGCCGAGTGAGTGAGGACACATAGACGACTAACAGGAGCAGGCACACCGGTATGTACCGAAACTTTTGCTAAATGTGTGATTTTTTAAGGTTAAAAGTGTAATAAATGCACACACATCACTAGGAGTAATCAATTTTAGGATAGGAAGTTCAGGTCACTTTTAGATGAAAAATGGTTGCGTATGGTAATATAGGTCGCATTTAAGCTCGTACGAATCACTTAGGGAAAAACTAGGTCGCTTCTAGTTAGCTAGGGCAAATGGATATGAATATGCATATGGCAATAATGGAAATGTATTATGCTAGTGGTATTACAATGATAGAAATGCACATAATGATAATGGATGATAATGAGGTTATGATAATGCAAATATATAGATGACAAGTATGATGTGTACCTATGTATGCCTAACACACTTGTTGTGCAGGATATATATGAGGGAAATGAAGAAAGAGGAATGAAGATGGAGGGAAAGATTGATCTTGGTTGAGGACTATATATGAATATGATGGAATGGATAGATGGTATGAAAACTTTTAAAGTAATTACTCAAAAGTAAAGAAATGCAATCCTTATGTTTGATATAGCATATGGATGTTATACACCAGGGTATAGAAGACCAAGGTGTCAAGATATCCAATGCATAACTAGCATACTACAACCTTGTCTAAATGTATCAAGTCAAGATGTTGAACCAACATACACAAGATATGAATAGCAGCTAGTGTTCCGAGATGGACTTTGCTGCTACAAGAAAAGGTTTGAGCTTATCTCTGCTACACATAATGACACCTTGTTGGTTATATGTACAAAAATAGTCTTAGCATAGAATAGTCTCAATGCATAAGAGACTGTTTAGTTTCTCAGATGTAAAAGGTATTGATATGTATGATGCTAATCCCAACACGTACAAGATACTAATATGCATAGGAAGAGAATAAGATCATCCCACAGTCACAGCATACCAAAGCAATATGACCATGCCCCATTCCATACTTTATCGCAACATACCAAGATATAATAGATCAAGGTAGTCTTTATTAGGCATAGGAAAAGGACAAAAGATAAATCAAAAGATTAAATAAAAGATACTATCATCATGTTCTCTTGCCAAATTTAAGTGCTCTTGGATGGATTTAAGCTAGCGCCTTGTTGAGAGGAAAGTTGTATCCTGTTGAAGGCTAAAAATGTTGATAAAATGCTATAACAAATTTTGGCTTAAGGCATGTGGACAAATAGCTTTCAACTTATCCCTAATTTGTTAAAGTGCTTGAGCTTTCGCTAATGTGCATAGTTTGCCTCTTGTTTGAGCTGGTCAAAGAGAAGAAGGTGGAAGATGAAAGAAGATGAAGATGGGGTGGATCATTTGTGCTTGCATACTGGATACTTCCTTTGTATTCAAGACTGCCTACATACCCTGTGTCCACGGGATCAAAGCACATTACGATAGTGATGAGACATGATGAATATGTAGTTCTGGGCTTATTGATGATGTACGTGATGAAAGATAGAAGGAGATGAAAGATTGGAGGATTATAAGAAGAAAGATGAAAGATGGATGATGAAAGGGGGGCTATCATCTATACCTGAATTAGAGTGCTTCCTTTCCATCTCAGATGTCCTACATACCCTGTGTCCATGGGATCAAGGCTTTGAACGATAGAGATGAGATGTAGTTCTTGTTTATTATGTTGGTGGTTGATGATAAAGGATCAACTTTATTGCTTGGATTTTTTGTGATGTTTTGATTTTTTTGGGATTTGTTTTGCTGTGTTTTTTTATTTTTTTGGATTTTTTACTATGTTTTAGTTTTGGTTTGGATGGTTGCTGTGTTTTGGGTTTGTTTGGATGTTGGTTGTGTTTTGGGTTTGTTTGGATGATATGAGCTAGAGCTATGGATTTCCACTTCTAAATAAGGCTCAACAAGCGCCCCCAGTGTGGGATGAAGTTTGTTAGGGAAATGTTGTAATGGATGTGTTCATGCAGATAGTATGCTAAGGTGCCAAATGATATCTTAACCCCAACAAAGTCCAAACTACAACAACTAGCATGGCAAAGATAAGGGTGTTTATCGTGGAAGGATAAGGGATAATGGCTTGCGATGTTTAGATAGGAACAATAGCAGATTATGAGGTGGATGGAGGCAAGATAGTAGATTGTGATGTTGTGGAAAGATGTGATCAAACAAACTAAGTAAATGATGGAGGTTGGTCTCTACACATAGTGCCTATTTGTTAGGTTTTCACTATGGCACTTATCCAAGGTGCCTGTTTACAAGGTTTTCACCAAAGGATGAATTATTTATCTTGTACTATTTTTTTGTCATCCAAAGCGCCACAAGGTGGTTTTCACTATTGGATGGGTTTTTTTGGGGGGGAATGACAATTACACATGGCACCTATTTGCCAGGTTTTCACCATGGTAATAGATAAGAAGGACTCAAGTGGCTAGTTTGATGAAAGGTTGATAGTCCCATTGTAGATGGATGTCGTCGCATGGACAATGTCATTATGCTCAGAGATGTGGTAAGGGTGATGATTGCATGAAAGGGAGATAGATTAGGTAGATAGTGGATATAAGGATAATGGATAATGATATGTATTCTGTAGGGAAGATATTGGATCATGATGTGGATTATGTAGGGCTTATGCAAAAGCATAGATGAAAGGCTTATGCAAAAGCATGGACCATAGATATAAAATGGTGAGGGAAAATATGTAGGATAATGGATGAAGTTTGGGGAGATGGAGGTATATGGAAATGTTGCAGAATGAAATGGAACCATGACCAATGATTGCACACACCATCATAAACAATGAAGCTTTTGATGGGAAGGTGGTGTAGGAAGTAATGTAGATGTTTGCTTAGGAGATAGGTTATGGGGTGATTTAGGAACCCACATAGACTTAGTATTTTATGATTTTTTCTTTGCTTGTGGGATTTTTGGAATTTTTGAATGGGATGAGATTTGGATGGAAGGAGATGGTTGGGATTTTTGAAAGATAGATAAGGATGCCTCACTAGGCTTGCTTGCTTGTTTACTTAGGAACTGTTGTGTGGTTACACAACACGCCCCATTTTAACTTAGCAAAATAGGGACCCAACTTTTGGCTTGGCTTGTGTTGTCTGCTTTCTGGCGGTTTGGCAAAAATGAGTCAGGTGCATCATCATCATGAAGGTCAGGATGAGGTAGGTCATCATCATGAGGTCAGTTTGTCAAAGTTCATATTTTGTTTCTATGACCTCATATTTAGAAAGAGCTTGAAATTCTAGCCAGGTTTGCCTTTTACATCACCTGAAAATTCGTCCATATGAGGAAGTTATGCACAGTCAAAGTTTTGGTCAAACTTGATAATCGCAAGTGATCATCATATTTTTATATCCTCAGTCATGTTGTCAAGGTCATCCTGATCTTGGTCTATCACCTGATAAAATCATGCAGTCCCAATATCCGGACGTCAATCTTAGGTGATAGTGCCCTTTACCCGTCAAATGACCTTATGCGCATCGTGAGCATCATGTTTTGAGTGTAGCCCGATATTTCATAACAACGAGCATCATGATATTATAACATCACCCGATATTATAATATCATGCTGATATTATAATATCACCCTGCTTAGAAAATCCACCATCTGCATAATTTGCATGCGCATGTCAAAGTCCTATCGGAGGGTCATCATCCTGATCTTTCAAGGGAGGGTCATATTTGCTGATATTCGCTAATATGATGATGATGTCATCATATCCTCCTGATCTCCTTTTGCATGATCATGATGATCACCCTATCTTTTAAGGGAGGGTGATATTCCATTCCTTAGCATGATCATATTTTAAATATCACCCTAGCGCTAACCTGATGATGACCTCAACTCATCCTCATGCTTCGAAGACAGAATATGATGGTTACGTCATCATGATATTCGATGAGGAGGATCATCATATTTTTATCCTGTCATGTTGTCAAGATCATCATGATCTTGTTTGTCTACCCGATATTTTGTAATGTCCTCCTGCCGAGAAATATGACCTTTTGCTAATATCCTGATGACGTCATCCCAATCTGAAAAACGAAGAAGCAAATATCAGGATGACATCATCATCACATTTCCCTTCGGCAGGATATTTTCCAAAACATGATCCAGTTCGCGAATATGATGATGACGTCATGTTCTAAGTTTAACAAAAGCCCCGGATATCCTGATGATCATCATCATCCTAATCTTTCGAGAGGGTTACCTTGGCCGCAAAGGGGTCATATTACATTCACCACCTGATCATCTTCCTTAGGTGACCCGATATTACATTTATCCCCTGATCTTAACTAAACATGACGGTGACATCATCTTTTGCATTTTAATGAAGCCCGGATATGACGATGACGTCACCATCATATTCCATTCCTCAGCAGCAGGATCATATTTCATATCCTCCTATTTTCCTTCGACATGATGATGATGATGATGTCATTCTTTTCCCCAATACACAGAAGCGAAACATGACGGTGACGTCATCTGGACATTCGAAAAGGGGGCGTCATATTTCCAAAATATCATGCAGACGAAAGTTTTAAGTCTTGCTGTCGGCCTTATCTTGAGTTATCATGCCGATAGAACATGTCTTCCCGATGGATGGACATCATCATGATTTTTGGCGTCGGTATAAGTTTAACCGTCGGCCTAATGTAAAACTGTCATTCCGACAGTATGTGGTCACGCCGAAATACATACATGCATCACATACAAAGGCAGACCCGAAATATTATGAAATGCAATTTAATCATTGTATATGTTGCGATGCATGATCATATTTGAACCCGATATACAAGGAAATGGGCGGGAAAATGAAACGATGGTTGACCCGAGTGTTTTTTAACGCTATTTATGCATTTAGTGCATATTTTTCACTGATTTGGGGCCCGATTGCCTGTAGCTGCACATTTTGAGGCCTGGTTAATAAAACGTTTTACTTCCTGTTGTTTATCCACATGATGATGAACTTAATGTTTGTCTGTTTATTTGTAGGAAGTCATGATGCTGTTAGAGCTGTTGCTGAGCATTGTATGGTTGCACATGGAGGCAACATGAACCAGAAGTGAGGAGGATATTGTCAAATATGCTGTTTGCCAGCTGGAGACCGAATCAAATCAAAGATGCTGGAATATTCTCGCCAGCTGTACATTTGCCAACTGGCGAAGCATGTGCTTTTCATCTGGACCGTTGATTATTATGAGAGGATCCTGATCCTTGGATCATTGTAACTATTTTCTGGCATTTGTTCTATATAAGAGCCAGAGCAGGGGGAACAAAAAAGAAGAAATATCTGGCATTAAGGCCGATTACTGTAGAATCAATTAGGAGATCAGATTACTGAGACTAATGAGGATAGAATTGTTGAAATGTCAAGGTTCTTTCTTCAGATCACTGTAAATGTACCTGTTCTTAAGCATACTGAATGGATATGAAGTTTCAGATTACATCCTGATTGTAAATTTTACGTAATCTTCCTGTTGATTTCTGGATATGTACTGGTGAATGCTGTGTTCAACTAGAAGCGCTTTCATTTCATTGCATGTTGTTATCAACTTTTCCTTTGAAGATTTGCACTGGATCATGCAGATTTGTGGAATGTCCTGGTGAAGTATGATTCTAGTTTCCTTCTTTTCATTGCATGTATGGGAGCTTGTATGTCGATCA
Source organism: Cunninghamia lanceolata (assembly GCA_027924645.1). Classification (NCBI taxonomy): domain Eukaryota; kingdom Viridiplantae; phylum Streptophyta; class Pinopsida; order Cupressales; family Cupressaceae; genus Cunninghamia; species Cunninghamia lanceolata. Next base: position 2,515,721 of record BSBN01001965.1, on the reverse strand, counting down.
GTGATCTAAGTCAAGTAGTTTTGGGAATCTCATTCTTTAACCCTTTTCCTTTTTTTAATTTCATAAATTTATCACCATAACTGCAAATCATGATAAATAACAAGCAGAACAGAGAAATATGCTGACATCCCGTAGGTAACTGAAAATCATTAGCATATTTGAGTTAAATGCATGTAGTATTGAAAATATCATGCAAATATCAGCCTGTAGGCACATTATTTGACTAAATTCACAGTGCAAAGGTAGAATTATTGGAGATTTATGCAGAGCAGACATACAGAGCAGGATATTTGGAGAAATAATGATGAACTTTGCAGAAATACGTAAGGCCCCTGAATGGAAAACAGCAACACACATCAACCACTGAGTAACGTCAGTAGATTAAGACCTAATCAATGGAGACTTGGGATCATGAATTCTCTGAATTCATCGTATCTTTCAAGATGAGTAAAGGTTGTTGTGTAACTTTTATTCTATGTTTGTGAATGACTAACATCATGATCAACATAAATTGGCGCTAGAAGGAGGGCTTGAACCTCCGCTCCAGAACATCATCATCAACAGGAACCCAAACCATTTTAGTCATGGGCTCTTCTTGTAGAGTTATAGGCTCAGATGGCATTTTAGATGTACTTGGCTATGATTCTTTGCATTGGTACCCTGAGGCATGAGAATCTTTAGGATTCTTGGTAGGATTTATAGCTTTAGAGGTAGAGGCATCTAAATTTTTATTTTTAAATCCCATGGATTTGATGGAAGCGGGGTTGGAAAAATGAGTGGAAGATTTATGTTTAGACAATGTGTGGATTTGTTAGCCATGATTGGGATTATAAGGGTACTTATTGATAGGGGGATAATTAGGTGTTGGGAGTAATGGTGGTAAGGAAAATGGAGGGATATTAGGAGTTGGAAGTAGTGGAGGTAAATCAGATGGCGGAAGGTGTATGGTCACATGCTTTTGCGATTTATAGGATAATGGAGGTGGAAGAAATGGAGAGAATGTGGATGGTAGGAGTTTAGGAGTTGGGAGAAGTGGAGGAAAATTAGATGATGGAAGGTGTATGTCACATGCTTTTGACATTTAGGGTTCGATGGAGGAAGGATGGCGATAGATGTTTTGGGGACGCAATGTGGTTTTTGATGGGGAATGGTGGACTTAGGATTCATGGAGGAATTACCAACATATTTAGCTTGTGGGAGCATCTAATTGACAATGAGACTAGGGGTATCTTGAGGACTAGACTCAAATTCATCATTAGATGGAGAAGAAGGGGCGGAAGAAATCATGAAAATGGAGGTTCCCTAATAAAGGTTGGTGATATGAAGGGAGGAGTTGTCGATGGTATCCAAATTAGAAGCTTCTCCTACCAAAGAAGGTCCAACTTCTGTATCAGAAATGGATATGGATGAAGATTCTTGCAGTGTGTATTCACCTGGACCTTGTTTAGTGTACTTGATACAGAGATTTGGAGTGGCTTTCCTAGATGATGGCTTGAGTAAGGTGGATGGATCAACATAGGATGAAGATGGATAAGCTTTGGTGTTGATAGGAATACGGTTGGGATTTTGATATTTGGCTTGAAAGGCATGACAAAACTCAAATGGATTGGGATTGGCATGGATAGTAACTTCAACACCATTATATGGAAACTTGAGAAAGCCATGGATGGCCAAGTATGATGTTATAGGGAAGCTTAATATCAAGAATTTGACAACAGGTTTCAGTATTGACAGGACCAACTTGGATAGGCAAATGGATGACTCCTTCAGTATCTCTCTTAGCATCATCATACGCTTTGATAGCAATGACCTTGGAAGTATCAATGTCTTTCTCAGAATATCCTAATTGTTTTATTAGTTTTAGAGAGCATATATTGAGAGCAGCTCCACCATCCACTAGGATTCATTTGATATGGCGTTGGTTTACAAAAACTTCTATGTGGAGGGCTTCGTTATGTGATGGGTTAATGGATGGTCGAAGATCTTCGTTAGACAAGGTGAGATGGCAAGGGGCTATAATGCTGGCTATCATAGATTGAAATTGTGTGGTATTGATATCATTAGGCACCGAAGACTCTTGCAATGCTTTTCCAAGGATAGATTTATGGGTGAGGGATATGCGTAGCATCTCTAGGATGGAGATGTGTGTAGGAGTTTTGCCAATGTGATCAAGGATATTATAATTAGAAGGCAGTCAAGGAGGGTTGATAGCTACTCATTGAATGGTAACACAACCTCTTCTAGTAGTTACAGTGTAATCAAGTGCTTTGCCTTGGATAGTGATGCTAGAAATGTGAGCTTGGCCAATGCGGCCAATCATGGATGACTCATAGTTGTAATGGATAGCATTCCCAGTATGAGGGTTACTTGTCTTATCATGTAGTGGAAGTGGATTCTTGAAAGCATCTAGATCATAGTTCAAAGTTAGTTGGTGTGTCGGTTGTGATGTTAGCAGTATGATTTTAATTAGACCTTGATCAATACAATCTTGAATGACATGTTTTAAGCACATGCAACCATTTGTTTTATGTCATTTGACTCTAAGGTATGCACAATATTCGTTCTCTTTGTACCAAGGAACTTTGAAGACAGGTTCCGTGTTGATTGGAACTTCTGGTAATGTGATATTTCCTGCTTGGGTAAGTTGATGAAAGATTACCTCCATGGGTTCCCCTAAAAGAGTAAATTATCATTGAGGTGTCAGATTTGTTCTTGGTCAATTTCATTTAAAAGGTTAATTAGCTATAGATGCGGCTTGGATGTTAATGGGAGATTTCACTATTTGTATGTTCTTGGCATCCATAAGTCGTCGTTAACAACATTTTTTTTCTTGTTCCAAAAGCTAGATTTATCACTTGAAGATTGAGGATTGTCTTTGTTGTCTCTAAAAGTCTTGATAGTGCCCTTAGCTATTAAAGCTCACTCAATGGTGGTTCCTTTGGAGATAAGTTCATCAAAGGTGCTAGCACTTTGCAATTGCAATTGAAATGAGAGGTCGAGATGAAGATTTTGGACAAAGATGTCAAGTTGTTGTTTCTCAGGTATTTGTTGTGCCACCATTGGGTAAATGATGAGAAAGTTTTACCATTGCGTTGTTTGTTATTGACAAGGTCATTCATATTCACCTCATGTTTAATGTTGACAGAAAAATGGGATCAAAATTTGTTCACTAATTTTGCAAAAGTCTTAATTTTATTGTGTGGTTACACAACAAGCCCCATTTTACCTTGACAAAATTGGGACCCAACTTTTCTTGCTGCTTTGGCTTGTTATTTTCTGCTTTGGGGGGTTTGGTAAAATTAGTCATGCATGTAATCCTATAAGAGGGTGGATATGTCACCATGATGAGGTTAGTTATCAAGGTTAGTAGTTCCCATTATTAACCTCATGGTTGGAAAATGCACAAAATTCCAAGCAAGTTTGCCTGTTAGATCACCCCAAAATTGTCTAAGGGAAGAGAGTTATGTTGAGTCAAAGTTTGGTCAAACCTTTTATCTAGAGGGGGGGTCATATTTCAAACATCAGTCATATTAGATAAGATTGCCATGATATTGGATTATCACTTGATAGTCACTTGGTTCATGATGTGCAGACATCAACTTTAAGTAAGGGCCGATATCTACCCGTCAAACGAATTTAGTTATCTCACGGGTGGTCATATTTTTTACATTAGTCATCTTATGAATATCACCCTCTTTGCAAATATCACCCTATGCCAATATGACGGTGGCGTCATCCAAGTCCAATGAATGAAGAAATCACTCTGAAGATGATGTCATTGTTCCATTCTACCCCAAGGAGGTATATATCCGATGTCCATCATATTCCTTAACATGTCGGTGACATCATTAAAACATAATGATTAAACAATGTCACGAACACAGTGATGTCACCCCGATCTTTTCCAAAGGGGGTCATTTTATCTGTGGGGTTATATTTTGAACAGCCCCTGATCCTAATTTCATGACCCAATATACACATGGTCAAAGTTGACCACATCACCCGATCCTTTGCATTTAGTTTTGCCGCTCAAAGGCAGGGGGTCATTCTATCCAGAAGGGGTCATATTTTGAATATCCCCTAATCTTTTGAAGATCACCCCCCCTTGTTTCCTGAAATTAAATGCACTTAAATGCAGTAGATGAATTCCCACCGATTGCAAATACAAATTGAACACTTGGTAGCATCCATGAATTCCCTGCAGTAGATCAACAGATTTGATCGAGACAATGTAGTTTTACCCTAATTTGCCCTATTGACCTACTTTAAAGGTGAATTTCAAAGGTTATTTTCATTTACCTTGTGAAAAAATGAGAAATTATAGAGCTTGGATGTGAAACCCTCATATAGCTACCTGTTAACGGATTGGATCCTTCAGCGTAATGGAACAGGTGATCTTCAGTATTCACAACCTTTTTCTGTAATTAGTCATCTAACCCAAGAGGAAAGCATTGTCAGGTAAGTAACTGTAAACCCTCCTGTTGTCATTTTCTATATGTTCAGGTAGGGTATTTTTCCTTTCCTATGGTTTGGCTTTGTGAATATATATATCATGATGAAGTAAAGAATAATGGATAGAATATACATGATATAGATATGCATGATGTTTTAGAAATGAATGCGGACACTATAGGGTAAATAGATCATGTTTATTGTAGGAAGCCATGACAGATCTTAGAAGGAATAGGTCTAACTTAGAGTTTCTCAAGCCCATGTTTGTTCGGCCCGAAGGGGTGCAGTTTAAATACGGAGTTATTGGTGATACACACCAAGGAGATATGGACTTGGCAGTATGGTCAACAAGACTAGATCATGATAAGAATAATCCCATTCTGGATGGGGTATATGTTTCAGGAATGTGGCATACAACTAGTTTTTTGTATGCCATGGACACCCCATAGCTGGTAGTGGAATGTGCAAGGAGTTATAACCCTGAAACCAGGTGGGTGGAGAAGCATGGAAAAATATATGCAAACTTTTCAATCAAGGGCATCACTACCACTTTTAATTTGCCAGTTGTGAAGAAGGTGGTGAGTGTGGACCTACGCAAGCTAGAAATAGAATATAATAACAAGAAGAAGAATGCGAGGAAGAGGATCTATCAATGTAGGTCAAAGAGCAACATCTATGTCACCTCAGCTAAATTACACATACATTTATATAAGTTTGATTTTGATGATGAGTACCAGTATATGATTGCCCTACTGAGCAGGATGACGAGTAAACCTCATGCTGAAATTTTGAGAACTAGATGTTTGGGATCATCCAGATGGTCTCATATGCAGATAACAAGCTATTATGGGCTAAGATCATCAGTGACACACTGGTTGAAGGAATGAGGAACCTGGGAGGCCAAACATGTTTATTTTAAATGACCTCATATGTGGTGTACTCATTGGATTATAAGGGAACCTTTGATGCCTTGAAGATAGTGGGTAAGGCTGGTGGTGATGCTGATGATGCCCACATATGGGATCACTATCCCTAGTTATAAAGGAAAGATTACCTCCTGGACTACAAACTCATGAATGATGCATTCTCTATGTATCTGATTAGAACAATGGAGGAGGACAGGACTAAAAGGCTAAGCATGGAAGCTCAGGAAGTTTTTTATAGGCATGGGGCCTAGTTTATCCAGTTTGCCACCTTTTCATACATCAGGATAGAGGGATTTAAGGGACAGCCTCTTATGTTGCCAAGATACCCTACTGATGGGGTTGTCTTGATGGAATTTTCTAGGTAGGTGTCTACAATAGTTGAGGCCTACAAGGCACAAAAGAAGATACCTCTAGTGTTATACCCAATATCTATGGGTTGGTACATGTGCTCAGATTTAGAGAGCATAAAACATGTCATGGGAGGACTAAAATTGATGTATCTATAGCTATTTCCCTTTGCCAGATCTTATGATCCTTATGGAAGGATGCAGAAAATACTAGGAAAATTGATACACCAAAAGCATCTAGAAGACTTATGGACCGACTATGATGATGAAGCTGAGGTGAGAAGAAGTACCAGAGGCTCACCTTGAACCAAATAAAGACCTTTGACTGCATCCTGGTGCCGGTACAGTTGAGGAAGGATGATGGAAAGACCATGTACAATGAGTATGAGGACAAAAAGGTGTATAATGCACCATATCAGCCCCTGATCTTACACAGCCAGAGGATATATTCTTGGATCAGCTGACAAGTGGGGTGATCCAGTTAACCCAAGCCTAGATGGATGAAGAGATAAACATATTGAAGAAAAGGGGTGTTGCCCTTACAGTTGATGCCAAAAAGAAGAGGCAAGAAATATTTGATGAGGAATATGATGATTTCCTCAATGAAAAGAGAAAATCTAGTGGGGAAAGATTGCCCACACAAAAAGAAAGGAAAGGTCCCCCTAGAGGTAATAAAAATGAAGATGAACAAATGGGGGTGATAATTGAGTGGATTTCCATGTCAACTGCAAGTGCATCTACATCAGCTTAGGCATCTGCATCATCTACACAGAGTTCTATTGAAAAGCCAGAGACTAATAGGATTTTGAGGCCAGCTGTTGAAACTACAGAAGTGCAAGTAGAGGGCCAAGCCTTGTAGTAGGAAGTGGAAGAAGACATCACTTTGGAAGAAGAGTAGCTAAATAAGGAGCCTACAGGTGATGACCTGATGGTGGTCAGCAAGAAGAGGAAGGTGATGCCACTGATGTCACCCCCCAAGAAGCAAAGAACAATGATGAGGGGTAATAACATGGCCGACCGCCGACCCTATTATATTGAGAGGAGCCGGTGGTGAAGCATTAACAAAGGAACTACAACATGATGTTCCCCTTCCCACCATAATTAAATTTAAAACTGAGAAGGCAGAGGAACAAATGAAAGAAATGTTGATGATGAATTCGTTCAGAGTGCGGCTTCTGAACAAATGGAGACTCTCGCTTCCAACACCTGCATGACCCCTCATGCGACCCCATTAGCATAGATGGTAGTGTTAGAGGAAATAAAGCAAAAAGAGGAGGAAGTAAAACAAGGTAGCCCAGAGAGGGTAGCCCAATAGATAGGGCTCAATAATTTGGTTGAGTAGGTGACTAGCCTTGCTGTTGTAGATTTAACATATAGGGGTGATGTAAGCCCAAAAGATAAAGCAGGTGCACCTGTCCAACCAAAGAAGATTGAAGTGGCCAAATAGCAAGAAAAGGATAGCAATGCTCCTAATATGGGTCAGAAACAACATGAAATACCCATAGAACTAAAAATAGTAGAAGTTCAACAGAAGAGTGGGGGTGATAAAGATATATTAGGTGTTGCTACTACTCACACTCAGGGAGATCTGGGAGATGCATCAAGAATAGAAGATAAATTAGGTTAGGAGGACCCTAAGCCACAGGACATCAGTGCATCAGGTGCAGAACAAGAAATGACCCTTGATTAGGGTGATGCACAAGGCCAAAATACACAGACATCCATGGATGTCAATATGCCACTAGGTGAGAAAGACAATAAGGAGGATGAAAATTAGAAAGAGGGAGTACAAGATCAAGCACAAGATCAGAATGTGGACATTCCACATGATCCTCCTTTGCAAAAGGTGACCCCTCAGCATGAAGAACTTCAATAGGATCCCCCTCATGAGGAACTACATGAGGAAGAAATTAAGAAAGTGCCTTCTCCACCAAGAATAGAAGAAGATACTAGAGAACAAGGTGGACATGATATTGACAGAGGTCACGAAGGATCTAGAGATGATGTTTCTCAGTGGCTGGAAAAGGAGATAAGTATGGAACAAGGGTCAGAGATCCAAGAATTTGATGTCTCTACCTTGTTCACTAAAACAATGATGAAGCCAAGGAGGAAGGCCAGATTAACATCAGCCATAAAGAGAGATCCTTCTACAAGTAGAAGGACTGCATAGGTAACACTTCCCACAGTAGAAAAAGAGAAAGGCAAGATCACCCTAGAGGAATTCCAAATCACAACTGTTGATTTAGGTTTTGCCAATGAGGACCAGGAAGGTCAAGAAGGGAAGGACATTTTTGATTCTTTGACCCAAAGGGTGAAGAAGGAGAAAGAGAAAAATAAAATACATAAGGAGCACATTGCTCAGCTACATTATTTCATAAAAGTGGTGATCAATCCTAATAATACGCCAATTGATCTGGCAGTCCCATTAACTACCATATCCTAGGAAGAGGTCACCAAGTTGGACCTAATGAAACATGAGGCAATGGTCATGGAGAAGTGGATGCTATCAGCTCTCACTAGAGCTGAGGATGTATTAAGAACCTCATTACAAAGATGGAATTCTTTAAGCAGTCTAAAAACAAAGGTAGATAAAATGCAAAATGATACAGGAAAAAGGTCATTCTAGTTGGAAAAGGACCTGATTGCTTTAAGTGAAATGAAGAGAATTAATCCACAAGTCTTGATAAGCAATCAAGTATTGAATAATAATATTACCCTGCTAATAAGCATATGGTATGAAGATATCAGGTTTGAATGTGATATCTTGAAGAAGTGCAACAGCAAGCTTAGGGATATAAGTGTAAAGCTGCACAACATGATGGCAGATGAAGCAGAGATCCTTGAAGCCCTAGAAGAAAGGTAGAGGGCAAAATTGAAAATTATGATGCAAACTTTGCTATTAAAGTTCTACATGATAATTTCAAGTTGGTAGCAGATGACCCCCTCACCCACCTGACAGAAGAAGTAATGAATAAAATCATGAGGGTAAAAGTCAAAGTAGAAAAATATAATGAGACTTTGAAAAGAAGGAAAGGTAAGCTGGAAGCTCTCAAAGCTAAGTTCTAGTCTCATAAACATGCAATAACAAAAGCCAGAATACAAGATGGGGGAGAGGTGGATAAAATAGTGCAAGCATATGAACACATCAGGACAGCAGTGAAGGTCCACATACAAGAGGAGGTATATTAAAGTGACAGTGATACTGAAAGTAATGAAGATGATGACAATGGAGAAGAAGAAGAAAATGAAAAAGAGGAACTTGAGCAATGAATGAAGATGCACTACTAAGTGAATGTATGCATAAGGTACTCATAAATAATGAGTCAAACAGATGGTTGCTAGCTGGCAACTTGTGCCATGAGGAAGATTTACTAAGTCATAGGCTAATTGTCAACCATTGATCTTTATTAACAAATCTTGATCGTTGGTCAATTGTAGCTACCTCCTCACCTTGTTCTATAAAAGGTGCAGGGGTGCAAATTTTTAGACATTCAAAACTTAATTGAAATTTGATTGCTAAAAATTTTAGGACTCATTTCAAAGTTATTGTAAATGTACATGTTATGCATACTTAATGAAAGAGAAGCCATTTTGATTACAAATCATCATAAATCTTGAATAATCTGTGACTGAAATCTAGATATATGCATTGATTAGCTACTTCCCTTGGAGTGCTTTTCAGCATGCATGTATTGTTTTCATTCCTAGTTCCTTTGAAGTCAGCATCAACCATATCTAGCTATGGAATATCTTGGTGACCTATGATTTGATTTCTTCTCTTCATGAATGTATCTTGTATGTATGTGATTCAATGACTAAAGATTCACTAAAAGTAGAAGTATTCTTTTAAATTTATTTCAATTTCATAATAGATCATCTCCATAATTGCAAATAATAGAGAATCAAAAGCAAATAAAAATGAAATATGCAGACATCCCATAGATAATTGAAAATATAGAGCATATTTAGAGTAAAAGCATGTCAAATTGGTAAATATCATGTAAATTTAGATAAATATCCATGAAATACATGTAAATATCCACTTATAGACACATCATTTGAATAAATATATAGTGTAGAAGAAAGAGCAAGTTCATAATGATCAATTATCAGAAGAATTGACCAAACTTAAAAATAACTTAGCAATCCTTGAAAATAGAGTAGAATTAACCTCTATGTGGAGTGAATTTATAGGAAACAGTGCAATACTGATCATCTAGACAAATGTAAGACCCCTTGAAATGGAAAACAACATGTCACATCAACCTTTGAGTAACGTCAGATGATCATGACCTGATCAATGGAGACTTGGAGTCATCAACTTATCGTAAGTTGATCGTACTTTACAAGATAATAAAGGTTTGTTGTGCAAATTTTTATGCATGTTGTTATGATTAACAATCATCATCAACATAAATTGGTGCTAGAAGGAGGCCCTCATCATTAGATTTGTCTAACTTGATGACACAGATAGAAAGGTAATACTCACGTAGCTTTGTATTTCAAATCGTGTGCAAAGATTTGTTGTTTTGAGTCCACGTATGCTTGTCCTTTGCAAAGTTTTCAAAATTGAGCGTAAATATTTCAAGCTTTGTGGTTGATCACCATGATATTCAAAAGATAATCTCTATTTCAAGCCTTTTTACTAAAAGCTTTGAGGTCAGTTGCTTAAGAGACTTGATATCCTAGTGCTTGTGTCCAACAGCCTCATATCACCTCATATTTGCATCATTATTGCAAATATTGCACAAATATCTAATCAGTTTCAGATTCTAATCATAAATACAGCCTTTGCTAGAGTGTTTTAACCAATCTTTATAGTAAACAAGACAATTTTCCTTAAAATTCAAGAAATCTTGGCTCTTAGGCCAAATACCAAGTCTGAATCCAGTGGACTCTTTGAATAATTGCCTATCTGGAGATTCAGACCTAGAACAATAGATATTCATCATTCTCCTGGTTCTAGTGCATCAGGAGCTTCACCGGATCACACTCCAATAACTCCTATTGGGTTGCAAATACCTACAGGACCACCTACCACAGTTCCAGTCCAACCTCCACCAGTCATAATGTCATTCTTTATTGCAGAGTCACCTCTGACTTTTACTACATATCATCATTTACCTAAAAATTTTGACAAGATTTGTCCTAAATATCATCCATATCAGGATGCTGATGATCACATTAGAACATTCAAGGAAGCCTATTGTAGAGCTAGAATTGAACATTAGGATGTGGCATGCAGGTTATTTCCATTTTCCTTAGGGGAAGAGGCATATAATTGGTATATCAGTCATGGTCAAGGTTCAGTCAGTTCATGGGTTGTCTTGGAGAAACCATTTAAGGATAGATTCAAAATACCTATAGATCCTTCAATGAATTATCATCTGTTTGCCACAATCAAGAGATTTGAGGGAGAACCTATTGCCAATTTCAATGCAAGATTCCAAAATATGCTCTCAAAGCTAGTTGCTCCCTATATTGTAATAGATGAAGCTGCTAGGAGTATATACTACTCAACCTTAGATCCCCTGACTTCTATGTTTATCAGGAGAACACATCCTGGTGTCACAACCTTGGTAGGAACTTTTGAAGAAGCTGTCAAAGTTAGTTAGTAGTTGATTCTCGCTCCAACACCTAATATTATGTTTCCTACACTCCCTATTTATCCTACATATCCTACTCAACAACAAACCAATGGAGCCATGATACCTCTAGCTGTAATGTCAAGTCCTTTACAGATACCTCCACTCAGTATCATGCCACCTCCAAATGGAAATGGTCAAATGCTACAATATCCAGGACATACACAGGTACCTCAGGTTGTGGAACAGTCTAATAATTATAACAATGGCTCTTCCTTTTTCAAGCCTCAAACAGAGAATCTAGTAGCCAAAGTTCAGGAAGAAAAAGAAGAAATTAAAGAGATATCAGCACAACTGAGGAAACTCACTACTGAGATCACTCATTTGAGGAGTCATAATTTCTATTCTCAACCAAATTAGAATAGAGGATATGCCAATGGTAGATCTAATTATCCTAATAGGGGTTACAATAACAACTACAATAACAACAATGGCAACAATAATCCTCCTAGACAACCTAGAGTGTGGAACACTAGGCCAAACAATGGTTCTTTGCCATCACCCCTAGATAATCAACCTCCTAGTGAACCTAAGAAGACCACTAGAGTGAACCTGGTAGAGGTAGCTCTTACAAACTGGTGCAGGATACATAATACCAATGCTCATGCAAAGCTGGATTGTCCTCAGTTTAGGATAGCCACCAGTATATTCCAAACTGAAGTGTCTAATACTACAGGTAATCCACCTTATGTTGAAGGAAATGAAATTGTCCCATGTGGATATGATTTTGCTCTAATGCTAGAAAGTTTCATCAATCATCCTCATCAGCAGACAATGTCACCTCATGAGAATTACACCTTAACATGTGAAGAGTTAGCTATGGCTTTTGAAACCAATTATGTTTTTCCATTTGAAGATGAAAATGAGCCATCAATTGAACATAAAGAAGTACATGCTTATCAATAGCATTATCAAGGTAGACATAATTACAACCTAAGGAATAACTCCAACCAACCTGCTGGTCCTTTGACCACATCCTTGCCTCCAAATAATTTCAACACTCTTGATCATAAGGCAAGTAATAACCTTGGATTTCCTAAAGTTAACACTTAGTACTTAGCACCACAAATGCTGTACCAAAAGCTGGTAATCAACCCCCCTGAGTCTGATAAATTGGTCACATACTTAGCAGATGAAATGAAAAAGATCAAGATCAGTCTGTCATTGTCAGAACTACTCAAAACCCCAGCTATCAAAAAAGCCTTCATGAAATGCTTAGATGATCCTACTCTGAAAGAAGATAATCACACCTTAGGTTAGACTAGAAATAAATATCATGCTATTAGGGATATTAATGCTAAACACAAAACTCCATCCATTGTTCAAGCTACAGAGACTTCACACATGACCCTTTACAGAGATAAAGGCGAGTCACCTCCTTTTCTCCTTACCATAAGGATGTTTAGTAAGAATTTGCATAATTGCTTAGTAAATTCTGGAGCATCTACTAATGTAATGCCCTTGTCCATATGTAATGCCTTAGGGTTGCATCCTACCTAAAGAAAGTAACACAGTTAGATAAAACAGAGGTGAGTATAGTAGGAGAATTAACTCACATCCATATGCAGTTAGCATCAGATCCAAGAATCCAATACTACATTGATATTCAGGTAGTAGATATACCAAATACCTATGGGATGCTTCTCAGCAGAAATTGGTTGAAAACACTCAATGGATACATGTCCACTGATTTTAGTCACATGTGGTTACCTTGGAAAGGAATACCTAACCAAATAAGGATAGATGCTGAACCTTGCATGAAACATATGATCACTGAATACAATAAAACCAATGAGATCATGTATGTAGAAGTTGAACCCGGAGTGTATTCCATCAGACCCCAGACCATCAAGATAGAGGAGATCCTCATGTATGATGTTCATGTTGATAATGACAGTCTTCAGAATGATAGAATAATTTTAGAGTCTTATTGTAGCTCTAAAAATGAGATAGAAGTAGATCACTTCAAGAAATTTGAGATGCACTTGTCCAAAGAGATCCAATGTTGCCAATTGTTAAAGATACCTGTTGAAAATGTCCTAATTGAAGGATGGTATAGATTACATGATGAGGCACATTCTGAAAAGACCTGTGATACTTGCTTAGACATGATGGAACTGGAATAGGCATGCAGTGGGCCATCATCATCATCCGGGGTAAGTTTTGTAGATAGTGATAGTGATAATGACTATTGTCTATCATTTCTAGGAACAGAAGAAAGCACATATCATGATGAAAGTCCTATCTAGATGATAGAAGAGGTGTTGGTGTGTAGTAAGAGTAATCCTAAGAGTAACAAGAATATCACCCCAGGAACCGATTGCTTGGTTGAGTTAGATTATGAAATATCTGATGAAGATAGAGATAGTAATTTGTCCAAGTTTGAAGAATTTTTATCAAAACAGATTCAAAAGATTATATAGCAGCAAAGATCCCCACAAGATGTCCTAATTGAGGGATGGTGCAGGTTACATGAAGCACCACATTCAGAAACTACTTGTTCATTATGTTTGCATATTTTGAAAAGGCAGATGTTGCCTTGTTCAAAAGATTTTCCTTCTAATGATAAGGAAGAAGGAGGAATATTAGCTTCACATCAGCCAGATAAGGTGAAATTTGAGAAGATTGAAACACAAAATTAAAATGGATATCAAATGGTGCAGCTACCAGAGCTAAAAAGAAAAGAAAAGGCCCAGACAAGCCTTTAACTAAAGATAAGCAATGGATCCTCAGGTTTGATAGATCTAAATCAAAACAAGGGGCTGGAGTATGAATAGATCTTATTGACCTAGATGGTAAATCCTACTTAGCAGCATATAGATTGCAATTCCCCTGCATGAATAATGTGACAGATTATGAAGCCTTGATCCATGGGATATTGTTTGCACTCAGAAAGAAAGAAAAGATTCTGCATGTCTATGGAGACTCAAAATTGGTAGTAAGACAAGTAAGAGGTATATATTCTTGTAATTACAAGAAGTAGTCTAATTACAGACATAGGGTATGGGATCTGATAGAAGATTTTGATGCATTTAACATCACCCATGTGCTTAGCAAACAAAATCATAGGGCAGATGCCTTGGCCCAAGCTACAAGTACTTTGGAACCATTGTCCATATCTAGTTTGAAGATATTTTTAGTTGAATTAGTGTCAGTACCCTCTATACCAGACAACGTAGTTAACCTTCAAGTGTTTGATGATGGTTAGCACATTTTAGACTTCATATCCAATAGAGATGTGTTTGATGCACAGATCATAGATGAAATAAATGTGGAAGATCATATCTAGGAAGAAGAAGAAATCATAGAGTTGCCTAGTAACAAGATTCCTAAAGGAATGATAGAGTTGGAAAGAGCATTTGACTTAGATAACATGCTGAAACAAAAAGATCTCCCTAAAGCAGATGGAGGAGAGTATTCACAAGTTAACATAGGACATAATGAAGAAAAAAGGAATGTCCTGATTGGAAGAGTGTGTACAGAAGAAGAAATGCTAGGGATAACCCAAGGACTTAAAGATTACATTCATGTTATTGCCTAGACATATGATGAGTTGAAAACTCATGATACATCAATCATTACTCATACTATACTGTTAAGGCTAGATGTCAAGCCTTTTAGATAGAAATAGAGACCTATTAATTCTTTGCTGGAGCCCATCATTTTTGAAGAAGTGAAGAAATTGCTTAATGCCAGGATCATATTTCCTATGAGACATTCCACATGGGTGGCCAACTTGGTCCCAGTAAGGAAGAAGAATGGTGACATTAGGTTGTGTGTAGACTTCAAAAATTTAAATAGAGCTTCTGAAAAGGATAACTATCCTTTGCCTTCTTTGGATGAGCTCTTGTAGATTGTAAATGGTGCAAAGATGATGTCATTTTTAGATGGTTTTTCAACTTACAACCAAGTGATGGTAGACAAGATAGATAGATTGAAGACTGTGGTCACCACTAAGTGGGGAATATTCACCTACAGGCGCATGCCTTTTGGATTGATAAATGATGGAGCCACTTTTCAGCAAGCAATGGATACAGCCTTCAGGGGGCTAATTGGTAAATGCATCGTCATATACATGGATGACTTGACAGTTTTCTCTAAAGAGAGAGGGAATCATGTAGAAGACCTCAGGAAAGTACTAAAGAAATGTGAACATTATGGAATATCCCTAAACCCTAAGAAATGCATATTTGGGGTAACCACAGGGAAGTTATTAGGTCACCTGATAATAGAGAATGGGATCATCATCAACCCTGAGAGAGTAGAATCAATCATGAAGATACAGCTTCCTAGTAGTAAGAAGGAGCTCAAATCTTATTTTGGTAAGATCAATTTCATTAGAAAGTTCATTACTAGTTTTGTAGAAATTGTCAGACCATTGAATGCCATGCTCAAGAAGGATGTTAAAATTGAGTGGACACCTGAAACTAAAGAAGCTTTTGAAGATATGAAGAAAGCCATATCTAATGCTCCTATTCTAATTAGTCCAAATTATACCAAAGATTTCTACATTTACTCATTTGCTTCAGAGCATACATTTGTAGCAATACTAACACAAATAAATGAGGCTAAAGAAGAAAAGCCTATAGCCTCCATGAGTTGTGTTGTGTGGTTACACAACACGCCCCATTTTGACTTGGCAAAACAGGGACCCAGCTTTTGTTTTGGCTTGTGTTGTCTGTTTCTGGCGGTTTTGGTAAAAAATAGGTCAGGTGCATCATCATCATGAAGGTCAGGATGAGGTAGGTCATCATCATGAGGTTAGTTTTTCAAAGTTCATATTTTGTTTCTATGACCTCATGGTTAGAAAGAGTTTGAAAGTTCATGCAGGTTTGCCTTTTGCATCACTTGAAAATTCGTCCATATGAGGGAGTTGTGAGCAGTCAAAGTTTTGGTCAAACCTGATAATTGCTATATGAGCATCATCATCATGATATTTGAAAAGCCCCCCGATAATATCCTGAGGTTGAAACATCCGGACGTCAAGTTTAAGTCGTTGTAATCTCTTCCCGTCAGGCGGTCTTTTATATCGACAAAGGTCATCATCATGATCTTACTTTATCACCTGATGAAAATCATGCAGTCCCGAAACATCCGGACGTCAATCTTAAATGCTAGTGTGTTTTGCCCGTCAAGCGAGCATCATGATATTCTAGCATCATCAGCATCATGATATTCTCGCATTGCATCATCATGATATTTGGCATCACCCGATATTATAATATCATGCTGATATTATAATATCACCTTCCTTAAGGAAATCTGCCATCTGCATAATTTGCGCGCGCACGACCAAGTCATGTTGAACATCATCATCATGACCTTTCCCTACCCGACATTTCTTAATATTATCCTGCCGACAAGTATAAACGTTTGCGAATATGATGATGACGATGACGTCATCATCACCTTCTCCTTCGGCAGGATTTTTTCCAGGGCGTGATCCATTTCGCCAATATGATGATGACGATGACGTCATCTTCGAAGATTAACACGAGCCCCGGATATCCTGATGACGTCATCAGGACTTTCAGCAGGATCATATTTTTGATCGCTCAGTGCGAATATGATGATGATGATCATCATCATCCTGATCTTTCGAGCGGGTTGCCTTGGCCGAAAAGAGGGTCATGCTGCTTTCATGACCTGATCATCTTCCTTGGAGGGAACCCGATATTCCATTTACCTCCTGATCTTGACGAAACATGATGATGACGATGACGTCATCCCTTTGCATTTTAACCAAGCCTGATGATGACGATGACGTCATCATGATTTTCCTCAGCGGCAGGATCATTTTCCGAGCCCTCCTGTTTGTCTTCATCATGATGATGATGACGATGTCTTTCTTTCCCGAATGTGCAAAAAACAAAACATCCTGATGTACTTTCCATCAGAGCATTAGGAAAGGAGGATCATCATATTTCAAATATCCTGCGGACAGACAAGAGGCATATAGTTGGTCATCATCATGATTTTTTTTTGGCGTCGGTATAACTGTTGCCGTCGGCCTGAGGTAAAATTGTCACTCTGATCATATGTAGTCACGCCGATGCAAATATGATGATGATGCAGAGCCGGTTTCTAAGGATGGTTGAAAGGCGATTATTTCCTTGTATAATCTGAGATCATCATCATCATATTTTGAACCCGATATACAAGAAAATGGGCAAAAACATGAAGCGATGGAAATCTGAAAGCCTGACTACCTGATTTTGGTCAACGAGGGTTGACCTGGTTGTTTTCATGCTGTTTATGCATTTAGTGCATATTTTTCACAGGTAAGACCTGTTTGCCTGTTGCTGCACATGGGGAGGTATGTTTAATAAGGTGTCTGCTTCCTGTTGTTTATCATGATGATGATGAACCTTATGTTTGTCTGTTTACTTGCAGGAGATCATCATGATGCTGCTAAAGCTGAATATTGAGGTCATGATGCTGCTGAAGCTGAACATTGAAGTCATGATGCTGCTAAAGCTGAATATTGAGGTCATGATGCTGCTGAAACTGAGCGTTGAGATCATGATGATGCTGCTGAAGCTGAGCATTACAAAGTTGCGCATAGAGTCAACAGGGACCAGACATGAGGAGGATATTGTCAAATATGCTGTTCGCCAGCTAGAGGCTGAATCAAGTTGAAGATGCTGGAATATTCTGTGCCAGCTGTACATTTGCTAACTGACGAAGCATGTGCTTTTCATCTGGGCCGTTGATTGCTATGAGGGGATCCTGATCCTTGGATCATTGTAACCGTTTTCTGGCAGTTGCTCTATATAACATCCAGAGCTTGTCATTTTAAGGAGGGGGGAGATATACATTAGAATACACAGACGCATCTGGCGCAAAGAGTCAATTACTGTAGAATAAGTTAGGAGATCGGATTACTGAGACTAATGAGGATAGAATTGTTGAAATGTCAAGGTTCTTTCTTCAGATCACTGTAAATGTACCTGTTCTTGAGCATACTGAATGAATATGAAGTTCCAGATTACATCCTGATTGTAAATTTTACGTAATCTTCTGTTGATTTCTGGATATGTACTGGTGAATGCTGTGTTCAACTGGAAGCGCTTTCATTTCATTACATGTTGTTGTCAACTTTCCTTTGAAGCTTTGCACTAGATCATGCGGATTTGTGGAATGTCCTGGTGAAGTATGATTTCTAGTTTTCCTTCTTTTCATTGCAAGTATGGGAGCTTGTATGTGAATCAGTGATCTAAGTCCAGTAATTTTAGGAATCTCACTCTCTAACCCTTTTCCTTTTTTCAATTTCATTAATTCATCACCATAACTGCAAATCATGATAAATAACAAGCAGAAACAGTGAAATATGCTGAAATCCCGTAGGTAACTGAAGATCCTTAGCATATTTGAGTTAAATGCATGTAGTATTGAAAATATCATGCAAAGAATCATAAATAATGATAGAAATCATGCAAATATCGGCCTGTATGCACATTATTTGACTAAATTTACAGTGCAGAAGTAGAATTGTTGGAGGCTTATGCACAGCGAACATCCAGAGCAGGATATTTGAAGATGATGATGATGAACAGTGCAGAAACACGTAAGGCCCCTGAATGGAAAACAGCAATACACATCAACCACTGAGTAACGTCAGTAGATTAAGACCTAATCAACGGAGACTTGGGATCATGAATTCTTTGAATTCATCGTATCTTTCAAGATGAGTAAAGGTTGTTGTGTAACTTTTATTCTATGTTTGCGAATGACTAACATCATGACCAACATAAATTGGCGCTAGAAGGAGGGCCAAAGGATTGAAGATCACATTCATCATCAGTATTTCCAGGTTTGATAACGCTCAGAGTAAGGTAACTTCAGATCGTTTGTGAATTTCATCATATTGCGTAAATATTTGCTGCGACAAGTTTGTATTTGCACATTCTGTGTAAAGATTTCCAAATTTCACATAAATATTGCAAGCTTTACAGTAGATCTCTTTAGATTCACTAAATATTGGCCAAAGATGCATAAATTTGTTCAAGCTTTGAGGATTTGAGCCTTAAACACGCGAGATCTGGTGCTACTGGTCGAAATATCCCAATATCCTGTCATATTTGCAGTATCTTCGAAAATATTGCGCAAATATTCAGTCTGATTTGCAAGTTGACCGCAAATATCACCTCGTCTGGTGGAATCCAGCCAATATTTGCAAAGTTTCAGCTAATTGGCCTCCAAATTGAGAAATCCTGGCTCACAGGATAAATACCAGGTCTAGACATAGTGAAATTTTTGAAGAATTGCCTGTCAGAGGTTTTAGACCTAAGACTGTAGACGTTCACCATACTCCAGAGTCTAGTACGTCCAGAACTTCACCAGGACCTCCTCCTGTAACTCCCGTTGGTTTGCAAATACCTTCAGGTATACCAGTGACACCTTCTGTTCAACCTCAGGGTATACCTTTAGTCCAACCTCAGCCAACTGCACCACCAGTTCAGCCCCCTCAGGTTGCAATGTCGTTCTTTGCAGCCGAATCACCATTGACCTTTACTGCGTATCATGAGTTACCAAAGTATCCGGACAAGCTTTGTCCAAAATACCATCCTTATCAGGATGCAGATGATCATATCAGGACGTTTAAAGAAGCTTGCTGCAGAGCCAGAATTGAGCATCAGGATGTGGTGTGCAGATTATTCCCTTTTTCCTTAGGGGAAGAGGCATATAATTGGTTCATCAGTCTTGGTCAATCTTCTGTAGGTTCGTGGGCTGTCTTAGAGAAGGCCTTTCTTGACAGATTCAAGGTCCCTATTGATCCATCCATGAATTACCACCTGTTTGCCACAATTAAGAGATTGGAGCATGAACCTATTGCAAATTTCAATGCTAGGTTCCAGAAAATGTTGTCCAAGCTAGTTACCCCATATGTGGTGGCTGATGATGCTGCCAGAAGTATTTATTATTCAGCCCTGGATCCATTAACCGCCATGTTCATCAGGAGAACACATCCTGCGATCACCACATTGACAGGAGCTTTTCAAGAAGCTATCAAGGTAAATCAACAGCTGATACCTGCTCCTACTCCAAATATAGCATTCCCTGCTTTGCCTGGCATGCAGTCACAATATCCAGCACAGTATCCTGCAGCTTATCCTTCACAATATCCTGCACAATATCCAAATGGAGCAGTGATGCCCCCAGCAATCATGCCTGCACCTTTGCAAATACCCCCATTGAGTATCATGCCTCCTCCTAATGGAAATGGCCAATTGCCACAATATCCTGCACATACTCAGACACCTCAGGGTACAGACCTATCCCACAATAACCATGGATCTTCCTTTTTCCAGCCTCAGCCTGAAAATGTAGTGGCCAAAGCTCAAGAGGAGAAAGAGGAAATCAAAGAAATTGCTGCTCAGTTGAGAAAGCTCACCACAGAAGTAACACACTTGAGAAACCAAGGGTTTTATTCACAGTCAGGTCAGAATAGGAGTTATTCCAATGACAGACCAAATTACCCTGACAGAGGATACAACAATAACTTCAACAGTAGTGCTGCAAATAACAATAATCCTCCTAGGCAGCCCAGAGTGTGGAACTCCAGGCCAAATAATGGCTCATTACCATCACCCCTAGACAATCAGCCTCCTGGTGAAGCCAAGCAGACTACTAGAGTCAATCTTGCTGAGGCAGCCCTTACCAATTGGTGCAGGATTCACAACACCAATGCACATGCAGAATTAGATTGTCCACAATTTAGGATTGCTGCCAGCATCTTTCAGACTGAAGTGTCTAATACTTCTGGAAATCCACCTCAGGCAGAAGGAAATGAAATAGTTCCTTGTGGATATGATTCAGCTTTTGTGCTGGAAACCTACACTAATCAGCCTCATCAAGAATATAATCAGACCTGTGAAGAATCTGCCTTAACCTTTGAAGCAAATTATGTCTTCCCTTTTGAGGATGAAAATGAACCTACAAGAGAGCATGAGGAAGTACATGCATACCAGCAGCAATACCCTGGTAAGCACAATTATAACCTGAGGAGTAATGCCAACAGACCTGCCGGTCCATTGACATCATCTCTACCTCCAAATAACTTCAACACACCTCCTGATCCTAAGGCTAGCAATAACCCTGGGTTCCCTAAGGTGAATGCTCAGTACTTGTCTCCTCAAAACACAGTAACAAAAGTTACAAATGCACCTCATGAGTCTGACAGGTTAGTCAGCTATTTGGCTGATGAAATGAAGAAAATCAAGATCAGCCTGTCCCTATCTGAGTTACTGAAAACTCCTGCCATCAAAAGGGCATTCATGAAGTCGCTGGATGATCCTGCTTCTAAAGAGGATAATCACCTTTCGAGTCAATCCAATAGCAGAGACCATACTGCTAAAGATAGCACTGTCAAGCCCAAAGTGTCAGCCACAGTCCAAGCTGCTGAAACCTCTCACATGACCTTGTACAGAGATAAAACTGAATCACCACCGTTTCTCCTCACCATAAGAATGTTCAGTAAGAATTTGCACAACTGCTTAGTTGATTCAGGAGCCTCAACTAATGTTATGCCTTTGTCAATATGCAACGCATTAGGACTGCATCCTGCTAAATCCTTAAAGAAAGTCACTCAACTGGACAAGACAGAAGTAAGTGTCGTAGGAGAACTCACTCATATTCACATGCAGCTAGCGTCTGATCCTAGGATCCAGTATTACATTGACATTCAGGTAGTTGACATACCTGATACATATGGGATGTTGCTTAGCCGGGACTGGTCTAAAACGCTTAACGGATACATGTCCACAGACTTCAGTCACATGTGGTTGCCATGGAAAGGTATACCTAATCAGATCAGGATTGATGCTGAGCCTAGGATGAAACATATGATCACGGAATATAACAGAACAAATGAGATCATGTATGTAAACGTAGAACCTGGAGTTTATCACATCAGGCCGCAAACTGTCCAAATAGAAGAGGTCCTGATGCTTGATGTTCATCATCATCATGATGATGATTATCATGAGGATATGCCAGTTGTAGAACTTAATAATGATCCTGATAATGACAATGAAATAGATCGCTTCAGGGATTTTCAGATGCATTTATCTACTCAGATAAAACGTTGTCAATTATTAAATATACCTGCTAATGATATTTTGATTGACGGATGGTGCAGATTGCATGGAGAAGCACACTCGGAAAAGACTTGCGAGCCATGCTTAGACATGATCATGCTGGAGCAGACGTATAGTGAGGCATCATCATCATATTCCGAGGTGAGTGCTACATCTGATGATGATGATGATACTAATTTTTATTTGTCTTCTGCAGGAACAGAAGAGTCGACGGATCCTGATGAGGATCATATCCGAAAAACAGAAGAGATCCTGGTGTCCAATCAGACAAATGATGCGAGAAAGGAAAAGATCACTCCTGGTAGTGATTGCTTCATGGAACCGGACTACGAGTTGTCTGATGAGGATAAAGGCAGTGACCTGACGAAGTTCGAAGAATTTCTGGTCAAAGAAATAGAAAAAATGACACAACAGTGTAGATCTCCCCAGGAGGTTTTAATCAAAAGTTGGTGTAGGCTGCATGAGGCGCCTCACTCAGAAACCACTTGCTCACTGTGCTTGCACATTTTGAAGAAGCATGCAGTTGTATGTGCTGAGCATCATCCTCCTGCTAGGATTGAAGAGAAAACAGAAAAGCCATCAGGCTCATCAGATAAAGGAAAGAAGAAGCTTGAAGATGACACACCTAAGTTAAGGTGGATATCAGGCGGAGCAGCAGCCAGAGCTACAAAGAAAAAGGAAAGTTCAAATAAATGTCCTGCTGAAGATAAGCCTTGGATCCTGAGGTTTGATGGATCCAAATCCAAGCAAGGTTCTGGAGTAGGGATTGACCTTACTGATCCATCAGGGAAATCCCATTTAGCAGCTTACAGACTACAGTTCCCCTGCACTAATAATGTCACAGAGTATGAAGCTCTGATTCATGGACTGTTGTTTGCACATAAGAAGAAGGTGAAGATCCTGCATGTCTTTGGAGATTCAGAACTAGTTGTGAGACAAGTAAGAGGAATTTACTCTTGTAACTACAGAAATCTGTCAAATTACAGACATCGTGTGTGGGACCTGATTGAAGACTTTGACGCCTTCAACATTGTTCATGTGCCAAGAGAACAGAACCAAAGGGCAGATGCACTTGCTCAGGCCGCCAGTACGCTGGAACCACTGTCTATATCTGGTCTGAAGAGATTTTCAGTAGAATTGGTGTCAGTACCTTCGGTACCCGACAATGTGACCAATCTCCAAGTGTTTGATGATGATCAGCACATCCTGGACTTCATATCAAACAGAGATGTATTTGAAGCTCAGATCATAGATGAAAATGGTATGGAAGATCATGTCTGGGAAGAAGATGAGATTTTAGAGTTGCCTGGCAACACAATTCCCAAAGGTATGATTGAATTGGAAAGAGCCTTTGATCTGGATAATATGCTCAAGCATAAGGATCTGCCTAAGGCAGATGGAGGTCAATATTCACAGGTGAATATTGGACAAGCTGATGACAAAAAGAATGTCTTGTTGGGTAAGGTTTGTACACCTGAAGAGTTAGATGGAATAACTCAAGCCCTTAAGGATTATATACATGTAATTGCATGGACTTATGACGAGCTGAAGACGTATAACACTTCTGCCATAACTCATACTATACCCCTCAAGCCAGATGCAAAACCTTTCAGACAGAAGCAGAGGCCAGTCAATGCTCTGCTTGAGCCCATCATCCTTGAGGAAGTCAAGAAATTGTTAAATGCCCAGATAATATTTCCAGTAAGGCACTCCACTTGGGTGGCAAATCTGGTACCAGTCAGGAAGAAGAATGGAGACATCAGATTGTGTGTGGATTTCAGGAACCTGAACAGAGCATCAGAAAAGGATAACTATCCTTTGCCCTCTTTGGATGAGGTTCTACAGATGGTAAATGGAGCCAAGATGATGTCCTTCTTGGACGGTTTTTCAGGATACAACCAAGTGATGGTTGACAAAATTGACAGATTAAAGACTGCCTTCACCACAAAATGGGGGATATTTGCATATAGACGTATGCCGTTTGGATTGATAAATGCTGGAGCTACATTCCAGCGAGCAATGGACATAGCCTTCAGAGGCTTAATAGGAAAATGTATAGTCATCTACATGGATGACCTGACAGTGTTCTCCAAAGAAAGGGGGAATCATGTTGCTGACCTCAGAAGTGTGCTGAAGAAGTGTGAAGAATATGGAATATCTTTGAATCCCAAGAAGTGCATATTCGGGGTCACAACAGGAAAGTTACTAGGCCACCTAATCACAGAAGATGGGATTATCATTGATCCTGACAGGGTGGAATCTATTATGAAATTACCACTTCCAGGAAGCAAAAAGGAGCTTAAATCTTATTTTGGTAAGATAAATTTTGTGAGGAAGTTCATCACTGGCTTTGCTGAGATTGTCAGACCACTGAATGCCATGTTGAAAAAGGATGCACAAATTGACTGGACACCAGAAGCCAGAGCTGCTTTTGAAGATATAAAGAAGG
This sequence comes from Cunninghamia lanceolata, assembly GCA_027924645.1. NCBI lineage: Eukaryota > Viridiplantae > Streptophyta > Pinopsida > Cupressales > Cupressaceae > Cunninghamia > Cunninghamia lanceolata. The sequence continues at coordinate 2,490,803 of BSBN01001965.1, read as the reverse complement.
CCATTTCAGATGCTCCTGTCCTCATTAGTCCAGATTATACAAAAGATTTCTACATCTACTCATTTGCTTCAGAACATACTTCTGCAGCGGTGTTAACTCAAAGAAATGAAGATAAAGAAGAGAAACCAATTGCCTTCATGAGCTGTCCTTTCAGGGATGCTGAGTTGAGATATGTAGATGTTGAAAGACAGGCACTTGCATTAGTAAGAGCAGTAAAAAAGTTCAGACATTATATACTGAGGAGCAAAGTGATTGCTGTGGTACCAGATGCAGCAGTAAAGATGCTGCTAATGCAGAGTGAACCTGGTGAAAAAAGGGACAAATGGATTACGGTACTACAAGAATATGACATGGAGATCACACCCATGAAGCTAGTACGAGGACAGGCTCTGAGCCAGATGATATCTGAAACTGATCCAAACATCATCAGTCAGCAGTATGTGATAGATGAGAAGGACAATAAAGAATGGTATTCAGACATCAGGCACATCCTGATCACTGGAAGATGTCCTTTGAGGATGCAGGCTTCACAGAGAAGAGCCTTAAAGATGAGATCCCAGAAATATATGATGAAGGGAGGAGCCCTGTTTAAAAGGAATTATGAAGGGATATACCTGAGATGCTTAGAGAAACCAGAAGCTAATAAAGTCTTGACAGAGTTACATGACAAGTTTGGAACTGCCCACGGATCAGCGTTGGCCACAACACATGCAATCCTCAGAGCAGGATATTACTGGCCTACAGTTTTTAAAGACACAGCTGATCATGTTAAATGTTGTCATGTTTGCCAGGTTGCTGCCAACAGAGAAAAATATGCTGCACAACCATTGCAGCCAGTGATGGAGGAGCGCCCATTTGCACAATGGGGCATGGATTTCATAGGACCAATCAATCCTCCGTCTTCTTCAGGCCAGAGGTATGTCCTAACAATTACTGATTATTGTACCAGATGGACTGAGGCTATCAGCAGCAAAACTTGTACTGCTGATGATGTCATTAAATTTCTGGAAAGCAACATTGTCACCAGGTATGGAACTCCTTATGCATTGGTAAGTGATAATGGTTCTGCCTTCATTTCCACTAAATTGTCAAGTTGGGCTTTTGATCATGGGATTATACTTAAGTTCTCATCCAATTACTATCCCCAGGGAAATGGATTAGCAGAATCCACCAATAAGAACTTACTGAGTATCATAAGAAAATTGATAGAGAAAAATCCCAGGGAATGGAATTCATTTCTGAAATATGCCTTATGGGTAGACAGAACTAGAATGAAAATTGCATTAGGAAACTCACCTTTCCAGCTAGTATATGGGGTAGATCCTATCCTCCCTGTAAACTTGAAAATTCCTACTCTGCAGTTTGCCCAAGACTATCTAGGCATAGATAATAAACAAGAAGTCAGGTTGCTTCAGTTGATGCATCTGGAAGAAAAACGAAGCCAAGCAATTGACCAATTTGCAAAACATCAGGCTGTTGTCAAACGTTGGTTTGACAAGAGAGCCAAAATTAAAGCTTTCAGGATATCAGATTTAGTCCTGATGTGGGATAAAGCCCATGAAAGGAAAGGTGATCATGGTAAGTTTGACAGACTATGGATAGGTCCCTTTCAGATTTCTGAAATTTTAGGAGACAACACTTATAGGCTTAAGAACCTGACAGGTGAGGATGTCCCGTTGCCAGTCAATGGACAATTCCTCAAACATTATTTCCAGGCCTGAGTGACTTCATGGCAGTCTTGTGTATCATATTGTATATTTGTATAGTTGTTTGTACAGTGTTTGCTTGTTGTTGTTGTTTTGTTGGTTGGGACCTTGTTCTGGTAAGTCAGGATGATGCACTTCATCACCTAAGAAAATAACTAAATTGTTAGGATTCAAGTGATGAGATCAGATTTAGATATAGATTGTAATTCATTCTGATAAATAATCATGATCAGGTTTATGATGTCTTTTCATCAGGGTACTTTTTCTTATCCAAAGTGAATCAAACACAATGAAACACCTAACAGCCTTGGGTTTGTTGAAGATATGAGTATAGGTGTTAAGTGAAAAATCTAAAGGGACTCCCTTGCTACCAATACAATCTCCAACCTAAAGCTGCAAGTGACTACACCTTGTACAAATGAGCAGACATGATGATATCAAATTTAAGTTTTTAAAGGAAAATGAGAAACAAAATAAAATTAGGCCATCTAAGTAACTCTACCGGGGCTATGGACGCCTGCTGGCAGTGGGGCTCTACTTAGGGAGATTGTATAGATAACCTTGCCGGGGTTATAGACACCTGCTGGCAGCAAGGCTCTATCCAGGTTGGCTATGAGGGATGATCTCCAACTATGTAGTTTAACACCAGTTACTTATGTTTTCAACTTGCTTTCAAGATGAGGATAATTAATCATCTGCACACACATGATCCTTTGTTAGCTTTATCACCATAATGAAATTTTATCATTCAAAGATCATGATGATTTACTTAGACAGAATTAGAATACTATAGATGAATATGATCATATCACTTGAATCATTTGAATTTTGTTGTTTTCTTTGGTGGCAAGTTGTTGTGTGGTTACACAACACGCCCCATTTTGACTTGGAAAAACAGGGACCCAGCTTTTGTTTTGGCTTGTGTTGTCTGTTTCTGGCGGTTTTGGTAAAAAAATAGGTCAGGTGCATCATCATCATGAAGGTCAGGATGAGGTAGGTCATCATCATGAGGTTAGTTTTTCAAAGTTCATATTTTGTTTCTATGACCTCATGGTTAGAAAGAGTTTGAAAGTTCATGCAGGTTTGCCTTTTGCATCACTTGAAAATTCGTCCATATGAGGGAGTTGTGAGCAGTCAAAGTTTTGGTCAAACCTGATAATTGCTATATGAGCATCATCATCATGATATTTGAAAAGCCCCCCGATAATATCCTGAGGTCGAAACATCCGGACGTCAAGTTTAAGTCATTGTAATCTCTTCCCGTCAGGCGGTCTTTTATATCGACAAAGGTCATCATCATGATCTTACTTTATCACCTGATGAAAATCATGCAGTCCCGAAACATCCGGACGTCAATCTTAAATGCTAGTGTGTTTTGCCCGTCAAGTGAGCATCATGATATTCTAGCATCATCAGCATCATGATATTCTCGCATTGCATCATCATGATATTTGGCATCACCCGATATTATAATATCATGCTGATATTATAATATCACCTTCCTTAAGGAAATCTGCCATCTACATAATTTGCGCGCGCACGACCAAGTCATGTTGAACATCATCATCATGACCTTTCCCTACCCGACATTTCTTAATATCATCCTGCCGACAAGTATAAACGTTTGCGAATATGATGATGACGATGACGTCATCATCACCTTCTCCTTCGGCAGGATTTTTTCCAGGGCGTGATCCATTTCGCCAATATGATGATGACGATGACGTCATCTTCGAAGATTAACACGAGCCCCGGATATCCTGATGACGTCATCAGGACTTTCAGCAGGATCATATTTTTGATCGCTCAGTGCGAATATGATGATGATGATCATCATCATCCTGATCTTTCGAGCGGGTTGCCTTGGCCGAAAAGAGGGTCATGCTGCTTTCATGACCTGATCATCTTCCTTGGAGGGAACCCGATATTCCATTTACCTCCTGATCTTGACGAAACATGATGATGACGATGACATCATCCCTTTGCATTTTAACCAAGCCTGATGATGACGATGACGTCATCATGATTTTCCTCAGCGGCAGGATCATTTTCCGAGCCCTCCTGTTTGTCTTCATCATGATGATGATGACGATGTCTTTCTTTCCCGAATGTGCAAAAAACAAAACATCCTGATGTACTTTCCATCAGAGCATTAGGAAAGGAGGATCATCATATTTCAAATATCCTGCGGACAGACAAGAGGCATATAGTTGGTCATCATCATGATTTTTTTTTGGCGTCGGTATAACTGTTGCCGTCGGCCTGAGGTAAAATTGTCACTCTGATCATATGTAGTCACGCCGATGCAAATATGATGATGATGCAGAGCCGGTTTCTAAGGATGGTTGAAAGGCGATTATTTCCTTGTATAATCTGAGATCATCATCATCATATTTTGAACCCGATATACAAGAAAATGGGCAAAAACATGAAGCGATGGAAATCTGAAAGCCTGACTACCTGATTTTGGTCAACGAGGGTTGACCTGGTTGTTTTCATGCTGTTTATGCATTTAGTGCATATTTTTCACAGGTAAGACCTGTTTGCCTGTTGCTGCACATGGGGAGGTATGTTTAATAAGGTGTCTGCTTCCTGTTGTTTATCATGATGATGATGAACCTTATGTTTGTCTGTTTACTTGCAGGAGATCATCATGATGCTGCTAAAGCTGAATATTGAGGTCATGATGCTGCTGAAGCTGAACATTGAAGTCATGATGCTGCTAAAGCTGAATATTGAGGTCATGATGCTGCTGAAACTGAGCGTTGAGATCATGATGATGCTGTTGAAGCTGAGCATTACAAAGTTGCGCATAGAGTCAACAGGGACCAGACATGAGGAGGATATTGTCAAATATGCTGTTCGCCAGCTGGAGGCTGAATCAAGTTGAAGATGCTGGAATATTCTGTGCCAGCTGTACATTTGCTAACTGACGAAGCATGTGCTTTTCATCTGGGCCGTTGATTGCTATGAGGGGATCCTGATCCTTGGATCATTGTAACCGTTTTCTGGCAGTTGCTCTATATAACATCCAGAGCTTGTCATTTTAAGGAGGGGGGAGATATACATTAGAATACACAGACGCATCTGGCGCAAAGAGTCAATTACTGTAGAATAAGTTAGGAGATCAGATTACTGAGACTAATGAGGATAGAATTGTTGAAATGTCAAGGTTCTTTCTTCAGATCACTGTAAATGTACCTGTTCTTGAGCATACTGAATGAATATGAAGTTCCAGATTACATCCTGATTGTAAATTTTACGTAATCTTCTGTTGATTTATGGATATGTACTGGTGAATGCTGTGTTCAACTGGAAGCGCTTTCATTTCATTACATGTTGTTGTCAACTTTCCTTTGAAGCTTTGCACTAGATCATGCGGATTTGTGGAATGTCCTGGTGAAGTATGATTTCTAGTTTTCCTTCTTTTCATTGCAAGTATGGGAGCTTGTATGTGAATCAGTGATCTAAGTCCAGTAATTTTAGGAATCTCACTCTCTAACCCTTTTCCTTTTTTCAATTTCATTAATTCATCACCATAACTACAAATCATGATAAATAACAAGCAGAAACAGTGAAATATGCTGAAATCCCGTAGGTAACTGAAGATCCTTAGCATATTTGAGTTAAATGCATGTAGTATTGAAAATATCATGCAAAGAATCATAAATAATGATAGAAATCATGCAAATATCGGCCTGTATGCACATTATTTGACTAAATTTACAGTGCACAAGTAGAATTGTTGGAGGCTTATGCACAGCGAACATCCAGAGCAGGATATTTGAAGATGATGATGATGAACAGTGCAGAAACACGTAAGGCCCCTGAATGGAAAACAGCAATACACATCAACCACTGAGTAACGTCAGTAGATTAAGACCTAATCAACGGAGACTTGGGATCATGAATTCTTTGAATTCATCGTATCTTTCAAGATGAGTAAAGGTTGTTGTGTAACTTTTATTCTATGTTTGCGAATGACTAACATCATGACCAACAAGTTGTCCTTTCAAGGATGTAGAACTTAGACACATGGATGTTGAAAGATAAGCACTTGCTCTGGTCAGAGCAGCCAAGAAGTTTAGACATTACATCTTGAGAAGTAAAGTGATTGTTGTAGTACTAGATGCAGTAGTAAAGATGCTTTTAATGCAAAGTGAACTAGGTGAAAAGAGAGCCAAATGGATAATTGTCCTCCAAGAGTATGATATGGACATAGTACCCATGAAATTAGTGAGAGGACAAGCCTTGAGTCAGATGATATCTGAAATTGATCCTAACATCATTATGAGCCAGCAATATGTCATAAATACAAAGGAAACTAGAGAATGGTATTCAGACATTAGGCATATCTTGAATACTAGGAGATGCCCTTCAAGGTTGTAGGCCTCATAGAGGAGAGCCTTGAAAATAAGATCACAAAAATACATGATAAAAGGAGGAATCCTTTTCAAGAAGAACTATGAGGGAATATACCTTAGATGCCTAGAAAGGAAAGAAGTAGACAAAGTGTTAATAGAATTACATGACAAGTTTGGAACCGCACATGGATCATTTTTAGCTACCATTCATGCTATCCTCAAAGCAGGGTATTACTGGCCCAATATTTTTAAAGATACTATTGAACACATCAAATGTTTTCATATGTGTCAGGTTGTTGCAAATAGAGAAAGGTATGTTGCTTAGCCCTTGCAACCAGTGATGGAGATGCACCCATTTGCTCAATGGGGGATGGATTTCATAGGACCTATCAACCCTCCATCATCTTTTGGACACATGTATGTGTTGACTATTACTAATTATTGTACTAGGTGGACTAAAGCTCTCAATAGTAAGACATGCAATGATGAGGATATGATCAAATTCTTGGAAAGAAACATAGTAACTAGGTATGGAGTCCCTTATGCTTTAGTATGTGACAATGGGTCTACCTTTACATCAATAAGATTATCAAGTTGGGCTTTTGACCATGGAATTTTTTTGAAGTTTTCTTCAAATTAATATCCTCAAGGGAATGGATTAGCAGAATCCACAAACAAGAATTTATTGAACATCATAAAGAAACTGATAGAAAAGAACCCAAGGGAGTGGAACACCCTATTAAAGTATGCATTATGGGTAGATAGAACCAAGATGAAGGCTGCATTAGGGAATTCTCCTTTTCACCTAGTATATGGGGTGGATCCCATCCTTTGTGTTAACCTAAAGATCCCCACATTGCAATTTACACAAGAATATCTAGGCATAGATAGCAAACAAGAAGTCGGGTTGCTTCAGTTAATGCACCTAGAAGAAAAACGGAATAGAGTAATTGATCAATTTGCTAAACATCAAGCCATTGTCAAGTGTTGGTTTAACAAAAGAGCTAGAGTTAAGGCTTTTAGAATTTCAGATTTAGTCCTTATGTGGGACAAAGCACATGAAAGGAAAGGAGATCATGGTAAATTTGATAAACTTTGGATAGGTCCCTTTCAAGTTTTAGAAATTTTAGGAGATAGTACCTACGGGTTAAAGACTTTAACCGGTGAGGATGTCCTATTACCAATTAATGGACAGTTCCTCAAGCATTATTTTCAAGCCTAAAACAGTGTCATGTAAGTCATGTGTATCATAGTGTGCATATTGTATAGTTGTTTGTACAGTTTTGTTTTGTTTGTTTGCTTGCTTGTTGAGTTTTGTTTTGGTTATTCAAGATGATGCAACTTGTCACCCTAAGAATATAACCAAATTGTTAAGATTCAAGTGATGAGAACAAATTCCTATATAGGTTATGACTCATTTTGAGAAGTATTGGTGATCAGGTCTGTGATATCCTTTTCATCAGGGTGCCTTTTCTTAACTAAGGTGATTTTTTACAATGACTCACCTAACAGCCTTGGGTTTATGGAACACATGAGTATAGGTGTTAAGTGAAAAATCTAAAGGGACTCCCTTGCTACCAATACAATCTCCAACCTAAATCAGCAAGTGACCATGCCTTGTACATCAAGCTTACATGACGACATCATATGAACAAAAAGTTAAATATTGAAAATCTAAAAAGAATAAAATTATGCCATCTAAGTAACTCTACCAGGGCTATAGATGCCTGCTAGTAGCAGGGCTCTACTTAGGGGGATTGTATAGATAACCTTGTCAGGGCTATAGATGCCTGCTGGCAGCAAGGCTCTATCCTAGTTGGCTATGAGGGATGCTCCCAAACTATGTAGCTTAACATTGGTTACTCATGTTTTCAACTTACTTTCAAGATGAGGATAATTGATCATCTGCACACAACCGATCCTTTGCTAGCATTGTTGCCATGATGAAAACCTTATCATTCAGAAAGATTATAATACTTATATTTAGAAAGACTTAAAATACTATGTTAGAATGTGATCACATCACTTGAATCATTGGAATTTGGTTATGTTCTTTAGTGGCAAGTTCTTGTGGTTACACAACACACCCCATTTTGCCTTGACAAAAGAGGGGGGTCATATTTCAAACATCAGTCATATTAGATAAGATCACCCTGATATTGAATTATCACCTGATAGTCACTTGGTCCATGATGTGTAGATGTCAACTTTAAGTAATGGTCGATATCTACCCATTTTCAATTATCTCGCAGGGGGTCATATTTTTAACATCAGTCATCTTATGAATATCATCCTCTTCGCAAATATCACCCTATGCCAATATGACGGTGACATCATCCAAGTCCAATGAATCAATAAATCACTCTAAACATGACGTCATTGTTCCATTCTACCCCAAGGAGGTATATATCTGATGTCATTAAAACATAACGATTAAACAATGTCACCGACATGGTGACGTCACCTTGATCTTTTCCAAAGGGGTTCATTTTATCCATTGGATTATATTTTTGAACAACCCTTGATCCTAATTTCATGACCCGATATACACATGGTCAATGTTGACCACATCACCTGATCCTTTGCATTCAGTTTTGTCGGTCAAAGGCGGGGGGTCATATTTTGAATATCTCCTGATCTTTCGAAGATCACCCCCTTGTTTCCTAACATTAAATGCACTTAAATGCGGTAGATGAGTTCCCGCCGATTGCAAATACAAATTGAACACTTGGCAGCATCCATGAATTCCCTGCAGCAAATCAACAAATTTGATCAAGACAACGCAGTTTTACCATAATTTGACCTATTGACCTACTTTAAAGGTGAATTTTGAAGGTTATTTTCATTTACCTTGCAAAAAAATGAGAAATTACAAAGCTTGGAAGTCAAACCCTCATACAACTACCTGTTAATGGATTGGATCCTTCAGCGTAACGGAAAAGGTGATCTTTAGTATTCACAGCCCTTTTCCGTAATCAGTCATCTAACCTAGAAGGAAAGCATTGTCAGGTAACTGTAAACCATCCTATTGTCATTTTTTGTATGTCTAGGTAGGGTATTTGTCCTTTCCTATGGTTTGGGTCTGTGAATATACATATCATGATGAAGTAAAGAATAATGGATAGAGTATGCATGATATAGATATGCATGATGTTGTAGAAATGAATGCGGACACTTTAGGGTAAATAGATCATGTTTATTGTAGGAAGCCATGGTGGACCTTAGAAGGAATAGGTCTAACTTAGAGTTTCTCAAGCCCATGTTTGTTCAGCCTGAAGGGATGCAGTTTAAATACGGAGTTATTGGTGATACACACAAAGGAGATATGGACCTGGTAGTATGGTCAACAAGAGTAGATGATGGTAAGGATAATCCCATTCTAGATGGGGTATATGTTTTAGGAATGTGGCATGCAGCTGGCTTTCCACATGCCATGGACACCTTGGAGCTGGTAGTGGAATGTGCAAGGAATTATAATCCTGAAACCAAGTGAGTGGAGAAGCATGGAAGAATATATGTAGACTTTTCAATCAAGGGCATCACTGCCACTTTTAATTTGCCAGTTGGGAAGAAGGTGGTGAGCGTGGACCTATGCAATCTAGAAACAAAATATAATAATAATAAGAATGTGAGGAAGAGGATATATCAATGGATGTCAAAGAGAAGCACCTATGTCGCCTCAGCTAAATTCCCCATACATTTATATAAGGTTGATTTAGATGATGAGTACCAGTATATGATTGGCCTGCTAAGCAGGATGACTGGTAAACCTCATACTAGAAATTTTGAGAACTAGATGTTTTGGATCATCCAGATGGTCTTATATGCAGATAACAGGCCGTTATGGGCTAAGATCATCAATGATGCATTGGATGAAGGAATGAGGAACCTGGGAGGCCAAACATGTTTATTTTATATGACCTCATATGTGGTGTACTCATTGGCTTATAAGGGAACCTTTGATGCTTTGAAGACAGTGGGTAAGGCTGGCGGTGATGTTGATGATGCCCACATATGGGATCACTATCCCTAGTTACAAAGGAAAGATTACCTCCATGACTACAAACTAGTGAATGATGCATTCTCTATGCATCTGGTTAGAACCATGGAGGATAGGACTAAAAGGCTGAGCATGGAAGCTCAAGAAGTTTTTAATAGGCATGGGGCCTGGTTTATGTAGTTTTCCACCTTTTCATACATGAGGATAGAGGGGTTTGAGGGACAACCTCTTATGTTTCCAAGATACCCTACTGATGGGGTTGTCTTGATGGAATTTGTCAGGCAAGTGTCTACAATAGTCGAGGCCTACAAGGCACAAAAGAAGATACCTCCAATGTTATTCCCAATATCTATGGGCTGGTATATGTGTTCAGATTCAGAGAGTATAAAACATGTCATGGTAGGACTAAAATTGATGTATCTATAGCCATTTCCCTTAGCTAGATCTTATGATCCTTATGGTAGGATGCAAAAAATACTAGGAAAACTAATACACCAAAAGTATCTAGAAGACTTCTAGACTGACTATGATGATGAAGCTGAGGTGAGAAGAAGGAAGTTCTAGAGGCTCACCTTGAACCAAATAAAGGCCTTTGACTGCATCCCAGTGCCAGTGCAACTGAGGAAGCATGATGGAAGGATGATGGAAAGACCATGTCTAATGAGTATGAGGACAAAAAGGTGTATAATGACACCATAGCAGCCCCTAATCTTACATAGCCAAAGGATATATCCCTGGATCAGCTGATAAGTGGGGTGATCTAGTTAACCCTAGCCTAGGTGGATGAAGAGATAAATAGATTAAAGAAAAGGGGTGTTGCCCTTACAATTGATACCAAGAAGAAGAGGCAAGAAATATCTGATGAGGAATATGATGATTTGCTCAATGAAAATAGAAAATCTAATGGGGAAAGATTGCCCACAGAGAAACAAAGCAAAGGTCCCCCTAGAGGTAAGAAAAGTGAAGATGAACCAAAGGGGGTGATAATTGAGTGGATTGCCACATCAGCTGCAGGTGCATCTACATCAGTTTAGGCATCCGCATCATCTGCATAGCCTCCTGTTGAAAAGCCAAAGACTAAGAGGATTTTGAGGCTAGCTGTTGAAACTACAAAACTATAGGTAGAGGGCAAAGCCTTGTAGTAGGAAGTGGAAGAAGACATCCCTTTGGAAGAAGAGCAGGTAAATAAGGAACCTGCAGGTGATGACCTAATGGTGGTCAGGAAGAAGAGGAAGGTGATGTTGTTGACATCACCACCCAAGAAGCAAAGAACAACGATGACGGGGGATATCAGGGCTGACCCTATTATATTGAGAGGAGCCGATGGTGAAGCATTCAAAAAGGAACTGCAACATGATGGTCCACTTCCCACCATAATAAAATTTAAAACTGAGAAGGCAGAGGAACAAACAAAAGAAATGTTGAAAGCAAGTCAAGGTGTTCCTTTCTCTTTGGAGGATACCATGGACTTATCTAATGATGAAGTCGTTCAGAGTGTGGCTTCTCAACTAATGGAGACTCTCGCTTCCAACACCTGCATGACCCCTCATGAGATCCCATTAGCATAGATGGTGGTGTTGGAGGAAATAAATCAAAAAGAGGAGGAAGTAAAACAAGGTAGCCCAGAGAGGGCAGCCCAATAAATAGGGCTTGATAATTTGGTTTAGCAGGTGACTAGCCCTACTGTTGTAGATTTAACATATAGGGGTGATGTAAGACCTAAAGATAAAGCAGGTGTACCTGTGGAACCAAAGAACATTGAAGTGGCCAAACAACAAGAAAAGCATAGCACTACTCCTGATATGGCTCAGCAATAGCATGAAATACCCACAAAACTAAAAATTGTAGAAGTTCAACAGAAGAGTGGGGGTGATAAAGATATATTAGGTGTTGTTGCTGCTCAAACTTAGGGAGATCTAGGAGATGCATCAAGAATAGAAGATAAATTAGGTCAGGAGGACCCTGAGCCAAAGGACATCGGTGAATCAGGTGCATAACAAGAAATGACCCTTGATCAGGGTGATGCACAAGGCCAAAATACACAGACATCGATTGGTTTCAATATCCCACTAGGTGAGAAAGACAATAAGGAGGATGAAAATTAGAAAGAGGGAGTACAAGATCAAGCACAGGATCAAAATGTGGACATTCCACAGGATCCTCCTTTACAGAAGGTGACCCCTCAATAGGAAGAACTTCAACAAGATCCTCCTCACGAGGAACTACATGAGGAAGGAATTAAGAAAGTGCCTTGTCCATCAAGAATAGATGCATATACTGGAGGACAAGGTAGACATGATATTGACAGAGATCACCAAGGATCTAGAGATGATGTTCCTCAGTGGCTGGAAAAGGATATAAGTATGGAACAAGGGTCAGAGATCCAAGAATTTGATATCTCTACCTTATTCACTAAAACAATGATGAAGCCAAGGAGGAAGGCCAGATTAACATCGGCCATAAAGAGAGATCCTACTATAGGAAGAAGGACTACAAAGGTAGCACTTCCCACAGTAGAAAAGGAGAAAGGCAAGATCACCCTAGAGGAATTCTAAATCACAACTATTGATTTAGGTTTTGCCAATGAGGACTAGGAAGGTCAAGAAGGGAAGGACATTATTGATTCTTTGACCCAAAGGGTGAAGAAGGAGAAAGAGAAAAATAAAATGCATCAGAAGTACATTGCTCAGCTACATTCTTTCATAAAAGGGTTGATTAACCTTGATAATACACCAGTTGATCTGACAGTCCCATTGACTGTCATTTCCCAGGAAGAGGTCACCAAGTTGGACCTAATGAAATATGAGGAAATGGTCATGGAGAAGTGGGTGCTATCAACTCTCACTAGAGTTGAGGCTGTATTAAGAACCTCATTATAGAGATGGAATTCTTTAAGCAGTCTAAAAATAAAGGTAGATAAAATGCAAAATGATATAGGAAAAAGGTCATTCCAGTTGGAAAAGGACCTGACTACTTTAAGTGAAATGAAGAGAATTGATCCACAAGTTTTGATAAGCAATCAAGTATTGAATAATAATACTACCCTGTTGATAAGCATATGGTATGAAGATATCAAGTTTGAATGTGATATCTTGAAGAAGTGCAGCGGCAAGCTCAGGGATATAAGTGTAAAGCTGCACAACAAGATGGCATATGAAGTAGAGATCCTTGAAGCCCTAGAAGGAAAGGTAGAGGGCAAAATTAAAAATTAGGATGCAGACTTTGCTATTAAAGCTTTGCATGTTAATTTCAAGTCGGTAGTAGATGACCCCCTCACCCACCTGACAGAAGAAGTAATGAATAAAATTATGAGGATAAAAGTCAAAGTAGAGACACATAATGAGACTTTGAACAGAAGGAAAGGTAAGCTGGAAGCTCTCAAGGCTAAGTTCCAGTCTCATAAACATGCCATAACAAAAGCTAGAATACAAGATGGGGGAGAGCTGGATAAAATAGTGTAAGCATATGAACACATCAGGACAGCAATGAAGGTCCACATACAAGAGGAGGTATATGAAAGTGACAGTGATGTTGAAAGTAATGAAGATGATGACAATGATAAAGAAGAAGAAAATGAAGAAGAGGAACCTGAGCAATGAATGAAGATGTACTACTAAGTGAATATATGAATAAGGTACTCATAAATAATGAGTCAAATAGATGGTTACCAGTTGGCAACCTGTGCCACGAGGAAGAGTTGACTAAGTCATAGGGTAATTGTCAATCGTTGATCTTAATTGACAAATCTTGATTGTTGGTCAATTGTAGCTACCTCCTCACCTTGTTCTATAAAAGGTGCAAGGGTGAAATATTTTAGACATTCAAAACTTAATTGAAATATGATTTTTGAAAATTTTAGACTCATTTCAAAGTTGTTGTAAATGTACATGTTATGCATACTTAATGAAAGAGAAGCCATTTTGATTACAAATCATCATAAATCTTGAGTAATCTATGATTGAAATCTGGATATATGCATTGATTAGTTGTGTCCCTTGGAGTGCTTTTTAGTCTACATGTATTATTTTCATTCCTAGTTCCTTTGAAGTCAACATCAACCATATCTAGCTGTGGAATATCCTGGTGACCTATGGTTTGATTTCTTCTCTTCATGAATGTATCTTGTATGTATGTGATTCAATGACTAAAGATTCACTAAAAGTAGAAGTATTCTTTTAAATTTCTTTCAATTTCATAACAGATCATCTCCATAATTGCAAATAACAGAGAACCAAAAGGAAATAAAAATGAAATATGCAGACATCCCGTAGATAATTAAAAATACAGAGCATATTTAGAGTAAAAGCATGTAAAATTGGTAAATATCATGCAAATTCAGATAAATATCCATGAAATACATGTAAATATCCACTTATAGACACATCATTTGAATAAATATACAGTGTAGAAGAAAGAACAACTTCATAATGATCAATGATCAGAAGAATTAACTAAACTTGGAAATAACTCAGTAATCCTTGAAAATAGAGTAGAATTAACCTCTCTGTGAGTGAATTTATAGGAAACAGTGCAATGTTGATCATCTAGACAAATGTAAGGCCCCTTGAAATGGAAAACACCATGTTGTTGGCAAGAGACACTATATGGATTCATGGTTGTTGTCATTGATGGCAACAAAAGTCATCCCACATATCCGTAAGTCATGGTGTGTCTCTACCGGAAGTCAGAATGAAGATTGTTGTGGTCCGGTGAACAAGAACAGAGCATGTGGCAAGGTCCGACAGATTGGTCCGGATCTCTCAGAGGAAGTGTCTTGGTGCAGTGCGGATTTGGGGAAGTCAAGGGGACTACCTTGAGTAGTATATTCCAAGGATTTAGCCTCCGGTGATGAACAAATAAAAAGATATGAATAGTTGAGTACTGGATTCCTGAGAGACAGTGAGAACAGAGGAAGAACTGACTGACAGAGTATCAGACTATTTTCCGGATGTGTTACTGTTGATGGTAAAGGTTGTGAAGGCATGAATCATGTTTGGCCGACATGATTAATGATATCTACAAGTATATGCTTGATCCGCATTGCTTGGTG
The DNA here is from genome assembly GCA_027924645.1 of Cunninghamia lanceolata. Classification (NCBI taxonomy): domain Eukaryota; kingdom Viridiplantae; phylum Streptophyta; class Pinopsida; order Cupressales; family Cupressaceae; genus Cunninghamia; species Cunninghamia lanceolata. The sequence goes on along the minus strand of BSBN01001965.1, from coordinate 2,475,683 downwards.
AGCAAGGATTCAGCCGACAGAATAGAGTTTGTAAGAAACTAGACTGTTCCGGATGCCGACTAGAAAGGTGATGAAATTACTTGTGCGGATATATATAGAGGATGGATTTAGTTGTGAAGGGTGTAATTGTGTGATGGTGTATGCGAATAAGTGCAGAACAGAGCAGAAGTAGTAAGAAAGATCCGGTATGTGAAAGGATAGCAGAATAAAGAACAGAGGAAAGATGAAGTGCAGAAGATCAGTGTACTGAGCCTAACCGGAACTAAACTCCAACATATATAGATGCTTCCAATCAGTTCAAGACTGTGACTCTTATCACTTTGTAGACAGTGTGTCTCCTTGTAGGCAGTGGGCCTCTTTGTGAGCAGTGTGCTCGGGCAGTGAGCCCTAATTGGCAAGTGCCATTTTGTAATTCCTTATTCTTCTAACAGAGAATAATCTTTGGGTTAATCACCCCGTGGTTTTCTCCCTTAACAGGGTTTCCACGTCAAAAAAACTGTGTCATGTGTTTTTCATTTCATGGTAATGTTTGTTTGTTTGATTCAATGCTGCATTGATTAATAAGAAAGTTCAAAAGAAGAAATAATTAGGATAACTGATTCACCCCCCCCCTCTCAGTTATCAACAATTGGTATCAGAGCCAGGTTCCTCCTAATAGAGCCTAACAGCTTGAGGAAGATCTGGGAGTTCAAATGGATGCATATGGTTTAAGGGAGCAACTCAAGACTGCCCTTGAGGATCTTGAACTGTCAAATTTTGAAGTCAATGAATTAAAGGAAAGACTCGAACAGGCTGATGAATTCATGAGAGAATTAAAGGACAAATTAAGTCTCTCTATGAAAAAGAGAAAGGAGCTGCTCCAACAATTGGCAAGACAAAGTGAAGAAAGCAATACAGATGAAGAATTGACTGAGAAAACCAAGTTATGTGAAAAGTTATCAAAAGAAGTCATTATGTTAAGACATGAAATGGAATCAGGAACTATAAAGTTTACTCAAGAGATTGAAGAAAAAAGAAAAGCTGAAGACAATCTAAGACAATCTCTTAAAGAGAAATCAGAAGAATGCCACCAGATGGACAGGATTATCAGACATCTTGAATCTGATCTTGAAGATGCCAAAGATAATGAAGAAAAACTTGAGGATCAAATTGTCTCTCTCAAAAGAGATCTTCAAACAACAAATGAATATAAAGAAAAATTCAAGATAAGTTCTGCCCAACTTGAAGTACTTCTTGGAAGTCAAAAGAGGATAGATGACAAGTATGGTTTGGGATATGAGAAAGGAGAAAGCTCCGGATCCGGTCAAAAGAATTTTGGATCAGAAAATCCAAGGAATAGGCCTAGAAGACCTCCGGTAAGACAACCCAATGCTCAAAGATATCCATCTTTCAATGGATACTGCCACAGCTGCAATCACTTTGGTGACAAAGCTAATCAGTGCAGAAAAAGGATGAATCAAACTAGTCCATCCTTCTCCGGACAGTGCTTTAACTGCAAAAGGTATGGACACAAGTCTCATGAATGCAGAAATATGCAAGTAAACAAATCATTCAATGGTAGATGTTTTACATGCAATAGAGTAGGTCATATGGCTAATCAATGCAGATCAAGAGGTTATCAGTCAAATATGCAAAGAAATGTTATTTGCCAAATCTGTAATAGGTCCGGTCATAGTGTAAAAGTCTGCAGAAGCAAGAATCAGGACAAAAGAGGTCCGGTATACAATCAGAATCAAGACAAGGGTAAACAAAAGATGAATGTGGATGAAGTTAGGAATTAGATGAACAAGATTTGGGTGAAGAAAAGTTCAGAGAATGTAGAGGTTGGATCCGCACCAGACTCTGGTGCTGATATTTCTTTCGGAAATTAAAAAGTGAGCTCTGGCTCAGGGGGAGACTCAAAGAAAATCTTGTTCCCCCAGCCAATCAAGTGGTGCTGGATGTGACACAAGATGCGGAGTAAAGGGTTTGAAGATACCAGTCCTGAGATGATCCAGACAAGATTTCAGAGGTCCGCATGAAGATATAAAGAAGTTGTGATCGATCAAGTAAAGACCTGTTCCGGGACATGCTCCAGAATGACAGAGGACTACAAAAGGGTCCAGAGAGATCTGGAAGTACATTATTTTACTCTGCGGACTGGACAGAATGTTTGGGATGTTCTTGTAATGTGTCATCTCGATTTATCCATGATTGAAAGATCCGCATGATGTTCATAGATCAGGACTAATCTGGGATACTCCAAGCTATCCGGACAAGGCAAACCGGAATAATATAGGTGAAGCATTTATTGCAAATAGATATTAGGGTTTGTGAAATGATATAAGGGATTTCTCATAAATCATTTGCTCATTATGCACTCAAGAAGAAGCGAAAAGTGGAGCTCTGCAACAAGACTCATCAAGCACACCGAAGATCTCCTGCCGAAGTCATTACATACAGAAATCAATCCAGCTACTCCGTGCAACCGAAGACGCAAAAGGTATTTTCCACTTTCGATATCTTGCTACAAATCTTTTGAAGAAATGGCTACTCCAAATATAGTAAAAATCTTAGATAGGCCCCGACCTGAATTTAAGAAACATCCATACAAGTCATTGGAAGTAGATCCCTTAGGAGCATTTTCTAGTGTTCCTCACGGAGTTTTACACACAGAAGACATTAGGGTTTACATACATGCAAGCATTGAGGAATTTGGGGAATTCAAATTGAGAGATCTCTATCATAAACAACTGATAGACAATGCTTTTGAGCTTAAACCAGAGTATAAGGGTATCCAGAAGAAACAATTTGATCAATTCATTCATTTCCCTTGCTTTGAAGAAGATGAATGGGTCCGGTATGTACTGAGTAGGATGCATGACAACTTCCTATGGCTGGATAGACCCTGCAAGATCACAAAAGAGACAATTAGAGCAGTAACTGGTCTATACTCTTCCGGAGGGATACCTATCCTCAAATCTGTCAAAAATAACATTGTAACTGAGGCCACCGGATCAAAATTTGATAAGAGGGCAATGACCATTGAAGATATTTCTGATCCGGATATCAAGTATACGTCCATGATAATAGGATACAAGATCTATCACTCTAGCAGGGAGAATTCTGTATCCGGAACTGCAGTATATACTGCCTATGAAATGCTAAGGAAGAATGCAGAATATGATCTCTGCGAACTGCTCTTAAGCCAATTAATGGAAAATATACAGAAAATCAAGAAGGACAAGAAGAATTCCTTTAAGTATGGTACTCTTATATTATGTCTATTCTTCTACTTCATGAATGAGCTGCCCGGATCAAGTGGATGGGCATGGCAGAATGACAAACCTGTTGCAGTCCAAATAAGAGACTATCTACATGGGCTTGGGGATGCCAAAGCAAGAAATACAGCCCTATGGGGATACTTCAAAAACTTCCAAAGCATGATGCAAGCAAGAGAAAGAATTCCCCAGTCTCTTGTTGAAAAATACAAAGACTCAGTGTGCTTTATGGTGGACACTGATCAGTGCCTAATGGAGGCAGTGGAGCCAAGGACTGTCTGGATCATGCCCATGGGGTATGAAGTGGATGAACAGATAGTGGAGCTGCATGTTCAACACATGCTAAGTCAGCCCAAAGATCCAAAGGCAGAAAGGTTTGGAACCTTTGAGGAGCTGAGTGTAAAGATCCATGTAGAACTCAGGGAACCTGAGATAAAGAGGAAGGTGAGAAAAGAAGTAGAGCACATTGCTCAAGGCCTAGGCATCTCAAAAGAGGCACTTGATGCCAGCTGGGAAAAGAGAAGAAAATCTGAGGAAGAAAAGAAAGAGGCAGAAAAGAAAAGTAAAGAAAGTGTTCCGGTTGAAACTTCCACCCGGACCAGATCATCAAAAAGATCTGCACCTCCCACAACCAAAAGTTTAAAACTGGAAGTCCAGGCATCCGGTAAAAGATCTAAGACAAAAGCCACAAGGGCTTATGAAAGCCAAAAGGATGAAGAGGAAACTGAGTCAGATGAGGGAGTAAAAGAAATAAAGAAGCAGAAGAAGAAAGGATCCGGGAAACCCTCCACAGGCCAAGACAAGGAAGAAATGGCAGAAGAATTTGCTGAAAAGCCCACTCTATCCCTAGACAGTGTAGTCAAATCAGTCATTGTGGATGGGAACCTTCAACCAGTGGCTGAATTTTATGATGACTACAACGAGGCAGATCAAAAGATCCTGCAAGAAGCTATAATAAGGTACTTGAACATCTACAATAAAGCTTTTATTGAGATTATCTCTGAAATCCCTAAAATCCTAGAAAAGGAATTAGAAATAAGAAAGAATAATGCTCAGGCAAAAGATCTTGAGATCCGGGAGCAGATAGCTATTCAGCTATATCCTCAAATTGATCCCAAGACAATGAACATAATATTCAAAGACTGCAAAGATGAGTTCAGAAGTAAAGCCAAGATGAATCAACTCATGCTTGGTGAGACTGACAAGGTGGCCAAAGAGACAGAAGAGATCCTCCGGAAGGCCTTCAAAAGGTTCAATCTTCCTGTTGTAGAGGACTTAGGTGCAGAAACAGCTGTGGACTTGGAACCCTCTGCTCCAGAAGAAGTGGCCTATGAACAGGCTAGCATCTCTCCTCCGGTTTCCCCTACAGTCTCTGGATCCAAAGAAGAAGAGAAATTACAGGAGAAGGAAGCAGTGGTGAAAGATAAAGAGGTTGACAGTACCAAGGGTGCAGAGAAAGAGAAGACTCCATCAGAGAAGACCATGACTGATAGTGGTAAGAATGTGGAAGGAGAGAAAATCCCAAAGGACAGTTCCAAGACTGCAGAAGAAAAGAAACATCTGTCTCCAGCAAGAGACACTGCACAAACTGTTCAACAATTTTTGAGCAAAGAAACAATAGAGATCGATGAACTGGAGCTACTACAAGGCCCATTCAACTTTGATTCCCTCTCTCCAGTGCAGATAATGAAGATAGCCTCATTTGCAAATGCTAAGGCAAATGAAAAGCTCCTAAAGTCTCATATGGAAGACTGTGAGTTGATAGAGGCTGCTTCTGGAGTGCTTGAGAAGATTATGCCATCGGTCCAGATAGATCCGGTAGCCTCCTCTTCCGGTAATCTCAAAACCTTAGTCAGCAGTGTTAATACACATTTTGAATCTTTAGAAAAATCAGCTGAAGAAAAGGTCCGGAAGGAGTTTTTGGATAAAAGGTTCTCTGAGGTTCAGGGTTTGATCATTAATGATAGGAGAAACATGAACATTGGGATAAAGAGCTTAGAAAATGCTCTTAAGGATGGCGGTGAAATATACAAATTTTGTATCTCCTGGTCCAAGGTAACAGTGGACATTGAGAAGAAAATAAAAGCGCAAGAGGACACACTACTAAGCTTGTCTCAAAGTTTTGATCCTCTTTCTTCCTCTATAACAAATCAAGAATGTCAGACTATTGCAGTCTTGAGTGAAATCAAGAAATTGGAGAAGGAAAGGAAAAATAAAATAAGCAGGTTGAGTGAGCTCAGGGGGTTAATTGTCCCTAAGCTAGAGGCCATGCATGAGGCCATAGCAGAAGCTCAAATCATAGCCCAGACAAGTGATCCGAAAGATCTAAAAAGGGCAGATGCATTTGCATTTTTGTTGAGTGGTCACATTTCAATTTTGTATAGAATGAAGCAAAGTTGGGCTACAGAACTGATCCAACTGAAGACATCTTTTGCAGACATTCTTCAGTATATGTGAGTATGTAAATATGTGGCTATGTATAGAAAATTTTTGAAAATTTTGGTGTGCGGACCCTACCCTTTGCCATTGATGTCAAAGGGGGAGTGAGGAGCAGTGAAAAATGAGGAATCCAACTAAGGGGGAGTTCCGGAAATTGTATATAGAGCATCAGCCAAGGGGGAGCGTAGTATAAACACTTAGTCATTTTTCACTAAGTGTTGCCATCAATGCCAAAGGGGGAGATTGTTGGCAAGAGACACTATATGGATTCATGGTTGTTGTCATTGATGGCAACAAAAGTCATCCCACATATCCGCAAGTCATGGTGTGTCTCTACCGGAAGTCAGAATGAAGATTGTTGTGGTCCGGTGAACAAGAACAAAGCATGTGGCAAGGTCTGACAGATTGGTCTGGATCTCTCAGAGGAAGTGTCTTGGTGCAGTACGGATTTGGGGAAGTCAAGAGGACTACCTTGAGTAGTATATTCCAAGGATTTAGCCTCCGGTGATGAACAAAGAAAAAGATATGAATAGTTGAGTACCAGATTCCTGAGAGACAGTGAGAACAGAGGAAGAACTGACTGACAGAGTATCAGACTATTTTCCGGATGTGTTACTGTTGATGGTAAAGGTTGTGAAGGCATGAATCATGTTTGGCCGACATGATTAATGATATCTACAAGTATATGCTTGATCCGCATTGCTTGGTGAGCAAGGATTCAGCCGACAGAACAGAGTTTGTAAGAAACTAGACTGTTCCGGATGCTGACTAGAAAGGTGATGAAATTACTTGTGCGGATATATATAGAGGATGGATTTAGTTGTGAAGGGTGTAATTGTGTGATGGTGTATGCGAATAAGTGCAGAACAGAGCAGAAGTAGTAAGAAAGATCCGGTATGTGAAAGGATAGCAGAATAAAGAACAGAGGAAAGATGAAGTGCAGCAGATCAGTGTACTGAGCCTAACCGGAACTGAACTCCAGCATATATAGATGCTTCCAATCAGTTCAAGACTGTGATTCTTATCACTTTGTAGACAGTGTGTCTCCTTGTAGGCAGTGGGCCTCTTTGTGAGCAGTGTGCTCGGGCAGTGAGCCCTAATTGGCAAGTGCCATTTTGTAATTCCTTATTCTTCTAACAGAGAATAATCTTTGGGTTAATCACCCCGTGGTTTTCTCCCTTAACAGGGTTTCCACGTCAAAAAAATTGTGTCATGTGTTTTTCATTTCATGGTAATGTTTGTTTGTTTGATTCAATGCTGCATTGATTAATAAGAAAGTTCAAAAGAAGAAATAATTAGGATAACTGATTCACCCCCCCCTCTCAGTTATCAACACATGTCACATCAACCTCTGAGTAATGTTAGACGATCATGACCTAATCAACGGAGACTTGGAATCATCAACTTATCCTAAGCTGATCGTACTTTACAAGATAATAAAGGTTTGTTGTGAAAATATTTATGCATGTTGTTATGACTAACAATCATCATCAACAAATTCCCAAAGGTAAGTGAGAGAACCATTCAAGAGTTTGTCGCGCTAAGCTTTGGGGGAATAGTCTAAAGAGATATGTATCATCCTGAGTGACATTGAGACAAGGAACATAGAATGCTCTAAGATGGTCATCCAGATTACCTTTCCCTTTATATTTGTCAAATTGTGGGATTTTAAAATGTGGCAAAAAAGGTGTCATGTGAAGTGACTTGTCAAATGGATAAGAGCATATATCTCCCAAGGAAAATGTCTTCTTGTTTTGTCCTACCACCTTGTTAATCATTTGTTCAACATCTACTTGAGATAGTTGTTGTTGTTGTAAAGGGGGTTGATGGTTTGGAGGTGGAATGTAATATGGTGTATATTGTTGCTGCTATGGAATGTATGAGGGTATGACCATTTGTTGGGGTTGCGTGCTCACATTATATGCCGAAGGATTGGTATGTGACACATATGTGTTTGAGGATTGTTGTCCTTGAGACACAAGTGGTGGTTGGGTGTAGTGTGATTGATTGACTCCAAGATTTTGCATCACATGGGAGCTAGACGATGGATTGATATTGGTCAATGGTTGTGGATTGGAGGTTGGATTTGCAATATGTAAGCCATGGAAGGATTGGTGGATGAAGAAGGATGAACATTTGGGTTTATGTTTTGGACAACATGAGTACTTTGAGATGGATTGCTATATGGCATATGTTGGGTGACAATGGGTAATCCTTGGGTTGCATAAGATGGATTCGCATTTTGTGAAGGATTATATGGAGGTGGAGTGAGTGATGTAAGTTGATCAACATAAGAGACAATAGTGTTAGGATTGGTTTCCGATACAATAGGTGGCTCAGTCATGTCAATGAGACTAACATTGGGGTTATATGGTGTGTTGGATGTGTTAATGGAAATCATGGAAACCATATTAGAGGTGATGGGAATATTAGTGTGGGGTGTGGTTTCCACATTTGATGCAATAGGAGTAGGGGTTTGTAATGGCTACGAGACTTGTATGGCTTGTGGTGTTTGGATAACTTGTGAAACTTGCAAAGTTTGTGGTATTGGGATAGCTTGTGAAATTTGTAGAGTTTACGCTTGTGAAACATGGACATCTTGTGATACTTGAGGCCTAGATACGGTCATGGTAGGAGAAGGGGTATGTTGTGAAACATGGAAAGGTGGAAAGTTCAAATTTTGTGAAAGGTAAGGAAGTACCTCAGTTGGAGTTATCAAAGGTTCTAGAGTATACTCCCTACGTGGTGGGCTTGAAGGTGTAGCAATAGGCAATGAGGGAGATGGATTGGAAGGTGAATGGGATTGCATGGTCATGTCATGAAATGGTGTGACTATAGTGGATGGTCCCTTTGCGACAACAGTGGGAGTGTTTGGATCGTGTTTTTGAATAGTGAATATGTCAGTCACTTTGTAATTTGGCTCCCATATGGGCTAATTGCAAGAAATAGCGATTAGGATCAGATAAAATAAGCTTCTCCACTTGGTCCCATAGGTGTGTGTCTCAAAATTATGATAAGTCATCTTGGGATTGCTTTTCATAGGTCTTTGTAAATGGTTGAGGCTGCACTTGTTGTGAAGATGAAGGTCCAGTGGTGTATCCTTTGGGTAAAAACATGTAAGAAGGCATACCAGTTGTTAATTGAGTTGCATCTCTAAGGGGATTTGATTGGGATTGTTGCATTTTGGATTCCATCTTAGCTCACAAATTTGCTTTCATTTTAGCTCTATATTGGCTCCTAGTTTGAGGCATGATGGTTGATGTTGAAGATTGGACTAGTTTGTCAAGGTTGAGACCCAAAAAGGTGATGTTTTTTTGTTTGCTTGTTGATGGTTTGTTTTGCTATTTTGTTGGTTGCTTGGTTTCCTAATGTGTTGTTGGTTGTTGTTTGGTTTTTGGTTGTTATTGTTGGGTTTCTTTGTTGGTTGTTGGTTGTTGTTGTTGGATTGCTTTGTTGGTTGATTGGTTGGATAAAGTCCCTAGAGAATAGCTTACAAACTCAAGGGGAAAGCTAGTTGTTGATGCTGTTTGTTGGTGTTGTTAGGGCTAAGTAAAGCCAAAGGGATGATGTTTTCTATTGTTAGGGTCATTGTTTTGATGTTTGGTTTTTGTTTGGGGTCTCAAAGGATGGAAAGCTCAAAAAGTCCAATGGTTTTGATATGCTCAAGATAGGAGATGATGCTTAGGTGACTGTAGATGATCAGAGGACTGTCTGAGAGCTAGTTGCAGAGCTAAGAAGTCTGAAAGTGCAACAGATTAGGCTTGGTTGATATCGATTACTAATGTTTACCCAAAAGCAATAGGTAATAGCTTAGAAGCAACTCAGAAAAGGCCAAAAGTGATTACTAATAGCTCAAAAGTGATCTGGATTTTGTTTCAGATGATAGATTGCTATATGAACTAGAGGTGAGTAGTTTTACCATAGGTGATAAGTTATAGTTCAAAGGCAAGATACTGCTGTGTAAAAGTGATGCAATATTTTCTAGAAGTGAGCAGCTGTTGTTTAAAAGCACTCTAGTTTTTGCAAAAAGTGAGCAACTATTGTTTAAAGGTGATCTGGATTTCTAAAAGTGAGTAGTTATTGTTCAGATGTAATTTGTGTCTAATAGAGGATGTGTTTAATTGATGTTTTGACAAGAAAACAGTGATTTCAGTCACTCACACTCACAACAATCACAAGCTTGTACAACCTAGGCTAGGAAAGGACTATATTTGTTGAGTTCCCTTGCCATGCCTATTCAAAGAAAATAGCTTTAGGATCTTGGTAGCACCAGCTCCCCTCCACGGCACTCACTTCTCACGCATACCAAGTTCTAGGTTTCCCAAGTCTCATCCCCTTACCAAACCTTAGGATTGTCCCTGCTATCTCTACTAAGAACCACAAGAATCAGGGTGGCTTCAAAGGTCCCACCTTTTGCATCAACAAATAGAGGGATTTTGGCTACTACACAAGGTTTCTAGTAAGGGCATTCATTCGGGTGGCTACACATGTGACGATTTCCTATGTTAATGGAGGCTTCCCATCCCAAAGAGGTTATCCTCTAAGGGGTTTTGGGGGAAACATTCATCGGTGTTGTTGGGACAAGAAAATTAAAAATTTTCTTGTATTCTTACTCATCCATATCTAACCAAAGCAGAAAACATTATGCCCAAAATTCATGATGATAACTGGTGTAATCCATTAAAATCACAATCTTTCACCACAAGTAAGTGTATCACTCGCCAAATTACACTAGAATGAAGGGCTTCAATTCCTAAGTTTTGGCAAGACATCCCCTTTTGTCATACCAATCCATGTTCTACGAGGAACTTGTTGAAATAGCTATCAGCATAAGAATAAGCATTAGCGAGAAGATTTCAAGAATCACTAATGGAGAAAGTGGCCCCGATGACCTTTCATTAGGGAGAAAATGCATGGTCATGGCAATCGGCATAAGGAAACACTATCAGGTAGTATTTTACAAATCCTCTCGATAGTATAAGTCATGCCGATGGTGAGGTCGATAGGACTCTCACCGAGCATCCAGTAGAATCAAGAGAATTAATGGTCATTGGTAGGAGATGAACATCAAAGTGAAAGATTGATGAGTCTCTGATAGTCTAAAGTCTCAGCGATTAAAGAAACATATTTCAGCATAGATCACACTGATATGTGTAATGAATAAGGACCATTGGCGAAGCTGAACAAGTCAGAACAGAGTTTATATGTCTTGTCAAACCAATGGTCACAGTGATAAAGATGTCGGTGATATATCATGAAGATCTATCCAATGGAGAGTGTAAAGGAAGGCTATCAGGAAAACAACCACAATCAGGTAACTTGAAATAAGTTATCCCGATGGTCTATCTTATCCTGACGACAATGATGACCACATTCATTGACAAGACTCTCACCAATAGTCATATCGGTAACACTTAACATATCATGGAAGAACATTATTCTTATAACGATGAAGAAATTCATGCTGATAAGAAACCATGCCCATTTCCACATCGGGTAAAGCTTGGAGATATCTTGCCGATACGAAGTCACAAATGAAATATAATGTCGAGGAGACAATTGAAGTGTTACAGTGACTGATCTATGAACAAATGCTCGTGCCATAAGAAGATATTAAAATCACCCAGACTTTACGAAAATCATGCCAATGAAAAAATTTATGATGATGTGACATTTCACAACGATCAAGAAAATTAAATTGCTCAAACAATTAATTGTAGACAGCAAAGAAATCCTCTAAAATAACATTCAAAATCATTACAATTAAACTCGACAGAATTGTTTGAGAAAAGCCTACAGGCGGAGACTTGAAGCAAAAAATAGGGGAATTCGATCAGAGCCACCAATATTAGGTACATACATACAAACTTCTATGCTATAGCCTATAATTTGAATTTTCTATCAAGGATTGTAAATGGAGACCCTAGGGAAAGGAAAGGGCAGAAAATCACAAGGCAATACAAGTAAACCTAAAAAATAGAAAATTGACAAAACCCTTGAAGAGAAAACAAAAGATAGAAAACTAAACCAAGACTTGATTGATCAACTACCATGGTCAACTCCTAAAGCTCGGAGGTTTGCACAACTTAGGGTGGAAGTGGAGAAGTTAGAGGACAAGTGTAAATACCTCGGGACCATTTGGACTCCAATTAGAGGATATGAGCTCTTCAAATTCCATTATAACAGAAGAATTAGGAATTCTCTAGTGTCAAACCCATGGCATTTCAATATGGGTAAATTAGTTGTTCCTAATGTGTTTTTGAATGTTGAACTCCAACTTCTCGCTAAGCATTATAACCCCAGTCTCAAGGCTATATGAAACCCACAAGGGGAACCTATTATACACTTGTCAAAGAATGCCATCTGTGAAGTTTTTGACCTAGATGATTTATGTACTATCCCCATTGTTTATGAGGATCTGGAAAAGGAATACTGGAGAATGGATACTACTTACAATGGGTGGAAGTTGCCTATTCACAGGCCCAGGTCAAAAGGAGAATTGATGCCTCTCAGTGAGGATGATGGCCCTCCTTTTCATGTATCAATATTTGAACCCTACATACAATATACCTATTACTCTGTGGGCCAGGTCTTGGGATCAGAGATTCCTGACTTTATGACAATTCCTCTGATGGTCATAGCTACTGACATTCAGTGCCACAATGCTAGGTAGTTTGATTATGCTGCTTATATTTGTAATAGAATTAACTCTAGTCTGGCTGTAATAAGGAACAATGCCCCATCATTTTCCTTTGAACATTACTCACTTCTCATGCACATGGTGCTCTATTATGGCCAAGAAGTGGGGTTATGGCAAAATGAGTTCAAGGTTGTTCCAGTAGACCAGAAGGGGTAGAAGTCACCTGTACAGATGTGGACCAGAATATGGGATACCAAATATGCCCATTCAAGCTATGTGCAATTTGAGGAATACTGTGTCAAAGTGTTATATAGATATTTCAGTCATCCCTGTGAGTATTCAATTTCAAATGAAATAAAGAGGTTCCTCAGACCAAAAGATTATGGTGGTCCTCCTACTATTACTCACAACTGAGGAGACTGGTATTGTTTCAAGGATGCTACCATGGTTAGAGTGTATGGTTTTGAGGACACTCCCTTTATCTTACCTAAGACTGTCCCCGACAGAATTGCCTACCTAGAAATAGTTAGGCAAATGCATTGTTCTAATGTGATGCATCTGAGCTACCATGACAAACAGTCTTTTATGCCTAGTACTTTGTGTTTTGGAGATTTCACTGTGGTTTACAAGGAAGGTTATAATCTCATTCTGGATAAACTAATGCACTATAATATAAGGTGTGTTGAGATAAGAAAGGGGTTTGATCCTGAGGGTTTTATTGACCTTTCTAGGAGGAAGCAAAACCTCAGTGGGTACACACATGTGCCCTATCCACATGATGATGTCATCAAAAATTTGGAAGAGGCTGAGGTGGAATTGGTGGTTGAACAATATAACATGGACTTAGATGAGAAAAGGAAGCAGCTGGTAGAAATTGAGGTGTTATACTCTTATGATGAAGAGCCTGTAGGGCAAGAGGAACCACAACAACAGATAACAAAAATGTCCAAAAGCAAAATGCAACAATATCAGCCTCCTGCCATAACACATGATGAGGGGCCTGCTGATGAAGACCCAAGACAAATAGCTTATGATTCTTTTATTTCTGATGATAAATTTATTCATTCTAAAGAATTCAAATTATTTTTATATAAATGCAAGGGGAAGGAAATTAGACAGTCAATTGATGATGTCTCTGCCAATAATGAGAGACAATTACTTGATAGGTTGAAAGAAACAGTTGATAATGAATTGCAAGATATGACCCCTAGCAAGGGTAGACAGCTACTCAAAGAAGCAGGGGTAATGATCTTTCCTGGCCTTGATTTGAATTATGCTTTAGTATTTGATATTTTCTTAATAATATAGATGATAGATACAAGCTCACTCCAGAAGGTGTCAATGAAGTATATATGGGCACTAAATATAATAATGATGAAAATTTACTGATGATATGGGCCCTGTATCCTCCCCACAAAAAGATAGCCATCATAGACACTGAGAAAATTTTTGGCCATGTCATTACTTGGAAGGCAGGGGAGACTGATCCCTTGATCACTACAAACATCCGCATCAATGTTGCAAAGCTGAATAAGGCACAGGCTTAGATGTTAATTAAGGAAAGGGATGCGTACAAACTGAGCTGTGAGAGATTGATAAAAGAAAATGATTATTTGAAAGATGATGTCAAGAGCACATTCAGGGAATCAGTAAAGAGATTAACCCAGGGTGAAAGCTCACAAAGTGTCCAATCACTATCCATAGATCAAGTAGCCCAAATCCAGATGGATACACTTGTCATAGTACTCCAGAAGAGGCATACCAATATGATGCATTGGCTAAACTAATTTTGGGATAATTATTCTCAAAATTATAAGGCAATCCAAGAGCATGAAAGGCTTGAAAAAAGGTTGCACGAGAAATTAAGTGAGACACAGGGTAAAGATACTTCTGACATTGCAGGTGCCTCCAATGCAAAAGAGTTGATCAAGCAACATCAAAAGTATTATGACCAACTCAAGACTGATGCCAAAGAATGTGCAGAAGCTTCAAAAGAAGGAGTGCCCACATTGTTCAAAAGCGATATAGAATTAAAGAGCAAAGAAGAGTGGAGCAAATACTATCAAGCAATATTACATGAAGCTCTAGAAGCTCTTAAGGACAAAGACTCTACATCCAAGGAAGCTTCTAAGCAGTTGGAGAGGATGGTTATGATGGATGTGATCACAAGGAACACCATTGAATTCACTGATTCACATCGCAGCCAAGAGTACTTAGACCATATTGCTCATTTATACTTGTGGTTGAATAGGGCCTAGGCATTGTTGTTTTATGGTTGTTATGTTAATCTTGTCAATTCCCAAAAGACTTCTTGAAGAGTTATGTCTCTTGACAAGTATTTCTATATAAGTTCAAACATTTGATGCTGAATGAGCATCAGCAGTAGAATATAATAGATAGAGTTTACAATGTTTCTCAAAGACCATGTTACAAGTTTATTATTGAAGAAGTAAATTGAAGTTCTTTGATTTTGTTGTTCTATTCTAGCATCAATTGTTTGTTAAGATTATTCAATTGTGTGGTTGTCTTTGTTAGGGTAAAATGCGGTTTAATCAAATGAACAATAATAAACCCAAACATCAATAGAATAATGAAATCAAGAAAGGTAGATCAAAATGGAGCAATGAATCACAATGCAAACTTTCCCTATTCCAAAGCTTCTATTGTTTGCCTAGTACAACCATCCTTTGCTGATGAAGTAGGCCCTCAGTGAGTGCACTCTTTTAGCTGTGTTGTAGGATGTCGGTAGTAAATGACTAAGATGATAGATAATGCTGTGAAGTAGAGATTCAAAGCAAAGGATGATCTCAAGTAGATTGTATTGGGGGTGCCAAAGGCACGCAGGTAGAATTCTGTAGAGTAACAATACAAATAACCTGGATGAATAGAATGGGAGGATGAGGTTTCTTTTATAGACTCAGAAGAATGAGGATCAATGGTTGAGATTAAATGTGATGATCAATGGCTGAGAGAGGTTGAGGAATGTACAACCAGTAGAAATATGACAAGTATCTCAGCTCCATCATGAAAGAGGGGATTTGACAACATTGATTGGAGAGTTAACTCCTTTAACTGATCAGTTAACAAACTTGATTAGTCAGTTGGAAGAATGAATTATGGAATTGACTGAATTGATTGAGGGATTAACTCAATTGACTGGTTAGTTAACACTTTTGATTGATCAGTTAACTAACTTCTAATTTGAGAAGAAATAGGACATGTGGGTGAGGGAAAAATAAGTAATTAAATATTTAATATATTTAATTACATGTGCAACCCGACGAGGTGGACAAGGTGAGGTGGAAAAATGAGGTGTAAGTATGAGGTGGATTTTTGGAATTAGAAATTAGGATAGAGGAATTTGGATTAATAAAATGATTTTAGGATTATTTAATTGTGTAAGACATTAGAAGAATTTTAATTAAATAAATAGACTTTATTTAATTACGGAACAGTGAACTGATTAAATAAATTTAGAATATTTATTTAATTGATAGAAGAACGGAATAAATATTTAGAATATTTATTTAGAATGGTATAAATATTTAGAATATTTATTTAGGATGATTCATGTCATTTTTAGGTGTATACATTTTGCCCCTCTTTGATGCAATGCTGTTTACAACGTTGCTTCAAAGAAATCGATAGTCTGATAGTGATACATGTCCCAGTTTACCCCTGGTACAGGTTTAATGATGATAGGATGCCCCCTCGGGAGATTGGACAGGAAAAGGGCAAAAGATTCTGAGACAGACAATCTCACGAAGATGAAGGGGTTAGGTTAGGTTGGAGGAAAAAGGACTCGTTTCAGGGAAATGGCAAGAAAAACTAGAGGAAAAATAGACGCGGGAAGTAGTCACAGTCATTACCTAGCCAAAATTAGGGTTTGTAGGCTATAAATAGGAGCTTGGTCCACAAGATTATTCATTTGTACACTTGTTTGATCTAGATTGGAGATAGAGAGCTTAGAGCAACTTGGAGCAGCATGGCTGCCAGAGCAGTTGATATTCCACGCGAGGAGCACCGATTCGAGTGAGTCTGTCAATTCGGGCGGCCAGCAGAGGTAGGACCCCCGATATGTGCTTTGAAAAAACTTTCCTAGAGTCACATTAGGGTGTCATAAATGCAAGTAGAAAATAGGTTAGACAAATGCACCGAAGTACAGAATGTTGCATATGTAGTGCGAAATGGCACATTTGTTGTTTCGCAGTGCCTATGCTTAGTTTGGCTATGCATTTGCTAAAGCTACGCATGCGAGTGTTTTGGTGGCTCTTTTATAATTTGGGGGTGCATCTGTGGAATGCTGCAGTGCATATGTGCAATGTAACGGTGCATACATAATTTTGCGGTGCTTTTGTCGATTGTAGTGGCGCATATACCAGAAGCAGCGTATCTGTAAAGAAATGGCACTTTTACCACCTGTAGTGGCGCATTTGCTTTAGATAGAAAATTACTTAGCACAATTGACTCGACGAGCATCCTGTTTGATGCAGTAACCAATGAGCTATCTCTGAGATTGCAGGAATCTAGTCAAGAGATGTAGTGTACTATTTTGATCAATTTGAAATGCTAAGTTTAGTTGATATAGTTTAGTAGATAGGTTGAGTATGGTATATGCGGCTTTAGATTGATGCCTTGCTTTGTGTGCTTGCAGGAGGAGATACGAGACACATTGCAGTCTAGGGAGACGTTCCCTATGCCCCTATTGCAAAGATACATGCTGACGAAGATTGATAGAGAGGCACTTGGTGCCATGGGTTTGGACTACGTATGCTTCATGCCCGAGGTGTGGGCGAACCGCGGATTGCTGACTGTTGCTGTGGAAAGATTCCACGGTGAGGATGGGACCTTTCACTTTCCTACTGGAGAGATGACTGTGACCTTAGAGGATGTATACAAGATACTACACTTGCCTATACAGGGTGAGTTGGTGGAGTATGACGCACAGCGGGATGCAGGACTCACTGAGTGCAAGTGAGTGTTCAATGATCCCAAGCTAGTTGGACAGGTCATCCCCTGGCACGATATATATGACTGTTATGACTACTTCCCTGGGATCGTGGCTGGATTGATCAGAGGCATTGTATGCCTCGATAGGAGATCACATAGGTTCCCCATTGGATGGGGTAGGATCATGGAGCGAATGCTGACTGAGGGCACCCAATATGCATGGGGAGTCTACATACTGGCTCACCTATACCATGACATGCACCAGGGGGTGTATCACCACAGCATGAGTCTATCGGCTGGGGTACTACTGCTACAGTTTTGGCTATGGGAGCACATAGCAGTGACGAGGCTGATATGTGTGTTCGCGAGGCAGCAGGGAGAGCCATACAGTTATGGCTATGCAGGAGTGATTTCCCAACACAGGCTGGGGAAGCTAGAGTACTGGAGGAACACATTGGACAGTGTAGATGTGGCTGTCTGGCGACCATATCTGGATTGTGAGCCCTGGGACGATGAGGGAGATGAGATACCGTACTGCTTTCAGACATGGTGGCTGATAGACTGGACACAACACATACTAGAGAGACAGATGGTGGGCCGGGTACTAAGATAGTTTGGCAGGAGGCAGGGTATGCCATAGGGATAGGCGCTATTTGCTCAGACACATGCAGAGTGGGTTAGATGGGGGTTGATGGCTTCATACGAGGAGGCCCTGGCAGAGTTTTGACAGACTCCTTATGTGGCATGGGACATGAGGATAGAGATAGTTGATGCCGGGGTTACACAGGACTATGACGATTGGATGATGGCACATCCATTCCCAAGGTACTCAGGACCTGGCATGTTGGTGCCTCGTATTGATGAGGCAGATTCAGAGGAGGAGGGACAGGTTGGCTGGGGGCGGAGGGGAGGTAGAGGAGGACGGGGTGGAGGAGGACAGGGGGTGGAGATGGAGAGAGGCTGAGACAGTGGAGGAGGGTAGCTCAGGCTGAGTAGGTAGTGCCAGGACAGGTTGCACAGTAGTAGATACCACAGCAGACGCAGATGCCGCCACCCCAGCAGGTGCCCCAGCCATAGGGGCCAGGACAGGCAGAGGCATCACAGGGGCCAGTGCAGGTAGAGGTGTATGAGAGGGCCATAGCCAGCCTGAGGGGATAGGTGTGAGAGCTGCAGGCACAGCTTAGGAGGGCCGACGGTCGATGAGAGACAGACGTAGCGGTCATCGCGGGGCTGACCCGCAAGAGAGATATGGCGGATGTGTGGGTATGCATGATCCGTGTGGAGCAGGACACTGCAGTGGCAGCTATGGGGATAGACGCAGCCAACTCCTTTTTGGTTGGGCAGGTGCAGCAGG
The DNA here is from genome assembly GCA_027924645.1 of Cunninghamia lanceolata. Lineage (NCBI taxonomy): Eukaryota > Viridiplantae > Streptophyta > Pinopsida > Cupressales > Cupressaceae > Cunninghamia > Cunninghamia lanceolata. The sequence continues at coordinate 2,457,040 of BSBN01001965.1, read as the reverse complement.
CACATGCACAGGCAAGCTAGTTGTAGACACAGTTGGCACAGGTGCAGGTAGAGCTTGCCAGAGCACAGGCACAGGGATAGTACTACCAGGGTCTATACCATGGGGTAGTGCTGGAGAGCCAGAGGGCATCTAGTTTCAGGATTCAGTCTAGGGCTTCACAGAGAGTAGGTCCATCATGGTCAGGGGCCTCCGTGATGGGTCCCCAGTAGTCAAGAGCTGGCAGTGGTGGCCCACAGCAGTAGGGGTAGACTTGTACCAGATTTTGTACTTTTTGGGACATGTATCACCATCCTTTTGGATGCACATTGTATATGACATTTTGATTCAGAGATAGAGATGATGATATTATACATTTGGTCTTCTTTTTATGATTGTATACATGATGATGCAGCCTTATGATTCATTGCATATGTTATGAGATGATGATGCGATGCATGTGTAGACTTAGATGTTCTATCTAATGCTATATGAGATGCTTTTGATATGATGCTATGTGATGTCTATATGATCTAATGTTTATGTGATATGAGTGTTTGATCTGATATGTCTAGAATGTATGCAAATGCAACATGATTTCTAGATGATTATGTGACCTTTGTATATGATGCACTTAGCAATGTTTTTGATTTCTTTGTTGTTTGATGCAATATGATGATGATATATGGATGACCTAATGCATTGTATTATGTATGCAACTGATTTAATCATGTTCATGACTAGCTCTAAATGTGATATGATATGCACCTATATGCTTTGTTTTTGTGATGTCCAAATGTACTCTATCGACAAAAGAATGATAGGATGATAGATAGAAGAATGGTTTTGACAAAATGACTGGGTATAGATAGAATTAGAAACTTCATTTGATGTTGTTACTCTGCATAGTACAGATATTGATGATTGTATGGGATATGGATGCATGGATGTGTATATGGATATAGGATGGATGTTTTGCTTTTAGATTGCTTTATTTCATCATTGGGCAATTTATTTTTGGTACATTTTCTAAAATGTTGTAAGTGAATACAAGCATCTAGGTATAATTGAACCGAGATGACCTGAGTACTGCTTACATGGGTGTTTAATTTGACAAGTTAATACAAGCATTTAGTCAAAATTAAATCTAGATGACCTAAGTACTTCTTGTGTTTCAACAAACAAGGATTGCCCCCGTTCATGTGAGACCTTTGATGTCCTCGATGATCTTTTACCGATCATGTCCTTTAGACAAGGCATTACATTACTAAAGCATAATCCACAGATAGCAAACAAAGAAAATGATCATGCCCCCATCATAGCATATCTAGCTTTCGGCATTGTTGAGTAGCATAGAAAGACATGATAACAAAAGTTAAGACTCTATAACTTAACCATGATTTCAATCCACAAAACATTTGTGCATTTAGATGTGTTTATTTCTTGCTATAATTCGAGGAAAATCATTTAGAAGGCCTTGGGTATTTTACCTTGTGTTTGAATAGGTTAAGCTAAGTAAAGTCAGGGATCTTGCTGGGAGTGCGGGTTCTACTTGCACCTACTTGCTTGGTGAGAAGAGAGTCTTGCAATCCTTATTGGTGAGATGGACCCTAAGGGCTGACCTAGTGCCTCGGGGGTGCATTGCTAAATGGCCTTGCCTATGTGACGATGCAGAGGCAACATAGTTCGGGGTAAACCCTAATGAACCTAAGACCTAGGTGAGGGAAAGTGGAGATTGACCTAGTTGGATGGAAGGACAAGATATGGAACGGATGGGACAATAGAAAGCCTCGGGGGCGCATTGGGATAATGGCCTTGCCTACGTGACAACATAGAGGTAACGTAGTTCATGGACTTGGACCACGAGAACCGACAAGAGACACTATGCAAGGCTCACATTAAAGAGACGATATGGGATAGAACCTTGGTTGACAAGGCCGCCAAGAGGGAGAGTTATCAAGCCATGATAGGTAACTGCCAGTTGTTTATTATGGGATAGATATGGGTTGAATGAGATGCGAGTGAAGGAAGAAGTGGACTCAAGGTGACTGGATTCTCAGAGATGGAGAAGGCAGTTTTTACCACAAGTAACGCCTGTTAACCAGGTTTTCATCACTTTTCTTTTGTTATTTGCACAAGAAGCTAGAAAGTAAACATGACCCCTATTTGCCAAGTTTTCATCATGGTACCTATCTAAGGCACCTGTTTGCCAGGTTTTCACCAAAGGATGATTCTTTTTGTACTTTTCTATTTTTGTGATTTTTTTGTGTTTTTTTTCTTTTTCAACTTTTTCTTGATATATATATATATATATCTATATATATTGTATTTATGTGTCTCTTTGAACTGGGATTCTCCTAGGTATAAAACCAGTGAAGATGCATGCTATTGATTGGGTCATTGAATAGCTCTCCCTTTGACATTGCCAACTGATATGCCCCCGATCCGTAAGCTGCCACAATCACATAGGGCCCAAGCCAGTTAGGTTCGAACTTGCCTTTCTTTTCTTGGTCTTGTTGATTTCAGGGATTCTCTTTGAGAACAAGGTCCCCAACCTTAAAGATTCTTAGACGAACCATGTGGTTATAGCTTCTTAACATCATCTGTTGATAGGCTTTGAGATGATCGAAGGCTTTCTATCGCCTTTCTTCCAGTAACTCTAGTTCTTGTAACCTAGAGACCTTGTACTCCTCATCTGATATTAGACCCTTTAGCGACACCCAGAGGAACGATAATTTGACTTCAATAGGAAGGATGGCTTCTGAACCATAGACAATGGCGTAGGGTGTAGCACCTATGGGAGTGCGTATACTGGTTCTGTAGGCCCACAGAGTGGGATTGAGTTCGACATGCCAATCATGGCTAGCATCATTGACAATCTTCTTTAGGATTTTTAGAATGGTTTTATTTGATGCCTCAGCTTGGCCGTTACCTTGGGGGTAGTATGGAGTGGAGAAACGATGTTGGATTTTAAAACGCTCACAGAGTTCTTGGACATCCTGATTTTTGAATGGTCTTCCATTATTCGTGATAATAGATGAAGGAATGCCATATCTGTAGATAATGTAATTCAGAATGAAAGAGGAAATTTGCTTGTCTATGACGGTGGTTAGGGGAACGGCCTCAATCCACTTTGTGAAATACTCAGTGGCAGTTATGATGAATTTGTGGCTGTTGGAAGAGGGTGGATGAATCTTTCCCACAAGGTCAAGTCCCCACTGGCAAAAGGGCCAGGGTGTCGTTAAAGGTCTCAACTCTTGAGCAGGTGCATGGATCAGGTTTCCATGTATTTGGCACTATTTACACTTTTTGATGAATTGATATGAATTCATTTCCATGTTTGGCAAGTAATAACCCAAATGCATGAGTTTCTTGGCTAAGGAAGGACCGCTGGAGTGTGTTCCACAGATCCCTTCGTGTACGTCTTGCAAGGCAGTTATGGATTCTTCTTGTTCTAAACAACGGAGCAAAGTACCATCCAGACCACGTCGGTAAAGGGTATCAGCTATGATAGTGTAGCGAGAGGTTTGTCATATGAAAGTTCACTTTTGGTTGGAAGAGAGGTCAGGTGGGAGAACATTGTCCTTGAGGTAAGTGTAAGTCTTACCGTACCAAGGTGAATCAGATCCAACTAGGAGGCATATGGAAGGGGTCTCAAGAAGATCATAAGCTGGTTGTCAAATAGTTTCTACCAAGAACTCATACCGTGACTCATTTTTAGGTATTTCTAGAAGAGAGGCTATGGTAGCCATTGCATCTTCCGCCTTATTCTCAATCCTAGGTATTTGCTTGAAGGAGATGGTCCTGAAGTGTTCTTTGAATATATGCGCAGCAGAAATGAATATATGCGCAAGAAGTCACAGTATATGCGCAACACTGGTAAAGTATAAATGCGCAGTAATAGTGTGCATATGCGCAGCAAGTTGACACAAATGCACAACAGAAATGGGTATATGCGCAGCTTTGGTTTTTTAGCAGAATTTTGGAGTTTTCTGTTGCTTTTGGTATTTTTGGCTGGAAAAAGGCCTTCTTGATCTGATTTTATGAATTAACAGCAAGAAAACACAACAAGCACAAAGAATATTTTATAGTTTTTCATTATTTTTTTTTTTTTGTGGTTTTTCTGACTCTATTTTGGACTAAACTGACCAAAAGCAAGCACAAAGATCCTAGGCTAGAAATGGATTACAAGGGTTTTTGGCCACTAGAACAAGAGGTATTTAATGCGGGCAACCGTTCAAGTGGTTACACATGCGGCGACACTACTCTTCATTGTGGAGTCTCCTAGCCTCAAAGGGTTGCACCTTAGAGGGTTTTGGGGGAGGTTGGGCGTCGGTGTAACATAGCAGAACTTGTTACACGAAGTTTTCACCTCGAGCACTTTTATTTTAAGTGGATTGGTAGGGCTTGGCTTCTAGCCTGTTTCCACTCAGGGTCGTTCCCACTTGGACAAGTGTGCATCCAAGGGCAAGCCCCTCTTAAAGGTTAAACAAATGGAATAACAAGTCTAGCACTCTGATCACCCAGTAAAGGGGAGAGCATAAGCCTATTGTCATTTGTCAAGCATAGAAGACACTAATTAATCCAACCTATTTAAAAGTAGAAAAACTAAATGGGCTAATCTACTTGGGCAAGCACAGAACTTTGAAGTGATTTTAGCAAGATAGCATTGGTTCAGTTTTAACCCCAGAAATCAATGGTGAGTTCAATTTTAATCCTCGTAGCACGAAATAGTTAACTTTGAAGTTTTGGTCCACCGAGATAGCAGTAGTTCAATTTTAACCCAAAAATCAATGGTGAGTTCAGTTTTAATCCTCGTAGCACGAAATAGTTAACTTTGAAGTTTTGGTCCAACGAGATAGCAGTAGTTCAATTTTAACCCAGAAATCAATGGTGAGTTCAGTTTTAATCCTAAATAGCAATAACTTGGAAAATGTTGCTATGCAAGAAAACAAATGATCCCGTTACTTCTTTCCTAATTAGAGCTAGGTGAGGTTTGGAATGAATATCAGTTTTACTATCCTTTAGAAAGTGAAGTGTGAAGTATTTAAATGCAACTATATGGAACTAAACTTGAACCTATCTTGCAAAACAGCTCCAGAGAACACCTGCGGAAAGGTTAGCATTAGCAAATTTTCCTAGAAAAGTACTAAAACCATTGTTTATTACAGATGCGCAGCTTCAGTGACTAAATGCGTAGAGATAGTCAATAGAAGCACAGCAAGAACAAATGCGCAGTAATAGTGCACAAATGCGCAGTAAGAATGAACAGACGTGCAGGAATGACAAATGCGCAATAACAGTGCACACATGTGTAGTAAGAAGTCACATATGCGCAAGAATGACAAATGCGCAGTAACAGTGCACCCATGCACAGTAAGAAGTCACAGATGTACAAGAATAATGGATGCGCCACAGAAATAGATATATGCATTGCAGAAATGTTCAAATGTGTTGAAGTAGCCTGTGCATGACCTATACGGAACCTGCCTTCAAAAAAGCTTAGATTTTGATGAGATAAAGGGGCAAATGCCCCACAGTGGGTGCCAAAAATGTTAGGGTAAAATGTTGTTTAATCAAATGAACAATAATAAACCCAAACATCAATAGAATAATGAAATCAAGAAAGGTAGATCAAAATGGAGCAATTAATCACAATGCAAACCTTCCCTGTTCCAAAGCTTCTATTGTTCACCTAGTACAACTGTCCTTTGCTGATGAAGTAGGCCCTCAGCGAGTGCACTCTTTTAACTGTGTTGTAGGATGTCAGTAGTAAACAACTAAGATGATAGATAATGCTGTGAAGTAGAGCTTCAAAGCAAAGGGTGATCTCAAGTAGATTGTATTGGGGGTGCCAAAGGCACGCGGGTAGAATTTTGTAGAGTAACAATACAAATAACCTGGATGAATAGAATGGGAGGATGAGGTTTCTTTTATAAACTCAGAAGAATGAGGATCAACGGTTGAGAGGAAGTGTGATGATCAATGGCTGAGAGAGGTTGAGGAATGTGCAACCAGTAGAAATATGACAAGTGTCTCAGCTCCATCATGAAAGAGGGGATTTGACAACATTGATTGGAGAGTTAACTCCTTTAACTTATCAGTTAACAAACTTGATTAGTCAGTTGGAAGAATGAATTATGGAATTGACTAAATTGATTGAAGGATTAACTCAATTGACTAGTTAGTTAACACTTTTGATTGATTAGTTAACTAACTTCTAATTTGAGAAGAAATAGGACATGTGGGTGAGGGAAAAATAAGTAATTAAATATTTAATATATTTAATTACATGTGCAACCTGATGAGGTGGAAAAATGAGGTGTAAGTATGAGGTGGATTTTTGGAATTAGAACTTAGGATAGAGGAATTTGGATTAATTAAATAATTTTAGGATTATTTACATGTGTAGGACATTAGAAGAATTTTTTTTTTTTTTTTAAAACAAAAGTGGTCGAACCACTAAAATTTATTAATAAAAAGTAATTACAAAATGCCAGATTTAGAAAAGGCATACCGGTAGGAAAGAATCGGCAAAGAAAACCTCTGGTTATAGCCTGAGTTTAACGAGATTATACATAGTTATCTCAAAAACATAGATCAGACCAAAATATGACTAAAATCATGCCAGAAAGTATACAATTTTCAAAAAGGAATTACAGAGCATCTGGCATGTACAACACCAAACAAAGAAGTAACCATTGAAGGTAAAAAACATGAAGAAGGTCCCCATTAATTTGCTATCTCTATAACCTGCAAATCATGATCCTCGATGTGATCATCTTCTTTTGCAAACTGAGGAGGGGGTGGCGGAGGAGGAGGCACATAATTCAACAGAAATAGCAAAGCATTAAACACTTCCAAAGCCTTGTCTGCCAACTGGTGTCCCAATTCCTGCCTATGACAATGAATTGAGTTTGGAAAGGAAATGATATAATTGTTGCGAAGGCCATGAGAAAATGCATGGAAAAGGTAGTGTAAACTAGGTGTACGAAATAAACACCTTCCATCAAATAACCCTCCGATAGGAGTAGACCCTTCATGCACATCATAATCAACTAAAACAGAGTTAAATGCATCAACAGAAAAATGAACATTCTGAATAAAAGTTAACCCCAAATCCCTTACTCTATCTCCAAATTGCAAGAGATCCATTGCATTGGATAGAAAATGGGAAGCAACTTGCGAAGGATAAATAGAAATTGGAGTGTAAAGGGCTGGTAAGTTACAGACTTGGATAATAGCAGTGCCCATAGATACCTCATAAACCTTGAAAACTTCCTGTAATACGTTAGAATTAAAACAGCCAAGAAAGGGGCATTCCCAATTCTGGATAGGCCAAGAGATTCTAGTGTTTCGGCGGATGGAACCCATACTAATCTACTAAAATCTGATATAAAATAGAAAACGAGATACAATCACAGTTGCAAGAGCAAAGATCAGAACTTTATACCAAGATAATTATGAAATAATAACAGCGGTGAAAGCAGATAACAAGCATAAAACCAAATTAAATGCAAAAGATGCTTCATATAACTCATAAATGATAGAAATTAGTGAAATGCCAACTCCCTTGTGTGAGGTCTACTAGCCGTCTTTAGGAGCAAGCAACAAGGTACAATCCGCCCATCGAAACAAAGTTCACAGCACTTAAAACAACGTCAGCAAAACATCATATAGGACCATAAAATAATGCTTAAAATAAAGTTTAATATCTAAAAAGTTGAACCAAAATATCATAACTTACTCAATTGAATCTTTGGCCAAAATATAACTTATACCGGGAATCTAAAGGAGAGACTCAGAATTCCATTCAGTAACGACTTCATTAAGACTAAAAGCAATATTAGCTAAAAAATTAGCTAAGAGATTACCTTCACGATATGTATGCCTTATCTGAAATGAGTGAAACTATTTTAATAGATCTCTGCCAGACTTAAGAATATATTCTATCTTCCAACTCAGAGACGAGTTATTGGAGAAAGCTAAAACAATATTCAGTAATCCCCTTCCACAATGATATTAGTAAAACCATATTTTAATGCTAGATTCAAGCTTGCTATTAGAGCCAAAGCCTCGGCCTCATTATTTGTTATTGTGCCAAGTTTAATTGACAAAGCTCTAAGAATTGTTCTGTGATGATTTCTAATAACACAACCAGCACTAGAGATTCCAGGATTACCTCTACTCGCACCATCAAAATTAAGCTTTACAAAGGATTCAGTGGGAGGGATCCATTTAATAGCGGATCGATCAATCAAAACTTCAAACTTAAAGCAAGAATTATTAGGCACCTTTAACTGCTTCCAATTCTTTAAAATCATATCATCCCAACTTGTAAAAATAAGAGAACCCGCCTTCTTAGATAACAAAGATGCTAAAACTACTTCTGAAATAGTTGTTTCAACTTTGCCCAACACAATATGAAGAGGATTGCTTACTTTTTTAAATATTCTTTGATTTCTTTCTAACCAGAGAGACCAGATGACAATGCTTGGTGAAACAATCCACAGAGTAGAAAAAGTAGACTTAGAGAATAGTATAGGCCAGCTTTGAAAGACTTGTAGTAAAGAACAAGGAAGAGGACCCAACCAGTTCAGTCTAGAGATAAGCCAAAACCAAACCTATGAAGAGAAATCACAGTTCAACAAAAGATGATCTACTGATTCCTCCACCTCCTGACAGAGGGGACATAAGAAGGAATTTGCAACCCCAAGTTTAACTAATCTATCGCTAGTAAGGATTCGGGAATGTAGTGCTAACCATGAAAAAGCTCCTGCTTTAGGTAGGCATGAATCATTCCAGCAAAGCTTATAAGGCCAAGAAAGGTTTGAATTAGAATCCTTACTTGTGATACTTAGGTAACCTTGTTTAACTGTATAACGACCTGATTTCGAAGGGGCCCAGACTAATTTATCCTTTTCGCCTATGATAAATAGTCTGTGATTCTTTAAAATATTCTTAAGAAGAATCTTTTGTTCTTGAGGGATCATGAACTCATCAAAATTTTTCCATTTAACTGAATTAAATGCTAAGTTAGGATCAATTTCATAATAATCTTTAACTTTTGTTCCCCAAACCTGACATAGCAAAGACTTAATCTCATGAAGACCTTCTATTCTAACTAAAGGGGGATGATTATTCCAAGAATCATCCTAGAAAAGAGCAGAACTTCCATCCTGAATGACCCAAGATAAATAAGGAGAAATAACTTCTCGACAGTGAATCAAAAAGTTCCACATGTGGGAACCTGCCTTTAGATTTAGAGTAGTAAATAATCTTTCAGGATTAAAGGAGTCTAGATACTTGGCATACATTATTTTACCCCATTTAGAAGTTGATTTTTCATACAACTTCCAGACAAGTTTAGCTCCAAGAGCTTTATTTTGAGCTACAATATTATGAATTCCAACTCCACCAAATTGTTTTGGAATACATATATTATCCCAAGAAAGGAGGGGAATCTTTCACCCATGTAAATTAGTGCCATTCCAAAGAAATTTCCATAACATATTCACAATAAAGGTAAGAATAGTTTTTGGAACCTTTAAAACTGATAGCAAATAAACTGGAATCGCCGATAAAACTATTTTAATCATCAAAAGTTTACCTGCCAAAGTAAGCCATTTACCCTTCCAGGAAGATTTTTAGCTTTAATGCTTGAAATAAGCTTATCCCAAAACATGTTTTTAATTGATCCCGAGAAAAGAGGGATTCCCAGATACCTTGAGGGAAAAGTGTCAATTTGAAAACCAAGATACTTAGCTATCCTACTTTGCACCAATTCAGAAGAGAAGAAAAAGAAAATTTTAGATTTGCTATGGTTCACTTTTTGGCCAGATACTAAACAATATTTAGAAATGACTTCCTTCAAAACTCTAGCTTCTTCCATCATAGGTTGTCCAAACAACAAAGTATCATCTGCGAACAAAGCATGCATTATAGAAAAAGGAATTCTAGGAATATTAATCCCTCTCCAATAGCCCAATGAATTCTGACTCAGAATTAGTCTACTCAACCCTTCAGCCATTAAAATAAAAAGAAAAGGGGAAAGAGGGTCTCCCTATCTTATGCCTTGAGAAGATTTAAAAAATTTAGATTGTGTACCATTAATCAATACTGAAAAAATGACACCAGTAATACAAGATTGGATCTATTTACACCATTTAGGAGAGAAACCAAACTTGAGAAGAACGTGGAATAAAAAATCCCAAGACACTCTATCATAGGATTTTAGCATATCTAGTTTAATCAACATTGCAGGAAGTTTGTGTTGATGGATTGAGTGAATTACCTCATGAGCAATCAAAGCACCTTCTAAAGTTTCCTTGCCTGGGACAAAACCTCCTTGTTCGTCAGAAACAATTTTTGGAATTAGTGAAGCTAGTCTTAACGTGATTGCTTTGGAAATGATCTTATAAAAAGTATTCCATAATGAAATGGGTCAGAAATCAGCAAAGGAGGAAGGAGAAGTGATTTTAGGAATTAAAGCAATAAAAGTTGAATTAATCTCTCTCAGAATAGTTCTATTTCTTCAAGCTTCTTCTACAGCCAACCAAATATCCTTGCCCACAAACTCCCAACATTTTTGAAAGAAATACAGAACAGTGAAGTGATTAAATAAATTTAGAATATTTATTTAATTGATAGAAGAACGGAATAAATATTTAGAATATTTATTTAGAATGGTATAAATATTTAGAATATTTATTTAGGATGATTCGTGTCATTTTTAGGTGTATACAGTCTCCATTTCAGTATTTCCTTGTTATTCAAATTAATATATCAAGTATATAGTTAATTTGTCAATGCACATTTGTTGTATCTGTGTGATTGAATAAATTAGTTTCCATTAGAGGAATTAAAATCCTTTTGATCAATCACAGTAACCTAGAAGTGTTAGTTTGGATTACTAAGAAGAACCATATAATTAGGATTGCCATTCTGTCTCCAAGTTAATATTATCTATTATTCTTGTATATTTCATTCAATTGGTTCCTTCAGGAAAGCATTAAATTACCTTCTAGTGAATTACAAGATATCTAATTATATTGGTTGGATTATTAAGAAGAGTTTGTCAGTCATTTCCTTGCACGTTTATACAAGTTATAAACTAAAGTATTGTGCCAAACAGTTAGAGTTATTGCCAACTATAAGCCACTAGTCTTAGTCTTCCATTTGACTCTGTTTACACAACAAGGCACTGGTCTCATTTCAATTCATCACTTAAAAGCCTTTTATTAGGTAAGCACAGTCATAGAATTTACCTCGATATTGCTTATACAATTTCTACCAATAATTCATTAGATATAGAATTCATTAGCAAGCTTTCATCTATCCTACACCATTTTCCATTGTAGGTAGATCCATTTAATTAGTTAATACATTTACATTTAGTTTTCTTTAATTCGCAAGGTTCACCCACCTAGTTGTAGTAGGACCTACAGCGCAGGGAATCATCAAACCCTAAAGGTTGATTCTATCATGTTAGTTCAAAAATGTTGCGAATCTAAGCATAGAGCCTGGCATTCTCTTAGGATTAGCAACCTACATTTTTGAGACCTAACAAATTAGCAACTCTACTGGGGACTAAATAAAATATCTTAGTAATAAACCATTCCTTTTATAGAGTCATTTCACAAATTTTAACTTGGTAACTCTGCTGGCAAGAAGAATCCAAAAAAGATAAAATTTTCCTATTTACAAAATAGGTGGTGACTCTAGAAACTGTTATAACAGAAAGTTGATACCAAATGGATAGTAGGAGATCTAAAATGGAAGGCAAGAAATTGCAATCATCTCCACCAACTAGAAATAGCTCCAAGAGAAATGGAACATCAAACTATTCTCACCAGAATAATAACCATGAGGCTCAAGAAGATAATGCTGAGCAGACTATTGCAATTCACAATAAATTTACACCTCTACATGAATCAAATGAAAACCTCAATGGAGTAACTAACAATATATTGGCAAAATATAGACCAGATTCTCAAGAACAGCTTGAGTATGAAGCATAGGCCATGAGGGAAATTGATTAAAGGCAAGCTGAATATGATTTTAAAATGTCATTACATCAAGGAGAAGGGATAAAACGTGGACTCTCAACTCAAGAAATAAATGAAAGTCTAAAGAATTCAGGAGGTATGAATCAAGCACAGTAAGATCTGCTTAGGCTCTAGGAAGAACTTGAAATGATCAAAATAGAGGAAACTAAGAGGTTGTTGCAACAAGAGATTCAACAAATAAAGAGTAGGGCTAAAACAAACCCCCCAAAATATGTATCTCCACATAGGGGAAACACTTCGAGGAATCCATTGTAGAATATACACCAAAATATAGGAGGTGTTTCAAATTCACAAGCATCTAGAAGTCATCAAAATACCATTCCCCAAAATCCTAGACCACCTCCCATACATAATACATCTCAACATATGGCTAATTCTGACCCACCCCCTAGCCAACAATATTATAGACCGCTAAATCCTTACATAAATCCCCACATAAACCCACAACAGCAATTTGCCTATCATCAGCCTCCAGGTGGATATAATTACTATCCTAGTCCACCACCCGTGAATTTTCCACCTCAAAACCTCGCAAACATATGTAGCCAATTTGATTTGACTAGGTATCAGTTGTATCCATATCCTATGGATAGTAATTAGAGAAATATAGTTCCTAAGTTTACTAGGAACAGTGCAATATCAGCTAAAGATCACATCAGAAGCTTTAATGCTTTTGTGCAAGATTTTGGTATCGACTGGGAAGATATTAGAATGAGGTTATTCATGGTGTCCCTGACTGAAGATGCAAGAGACTGGTTCAACAGCTTACATGATGCCTCAATCAGTTCAATAACTGATTTCCATAATCAATTTAAGGAGCAGTATGGTAATCAGTATGCCCCTAAGTTTGCATTACATGAATTGATAAGTATCTAGAAATACCAAAATGAATCAGTGTATGACTTCAATCTAAAATTTTCTAAATTACACAACAAAATACCACATGGATCCAAGCTATCTGATCTAGTAGCATTGAGCATTTATCTAAAACAATTTGATCCCAAGACAGGGTACGAACTTAGAAATCAATGCCCTGCGACCCTGGCTGAAGCACAGAAAGTAGCCTTAACTATTAAAAATAATAGGAAAGCCATAGGTATGGTTAGCAAGAGGGATAACCCTAGAAATCCTTAGAACCCAAATGTTCAACAGACTAAACAAGAAGGTCAGCATAGGCATGAAAGTCCCAAGTTACATGATATGCTGTATAATACAAATTGGAAAGATGGGAGACCCATTGATAACAGCAGAAAACAACATTATGGCAAGGATACCCCTGACCCTCTAAAAATAAATATGGCACATATGGTAGAAGATAAACCTTGGTGTCTAGTATGCAATTTACCACATTCACCTAAGTATTGTGAGGTGGCTAAAATAGTACAGCAAGAAGAAATGTTATACAATTATAACAGAGACAATCACACTATAAACATGATGTAAGATACACCATGTTTGTTGACTGAAGACTATTGTTCTATAGAGGAAGAGGGATATGAGTATGATGTGGGAAACCAGAGACATCATATCAATATGGGAGAACAAGAAGTGTTCTCAGATCAGGAGGATGGTTATGAGGAACCTACCTATTATAACAATCAGCCATACGATAAATGGAGAAAACCCACTGAAAATGAAAGAGAAATCTTACAATAGCTGCAATAGCTCAAGCTAAAAATGCTTATAACTTAAGGAATAGGACAGTGAATGTTGAACAAGGAACACCTGGGAGTGTCTTTATAAAAAAATAGAACTACAAAAAGAATAATGTAAAGTCATCATTCAAAGAACCAGAAAAGGGTGATAAAAATAAAACAAAAGAAAAATCACAAAATCAAGAAAAGGAAAATACAAAGATAGAAAAGAATGATCAGACTATGGCCCATTCATTTGACATTGCTCATGCAATATCTCTGGTAAAAATATCAGTTCCTCTTCTAGAAATGATGAAGATAGAAAAATATAGGAATATAGTAGTTAAACTGATTTCAGATATACAAGTCAAAAACATAAAGGATCTGAAAATAGAACAAACAATGTTAATCAAGAAACATTCCAAATGCTTGAGGTATACCTAGGTGATACATTGAAAAAGAATCCCTCATAGGTGGACCCTTTCTACACTACATTGTTGATAAAAAACAAGATAGTGAGGAATTGCATGATTGATTCAGGTGCGGCCATGAATATCATGCCAATAGCAGTTATGAAGGAATATGGAATGTGGGTTGACACTACATTTGGTAGGTGTTATGCAATGGATCATAGATCCATCCCAGCCATTGGTATTATGAGGGATGTGGAGATAAAACTTGCCTCATACCCTGAAGCAACTTATAACATTGATATTAGTGTGGTTGACATCCCACCATATTATGGAATGCTTCTGTCGAGACAATGGGCTGCGATGGCAGGAGGGAATGTCCAATTGGACTTATCATATGCCACAATATCAGTGGGAGGTAATGAAATCAAGTTGTACAGGGAGCCAAGATATGAAAATATCATAGAACACTTGGATCAACATCAAATAAATTTCTTTTGTGATACAGATTTGGGAACCTTCAAGGTTGAGAAAAATCAGCCAAAATTGCAGAACACTCATCAAATACATATTGAGTCTAAAAAGGAAAATGATGTGTGGAAGATGTACTTTGATGGTGCATGCAACAAAATAGGAAATGGGGCCGGAGTAGTATTTATTTCACCAGGAGGTAAAACTTTTAAATATTCTTTTCTATTAACATTTGAATGCACAAATAATGTAGCAGAGTACGAAGCTTTGCTCATTGGTTTGAACATAGCCACCAAGCATAAGATAAAAAAGTTAGCTGTATATGGTGATTATGAATTGGTTACTTCCCAAGTGAGAGAGAAATACCTGTCAAAAAACAAGAGGTTGAGATAGTACAGAAATGCAGTCTAGGATGATATTGAATTATTTGTTGTCTTTTCAATCAACTGGATTGATAGGTCAAAAAACATTATGGTAGATTTTCTAGTGAATATCGCATTAAAAAGGAATGATGTCACATTAGGAGGTATTATAGAAGTTGAGTTCAAAACCAGACCAACTATCCCAGATAATGTACATAATTGGAAAGTATTTGACAACGATGTTGATATAATCAACTTCCTACATTGTGCTGATTATTATGAAAATCAAGAGATAGATTTCAATGCATTTGTAGAAGAACATGATGGGAAGGAAACCCTTTTTGGTCAAGAGATAGTTCAGTTGAAAATAAATAAAATACCTAAGGGACTTATAGCATTGGAAAAGGCATTTGATGGACATGATAGATTTAAAATGAAAGACACACTAGTGGTGTAGAATGACCTTGAAGAGATTAATTTGGGGACACAAGAAGCCCCAAAGAATGTGTATATTGGAAAAAGTCTTAACCCAAAAATCAAGAGCAGAATCAGCAACTTACTTAGGAAGTATAGACACATGTTTGCCTAGTCATATGATGATTTAAAAGCATATAGAGAAGATCTATTTCAGCATGAAATACCACTAAAACTAGATGCTAAACTGTTTAGGCAAAAACAGAGGCCTATCAATCCTACATTAGCTCCTAAGATGCTTGAAGAGCTTATAAAATTAAGAGATGGAGCTATCATTAAACCCATCAGGCATTGTTCTTGGGTTTCTAATTTGGTGCCTATCAGGAAAAAGAATGGTGATATTAGATTATGTGTGGACTTTAGGAACTTAAACAAATCTTTCCTAAAAGACAACTATCCCCTCCCTAATATGGAAGCAATATTACAAAAGGTTACCGGATGTGAACTGTTATCAATGATGGATGGCTTCTTAGGATATAATCAGGTGAAGGTCAAAGAGTCAGAACAATTTAAAACTGCATTCACCACCCCATGGGGAAGATATGTGTATTTAAGGATGCCATTTGGACTCACCAATGTCGGAGCAACATTCCAAAGAGCAATGGATGTGGCATTTGCTGAATTGATTAACAAAAACATGATAGTATATCAGGATGATATGACAACATATTCAAAAAGGGCTAAAGATCATTGTGCACATTTGAAACAAATATTTATCAAAGCCCTAGAATATGGGATTTCATTGAATCCTAAGAAATGCCATTTTGCAATGACAGAGGGGAAGTTGCTTGGCCACATAGTCTCAAAAGATGGAGTGAGAATAGATCCTAAGAGAGTAAAGGCATTTGACCAAGTTCCTATTCCTAAAAATGTGAAAGCCATATAGTCATTTTTTGGCCAAATTAACTTTGTCAGGAGGTTTATATCAAATTTTGTAGAAATAGTTAGTCCCATATCAAGGATGTTGAAGAAAAACTTAGAAGTAAAGTGGACAATGGATACAATAGAAGCATTTGCCACTATTGAAAAAGCAATCAAAGAAGCTCCTATCCTGATAACCCTTGATTTCAGTAAACCATTCCAACTATTTTCATTTGCCTCTTATCATACAGTTGCAGCAGTACTATTGCAAAAAAATAACGATGGACATGAACAACCCATTTCATTTTTCAGCAAATCTCTTCAAAATGTAGAGCTAAAATATGATATTGTTGAGAAACAAGCCTATGCATTGGTGAAGGCAGTTAAAACATTTAGGCCATACTTGGTGGGAGCTGAAATTATAGCATATGGGCCTAATTCTACAGTAAAAGATGTATTGGTCCAAACCGAAGTCACAGGTAGAAGATGTAGATGGATCAATAGAATTCAGGAGTTCAATATTGAAATCTAGATCACTAAACTAGTGAGAGGATAAGGTCTTGCTAAATTAATGGCTGAAAGTAATCTCGAGGCTTCTCAAATATGTAGTGCTAATGAGGTTGATAATACAAGTTCTAGAATTGAGCATACTCCATGGTATACTGATATCATATATTATCTAAAGCACATGAAATGTCCTGAGAGGTATGATGATAACAAAAGAAGGACACTTAAATTGTAAGCCTCAAAATATGTATTTATTGATGGAGATCTTTATTGGAAGAATAGGGATGGTATTCTACTATTATGCTTAGATGAACATCAATCAAAACATATCATGAAAGAGTTACATGAGGGCATGTGTGGAGGTCATTTCTCAGCAAAGACTATAGCCCACAAGATCTTAAGCACTGGATATTATTGGCCTAGAGTTTTTAATGATTCATATCATTACACTAGGAAATGTGAAGCATGTCAGAAGTTTTCAGGAAAGTTGAAATACTAGGCAGCATTGCCCTTGAAACCCATGCAGGTGGAAGCTCCATTCTATCAGTGGGGTATTGACTTCATAGGAGAAATTGTGTAGAAGTCAAGTGGTGGACACAAATGGATTTTAGTGGTGACAGATTACTTCACTAAATGGGTAGAAGCAATCCCAACCAAAAAAGAAATAAGCAGGGTGGTGATTAACTTTTTGATGGAAAATATTATGTTTAGATTTGGTACTCCAGTAAGGTTAATCATAGACAATGGGATGTGTTTCAAGTCTGATGAATTCAAAAAAATTTGTAGTACACATGGCATCACTGTGTCCTATGCTACCCCTTATCATCCACAAGAAAATGGACAGGCAGAATCCACCAATAAAAGACTTCTAAAAATCATAAAAAGAATGTTGGAGGGAAACAAGTAAGCATGTGATTCAAAGTTAAGAATGGCCGTATGGGCTGATTGGATTATTGTAAAAAGAGCAATTGGGAGATCTCCTTTTGAACTAGTATATGGAACACAAGTGAGAATACCATTAGAAAACCTCATGCTAGTTTACAAATTTATTCTTCAAGAAGATTTAAACATTCTTGAACCAATGGAGGAAAGATTAGAACATCTTGCAAAACTTGATGAAACAAGGAGACTAGCCCAAAGTTAGAATATTAAGTTGCAATCACAAGTGAAATACCTCTTTGACAAAAAGGCCAAAGCTAGGAAATTTGAGATGAATGACTTAGTGCTAGTGTGGAATGCTAGGTGCTAGGACAAAGGATAGATGGAAAGTTTGAAGCTTTATGGTTAGGTCCTTTTGTTATAACTGGCAAAGGAGGTGATGATTCTTACTATTTGTAAAACATGTCCAGAGAAGAGTAGGAATTGCCTATGCATAGCTAATATCTGAAGCCTTTCTTTTCATAGAATATCATGAACAAAAGGAATTAAGTGTTTCCAGTGCATGGACAACCCTTAAAATTCTCAAAATACATTTATTCCATGCACAGTAGTTTAGGGAAACCAAAAGAGATTAGCATCTACCAGTACATGGATAGTCTTATGACACTCTAAAAAAAAAAAATTTCATGTATAGTAGTATGGGATCATTCTCGTTCCCCATCGTCATCACTCCCATCCCCATTCTCATACAATTATGTGAAGCCGCAATCTCAAATAAATAAAACATATGGCCTACTTCCCCAAGAGATCTGAATTCTTGTTATAATCACAAGGAGTATACATCACAGACAGAGGCACTGTTGGGACAGGAAAATTTAAAATTTTCTTGTATTCTTCCTCATCCATATCTAACCAAATCAGAAAATATTATGCCCAAAAGTTATGATGATAACTGGTGTATTCCATTAAAATCACAAGCTTTCACCACAAGTGTATCACTCACTAAATTACACTAGAATGAAGGGCTTCACTTCCTAAGTTTCAGCAAGACATCCCCTTTTGTCATATCGATCCATGTTCTATGAGGAACTTGTTGAAATAGCTATCAGCATAAGAATAAGCATCGGCGAGAAGATTCAAGAATCACCGATGGAGAAAGTGGTAGCAATGACCTATCATCAGGGAGAAAATGCATGGTCATGCCGATCGGCATAAGGAAACACTATTAGGTAGTATTTTACAAACCCTCCTGATAGTATAAGTCATGCCGATGGTGAGGTTGGTAGGACTCTCACTGAGCATCCAATGGAACCGAGAGAATTAACGATCATCAGCAGGAGATGAACATCAGAGTGAAAGATTGATGAATCTCTGATAGTCTAAAGTCTCAGCAATTAAAGAAACATATTTCGGCATAGCTCACACTGACATGTGTAAAGAATAAGGACCGTCAGCAAAGCTGAACAAGTCAAAACGAATATATGTCTTGCCAAATCAATGGTCACAGTGATAAATATGTTGGTGACATATCATGAAGATCTATCCAATTGAGAGTGTAAAGGAAGGCCATCAGGGAAACAACCATGATTAGGTAACTTGAAATAAGTTATCCTGATGGTCTATCTTATCTCGACGACAATGATGACCATGTTCATCGACAAGATTCTCACCGATAGTCATATCGGTAACACTTAACATATCGAGGAAGAACATTATTCTTATAATGATGAAGAAAGTCATGTCGATAAGAAACCATGCCCATTTCCACATTGAGTAAAGCTTGGAGATATCTTGTCGATACAAAGTCACAAATGAAATATAACGTCGAGGAGACAATTGAATGGTTACAACAATTGATCTATGAACAAACATTCACACCATAAGAAGATATTAAAATTGCCTAGACTTTATGAAAATCATGCTGATGAAAGAAGTTATGACGATGTGACATTTCACAACGATCAAGAAAATTGAATTGCCTAAACAATTAATTGCACATGGCAAAGAAATCCTTTGAGATAACATTCGAAGTCATTACAATTAAACTCGACAGAATTGTTTGAGAAAAACCTATAGGTAGAGACTTGAAGCAGAAAATAGGGGAATTCGATCATAGCCACCGATATCAGGTACATACATACAAACTTCCATGCTATAGCCTGTAATTTGAATTTTCTGTCAAGGATTGTAAATGGAGACCCCGGGGAAAGGAAAGGGTAGAAAATCACAAGGCGATACAAGTAAACCTAAAAAATAGAAAATTGACAAAACACCTAAAGAGAAAATAAAAGATAGAAAACTAAACCAAGACTTGATTGATCAACTACCAGGGTCAACTCCCAAAGCCCAGAGGTCTGCACAACTTAGGGCAGAAGTGGAGAAGCTAGAGGACAAGTGTAAATACCTCGGGAACTTTTGGACTCCAATTAGAGGATATGAGCTCTTCAAATTCCATTATAACAGAAGAATTAGGAATTCTCCAATGTCAAACCCATGGCATTTGAATCTGGGTAAATTAGTTGTTCTTGATGTGTTTCTAAATGTTGAACTCCTCCAACTTCTCACTAAGCATTATAACCCCAGTCTCAAGGCTATATGCAACCCACAAGGGGAGCCTATTATACACTTGTCAAAGAATGCCATCTGTGAAGTTTTTGACCTGGATGATTTATGTACTATCCCCATTGTTTATGACTATCTGGAAAAGGAATACTGGAGAATGGATACTACTTACAATGGGTGGAGGTTGCCTATTCATAGGCCCAGGTCAAAAGGAGAATTGATGCTTCTCAGTGAGGATGATGGCCCTCCTTTTCATGTATCAATGTTTGAACCCTACATACAATATACCTATTACTCTGTGGGCTAGGTCCTGGGATCAGAGGTCCCTGACTTTATGACAATTCCTATTATGGTCATAGCTACTGACATTCAGTGACACAATGCTAGGTAGTTTGATTATGCTACTTATATTTGTAATAGAATTGACTCTGGTCTGGCTGCAATAAGGAACAATGCCCCATCATTTGCCTTTGAACATTACTCACTTCTCATGCACATGGTGCTCTATTATGGCCAAGAAGTGGGGTTATGGCCAAATGAGTTCAAGGTTGTTCTAGTAGACTAGAAGGGGCAGAAGTCGCCTGTATAGATGTGGACCAGAATATGGGATAGTAGATATGCCCATTCAAGCTATGTGCAATTTGAGGAATACTGTGTCAAAGTGTTATATAGATATTTTAGTCATCCCTGTGAGTATTCAATTTCAAATGAAATAAAGAGGTTCCTTAGACCAAAAGATTTTGGTGGTCCTCCTACTATTACTCACAACTGGGGAGACTGGTACTATTTTGAGGATGCTACCATGGTTAGAGTGTATGGTTTTGAGGACACTCCCTTTATCTTACCTAAGACTGTCCCCGACAGAGTTGCCTACCTAGAAATAGTTAGCCAAATGCATTGTTCTAATGTGATGCATCTGAGCTACCATGACAAATAGTCTTTTATGCCTAGTACTTTGTGTTTTGGAGATTTCACTATGGTTTCCAAGGAAGGTTATAATTTCATTTTGGATAAACTAATGCACTATAACATGAGGTGTGCTGAGATAAGAAAGGGGTTTGATCTTGAGGGTTTTATTGACCTTGCTCGAAGGAAGAAAAACCTCAGTGGGTACACACATGTCCCCTATCCACATGATGATGTCATCAAAAATTTGGAAGAGGCTGAGGTGGAATTTGTGGTTGAACAATATAACAGGGACTTAGATGAGAAAAGGAAGCAGATGGTAGAAATTGAGGTGTTATCCTTTGGTGATGAAGAGCTTGCAGGGCAAGAGGAACCACAACAACAGATAACAAAAACGTCCAAGAGAAAAATGCAACAATATCAGCCTCCTGTCATAACACATGATGAGGAGGGGCCTACTGATGAAAACCCAAGACAAATAGCTTATAATTCTTTTATATCTGATGATAAATTCATTCATTCTAAAGATTTAAAATCATTTTTAAATAAATGCAAGGGGAAGGAAATCAGAGAGTTAGTTGATGATGTCTCTGCCAATAATGAGAGACAATTACTTGATAGGTTTAAAGCAACAGTTGATAATGAATTGCAAGATATGACCCCTAGTAAGGGTAGACAGCTGCTCAAAGAAGTAGGGGTAATGATCTTTCTTGGCCTTGATTTGAATTATGCTTTAGTATTTGATAGTTTTCTGAATAATACAGATGATAGATACAAGTTCACTCCAGAAGGTGTCAATGAAGTATATATGGGCATTAAATATAATAATGATGAAAATTCACTGATGATATGGGCCCTGTATCCTCCCCACAAAAAGACAACCATCATAGACACTGAGAAAACTTTTGGCCATGTCAAGACTTTGAAGGCAGGAGAGACTGACCCCTTGATCACTACAGACATCGGCATCAATGTTGCAAAGCTGAATAAGGCACAGGCTTAGATGTTAATTAAGGAAAGGGATACATACAAACTGAGCTGTGAGAGATTGACAAAAGAGAATGATTATTTGAAAGATGATGTCAAGAGCACGTTCAGGGGATTAGTAAAGAGATTAACCCAGGGTGAAAGCTCACAAAGTGTCCAATCACTATCCATAGATCAAGTAGCCCAAATCTAGATGGATACACTTGTCATAGTACTCTAGATTAGGCATACCAATATGATGCATTGGCTGAACTAATTTTGGGATAATTATTCTCAAAATTATAAGGCAATCCAAGAGCATGAAAGGCTTGAAAAAAGGTTGCACGAGAAATTAAGTGAGACACAAGGTAAAGATACTTTTGACATAGCAGGTGCTTCCAATGCAAAAGAGTTGATCAAGCAACATCAGAAGTATTATGACCAATTCAAGACTGATGCCAATGAATGTGCTGAAGCTTCAAAAGAAGGAGTGCCCACATTGTTTAAAAGTGATATAGAATTAAAGAGCAAAGAAGAGTGGAGCAGAGACTGTCAAGCAATATTACACGAAGCTCTAGAAGCTCTTAAGGACAAAGACTCTGCATCCGGGGAAGCTTGCAAGAATTTGAAGAGGATGGTTACAATGGATGTGATCACAAGGAACGCCATTGAATTCACCGATTCACATCACAGCTAGGTGTACTTAGACCATATTGCTCAGTTATACTTGTGGTTTAATAGGGCCTAAGCATTGTTGTTTTATGGTTGTTATATTAATCTTGTTAATTCCTAAAAGACTTCTTGAAGAGTTATGTCTCTTCACAAGTATTTCTATATAAGTTCAAACATTTGATGTCGAATGAGCATCAGTAGTAGAATATAATAGATAGAGTTTACAATGTTTCTCAAAGACCATGTTGCAAGTTTATTATTGAAGAAGTAAATTGAAGTTCTCTGATTTTGTGGTTCTATTCTGGCATCAATTGTTTGTTAAGATTATTCAATTGTGTGGTTGTCTCCATTTCAGTATTTCCTTGTTATTCAAATTAATATATCAAGTATATAGTTAATTTGTCAATGTACATTTGTTGTATCTGTGTGATTGAATAAATTGGTTTCCATTAGAGGAATTAAAATCCTTTTGATCAATCACAGTAACTTGGAAGTATTAGTTTGGATTACTAAGTAGAACCATATAATTAGGATTGCCATTCTATCTCCAAGTTAATATTATCTATTATTCTTGCATATTTCATTCAATTGGTTCCTTCAAGAAAGGATTAAATTACCTTATGGTGAATTACAAGATATCTGATTATATTGGTTGGATTATTAAGAAGAGTTTGCTAGTCATTTCCTTGCACGTTTATACAAATTATAAACTAAAGTATTGTACCAAATAGTTAGAGTTACTGCCAACTATAAGCCACTAGTCTTAGTCTTCCATTTGACTCTATTTACCCAACAAGGCACTGTTCTCATTTCAATTCATCACTTAAAACCCTTTATTAGTTAAGCATAGTCATAGAATTTACCTCGGTATTACTTATACAATTTCTACCAACCATTCATTAGATATAGAATTCATTAGCAAGCTTTCATCTATGTAACACCATTTGCCACTGTAGGTAGATCCATTTAATTAGTCAATACATTTACATTTAGTCTACTTTAATTCCCAAGGTTCACCTGCTTAGGTGTAGTAGGACCTAAAGTACAGGGAATCATCAAACCCTAAAGGTTGATTCCATTGCATTAGTTCAAAAATGTTGTGAATCTAAGCATAGAGCCTAGCATTCTCTTAGGATTAGCAACCTGCATTTTTGAGACCTAATAGGTGTAACACAGTGGCACCTATTGTTTGTGGATTTCGACACAAACACTTTTCTTATATAGAGGCTTGGAAGAGCTTGTCTTTAGCTTGTTATCGATTGAGTCATACCCCTTCTCACACCGGGAAGGTAGGCCCTCTAAAGCTAATAACAAGTTCTCATGCAGACAAGATCCATTTGATAGGCAAGGGGAGAGGATACTTTTTCTATTAAATTTGGGTTACACACATGCACAACAAGCAATCAAGAAAGATAAAAGAAGCATGGAGCAAACAATGATTCTTTTTAAGCACCAATCCCATATATTCCTAAATTAGTGATAAAAATGAAGTGTCTTGGACTAATCAAAGATGGAATAGATATGTTAGTAGTTTCACAACCTCCTTTTCTTGGACAAATGATAAGATGTTGCACAAATAGCTGATTAGTAACCAAGAAAACCCAACTATGAAATGATAGAACTGAAAGCGACACACAGTTACCAAAGGCGATTAATTGTTGTTCAAAAGTGATCTAAAATCTTCCATAAGTGAACTATTATTGCTCAGGAGTGATGCAAAAACCCCAGAGGTGAACTGTTACTGCTCATAAGTGACCTGAATCTAATAGATGTGCAAAAATCCCTGTTTCTACAAAACTAGGGTTAGGGTTATAAAAAAATGGCTATTAATGACTACAAACCCTAAAATGACAAATCCAGTGGATGAAATATGATCAAATAAACACCTTGCAACCATAGATTAATCAATTGAAAACCCTAGAATGACAAATTGATAAGATTTTGCAGAATCAATGATGTTAGCTCAATTAAAATGAAAACCCTAGTCAACATTGATTGACAAATGATAGTGTGATGATCAAGATCCTACAAAACAAAGATAAAACCCTTAATTGATCAATGAAGATTTAGTAAAACTCCTTGCAAAAGCTAGATGTTAACAAAAAAACCCCAAATTGCAAAAAGTGACCTAGACAGCTAGAAGCGAGTAGTTTATGATTAAAAGTGATGCAAGATTGATTGGAAGTGACCACTGTTGGTTCAAAAGTGATCCAAAAAATGCTGAAAGTGGCGGCTTGTAGCTTAAAAGTGATACAGAAGTTTTGAAGGTGACTGGTTTTCACTTAAAATTGACTGCAAATTGTTGTAAGCACTCTAAAAATCTGAACTTCACAAAAACAACTTCAAACAACAATGTTTATCAAGGACATGGGTCCCACTGGGGGTGCTAAATGTGATATGTAAAAATCAGGATAATAAGATCAAGAATGTAATTGAAAAACCTAATCCTACCACCATCCAAGAATCGAATCCAAGTGAAACTAAAAACATGCAATTCAAGAACAAAATCACCTAGATTTGTATGATTCCTTGTTTGTGATGTGCATTGCTTCTCAATAATGAATAATTATGAAGATAAAAGATGCCATGATGGATGGATCATAATGATAATATGCTAAATGGATGCTAAAATGCTCAATATGCTTAGGGTGATAATATAGATGCTATATGAAAATGATGGATAGATCGCTTGAGATGATAATTTGGATGCTATATGAAAATGATGGATAGATCGCTTGAGATGATAATTTGGATGCTATATGAAAATGAATGATAGATCACTTGAGATGATAATTTGAATGCTATATGAAAATGATGGATAGATGAAGTATGAAAGGAGAGGGTGTTTATATAGACCTCAACCAAAATCAATCCATGGTAGAGATTTAGTGGCTATGTGAATGGCTGAGATGAATTGATAATCATAGGTGAATGTGTAGATGACAAGTGGAGGAAAGATAAGGCTCATGTGTGATCGTGTACATAAAAAGTACTACATGTGAAAAATATTAAATAAAAGATGTACTACCACACAAGTTTTAAATAAAAGATGCACACATGTTGGCTTGTGATGAGATGAAGATAAGTGATAAGAGAAATTAATTAAATAAATAAAATTTATTTAATTAAAATAGATAGAATAGAGATAATTAAATAATTAAAGATTATTTAATTATAGATTGGAGGAAATAGATAATGAATTAATTAAATAAATATAAATTTATTTAATTAATAGAAGAAATAGGTGATTTTGATGAATAGAGAAAATTCTCAAGTGTGTTAGACAAATATAGATGATATATAATGCAATATTTTGATACTAATGATAATTAGGTCAATTTTGGGTGTCTATAGGTTGCATTGAACAACTAGAAGGATTTCAGTTATCAGACCAAAGTGACATGGTGTGTAGATTGAAGAAAGCCTTGTATGGACTAAAGCAAGCCCCTAGAGCCTGGTATGCAAGGTTGGATAAGTATTTGTTGCAATTAGGGTTCAGTAAAGGTACTACACATAGCAATCACTATTTCAAAATCAATGATGATCAAATTCTAATTGTTGTGGTCTTTGTTGATGATATTTTCTTAGGAGGAAATGAAAGTACGTGTAAGAAATTTGTAGATGAAATGCAAAAGGAGTTTGAGATGTCTATTGTTTGGTGAAATGAATTTCTTTCTAGGACTACATATTACTCAATCAGAAAAATGAATTTTAATTTCTCAGTTCAAGTATGTGAAAGAATTGTTGAAGAAGTTTGGAATGGAGGATTCTAAGCCAATATGTACCCCTATGGTAACTAGTTGCAAGCTAAGCAAGAATGATGCATCACCAAAGACTGACCAAAAAAAGTATAGGTCTATGATTCGAGGACTATATTATCTAATCTATACCAAACAAGATATAATGCATGCATTTTGTCTTGAGGCAAGATTTCAAGAAGATCCTAGAGAGTCACATGTGTTGGCAATTAAGAGGATAATGAGATATTTAAAAGGCACTTTAGACTATGGATTATGGAATCCTAAAGATACTGACTTCACTCTTAGTGCTTATACAGATGCATATTGGGCTGGAGATGTTGATGATAGAAAAAGTACAAGTGGAGGTGCTTTCTTCCTGGGTAACAAATTGGTTTCATGGTTGAGAAAGAATCAAGATTTAGTTTCTTTGTCTACTGCAGAAGATATTTCTATAGCATGTTGTTGTACTCAAGTGTTATGGATGAAGTAAACATTGAAGGATATAAGAGATGTGTATGGAGAACAAATTTCAATCTTTTGTGATAATACAATTGCTATAAACATTTCAAAGAATCTAGTGATGCACTCAAGAACAAAGCATATATCAATAAGGTATCACTTTTTGAGAGAAAAGGTAATAGAGAATGAAGTAAAGATGGAATATATGTCTACAAAGGATCATATTGTAGATATTTTCACAAAGCCTCTGCCTAAGGATATCTTAGGGAAAATTTAGGGGTTATTAAACCTCCTTCTCTGAACTAAGATGCATAGGAAGTGCATCAGTCCAAGGTTGCCCAAAGTATAATTATTTGATCTAGATTGATGTTTTGAAGGCTACCTCTCAGGGGGAGTAGGTAGATGTTGTTGATAGGGGGAGTAGTGCAGTGTTAGTAAGATCTGAGTTGAGCCTTGATAACTAAAGAGAGAAAAGTTCTGGCACCCTTTTCCATTGATGGCAAAGTGGGAGAGAAGTTCATGTGAAAAACTTAAGGAGAGAGAGATTCTAATTGATGTCAAAATATGGAGAAAGTTGTATCCAAAGAAAGAATAAAGTAAGGGGAGAAATGAAGCAAAGCAAGTCTGTTTGTATTGATGGTTTTTCACATCATGTGTTTCCATCAATGACAAAGGGGGAGATTCTTGCAAGTATGAGAAGTAAGTGTTGTCATTGATGTCAACACCTAAGGTTAGCATCTAAGGAAGTTATTTGGATGAGTTTGAGCAAGTGTTTGAGAAGTTACTACAATTGTAGAAGTGTTCTATCTCCTAGAATAGTGCAGTGTTTTGCTCCGCATATCTTGTAGATTGAATATATTTATCTACAGTTTGAAATTTACGTTAAGGGGTGTATGTAGTTGCTATGTCTCAAGTTTGAGCCTTTGGTGTGAAGATTTGAGTGAGTTATGTTCACCAGAGTAAAAACTATTTTTCTGAGTATTCAATGGTGACAGGAAGAATGTATTCTGCTCTGCATCTCTCCGCATTTAAGTTTTATAGTCTGTGGTTTTAGGATTAAGTTTGGGATGATGTTATGTGCCTTCAGTTGAAGTGGTTCATGATTTGGTGCTCCACAAGCAATCTTTTCTTTGTGACAGTGGTTGACAATAATATTTAAGTGGTTCAGTTTGAAGAATCTTCTGGATAGAGTGTTTGCAGGTTGTACAAAAGTTCTGGTGATTGTAACATTCTTGTGGATGTCTCTAGATCGTGTTCCTGCTTTTTGATTGGTCTACAAAGTGTAGTTCAGATCGTGAGCATTTTGGGCAATGAGCCTCTGGTCGTGAGCCTTGTTGTAAATTTTGATATATCATTTATATTGTGAGTTAATCCTTACCGTGGTTTTCCCTCATTGTGTTTTCCATGTAAAAATTTGGTGTCTCATGTGTTGAATGTGTGAATGTACTTAAGTTTATGATTGCACACTCTCATGGTTAAATCATAATAACATCGATTAAGTGGTTGATGTGTTGATGCTTATAAGAAGTTAAGTTTTGGTTACAACTAATTTACCTCCCATCTCAGTTGTCTTTGCGATTCAACAAAAATATGGTGGTGATCTTTCCACTTCGACATTCTAGAGAAATGTTGGTGAATATGCTATGGTAGGGTCATTTCACTTAATAACACTGGGATGTAAAAATATAATTGTAGAGATGGTAGAACTAGGACTCCAATGCAATAGATGATCCTCAAGTTTGAGTTAGGTAGCCTAAGTTTTAGATGTTTGAATGAAGAGAGATTAGGAAACTTATATTTCAACTTTAGATAGTAATCAAGAGTTCTTATCTTGTTACTATAAATAGTAAAGTGAGTTCTAACATTTTACCATTCAGTTGTCATTTTTAGTTTTGAAGTTGGAGCAGGGAGGAGATTGATCATGCTTAGCCAAAGACCATATCAACCACTGAGGCTAGATGCACTATGAATTTGAGTAGCACAATGGCTAGACAAGCATGATGTAGGCTTCTGTCCAACTTGTACTTTTTAATGATGTAGGATTTTTTAATAATATTTATCATTTTTTTGTGCCAAAAATTGGCCTAGGGGATAGATGTTGCCATCCTAGGGCACCATTGTCCTCCTGGGGTGTCCCAGACCTTTTTGAGTGCCCAGTTCCTCCCTGAGCACTCCAGACCCTTCTAGGTGTCCAAGTCTAGGAACAAGACTAATTTTGATTTCTTTGATTGCTTTTTGTAACTTTTTCATTGAATTTTGATGTTCACTTTGTTGATGATGTGTCAGGTACCCCTAGGGATACAACAGCATGCTAGCAGCCATTTATACACATTACTACATATCCATGTAGGTACATGTATTGACATAGAGATGGGACATCTTCAGGATGTTCAATTGTGGTGGGTATATACGATGTCCGTGATGACATATCATTGTACAATGTTGATGGTACTTATGGATCAATGGAAATCAGATACTTCCACCTTTCATCTTCTGATGGGGGAGATGATAGTTACGCTAGAGAATGTGTACCATATTCTTTGATTACTCGTATGAGGAGAGATAGTCAGGATCTTTGAGCAGAGGTATGAGGACTATACTAGGCAAGCCAGATGTACTTCCTTGGTCGCACAATGTCATTAAGTGATTGAGGACACATTGATGCTTGATGGTTGGAGTAGGGTGTTGTTGTTACACCTATCATACAGTGTGTCATGATCGATACCATCGCCTTAGTTGTCACACTAGATGGGAGAGACACTCACCTTTGCAAGGGCCTTGTCTAAATGGTTATAGTGATTGAGGAGAAAAGGATGATGTACTCCTCAAGATAGAGTATGTTAGCTCACTTGTACTACGATCTAAGTCACTATGTACACTATGAGGCACACAACTTGATGGTGTGCACACTCCTATAGGTGTTTACATTTAAGAACATCATGTGTACATGGCTAGTGGGATATCTAATAGAGGCTATCAGGACATGTCCATGAGCGCATGCCTATAAGCTAAGGAGATAATGGAGATGGGGTGATTTATTATATTGGAGAGTTGTATTTGATAAGATTCCTCCAGAGGTCATCTTGTGGAGACCATACAATACTTGCAGACCATGGATGGGATGGATTCAATAACTATCGAAGATGTAGAGAGATCAGTTTATAGCCGGTCATAGAGATCGCATCATAGTACCATTCTATTATGATAGGATGATGAGGCAGTTTGATTGAGTGCATGGGGTTCCTATCAAATGTCGTTCTACATGTGGTCCACATGTGATGGGGTGCAGACTTCTGATTAGGCATGGATTACCATCATAAATGTGGTGTTGATTGATCCTAATGATGTTACAGAGGATGATGATCCTGTCTCTGAGGCTAAAGATGTGGGTGTTAGTCAACATATATAGTTTGGTGGGAGATAGTACGTCCCACTCCTGTCTTTCCTAAAGTTCATCCCACTGGTAATCTTATATCTTGGGTGGAGTAAGGGTATGAGTCAGAGGAGTGGGAGGGAGATAGTGGTGGAGAGAATGATAGGAATGATGATGATAATGATTATGATGATGATTCACTAGTGCTAGTTTAAGCATTGAGAGGGAGATGATGCCAAGGAGTAGAGGGTGTAGGTGTCACCAAGGATAGACTTAGGGTCTGACCTTGCAACCTACATCCACTACACATTGCTAGAAGAGTGTAGCATTGATTCGAGCATCGGGAGTTGAGTAGTGGTTCCATTATGATGCCCCAAATAGTGAAGATGACTGCAAACATCAGCATAACCACCATTCTAGTCGATCTAGATTGGTAGGATGGTGATCCTAGTGAGTGTTTTACTATTGTACTTGTATTTGTTAAGATGCATATGATTTTGACTAAGATATTGATATGAATTTTGTTTATGTTTTATAGTTGGTACTAGGGTAAGTCATGACCTTATGGGTTGAGTCATAGCTGAGATGTATCAACATTGATTTTATGTAACAAGTCTATGACACAAACATTAAGACCCAATCCACTATCAATCATCATACTGTTAGAACACTCTGATATACTAAGAGGGGGTGAATCAATATATACTTCTAATTAATTCTATTCAACTTTATCAACCAAAACATCTACTACATTAAATAGATAATAAAGCAATTTAAAGCACAAGCATTCATCACATAAACATACCACCAAATTTACGTGGAAAACCCTAGAAGGGAAAAAACATGATGAGCAAGCTACTTGGATCTGTTGAAATTAGGACAGACAACTTAGAAGGGGGGGTGAATTAGTTGTCACAAAAACTTTTATAACTTGCAAGAATTTACCTTCTTTATCACTTATTAACAAATTAATGCTATAACCATGAAAGCATAAATCAACAACACATGAGCAAAAACATAATCAACACACATAACACTAGGATTTTTATGTGGAAACCCGGTTAAGGGAAAAACTACGGTGGGGGTTAACCCACTAGAAATTATACTCTATTAAAAGTATTACAAATGGGGAAGGCACATGCCTTCAAGGTGCACTGCCCAGAGCTCACTGCTCCAAGAGGCTCACTGCCTATAGAGATGATTATAAGAAGATTATAGATTGTTTGAACTGATGAATAGCATCTACCAATGCAGAAGTTTAGTTTTGATTAACCACATAATACTAATCTTACACACTTCATCTTTATTCTACCCTATTTCACTCTTAGGCCATAATCAAAGCTTAGATCTTTATCTTCACACTTCTTTCTACCTTTTTCACCCTTAATCCATCACAACTTCACATGCACGCCTCAAAACACTTGAATCCATTAGCTATATATATATCTGCATCAAGAAATTCAATCAATTGTAGTTGGCTTCAAGAAAACTTAGAACATTTGTTAAGAACTCTACTCTGTCAGATGAATCCATGCACAATCAACAATGCAGACCAAAAACTTGTGTTCTCAAATCATCAATCATGTTGGCCAATACCACTAATTGCCACAAATTTCTTAACCAACAACTTTTCTTCATCCGAATCAAGATCAAATACTAGGTTGGCTTGTTCTTCTTTTGACTTTACTAACTAACTGGAACCCGATACTCAGATGCTTATAACTTTTGAATCCTTCATCACCAGAGGCTAAATTCTTGGATTTAGTTAGTCCTGATAATCCTTATTACTCCCTCAGATCCATAGCACACTGTGATTTACCACCGGAGAGATCCAGACCAAGATACTGGACCCTGTCACATGCTCTGCTTCTAACTACTTAGATGTAGACAAATCTTCACTCTAACTTTTGGTATGAACAAATTATGTAATGCAAATATGTAAGATAGACTTAGTTGTCATCAATGACAACACCTGTCATGCATAGCAGTGTCTCTTGCCAACAATCTCCCCCTATGGCATTGATGGCAACATTTAGTGAAAATTGACTAAGTGTTAGAACAACTCCCCCTTACTAAGTACACTTATTCTTTTCACTATTCTCCAATGCTCCCCCTTTGCTGGATTCCTAATTTTTCATTTCTCTTATCTCCCCCTTTGACATCAATGGAAAAGGGTGGGGTCCACCTATGTACAAAACAATCCTTAAGTCCTATTTACATAAGCTTAATTATATCACCAAAAATGTTCTTCAATTGTGCCAACTCACTATCCCAGCTCTTCTTTATAGTGTTCAAAATTGAGATGTGGCCACTAAAAAGAAATGCTTGTGACTGTATCATCCATAGATCAATGGGATCACTTGACTGAGCTATAGTTTGGGCTTCGGTCAGGGTATTGAACATTGCTTCCATTTTAGGGGAAATTAGTCCCTTGAGATCACTCATCCTTGCCTCTATTCTCTCCTTTTCTTTAGTCTATTTCTTTATATCTTCAATCAAGCTGATTGCCTGACTCTCCTTGCTTGCCACTGATGCTATCACTGGATCAAAAGATTTGGATACACTAGATAGTTTTTTATTAGACACTTTTATTTTATCCACAATATCCTCCATAACTTTAGGACAAGATAAGAAAAATTTATATACATTTCCTCCTTCTGTAAGAGAATTTTGAATACTCTTTACACTGACATCCAACACCATTCTATCTACTCCAATCAACCCTTTTAGAGCACCAAATATTTTATCATTGAATTCCTTTTTAACTTTGACATCTGCAGACTTTTCAAGAGATTCAAAATGGGTACTTACAGAGTTTATCAAGTTCTTTAAATGTCTAGAGGGGGATGTTGAATAGTCCTTTTGAAAAGTAGGTATGATCTTCTCTAAGATCCCTGATCCTAGACCAAGTAGCTCATTGTCTTCTATGTGAGACTTCAGTATATCTTCTCTTGCTTTGGCTTGAGCTATAGAAGCCAACTTTATCTTCTGCACCAGAGATAAGGTATCAAAATTTATTGGACCTTGAATTATGTCCTGATCTTCTTCAATTTGTTTGTCTCTTTCTAGAATTTCCTTCACTGCTTGTCCAGTGTCTCTTTCCAAAAATGATGGTGTATCTATCTGATCCTTACTAGTATTGTCAACTAGATTGTCATGCTTGGGATCTCCATCAACCTTTAGAATCTCTTCTTCATTTTCATTTTTCTCCTTGGCCTTTTCTGCTTCTTGGTCCTCACTTTATTCTAATCCAAGCTCTTTATTTGTCAATGAATCATCTTCAATTTGATCATCTACTTCAACATTCATCTCTATATCTTCTTTGCAAGATTGATCTGGAGGAGTTTGAATACATCCTATATCATTAGTTTCATCTGTCATCTTTTCATATTCCTTGTTTATTTCTTCCTATTTAGTAGAAAATTGGATTTGTTAATGTTTTAGTGTTTTGATGTTTAAATCCTCCTTTCCACTTTATATTCAAGGATCTAGGGTCAAGTGGCAATTCACTATCATACCATAGATTGATGTGAGATGTAGGGAAGCTTGGATTAGGGAATTTAATTATCAATTTCTCTTCTCTTATGCTTGATTGGCCATTAAAACCCTAATTATGAAAATACGGCAATAAACTGATGAATAATAGAAAAAGCTCTTGTAGATGGGAGTAAAATAACAAATCACAGAGTACCTATGTTTTGGGTTCTGAGGTGGAATAGATAAGGACTAAGGTGTGGGCACCCAAGTCCAAGGTACTAGTTTCTTCACAGGATCTGGACCTCCTTCCAACACTAATCAGCCCTGTAACTTCTATTTCTAGAAATTTGTCTGTGGAGGACACTAGTCTGAGCACCCAAGTCCTAGAAATGCTCTAGTGTCCTGATTCTCTTTGGATCCTGAATCCTTGATGTCTGCCAATCCTTCCTACAACTTCACTTTTCCCAAATGCAGTACCTATAACCTGCAATCACAAGAATTTGGGAGGGGGTTGTGGTGTTTAGAGGCTTGCCTCAGTCAAGCCCTGGAGGACACTTAAGTCTTCAAACACCATTGTCAGATAGAGAGTGTGTGCCCTTGTGAGGCAAAGGCAAAAACCAAAGGAATTGATAATGAAACCACAATATGATGTCACCTTGTAGTGAAGATATCATGGGAGGAAGATGCTCTTCATTCCATGATGAAATGGATGCTCAAATCTACAAATAAAACACACAAACCACACAAGTCTGCTCTTGCCACACAATGAAAGCCTTGACATATCTTGAGAACAATTGAACATCACAATTGCCATCTAGTTTACAAATGAATGCCTAAACATGCTTTTATATGAAACTACAAACACTCCCACCAAGAGTTTCATAATACAAACTTACTTTGTTGGCAAAGGACCCAAATAACGGTCATAAACTGACACCCAGAAATTGGGGCTGCCCTAAAATAGGGCAGGACTAGGGTGCGGGTGCCCAAGTCCTCCCCCTATTTTGGGCAACGTACAACTCAAGGGGTCCTCCTAGGTCCCATTTGTCATGTTACCTATGGCTCATTCCATTGGGAAGCCAAATTATGAACTAAGATGTCCTAAATGCATGCAAAGACCTAGGAGCTAAACCTTAAGAGGGAAAACCCCCCAAGGGGACATTTTCTGATGTTACATTTAGCCCCCACTTTAATGTATGTATAAACGTGAGGCCAATACATGCATTAAAGTAAGGTCACAAACACATCAAACACAGAGAAGACACACCAATCACATAGAAAACAATAATAGGCATGCAAAACACGGAGAAGACAGTTACAATTTCATGGAACATAGAGAATACAATCAATGCATAGAAGACACATTAATGCATGGAAGACAGGTATGCTATCTTTTTTTTTCTTTTTCTCATATATATGAAATACAAATGCGAGTACATCAAGGTAAAAAAACCTCCCATAATACAAGATGCACTACCCTAAGGTACAAGTCTCTGTATATATGGGGCAACAAATACGCCCAAAAAAACACACACACTTGAAGACATGAAGAAAACACAGAAAAAAAGTGGAGTGTACCTATTTCTAGGTCCAACACCATCTCAAGCACATTACAGGAACACACTGATGATTGGGCTTCGTCACAACAACCACTAAAAACACGCTTAAGGGTTGAGTTAGTCACAGAACTGTTCCTTGCCTCTACAGAGGACTTTTGAAAATGACAGGATGATGCAATCTACTCTGAGAAATACACCATCCCCACGTCCATAGATGGCTTAAGATAACAAGGATATACGTGATATCCCACCTCCGTAGAGGGCTTATATGATTGATTGATTGATTGCAAACAAACTCAAGATGCAAGATGCACTCATCGAGCAAGTCTTTAGACTGCACCTAACGACAAGCACATAGCTAACATCTACAATAGATAGCTTACCTTATATATGCCCCCACCTTAAGGTGGTTGATATTAGTTATCAATATCAAATGCATTAAGGTAGGAAGAAAACACACAAGGGAAGACTAACTTTTGCAAAGCCCATGCCCCCCGGAGGTGACATGTACTTTACGATCACCAAATGTTCTCACAAACACATCCCTACAAGAAACATGTTAGTGTCTACAACATCATGATAAACAACAACATCAATGCATATGATTAACCACACAAAGAGCCAAGGTTATACAACAAATTTAGAGTTTGAGGATAACTATGGGGCTATATCACGAAGCTCTCTGAATCAAGTACCGCCAAGGCCAGATTCAAAGACAAACAAAGGTGCATAGCACAGTAGTATTGTTAAGGTTTGTAAATGTGACAAAAACATCATCAAGTTCACTACACAGAAAGCATGAGTGCTTCCACTAGCCAAGTGTTGGATAAGATATACAACCCCATCATCATATTAGGAACTAAGTCCATTTTTTGATTGCTCTCGAAAGGGACACTAGGTCCGCATTAGTATAAATGTTTGTCATCATCCACCTGCTAGATGGAAACACTAGAGGAAGGGAAACAATAAATAAGAGAGGAGAAACAAGTCTCTTAGAGATAGTCACATAGGAGGGTACCCCCAATGTCACCAACCATAATGCTATGTTCGTAAGACACAACACTCAACAATGAAATCAGAGAGAGAGGCAATATAGAAGAATGATTATACAAATAGAAGAAGGTCACAACAGAGGCAGTCTCTTGGTATCCTAAACCTTACAAGAGAATCTGAGGTCATCACAAGAGGCCTAAACAACACATAACACATCACAGGGGAAGCACATGTATCATGATAGAGATAAAGGATTATAGATACTTACCTGTTAGCACCATCATTAAGAGCATACACACTTAGGATATCTCTCATGTTGTTTTAATATTGTATTAACATTAAGTTTAGGATGACAAGAGGCTTTGGTGGGTTTCAAAGAGCGATATCCTATATCAGTTGTGTAGTTAATTCTAGTAACTTGTAAAGGTACTCTAATTCCTTGTTGATTTACACCGCAACCATTGCCGACATAGTCATTATTTTTGTACAAGATTTGAAATCCATGACCATATAGAGAGTCCATTTATTTAGAAGAAGGTGAAGCTTAATAGGTATCATAATTTGTAGTATAAGTGAGGGTATTGTATTTATTTTCAACCAAGGAAAATTTGTGTTTCTGAGATGTTTCAAAAGATTGTTTAGATGAGATCAATGCAACTTTTGATGTATCAAGTTTATTAAATTTGTATTCCCCTATATTGCAAGGGTTAAAATCTAATGCACCCCAATCATCACCCACAAGTGCATTTGATTGTTGAGAGTTTTGCACAACATTAGTCATTGATGGATCACCTCGCAAATTGTTTAAGCTCATGTGATTGTAAACTAGTTTTTGTATTTCAATGTGTAAACAGTTATCTGGTTCAGGATCAGCATGAATAGTATGAAGTTTACCTTTGAATATAAATTTGATTGAATGATGTAGAGTGGAAGGGACTGCCCCCAATGCATGAATCCAAGGTCTACCAAGAATCATGTTATAAGATAAAGAACTAGGCATGACATGAATCAGAGTAGGCACAATCACAGGTCCCACTTATATAGCTAAAGTTATAGTACCTATACATTGTCATCCAACATTGTCAAAACCATAGATACTTAATGGTTCTATCTTGATGGCAGATGTATCAACTTTAATCTTATGTAATAAGTCAATACCACAAACATTAAGAACCAATCCATTATCAATCATAACTCATTTTACCAACATTCTATTTATTGTGACAAAGATTATAAGAGGATCATATTGGTTTTTGAACTTCAATTGACAATAATTCCTGTGGTTGAAAGAGAATATCTATTTTTGTCACATGCATACTATCCAATATGCCTGCTACATCATTAGGCTTAGCAGTAGGTGGGACAATCACCTTTTGCAAAGCTTCTTGGAGCATTCCATGGTATGTAGGTGATGTTTGTATTAAATCCCAAAGAGAGATCTTAGCTGGAGTAGTGCAAAGTTGTTTGACAAGATCATACTCTTGACCACTTTTATGAGTAAGATGAGGTGGTTGACAGAGCATAGGTTGTGAACATGGAAGAGAGACAGGCACATGTGGTGCTTGGTTACTTTGCTTGTTATTATGGGTGTTGTATGTGTGAACAATCACATTGTGGTGTGGTTGTTGTAACAATTTTGAACACCTTGAACCTTAATCACTGGCTTTAAGCAAGAAGATGCATTAGGTGCCCCATGCATAACCATCTTAGGAATAATGCTACCAAGTCTATTAATAAGTATTGAATTAACATTGTTTCCCTCTTGATTACACACAACATCCAACTCTAAAGTATTTAATGTGAGAGACCTTTTCTCATCCACTAATGCTACATCTTGGATAGGGAGAGCAATGGGATGAGAGTAAGGTACATCATCACCATCATCATACTCTATGGCAGAAAAATGCATTTCACTCTCATCTTTCTCATGAGTGTTCCTAGAGATGAATTTGGTTAAACCTTCTAATATCAAAGGATGTTCACTCATGACAATTAGGAATTTGTCAAAATCAAGATCTTTGATAAATGCATGTAGAGATACCATAGAAAAATGACATGAAGGTGTCATTGCATTGTTTTCAATGTAAACTCAAATTTTAAAAGCTTTTCAAATTTGATGCAAAAGACAAGTGCAAAAGAATGTATGAAAATGGCTTAAAATGCATGTTTCTTTGGTACTTTCTCAATGTAAATAAGTGAAACAAAGGGTGTTGTGAGGATTTTAATAAGGGGCAGAAAATTATGTGTCTGATATTAGTCCAAAACAGTAATTAGATCCTTCACAACATAATCTTAATGCAAATCCAAGATAATGCCAAATCAAACTATAGTGAAAATATGTCAAAATAGGCACCTTTTTCACCAAAACTCAATGCAAGAGGGAATAACAAAGAGTGATGATGGATAGAAAATAATATCAGTAATAACAGCCACTTGGTGCCAAAATGCCTAACACAACACGCTTTTAGTGCCACTTAAGGCAAAACCCTAGTGAAAATATAGCAAAATATGTAATTTTTCACGATTTTTTAACTCCGAGACCTAGCAAAAGAGGTGTTGTAATGAATTTTAGGAGGTACAGAAAATAAAATCAATGATATTAGTCACCTCAATCATAAAATTTATCACAACATGCTTGGAGTGCAAACTAGGTCAAACCCTAGGGCAAAAATAGTCAAAATATGTAGTTTTTCACCGAATTTTCAATACAAGAGCCTGTTAAAAGGGTGTTGTAAAGATTTTTATGAGGGGAAGAAAATGATTACCCTAATAACAACCAATTAATGTGAAATACTCTTCACAACATGCCTATGGTGCAAGATTATAGAGTCGATAAGGCCAAATTTAGTGAAAATCATTGTTTTTGAAGCCCTAGGTTTGAGATCTTGACACAAAATGCTTATGTGAATGTTTTTAAGTCTAATTTATGATGAAAATGAATTACTCTCAGATCTGAAAATAAGTTTCAATCTCTAATATGCAAAATACTAATGCAAATTTAATGAAAAATGCATGAAAATTGGTAGTTTTTGTTGACATTTTCTATGCAAAAATGCAAGACTATAGACAAATGTTAATTTGAATGAGCCTCTAAAATCAGTAGAAAAATCTGAAATAAGATTTCTCCTACTAACACTAGATTTTAGAATTACTAGGTTATATGAAAATTATCAAAATTTCTACAAAAGCCTAGCAAATTAATGATGAAAATGCAATGCAAATGATTGTATTTTTGTGCTTTTATGTAGTTTATATCAGATTTGATGCAAAAATCATGAATTAGGAAAATTTAGAAAGAATTGATGCAATTTAGTAAGCCAAAGAATGCAATTTTTTTGAATTTTTCTCAATGCAATAAAATTAAAGACTATATGAATGAATAAATCAATCCAAATCTGAATACACACACTCAACAAGTTGCAATTTAAGTCCAAAATATGGGTTCACCAAAATGTTTAGTGGAAAATTGGATTTGTTAATGTTTTAGTGTTTTGATGTTTAAATCCTCCTTTCCACTTTACATTCAAGGATCTAGGGTCAAGTGGCAATTCGATATCATACCCTAGATCACTATAAGATGTAGGGAAGCTTGGATTAGGGAATTTAACTATCAATTTCTCTTCTCTTATGCTCAATTAACCATAAAAACCCTAATTATGCAAATACGGTAATAAACTGATGAATAACAGAAAAAGCTCTTGTTGATGGGAGTAAAATAGCAAATCACAGAGTACCTATTTTTGGGGTTCTGAGGTGGAACAGTTGGGGACTAAGGTGCGGGTGCCCAAGTCCAAGGTACCAGTTTCTTCACAGGATATGAAACTCCTTCCGACACTGATGAACCCTGTAACTTCTATTTCTAGAAATTTGTCTGCGGAGGACACTAGTGCAAGCATCCAAGTTTTAGAAATGCTCTGGTGTCCTACTTCTCTTCAGATCCTGAATCCTTGATGTCTGCCAATCCTTCCTACAATTTTGCTTTTCCCAAATATGACACCTATAACCTACAATCACAAAACTTTGGGAGGGGGTTGTGGTGTTTAGAGGCTTGCCTCAGTCAAGCCTCAGAGGATACTTAAGTCTCTGAACACCATTTTCAGATAGAGAGTGCGTGCCCTTGTGAGGCAGAGGCAAAAACTGAAGGAATTGATAATGAAAACACAATATGACATCACCTTGTAGTGAAGATATCATGGGAAGAAGATGCTCTTCATTCCATGATGAAATGGATGCTCAAATCTACAAATACAAACACACAAACCACACAAGTCTACTCTTGCAATACAATGAAAGCCTTGAATCACCTTGAGAACAATTGAACATAACAATTGCCATCTAGTTTACAAATGAATGCCTAAACATGCTTTTATATGCAACTACAAACACTCCTACCAAGATTTTCATAATTCAAACTTATAGTGTCGGTAAAGGACCCAAATAATGGTCATAAATCGACACCCAAAAATTGGGACTGCCCCAAAA
Organism: Cunninghamia lanceolata; assembly: GCA_027924645.1. Taxonomy (NCBI): domain Eukaryota; kingdom Viridiplantae; phylum Streptophyta; class Pinopsida; order Cupressales; family Cupressaceae; genus Cunninghamia; species Cunninghamia lanceolata. The sequence continues at coordinate 2,416,209 of BSBN01001965.1, read as the reverse complement.
TAGGGCAGGACTAGGGCTCGGGCGCCCAAGTCCTCCCTCCTATTTTGGGTAGGGTATAGGTCAAGGGGTCCTCCTAGGTCCCATTTGTCATGTTACCTAGGGCTCATTCCATCGAATGCCAAATTATGAACTAAGATGTCCTAAATGCATGCAAAAGACTTGGGAGCTAAACCTTAAGATGGAAAATCCCCCAGGGGGACATTTTCTAACATTACACTTCCTCTTCTGGAAAAGAGGAGTCATCTAATCCAATTTGTTTCTCATTCTTCTGCTTCTTTTCATCATCCAGAACTGGTGTGTCATCAGCAGGTTCATCTAAAACTACAAAGAACTTGTTCTTGCCCAATGCTTTCCTCAAAATTTGTTCAATTTCTTGGACAACTTCTTCTATCTCTCCAATCATCAGTTTGTTCATTTTTTTCTTACTCTTGAATTCATTTTTGACCTCTTTAAAGATTTTATCTGCTTCTCTGCTAGAGATCACTAGACATAGAGTGGTTAACACATGTTCTCTCAGCTCCATATATTTTGTCTTGGTAGTTTCTCTCCTAATTTCCAAAATATCTCTCAAAACTTTTAGAACTTTTGACAAAATTTCTACCAGTGCTCGATTGAATACATTCAAGTATTTGATAGTGGCTTCTTCCAAAATTCTTTTGTCAGCATCATTGTAAAGATCATAAAACTCAGTTATTGGTTTGAGATTACCATCAACAGTGATTGTTTTGACAATGTCTTTTATAGTAGGAGTTGGTTTTTCAACATTAGCCTATGATTTATGCTTCTTATTTGTCATCTTGCTTCTGGAATGCTTATCTTTAGACATTTTGACTACTTTGGTACCTGTGGCCTTTAGCTCTTTAAGCTCATCATATGAATCTATCTTTTCTTTACCCTCCTTTTCCAAACTGCCATATGGCCTTTTTCCATTACTTTTGTTCTTTTCTTTTCCTTATCGGATGATTTGTCTTCCAGTTTCTTAGGATTGGCAGGTTTTGGGGGAATAGGGGAAGCAACAAAGCTCCTAGTGTTCCTTGGTGTGGAGGATTCTACTAGAGCACTTGCTTGTTTCTTATCCTGCTTCTCCCTCTCAGCCTTTTCAATTATTACCCTAAATTGCCTCACAGCTTCCTTGGTGAGGCCTAGATTCTTGGCCAACTGCTCAACTTCTTTCCTTACTTTCCTATTGGTTTTAGGTTTTCTAAGCTCAACATGCAATTTCACACTTAGCTCCTCATATGTCCCAAATCTTTCAACTGTTATGTCCTTTGGTTTGCTCAAAAGGTGTTAAGCATACATATTCAAAATTTTCTCATCTACCTCATACCCCATGGGCATGATCCAAATAGTTCTAGGTTCTACTACTTCCATTAAGCACTGATTAGTGTCCACCATGAAACAAATTTCATTCTTGTACTTCTTAACAACTGATTTAGGGATTCTTTCCCTAGAATGCATCATATTCTAAAAATTCTTGAATTATCCCCAGATTGCAGTTATTTGTACTTTATAGTCACTAATGCTATGTAGATGATGTCTTATATGAATAGCAACTAGCTCTTCATTAGTCCAGTGCACACCCTTTAGAAACCTTGTGTATTCAGGCTCCAAAATGAACTATATTGCCTCTATCACTTAAGCACTATCTTTGCAGACTACTAGAGCAATTGAAACTCCATCATAACATATCTGATATATATCTAAGTGTGAGGACCGCCCTTTTTACTTCTGTTGTTATGACTATTTACATTACTGTTATTGTTACTTTTTATATTTGTGGGATAGCAGTTCCCGGAATTGTCAAACTATTAAACTTTATTATGATTTCAGAAAAACTAATTGGGTGATATTTGGATAAGTTTACATTTCAGAAAAGTTAATTAGGAGATGTTGGAAAATTGTAATATGATTTCATTTATGTTAATTGGAACTATGTCATGATAATGCATGTTTAAAAGTTGCTTCGGCTATGATGATTATATGTGGATACTGATCTTGTAATTTAGTGTGCAGGATTTACTAATCGAACCACAGATTTCGGAGATCATTCCGCACCTTGTTATTGTTATTCCCTGTTAAGCCGATCTGGTTCCACGAGGAACCAAGATCTTTCTGTGTTTGATGTGATGTTGTAATATGGTCTTTCGTATGGTCGAGTGGGTTTGGTTACCTTCTTGTAACAATATTTTATGATTTGTGTTGTAAAAAGTTTGAATTTGAATTTCTTTATTTTATTTAAATCTTTGAGGCCTTTTCATGTGCTTTACCTTGACCATGGGTGTCCTGGATGGGTTAAAGTTGACCCTGGGTTATACCCCATGGGTCTAGGGGCCCATTTGGCATGGGTAACCCTTGAGTAACCTCCATCTAGTCATCTTAACTTCCATCTGGAGTTAAGTGGCGAAAATTGGAGGTATGGAGGGGACATGATGGGTTGTACCAACACCCAACCCATCCCTCTTCAATCCCTAAGGTAAGAGATGACTACAAACCCATCCATTATTGAAGGATTGACTTGAAGTCACCTTCTCCATTAGTGAGATTCCCCCATGTGTTGTGGGGCCATCCATGTGAAGGGGGGAAGAAGAGGCATGGGTCACTTGTCTTTTCCTCCTTTAACTCCTTTTATTTCTCCCATGCGTAAGAGAAATGACATGAGGAGAGGGATAAGGAGTACTCTAGGGGTGGGTGAGTGACATAAGCCACTAGGACAGAATAGTGGTTTTGGGAAGGGTGAGGAGGTGACAAGTGTCACCTCCCCATTCCTCTAAACTGAAAAGAAATTGGATTATTTGTTTCCAATTTTGGGATGAGAGGGAGTTAGTTGAATTTTGGGGGAGTTTTATTATTATTGTTAGAGAATAGGAAAGTTAGCTTAGAGGAGAGAAAAGAGAGAGAGGAGTTGTTGGCTAAGGTTGGAAGAGAACTCAGTGGAGCTTTGCATCAGTTTCATTCCAGGAGGGCTTTGTAAGGTTGGTTTGGTCTTTACCTTTCTTTCGTATATCTGAATGTGTATGTAAAGTGTGTGAAAGATGATTATTTGTTTGTGTTATAGATGTGTTTTCTATGGAGTTTGTTGTCGGGTTGTTTGACAGAGCTTCTCCCACTTGGGAGAAATGCTCATCAAGTTTGGGGTAGGGGAGGAGAGATCCTCCTCAGGTGCATACCTGTTTCCATCTTTTGGGATGTTGAAAGCCTTGAGGGCATGTATCTGTGACTGTATCTTTGACTTGAGAGTCAAATGCAGATTTCTTAAAAGAATTTGTGATCAAACTTGGTTTGAGGCCAAGGGAAATTTGTTGGTTAAATTATCTGTAAGGGTGACACTCTGGAGTCGAGTGTGTCCACTCTCCTGCCCCTTATGAAACTCACTGTAGTTGAGTTTCCGTGTTGTGTAATTTACCATGGGTGTTTGTGTGCTTTGGGTTTGTTGTTGTCCTTGTTGTGAAGTGGAGTGCTTGAGTTACCCAGGTGTGAGTATGGTCTCCCTAGCTCGGGGGTGACCCTCTTGCGGGTCTACGGAAGGGAGGAGAGCTAGATGAGTGGTGTTTTCTTCTTTGTTTGTCTTTGATATGCAGGTTTCCTCTTGGAGCTTCTGGTTGGATTTGAAGAAACAGTTTATTCTTCTTTGTCATGAGAAGTAGATCATGTTCATTTCATAAGAGTTGAAGAGAGAGCACCTCTCTTGATATTGTTGTAACTTATTGACACCCTGGGAGTGAAGGAAATCACCTCCCTGATCTTGTTATTGATGGACTTTTACTTGGTTGTTACAAGCTATCTGTTGTATGTGATTGGGAGAAGAAAGTTCATATCTCCCTTAGAGTGTGTAGAAGATGTGGAAAGTTAGTTGTATGTTTCCATGGTTTAAATTTATCTCTTGTTTAATGTAAGTGAAAGGGTTTGCTTACTGTATTAATCAAGTTGTAAATCTTGTCTTATTGTTCAAAAACTTGAAGTTAACTTGCTTTGGAAAATAAATCTAAATAGAAATTTATTTGTATTATACGTGTTCTTGATTGAAAAGAAAAGTCCATTTGTTACATAGATTAAATTTGATCTTTGCATTATAATAAAAAAAAAAGACAAATTGCTTAACTACTCTAATCGACAGTTTTATTTAATATTTAGGAAATAATTGATTAGCAAGATGTATGTATCTGGTTTGTTTCTGTAAAAAAAACATTTACATCATATTACTTTTTATCTTAGTTGTAAAAATGAATTATCTGTAGTTCTATTTTCATTATTGGAAAAAAAAATATATATATATAAATCTGCAGTATATACATATATATTAAAATGCATTTGTAAAAAAATCTTAATTATGTTACACTTGTGAATCTATACATAAATATATTAGGTATATATTTATATATATATATATATATCTATATATTTTGAGATGTTCATGTATATAAATTTATATTCTGTTTTATAACAAAATTAAATTGTATAAAATCAAGTAAAGAATATATATATATATATATATATATATATATATTGTGATAATTAAGTTATAACAGAATGGGATTGTGATTTAACATAAATATATATATATATATATATATATATATATATATATATATATATATATATATATATATATATATCATTTTTTTTAAAATATAATGAAATTTTGAAAGAATTAAAATGCTTTGAGGATTGCTGTGTATTATACATAGTAGAGGGCAGAGTATGTTGGGCGGTGGGTGAAACCCCACCGCCGCTGTTTTGTTAATGTGAGGTGTGGGGAGGGGCGGAGCCCCACCCACACCCCACTTCGTGGGATGTGGGTGGGGCTCCGCCCCTCCCCACACCCCTACTTCCATTCGACCCCCACGCGGAGTTCAACCTCCGCTGCCACTAGTTACCATACGCTGTCGCCATTTGGTTTATTAATTTGGAGGTGTGGGATGGGGCGGAGCCCCACCCACACCCCACCTCATGGGATGTGGGTGGGGCTCCGCCCCATCCCACATCCCCCTCCTCTGCATCCGCCGCGCGGCCTTTGCCGCTCCTAACATTGCCAACGCTGCCGCGGCCATCAAACACACGCGGCCCTTCCTCTGTGTCCGCCGCGGCTCTTCCGCCGCCCTTGTCTGCAGTTTTCAACATGATTTTTCAATAAGAAATTTTACGGTGAAAACCCTACTCTATGTTTGAACAAAAATAATAAAAAAAAAACAAAAAAAAAACAAACCACTATTAGTGGTGTTTGAAGTTATATAAATATATAGCTGTATATATACATATCTATGTATATATATAGATATTTATTTATATCTAGATATAACTTTATAAATATATAATTATATATACATACCTTGTATATTTAGGTATGTATTTATATTTTGTTATAAATTATATATATATATATATATATATAAGAGTAAGGGATTACGTGGAGTTTGCTAAATAAATTTAAAAGAGCATTTTCGTAATTTACATATATATATATATATATATATATATATATATATATATATGTATATGGGAGAAGTTTTACGGACCATTTTATTAGGCCCTTGCTTAAAACCCTGACAAAGTTTTACAAATTAATTTTAATAATGAAATATCAAGGTATGGGAATTATGTTTTCATCGTAAGTAAAGTATAAGTGTAATTAAATAGAAATTTTGTTATAGATCCATGATAAGGGTTTTATAAAGAGGAGAGCCTCCTACATATATTAACAATGGTAAATGATTTACAATAAGAGTATTAATATTACTTATTAGTAATAATAACAACAGTAATTATAGATAAGAGAAAATAAAATTATAATTTAACGAGAGCATAAAGGAATATACTGTGTTACTCCGGGAAGAGTTTCTCGGAAGTTTCACTATCAACGCGGTTCAATAACCGAGAAAATGAAGAGGAAAATTACACGTCACCTTGCTTAAAAGGTCACTGGAAATAAACTTAAGAAGTCATCACAAACATTCCATGTGAGGCCATTTTAATCTCAACTGTAGTAAATGTCCATATAAGTAAAGCTGTAAGAGAGTCAGAAGAAGAAAAAGTAACATTGGAAAAACACAGAGGAGAAAATGCGCGACATTTCCCACATGGGATAAGAGAACTAAGTCGATGGACCCTCTAGCAAAAATTTGCTTAGGAACAAGTTTAATTAATACATACAAGAGAAGATACCTAGATCGGAGAAGACTAGGAGACCGAGTCCAGCGAAGTAGTAAACCAGCCTATGTGACCTGGATCATCCAGAAGTTAGGTTTAATATCAACAATAGATACAGTGATAACCCTGATTGATGTCCAATATGAAGAAAGGACCGGATAAACATAAAGAAAGCATAGAAAATGAAAGAGAGAGAGACCGAAATATAAACAAACTAAATTATCAGAGAAATAGTTAAGGTGAGCGCGATAAAAATACAATCAAAATTAAGACCCAGAAAAAAGGGAAGAGAGAGCAAACGAACCGCCTTGTTGAGAATGCTAAGTCGAAGGAGGAGTATATTTCAGGAAGCAAGAGAGGAGACAGACAACCGTGCCTTGTTGAAAAATGATTAAATAGGGAGATCACAAGTTGGTTTAGTTGGAACAAGGCGTCGTGGGAAGTTGTTAATCTATCAGTGAACCACGTGCGTAAAATAGTGTTGAGTAATTCCCACTTACGCCGTAAGGCGTTATGCTGCCAGAATTTGCCAAGATTTAGATTTAGGAACCTTGATAAGATAACCCTTGTAGTGACGTTAACGGCATCGTAGAGACCCCCTTGTTGGTCTGCTTGCGTCTGGTTGCACGCAATTGTACTTGTACCCCGCCGACGACTGTAGTGTTTTCGCCTTGAGCGAACACCACCGAGCATGCTTACGCATGCGAGGGGGTTTCTAGGGGAAACGTGAGAAAATTTTTGATATCTCGTGTCATAACCACATGCCAGATGTGGCTATGACACGTGTGATGTGTGTTGTGACCACATGGAAAATGTGGGCATGACATTTGGTATCAGAGCCAAGTTTAAACATTGGGCGTATTTGGGCACGTTGTTATTCCGCAACTTTGGCTAATTAGTTTCTACCTTGTTTTGTAGGATGCCTCCCCGTGTTCGACGAGCACGGTCACGTCACACAGCGTCTGTCGAGGTGCACACTGATTCCTCAGCTGAGGGACTAGCACCCGTAGTTACAGCAGCACCACCTGCACCACCTGAACCACAAGCACCACTAGTACCACAGGCGACACCAGTATTGGATATAGGTCCACAGATCTTACAGGCACTGCAGGCTATGTTAGATAGGTTACCACCAGTGATTCCTAAGCCACGTGTAGAGCCTTGTGTTGATCTGCGAGAGGAGCCACGTAGGGAGCCATGTGTCGAGTCATGTATTGAGCCACGTGGGGAGCCCCGCGTTGATCCACTAGAGGTGCCACGTGTGGAGCCTTTCGTTGAGATTCCTGACACAATAGTAGAGGAGGTAGGGTCAGCTTTCCGTGCACGGAGCAGGAGTCCTCCGAGACCTTTGAGACGAGATGAGAACTAGAGGGCAGAATAGGTTCATCATGGATTGTATGAGGATGGTGTGGAAGAGCTAGTTGTGAGACTTAGAGACAAAGGAGACCCCATCAGAGATCTACTTAGGCTCAACCCACCCACCTTCACAGGTGCTACAGAGGGAGCTGTGGCCAAGGCTTGGCTGATTAGTTTAGACAAGTGTTTCGCGTTGTGACCATATGGAAGCAACACGAAAGCACGAGTGGCAGTCCACCTTCTGAGGGATGCCGCAGCTACCTGGTGGCGCACAGAGGAGTGTAAGCGCCGACTTTCCGTAGACACTCACATGGGACACTTTCATAGAGCGCTTTAATGCGTGATATTTGTCAGAACATTATAGACAGCGCAGGATCGATGAGTTCCATGATTTACAGTAGAGGGGACTCACTGTTACTCAGTATGAGAGTCAATTCATTGAGCTTTCTTGTTACGCGGAGTACCTCCACGATGAGAAAATCTTAATACACAAATTCATCAGAGGGTTGAATCACGAGATAGAAGGACCAGTTCATATGGCAAATCCCCAGACCATGAGCGAGGCTGTTGAAAAGGCCCTTATATCAGAGGAAATTCAGGGACGTGGGCAGAATTCACGCCCGCAGTACCAGGAACGTAATCCCCAGCAACAGCAAAACTTTCGAAGGCCTCAAAACACAACACCGAAAGGAGGATATAACTCTTCCTCATTACCTCCTAGGCCTCCACAGCAGCAACAACATCAGCAAAAATCTAAATTTCATTAGAGGGGTCAGGGAGGACAGAATCGTGGATGGCAGTAGCAGGGTCCACGCAGAGATCAGAGACAGCAGGGTTCATCGGCAGGACCCACGAGGTCCCAGCAGTCTTACAGAGGCTCACAGGGGTCTACGGGACGGACTAGACAACAACAGTCGGGTAGAACACAGTCAGGGCAGTTACAGGCTAGAGGACCATGTTATGTGTGTGGTGGGGCAGGGCATCTGGCTAGAGAGTGCCCGCAGGGATTTACTGCAGGGGGACAGCCCCGATCAGGAGGGTCTGAGTAGACCGTAGGTGACGTGGGTAGATCCCACCACATGTTTGCAGCGGTTGATAATCGCCAGGCCGACTTCCAGGCTTCCGTCATCGAGGCAGCAGGTACGATTGGAGACTTCCCCATCCCGATCCTTTTCGACTCAGGAGCTACTGACTCCTTTTTGTCTACATCGTTAGTGGAGCATTGCAGGCTGGTGGCTTCTAGGCAAAACATTAGGTGGGAAGTTGAGTTGACCTCAGGGGCCAGGATGTCAATAGATACCTTGGTTAAAGACTGTGAGATCACATTGGGATCTTTCACCACAACATGTGACCTTAGGATTATGCCATTAGGATCCTACGGTGTAGTTCTGGGTATGGATTGGCTTGCGGCACATAGAGCCAAGCTTGACTATCGCCAGAGGACGATTAGCTATTTAGACGATCATGGTTCGTTGGTTGAAATAGTGGGCATTCAAAAGCCCACGACTGTTCGTATGATATCCGCTTAGTAGCTTAAGCGCTGTATGCGGAAGGGATGCCAGATGTTTGCCATCACAGTCAGTGATAGAGCAGAGGAAGAACCTGAGGCTACTTTAGATGATCACCCTGTCCTTAGAGAGTTTGCCGATGTATTTCCGCTGGAATTACCAGGTATGCCTTCACGCAGAGAAGTGGACTTTCACATCGACTTAGTGCCGGGTGCAGAACCGATATCCTGTGCACCCTATAGGATGACTACACATGAACTCACCGAACTTAAGCTGCAGTTAGAGGAATTACTTGAGAAGGGGCACATCCGACCTAGCGTTTTGCCATGGGGCGCACCGGTTATCTTCATGAAGAAGAAGGATGGGTCTCTTCATTTATGTATGGACTACAGATAGTTGAACAAGGTGACGGTGAAGAACCGTTATCCTCTGCCTAGGATTGATGACCTTTTTAATCAGATGCAGGGAGCCAGAGTGTTCTCGAAAATTGATCTAAAATCTGGGTATCACCAATTGCGCATCACGGAGGCAGATATTCATAAAACTGCTTTTCGAACCAGATATGGCCATTACGAATTCACAGTGGTACCCTTCGGGTTGACGAACGCTCCTGCAGTGTTCATGAGTCTCATGAATGGGGTGTTCCATACTTACCTAGATCGGTTCGTGATAATATTTCTAGATGACATTTTGATTTATTCACGGACTGAAGAGGAGCATGTGGAGCACTTGCGTCAAGTTTTGTAGCAATTACGAGAGCAGCAGCTTTATGGCAACTTGGTGAAGTGTGCCTTCTTCAGGACAGAGGTGCAGTATTTGGGACACATTTTATCAGGCGATGGCATCTCCGTAGATCCATCTAAAATCAGAGCAATTCAGGAATGGCCGGCACCCACCAACGTGACAGAGGTCAGAAGCTTTATGGGGTTAGCCAGGTATTATCGTCGGTTTGTCGAGGGCTACTCCAGGATAGCACATCCCATTACTTCCCTTCAGCGAAAAGGGAAGGGTTTCAATTGGACCGAGCAGTGTGAAAAGGCCTTTGGAGTCCTCAAGGAGTGTCTTACCAGTGCTCCTATTTTAGCGGTTCCAGATCCTACAGAGGATTTTGTAGTTTGCATAGATGCATCATTAGAAGGTTTGGGAGCCGTGCTTATGCAGGGTGGTAGAGCGATCGCATACGAATCGCGGAAACTAAAGACACATGAGTTAAACTACCCTACTCACGACTTAGAGCTCGCAGTAGTTGTTCATGCTTTAGTCCGCTAGAGACACTTCCTCCTAGGTCGACGCTTTGAACTCCATTCGGATCATCATAGTTTGCAGTATATTTTTACACAGCCAAATTTGAACGCCCGTCAACGGCATTGGATGGAATTCCTATGCGAATATGACTTCGATGTCCACTACATCAAAGGGAAGGAGAACGTGGTCGTTGATGCTTTGAGTCGAAGGCGCCACGAGATCCAGACCCTGACCTTGAAGGTGGACTTGAAGGATCGCATCTTACAGCATCTGCCGGAGGACGAATGGTTTCTTGAAGTGCAGCAGGCATTATTAAATCAGAAGGCCCTTGAGGGCAAATTTACAGGATATACCCTTGAGTCTGATGGTATGCTTCGACATCGGCAGCACATCTATGTACCCCATGCGGGTAATCTTCGTACAATAATCCTATCAGAGGCTCATAGAGCACCCTATGCAGCACACCCAGGAGTGAAGAAGATGCATGCTAACTTACGACAGCTTTATCATTGGGCCGGGATGAGGCGTGACATTGCCGAATTTGTTGCTCGTTGCCTGGAATGTCAGAGGATCAAGGCCAAACATCAGCATCTAGCGGGACTGTTGTACCCTCACGAGATACCTGAATGGAAATGGGACACCATTTCGATGGATTTTATCGTTGGTCTACCTATGTCCTCACGTCGCCATGATGCTATTATGGTGACAGTTGACAAGCTGACCAAAGTGGCGCATTTTTCACCAATATCCACAACATACAATGCACCATCAATGGCAAAGGTGTTTCTTGATCAGATTGTTAGATTTCATGGGGTACCTCACCGCATTATATCTGATAGAGACTCCGTATTTACGTCTTCGTTCTGGAGAGCCTTACATCAGGCGTTGGGCACACAGCTCAACTTCAGTTCAGCCTATCACCCAGAAATCGACGGACAAATAGAGAGAGTTAACCAGGTGTTAGAAGACATGCTTCGCATGTATGTGATGGACCATCAGTCTAGATGGGTGGAGTACCTATATCTAGTCGAGTTCGCCTACAATAATGGGCATCATAGCTCGTTGGGTATGCCTCCTTTCCAGGCATTATATGGCAGACCATGCAGAACACCTTTGAGTTGGGATCAGATAGAGGACAGAACGGTCATCAGTCCAGAAATAGTTCAGAATATGGAACAGCAGGTCAGACAGATTAGACAGAGACTTCAGGAAGCACAGGACAGGTAGAAGAAGTATGCCGATGCTAAGAGGACAGACCGAAGCTTCTCTATGGGGGAAAGAGTATTTTTGAGAGTGCAGCCGCACAAGAGTCCAATCCGTTACGGAAAGGGCTCTAAGCTCGCACCTCGATTTGTAGGACCTTTCGAAATCTTGGAGTGGATAGGACCAGCAGCCTATCGTCTAGCCTTGCCACCTGTTGTGTGGTTACACAACACAACCCATTTTGCATTATCAAAACAGGGACCCAACTTTTGGCTTGGCTTGTGTTGTCTATTTTCTGGTGGTTTGGTAAAAATGAGTCAGGTGCATCATCATCATGAGGGTCAGGATGAGGTTGGTCATCATCATGAGGTTGGTTTGTCAAAGTTCATATTTTGTTTCTATGACCTCATATTTAGAAAGAGCTTAAAATTCCATGCAGGTTTCCCTTTTACATCACCTGAAAATTCGTCCATATGAGGGAGTTATGCACAGTCAAAGTTTTGGTCAAACCTGATAATCACAAGTGATCATCATATTTTTATATCCTCAGTCATGTTGTCAAGGTCATCCTGATCTTGGTCTATCACCTGATAAAATCATGCAGTCGAAATATCCGGACGTCAATCTTAGGTGATAGTGTGTTTTACCCGTCAAATGACCTTATGCGCATCGTGAGCATCATGTTTTGAGTGTAACCCGATATTTCATAACAACGAGCATCATGATATCATAACATCACCTGATATTATAATATCATGCTGATATTACAATATCACCCTGCTTAGAAAGTCCACTATCTGCATATTTGCATGCGCACGTCAAAATCCTATCGGAGGGTCATCATCCTGATCTTTCAAGGGAGGGTCATATTTGATGATATTCGCTAATATGATGATGATGTCATCATATCCTCCTGATCTCCTTTTGCATGATCATGATGATCACCCTATCTTTTAAGGGAGGGTGATATTCCATTCCTTAGCATGATCATATTTTAAATATCACCCTAGCGCTAACCTGATGATGACCTCAACTCATCCTCATGCTTCGAAGACGGAATATGATGGTTACGTCATCATGATATTCGATGAGGAGGATCATCATATTTTTATCCTGTCATGTTGCCAAGATCATCATGATCTTGTTTGTCTACCTGATATTTCATAATGTCCTCCTGCCGAGAAATATGACCTTTTCCAAATATCCTGATGACATCGTCCCGATCTGATAAACGAAGAAGCAAATATTAGGAGGACATCATCATCACATTTCCCTTCGGCAGGATATTTTCCAAAACATGATCCGGTTCACGAATATGACGATGTCGTCATGTTCTAAGTTTAAACAAAAGCCCCAGATATCCTGATGATCATCATCATCCTGATCTTTCGAGAGGGTTACCTTGGCCGCAAAGGGGTCATATTACATTCACCACCTAATCATCTTCCTAAGGTGACCCGATATTACATTTATCCCCTGATCTTAACTAAACATGACAGTGACGTCATCTTTTGCATTTTAATGAAGCCCAGATATGACGATGACATCACCATCATATTCCATTCCTCAGCAGCAGGATCATATTTCATATCCTCCTATTTTCCTTCGACATGATGATGATGATGATGTCATTCTTTTCCCCAATATACAGAAGCGAAACGTGACGGTGACGTCATCTGGACATTCGGAAGGGGGAGCATCATATTTCCAAAATATCATGCAGATGAAAGTTTTAAGTCTTGCTATCGGCCTTATCTTGAGTTATCATGCCGATAGAACATGTCTTCCCGATGGATGGACATCATCATGATTTTTGGCGTCGGTATAAGTTTAACCGTCGGCCTAATGTAAAATTGTCATTCCGACAGTATGTGGTCACGCCGAAATACATACATGCATCACATACAAAGGCAGACCCGAAATATTATGAAATGTGATTTAATCATTGTATATGTTGCGATGCATGATCATATTTGAACCCGATATACAAGGAAATGGGTGGGAAAATGAAACGATGGTTGACCCGAGTGTTTTTTAACGCTGTTTATGCATTTAGTGCATATTTTCCACTGATTTGGAGCCCGATTGCCTGTAGCTGCACATTTTGAGGCATGTTTAATAAAATGTTTAAATTCCTGTTGTTTATCCACATGATGATGAACTTAATGTTTGTCTGTTTATTGCAGGAAGTCCCGGAGCTGCTAAAGCTGATAATTACAAAGTTGCACATGAAGGCAACATGAACCAGAAATGAGGAGGATATTGTCAAATATGCTGTTTGCCAGCTGGAGACCGAATCAAATCAAAGATGCTGGAATATTTTGTGCCAGCTGTACATTTGCCAACTGGCGAAGCATGTGCTTTTCATCTAGACCGTTGATTATTATGAGAGGATCCTGATCCTTGGATCATTGTAACTGTTTTCTTGCATTTGTTCTATATAAGAGCCAGATCCTGAGCTGTAAGAGGGGGAGATAGATAGACATATCTGGCAATAAGGCTAATAGAGAAAAAGAGATACATTGGAACATCTGGCACATTAAGGCCGATTACTATAGAATCAATTAGGAGATCGGATTACTGAGACTAATGAGGATAGAATTGTTGAAATGTCAAGGTTCTTTCTTCAGATCACTGTAAATGTACCTGTTCTTGAGCATACTGAATGGATATGAAGTTTCAGATTACATCCTGATTGTAAATTTTACGTAATCTTCCTGTTGATTTCTGGATATGTACTGGTGAATGCTGTGTTCAACTAGAAGCACTTTCATTTCATTACATGTTGTTGTCAACTTTTCCTTTGAAGATTTGCACTAGATCATGCAGATTTGTGGAATGTCCTAGTGAAGTATGATTCTAGTTTCCTTCTTTTCATTGCATGTATGGGAGCTTGTATGTGGATCAGTGATCTCAGTCAAGTAGTTTTGGGAATCTCATTCTTTAACCCTTTTCCTTTTTTTAATTTCATAAATTCATCACCATAACTGCAAGTCATGACAAATAATAAGCAGAAATAGAGAAATATGCTGAAATCCCATAGGTAACTGAAAATCATTAGCATATTTGAGTTAAATGCATGCAGTATTGAAAATATCATGCAAAGAATTGCAAATAATGGTAGAAATCATGCAAATATCAGCCTGTAGGCACATTATTTGACTAAATTCACAGTGTAGAGGTAGAATTATTGGAGATTTATGCAGGGCAGGCATATAGAGCAGGATATTTGGAGAAATAATGATGAACTTTGCAGAAATACGTAAGGCCCCTGAATGGAAAATAGCAACACACATCAACCACTGAGTAACGTCAGTAGATTAAGACCTAATCAATGGAGACTTGGGATCATGAATTCTCTGAATTCATCGTATCTTTCAAGATGAGTAAAGGTTGTTGTGTAACTTTTATTCTATGTTTGTGAATGACTAACATCATGATCAACACCACCTAGCCTGTCACGTATCCACGATGTATTTCATGTATCAGTTTTACGTCAATATATTTCTGACTTATCTCATGTGTTGGATTGGAGTGCTCTTCAGGTAGAGGTAGACGGACAGCTGGCGCTGGAGCCAACTCGCATATTGGCTCGTCGGATGCTGGCCCTTCAAGGATGAGAGCTGGACCAGGTTAGAGTCCAGTGGGACCTATACAACGAAGTCACTACAACATGGGAAAATGCAGAGAGACTGAAGACCCTTTATCCTCACCTTTTTGACGACTTCCAGGAGGAAGTACCGTCTTAGGGGGAGAGGATGTGAGGACCGCCCTTTTTACTTCTGTTGTTATGACTATTTACATTACTGTTATTGTTACTTTTTATATTTGTGGGATAGCAGTTCCCAGAATTGTCAAACTATTAAACTTTATTATGATTTCGGAAAAACTAATTGGGTGATATTTGGATAAGTTTACATTTCAGAAAAGTTAATTAGGAGATGTTGGAAAATTGTAATATGATTTCATTTATGTTAATTGGAACTATGTCATGATAATGCATGTTTAAAAGTTGCTTCGGCTATGATGATTATATGTGGATACTGATCTTGTAATTTAGTGTACAGGATTTACTAATCGAACCATAGATTTCGGAGATCATTCCGCACCTTGTTATTGTTATTCCCTGTTAAGCCGATCTGGTTCCACAAGGAACCAAGATCTTTCTGTGTTTGATGTGATGTTGTAATATGGTCTTTTGTATGGTCGAGTGGGTTTGATTACCCTCTTGTAACAATATTTTATGATTTGTGTTGTAAAAAGTTTGAATTTGAATTTCTTTATTTTATTTAAATCTTTGAGGCCTTTTCATGTGCTTTACCTTGACCATGGGTGTCCTGGATGGGTTAAAGTTGACCCTGGGTTATACCCCATGGGTCCAGGGGCCCATTTGGCATGGGTAACCCTTGAGTAACCTCCATCTAGTCATCTTAACTTCCCTCTAGAGTTAAGTGGCGAAAATTGGAGGTATGGAGGGGACATGATGGGTTGTACCAACACCCAACCCATCCCTCTTCAATCCCCAAGGTAAGAGATGACTACAAACCCATCCATTATTGAAGGATTGACTTGAAGTCACCTTCTCCATTAGTGAGATTCCCCCATGTGTTGTGGGGCCATCCATGTGAAGGGGGGAAGAAGAGGCATGGGTCACCTGTCTTTTCCTCCTTTAACTCCTTTTATTTCTCCCATGCGTAAGAGAAATGACATGAGGAGAGGGATAAGGAGTACTCTAGGGGTGGGTGAGTGACATAAGCCACTAGGACAGAATAGTGGTTTTGGGAAGGGTGAGGAGGTGACAAGTGTCACCTCCCCATTCCTCTAAACTGAAAAGAAATTGGGTTATTTGTTTCCAATTTTGGGATGAGAGGGAGTTAGTTGAATTTTGGGGGAGTTTTATTATTATTGTCAGAGAATAGGAAAGTTAGCTTAGAGGAGAGAAAAGAGAGAGAGGAGTTGTTGGCTAAGGTTGGAAGAGAACTCAGTGGAGCTCTGCATCAGTTTCATTCTAGGAGGGCTTTGTAAGGTTGGTTTGGTCTTTACCTTTCTTTCGTATATCTGAATGTGTATGTAAAGTGTGTGAAAGATGATTATTTGTTTGTGTTATAGATGTGTTTTCTGTGGGGTTTGTTGTCAGGTTGTTTGACAAAGCTTCTCCCACTTGGGAGAAATGCTCATCAAGTTTGGGGTAGGGGAGGAGAGATCCTCCTCGGGTGCATACCTGTTTCCATCTTTTGGGATGTTGAAAGCCTTAAGGGCATGTATCTGTGACTGTATCTTTGACTTGAGAGTCAAATGCAGATTTCTTAAAAGAATTTGTGATCAAACTTGGTTTGAGGCCAAGGGAAATTGTGTTGGTTAAATTATCTGTAAGGGTGACACTTTGGAGTCGAGTGTGTCCACTCTCCTGCCCCTTATGAAACTCACTGTAGTTGAGTTTCTGTGTTGTGTAATTTACCACGGGTGTTTGTGTGCTTTGGGTTTGTTGTTATCCCTGTTGTGAAGTGGAGTGCTTGAGTTACCCAGGTGTGAGTATGGTCTCCCTAGCTCGGGGGTGACCCTCTTGCGGGTCTATGGAAGGGAGGAGAGCTAGATGAGTGGTGTTTTCTTCTTTGTTTGTCTTTGATACGCAGGTTTCCTCTTGGAGCTTCTGGTTGGATTTGAAGAAACAGTTTATTCTTCTTTGTCATGAGAAGTAGATCATGTTCATTTCATAAGAGTTGAAGAGAGAGCACCTCTCTTGATATTGTTGTAACTTATTGACACCCTGGGAGTGAAGGAAATCACCTCCCTGATCTTGTTATTGATGGACTTTTACTTGGTTGTTACAAGCTATCTGTTGTATGTGATTGGGAGAAGAAAGTTCATATCTCCCTTAGAGTGTGTAGAAGATGTGGAAAGTTAGTTGTATGTTTCCATGGTTTAAATTTATCTCTTGTTTAATGTAAGTGAAAGGGTTTGCTTACTGTATTAATCAAGTTGTAAATCTTGTCTTATTGTTCAAAAACTTGAAGTTAACTTGCTTTGGAAAATAAATCTAAATAGAAATTTATTTGTATTATACGTGTTCTTGATTGAAAAGAAAAGTCCATTTGTTACATAGATTAAATTTGATCTTTGCATTATAATAAAAAAAAAGACAAATTGCTTAACTACTCTAATCGACAGTTTTATTTAATATTTGGGAAATAATTGATTAGCAAGATGTATGTATCTGGTTTGTTTCTGTAAAAAAAACATTTACATCATATTACTTTTTATCTTAGTTGTAAAAATGAATTATCTGTAGTTCTATTTTCATTATTGGAAAAAATATATATATATATAAATCTGCAGTATATACATATATATTAAAATGCATTTGTAAAAAAATCTTAATTATGTTACACTTGTGAATCTATACATAAATATATTACGTATATATATATAGTATATATATATATATATATCTATATATTTTGAGATGTTCATGTATATAAATTTATATTCTGTTTTATAACAGAATTAAATTGTATAAAATCGAGTAAAGAATATATATATATATATATATATATATATATTGATATATTGTGATAATTAAGTTATAACAGAATGGGATTGTGATTTAACATAAATATATATATATATATACATATATATATATATATAATTTTTTTTAAAATATAATGAAATTTTGAAAGAATTAAAATGCTTTGAGGATTGCTGTGTATTATACACAGTAGAGGGCAGAATATGTTGGGCGGTGGGTGAAACCCCACCGCCGCTGTTTTGTTAACGTGAGGTGTGGGGAGGGGCGGAGCCCCACCCACACCCCACTTCGTGGGATGTGGGTGGGGCTCCGCCCCTCCCCACACCCCTACTTCCATTCGACCCCCACGCGGAGTTCAACCTCCGCTTCCACTGGTTACCATATGCTGCCGCCGTTTGGTTTATTAATTTGGAGGTGTGGGATGGGGCGGAGCCCCACGCACAGCCCACCTCATGGGATGTGGGTGGGGCTCCGCCCCATCCCACATCCCCCTCCTCTGCATCCGCCGCGCGGCCTTCGCCGCTCCTAACATTGCCAACGCCGCTGCGGCCATCAAACACACGCGGCCCTTCCTCTGTTTCCGCCGCAGCTCTTCCGCCGCAGCTCTTCCGCCGCCCTTGTCTGTAGTTTTCAACATGATTTTTCAATAAGAAATTTTACGGTGAAAACCCTACTCTATGTTTGAACAAAAATAATAAAATAAATTAAAAAAAAAACAAACCACTATTAGTGGTGTTTGAAGTTATATAAATATATAGCTGTATATATACATATCTATGTATATATATAGATATTTATTTATATCTAGATATAACTTTATAAATATATAATTATATATACATACCTTATACATTTAGGTATGTATTTATATTTTGTTATAAATTATATATATATATATATATATAAGAGTAAGGGATTACGTGCAGTTTGCTAAATAAATTTAAAAGAGCATTTTCGTAATTTACATATACATATATATATATATGTATATGGGAGAAGTTTTACGGACCATTTTATTAGGCCCTTGCTTAAAACCCTGACAAAGTTTTACAAATTAATTTTAATAATGAAATATCAAGGTATGGGAATTATGTTTTCATTGTAAGTAAAGTATAAACGTAATTAAATAGAAATTTTGTTATAGATCCATGATAAGGGTTTTATAAAGAGGAGAGCCTCCTACATATATTAACAATGGTAAATGATTTACAATAAGAGTATTAATATTACTTATTAGTAATAATAACAACTATAATTATAGATAAGAGAAAATAAAATTATAATTTAACGAGAGCATAAAGGAATATACTGTGTTACTCCGGGAAGAGTTTCTCGGAAGTTTCACTATCAACGCGGTTCAATAACCGGAAAAATGAAGAGGAAAATTACACATCACCTTGCTTAAAAGGTCACTAGAAATAAACTTAAGAAGTCATCACAGACATTCCATGTGAGGCCATTTTAATCTCAACTGTAGTAAACGTCCATATAAGTAAACCTGTAAGAGAGTCAGAAGAAGAAAAAGTAACATTGGAAAAACACAGAGGAGAAAATGCGCGACATTTCCCACATGGGATAAGAGAACTAAGTCGATGGACCCTCTAGCCAAAATTTGCTTAGGAACAAGTTTAATTAATACATACAAGAGAAAATACCTAGATCGGAGAAGACTAGGAGACCGAGTCCAGCGAAGTAGTAAACCAGCCTATGTGACCTGGATCATCCAGAAGTTAGGTTTAATATCAACAATAGATACAGTGATAACCCTGATTGATGTCCAATATGAAGAAAGGACCGGATAAACATAAGGAAAGCATAGAAAACGAAAGAGAGAGAGACCGAAATATAAACAAACTAAATTATCAGAGAAATAGTTAAGGTGAGCGCGATAAAAATACAATCAAAATTAAGACCCAGAAAAAAGGGAAGAGAGAGCAAACGAACCGCCTTGTTGAGAATGCTAAGTCGAAGGAGGAGTATATTTCAGGAAGCAAGAGAGGAGATAGACAACCGTGCCTTGTTGAAAAATGATTAAATAGGGAGATCATGAGTCAGTTTAGTCAGAACAAGGCATCATGGGAAGTTGTTAATCTATCAGTGAACCACATGCGTAAAATAGTGTTGAGTAATTCCCACTTACGCCGTAAGGCGTTATGCTACCGAAATTTGCCAAGATTTAGATTTAGGAACCTTGATAAGATAACCCTTGTAGTGATGTTAACGGCATCGTAGAGACCCCCTTGTTGGTCTACTTGCGTCTGGTTGCACGCAATTGTACTTGTACCCCACCGACAACTGTAGTGTTTTCGCCTTGAGCGAACACCACCGAGCATGCTTACGCATGCGAGGGGGTTTCTAGGGGAAACGTGAGAAAATTTTTGATATCTCGTGTCATAACCACATGCCAGATGTGGCTATGACACGTGTGATGTGTGTCGTGACCACATGGAAAATGTGGGCATGACACTAAGTCATTCCTTAGAACCGCATGACAAATAGATCTCTTCCAGAGGAAGATGGAGCATTCTATTATCTCTCTATTATTGTTGCTCTATCTAGGTGATGGTTGATACACTGTCTCTTGTAACTTTTCATGCTGAAGATGTGAGAAGCTAAAAACTTGGAAATATGATATCAATACATTCAAGAATCTATCTTTAGAACTACAAGATAAAATTTTTCTTTGTAGAGAAGTGTGGACCAATTCAAGTTGACTCTACCTTAGTTTTCTTCTTCTTACCATTAAGTATATGTGGACATAGGGAAAATGTAAGGACATAAGTGTTTAACTCTGCATCATGCTCAAACCCAAAACTGATGCAAACTTAGGCTATTTTATCTTCTTCTGAACCGGTTTGTCTTGATCATACTAGCTCTTCCTTTGTACAAGTCTATCTATATATTTCCATCTACTATGTTGACATCAATAACAACACATATTGCCAACAATCTCCCCCTCTATCATTGATGACAACATGTACTCCCCCTTAGACATATGTTTCTCTCTCCCCCTTTGACATCATGGACAAAGGGATTGATAATCGTTGTATCAATCCAAAAACTATATAGACTTCCTCTTACAAGAATACTTCTAAATTGTACTCCCCTTGACTGTGTTACATAAATTATACCTTTGAAAAACCAAAATGGTACTACCAATCTACTCAATATCTCTGCAATACTATGTACAACAAAACCGATCTTATTTTCATTATTTGGATGGTATGATGGCTTTGTAAATTACCTTGACTTATTGAATAGTTGTGGGCCAGATGACACATTCTAAGGCAAGAATTTGATTTTGACACTCACACTATATGCACATTTCCTCAGCTTCCTCTAATTGCTCGAGGTCTTCACCTTTTGATCTACTTTTTCTGCCTCCCCTAACAAATCGGACATTGAGGCAAGTCTCAAATTCACTACCTCTCTCAGCTAACCAGATTGCTTCTTTATGTTTTGTCTTTGGTCCTATAATTGGGATAATTGTGCATGAAGATTCTCTACCTGTGCCCTAGTTGCACCATTCTAATCCTTTGACAAATCATAACCTTCAGCCAACATAGACAATTATGGCCTAATAGAGTTAATTTTTCCCTTGATATTCTTTGTTGAAGTAGGCCATTTTAGACAAAATAGATATAAGGTTGTGGCTTCATCAATGCAGATTTTGGATTGCTTCAAATTCTCTTTAAGCTTATTATGTGCATTAACACATTTTTCAATGATTTCAACCATTTTCTTGTCAGTTATTCTTCTTTCTTGTTGTTGTTCTACTTTTTGCTTTATGTGGGAAGAGTTATATTTGAAAGAGTCCATTAGTAACTTGAGCTTTTACTCAGCAGTTAGAGAGGGATCAATGGTTACCTCTGGTAACCCTTCTTGTATCAATTTCACTGCATCCTCTATTGCACTAAACTTTTTCAAGTTTTCTTGTAAAAACACTTTTCTTGCAGAGGCATGTAGTATGTCACCAAGTTCATTTTGTGTAGAGGAGAGATACTTTTTAGATCAATCTATCCCTCATTAGTTGGAACATGTAGTAGTTGAGGAGTGATGACCGGTTGAAATTGTATTTGTAGACTCAATATGTTTTGAAAGGAATTTGTCTCAGATGCACTTTGACCTATATCATCTAACCCTTCTAATTGCTCTTCCTCTTCAACTTTCCCCTTATCCTCTTCATTCTTTTGTTCCTCATCACTCTTTCCCTTCTCTTCTTGACTCTCCTTGGGGGTATCTTCTCTCCTTATTTCCATATTCCCTGTATTTTCCAAAGGAGGTGTATTGATCATGATGTTAATCATAAACAAACATACAATAAAAGTACACATTAACCTTTATTCATCTTGAAAGATACGATGAATTCAGAGAATTCATGATCCCAAGTCTCTGGTGATTAGGTCTTAATCTTCTGACATTACTCAGAGGTTGATGTATGTTGCTGTTTCCATTTTGGGGCCTTACGTAAGTCTCATCAGTAAGATAATGCTTCATGTAATGATGCTACATAGATAGTTACTTTACACAAGATATGCTTCAAATATTATGTCTATCTTTGAATCTTTGCATGATATTTATCATTTCTGACATGCTTCAACTTCAAATATGCTGAATATGTTCAATTATCTATGAGATGTCTACATATTTGTATTATTTGCTTAAGATTGTCAATTATTTGCAATTAAGATGGTGAAATATTCTAAAATTGAAAGAAATTGAAAGAAATACTCCAAATTAATGTTGAACCTTTAGCTATTGAACAACACATACATCAGATACAGTCATGAAGAGAAGAAATCAAGCCATATGTTCACAGGACATTCCACAGCTAGATACAGTCGATGCTAACTTCAAAGGGATTATATGAAAACAACACATGTAAGTAGATATGCACTCCAAGGGACATAGCAAATCATAGCATGTATCAAGATTTCATACACTGATTACTCAATATTTGTTATGGATTGTAATCAAAACAATCTTCTTCTTCATTAAGTATGCAAGAACATATATGTATACAACAACTTTGAAATGAGCCCTGAATATTTCAGCAAACAGATTTTAATTAAGTTTTGAATGTTTTAAAATGAGGCATCCCTGCACCTTTTATAGAACAAGATGAGGGAGCGGTTACAATTGATCTATGATCAGGATTTATCTATCTAAGATCTATGGTTCACATTTCTCTTTGACTTTGTCAACATTATCATGCGGCACAGGTTGCCAGCTGGCAACCATCTAGGTAACTCATATTTTCCTAAGTACCTGATGCATATATTCCCTTTATGGCATACCTTCATCGGGTTCTTCATCATCATCATCAGGTGCATTAGGATCATCACTTTCAAAATCTTCATCATCCTGATGAGCTTCTCCTTGTACATGGACCTGCATGGATGTCCGGATATTTTCATGACTGTACTATTTTCTCTATCTCTCCACCATCTTGAGTTCTTGCTTTGATGTGCCTGTGCATTTGATATTTGCCTCAGAGATTCTCTAACTTACTTCTCTTGCTACTGGATCTCTTGTTATAATTGTCCATCCTGACCCTGATCCTCATGATCTTATCCATAGTTTCATCTGTCAGGTGGTTTAAGGGATCATCAGCTATCTATTGGAAGTTATTATGTAGAGCTTTAATGGAAAACTCTTCATCTTGATTTTCTATTTTGCCTTCTACCATTCCCTCCAGTGCTTCCAAAAATTTCAGCTTCATATGACATCATATGATGTAGCTTCATGCTCGTATCTCTTAGTTTACTATTGCATCTTTTAAGTACATAACATTCAAATCTGATGTCTTTGTACGATATGTCTATCAACAGTGCATTATTGTTATTTAGCACCTGGTTGCTTATGAGAACTTGAGGGTCAATTCTCTTTATTTCCTCCAAGATGGTCAAAATTTTCTCCGGCTAAAAAGACCTCTTCCCGATCTCCATCTGCAATTTATCAACTTTTCTCCTAGAGACACTTAAAGAATTCCACCTCTTCAAAGAGGCTTTTACTACATCCTCTGCCTCATCAAATGTGGATAACATCCAATTTCTCATTATGGATGATTCATGCTTCATGAGATCTAGTTTATTTACTTCATCCTGAGAAATAACAGTCAATGGGACTGCATGATCCTTAGATGTATCCTAAGGGTTAATTAACCCTTTTATTTAAGTATGCAACTGAGCAATGTGCTCCTTGTGCTATTTATTTTTCTCTTTTTCTCTCTTCACCTTCTGGGTTAATGAATCAATTATATCTTTGCCTTCCTAGCCCTCTTGATCTTCATTAGCAAATCCCAGATCAACTATGCTAATCTGGAATTCTTCCAGAGTGATTTTACCTTTTTCCTTATCCATAGTAGGAAGCGCTACCTGAGCTATTCTACCAGTTATAGGATATCTTCTTATTGCAGAAGTTATTCTACCCTTCCTTTTTGGCTTTATCAAGGTTTCTGAAAATAATGTGGATACATCAAATTCCTGTATCGCTATGCCTAAGTCTGCATCAATTTCTTTCTCTAGCCATCGAGGAATTGGATCCTTTGACTGTTGGTCTCCATCATCATCATGATGATCACCCTGATCTTCTGTATCCACCATCATGTTCGATGGCGAGGGTGATTTTCTTTTCTCCTCCTCATGATGCTCTTCATGAGGGCAATCTTTAGGTATATCCTCCTATTGAAGAACTTCTTTTTCTGGAAGGTAATCCTATTGATCATTTGCATCTTTATCATGATCTTGATCTTTTACTTCTTCCGTGGGTATCCCATCCATTTTATCATTTTCCTCGTCTTGAGGTATGTTAGTATCTGTGGATATTGTAGAATCCTTCTTTGGTGTTTCTACTTGGTCCTGCATCACATCTTGCTCCGCACCTGAGGTGGATGTCTCTTGAACTTTGGGAGGAGGAACAATAGATGTATCCTTTTCTTTTACTTCTTTTATTTTAGGTTCAGCTGATGTATCACACTATTGCTGACCCATATCTGGAGCTTTGCTCTCCACTTCTTTCTATTTTAGCTCTTCAATACTTTCTATTTTATCAGGTGCATCTTCTATATCCTTAGGATTTACACCCTCTTCATATGTCAAATCTATTGTTGCAGGATCTATTACCTAATCAATTAATGCATCTAGTCCCATTTGCTGCGCAATTTTCTCTGGGCTCTTTTCTTTTCCTAATTTCACTTGCTTCATCTCCTCTAACACCGTTTGTACTGATGAAGTTCCATGAGGAGTTATCCGAGTGCCAGCAGCAAGGGTTTCCATTCTTTGTGAAGCTACATCCTTCACCACCTCATCATCAAAGTTTTAGAGGTTTCTTTCACTTGTTCTCATGTAAGTTCAGTTTTAAACTTTACAATGGTGGGAAGTGGAACGTCATGCTGGAATTCCTTATTGAATACTTCTCCACCTACCCCTTTTAACATTATAGGGGTTTGTTTTCTTTCACCTCTCATTGAAGTTCTTGGTTTCTTAGGTGTAGTTGATATCACCGAGGTGCTTTTCTCTTTATTGTGAAGGATATAGGACCTTCTTCTTCTTTAGATTCTTCTTCTAGAGGGATATCCTTCTCTTTATTCTTATGTGAGGCTTGACCCTCCTCATATGCTATAGTAGGTTGTGCAGCTGGCCTCTGGATCTTTTTAACTTTTTGTTTATCCCAAGGGAGTTGTGCTGATGATGTTGATGCTTGTTATGATTCTGGTGCATCTTCAGCTAGAACTATCACTCTTTCAATTACAACCCCTTTGGGTTTAGTATCAATTTTCTTATCTCTTGGAGGTCTTTTACTTTTCTCAGGAGGTGGTACCCTTTCTCCTTTAGTCTTTCTCTTCTCAATTAAGAAGTCATCATATTCATCTTCAGCAATTTCTTGTCTTTTCTTCTTATTGTCCACCGTGATGGTGACACCTTTTTTCTTTAGTACATTTATCTACTCATCCACCCAAGCTTGGGTTAGCTATAATATCCTACCCATGAATGGATCTAAGGAGATATCCTCTTGTATAGTGAGATCCGCCGCAAAGATGGTATCATTATATTTATTTTCTCTTCATATTCATCAGTCCTTATCATTCCATCATCTTTCTTCAGTTGTGCTCAGATGATGATGCAATCAAAGGTCTTGATTTGGTTAAGTGTTAACATTTGATACCTTCTTCTTCAGGCTTTAGCTTCATCTTCACAATCTGCCCAGAAATCTTCAAGATTCCTTCGGTGGATGGGTTTCCCCATGATCTTCTGCATCCTCCCATATGGATCATATGATCTTATCAATGGAAAAGGCTGGAAATTCATCATCGCTAGACCATTTATGGCCTTCTTTATATTCTCAGAATCTGGGCACATATACCAGCCCATTGTAACTAGAAACAATACTGGTGGAAACTTGTTGTTTGCCTTATAGGCATTCAGTATTGTAGAGATTTATCTTATAAAATCCATTAAGACAACTGCATTTGTAGGATACCTTGGGAGCATGAGAGGCTCCCCCTCAAAACCTTCAATCCTGATATAGGAGAAAGTTGCAAATTGAATAAAACAAGCTCCATGCCTGTATATAACTTCCTGAGCCTCCATGCTCAGTCTCTTGGTTCTATCCTCTTCCATTGTTCTCACCAGGTGCATAGAGAATGTATCATTTACTAGTTTATAATCTTGGAGGTAATTCACTCTTTGCAGTTGGGGATGATGATCCCATATGTGTGCATCATTGGTTGTGCCACCAATTCTCCCAACTATAGTCAATGCATCAAATGTACCTTTATAGGCACATGAATAAACTATATATGAGGTCATATAGAAGGAATAATCTGGACCTCCTAGGTTCATCAGCTGCTCATCCAGAGCATCACTTATCATCCTGGCCCACATTGGCTTGTTATCCATATAAAGGCACATCAGGATGACTGCATACATCCAGTCCTTAAAACTTCCAGCATCAGGCTGGCCTGTCACTCTGCTTTGTAGTGCTATCATATACTGGTACGCATCATCAAAGTTGAATTTATATAAATGTATAGGAAGTTTAGCTGCTGCAGGATAAGGACTTTTCTTCGCCCTCCATTGATACATTTTCTTCCTAGTAGACTTCTTGTTATTCTCATATTCTACTTCTGATTTCTTCAAATCTGCTACGCCCTTAATATTGGTGTACATAGGGTTATGAATAGTCAGCTTGTGGCTATCTTAACTCCTAATTAAGTCATATTATCATTATTATATTGTTATTTAGTTGTTTAGGTCGGCCTAAGGCTTCTATAGGGCTATCTAAGTCGGCTTGGGTGATATCCTAGGCATAAATAGGTATATATAGGAGGTAGTGAGTCTCATTTCACATCATATTGAGTATTGTGTTCTTACTAAAGACTATTGGAGGTATCCACCTCGAAGAGGATTAGGAGGTTGCCCCCTCAAAGTGGCATATTATTATCAAGTATTTGCAGCATATTACTATTATATTCAGATATTGTACAAGTTGTTTTCCTTACAAGTGGTATCAGAGCATGATCTTGGCACCGTAGAGGCAATATTTTTTCTCAACATTGGAGGCGATTTTGGGAAGAGCATAACTTTCAGATTTTAGAGAATTTTTTAAAGATTTTTAAAGGGTTTTTTAAGACCATATTAAAGAAGATACAGTACAGATTTTAGAGGAATGGAAGCAAAAATAAGTGAGTTATTGCAAAATTCGGGTTTCCAACAAATTCGCTCTCAAGACAGCAAATTTGCTAATTTTTTGGATTTTGTTCTGGGTAAGTGGTATCTTGGCCTTAGTAAGTTACAGTAAAAATTTTAGAAAATTTACATTTTATTTGTGTGATTTATTTCAAAAATATTGGTTTCCATCATGATGAGGCCTGCAACAAGAGGCAAAAAGAATGCTGCCACACTGGGGAAATCCTCTGATAAGGATGAGGAAATAATAGAGGATAGTAATCCCAATGAGGAAATAAGTAAGTTCAAGGAAGAGGTTAAGAGGGATATGTGTGACTTAAGAGGAGATATATCAGATCTACGAAGCATGTTCAGCGCCTATATGAATGAACCAAGAAAGGAGTTCTCAAGCAACCAAGGTGAAACCTTCAAGTCAGCTAATAATGACACAAATTTTAATACTCCTATGGGATCTAGGAATTTCTTTCCTAAGGTGGATATGTGCAAGTTCGATGGTAAGGATCCTCTAACATGGATTAACCAAATGGAGAATTTTTTTGAAGTACTTCAAATCCCATATGGACAAAAGGTCATGATGGCTTCCCTATATCTAGAACCAGATCAATTCATTTGGTATCATTGGCTTTGTACTCATCAGAGAAAAAAGGGTCTCACCGTCCCATGGTCAATTTTTACAGAAGAACTCCAAGCACAATATAGCAATAGTGTGACAGACAACTTCTTCAGCCACCTTGCTAAAATTCAACAAACAGGATCAGTTAAGGATTATATTCAAAAATTCCAAAATCTATCCTTAAGAGTGGATACAATTACAGAGGAGAACTTGAATGATTTATTCTTGGGTGGTCTCAAGGATCACATTCAACATGAGGTACGCATGTTTAGTCCTAGCTCAGTAAATGAGTCTTTTATCTTGGCACGCAGGGTAGAGGAGAAGTATTTGATTCCTAGAAAGCAAGGGGCTAATATGACAAGAGAGAAAGGATATTCAACACCTTCTCTTCCTAAACCTACTAGGTTGACTCCACAGCAAATTGAGGAGAAAAGAGCAAAAGGGTTGTGTTTCAATTGTGATAGCAAATACAGTCGAGGACATAAATGTAGTGAAAAGAAATTGTTCTATATTGAAGGTCCAAGTGAGGAAGAAGAGGAGGAACCCATATTAGAGAAGGATAGGGAGTCAAGTGAGGAATCACATGATTCTCAACCAATCATTTCTTGTCATGCACTCTCAAGTTTCAGTGCACCACAAACTCTCAAGGTAGTGGGTTTCTTAAAGTAACAGTGTTGATTGACTCAGGTAGTACTCATAATTTCATCGACAAAAGTTTGGCAACTCATCTAAATTGTTTTATATATCCAGCCCCAGAGTTTCAGGTTTTGATTATAGATGGGGGTACAATTAGTTGTTCAGGGGAGTGTCGTAGCATTAAATTATCCATGGGAGATTATCAACTTGATACCCCAATGTATGCAATATCCATGGGTGCAGTAGATATTGTTTTGGGAGTACAATGGCTTACTACATTGGGAACAATTGAGATGAACTTCCAAGAACTATTCATGAGATTTCAATCAGAAGGAAAGGTAGTGGAGCTAAGGGGGTTGAAGGCAAAATCCCCACAGATGGTAAGCTCTCATCAAATGCAAAAGTTGCTTAAGAAAGGAGTGGATGGATTTGTGGCCCAGCTATGTTAATTAGAAGTCTCTCAATCTAATGCTCCTACTCATCCAGATTTACAAGCAATAATTGATCGTCACTCAGTGGTTCTTGGAGATATGCCTAAAGGACTTCCTCCTAAGAGGGATCATGACCATGCCATACAACTAGTTCCAGGTAGCCAACCACCAAACATCAGGCCTTATAGGTACCCACACATACAAAAAAGTGAGAAAAAATTGTTGAGGAGATGCTAGAGGCAGGAATTATTAGGCATAGCCAAAGTGCTTACTCCTCACCTGTTGTGATGGTGCGTAAGAAGGATGAAACTTGGCGCATGTGTCTAGATTATAGAGTGCTCAACATGTACACCATTAAAGATAAGTTTCCTATTCCAATCATTGATGATTTGCTAGATGAATTGAATGGAGCTATGTATTTTACCAAGTTAGATCTTAGATCTGGTTATCACCAAATTCGGATTAAGGAGGAAGATATTTGTAAGATAGCATTCCAAACTCATGAGGGTCATTATGAATTTTTGGTGATGTTATTCGGCCTTACCAATGCACCATCTACATTCCAAAGTTTCATGAATTCCATTTTTAAGAAGTTCTTGAGAAAGTTTGTGTTAGTGTTCTTTGATGATATATTGATTTATAGCAAGACTTGGGAAGAACATTTGCAGCATGTAGATCAAGCATTATGTAATGAAACAACTTGCACAATATCTAAATATAATAGTAAATATGCTAAAAATACTTGATAATAATATGCCACTTCGAGGGGGCAACCTCCTAATCCACTTCGAGGGGGATACCTCCAACAGTCTTCAATGAGAACACAATACTGAATATGATATGAAATGAGACTCACTACCTCCTATATATACCTATTTATGCCTAGGATATCACCCAGGCCGACTTAGATAGCCCTATAGAAGCCTTAGGCCGACCTAAACAACTAAATAACAATATAATAATGATAATATGACTTAATTAGGAGTTAAGATAGCCACAAGCCGACTATTCATAACCCTATGTACACCAATATTAAGGGCATAGCATGCCCCCCCTCTTCAAAGAAGCATTGTCCTCAATGCTAACCAAGTGTGGATTCTTTTGAATGAACTCCTCATCCTCCCATGTGGCCTCTTCAACTAGCAAATTCTTCCATTGGATGAGATACTGAGTGAGGGTTCTATTCCTCAGCTTCTTTGTGTGAGTTTGAAGAATGCCCTCTGGTTCCAAAATTATTCTTCCTTCTTCATCGAGTTCTGGTAGTACTGTTTGAGTAGGAATATTCTACCCAATTACCTTCTTCAAACAAGAAACATGAAAAACTAGATGTATCTTTGTTGTTGGTGGCAACTCTAGCTTGTAGGCAACACTACCAATCTTTTGCATGATTTGGTGTGGCCCATAATATCTTGGAGACAACTTATTATTCTTTTTGTGTTGCTTCATTGAGATTTGTTTATAAGGCTGCAATCTCAAGAAGACCCAATCCCCAACTTCAAAATTTCTTTCACTACGATGTTGGTCCGCCTGTTGTTTCATTCAATTTTGTGCCATAGCTAAATTCTCCTTGAGTCCTGAAAGTACCTATTGTTGATGATGCAAGTGGTCCTCTACTGCCTGAACTCTTGGTGACACCTTTAATGATGATGTGATGGAAGGAGGATGATATCCATAAAGTGTCAAAAATGGAGACATTTTTGATGAGCTATGAAAAGAAGTGTTATACCACCATTCTACCAGTGGTAGCCAATCTACCCATTGAGATTGCCTTTCTGAAGTGAAACAACATAGATATCCTTCCAAACATTTATTAACAACCTCAGTTTGCCCATCTGATTGAGGATGGTATGAAGAACTATGAGCCAATTGAGTACCCAAACATGAGAATAAATCTTTCCAAAAGTGACTAGTAAAGATAGGATCACGATCACTGACAATAACCTTAGGTGTACCATGTAGCTTTTGGATATTCTCCAAGAAAACTTTTGCCACTGCACTTGCTGTAAAAGGATGTGATAATGCAATGAAATGTGCACATTTAGTAAGGCGATCAACTACTACCATGATGACATTATGACCTTTAGATTTGGGAAG
Organism: Cunninghamia lanceolata; assembly: GCA_027924645.1. Classification (NCBI taxonomy): domain Eukaryota; kingdom Viridiplantae; phylum Streptophyta; class Pinopsida; order Cupressales; family Cupressaceae; genus Cunninghamia; species Cunninghamia lanceolata. The sequence goes on along the minus strand of BSBN01001965.1, from coordinate 2,384,761 downwards.
TCCTGTGATGAAGTCCATGGATACCTCTTCCCAACGCTGGCTAGGAATAGATAAGGGTTGCAAGAGACCTGGTGTCTTAATTGTCTCCCCCTTATTTCTTTGACAAACCAGACATTTAGCCACAAATTTTTGAACATCACCTTTTAACCCTTCCCAAAAAAAATCTTGCTTGACCTGATGATATGTCTTCAAAAATCCTGAATGACCACCAACTGGGGACTCATGTAGCTCTGTGAGAATCTTGTGTTTAAGAGTGGAATTCTTGCAGAGATACAAACGCTCTTTATACCAAAGAATATCTCCCTTCAAACAAAACTTATCTGAACTACTGGGATCACTTTTTAATTGTTGGATGAGATTACTTGTTGTAACATCATTTTGCCATTCTGCTTTGGCTTCTTCCACCCAATTTGCTTGTAATATTGAAAGGGCACACAATAAGGCTTCATCTTTCTCATCCTTCCTAGAAAGTGCATCAGCCACAATATTTTCCTTCCCTTTCTTATATACAATCTCAAAGTCATATCCCAACATCTTAGTGACCCATTTTTGTTGCTCTTCAGACGATAGTCTTTGTTCCAAAAAATATTTTAGGCTATCATGATTTGTCTTAACCTTGAAGTGTCGACCCATTAAATAAGGCCTCCATTGTTTAACTGCGTGAAGGATTGCTAGCATTTCCTTCTCACAAATAGGTTTGAGCTGATTTTTACCCTTTAATTGACGACTCTCAAAAGCAATTGGTCGACCTTCTTGCATGAGAACTGCTCCTATCCCATTTCCAGAAGCATCACATTCCACAATGAATTCCTTGGTGAAGTTCGGAGTGGCAAGCACTGGAGTTGTACACATAGCCTCCTTAAATTGCTCAAATGCTACATTAGCAGACTCATTCCAATGAAAAGAATCCTTCTTCAAGAGAGTGGTGAGTGGTGCTGCTATACGACCATAATTCTTCACAAATCTTCTATAGTACCCTATCAATCCCAAGAAACCCCTTAGTTTCTTAATGGTTTTTGGAATAGGCCATTCCATGATAGCCTTAATTTTGTTAGGGTCCACCTTTACTCCTTCATGTGAAACTATGTGTCCCAAATACTCCACCTCCTTAAGACCAAAAGCACACTTGGATGGCTTAGCATAGAGTTGATGATCTTTGAGTAATTGTAATGCTTGATCTACATGCTGCAAATGTTCTTCCCAAGTCTTGCTATAAATCAATATATCATCAAAGAACACTAACACAAACTTTCTCAAGAACTTCTTAAAAATGGAATTAATCAAACTTTGGAATGTAGATGGTGCATTGGTAAGGCCGAATGGCATCACCAAAAATTCATAATGACCCTCATGAGTTCGGAATGCTGTCTTACAAATATCTTCCTCCTTAATCTGAATTTGGTGATAACCAGATCTAAGATCTAACTTGGTAAAATACATAGCTCCATTCAATTCATCTAGCAAATCATCAATGACTGGAATAGGAAACTTATCTTTAATGGTGTACATGTTGAGCACTCTATAATCTGGACACATGTGCCAAGTTTCATCGTTCTTACGCACCATCACCACAGGCGAGGAGTAAGCACTTTGGCTATGCCTGATAATTCTTGCCTCTAGCATCTCCTCAACAATTTTTTCTATCTCACTTTTTTGTATGTGTGGGTACCTATAAGGCCTGATGTTTGGTGGTTGGCTCCCTAGAACTAGTTGTATGGCATGGTCATGATCCCTCTTAGGACGAAGTCCTTTAGGCATATCTCCAAGAACCACTGAGTGACGATCAATTATGGCTTGTAAATCTGGATGAGTAGGAGCATTAGATTGAGAGACTTCTAATGAACATAGCTGGGCCACAAATCCATCTGCTCCTTTCTTAAGCAACTTTTGCATTTGATGAGAGCTTACCATCTGTGGGGATTTTGCCTTCAACCCCCTTAGCTCCACTACCTTTCCTTCTGATTGAAATCTCATGAATAGTTCTTGGAAGTTCATCTCAATTGTTCCCAATGTAGTAAGCCATTGTACTCCCAAAACAATATCTACTGCACCCATGGATATTGCATACATTGGGGTATCAAGTTGATAATCTCCCATGGATAATTTAATGCTATGACACTTCCCCAAACAACTAACTGTACCCCCATTTGCAATCAAAACCTGAAACTCTGGGGCTGGATATATAAAACAATTTAGACAAGTTGCCAACTTTTTGTTGATGAAATTATGAGTACTACCTGAGTCGATCAACACTATTACTTTCTACTTCTTTAAGAAACCCACTACCTTGAGAGTTTGTGGTGCACTGAAACCTGAGAGTGCATGACAAGAAATGATTGGCTGAGAATCATGTGATTCCTCACTTGACTCCCCATCCTCCTCTAATATGGGTTCCTCCTCTTCTTCCTCACTTGGACATTCAATATAGAACAATTTCTTTTCACTACATTTATGTCCTCGACTATATTTGCTATCACAATTGAAACACAACCCTTTTGCTCTTTTCGCCTCAATTTGCTATGGAGTCAACCTAGTAGGTTGAGGAAGAGAAGGTGTTGAATATCCTTTCTCTCTTGTCATATTAGCCCCTTGCTTTCTAGGAATCAAATATTTCTCCTCTACCCTGCGTGCCAAGATAAAAGACTCATTTACTAAGCTAGGACTAAACATACGTACCTCATGTTGAATGTAATCCTTGAGACCACCCAAGAATAAATCATTCAAGTTCTCCTCTGTAATTGTATCCACTCGTAATGATAGATTTTGGAATTTTTGAATATAATCCTTAACTGATCCTGTTTGTTGAAGTTTAGCAAGCTGGCTGAAGAAGTTGTCTGTCACACTATTGCTATATTGTGCTTGGAGTTCTTCTGTAAAAATTGACCATGAGATGGTGAGACCCTTTTTTCTCTGATGAGTACAAAGCCAACGATACCAAATGAATTGATCTGGTTCTAGATATAGGGAAGCCATCGTGACCTTTTGTCCATATGGGATTTGATGTACTTCAAAAAAATTCTCCATTTGGTTAATCCATGTTAGAGGATCCTTACCATCGAACTTGCGCATATCCACCTTAGGAAAGAAATTCCTAGATCCCATAGGAGTATTAAAATTTGTGTCATTATTAACTGACTTGAAGGTTTCACCTTGGTTGCTTGAGAACTCCTTTCTTGGTTCATTCATATAGGCGCTGAACATGCTTCGTAGATCTGATATATCTCCTCTTAAGTCACACATATCCCTCTTAATTGAGGACACATCTTCTTTGACCTTACTTGTTTCCTCATTGGGATTTCTATCCTCTATTATTTCCTCATCCTTATCAGAGGATTTCCCCGGTGTGGCAGCATTCTTTTTGCCTCTTGTTGCAGGCCCCGTCATGATGGAGACCAATATTTTTGAAATAAATCGTACAAATGAAATGTAAATTTTCTAAAATTTTTACTGTAACTTACTAAGGCCAAGATACCACTTACCCAGAAACAAATCCAAAAACTTAGCAAATTTGCTGCCTTGAGAGCGAATTTGTTGGAAACCCTAATTTTGCAATAACTTGCTCATTTTTGCTTCAATTCCTCTGAAATCTGGACTGTATCTTCTTTAATATGGTCTTCAAAAACCCTTTAAAAATCTTTGAAACATTCGCTAAAATCTGAAAGTTATGCTCTTCCCAAAATCGCCTCCAATGTTGAGAAAAAATCTTGCCTCTACGGTGCCAAGATCATGCTCTGATACCACTTGTAATGAAACAACTTGCACAATATCTAAATATAATAGTAAATATGCTAAAAATACTTGATAATAATATGCCACTTCGAGGGGGCAACCTCCTAATCCACTTCAAGGGGGATACCTCCAACAGTCTTCAATGAGAACACAATACTGAATATGATATGAAATGAGACTCACTACCTCCTATATATACCTATTTATGCCTAGGATATCACCCAGGCCGACTTAGATAGCCCTATAGAAGCCTTAGGCTGACCTAAACAACTAAATAACAATATAATAATGATAATATGACTTAATTAGGAGTTAAGATAGCCACAAGCCGACTATTCATAACCCCATGTACACCAATATTAAGGGCGTAGCACATTACAATTACTCAAAGATCATCAACTCTATGCTAAGCCATCCAAGTGTGCTTTTGGTCTTAAGGAGGTGGAGTATTTGGGACACATAGTTTCACATGAAGGAGTAAAGGTGGACCCTAAAAAAATTAAGACTATCATGGAATGGCCTATTCCAAAAACCATTAAGAAACTGAGGGGTTTCTTGGGATTGACAGGTTACTATAGAAGATTTGTGAAGAATTATGGTCGTATAGCAGCACCCCTCACCACTCTCTTGAAGAAGGATTCGTTTCATTGGAATGAGTCTGCTAATGTAGCATTTGAGCAATTGAAGGAGGCTATGTGTACAACTCCAATGCTTGCCACTCCAGACTTCACCAAGGAATTCATTGTGGAATGTGATGCTTCTGGAAATGGGATAGGAGCAGTTCTCATGCAAGAAGGTCGACCAATTGCTTTTGAGAGTCATCAATTAAAGGGTAAAAATCAGCTCAAAACTATTTATGAAAAGGAAATGCTAGCAATCCTTCATGCAGTTAAACAATGGAGGCCTTATTTAATGGGCCGACACTTCAAGGTTAAGACAGATCATGATAGCCTAACATATTTTTTGGAACAAAGACTATCCTCTGAAGAGCAACAAAAATGGGTCACTAAGATGTTGGGATATGACTTTGAGATTGTATATAAGAAAGGGAAGGAAAATATTGTGGCTGATGCACTTTCTAGGAAGGATGAGAAAGATAAAGCCTTATTGTGTGCCCTTTCAATATTACAAGAAAATTGGGTGGAAGAAGCCAAAGCAGAGTGGCAAAATGATGTTGCAACAAGTAATCTCATCCAACAATTAAAAAGTGATCCTTGTAGTTCAGATAAGTTTTGTTTGAAGGGAGATATTCTTTGGTATAAAGAGCGCTTGTATCTCTGCAAGAATTCCACTCTTAAACACAAGATTCTCACAGAGCTACATGAGTCCCCAGTTGGTGGTCATTTAGGATTTTTGAAGACATATCATCGGGTCAAGCAAGATTTTTTTTCGGAAGGGCTAAAAGGTGAGGTGCAAAAATTTGTGGCTAAATGTTTGGTTTGTCAAAGAAATAAAGGGGAGACAATTAAGACACCAGGTCTCTTGCAGCCCTTATCTATTCCTAACCAGCGTTGGGAAGAGGTATCCATGGACTTCATCATAGGGCTTCTCAAATCTAAAGGTCATAATGTCATCATGGTAGCAGTTGATCACCTCAATAAATATGCACATTTCATTGCATTATCACATCCTTTTACAGCAAGTGCAGTGGCAAAAGTTTTCTTGGAGAATATCCAAAAGCTACATGGTACACCTAAGGTTATTGTTAGTGATCGTGATCCTATCTTTACTAGTCACTTTTGGAAAGATTTATTCTCATGTTTGGGTACTCAATTGGCTCATAGTTCTTCATACCATCCTCAATCAGATGGGCAAACTAAGGTTGTTAATAAATGTTTGGAAGGATATCTATGTTGTTTCACCTCAGAGAAACAATCTCAATGGGTAGATTGGCTACCACTAGCAGAATGGTGGTATAACACTTCTTTTCATAGCTCATCAAAAATGTCTCCATTTTTGGCACTTTATGGATATCATCCTCCTTCCATCACATCATCATTAAAGGTGTCACCAAGAGTTCAGGCAGTAGAGGACCACTTGCTTCATCAACAATAGGTACTTTCAAGACTCAAGGAGAATTTAGCTATGGCACAAAATCAAATGAAACAACAGGTGGACCAACATCGTAGTGAAAGAAATTTTGAAGTTAGGTACTGGGTCTTCTTGAGATTGCAGCCTTATAAACAAATCTCAATGAAGCAACAAAAAAAGAATAATAAGTTGTCTCCAAGATATTATGGGCCATACCAAATCATGCAAAAGATTGGTAGTGTGGCCTACAAGCTAGAGTTGCCACCAGCAACAAAGATACATCTAGTTTTTCATGTTTCTTGTTTGAAGAAGGTAATTGGGCAGAATATTCCTACTCAAATAGTACTACCAGAGCTCGATGAAGAAGGAAGAATAATTTTGGAACTAGAGGGCATTCTTCAAACATGCACGAAGAAGCTGAGGAATAGAACCCTCACTCAGTATCTCATCCAATGGAAGAATTTACTAGTTGAAGAGGCCACATGGGAGGATGAGGAGTTCATTCAAAAGAATCCACACTTGGTTAGCATTGAGGACAATGCTTCTTTGAAGAGGGGGGGCATGCTACGCCCTTAATATTGGTGTACATAGGGTTATGAATAGTTAGCTTGTGGCTATCTTAACTCCTAATTAAGTCATATTATCATTATTATATTGTTATTTAGTTGTTTAGGTCGGCCTAAGGCTTCTATAGGGCTATCTAAGTTAGCCTGGGTGATATCCTAGGCATAAATAGGTACATATAGGAGGTAGTGAGTCTCATTTCACATCATATTGAGTATTGTGTTCTTACTAAAGACTATTGGAGGTATCCCCCTCGAAGAGGATTAGGAGGTTGCCCCCTCGAAGTGGCATAGTGTTATCAAGTATTTGCAGCATATTACTATTATATTCAAATATTGTGCAAGTTGTTTCATTACAAAATCTATGTTGGCAACTTTCCTGCCCAACGACAAACTGAATGTGGCAACAAGACCCTTGATAGAAAGATCAGCATACACTCTGCCATGCTTCTCTACCCTCCTGGTTTCTGGGTTATAGTTTCTCGTACATTCAATAACCAGCTCAGGGGTTTCCATGGAATAAGGGAAACCAGTTGTATTCCACATCCCAGATACAAAAACTGCATCCAGTAGGGCTCTGTTACTCTTCTCGTCACTCATCTTAGCTGACCATGCAGCCAAATCAGTATTTCTGTGGTGTGTATCTATAATGGCTCTGTATTTGAATTGAACACTCTCAGGATGAGTAAACATCAGTTTTAGGAATTCTACCTCTGACTTAGCTAACTGCTTGTCTGCCATGAGTGCCTGTAATGGAACAAGGCTTGTCTTACAATTTATACCACATACATGCATATACGTTATATTTTTATTAATCCTCATGCATATTATGGTTTCTCATCATCTAGTTTATCTTGATTTGCATAACTTCAAACCAGTAAACACCATGATACCTGGATATGCAAAAGATGTCAACAAGAGGGCTTCAAATTACTTACCTGATGTGCTTGTCCTCTTGATTATGCGAATGATTGTCTGAAATTGATCTTGATACTGATGACTTTTGCTTACTTCGTTTTGCTGTAAACTATGTGTGTCCAAATGTTGTTCGTTAGAGGGTTTAGAAGCTTAGTTCTCTGTTAAAACTGGTTTATCTCAAGGTAAATGTAAAATGACCAGTAAATTCATTTTAAACCTATGCATCGGGTCACTTAGGGTAAAATTAGGGTAAATTTAATTGAAACAGTTGATTTTCTATATGAGATTTCTAGATCTTGCCAGGTGTATGTATTGGGTTCGTAGTCGGCTGGAACCAGCTACCATATCTGTGTGCATTTAATGTCAAAGGCAGAAAAAGAGCAGGGCGACCTCTGCAAGATAGGATGATATTCAAATATCGGGTGATATTTGGATATCGGGTGATGTTCAAATATGATCTCCCTTGGACTAAAATGACTTCTCGTCAAAATATTAGGATAATGACTTAGTTCAGCATTGTGACTCTATGACATCATCATCATGTTATTTAGGAAGGGTCATGTCTAGAAATATACCTCCGCGAGGTAAAAGGATGGTGATGTCATCATCATGTTAATTTCTACGTTTATTGAGTTTGGATGAAGTCAGTAGGATTTTGGTTCAGGGTGCTATTTTGTGATAGGCCAATATTCAAATATCGAGGTGATATTCAAATATCAGGTGACATTAAGAAATATGATCCTCACAAAATACATGACGTTGTTCGATGGGTAAATGCATCTATCACCTAAAATTGACATCCGGACCTCCGGATAAATGATTTTATCGGGTGATAATATTAGATCGGGGTGATCTTCCATAAGATGATTGATATTGAGAAATATGATACTACCCCTACGAATATCAAGTTTGACCAGGATTTTGACCATTCATAACTTTCACACCTTAAGGAATATCAGGATGATGTAAAAGGCAAACCTTCATGAAATTTAATACTCTTTCCAACCATGAGGTTACTGTTATGAAATAATTTTTTTTTGACAAACTAACCTCATGATGATGACTTACCTCAGCTTTCTATGCAGGACATCTGTATTGACTTACTTTTAGTAGACCGCCAGTAAGCAGAACACACAAACAAAGCCAAACAAAAAGTTGGGTCCCTGTTTTGCTAAGTCAAAATGGGGTGTGTTGTGTTACCACACAACAACTTGCCACCAAAGAAAACACAAAAATTCCAATGATTCAAGTGATATGAACACATTCTAACATAGCATTCTAACTCTCTTCAAGTACAAGCATCATAATCTTTCTGAATGATAAAAAGTCCTCATGGTAACAATGCTAACTAAGGATTAGTAGTGTGCAAATGATTAATTATTGTCATCTTGAAAGCAAGTTGAAAACATAAGTAACTGATGTTAAGCTACATAGTTGGAGATCATCCCTCATAGCCAACCTAGATAGAGCCTTGCTACCAGTAGGCGTCTATAGCCCCAACAAGGTTATCTATACAATCCCCCTAAGTAGAGCCCCACTGCCAGCAGGTGTCTATAGCCCCAGTAGAGTTACTTAGATGGCCTAATTTTATTATATTTTTTTTTAACATTTATACTTCATATATATGATATCATCATGTAAGCTCAAAATGCAAGGTATGGTCACTTGCTATTTTAGGTTGGAGATTGCATTGGTAGCAAGGGAGTCCCTTTAGATTTTTCACTTAACACCTATACTTGCATTTTCAACAAACCCAAGGCTGTTAGATGAGTCATTGTGAAGAAATCGCTTTGGTTAAGAAAAGGTACCCTGATGAAAAGATATCACAGACTTGATCATGATGACTTTCTCAAAATGAGTCACAACCTATATATAAATGTGTTCTCATCACTTGAATCCTAACAATTCAATTGTTTTCTATGATGATGAGCTACATCATCTTGACTAACCAAAACAAAACTCAACAAGCACACAAAGCAAAAGTAAAACAAAACACTGTACAAACAACTATACAAATATACATTATGATACACATGACTAACATGAAGCTACTTAGGCTTGGAAATAATGTTTGAGGAACTGTCCATTAACTGGCAATGGAACATCCTCACCTATCAAGTTATTAAGCCTAAAAGTGTTGTCTTCTAATATCTCAGAAATTTGGAAGGGACCTATCCATAATTTGTCAAACTTACCATGGTCTCCTTTCCTCTCATGGGCTTTATCCCACATCAGGACTAAATCAGATATCTTGAAGGCTTTGACTTTGGCTCTTTTGTCAAACCAACATTTGACAATAGCCTAATGATTGGCAAATTGATCAATTGCCTGACTTCTTTTCTCTTCGAGGTGCATCAGCTGAAGTAACCTGACTTCTTGGTTATTGTCTATGCCTAGGTACTCTTGGGCAAACTACAGGGTAGGAATCTTCAAGTTAATAGGATGGATGGGATCCACCCCATAGACTAAATGATAAGGCGAGTTTCCTAATACAGCTTTGTTTCTAGTTCCATCTACCCATAAGGCATATTTTAGAAGTGTATTCCATTCCCTAGGGTTCTTGTCTACTAACTTCTTTATGATATTCATCAATTTTTTGTTAGTGGATTCTGCCAATCCATTCCCTTGGGGATAATAATTAGATGAGAATTTCAGTATGATCCCATAATCAAAGGCCCAACTTGACAATTTAGTTGAAGTGAAAGCAGAGTCGTTATCACTTAACAGAGCATAGGGAACCCCATACCTGGTGACAATATTGCTTTCCAAAAATCTAATGACATCTTCTACGCTGTAGGTTTTGCTGCTAATGGCTTCAGTCCATCTAGTACAATAGTTAGTAATGGTTAAAACGTACCTGTGGCCTGATGATGATGGAGGATTAATTGGTCCTATGAAATCCATCCCCCATTGTGCAAATGGGCGTGCTTCCATCACTGACTGCAAAGGTTGAGTAGCATACCTCTCTCTATTAGCAGCAACCTGACATACATGATAACATTTAATATGTTCGGCAGTATCTTTGAAAATTGTGGGCCAATAATATCTTGCTCTGAGGATTGCATGTGTTGTTACCAAGGATGAACCATGGGCTGTCCCAAACTTGTCATGTAGTTCTGATAAAACTTTATCTGCTTCTGGATTTTCTAAGCATCTTAAGTATATTCCTTCATAATTTTTCTTGAAAAGTACTGCTTTCATCATGTACTTCTGGGATTTGATTTTCAGGGCTCTTCTTTGTGAAGCCTGCTGTCTTGGAGGACATCTTCCAGTAATCAGAATATGCCTGATATCTGAGTACCACTCTCCACTATCCTTCTCATTAATAACATACTGCTGACTTGTGATATTTGGATCAACTTTTGATATCATTTGTCTTAGAGCTTGTCCTCTTACCAGTTTCATGGGTGTGATTTCCATGTCATATTCTTGTAGGACTGTGATCCACTTTGTCCTCTTTTCACCAGGCTCACTCTGCATTAACAACATCTTCACTACTGCCTCAGGCACCACAACAATCACTTTGCTTCTCAGGATATAGTGCCTAAATTTCTTCACTGCTCTAACCAGTGCAAGTGCCTTCCTTTCAACATCTACATATCTTAATTCAGCATCTTTGAAAGGACAGCTCATGAATGCTATAGGTTTCTCTTCTTTTTCTTCATTCCTTTGAGTGAGCATACTGCAGAGGTATGTTCTAAGGCAAAGGAATAGATATAAAAGTCTCTGGTATAGTCTAGACTGATGAGGACAAGAGTCTTAGATATAGCTTTCTTTATGTCTTCAAAAGCAGCTCTTGCTTCTGGTGTCCACTCAATCTTTGCATCCTTTTTCAGCATAGTATTTAATGGTCTCACTATCTCAGCAAAGCCAGTGATGAACTTCCTGACAAATATTATCTTACCAAAGTAAGACTTGAGCTCTTTTTTACTCCCAGGAAGCTATAATTTCATAATGGAATTCACCCTATTAGGATCCATGATAATCCCATTTTTAGTTATTAGGTGGCCCAGTAACTTTCCTGTTGTCACCCCGAATATGCATTTCTTGGGGTTCAAGGATATCCCATACTCTTCACATTTTTTCAATACATTTCTAAGATCTGTCACATGGTTCTCTCTATTTTTAGAAAATACTATTAAGTCATCCATGTATATGACTATACACTTTCCTATTAAGCCTCTGAAGGCTATGTCCATTGCATGCTGGAATGTTGCTCTAGCATTTATCAGCCCAAATGGCATGCGTCTATATGTAAAGATACCCCACTTGGTGGTGAAGGCAGTTTTCAGTCTGTCAATCTTGTCAACCATTACCTAATTATAACCAGAAAAACCATCCAGGAATGACATCATTTTTGCTCCATTTACAATCTACAGAACTTCATCTAAGCTAAAGGATAATTGTCTTTCTTTGATGCTCTGTTCAGGTTCCTGAAGTCCACACATAGTCTAATGTCTCCATTCTTCTTTCTCACTGGGACTAGATTTGCAACCCAAGTGGAGTGCCTCATAGGAAATATTATCCTGGCATTTAACAACTTTTTAACCTCCTCAAAAATTATAGGTTCCAGTAAGGCATTAACTGGCCTTTGCTTTTGTTTGAAAGGCTTAGCATATGGCTTGAGAGGTATAGTATGAGTTATGACTGAGGTGTCATACGTTTTCAACTCATCATAAGTCCATGTAATGACATGGATGTAGTCTTTGAGTGCCTAAGTTATTCCTTCTAACTCTTCTGGTGTGCAAACCTTACCAATCAAGACATTTCTTTTGGCATCATCTTGTCCAATATTCACTTGTGAATATTGCCCTCCATCAGCCTTGGGAAGATCTTTCTGCTTTAGCATATTATCCAAGTCAAAGGCTCTTTCTAATTTAATCATACCTTTGGGAATCCTATTGCTAGGCAACTCTAATATTTCCTCTTCTTCCCAAACATGATCTTCCACACTGTTCTCATCTATAATCTGAGCATCAAATATATCTCTGTTGGAGATGAAATCCAGGATATGCTGATCATCGTCGAATACCTGGAAATTAGTAACATTATCAGGTACTGAGGGCACTGATATCAGTTCTACTAAAAACCTTTTCAAACCTAAAATAGACAATGGCTCTAAGGTACTAGCAGCCTGGGCTAAAGCATTTGCTCTATGGTTCTGGTCTCTGGGTATGTAGGTGATATTAAATCTGTCAAAATCTTCAATTAGATCCCAGACCCTGTGTCTGTAGTTAGACAGTTTTCTATAATTACAAGAGTAAATTCCTCTCACCTGTCTCACCACTAATTCTAAGTCTCTGTAGACATGTAGAATTTTTACTTTCTCTTATGAGCAAACAATATCCCGTGTATTAGAGCTTCATATTCTGTTACGTTGTTAGTACAAGGAAATTGCAATCTATAAGATGCTAGATAGGACTTTCCTAATGGATCTATGAGGTCAATTCCTACACCAGCACCTTGTTTGGACTTGGATCCATCAAATCTAAGGATCCATGGTTTATCTTCAGTAGGAGGCTTATGAGAGCCGTCCCTCCTCTTTGCAGCTCTGGTAGCTGCACCAGCTGATATCCACTTTAACTTAGGAATTTCAGCCTTCTCAGACTTCATTTTTCTTTTCTCTTGGGAAGCTAGTTTATCTTCTTTCTTTTCATCACCAGTAGGATTATCTTCTAAACTAGGCACTATATGCCTCTTTAAAATATGTAAGCACAGTGAATAGGCAGTCTTTGAGTGAGGTGCCTCATGCAATCTACACCATCCTTCAGTCAATGCATCTTGTGGCAATCTCTGCTGTTCTATCATCCTTTTAATTTCTTCTGACAAAAACTTCTCAAATCTGGTCAAATTACTGCCTCTATCATCATTAGATAATTCATAATCTGACTCCATCAGACAATCACTCCTAGGGGCGATCTTATCATTTTAGATACTCTTCTTTTCAGTGCATACCAGAATTTCTTCTGATTTCTAGATAAAATCTTTGTTCTGACTCACATCTTCTCCTGTTCCTGCAGCAGACGAACAAAAATCAGTATGATCATCATCATTATATATGGAACTTACCTCTAATGATGATGATGATGCCTCACTGCATGTTTGTTCAATCTCCATCATGTCGATGTATGCCCCACAAGTTTTCTCAAAATGTGCTTCATCATGTAATCTGTACCAACCATCAATCAAGATGTCATGAACTGGTACATCTAATAATCAACAGCGTTCTACCTGTTTAGACAAGTTTATTTCAAAATTTTTGAAATGATCTACTTCTGGTTCATCTCCATGATCATGACCAGGCCTTAAGATTATAGCATTGTCATCATGAAGGTGATCATCATGATCATGATCATCATGAAAGTCATACATCAGGACCTCCTCTATTCTGACAGTTTGAGGTATGATGGAATATACTCTAGGTTCAACATTCACATACATGATCTCATTTGTTTTGTTGTACTTGGTGATCATGTGCTTCATTCTTGGTTCAGTATCTACCCTTATCTGGTTTGGTATACATTTCCAAGGCAACCACATATGACTAAAGTCGGTAGACATATATCCATTGAGGGTCTTGGACCAATCTCTACTAAGTAGCATACCATATGTATCAAGTATATCAACTACCTGAATGTCAATATAGTATTGGATCCTAGGGTCTAATGCCAGTTGCATGTGAATGTGAGTTAACTCTCCTATTACATTCACCTCTGTTTTGTCTAGCTGGGTTACCTTCTTCAGAGATTTAGGAGGGTGTAACCCTAGAGCATTGTAGATAGACAGGGGCATGACATTCGTTGATGCTTCTGAGTCTACTAGACAATTATGCAAGTTTTTACTGAACATTTGTATGGTTAGAAGGAATGGAGGTGATTCACTTTTATCTGTATACAAGGTCATGTGAGAAGTATCTATAGCTTGAACAGTAGCTGGGACTATAGGTTTAACATTATTATCTCTGACAGCATGATCCTTACCTCCAGACTGACCTGATGGATGGATATCCTCTTTAGGAGCAGGATCATCTAGTGATTTCATAAATGCTTTTTTTATGGCTGGAGTTTTCAGCAATTCTGACAAGGATAGGCTGATTTTGATTTTCTTCATTTCGTCAGCTAGATATGTGACTAATGTGTCAGACTCATGAGGCATGATCAAGGCTTTTGATGTTGTGTTTTGTGGTGTCAAATACTGAGCATTAACCTAAGGAAATCCTAGATTATTGCTTGCTTTGGGATCAAGAGGAGTATTAAAATTATTCGGGGGTAAAGAAGAGGCCAATGGATCAATAGGTCTATTGGCATTACTTCTAAAGTTATAATTGTGTTTACCCTGTACTTTTTTTGGTAAGCATGTACCTCCTTAGGCTCATTTGATGGCTCATTGTGATCCTCAAAAGGAAAAACATAGTTTGACTCAAAAGTCATGGCTGATTCTTCACATGTCTGGGTATAATGCTGATGAGATGAGGCTGATCAGTATACCTTTCCAATACTAAAGTTGAATCATATCCATAGGGAACGAGTTCATTCCCCTCCACCTGATGTGGATTTCCTACAGTATTGGATACCTCAGTTTGGAAAATACTTGTAGCAATTTGAAATTAGGGACAGTTTAGCTCTGCATGAGCATTTGTATTGTGTATCCTACACCAATTAGTGAGGGCTACTTTAGCAAGATTGACTCTGGTAGTTTGTTTAGCTTCTCCAGGAGGCTGATTATCTAAAGGTGATGGTAAGGAACCATTATTTGGTCTGGAGTTCCATACTCTAGGCTGCCTAGGGGAATTGTTATTACCACTGTTATTGTTGTAATTATTGTTGTTATACCCCCTGTCAGGATAATTTAGTCTATCATTGTTATAGCCTCTATTTTGGTTAGGATGAGAGTAGAAATTTTGGCTTCTCAAATGAGTGATCTCAGTTGTAAGCTTCCTTAGCTGAGCTGATATTTCTTTGATCTCTTCCTTTTCTTCTTGAGCCTTAGCTACTACATTTTCTATTGAAGGCTTAAAAAATGAGGATCCATTATTGTTCTGATTATTCTGGTCTATAACCTAAGGTGCTTGGACTTGTCCAAGATACTACATCATTTGGCCATTTCCATTAGAAGGTGGCATTATACTCAATGGAGGTATCTGCAGGGGTGCCGGCATTACAGCCGGAAGCATTGTGGCTGGAGGCATCATGGCTCCATTATACTGTGGCAAGGGAGGATATCTTGGATAACCAGGAAGTGTAGGAAAGGCTATGTTTGGTGTAGGAGCAGGTACCAACTACTAGTTGAATTTGATGGCCTCTTGAAAAGCTCCTGTTAATGTTGTGATTTCAGGATGAGCCCTCCTGATGAACATAGAAGTTAAAGGATCCAAAGCTGAGTAGTAGATACTCCTAGTAGCTGCATCTGCTACAACATAAGGAGTGACTAACTTGGATAGCATTTTCTGAAACCTAGCATTAAAACTGGCAATAGGTTCTCCCTCAAACCGCTTAATTGTGGCAAACAGGTGATAGTTCATGGAAGGATCAATAGGTACTTTGAACCTATCCAGAAATGCCTTTTCTAGGACATCCCATGATCCGATTGAGGACCGACCAAGACTAATATACCAATTGTATGCTTATTCTGCATACAACATCCTGATGTGCTATTCTGGCTCATTAGCAGGCTTCTTTGAAGGTTCTGATATGATCATCCGCATCTTGATATGAATGATATTTTGGACAAAGTTTGTTCAAATTCTTTGGCAAATCATGATATGCAGTAAAGGTCAAAGGTAATTTTGCTGCAAAGAATGACATTGCAACCGGAGGAGGTTGGACCTGGGGTTGAGGCTAGACAAGAGGTGTCACAAATAGTCCAGAAGGTATTTGTAAACCAATAGGAGTTACAGGAGGAGGGTCTGGTGAAGCTCCTGATGCACTAGACTCTGGAGTGTGATGAATGTCCATAGTTCTAGGTCTGAATCCTCTAACAGGTAATTCATCAAAAGCTCCGGTGGATCGTGACCTGGTATTTATCCTGTGAGCCAGGATTTCTCAATTTTGAGGCAAATTGGTTGGAACTCTGTAAATATTAGTTGGAATTTACCAGTAATGACTATATTTATGGTCAGGATTGGAAATTGACCAAGTATTTATAGAATATTTGCAGTTATACTACAAATATGAGGTGATTTTTGGTTTGGCAACACTTGTAGTTGATATCAGGTTTCTAAAGCAAGATACCTCAAAGCTTGGACAAATTTACCTGAAATAAGGCCAATCTTTGCAAATACATGATGATTTACTGTAAAGATTGCAATATTTACGATTGATCTCAAAAACTTTACACAGGATTAGCATGTGTAAGCCCAGAACAATAAATATTTACTTCTAACTTGGAAATTTAGTGGTGTCTAAGAGTTATCTTGTAATCTTTATCATCACCTGAAGTACTGATGATGATCCCTTAGCTCCTGGCGCTCATTCTAGCACCAATTTATGTTGATCATGATGTTAATCATAAACAAACATAGAATAAAAGTACACATTAACCTTTATTCATCTTGAAAGATATGATGAATTCAGAGAATTCATGATCCCAAGTCTCTGGTGATTAGGTCTTAATCTTCTGACGTTACTTAGAGGTTGATGTGTGTTGCTATTTCCATTTTGGGGCCTTACGTAAGTCTCATTAGTAAGATAATGCTTCATGTAATGATGCTGCATAGATAGTTACTTTACACATGATATGCTTCAAATATTATGTCTATCTTTGAGCCTTTGCATGATATTTATCATTTCTAACATGCTTCAACTTCAAATATGTTGAATATGTTCAATTATCTATGAGATGTCTGCATATTTGTATTATTTGCTTAAGATTGTCAATTATTTGCAATTAAGATAGTGAAATATTATGAAATTGAAAGAAATTGAAAGAAATACTCCAAATTAATGTTGAACCTTCAGCTATTGAACAACACATACATCGGATACAGTCATGAAGAGAAGAAATCAAACCATATGTTCACCAGGACATTCCACAGCTAGATACAGTCGATGCTAACTTCAAAGGGATTGTATGAAAATAACACATGTAAGGAGATATGCACTCCAAGCGACGCAACAAATCACAACATGTATCATGATTTCATACACTGATTACTCAAGATTTGTTATGGATTGTAATCAAAGCAGTCTTCTTCTTCATTAAGTATGCAAGAACATATATGTATACAACAACTTTGAAATGAGCCCTGAATATTTCAGCAAATAGATTTCAATTAAGTTTCGAATGTTTTAAAATGAGGCATCCCTGCACCTTTTATAGCACAAGATGAGGGAGCGGTTACAATTGATCTATGATCAGGATTTATCTATCTAAGATCTATGGTTCACATTTCTCTTTAACTTTGTCAACATTATCATGCAGCACAGGTTGCCAGTTGGCAACCATCTAGGTAACTCATATTTTCCTATGTACCTGATGCATATATTCCCTTTATGGCATACCTTCATCGGGTTCTTCATCATCATCATCAGGTGCATTAGGATCATCACTTTCAAAATCTTCATCATCCTGATGAGCTTCTCCTTGTACATGGACCTACATGGATGTCTGGATATTTTCATATGACTGTACTATTTTCTCTATCTCTCCACCATCTTGAGTTCTTACTTTGATGATGGTGTGCCTGTGCATTTGATATTTGCCTCGGTGATTCTCTAACTTACTTCTCCTACTGCTGGATGTCTCGTTATAATTCTCCATCCTGACCTTGATCCTCATGATCTTATCCATAGTTTCTTCTGTTAGGTGGTTTAAGGGATCATCAGCTACCTATTGGAAGTTGTTATGTAGAGCTTTAATGGCAAACTCTTCATCTTGATTTTCTATTTTTCCTTCTACCTTTCCCTCCAGTGCTTCCAAAAATTTCAGCTTCATATGACATCATATCATGTAGCTTCATGCTAGTATCTCTTAGTTTACTGTTGCATCTTTTAAGTACATCACATTCAAATCTGATGTCTTTGTACCATATGTCTATCAATAGTGCATTGTTGTTATTTAGAACCTGGTTGCTTATGAGAACTTGAGGGTCAATTCTCTTTATTTCCTCCAAGATGGTCAAAATTTTCTCCACCTGAAAAGACCTCTTCCCGATCTCCATCTGCAATTTATCAACTTTTCTCTTGGAGACACTTAAAGAATTCCACCTCTTCAAAGAGGCTTTTACTACTTCCTCTGCTTCATCAAATGTGGATAACATCCACTTTCTCATTATGGATGACTCATGCTTCATGAGATCCAGTTTATTTACTTCATCCTGAGAAATAGCAATCAATGGGACTGCATGATCCTTAGATGTATCCTCAGGGTTAATGAACCCTTTTATGTAAGTATGCAACTGAGAAATGTGCTCCTTGTGCTATTTATTTTTCTCTTTTTCTCTCTTCACCCTCTGGGTTAATGAATCAATTATATCATTGCCTTCCTGGCCCTCTTGATCTTCATTAGCAAATCCCAGATCAACTATGCTAATCTAGAATTCTTCCAGAGTGATTTTACCTTTTTCCTTATCCATGGTAGGAAGCGCTACCTGAGCTATTCTTCTACTAGTTATAGGATCTCTTCTTATTCTAGAAGTTATTCTAGCCTTCCTCTTTGGCTTTATCAAGGTTTTTGAAAATAATGTGTATACATCAAATTCATGTATCCCTATGCCTAACTTTGCATCAATTTATTTCTTGAGCCATCGAGGAATTGGATTCTTTGACTGTTGGTCTCCATCATCATCATGATGATCACCTTGATCTTCTGTATCCACCATCATGTTTGATGGGGAGGGTGATTTTCTTTTCTCCTCTTCATGATGCTCTTCATGAGGGTGATCTTTAGGTATATCCTCTTGTTGAAGAACTTCTTTTTCTGGAAGGTAATCCTGTTGATCATCTGCATCTTTATCATGATCCTGATCTTTTACTTCTTCCGTGGGTATCCCATCCATTTTATCATTTTCCTCATCTTGAGGTATGTTAGTATCCATGGTTATTGTAGAATCCTTCTTTGGTGTTTCTACTTGGTCTTGCATCACATCTTGCTCTGCACCTGAGGTGGATGTCTCTTGAACTTTGGGAGGAGGATCAGTGGATGCATCCTTTTCTTTTACTTGTTCTATTTTGGGTTCAATTGATGTATCACACTGTTGCTGACCCATATCTGGATCTTTTCTTTCCACTTCTTTTTGTTTTAGCTCTTCAATACTTTCTATTTTATCAGGTGTATCTGCTATATCCTTAGGATTTACATCCTCTTCATATGTCAAATCTATTGTTGCAGGATCTGTTACCTAATCAATTAATGCATCTAGTCCCATTTGTTGTGCAATTTTCTCTGAGTTCTTTTCTTTTCCTAATTTCACTTGCTTCATCTCCTTTAACATCATTTGTACTGGTGGAGTTCCATGAGGGGTTATCCGAGTGCCAGCAGCAAGGGTTTCCATTCTTTGTGAAGCTACATCCTTCACCACCTCATCATCAGATAGGTCAATTGTCTCATCTAATGAGATTAGACCACTTTGAAGTATTTTAGAGGTTTCTTTCACTTGTTCTCCTGCAAGTTTAGTTTTAAACTTTAAAATGGTGGGAAGTGGAACATCATGCTGGAATTCCTTATTGAATACTTCTCCACCTGCCCCTTTTAACATTATAGGGGTTTGTTTTATTTCACCTCTCATTAAACTTCTTGGTTTCTTAGGTGTAGTTGATATCACCTAAGGTGCTTTTCTCTTTCTTGTGAAGGATATAGGACCTTCTTCTTCTTCAGATTCTTCTTCTAAAGGGATGTCCTTCTCTTTATTCTTATGTGAGGCTTGACCCTCCTCATATGCCATAGTAGGTTGTGCAGCTAGCCTCTAGATCTTTTTAACTTTTTGTTTATCCCGAGGGGGCTTTGTTGATGATGCTGATGCTTGTTCCGATTCTGGTACATCTTTAGCTGGAACTATCACTCTTTCAATTATAACCCCTTTGGGTTCAGTATCAATTTTCTTACCTCTTGGAGGTCTTTTGCTTTTCTTAGGAGGTGGTACCCTTTCTCCTTTAGTCTTTCTCTTCTCAATTAAGAAGTCATCATATTCATCTTCAGCAATTTCTTGTCTTTTCTTCTTATTGTCCATCATGATGGCAACACCTTTTTTCTTCAGTACATTTATCTGCTCATCCACCCAAGCCTGGGTTAGCTGTAATATCCTACCCATGAATGGATCTAAGGAAATATCCTCTTGTATAGTGAGATCCAGCACAGAGATGGTATCATTATATATCTTTTTCTCTTCATATTCATCAGCCATTATCATTCCATCATCTTTCTTTAGTTGTGCTAGGACGATGATGCAATCAAAGGTCTTGATTTGGTTAAGTGTTAACCTTTGATACCTTCTTCGTCAGGCTTTAGCTTCATCTTCACAATTTGTCCAGAAATCTTCAAGATTCCTTTGGTGGATGGGTTTCCCCATGATCTTCTGCATCCTCCCATATGGATCATATGATCTTCTCAATGGAAAAGGCTAGAAATTCATCATCACTAGACCATCTATGGCCTTCTTTATATTCTCAAAATTTGGGCACTTATACCAGCCCATTGTAACTAGAAACAATACTAGTGGAAGCTTGTTGTTTGCCTTATAGGCATTCAGTATTGTAGAGATTAGTCTTAGAAACTCCATTAAGACAACTACATCTGTAGGATACCTTGGGAGCATGAGAGGCTCCCCCTCAAAACCTTCAATCTTGATATAGGAGAAAGTTGCAAATTGAATAAACCAGGCTCCATGCCTGTATATAACTTCTTGAGCCTCCAGGCTCAGTCTCTTGGTTCTGTCCTCTTCCATTGTTCTCACCAAGTGCATAGAGAATGCATCATTTACCAGTTTGTAATCTTGGAGGTAATTCACTCTTTGCAGTTGGGGATGATGATCCCATATGTGTGCATCATTGGTTGTGCCACCAATTCTCCCAACTGTAGTCAATGCATCAAATGTACCTTTATAGGCACATGACTAAACTATATATGAGGTCATATAGAAGGAACAATCTGGACCTCCTAGGTTCATTAGCTGCTCATCCAGAGAATCACTTATCATCCTGGCCCACATTGGCTTGTTATCCATATAAAGGCACATCAGGATGACTGCATACATCCAGTCCTTAAAACTTCCAACATTAGGCTGGCCTGTCACTCTGCTTAGGAGTGCTATCATATACTGGTACTCATCATCAAAGTTGAATTTATATAAATGTATAGGAAGTTTAGCTACTGCAGGATAAGGACTATTCTTTGCCCTCCATTGATACATTTTCTTCCTAGCAGACTTCTTGTTATTCTCATATTCTACTTCTAATTTCTTCAAATCTATGTTGCCAACTTTCTTGCCCAACAACAAACTAAATGTGGCAGCAAGACCCTTGATAGACAGATCAGCATACACTCTGCCATGCTTCTCTACCCTCCTAGTTTCTGGGTTATAGTTTCTCGCACATTTAATAACCAGCTCAGGGGTTTCCATGGAATGAGGGAAACTAACTACATTCCACATCCCAGATACAAAAACTGCATCCAGCAGGGCACTGTTACTCTTCTCATCATTGATCTTAGCCCACCATGCAGCCAGATCAGTATTTCCCTGGTGTGTATCTGTAATGGCTCCATATTTGAATTGAACACCCTCAAGATGAGCAAACATCAGTTTTAGGAATTCTACCTCTGACTTAGCTAACCGCTTGTCTGCCATGAGTACCTGCAATGGAACAAGGATTGTCTTACAATTTTATACCACATGCATGCATATACATTATATTTTTATTAATCATCATGCATATTACAGTTTCTCATCATCTAGTTTATCTTGATATGCATAACTTCAAACCAGTAAACACCATGATACCTAGATATGCAAAAGATGTCAACAAGAGGGCTTCAAATTACTTACCTGATGTGCTTATCCTCTTGATTATGCTAATGATTGTCTGAAATTGATCTTGATACTGATGACTTTCACTTACTTCATTCTGTTGTAAACTGTGTGCATCCAGATGTTGTTTGTCAGAGGGTTTAGAAGCTTAGTTCTCTATTAAAACTAGTTTATCTCAAGGTAAATGTAAAATGACTCGGTAAATTCATTTTAAACCTATGCATTCGGGTCACTTAGGGTAAAATTAGGGCAAATTTAACTGAAACAGCTAATTTTCTATATGAGACTTCAGGATCTTGCTAGGTGTATGTATCAAGTTCGTAGTCGGCAGGAACCACCTACCATATCTGCGTGCATTTAATGTCAAAGGCGGAAAAAGAGCAAGGCGATCTCTATAGGATAGGATGATATTAAAATATCGGGTGATATTTGGATATCGGGTGATGTTCAAATATGATCTCCCTTGGACTAAAATGACTTCTCGTCGAAATATCAGGATGACGTCATTAGGATAATGACTTAGTTCGGTGTTGTGACTCTATGACATCATCATCATGTTATGTAGGAAGGGTCATGTCTAGAAATATACCTCCACGAGGTAAAAGGATGGTGATGTCATCATCATGTTAATTTCTACGTTTATCAAGTTTGGATGAAGTCAGCAGGATATTGGTTCGGGGTGCTATTTTGTGATAGGCCGATATTCAAATATCATGGTGATATTCAAATATCAGGTGACATTAAGAAATATGATCGTCACAAAATACATGACGTTGTTCGACGGGTAAATGCGTCTATCACCTAAAATTGACGTCCGAACTTCCGGATAAATGATTTTATCGGGTGATAATATTAGATCGGGGTGATCTTTCGTAAGATGACTGATATTGAGAAATATGATCCCCCCCTATGAATATCAAGTTTGACTAGGATTTTGACCATTCATAACTTTCACACCTTAAGGAATATTAGGATGATGTAAAAGGTAAACCTTCATGAAGTTTAATGCTCTTTCCAACCATGAGGTTACTGATATGAAATAAAAAAATTGACAAACTAACCTGATGATGATGACTTACCTCAGCTTTCTATGCAGGACATCTGTATTGACTTACTTTTACCAGACCACCAACAAGCAGAACACACAAGTAAAGCCAAACAAAAAGTTGGGTCCTAGTTTTGTCAAGTCAAAATGGGGCGTGTTGTGTAACCACACAATAAGGTGTAGCACTATCTTTATCTTGACTCGCAATGTTTTATGCCTTAGCAGTTTTCAAAAGAAAAGAACTTTGCTCTATAGGAATATCTAGAGGGGGTAGATCTATTTTATCATATTCCTTTGTGACTAATTCTCCAATACCCATAGGAGGAGCAATTTCATCTTTCTTTTCAGGCATGTCATTGCCTTCTTCTTCAGAGAAGGAATGTTCAGATATATCTTAAATGATTCCTACTTCAATTTTTATTTCCTTAAGGATTTTAGAATTTTTCTTTAGAGTCTTCTTCTCCAATCCTTTTATTTTGTCTTCATTATTATACAATAGAATATTCAATCTCTTTTTAGTTCTAAATTCTTTTGTTAGAACTTTAACCACTTTACCTTTTTCTTCCTTAGAGATGGAAGGACAAATCTTTTCAACTGCCCAATTTTTTATTTCATCATATTTCTTCAAGGCTTCATTTCTCCTTTTAGTGAGAACATCACCAAGGCTTTTAGGCAGTTGATCTATGATCTCAATTAGGACCACATTGTAGGTTTTCATGTACCTTATTATTTCTTTCTCAATGGTATATTTATCATTTACAGGCCTTTCATCATAAAGTGATGCAACTTCTTTTAGGGCACCATGCTTAATGATTGCACTCGCTATTGCTTCCAGTTATAGGGGAGCATAATTAGGTTTCTTCTTTATTTTTCCTTCACATTTCTTCTTTGAGGTCTCACCTTCTTCTCTCATTCTTTCCTTTAAAATGAATGCTTTCTTTATTTCCTCTTCATCTTCTTCATCATCTTCAGTATTGTTGGTCATGATGTTAGTCATTCGCAAACATAGAATAAAAGTTACACAACAACCTTTACTCATCTTGAAAGATACGATGAATTCAAAGAATTCATGATCCCAAGTCTCCGTTGATTAGGTCTTAATCTACTGACGTTACTCAGTGGTTGATGTGTGTTGCTGTTTTCCATTCAGGGGCCTTACGTGTTTCTGCACTGTTCATCATCATCATCTTCAAATATCCTGCTCTGGATGTTCGCTCTGCATAAGCCTCCAACAATTCTACCTCTGCACTGTAAATTTAGTCAAATAATGTGCATACAGGCTGATATTTGCATGATTTCTATCATTATTTATGATTCTTTGCATGATATTTCCAATACTACATGCATTTAACTCAAATATGCTAATGATCTTCAGTTACCTACGGGATTTCAGCATATTTCACTGTTTTTGCTTGTTATTTATCATGATTTGCAGTTATGGTGATGAATTAATGAAATTGAAAAAAAGGAAAAGGGTTAGAGAGTGAGATTCCTAAAATTACTGGACTTAGATCACTGATTCACATACAAGCTCCCATACTTGCAATGAAAAGAAGGAAAACTAGAAATCATACTTCACCAGGACATTCCACAAATCCGCATGATCTAGTGCAAAGCTTCAAAGGAAAGTTGACAACAACATGTAATGAAATGAAAGCGCTTCCAGTTGAACACAGCATTCACCAGTACATATCCAGAAATCAACAAGAAGATTACGTAAAATTTACCATCAGGATGTAATCTGGAACTTCATATTCATTCAGTATGCTCAAGAACAGGTACATTTACAGTGATCTGAAGAAAGAACCTTGACATTTCAACAATTCTATCCTCATTAGTCTCAGTAATCCGATCTCCTAATCTATTCTACAGTAATTGACTTTTTGCGCCAGATGCGTCTGTGTATTCTAATGTATTTCTTTTTTTTTTTAATGCTTCAGGCTCTGGCCTTTATATAGAGCAAATGCCAGAAACGGTTACAATGATCCAAGGATCAGGATCGCCTCATAGCAATTAGCGATCCAGATGAAAAGCACATGTTTCGCCAGTTGGCAAATGCACAGCTAGCACATAATATTCTAGTATCTTCAACTTGATTCGGTCTCCAGCTGGCGAACAGCATATTTGACAATACCCTCTTCATTTCTGGCTCATGCTGACTCCATGCGCAACCTTGTAATCATCAGCTTCAGCAGCAGCTCTAACCGCATCATGACTTCAATGTTTAGCTTCAGCAGCATCATCATTTCTTCCTGCAAGTAAACAGACAAACATTAAGTTCATCATCATGATGATAAACAACAGGAAGTAAAACGCTTAATTAAACAAACCCCCAAAAATGCGCAGCAACAGGCAATCGGGTCTTCAAAATTTCATCGCTTCATGCTTTCCCACCCATTTTCATGTGTATCGGGTTCGAAATATGATCATGATGACCTCAAATTATACAAGGAAATAATCGCCCTTCAACCATCCTTTGAAACCGGTTCGCATGCCCTGCATGTATGTTTCGGGTCATCATCATCATGTTCGCACTGGGTGCGAACACATATGATCAGGTTGACAAATTTACCTTAGGCCGACGGCAACAGTTATACCGACGCCAAACATCATGAGGATGACCAACTATATGCCTTCTGTCTGTCCGCAGGATATTTGAAATATGATGATCCTCCTTTCCTAATGCTCTGATGAAAAGCACATCAGGATGTTCACTTCTGCATACTGGGAAAGAAAGACATCGTCATCATCATCATGATATTGACAAACAGGAGGACCCGGAAAATGATCCTGCCGTTGGGGAAAATCATGATGACGTCATCGTCATCATCAGGCTTCAAAAAAATGCAAAGGGATGACGTCACCGTCATGTTTCGTTAAGAGCAGGAGATAAATGGAATATCGGGTCACCTCCAAGGAAGATGACCGCGTGGATGAATTGCAATATGACCCTTTTCGGCCAAGGCTATCCGCTCGAAAGATCAGGATGATGAACATCATCATCATCATGTCCGCACTGGGTAATCCAAAATATGATCCTGCCTTGAAAGATCCTGATGATGATGATCACCAGGATATCCGTGGCTTGTGTTAATCTTCGAAGATGACGTTATCGTCATCATCATATTGGCGAACAGGATCATACCCTGGAAAATATCCTGCCGAAGGAGAAGGTGATGATGACGTCATCGTCATCATCATATCCGCAAAAGTTTATGCATCTCGGCAGGAGGATATTGCGAAATGTCGGGTAGAGAAAGATCATGATGATGATGATCTTGTTAACAAGGCAGGAATGAAATAACACCCTCCACTTCGGAAGATAAGGTGATCATCATGATCACGCAAAAGGAGATCAGGAGGATCTTTCGGAATGCGATCCTGCCTTGAAAGATCCTGATGATGATGATCACCAGGACTTGGTCGTGCGCGCGCAAATTATGAAGATGGCGGGTTTCTTAAGCAAGGTGATGATGATTCATCAGCATGATATTATAATATGCTCGCGATGTTGGAATATCATGATGCTCGCGATGTGAGAATATCATGATGAAGATGATGTTAGAATATCATGATGCTCGCTAGGTTAGAATATCATGATGCTCGCTTGACGGGTAAAACACACTAGCATTTAAGATTGACGTCCGGATGTTTCGGGACTGCATGATTTTTATCAGGTGATAGAGTAAGATCATGATGATGACCTTTGGCGATACAAAAGACCGCCTGACGGGAAAGGATACTACAACTTAAACTTGACGTCCGGATGTTTCAACCTCAGGATATTATCGGAGAGCTTTTCAAATATCATGATGATGATGTTCATCATACATCAATTATCAGGTTTGACCAAAACTTTGACTGCTCATAACTCTCTCATATGGACGAATTTTCAAGTGATGTAAAAGGCAAACCTGCATGGAATTTCAAGCTCTTTCTAACTATGAAGTCATAGAAACAAAATATGAACTTTGAGAAACTAACCTCATGATGATGACCTACCTCATCCTGACCTTCATGATGATGATGCACCTGACCTATTTTTACCAAACCGCTAGAAACAGACAACACAAGCCAAAACAAAAGTTGGGTCCCTGTTTTGCCAAGTCAAAATGGGGCGTGTTGTGTAACCACACAACAACTTGCCACCAAAGAAAACAACAAAATTCAAATAATTCAAGTGATATGATCATATTCATCTATAGTATTCTAATTCTGTCTAAGTAAATCATCATGATCTTTGAATGATAAAATTTCATTATGGTGATAAAGCTAACAAAGGATCAGGTGTGTGTAGATGATTAATTATCCTCATCTTGAAAGCAAGTTGAAGACATAAGTAACTGGTGTTAAACTACATAGTTGGAGATCATCCCTCATAGCCAACCTGGATAGAGCCTTGCTGCCAGCAGGTGTCTATAACCCCGGCAAGGTTATCTATACAATCTCCCTAAGTAGGGCTCCACTGCCAGCAGGCGTCCATAGCCCCGGTAGAGTTACTTAGATGGCCTAATTTTATTTCATTTCTGATTTTCCTTTAAAAATTTAAATTTGATATCATCATGTCTGCTCATTTGTACAAGGTGTAGTCACTTGCAGCTTTAGGTTGGAGATTGTATTGGTAGCAAGGGAGTCCCTTTAGATTTTTCACTTAACACCTATACTCATATCTTCAACAAGCCCAAGGCTGTTAGGTGTTTCATTGTGTTTGATTCACTTTGGACAAGAAAAGGCACCTTGATGAAAAGACATCATAAACCTGATCATGAACACTTCTTAGAATGAATCATAACCTATCTTTAAATCTGATCTCATCACTTGAATCCTAACAATTTAACTATTTTCTTAAGGTGATGAAGTGCATCATCCTGACTTACCAGAACAAGGTCCCAACCAAAACAACACAAAACAGAAACAACACCATACAAACAACCAACCTACAAAAAGGAAACAACAGGAACAGAACAAGAAAGCAAAACAAGCAGACTATACAAACAACTAATCTACAAAATTATATACAACACACTACTAGGCAAACAAAAACCAGAAAAAGACCTAAGGACACCTGCATTTGCATACTTCTTTTGATTGTGCAGGAGCATCAGGGTATTAGTTATGGTTCTCAACCTAGCAAATTTATCTTTATATTCTGAAGAATATTCTGATATTCTGAATTCACTGTATTCAACAGAACAACTCTTGATGATCAGCAACTGAGGAAGCTCACCATGTTCATGATTAATCCATATGCATGTCTTATCTTCTGAATTTCCATAATCAAAATAGTATTCAACATCATTTACTGTGGAAAGGAGAAATACAACCTGGTGTATTTCTGGCTTTGCTGGACATGCTTCTTCATTGGCAGTTGGTCTTCCATTTGTCATTATATTTTCACTGCTTGGCTCAGTGCCTGGTCCCTCTTCAAATTGAAGGATGTATGACTTTTGATGTACTAATTCTTCATCTTTATCCAGCCTTATCCCTTCATTCTGGATGTTCAGATTATCCTCCAGTTTAGGAAACTTCTCAGTATTTTCTTCAGTTTCCTGCACATCAGCATCTAAATAAGTATCTTTATTATCACAACCTGATATACAGAAATTTATCATTTCTAAATCATTTGACTGTAAAGGAGAAACAACTTTCACTTGATGAGGACACTCCCCTGTTTCATTTTCTAAATATTTCTGGAGTGACATCTAATTATGCACAACAACTCCAAAGTCTTCTACGTCTTCATCTTTCAGGAATTGTTCATTGAATAATTCACATCTTCTATCTAGTAAAGGATCTGGTTCCATTAACCTGCAACATTCTTGCATTTGATCATTTAATTCAAAGAAGTCAGGTAATAAATCAGCATTTATTTTCTTCTCTATGACTCCCTGAGTTACCATCATAGGAACTTCATCATTAGGAGTGCATTTAAATTGTTCTACTATCTGTTTACACTTCTCTTTACCATAGAATGACTCCAGGAAAGATGTTTCATCTTCTTTATCAAAAGTATTAGGATCAGAATCAAAAATATTATCCTGATGAGTGATTTCTTCTCTAAAATTTTCACAAGATTCATACCTGCATACTGACTGATCCTTACTTGTATTAGGAAGTAGAGAACTCCTATCAATCCCACCATAAAATGAATCCAGGAAAGATGTTTCCTCTTCATTACCTTCTGGAACTGACTCAGCTATTGTATTTTCTAGAATCTTTTTCAACATGACCAAGCAAGGGTAGCAATCTCTCTCTGAATGCTCTTCATCATGTAATCTGCACCAGCTTTCAATCAAGACATCATCAATGGGCAAACCTAATATTTGACTACACTGTATATTTCTAGACAAGTATAATTCAAAATCTTCAGAATGATCTACTTCAGTGTCTGGACAATTAATAACTTCTGGTGCTGCATCTGCTTGTTGCTCCAGAATTTCTTCATTTTCCTGGCGGATTTCTTTATTTTCCTGGCAAACTTCTTCATTTTCTTGGCAAATTTCAACCCTGAACACGTCCAGAAAGAATATTAGTCCTTTCAAGTATAAATCCAACCTTGTGAGGAAAGTTAAACAATTTATTTCACTGTGTTCTGTAGTCTGGTGTATCCTGCAACAGGTAGATAAACCAAAGTTAGACAAATTGTGAGGGTAAATCTGCCCATTCAGAGTTTCCTGAAATAAAGGAATGTTAATTTGACAATTATTTTCATATGCATCCATCAAAATGAGACTCTATTCTTCAAATTTTTTTTTTATTTTGCAATTTTAAGGAGATCTATCATATCTCAGACTAAAACTTTGAAAGTCCAGAAAATCAAACAAATTTTTGATGCTTTGGGCTAGATCTTTGCAAAGGTGCAACCAAAACATCTCAGGTAAGAGATATTTGCAGACATTTAGCTCAAATGCTGAAATATTTATGCAATATTTGCAGAAAATCCAAAAATTCGCAGCTCACGCCCTGCCTTCTCGAAAATTGATGTTGCGTTAAAAGCGAGGGGCCTGCACATATGAATGATGACTGAAGCAGCGATGTCTTTTCCAGTTCTGCCCTCCTTCTAGCGCCAATTTATGTTGGTCATGATGTTAGTCATTCGCAAACATAGAATAAAAGTTACACAACAACCTTTACTCATCTTGAAAGATACGATGAATTCAAAGAATTCATGATCCCAAGTCTCCGTTGATTAGGTCTTAATCTACTGACGTTACTCAGTGGTTGATGTGTGTTGCTGTTTTCCATTCAGGGGCCTTACGTGTTTCTGCACTGTTCATCATCATCATCTTCAAATATCCTGCTCTGGATGTTCGCTCTGCATAAGCCTCCAACAATTCTACCTCTGCACTGTAAATTTAGTCAAATAATGTGCATACAGGCTGATATTTGCATGATTTCTATCATTATTTATGATTCTTTGCATGATATTTCCAATACTACATGCATTTAACTCAAATATGCTAATGATCTTCAGTTACCTACGGGATTTCAGCATATTTCACTGTTTTTGCTTGTTATTTATCATGATTTGCAGTTATGGTGATGAATTAATGAAATTGAAAAAAAGGAAAAGGGTTAGAGAGTGAGATTCCTAAAATTACTGGACTTAGATCACTGATTCACATACAAGCTCCCATACTTGCAATGAAAAGAAGGAAAACTAGAAATCATACTTCACCAGGACATTCCACAAATCCGCATGATCTAGTGCAAAGCTTCAAAGGAAAGTTGACAACAACATGTAATGAAATGAAAGCGCTTCCAGTTGAACACAGCATTCACCAGTACATATCCAGAAATCAACAAGAAGATTACGTAAAATTTACCATCAGGATGTAATCTGGAACTTCATATTCATTCAGTATGCTCAAGAACAGGTACATTTACAGTGATCTGAAGAAAGAACCTTGACATTTCAACAATTCTATCCTCATTAGTCTCAGTAATCCGATCTCCTAATCTATTCTACAGTAATTGACTTTTTGCGCCAGATGCGTCTGTGTATTCTAATGTATTTCTTTTTTTTTTAATGCTTCAGGCTCTGGCCTTTATATAGAGCAAATGCCAGAAATGGTTACAATGATCCAAGGATCAGGATCGCCTCATAGCAATTAGCGATCCAGATGAAAAGCACATGTTTCGCCAGTTGGCAAATGCACAGCTGGCACATAATATTCCAGTATCTTCAACTTGATTCGGTCTCCAGCTGGCGAACAGCATATTTGACAATACCCTCTTCATTTCTGGCTCATGCTGACTCCATGCGCAACCTTGTAATCATCAGCTTCAGCAGCAGCTCTAACCGCATCATGACTTCAATGTTCAGCTTCAGCAGCATCATCATTTCTTCCTGCAAGTAAACAGACAAACATTAAGTTCATCATCATGATGATAAACAACAGGAAGTAAAACGCTTAATTAAACAAACCCCCAAAAATGCGCAGCAACAGGCAATCGGGTCTTCAAAATTTCATCGCTTCATGCTTTCCCGCCCATTTTCATGTGTATCGGGTTCGAAATATGATCATGATGACCTCAAATTATACAAGGAAATAATCGCCCTTCAACCATCCTTTGAAACCGGTTCGCATGCCCTGCATGTATGTTTCGGGTCATCATCATCATGTTCGCACTGGGTGCGAACACATATGATCAGGTTGACAAATTTACCTTAGGCCGACGGCAACAGTTATACCGACGCCAAACATCATGAGGATGACCAACTATATGCCTTCTGTCTGTCCGCAGGATATTTGAAATATGATGATCCTCCTTTCCTAATGCTCTGATGAAAAGCACATCAGGATGTTCACTTCTGCATACTGGGAAAGAAAGACATCGTCATCATCATCATGATATTGACAAACAGGAGGACCCGGAAAATGATCCTGCCGTTGGGGAAAATCATGATGACGTCATCGTCATCATCAGGCTTCAAAAAAATGCAAAGGGATGACGTCACCGTCATGTTTCGTTAAGAGCAGGAGATAAATGGAATATCGGGTCACCTCCAAGGAAGATGACCGCGTGGATGAATTGCAATATGACCCTTTTCGGCCAAGGCTATCCACTCGAAAGATCAGGATGATGAACATCATCATCATCATGTCCGCACTGGGTAATCCAAAATATGATCCTGCCTTGAAAGATCCTGATGATGATGATCACTAGGATATCCGTGGCTTGTGTTAATCTTCGAAGATGACGTTATCGTCATCATCATATTGGCGAACAGGATCATACCCTGGAAAATATCCTGCCGAAGGAGAAGGTGATGATGATGTCATCGTCATCATCATATCCGCAAAAGTTTATGCATCTCGGCAGGAGGATATTGCGAAATGTCGGGTAGAGAAAGATCATGATGATGATGATCTTGTTAACAAGGCAGGAATGAAATAACACCCTCCGCTTCGGAAGATAAGGTGATCATCATGATCACGCAAAAGGAGATCAGGAGGATGTTTCAGAATGCGATCCTGCCTTGAAAGATCCTGATGTTGATGATCACCAGGACTTGGTCGTGCGCGCGCAAATTATGCAGATGGCGGGTTTCTTAAGCAAGGTGATGATGATTCATCAGCATGATATTATAATATGCTCGCGATGTTGGAATATCATGATGCTCGCGATGTGAGAATATCATGATGAAGATGATGTTAGAATATCATGATGCTCGCTAGGTTAGAATATCATGATGCTCGCTTGACGGGTAAAACACACTAGCATTTAAGATTGACGTCCGGATGTTTCGGGACTGCATGATTTTTATCAGGTGATAGAGTAAGATCATGATGATGACCTTTGGCGATACAAAAGACCGCCTGACGGGAAAGGATACTACGACTTAAACTTGACGTCCAGATGTTTCAACCTCAGGATATTATCGGAGAGCTTTTCAAAAATCATGATGATGATGTTCATCATACATCAATTATCAGGTTTGACCAAAACTTTGACTGCTCATAACTCTCTCATATGGACGAATTTTCAAGTGATGTAAAAGGCAAACCTGCATGGAATTTCAAGCTCTTTCTAACTATGAAGTCATAGAAACAAAATATGAACTTTGAGAAACTAACCTCATGATGATGACCTACCTCATCCTGACCTTCATGATGATGATGCACCTGACCTATTTTTACCAAACCGCCAGAAACAGACAACACAAGCCAAAACAAAAGTTGGGTCCCTGTTTTGCCAAGTCAAAATGGGGCGTGTTGTGTAACCACACAACAAGTATTTACTGGATTTATCTTTTCATCTTCAACTTCTTCACTCATTCTTTTCTTTTTCCTCACCGGAGCTTCTACTTCTTCTTCTTCAATATCTTCAACATCTTTGACACTTTTTTCCTTACTCTTTTCCTAGGCATCTTCTTCTCAGAAGATTGTATTGGGATCTCAAAACTAGTTCTTTGGGTAGGTGGTGATGATATGGAGGCAACAGAGGATGTGGCTATAGCAGATGTTGATCCACTTGTTCTTCTTGGTAGTTGTGTAGAGGAAGTGTTTGTGCCTCTCCTAAGGAACCTTCAGGAGTCTTGAATATCACCTCTAAGTTTTTTCATTTTCTTATCTTTTCTAATAGTTGATCCTTTATCACCTCACACAAATCAAAGTCCGTACCCTCGTTAACCATCTGATAGGTAGTGTATATGGATGTAGCAGTTGCAGATCCCTCTTTGTTAGAGTAGTACACTTTGTATGTAATTTCCATTGCCTAATATCTTACACTGAGATCAATAATATCATCAATGGTTAAAGCCCTTTTGTTAAATTTGGCACTAGTTAATTTAGTGACCTTTTCATTCTTGATTGATTTCAATTGTGGTATGGTTCTAGTGGAGCATAGTCCTATTACAACCCTAATAGTTTCTTTCATTATTTGATGAGGTTTGTCAAGGTATATGAATTCATAATGAATTCCATTGAGGATATACCTAACCCAGTCATGCTCATTACATAAATCTAGAAAATCTTTCCAAACATCCAAATATTTTGCTTCAAAGTTGTCATATTCAGGTTTGTAATGTATATTATCATCATCTAACAGTTCATGCCTTAGGGTTTCAAATTTTCCATGATCAATTTCCTTCAATTTTGCATGAATGTATATCCTAACATCTTTTGTGTATACCACAAATGTAGGAACATTAGATAATTCTCTGCTACTGTCAACTTCCATTGCCTTATAAGAGTGTTTCTTGAATTTTGGTCAAGGCTCATCAGTAATATTGATCAATTGAGGTGTATGGGATGTAACCATCTTAATACCTTCAAGAACAAGAGTTTTAACCAAAGAAACTAAAGAATACCTAAGAATGGAGTGATAGGGTTTGCTTGGTCAAAATGTTAGATGTCTCCAACTCTTCTTTAGCTCTTCAAATCTTTTGTCTTTGATCAAATGTGATAAAAAATAATCAAGCATCATCTGTATAACCATTTCACCAAACAATTCTACTCCACATTAATTGCATTCTCTATTTTAACCTAATTTTCCCTTTTTATATGCACAGAACCTTATAAACCTTCAACAATCCTCTACAAGTCAAATAATTACTCCAAAAATTTGATCAATCTCATCTACATGTTGAATTATTTTAGTATTATGAGGGAGAGATGAAGAATTTGTAATACCAGCCCCCCTGGGTTCATGTATCCTTTTGGTAGATGCCCTAATAACTGTAAACCCTAAAGTCTTCCACAATCTACTGCATTTAAAGATTTTTCTCTAGAATTTTGATTAGACTTCTTAAATTCCTTATCTTATCATGTTCATGCCAACACCACCCAAAATACTAAGAATTTAAAATCTTGCTTATTTAGGGGTTTGCAAAATTTTGTAGTTATAACTCCCCCTGAACCAGTACTTCATCTTTAGTTACTAGAGAATCCACTTGCACTAGGCAGCAGTCTAAAGACATCACAAACTTCCTTCTTTCTCCATACTTTGTTCATTTCCATCCTTTGCTAAGGAATATCAACTTTCTTTTGTGAAATAGGACTCACATTCTTTCCAAAGTGCCTTGTTTGATTATACTCATAATAGGTGCACTTTGTTTGCTAAGCACTTCCATTTTTCCTTGCCTTTGATCTACAATTAGCTGCCTTATGGCCAAACTTATTACAAGTGTAACAATATCTATAGAAAGATTGAGCATTATCTATCTTGTTCCTTGTGACTTTACTTCTATACACATTAGCCTTATGTCCCATCTTATTGCAAACATAAAATCTAGTTGAGTTCTAATGTCTTGCTTCTACATTTAGTAGCTTTATGATCAACTTTATTATAAGTGTAACATCTCAAAGTATTTTGATTTATCTTGTTCCTGCAATCAATAGCTTTCTTCCCAAACTTATTACAAGTAAAACAATAGACATTGAAGTTTTTAGAGTACCTGATGTGAGCTGGTTGTCTTGTAGGAGGAGGATTTTTTAAATTCCTCTTCATATTCTTCCTTTATCTTTGGATAGGAGTGAATTCATCTTCTCTTGTAACTCTATAGGTTTTCTTCTTAGGATTTTAATGTAGGTCTTGTTCTTCTTTGATTTAGCCTTTCCTTCTGATTTGAAGTTATCATATAGATTTGCAGAAGCGATGAACATTGGACTTTTCCCTTTTTCAAAACCAAGACCTAATTTTTCATTTGTTGGCTTTTGAGAATTAATAATTTCATCAAGGATTTTAGATCCTCCTTTCATCTTTAGTCCCTTGTCAATATGTTCCTTTGCCTTTTCAAGTTCTTCCCTTAGAATGATAATTTCTTCCTCAAGTTTTGAACATTTAGTTGATTCCTCATTAATTTTGATGTTTAAGTAGCCTTCAATCCTCTTTTCTTCTTCAACCATGATCTTTAGATTTGAGATCATTTCCTCTACCTCTTTGAGTTTTGTGTCACCTCATTTATCTCCTTCTAATAGGGTTTTCAACTTGCCAACTTCTTCTTTTGACTCTTTTACCTTTACCTTCAATATTTCAATTGTCTCCTTGGTGATTTCAAGCATGTCTTCATATTCTTTTTTTAGTTCTCTTGCATCATCTAGTTCATCAAGGGTTGACTTGAGTTCTCCTTCAAGATCTATTTTACATTCATCAAGATCCCATCCTTCAGGTTCTATTACTTCAAGATCTAGTTTTGGCACAAACACATCATTGTCCATGACTTTAGATTCCATGTGTTTAGATGCAAGATCTACCCTAGTTGTTAGGCTACTTATAGGTACTTGGCTCTGATACCAATTGTTGAACATAATGAGGTGTTGAGAAGGGGATGAATTAGAACTTACTAAAACTTAACAATTTAAACTGAATAACATGTAGAACATAAAGGAAATCATGCAACACAAGAATCAACACATGACACTAGTATTTTTACATCAAAAACCCTAAAATAGGGAAAAACCACAGTGAGTGTTAGCTCACAATATAATATGCTCACTGCAAAAACTATTACAACTTTGTTTTAGGGCTTCAACCCAAGGAATTAACTACTCCTTGATTTATAACTTTGATTTAGGGATACAACCCAAGGAAGCTTTTACTCCCTGAATACTCAACTCACTGCTATTTGATTTACAATGGTAATATAGATACAATGACTGCTATAGAGAACACATCTATTATATGTTGATGGTGCAGTATGCTTTTCTTGCTCAAAACATATCTTCAAACTAGTTTTACACACTTTATATCTTATCCTCTACTCTTCTATATTCACCTTCACCTTGTTACTTTACAAATGAAAAATATCTTCTATAAATATCCTCCACAACACATTAGAACACTGATTAGGTTGGCATCATGATCAACGTTAGATGAAACATGTAGCATAACACTAGTTAGCCTCAACACATACAAAATGATGAGAAGACTTGTTGTGGACATAAGGGATTTATGAAAAGGATCAAGGCACATCTTTACATACTTTCCAAACTTGAGGAAATTAATCAGGAGCCTCGGTATATTCTGATACTTAACTGATTAGCTCATATTGCTTAAGAAAGTCAACTGTTCATCTTCCTACTGTCGGGGAAAAGCCAAAAACTCAATGTGGACAAATGATTCAGTCATACATGAAATCAATAACATCCATACACCTTACTCTAGAAGTATCATAACAAACTATGCATCTGCAAGACAAGAAACATTACTCTATGGAGAAACCAGAGCATTATGGACCTCATGTGATGCTTCACAACCCAAAATATGATGTTATGATGAAATGCAAGGCCTAAAAACTTTTGTGAATGAACATACACATCAATGTATGCTACTTATCATACATGCACACCATTTTTTGAAGTTTCCAAAGGAATTCAAAAAATGACTTAGATGCTCAGGGTTCTAGAGGAGAGTTATACTTAAACTTCACTTGCAGACATAATTGTTGGATGCGGTACTAGAGAATGAAGGATGTCTACATGTAGATCATACCTGAAGTATCTTAGACCATATAAGACCTTCATATAAGCTTTGGTAATAGATCTATGCATATTTCAACTTTTGCACATCATAGCCTTGTGTATTCAGGCTCTGAAACAAACTATATTGCCTCTGTCACTTAAGAACTGTCTTTACAGACCACTAGAGCATTTGAAACTCCATCATAACATATCTAATACATATCTTATTCATTCCTTAGAACTGCATTAAAATTAGATCTCTTCCAAAGGAATGTAGAAGATTCCATTATCTCTCTTTTACTGCATTGCTCTATCTAGGTGATGGTTGATACATTGTCCCTTGTAAATTTTCATGTTAAAGATATGAGAAGATGAAAACTTGGAAATATGATGTCAATACATGAAAGAAGCTATCTTTAGAACTACAAGATCAAATATTTCTTTGCAGAGAAGTACGAACCAATTCAAGTTGACTCTACCTTAGGATGTGCATTGTGAATGCCTTAGTTTTCTGCTTCTTACCATTTAGTACGGTACTCCCAACTGATGAAATATGTATGTGTAGACATAGGGAACATGCAAGGACATAAGCTTTTACCTCTACATCATGCTCAAACCCAAAACTAATGCAAACTTAGACTATTTTATCTTCTCCCAGACTAGTTTGCCTTGACCATACTAGCTCTTCCTTTGTACAAGTCTTTCTATATATTTCCATCAGCTATGTTGGCATCAATGTATACTATGTTGACATTAATGACAACACATATTTCCAACATCATAAACATTTCAAATTCTTTATGCATCTCTTCTGTAAACTTGTTACACATCTCAGCATTGCCACCAAAGATTATATCATCAACATACACAACTATAAGAATTTGTTCATCCTCAATTTTGATGTAAAGATTACGATATGTGGTACCTTTCTTGAAGCCCTACTAGAGTAAGTACTTGTCCAACCTTGCATGCCAAGCCCTAGGAGATTGATTGAGCCCATACAAAGCCTTCTTAAGTCCACATACTATGTTCAGATCTTCTAATAACTAAAATCCATCAAGCTTCTCTATGTAGACTTCTTCTTCTAAGTCACCATTCAAGATTTACATATTTGACATCCATTTGATATACCTTGAAACCCTTGTGAACTGCAAATGCAAGATACATTCTTATTGCCTCCATTTTTGCTACCAAAGCAAATGTCTCCTCAAAATCAATTCCTTCTACTTGTGAATAACCTTTGCAAACCAAGCTTACTTTGTTCCTTACCACTTCTCCATTTGCACTTTGGTTTTGAACACCCACTTTGTACCTATCATATTTTTGTCTGTAAGCCTTGGCACTAATTCCCAAGTCTAATTCTTCTCTATCTAATTTAGTTCTTCTTCAATTTCTTATATCCATCCTTCATCCTTACAACCATTAGTAAAAATTTTAGGCAAGTTTACCAGTTCATTTTTCCTTACAAACCTTCTTCTTGTCTACACTCCTTCATTCTTGTCTCCAATGATCTGATCTTCTGTATTATTCTTTTAAACATATTTAGCAGGGGTATTAGTAGTCTTCTCTTGATTTTCTTCCTTTTCTTCAACTTTTTATACTTGTTTTGTTCATGTAGGTTCATCTGACCAACAGTCTTCTAGCTCATCTATGATTTGATGTGACTCTTCATTAACCCTAATGTTTAAACTCTCAACTATATTCCTCAGTCTTTTGTTGTAGCATTTGTAAGCTTTACTCCTAGTTGAGTATCCAAGAAATATTACATGATTAGATCTTGAGTCAAATTTTCCAAGAGCTTCTTCATCTCTTTTGATGTAGCATTTTCTTCCAAAACCTCCAAAATACTTGACTGGTGATGGTCCTCCATAAAATAGCTCATAAGGTGTCTTGGTGCTATACATTCTTAGTTTTCCTTTGTTTAGAATGTAGACAACAATATGGACTGCTTCTTTCCAATATGTATTAGGAAACTTAGCTTCACTCAACATTGCTCTTGCCATCTCCTGAACTATTCTATTCTTTCTCTCCACTACTCCATTTTGTTGAGGAGTTCTTGCAATAGTATAGTGCCTCTTTATTCCATGTTCTTCACAAAATTCCTCAAACTCACTTGATTTGAACTCACCACC
Organism: Cunninghamia lanceolata; assembly: GCA_027924645.1. Classification (NCBI taxonomy): domain Eukaryota; kingdom Viridiplantae; phylum Streptophyta; class Pinopsida; order Cupressales; family Cupressaceae; genus Cunninghamia; species Cunninghamia lanceolata. Next base: position 2,344,976 of record BSBN01001965.1, on the reverse strand, counting down.
TCTATCTGACCTTAGACACTTTATTCTATCATTTATTTCATTTTCAACGATGGACTTGAAAATCTTAAACCTACTGAAAGCTTATAATTTTTCTTTCAAGAATGTAACCCATGTCATTCTTGAGAAATCATCAATGAGAAACATAAAATGTGTCTCACGTTCTAGGATTTTTGTCTTGGTAGGTCCGCACAAGTCAGTATGAACCAGTTCTAATGGTCTTGTAGAAGAATAAACCTTGGACTTGAATCTTATCCTTGTATCCTTCCCAATCTGACATTCCTTGCATAAGGTTCTTGCAGGCTTGATAATCTTTTGCATATTTCTTAATGATTGCATGGAGCTGATCTTCACAAGATTGTCAAAGTTGATGTGCCCCATCCTTTTGTTCCACAACCAACAATAATTTGTCTATCCTAGAAGACAAATCCTTCCATCAACACATTTTATATTATACATGTTGTTCTCTTTCCTAGAACATTCTGCCACCAATCTAGCAGACTTTGCTTTTTTGATTTCACACCCTTGATTATGAAATATGAGATTGTATCCTTTTCTGTACATCTAACTTACACTAAGAAGATTATACTTGAGACCTTCTACATAAAGAACATCTTCTATCCTGGACTTTCCATCAATACTTATGGTACCTTTTACACAAATCTTTGTAGTTGAATTGTCTCCAAATCTAACTAATCCACCATTTCACTTAACAAATTGATGAATTTGCTCTTATCACCTATCATGTAACTTGTACATCCACTATCTATTACCTAGATATTTGTTTTCCATTGAGTATGAAATTTTGTTTGGACAATCATTGAATTCTTGATTTCATTGTTTGTCTCCAGTATTTTGGAGGAATCACTTTCCTTGACTTGCTCAACAACATCTATCAACTAAAATTTTGATTTTGCTAATCCACCCCTACAATATCTTGCAATATGTCTAACATTGTTGTAAATTTGACATACCACATTGACATCCACTAGTGAAGCAGGATAATTCCTACTTACAAGATTTCTTCTATTAATTTCAAACTTGTAATCCATATCCTTATGACCAAATTTATTGCAGATAAAACAATAACCAAAGAAAGCATGATTGAATCTATTTATGGAGAACTGCCTTGCATAGAAAGGTCTTCATTGAGGCATGATGAGATCTTCTCCTTTAATCTCATCCAGACTTCCAAATTTTATTTTTTCCAAATCCTTTTTGAGTGACATAATGTCTTTCCCAAGTCTTGTGCATTCTTTTTGTCTTATCTTCAATCAGAGCTCTTTGTTCTTGATTCTCTTTCCTTGCACAGTCTAAGTCCTCAAGAGCAGAAATAAGTTCACCTTCAAAATCAACTTCACATTTGTCTTCATATACAGTCTTCTCTAAACTATTAGATACCACCATGTTCATGAATAGATATTCTCCTCTTTCATCATCTAATGAGTAGTGATCTACTTCTTCTGTGGAGTTGTAGTCTTCTTTTGAAAGAAGGTTCCTCTTGCAATTGTTCCTCTTGAAACCATTGCTACCATTTTCAACTCTTCCACATTTAAAACATTTGAAAGGTAGATTACCTTAATACTTACCTAAGGTTGGAAATATGTGTTGTCATTGATGTGAACATAGTATACATTAATATCAAAATAGCAGATGGATGTGTATAGACAGACTTGTACAAAGAAAGATATAGTATGGTCAAGGAAAACCAGTTCGGGAGAAGAGAAAATAGTCTAGGTATGGGGAGATGATTAGTTTTGGGTTTGAACATTATGCAGAGGTAAACACTTATGTCTTTTCATGTTCCATATATCTACACCTACATATCACATCAATTGGGTGCACTACATTTATTTGTAAGAAGTAGAAAACTAGCTAAGGCATTCACAGTGCACATCCTAAGGTAGAGTCAACTTGAATTGGTCCGCACTTCTCCACAAAGAAAGATTTGATCTTGCAGTTCTAAAATAGCTTCTTGTATGTATTAACATCATATTTAAAAAATTTCAGCCTCTCACATCTTCAGTATGAAAAGTTACAAGGGATAGTGTATCAGCCAACACATAGACAAAGCAATGTAGTAATAGGGAGATAATGGAATGCTTTATATTCCTATGGAAGATATCTAATTGTCATGAGGTTATGAAGAATGACTAAGATACGTATGAGACATGTTATGATAGAGTTTCATTTTCTCTTGTGGTCCACAAAGACAATACTTAAGTAACAGAGGCAATACAACCTATTCTGGAACCCTGGTTATTGAAGTCACTTCTTGAATTCCTCTAGAAATATTAGAAAAAGGTGTGCAGATATAATAAGTAGAATATAATTATATTAATATCTAAGTGTATTTACAAAATGTTTCAAGCCTTACAATTCACCACAACATCATGTCCAAAGATGTGAAGCATCACATGAGGTCTGGAAGACTATTTTCTATAGAGAGTCATGTTTCTTGTTTTGTGGATGCATAGTCGATATGATACTTCTTCAATAAGGTGTATGGATAGTATTGAGCTCATGTATGAATGAATCCTTGGTCTGCATTGAGTTTTTGGCTTCTCCCCAGTAGTTGAAAGATGAATAGTTAACAACCCTATGTAGTATGAGCCAACTGGTTAAGTATCAAAACATGTAGAGGTTCCTATTTAGTTTCCCCAAGTCTAGAAGGTATAGAAAGATGTGCCTTGATCATTTTCATAAAGTTCTAAGGTCCACAACTAATTTTTTCATCTTATGTATGTGTTGAGGTCGACCAGTGTTATGCTATATGTTTCATCTAATATTCATTATGATGTCAAACTAATCAATGTTCTAATGTGTTGTAGAGGATATTTTTCATTTGTAAAGTAACAAGGTGAATGCAAAGATAGTGGAGTAGAGGAAAAGATATGAAGTGCGTAAAATCATTTTGAAGATATGTTTTGAGAAAGAAAAGAAGATTGCACCATTAGCATAGAATAGATGTGTTCTCCATAGCAATCCTTATATCTATTTTATCATTGTAATTCAATAGTATTGAGCTAAGTACTCAAGGAGTAGAAGATTCCTTGGATTGTATCCCTAAACCAAAGTTGTAAATTAGGGAGTAGTTTCTTCCTTGGGTGGAAGCCCTAAAACAAAGTTGTAATAGTTTTGTAGTGAGCATATTATATTGTGAGTTAATCCTCGCTGTAGTTTTTCCCTGTTTTAGGGTTTTCCACATAAGAATACCTATGTCATGTGTTGATTCTTATGTTGCATGATTTCCTTTATGTTCTATATGTTATTCAATTTAATTTGTTGATATCTGGTTAAGTTTTAGTATGTGCTAATTCACCCCCCTCTCAGTACCCCATTATGTTCAACAATTGGTATCAGAGCCAAGTACCTTTGAAAAGCCTAATAGCTAAGGTAGATCCTGCACTTGAACACATGGAATCTTAAGTTATAGATAATGACATATTTGTACCAGAACTAGACCTTGAAGCAATGGAACCTAAAGGTTGGGATCTTGATGGGAGTGAAGTAGACCTTTAGGAAGAACTCAAGTCAGCCCTTAATGAACTAGATGAAGTTAGAGGACTGAATGTAGAATATGAAAACATGCTTGAATTAGTAAAAAAGACAATTGACAAATTGAAGAAAAAGGCCAAATAGTCAAAAGAAGAAATTGGCAAGTTGAAAACTATATTAGAAGAAGACAAAGGGGGTGACACAAAACTCAAAGAGGCTGAAGATATGATCTCAAATCTAAAAGTCATGTTTGAAGAAGAAAAGAGGATTAAAGGTTTCTTAAACATCAAACTGAATGAGGAATCATCTAAATGTTCAAAACTTGAGGACGAAGTTGTCATTCTGGGGAAAGAATTGGAAAAGGCAAAAGAGTAGATTGGCAAAGGACTGAAGCTAAAAGGAGGAACTGAAATACTTGATGAGATAATTGTTACAAGTATGTGCTTACCAGTGTTGTCAATGATGTCAATAGTGCTCTTGTTTTGATGCTTGATTGTGTTGAGATAATTTCTTTGTATTGGCTTACATAAGTGTTGAAGATAATGAGAAACTATTCCTGGTATTGAATTTCTAAGTGCTTTTGAGAAAATTTGCTCTCCTAGTGGAAACAGTGTGTTGCAGAGTATCTTGGTTTGTAGAAGAATAGTAAAGTGTTTTGCTCCACACATCTTGTAGATTGAATATTTTTGTCTACGGTTTGGAAGTTATGTTGAAGGATGTCTATAGTTGCTATGTTTCAAGTTTGAGCCTCCAGTGTGAAGATATGAGCAAGTTATGTTCACTAGAGTAAAAACTATTTTTCTATACATTTAGTGTGACAGGGAGAAAGTATTCTACTCCACATTTCTCTACAATTAATTTTTATAGTCTGTGGTTTTGGAATTAAGTTTGTGATGAGTATATGTGCCTTCAGTTCAAATGGTTCATGATTTGGTGGTCCACAAGCAATCTTTGTTTTATGACAATGGCCGACAGTAAAGTTCAAGTGCTCTGGTTTGAAGAATCTTATGGATAAAGTGTTTAGAGGTTGTGTAGATGTTCTTGGTGATTGTAATGTTCTTGTGGATGTCTCTAGATTGTGTTCCTAACATTTGATTGGTCTGCAAAGTATAATCCAGATCGTGCATGAAGCGTGTTCTTAAAGGTTTTAGTGTTAACACCAATTTTAGCTGACTTGGTTGTTCTCACTACTTGTGGTTATACTTTGGAGGTTGTGATAGTATATTGTAGAGTGGAAGATTGTGTTTGAGTCCCAGCTAAGGTGTGGTTTGGTCTACATTCATTATTTCTCTTTCATTAATCTGTTTAGGTCCAGAGCTATTCTTATGTATATGTGTTTGTTGACTTTGGAGATTGTTCCAATGGTTGATGATTGTAATGCTAACCTTGATGATTATTCTAAGGTTAATAAATTGTATAAATACTTGTAATTGAGTCATGAAAATGTATCCAAGTGTGAAGATGTTAAGATAAGTGTGAAGTGAAAAAGCAAAGAAGAGCAAAGGATGTTTATTGTGCTTTAATGGAACTAAACTTTGGCATGGTGTAGATGTTACTATCTTAGTTCACATATTTTAGCAGTGAGCCACCCACCAGTAGTGAGCCACCCCATTGGCAGTGAGCCTCTCCTTGCAGTGAGAACTCTAGGCAATGAGCCTTAAGGTAGTAAGCCTCTAATTTTTAGCATTGTTATTACATATTATATTGTGAGCTAACACTCACCGTGGTTTTTCCTTGTTTAGGGTTTTCCATGTAAAAATCTAGTGTCTCATGTGTCTCATGTGTGATTGTGCTTAAGTTTTCTAATTTTATGCTTTCATGGTTAAATCATAATAACAGTGATTAAGTGATTGATGTGTTGATGTTTATAAGAAGTTAAGTTTTTGGTGACAACTGATTCACCCCCCTCTCAGTTGTCTTGTGCATTTCATCAATTGGTATTAGAGTGAGGGTTCCTTGGAATAAATCCTAATAGCTTGAGGTAGATCTGAGATGGCGCATAAGAAGGTTGCTCTTGAATACCTAGAAAGAATTGAAGAAGAAATCAGAGATCTAAAGGAGAATGTCAAAGAAGTAGATGAATGTATCAGAAAATTAAGAGAGCAAGTCAAGAAGTTGAAAGAAAAATATGAGGTTAGTGAACAATTGATATCAGCAAATGAAACCTTGAATGATTTGAAAGAGGAAGTTGTAGAAAGAGCAAAAGTAGAAGAAGACCTTTATTTGTTAGTGAAAGACAAATTAGAAGAATGTCATAAGCTTGAAAAAGAAGTTGGGAACTTGAAGTAAGATTTGGAACAAGAAAAATGTTATGAATAAAAGTTTAAGATAAGTTCTGCAAAACTTGATGAGATACTTCCTAGCTAGAAGAACTCTGATGACAAAGAAGGCTTGGGCTTTAAAAAAGGTGAAAGTTCTAAAACAAGACAAGAAAAGAATGCTAAGATTAAGAAGGACAAAGGCAAGAAGATCCAGAATCAAAGGAATAGACCTAGAAGACCACCATTTAGGCAACCAAATGCTCAAAGGTATCCATCTTTCAATGGTTATGGTAATTCATGCAATAAGTTTGGTCATAAGACTACTCAATGTAGGAGCAGAGTGAATCAAAATATTACATCATTTTCTAGTCAGTGCTTTACTTGCAATAAAGTAGGTCATAAGGCTAATGAATGCAGAAGTTAGATAAGAAATAGTTACAACAATGCGAGGAATACTCAAAATCTCAGAGGTAATTGCTTTACATGCAGAAGATTTGATCATAGAGCTAGTGAATGCAGAAGTCAGACAAGAAAGGATTACAACACTGGAAGGAATGCTCAATCTTTCAATGCTAATTGTTTTGCATGCAATAGATTTGGACACAAGGCTAACCAATGTAGATCAAGGATGAGTGAAAGGAACAATGGGAAGAGAAATAATGTATGCTTCAACTACAACAAGCCTAGACATATTGCAAGGTTCTGCAAAAGTAAGAACATAAGAAAGAATATTCAAGAAGAGATGAAGAAACCAGCACAAAGAGTTAATCTGGCAGAGACTAAGAAGCAAATGAATGAGATTTGGGTGAAGAAGGATGCAACAGAAGTTAAGGATGAGCCTGTACTAGTATCTGGTGTAGATGTTCCATCTGGAAACTGAGTTAGAGCTTTGGCTTACGAGAGTCCTATTGGAAATCTTTTCACCCCTGACAAAAAATTGGTGTTGATGCTCAACACGATGAGACAAGGTCAAGGATTAGCAAAAATGATTTAAGATGGGATAGAAACTATGGAAGAGTTATGCAGATTAAGAAGTATTCTATGCAAGAAGATTTGATCAAGAAAGAAGACAGGTTATGAATTCTGGCTAAGTTTCTATCTGATAAAATCAAGTTATAGTATTCTAGTATTTTAGTCCACATTGGTCCACTGTTGAAGATAATGCTCTATAGTTCTAGCATATGATTGTTGATCATTGGTTACATCCACATCTATAATTTTGTTTGATTTTGATAATTGGCTTGAAAGTAATGAGTAGTAGAAGTTTAGGTTGACTGAACATAGTTGTTTCTAGTACAAAGCAGTTTTTATGATAATTGGAAATATTTGATGAACACGAAGGTGAATGGACATGAATCAGATGGCTTTTCAAGAAGAAAAGAATATAAATATGAAGAAAGTGTAGGTGAAGAAGCTCTGGAAAGGATTCCTAAGAACCCTAGGGTTTGTGCAGAAGCATCACATTAAAGACCAAATCATTGGTGTATTGACAAGAAGAAGAATTGCAGATGAATAGGTAGATCTATGTTTACTTTCAAAGATTGAACCTAAAACTATAAGTGAATCCTGTAAAGATGAATGTTGGGTAAAATCTACAGAACAAGAGATGACGTAGATAGAAAAGAATCAAACTTGGGAATTGGTCCCTAGACCTGCTGATAAGAATGTGATTGGAACCAAATGGGTTTTCATAAATAAGATGAATGAAAATGGAGAAGTTGTAAGAAACAAAGAAAGACTGGTATACAAAGGATATTCTCAAGTTGAAGGTATATAATTTGAGGAGACTTATGCTCCTCTAGCAAGGATTGAAGCAATAAGAATGTTTTTGGCATTTACAACACACAAAGATTTCAAGGTGTATCAGATGGATGTGAAGTCTACATTCTTGAATGGAGAGCTAGAAGAAGAGGTTTACATTGAACAACCATAGGGATTTCAGTCATTAGACCAAGGTGACATGGTATACAAATTGAAGAAAGCCTTGTATGGACTTAAGCAAGCTCCTAGAGCCTGGTATACAATATTGGGCAAGCATTTGTTGCAATTAGGGTTCAATAAAGGTACTGCTGACAACAATCTCTATTTCAAAATCAATAATGATCAAATTCTAATTGTTGTAGTCTTTGTTGATGATATTATCTTTAGAGGCAATGAAGGTATGTATAAGAGATTTGTAGAGGAAATGCAAAAAGAATCTGAGATGTTTATGTTTGGTGAAATGAATTTCTTTTTAGGACTATAGATTACTCAATCAGAAAAAGGAATTTTCATTTCTTAGTCCAAGTGTGTGAAAGAATTGTTGAAGAAGTTTGGAATGGAGGATTCTAAGCTAGTATGTACTCCTATGGTAATTGGTTGCAAGCTGAGCAAGAATGATGAATCACCCAAGATTGATTAGAAAAAGTATAGGTCCATGATTGGAGGACTACTTTATCTAACCCATACCAGACCTGACATAATGCATGCAGTATGTCTTGTGGTAAGATTTCAAGAAGATCCCAAAGAATCACATGTGATGGCAATCAAGAGGATCATGAGGTATTTGAAAGGCACTTTAGACTATGGATTGTGGTATCCCAAAGATACTGATTTCACTCTTAGCATTGCTTATACAAATGTAGATTGTGCTAGAGATGTTGATGACAGAAAGAGTACAAGTGGAGGTACTTTCCTCTTGGGTAACAAATTGGTCTCATGGCTAAGCAAGAAGCAAGAATTAGTTCCTTTGTCTACTACAGAGGTAGAATATATTGTTACAGCATGTTGTTTGTCTCAAGTACTTTGGATGAAGAAAACATTGAAGGATATAAGAGTTGGGCATGAAGAACCAATTTTAATCTTTTGTGACAATACAAGTGCTATAAACATTTCAAAGAATCTAGTGATGCACTCAAGGAAAATCCATATATCTATAAGGTATCACTTTCTGAGAGAAAAAGTAACAGAGAATGAAGTAAAGATGGAATATGTATCTATAAATAATCAAATTGTACATATTTTCATAAGCCTCTGCCTAAGGATACTTTTGAGTACCTCAGAGAAAAGTTAGGGGTTATTTCCCCTCCTGATGCAGGAGCATCCAGTGGTGTAAGGGCAATCTTACATCACCCAAAAAGAAGTTAATTCAAAATCATTGTAGTTGTTTTCATTTCTTTCCATAATTAGTGTTTCTGGTTCCATAATATCCATAATAATGATGTAGGACTTTCAGTTTTTCCAAAACTGCTAAAAATAGCAACCTGCCTGTTTTGGAAAGTCTACCTACTATTTTTGGAAAGTTTGCAGTTGGGCACGGATTGAAGCGAAAACTTGCAAAAAGTTACTAAATGGAAATATAAGACCTTTGGCAAAGGAATTAGGCAAAGATCATTTGTGAGCTGAAAGATATTAAAGTTTTTGTTTTATAAAAAGCCCTTAAAATTTTCTGAAACGAGATATGAGGCACTAAAACTTCCCTAAACATCCTAAAAAGTTGATGGAAATCCATTTATAGATTTCCATCCTGATAGTTCACATCACGATCTTTCCGACACCTAAAACGGTTTGTCAATCGGACACCCGGATCAAAAGTTATGCTTCCCAGAAGTTTACCTACTTTTATAGGGAGTTGTAAAATTTGAAATTTAGCTGGAGGCCACCAAAAAGTGTTATTTATGGCTATTTTGGGGACCCTGGGTAGTAGCAGAGTTAAGGGGGCAAGTGTAGAGTCAAGAATATGTGGGAAAATAGAAACCCTAGCTGATTTGGGGGTTACAGAAGGTGAAATATTCCAGAGCCTGGTGATGGTAGCTGTAGTGTGTTGCAGCCTATGGAGGACTGATTCCTCTGATTGTAATTAAGCTTCTATAATGTAATAAGTTGCCCAGATCAATAAAAGAAAGTTCTATTCTCTGTGTTCAATTTCTATTATTGTGTGTTTTATGATTTCCCCCCTTCATCACCTCCTCTAAACTAAGATGCATGAGAAGTGCATCAATCCAGTGGTGCCTAAAGTCTTATTGTTTGCTCTGGATTGATGTTTTGAAGGGTACCTCTTAGGGGGAGCAGGCAGATTTTGCTGATATAAGTTTCTGATAAAGAGAAATAAGTATTGTAGAGATCCTAATAGAGAAATTCTAGTTTGATCAGAGCAGTTGCTTGCAAGTATGTGCAGAGAGAGAAGAAGTGATGTCCTTTGCCATTGATGTCAAATGGGGAGAGAAAATCATGTGAAAAACTCAGGGGGAGAAAGAATTTAGAAGTGTAAAAGGAAAGGGGGAGAAAGTAATTAGTGTAGAGTCTTGTCTTGATGGTACTTATAGTTTTTCACATCAATGTTTCCATGAATGACAAAGGAGGAGATTGTTGCAAGTATGTGGTTACCAATGTTGTCATTGATGTCAACATATATGTGTTGTCATTGATGTCAACTGTGCTCTTGTTTGATGCTTGCTTGTATTGAGATAATTGGTTTGTATTGGCTTACATAAGTGTTGATGATAATGAGAAAGTGTTCCTGGTATTGAGTTTCCAAGTGCTTTTGAGAAAATTTGCTCTCCTAGTGGAAACAATGTGTTGTAGAGTATCTTGGTTTGTAGAAGAACAATAAAGTGTTTTGCTCTGCATATCTTGTAGATTGAATATTTTTGTCCGTGGTTTGGAATTTTTGTTGAAGGATTTCTATAGTTTCTATATTTCAAGTTTGAGCCTCCGGTGTGAAGATTTGAGCAAGTTATGTTCACTAGAGTAAAAACTATTTTTCTGTGAATTTAGTGGTGACATGGAGAATGTATCCTATTGTGCATTTCTTTGCAATTAAGTATAATAGTCTATGGTTATGGATTTGAGTTTGTGATGAGGATATGTGCCTTTAGTTCAAATGGTTCATGATTTGGTCATCCGCAAGTGATCTTTCTTTTATGACAGTGGCTGACAGTAAAGTTCAAGTGATCTAGTTTGAAGAGTCTTATGGATAAAGTGTTTAGAGGTTGTGCGGATGTTCTTGGTGATTGTAACATGCTTGTGGATGTCTCTAGATTGTGTTCCTTCATTTTGATTGGTTCACAAAGTATAATATGGATCGTGCATGAAGCATGTTCTTAAAGGTTTTAGTGTTAACACTAGTTTTAGCTGACTTTGTTGTTCTCACTACTTGTAGTTGTAGTTTGGAGGTTGTGATAGTGTGTTGTAGTGTGGAAGATTGTGTTTGAGTCCCAGCTAAGGCATGGTTTGGTCCACATTCATTCTTTCTCTTTCATTATTCTATTTAGGTCCAAACCTATTCTTATGCATATGTGTTTTCAGACCTTGGAGATTGTTCCAATCATTGATGATTGTAATGCCGACCTTGACAATTATTCCAAGGTTGGTAAATTGTATAAATACTTGTAATTGACTCACGAAAATGTATCCAAGTGCAAAGATGTGAAGATAAGTGTGAAGTGAAAAAGTACAGCAGAGTAGAGGATGTTTATTGTGCTTCAATGGAGCTAAACTATGGCATGGTGTAGATGCTGCTATCTCAGTTCACCTATTTTGACAATGAGCCTCTTCTTGTATGGAGCACTCTGGGTAGTAAGCCCTAAGGTAGTGAGCCCTTGATTATAGGTATTGTTATTACATATTATATTGTGAGCTAACACTCACCGTGGTTTTTCCCTGTTTAGGGTTTTCCACATAAAAATCTTATGTCTCATGTGTGATTGTGCTTAATTTTCTAATTTCATGCTTCCATGGTTAAATCATAATAACAATGATTAAGTGATTGATGTGTTGATATTTATAAGAAGTTAAGTTTTTATTGACAATTGATTCACCCCCCCTCTTAGTTGTCTTGTGCATTTCATCAATAATTATCTCTCAAAAGATAGCAAAAGAAAAATTAGGTCTTAGTTTTGAAAAGGAAAAGATTCCTATGATCAGTACCTCTACAAACTTATATGATAACTTTAATTCAAGAGGAAATTTTGAAACTAAGAAGGAAGAAACCTACACTGAAGATCCTAAGAAGATAGCCTATAGAGTTACAAGAGAAGATGAATTTACTTTGTCCAAAGACAAAAGAAGAATTTGAAGAAGAATTTCAAAAATCCTCAACTAACAAGGCATCCAGCTCACATCAAGTATTTTCAAGGTTTCAATGGCAATTGTTTTACTTGCAATAAGTTTGGTCACAAAGTTATGGATTGTATAAGCAAGATAAATTAAAATGCTCTAAGTGTTGCAAGTATGTGCCTAACCGGTGTTGTCATTGATGTCAACATAACTATGTTGTCATTGGTGTCAATTGTGCTCTTATTTTAATGCTTGCTTGTAATAAGTTAAGTGTTGAAGAAAATAAGTATGCCTGATACAACATAACAGTCCAGTAGATTGCTCCGTATTTCTTGTAGAATGAATATCCTTGTTTGTGGATTGGAAGATATTTAGATGCATGTCTAAAGATGCTATGTTCCATGTTTGAGAGTCTAGTATGAAGATTTGAGTGAGTTATGTTCACCATAGTGAAAATTATTTTTTCTGTATATTTGGTGATGATAAAGAGAATGTATTATGCTCTACATTCCTCCGCAATTAAGTATTTAAGTCTACAGTTCTGGAATCAAGTTTACAATGATGATAAGTACCTTCAACTCAAATGGTTCATGATTTAGTGGTCCACAAGCAATCTTTTCCTTATGACAGTGGCTAAAAGTGTTCATGTTCTCCAGTTTGAAGAATCTTCTTGATAGAGTGATTAGAGATTGTGTGGTTGTTCCTGGTGATTACAATGTGCTTGTCGATGTCTCCTAAATATGTTCCTAACTTTGAATTGGTTTGCAAAGAGAAATTTGGATCATGGATGAAGATTGTTCATAGAAGACTTAGTACTAACACCATTCTTGGCTGACTTGGTTGATTTCACTACTTGCGGAGTTGCATAGAAGATTGTGGAAGCATGTCATAGCATAGAAGATTGCATTTGAGTCCCAACTAAGACATAGCATGATCCACATACATCTTTACCTTCGCAAATTTTGTTTAGGTCTAGACCTATTTCTATCTAGGTTTGTAATGCCGACCTTGGAGATTGCTCCAATGGTTGATGAATGTAATGCCAACCTTGATTTATATTCCAAGGTTGATGAGTTGTATAAAAACATGTAATGTAGTTGCGAAAAAGATGTCCTTGTACAAAAATGTGAAGATAAGTGAAAAGGTGTAAAAAGAGTAGAGCAGGGGAGTTATACTGAGCTTCGATGGAACTGAACCTAGGCATGGAATAAATGCTATCAAATTAGGTCACTAACCCTTGGCAGTGAGACAACCCTTGGTAGTGAGCCACCCCTTGGCAGTGAGCCTCAACATTTGCAGAGAGCATATTGGGCAGTGAGCCTCTATTTTTCATTGTCTAGTGCATTTCAACAATTGGTATCAATGCCAAGTTCCTCAGAAGAAAGCCTAACTGCTTGAGGAAGATCCAGGATGTCTTACAAGAAGGAAGCTCCATAGTTTGATGGAATGAATTATGCTCTCTAGAAGGTATGAATGAAAAGCCACCTCCTTTGTCTTGGTTATAAAGTGTGGAAAGCGATAGAGACAAAGTATACCTTGCATCAGAATGGTTTGCAAACTAAAGATGAAATCAAAGAATATGAGTTAAACATAAAAGCTAGAGATTCCTTGTTGAGTGCCTTATCTAACACTGAGTTGATAAAGGTCATGGATTTAGAATCTACTCATGAAGACTGGGAAAAGTTGGAAAAACTATATGAAGGAGATGATTTTGTAAAGAGTGCCAAATTGCAGGGTCTGAAAGTGAAATATGAGGGTTTAAAAATGAACAAAGACGAAAACATAACTACCTTCATGCAAAAGGTTGATGAAATTATCAATGGAATAAAAGGTATGGGAGGAACTATTGATGAGAAGGAAGTTGTGATGAAAATGCTTAGGTCACTACCTAAGTCCTACAGTCATAAGGTAGTTGCAATTGAAGAAGTAATGATAGTGCAAGATGTCACTAAGGATCAGTTGCTTGGAAAGCTTACAACCTTTGGGATGAGAGAGTTTGGTATTGCCCTACTGAAAGTTGAAAATGCTTTCAAAGCTAGTACTTCAAAGAAGATCTCTAGAGTAGAGAAGTACAAGATAGAACCTGATGATAAACTTGATGAAATTGAAGCCAACTTTGTTGACAGACTGCAAATAGATATTGGTAAGTTCAAAGTCAAATTACCTTTCAAATGTTTTACATGTGGTAAGGTTGGTCACTATGCTTCTAGATTACTTGATAGAATTGAAAGAAATAGAAAAATATTTAAGAGTAGACCTAGTGTTCCAAAGAGTTGCCACTATGTTAGAGATCTTGATGATGAAGGTGTGACAGATGATGAATCTGATGGTGTTAGTACTAGTGCAAATGAATGCTTGTTTATTGTAATTAAAGAACTTGTGTCTACTAATCCTGCTAGCTGTGTGAAGGAAGAAAAACTAGTGGAAGAAAGTGCTTTGGCTATTTAGGTTGAAAAAGATAAGGATGAATGGATTATTGATAGTGAATGCTCTCATCACATGACCAGTGACAAAATTAAGCTTGTGAGTTTGAAAAAGTATGATGGAGGACTGGATAGGTTTGGAGATAATGCAGCTGGTAAGATTTGTGGAAAAGGATCTATTTCTTTTGATGGAAAGCAAAACACTGATAACGTCCTATATGTGAAGGGTTTGAAGCATAATCTTTTGAGTGTTGGTCATATGTGTGACAAAGATTATGATCTAAGATTCAAAGACAATGGATGCAAGATCATGGAAAGATCTGAAATAGTGATTGCTACCAGTAAGAAGACCAGAGGTAACACTTAACAATTAAGAAGAACTAATGATTATTATTTATTGGCTCAAATAGATGAGAGTTGGTTGTGGCATAAAAGGATGTGTCATATCAATTTTGACAATTTGGTGAAGATAAGTTCTACACTGGTTGTAAGAGATCTACCTAAAATTGTAAAGCCAACCAACACCATTTGCAAGGAGTGTCAATTTGGGAAACAAATAAAAACATGTTTCAAAAGAAAAGAACAATTTTTTGTTAGATTGTTGTAGCTGGTACATACAAATTTGTGTGGTCCCGCAAGAACAAGAAGTCTGCAAGGTGACATGTATTTTATGTTTCTTATTAATGACTATTCTAGAATGACTTGGGTCACTTTTCTAAAAGAAAAATCTGAAGCCCTAGACAAGTTCAAAGTTTTCAAGGCAATGGTTGAAAATGAGTTGGAGTTGAAGATCAAATGTTTAAGGTCCGATAGAGGAGGTGAGTTCACATCAAATGAATTCAATATTTTTTGTGAAGAACAAGGGATAAAAAGATAGTTCTTTGCACCTTGGACTCCTCAGTAGAATGGAGTTGTTGAAAGAAAGAACAAGATAGTTCAAGAGGCTTTTAGGACTATGCTAAAGGAAGATGACCTACCAGAAGTATACTGGAGAGAAGCCATACATACTATTGTGTACATCCTAAATAGAGTTCAAGTCAAAGAACCAGGCAAGTTTGATGCTAGATGTGATGAAGGAATTTTTCTTGGTTACTCTACCAAGAGTAAGGCCTACCAGTGATACAATAAGAGACTAAATAAGATTGTTGAGTGCTAATGTGAAGTTGGATGAAAGCAAGGAACAAATATCATATCTAAGTTGCTGTGAACCAGATGAACTTGTGACTATAGTGGATGAAGAAAAAGTTGAGCAAGAAGATAGTCAAGATGAAGAAGAGGCTCTGGAAAGTGTTGTTAAGACTCCCAGGTATGTAAGGATTAATCATTCTGAAGATCATATTATAGGTGACAAAAACAAAGGGATGTTGACAAGGAAAAGAGCTACAAAGAACAAGTGAATTACTGCTTTCTTTCAAAAGTTGAACCAAAAACTATGAATGAAGCCTGCAATGATGAAAATTGGATAAAAGCCATGCAAGAAGAACTGATGCAAATAGAAAAGAATCAAACTTGGGAATTGGTCCTTACACCTGCTAATAAGAATGTGATTGGAACTAAATGGGTCTTCAGGAATAAGTTGAATGAGAATGGAGAAGTAGTTAGAAACAAAGCAAGGCTAGTATGCAAAGGATATTCTTAGGTTGAAGGGATAGACTTTGAGGAGACCTATGCTCCAGTGGCAAGAATTGAAGCAATCAAAATGTTTTTGGCATTTACAGCATTCAAAGATTTCAAAGTGTATCAGATAGATGTTAAGTCTACATTCCTGAATGGTGAATTGGAAGAAGAAGTCTACACTAAACAACCAGAGGGATTTAAGTTATCAGACCAAGATGACATAGTGTGCAAATTGAATAAAGCCTTGTATGGACTTAAACAAGCCCCCAAAGCCTAGTATGCAAGGTTAGACAAGTATTTGTTGTAATTAGGGTTCAATAAAGGCATTGTAGACAACAATCTCTATTTCAAAATCAATGATAATCAAATCCTAATTGTTGTAGTCTTTGTTGATGACATTATCTTTGGAGGGAATGAAGGTATGTGCATGAAGTTTGCTGGATAAATGCAAAATGAGTTTAAGATGTCTATGTTTGATGAAATGAATTTCTTTTTATGTCTGCAAATTACTCAATTAGATAAAAGAATCTTTAAGTATGTGAAAGAGTTGTTGAAGAAGTTTGGGATGGAAGAATCCAAACCTGTATGTACTCCCATGGTGACTGGTTGCAAGTTAAACAAAAATGATGAATCACCTAAGATTGATTAGAAAAGGTACAGATCCATGATTGGAGGATTACTTTATCTAACTCAAACCATACCTGATATAATGCATGCAGTATGTCTTGTGGAAAGATTTCAAGAAGATCCTAGAGAATCACATGTGATGGTAGTCAAAAGAATCCTAAGGTATTTGAAAGGAACATCAGACCATGACTTATGGTATCCAAAGGATAAGGATTTCACTCTCAGTGCTTATACGAATGTAGATTGGGCTAGAGATGTTGATGGCAAAAAAAGTACAAGTGGAGGTTCCTTCTTCTTGGGAAATAGATTGGTTTCATGGTTGAGCAAAAAGCAAGAGTCAATCTCCTTGTCTACTGCATAGTAGCATGTTGTTGCACTCAAGTGTTATGGATGAAGTAGACTTTAAAGGACATAAGATTTGTGTATGAAGATCCAATTGTAATCTTTTGTGACAAGACAAGTGCCATAAACATTTCAAAGAATCTAATGATGCACTCAAGAACAAAGCACATATCAATAAGCTATCACTTTTTGAGAGAAAAGGTGATAGAGAATGAAGTAAAGATGTAATATGTGTCCACAAAGGATCAGATTGCAGACATATTCACAAAGCCTCTGCCTAAGGATACCTTTGAGTATCTCAGAGAATAGTTAGGGGTTACTACCCCTCCTAATCTGAACTAAGATGCATAAGAATGCATCAGTCTAATGATGTCCAGAGCCTCATTTTTTGATCTGGATTGATGCTATGAGGGCTACTTCTCAAGGGGTGTTACAAGTGTTCCTGATATGTGTTCCTGACAAAGAGCAGTAAGTGTTATAGTAGTCATGAAAGAGCAATTTGATCAGAACAACATAGTGCAAGTATGTGCCCTTTTCCATTTATGTCAAAGGGGGAGAGAAATCATGTGAAAAACTTAGGGTGGGAAAGAGTGCAGATGTGTGAAGAGAAAGGGGGAGTATCATGTCTTGATGGTCATTACAGTTTTTCACATCATATGTTGCCATCAATGACAAAGGGGGAGAATGTTGAAAGTATGTGCCTAACTAGTTTTGTCATTGATGTCAACATATCTATGTTGTCATTGGTGTCAACTGTGCTCTTATTTTGATGCTTTATTGTAATAAGTTAAGTGTTGAAGAAAATAAGTATTCCTGATACAGTAGAACATTCTAGTAGATTGCTCCACATTTCTTGTAGAATAAATATCCTTTCTCTATGTTGTTATATGGAGCCTAATCAGACTCGGAGGTTAAATTTTCCCCACTTTTATCAGCGCGGTTTCCCCCCAAATTCCTACGAGGTCAAGGGGCGGCGTCCCTTGCAAGGGTTTGGGGGCAGTGCTACCAAGATGGGGTCAAGGGGCAGCACCCCTTGTGGGGTCCAGGGACAGCGCCCCTGGCACATTCCCTGTCGTGATACAAGGCAAGGTCGAGGGGCAGCACCCCCGTGAGGGCTCAGGGGCAACACCCCTGAAACCTCACACAATTTTTTATTATTTTATAAAGCACCGGGAGTTATTTTTCTCATTGACCGACATAAGAAAACCCTATTTTTGTAACTGACAAAAAGCTTGATAAAAAGCGGCTAAGGGTTAGGGTTTTGGGTATTGTATTGTATTGTAGCATTTTGCAGTGGTATTGAGTTGCAGGGATTGCTGATTGTAATCAGTTTTGATTTACTAGATAATAATATTGGACTCTCTGTTTGGTGGATGTAGCTCGAGTTTAGGTGAACCACATTAAAACTTGTCTCTCGCTATTATTATTTCTAAGTATTTCCATTCCTCTGTTTAATCTTTATTTGCATTTAATTGATATCTTCTTCCAGCTAACCCCAACAAGTGGTATCAGAGCGGGTTGTGTTTAATTATCATCTGCAGGAAAGTCTCACGGTTGAGTGGGAGCAATGGCAGATGAGGGTAAATTGAAGGTCGATAAATTCAATGGGAAGAACTATCAGTTATGGAAGATGCAGATGGAGGACTACCTCTATCAAAAGGATTTATGGATGCCGTTGGAAGGAGTAGCCAAGAAACTGGCAACAATGTCTAATGAGGATTGGAATCTTCTTGACAGAAAGGCACTGGGAACCATTCGGTTGTGCCTGGCACCATCGGTGGCATTCAATATAACAGAAGCGAAGACAACAGATGGTCTGATGAAAGCTTTGGCAAAATTATATGAAAAACCGTCAGCCTCAAATAAGGTATTTCTCATGAAGCGTTTGTTTAATCTAAAAATGGTTGAAGGTGGATCTATGACAGATCATTTAAATGAATTTAATATGATTGTCAGTCAATTGACTTCTGTAAATGTAAAATTTGATGAAGAAGTTAGAGCTCTCTTGATATTATGTTCATTGCCTGAAAGCTAGGATAGTTTGGTAATGGTGGTTAGTAACTCTGTTTCTGGTTCAACTACCCTAAAATTTGATGATGTTGTTGGTGTTATTCTGAGTGAGGAAATTTGTAGGAAAAGCTTAGGTGGATCCACATCAGGCAGTGTTTTGAATGCAGAAAGCAGGGGCAGATCAAAGGAGAGAGGAAAAGGTTTTGGAGGTCATGGGAAGTCACGAGAAAAATCAAAGGACAAAAGATCCCAAACCAGAGGACAAAAAGATTGTTGGTACTGTGGAAAACCAGGTCATCTGAAGAAAGGTTGCTGGTCTCAGAAGAACAAAGAAGGAGACAAACAAGAAGGCAATGAGGAAGCAAATGTGGTAAACAATAAGTCTGAAGATGATGCTTTGATTCTTTCCCTAGATAATGCTAATGATTCATGGGTTTTAGATTCAGGGGCCTCATTTCATGCTATGCCCCATAGAAGTTATTTTCTTGATTATGTCCAAGGGCATTTTGGGTTGGTTTATTTGGGAGATAATGAACCTTGTTAGATTGTTGGAAAGGGAAGAATCAAGATTAAGTTGCAGAATGGAAATCATTGGCTACTACAAGAGGTAAGGCATGTTCCAAGGCTCAGTAGGAATTTACTTTCAGCAGGGCAGCTGACTGAACAAGGTTGCAATGTTACATTTATTGATAAAAATTAGAAGGTTTCAAAAGGTGCCTTAGTAGTAGCAAAAGGTGTGAAAGTAGGCACCTTATATCTTTGTACAGGTCATACTGTTCCTTCTACTTTAGTTGTTACAGAGAAAAAACAAACAGATTCAGGAACAGTTGCTGCAGGTTTGCAGGAAGAGACTGGAAAAGTTGCTGCAGGTTCTGAGACAACACTGTGGCATAATAGACTTGGGCATATGAGTGAAAAAGGTATGAAGGTACTTCATTCTAAGAAAGTTTTACTAGGTCTGAAATGTATTAATATGGAGTTCTGTGAAAGTTGTGTGTATGGAAAACAAAAGAGATTCAGTTTTCTCAAGGATGGGAAGCAAAAGAAAAATGAAAAGTTGGAGCTTGTGCATACAGATGTATGGGGACCATCTCAGGTATCTTCTCTCGGTGGCTCTCGGTATTATGTTACATTCATAGATGATGCAACTAGGAAGGTCTGGATTTATTTCCTTAGACAGAAATCTAATGTATTTGAAACATTTAAGAAATGGTGGTTGAAAATGAGATAGGTAAAAGATTAAAATGTCTCAGATTTGATAATGGCGGTGAGTATTGCAGTAAAGAATTTGAAGATTATTTTTCCTTTAATGGAATTCGTAGGTAGAAAATGATTCCAGGGACTCCACAGGAAAATGGAGTGGCTGAACGCATGAATAGGACAATAATGGAGCGTGCAAGGACCATGAGATTGCATGCTGGGCTGCCTTTAAACATGTGGGCAGAGGCTGTCAACACTGTTGTATATTTAATTAACAGAGGTCCTTCAGTTCCTTTGGGTTGTGGTATTCCAGAGGAAGCATGGATAGGTAAGAAGGTGAGTTATTCTTTTCTAAAAACCTTTGGCTGTGAAGCATTTGCACATATAGATTCTGAAAATAGAACCAAGCTGGATGCGAAATCAAAAAAATGTACCTTCGTTGGATATGGCATTGATGAATTTGGTTATAGGCTTTGGGATTTTAAAAATCAGAAAATTGTGAGAAGCAGGGATGTTATATTCAATGAGAAGGTGTTGTACAAAGATCAGTTGCAGCAGCATGAGAAGAAAGAAAAGGATTATGTGGTGCTGGATGATACTCCAACTAGTGATGTTCCAGTGGCTCCTCATGCTCTGCAACAGCAACCAGAAATAGCACAAACTCCAGTGAATGTTAGATGGTCAACAAGGATAAGTAGACCTCCTAAAAGGTTTTCTCCCTCTTTGTATTCTATTTTGTTAATAGATGCTGGTGAGCCAGAAGGGTATGATGAAGCTGTAGACACCCAAATTTGTCCCAACTTTGTCCATGTCCTACAACACCTTGTTAAAACATTATCCTAGACATCTTGTAGCATTTTTTCTTAAATCCCACTCTTAACCCCACTTATTCCATTAGCCAATTAATTAAATAAATTTTATTTATTTAATTAAAATCCCATTCAATCCCATCCTTATCCTACTTAGCCAATTAATTAAATAAATTTTATTTATTTAATTAATATCCAACTCATATCCCAACTAATTCAAATATTTTATTTGAATTAAGTTCTCATCATAAGCCAACTTTCCAATTAACTAAATAAATTTTATTTATTTAATTAATTTATCTTATCATTAAGTCGACATGTGTGCCTCTTTCATTTAAAAAGATAAGTGGTACTATAGCCTTTTATTTAATATCTTTCATATGTAGTACTTTTTTATGTACACAAGCACACATGAGCCCTATTCTCCTTGACACTTGTCAAATGACTACAACTCCCTTGAAGAGTGGGATAACCGAATCAATCCTAGCCGTCCACATCAATCATTTAGCTTTTTAATCTCAACCATCCATTTGAACCAAGCCTTTCTTATAAATCAACCCCCTCATAAGCCATTAGCATGGATTGAGCCTCAAGTACCATTATTCTGCCAATTTTTTTAAAATGCATTGATCCTCAAGTATCCACATGCTGTTAAAATATCATTAGAGCCTTTGTATCCTTCATCTATCATTCATTCTAGTATCTTCATCTTAATGTTATGCTGCAGAAGTGAGCACCCAACATTCTTCCAACAATAATCCTTCAAAATCTTGTATGCTCATGCGAGGTGGAGAAGAGCAATGGAGATAAATCAAGTTTGACATGGAGATCGGTTTGCATTTATATTTGTTATTTTAATTTTCATGTTGTCTTGTGCTTCATTGTGCATTGCTAGGGTTTTTATCATTGCTGTTTATTCATTTGCCCTGATTTCCAATTTTACCCTAACTACATTTGGCACGCCCGATGGGACTCACTTCGCTTGATCTTTTTTACAGGTTTTTGTAGTAAAAATTTGCTTTCATCTAACCCCCATTATTGAGTTCTGCAAGTTAAATTAACTTTTTGTTGCAGATCTGCTACTTTTTGGACAAAACCCTAGGTTTTAAAGATTTCATCATATCTTCCAAATGGCTATGAATTTTTCCATAAGATTTTAGAAGAAGTTTGTCCATGATACAAGGAAGCTACAGCAGAAAAATTTCGGGTTTATCACGATTTTTGCAGGATTTATCACATTTTTATGTTTTTTCATAAAATTGTAATTTTGGGCACAAATCAGTGATTTTTTTGGAAATTTTTATATTTCTGGAAAGCTCTTGAAATTCTAATGGGGGTCTATGTTTTGCAGATTTTATTTGGAGGTCGTTTACAGTGCAAAAATATTAAATCTTTGCCGACTGTACCGTTTCCATAAATCCGCATTTATGGGTGCAAATCAGGGTGATCATAAGGAGCTGGAGCAACATTGACATCAACATCTACAGCAATTTGGATAGCGAATTAACTAGGTGCAATCATTTCATCTCTTATCCTCTTAATCTTGTTTGATCACACATTTGGATTTTGGGCATAAAATGAACAATTGTTTGCAAATTCACATCAAAAAATTAGGCTAAAACAAACTATTGTCTTTTATCACATTTAGATTTGGGCTTTAAAACAAACAAGTGCTTGCATTGTCTTCCACACATTGAACTTCTAAGGTTAATGAACCCCATGCGAGTGTGACCAAGTAAATGTGTATGCTCTCTCCTCGCGTCCCAACACAAACTTGGAGATCAAAAATATTTACTTGTGTTGCTTTTGTTTAGCCTTAGAGGGGCCTGCCTTCGTGTCCAACCCAAGGGAATTACCTCAAGCAGTACTTTCATCCGGTCCGCTATAAAAATTAGAGGATAAGGCAAAAGCCAAGTCTAACCGGTATTAGCACTCACCATACAGTGCCAACTTGAAAGGAGGTGTACCTTTGTGTATATTAAAACTCCTAGTAGGGTTAGTTAAAGTCTTAAGTGGCTTGCTGGATGCTCATGGGGTGCCAGTCCCCCAGATTTTCATTAGAACCTCCTTGTGATAGTGGCCTTGCCTTTACTAGGACTTGTTGAAGTGTCTTCACGTGCTTGCTTAATCATCATCACATTATTCCAAACTAACAACTTGCTTATGTGTCTTGTGTGAGTGATTCATGTGTGTATATGCATAATCATTTTGTTTGAATATTGCCACATCAAGCTCTAAACACCCAAACATATAAAGACAAGTCATCCTACACATTCTTCCAATAACATTCAAACCCAATCACTTTCATCCCAAACATAGCCAAGTCATCCAAACAAGTCACAACATCATCCAAATCCCTAAACAAGCACTTGCTAAAAGGACTTAAGACAAACACTTGGTGACAACATGTCTACACTAGAGGACCTAGAAATCAAATTCCAAAGATTCCTCCAAAATCTTTATCAAGGATCACAACCCCTAAACCAAGATGCCATTGAAATATTACAATTCTTCATCTAAGAAGCTCAACCCCATGCAAGCCAATCACCTCCACTGCAACACTCCATAGCCCAAGTCCAACACCTTTTAGCCACTAGTCAAGCCCGATAAGTACAACAAACCTTAGCCACTCCATACCAGCCTAATCCATCTTATAGCTACATGTCATATCCACCCACCTCCTACCAACTTAATCCACCTATCCACCAAGTCAATGCCACATCAACCTATGAACATCCACCTCAAGCTTATCCAATCCCTCATGCCACCGTGCTAATGCACTACCAAGCCCATCCACAAGGCAATCAAATGATATCACAAGAACAACATGCAAGTCCAAATGGCCTTTTGTATATAAATCAAGTGAGCACAAGTCAACCTTGCCAACAAGATCAAATGCCCACATCTTTGAGTCCACCTCGAGATCTTTTGTCTATATATCATACCATTACACCTAGTTGCCAAGACTATCAATGGCCTCCCCAACAAGCACAAATGAGCCCAAATCCACCTTTCCAACAAGAATCATATCCAAATCCCAATGGCCCCTTGTACATAAATCAAAGCCCAATTTATCCTATGCAAGACTTAATTACTTTTGACAAGGGAGATACCAATCTAGAATGGCCACCATCATGCAATCACATGCCAACACATGAGCCAACAAGTCCTATCCCAACACCACCATGTGATCCTACTCCTAGTCCATTAATCCCTCTACCTTCTAAACCATCACACCCTCCATTACCTTCATCACCATGTCATTCTAATCCTTCACCAAAGGATATGGCTGAGAGAGTTTTACAAAGGATGCTTGAAGCAAAACTCATCGAACTTCCTGAAGTCAAACCATGTGAAGAAATTCCATATGATGAACATGTTTATTGTGCATACCATAGGACCAAAGACCATAATACAAATCAATGCCTAATATTTGTCCCAATTGTTTACAAGGTGTACCTACCTATAATGAGAAATCATGCCACATCATTCAAATCCCATATGTCACCCCCATCTAATCCAAATCCTAATCCACCCAATCCAATTAGCCCTCAACCTAATCCTAATCATAAGCCTACAACACCGTCTACTATTATCATTCATCCATTATATTGCCCATCTACACATACTCTTGCGAAGGATGTGATTCATTGGCTACTAGCAAGGAATAAACTATCTCCATGTCAAACACCCATTCATGAGCCAACCAAAGAACTTCCAAAGGTCATGTCCAAGCCTATAATCCCATCATGTGGTCCACCTATCCTTGAGCCTATCCAAGAGCCCTCAATTAATATTCTTAGTCCTTCAAGCCCATCATGTGACCTACAAGCCATCAAGCCTATTCAAGAGTCTCCTATTATGAATCTAAGTCAAGAGTCATCATGTTCTCATATTGTTGACCAAAAGCCTATCCAAAAGCCTTCCACTTCCATTCAAGCAATCCAAGAGGTATGTCAAAGGTTTAATCCTAAGCATGTGGAAACATTAAGCCCTAGTCCAACTCAAGATCAAAACACTTTTATGCAACCTATCCATAACATGTATCTTTTCCATGATCAAGATGATACCTATAAAGAAGCTATCCATGAGCACCTTGATCCTATCTATAATCCTATATCTATCCGTGAGCAAGATATCCGCATTTTTCCTAGTCATTAGCCATCTAGCCCTATCCATAATGAGCAAACATCCACTTGTCATGATGAGACACTTGCCCCCCAAGTAAGCATAAAAGATCAAACAAATAACTTGGATCTTAGTGAACATAATGAACATAATCAAGATCCTAATGATCCTTCATCCCCATCGACCTTCAATTCCACTTCAAATCCACTATAATGTCCTATTGGTCTTACCACCCTTATACATGAATGTTCTTTCTTAGGACAACAACAACCTTTGTCCTCCACTTCATCTTCTCCATCCAATAAAGAGCTCAAGTCTAGTTCCCTAAGCACACCAAGTCCTATAGTTAATCGCATCCTCCAAAACATGAACTACCAAGGCAAAGGCCTAGGTCTTTATGAACAAGTTATTTTGGAGCCGATTCATGTCAAGATCCCTCCATGCTCATATGTCCTTGGATACACACCCCAAGGTAGACAAGGCCAAGATGTTGGTAATTCCTCCATCCATCCTAAGCCCACTTTCCATCACAAACCACATCATGTTCACAAAACATATGTAGCCATTCCACCTCCATCATCCTACAAAAGTCAAAAGCATGTGACTGTACACCTTCCACCATCCACTTTGCCTCCACTTTTACCAACTCCAAATATCCCTCCATCCACCTTACCACCATTGCTCCCAACACCTAACATACCTATCATTCATAAGTATCCTTACATCCCTAATCCTAGCCAACAAAAGAACACACCATTTAAGCATAAAGCTTCCAATCATTCCATCCACTCCACCCACCCCATGGGATTCAAAAGCAAAAATTTTGATGCCTCTACCTATAAAGCTAAAAATCCTACCAAAAATCCTAAAGGTCTTCATACCTTAGGACATAAAGAATCAAACTCAAAGCAACGTACATTCACAAAGCTATCCAAGCCCATACCTCCAAATGCAAAGCCTAAAAGCAAAATGGTTTGGGTTCCTAAGCAAATAGCTAGCAAAGCGAATGAGGCATCTTCATCCACATCTCAAGAATCCCAATCACCTATATCTATCCAAGAGCCTACTTCCATCCAAAACTTTCATTCCTTTCAAAAATCCCACAAGCAAAGCAAAAGCACTAAAAATACTAAATCTATGTGGGTTCCTAAATCATTTCATCAACCATCTCCTAAGAAAACAATCCCATTGCTTCCTACACCACCATCCAATCAAAAGCTTCAATGTTTATCATGGTGTGTGCAACCATTGGTCATGATTCCCTTCCACTCCACAGCACCTCCACATAACTATACCTCCCCATATTTCATCCATTACCGTACATATCTTCCCAATCACCTTTCTATGGTCCATGCTTTGGCATAAACTTTTCATCCATCTTCATTCTATAAGCCAATACAATCCATATCATAGTCCACTATCCCCATCCATCTATCATTGCATGAGCCTTCCATAATCCACATCATAATCTATTATCCACCTAATCCATCTCCCATCCATGCAATCCCTTATCAACATCTGTGAGCACACTTGACATGGTCCATGTGAAGACATCATCAATCTCTAAAGGGACACTATCAACCTTCATAGCACTAGCCACTTGAGTCCCTCCTATCCATTACCATGGTGAAAACCTGGCAAACAGATGCCATGTGTAATTGTCAACCCATCTAAAAGAAAAAAAAAGCAAAAAAGCAAAAAAAAAATATCAAAAAAGTAAAGAGAAATCCCTTCGTCCAATGGTGAAAACCTGGTAAATAGGTACCTTGGATAAGTACCATGATGAAAACCTGGCAAACAAGCGTCATGAGTAGGTTGATCTTCTATGTCACTTACACTTGGGGGCACATTGTCTCATCCAACCTATCCATTTCCAAACTATCTATCCCATCATACCATTACCACACCATCATACCATCCTTAGCCATTACATAAACATGCCTATCCTATTAAACCCATTTATCCATCCTCTTGCTTTTTGATCTTGATGAAGACATCAGGGCAAAATGTTGAAACAAGTTTGGATATTTCTTGACATACCTTCTTTCCAAACCAAGTCCTCTCCATTGACCATTTATCCATCCCATTTAAACTAATCCATCATGTCATCCTATCATCATAAGCGTCATGTAAAATCCAATCATGTCATCTCTTGGTCATGAACTTTGTCATGTAAAAATCCTAAGCATTACCACCTAGAATGGGGCAAGTTATTCTTCCTATGCAACATAGCCTTTTGAGATCACATCCTAGCTCCCTTATGATCCATCCACTATGGCGTATCCTTATTATGAGCTTTCCATCTTATAGCTTATCTCCATCTGTTTATCATGAGCTTTCCACTATAGCCTACCTATCTATTTATCATGAGGCAAGCATTTATCCTCATATATATCCATCCAACTCTCATGAGCCTTCCATCTCATTTACTATCATGCATCCTCCTACATCCATCCTTGCACCTAGACTTGGTTTTTCCCTTGTCATTGGTATCAAGCATAAAGGCTACCCGAATTGTAAATCCATTGAGATCCCAAAACATCAAAAAACACAAAAAATCAAAAATAAAAAAAATCCAAAAAATTAAATATCCAACAAAAAAATCCAAGCAATAAGATCGATTCAATCCCATCATCCAAAACAATCCACTCCATCAACATTCAATCAAAATCAAATCATCATTATTCAATCAACTCTTCCTATCAATAACATTCATTCATCCATTTCAATCAATCACTTCTTCCAATCATATCAATCAAATCAATCTAAGCAATGATCTTAAATCCCAGTCACTAATCCATATCAAGCAAGCTAATCAATCAAGGAACATTATCCAATCAAATCAACAGGTTTTGATCCTAATCTTGTCATGAGCCCAATCAATCATCATCAAACATCATCAATGGGATATAGCATTCCCACATCCTTGTGTTGATCTAGGGATATAGCTTTCCCCACAATGACAACACTATCTATCATTATCAATGAAACAATCAATCATTGGTTTATGACTTGACAAGGGCAATACCTTGTTTGTTTTACATCCTTTGAGCATATTGAGAACACTTGCTTATGCTTAGATTGAGTGGACACTCTAATCATCACACCATTACTATCATCATTCAAAACAATCCAATCATCAAAACAATCAACCCAACAATAGCAAAAATCACAACCAAAGCACATCAAGCCAACCATCAAAACAAATCCTATCAATCATCAGCATCAACACCAAAGCAAATCAACTCAAAACACATCAAGCCAACCATCAAAATAAATCCAATCACTTCAACAAATCAAAAGCAGCTCAATCCACCACAAATCATCAATCAATCTCAATCAAATCAATCTTCATTCATCATTTCATCAAATCAAACCATTCCAAACAAAGATCCAAGTGCAAGTCAATCATTAATCCATACCAATCAAGCTAATCAATCAAACCAAGTTATCCAAACACAATCAATGGTCTTGATCCTAGCCTTGTTGTAAGCCAAATCAATCAATTAGCCAACCAACCAACCAGCTCAGCAAACAACCTTGTGTTGATCTAGGGATATAGCTTTCCCCGCAATGACAACACTCTCAACTATCATCAACAATCAGCAATTAATCATTGGTTTACAGCTTGACAGGGGCAATACCTTGTTTGTTTTTGAATCTTTTGTGCATGCTTGTTTGCTTGCTTGTGTGTGTTATCATTTTATCTTGCATTTGCATCATATCGGTATCAAATCTAGCTAATATTCATATCTTGTATCTAGACAAGGTTGTATTATGCTGGGGCATGAGACACATCATCACCCTGGTCCTTATACCTTGGTGCATAATGTCTAGTGCTATATCAAACATAATGGTTGCTCACTTTCATTGCAGCATAACGCATCCTTCATTTCTTCTATCTATCCCCTTATCTTATCCTTACAGACAAGCCATTTCTTTTCGAGAGCCTACCTGTGTTTGTCCAACCCACCTAACCTCTCGAGGGGGCATCATCATCCCATTTCATCATCATCATCATCATCATCCTTTTCCTCTATCCATACCTTAGCTTCTTTGAAATGATGTTACTCGACATAAAGCTTATCATCTTGAACATCATCTCAAAGAGAGGCAAAATGTAGACACCCAAATTTGTCCCAACTTTGTCCATGTCCTACAACACCTTGTTAAAACATTATCCTAGACATCTTGTAGCATTTTTTCTTAAATCCCACTCTTAACCCCACTTATTCCATTAGCCAATTAATTAAATAAATTTTATTTATTTAATTAAAATCCCATTCAATCCCATCCTTATCCTACTTAGCCAATTAATTAAATAAATTTTATTTATTTAATTAATATCCAACTCATATCCCAACTAATTCAAATATTTTATTTGAATTAAGTTCTCATCATAAGCCGACTTTCCAATTAATTAAATAAATTTTATTTATTTAATTAATTTATCTTATCATTAAGTCGACATGTGTGCCTCTTTCATTTAAAAAGATAAGTGGTACTATAGCCTTTTATTTAATATCTTTCATATGTAGTACTTTTTTATGTACACAAGCACACATGAGCCCTATTCTCCTTGACACTTGTCAAATGACTACAACTCCCTTGAAGAGTGGGATAACCGAATCAATCCTAGCCATCCACATCAATCATTTAGCTTTTTAATCTCAACCATCCATTTGAACCAAGCCTTTCCTATAAATCAACCCCCTCATAAGCCATTAGCATGCATTGAGCCTCAAGTACCATTATTCTGCCAAATTTTTTAAAATGCATTGATCCTCAAGTATCCACATGCTGTTAAAATATCATTAGAGCCTTTGCATCCTTCATCTATCATTCATTCTAGTATCTTCATCTTAATGTTATGCTACAGAAGTGAGCACCCAACATTCTTCCAACAATAATCCTTCAAAATCTTGTATGCTCATGCGAGGTGGAGAAGAGCAATGGAGATAAATCAAGTTTGACATGGAGATCGGTTTGCATTTATATTTGTTATTTTGATTTTCATGTTGTCTTGTGCTTCATTGTGCATTGCTAGGGTTTTTATCATTGTTGTTTATTCATTTGCCTTGATTTGCAATTTTACCCTAACTACAGAAGCTATGCAGGTGGATACACAAGTTCAGTGGGAGCTTACAATGAAAGAAGAAATGGACTCCTTGTTGGAAAATCAGACTTGGGAATTATGTAAGTTACTTGCAGGTAAAAAGGCTTTACCAAATAAATGGGTTTACAGATTGAAAGAGGAAGATGGAGGTAAGAAAAGATTTAAGGCTAGGTTAGTTGTAAAAGGATTTGCATAGAAAAAGGGCATTGATTTTGATGAGATATTTTCTCCAGTTGTCAAGATGACTTCTATTCATATTGTTTTAAGTATTGTGGCTGCTGAAGATTTACATTTGGAACAGCTAGATGTTAAAACTACCTTTCTCCATGGTGATTTGGAGGAGGAGATATATATGGAACAACCCCAAGGATTTGAGGTCAAAGGTAAGGAGAAACAGGTGTGCAGATTGAAGAAGAGTTTGTATGGCCTGAAACAAGCACCTCGGCAATGGTATTTGAAATTTGACAGTTTTATGGCTAAGCAAGGCTACAACAGGTGTAATTCTAACCATTGTGTTTATTTTAAGAGGTTGGATAATGACAGCTACATTATTTTATGTTTATATGTTGATGACATGCTTGTAGCTGGGTCTAACATGGATCACATAAGAGAGTTAAAACAACAGTTAGCACAATCATTTACTATGAAGGATTTGGGGGCAGCAAAACAAATCCTTGGTATGAAAATTTGCAGAGATAGGAAGAACAGAAAATTGACTCTATATTAGGCTGCTTATGTTGAAAAGGTGTTGCAGAGATTCTACATGGAGAATGCAAAAGCTATCAGCACACCTTTGCCTAGTCATTTGAAATTGACTAAGGACATGTGTCCTAAGACACAAGAGGAGGAAGAGAAAATGTCCAAGGTACCCTATGCTTCAGCTGTAGGAAGTTTAATGTATGCCATGGTATGCACCAGACTAGATATTGCACATGTTGTAGGAGTCATTAGCAGGTATATGAGTCATCCCGGATTAGAGCATTGGAATGCGGTAAAATGAATTCTCAGATATTTGAGAGGTACATCTAATAAACACTTATGTTTTGGGGGCTCTAATACTGATTTAGCAGGTTATGTAGACTCATATTTGGCAAGGGATATTGATACTAGGCGGAGTACTACAGGTTATGTCTTTACTATAGGTGGAACAGTAGTGAGTTGGATTTCCAGGTTGCAAAAGGTGGTTGCTTTATCCACCACAGAGGCAGAATATGTAGCTGCAATAGAGGTAAGCAAGAAGATGATATGGCTACAATCTTTCATGACAGAATTGGGCACACAATAGGTTAACAGTTATTTGTTTACGGATAGCCAAAGTGCCATACATCTTGCAAAGAATTCTGCCTTGCATTCAAAGACCAAACATATATAGTTGAGGTATCACTTCATTCGGTCGGTGTTGGATGATGGACATTTACAGCTAGCAAAGATACATACAGATGACAATCCAGTAGATATGTTTACAAAGGCAGCGACAAGGGAGAAGCTGAGCTCCTCTTCAGCTTCAGTTGGTCTTCTAGACTGAAAACAACAAAAATAGAATAGCAGATTCTAGGGTGCTTATTTCTAGTGGGAGCTACAGGGTCAGTGATGTTATGATCGGTCTCCAAGTGGGAGATGATATGGTGTGGAGTCTGATCAGTCTCCAAGTGGGAGATTGTTGTTATATGGAGCCTAATCAGACTCGGAGGTTAAATTTTCCCCACTTTTATCAGCGCAGTTTCCCCCTAAATTCCTACGGGGTCAAGGGGCAGCGCCCCTTGCGAGGGTTTGGGGGCAGCGCTGCCAAGACAGGGTCAAGGGGCAGCGCCCCTTGTGGGGTCCAGGGGCAACACCCCTGGCGCATTCTCTGTCGCGATACAAGGCAGGGTCAAGGGGCAGTGCCCTTATGGGGGCTCGGGGGCAATGCCCCCGAAACCTCATAGTTTTTTATTATTTTATAAAGCACCAGGAGTTATTTTTCTCATTGACCGACATAAGAAAACCCTATTTTTGTAACCAACAAAAAGCTTGATAAAAAGTGGCTAAGGGTTAGGGTTTTGGGTATTGTATTGTATTGTAGCATTTTGCAGTGGTATTGAGTTGCAGGGATTGCTGATTGTAATCAGTTTTGATTTACTGGATAATAATATTGGACTCTTTGTTTGGTGGATGTAGCCTGAGTTTGGGTGAACCACGTTAAAACTTGTCTCTCGCTTTTATTATTTCTATGTATTTCCATTCCTCTGTTTAATCTTTATTTGCATTTAAGTGATATCTTCTTCCAGCTAACCCTAATAGTCTACAGATTGGAAGTTATTTAGATGTGTGTTTGAAGATGTTATGTTCCAAGTTTGAGCCTCTGGTATGAAGATTTGAGTGAGTTATGTTCACCAGAGTGAAAACTACTTTTTTTTGTATATTTGATGATGATAGAGAGAATGTATTATGCTCCGCATTCCTTCGCAATTACGTATTTAAGTATGTGGTTCTGGAATCAAGTTTGGAATGATGATAAGTACCTTCAACTCCAATGGTTCATGATTTAGGGGTCCCCAAGCAATCATTTCCCTATGATAGTAGCTGACAGTGTTGTTCATGTGCTCCGATTTGAAGAATCTTCTTGACAGAGTGCTTAGAGATTGTGCGGTTGTTCTCGGTGATTACAATGTGCTTGTGGATGTCTCCTAATCATGTTCCTACCTTTGAATTGGTTTGCAAAGAAAATTTTGGATCATGGATAAAGACTGTTCTTAGAAGACTTAGTGCTAACACCAGTCTTGGCCAACTTGGTTGTTTTCATACTTGTGGAGTTGTATAGAAGATTGTGGAAGCATGTTGTGGTGTGGAAGATTGCATTTAAGTCCTAGCTAAGGCATAACATGATCCACATACATATTTACCTTATCAAATTTTGTTTAGGTCCAGACCTATTTTTATGTATGTTTGTAATGCCAACCTTGGAGATTGTTCCAATGGTTGATGAATGTAATGCCGACCTTGATGTACATTCCAAGGTTGATGAGTTGTATAAAAACATGTAATGTAGTTGCAAAAAAGACCTCCTTGTGCAAAAATGTGAAGATAAGTGAAAAGGTGTAAAAAGAGTAAAGCAGAGGAGTTATACTGAGCTTCAATGGAACTAAACCCAGGCATGGAGTAGATGCTATCAAATCAGTTCACCAACCCTTGGCAGTGAGCCACCCCTTGGTAGTGAGTTGATCTTGGCAGTGAGCCTGTTAGGAACCCATGTTTAACCCTTCTCTTTACTTTGTTAGTATATTGTTGTTGGACACATATGCTTTGTAAGTCATCTCATGAGTATATTGTATTATCCCACATTCATGGGGAGTAATAGTTGTTTAGATTAGACTTAGTATATAAGTATGTGTTGAGGCCAATGAAGGCATCCATGAATTTATTGTATTGAGCTTGCTCAAAGGAGGTTGGCCCCTCGAAGTGGCCTGCGATCAATAAATTCCTTCTATGTTCTACTATTTCTGTTATTTCATGCATTTTTTATTATATTGTTGTAGGAGGTTCCTCTCATCTAGTATCAGAGTGCTTTCTTGGGCTCGCTGGGTGGAATTTCTACCAAATTTTTTTCACAGTGGCCTCCAGGCACTGTGATTATTGTAGTAGTTCTTTTTTCTTTGCATCTGTATTATTCATTTCAATTGTAGGTTCGGATCAGGTAATAATCCCTATCCACTTAACTATGGTAAGTGCCTGGGCATAGCCCTAAAACTCATTGTGAGGTGTACCACAAGAACCCCGAAGTAGCTGGCCCATTTAGAGGACCTGCCAGTGAAAAGGGCAATGGCCCCTACCTGATTGATTAGTTCCCATCCATGAGGTAAACCAAGAGCTGTCGTTTGTGGCAAAACGGTTATCAGTTTTCCCTGAGCCGTGGAGTGAGGGGTACTACCCCAATATGCAAGCCGTTAGACAACATTGGTAGCTGAGTGAATCCCTTGAACCTTTAGGAAGCCGAACATACCTAGGGTCCATATCTATTACCAGCTGACAAATTGCAGATTGCATCTGTCCAAAGCTATTACATATCATTTCTAGCAAAAAAACAAAAGTAAAAAAATTCTATTTTTTTGCCATATCTTACTTGCTTTAGCTCCGTTTCCTCTGAAAATTCACTAGAATCACTGAAATTCCATTCTGCATATTTCCTTCGTTGACGACCCTATCCCAAATTCCACTTATTGAAGCCAAAAATCCCACATTTGTCTATTTTAAGGGTTTGCCATAACTTCTTTGACTCTCACCCAATCACCTTCAAATTTTGCCAGAGTGTTCATTTCCTATTTCTGCTCCTTTGTCCCTCTTGGACAAATTTTGCCATTCTTTCACCCTACTTCTGAAATCCCCATTTTCTGCTTCCCTGTCCCTCAGAAAGTGTCCAAAACCTAGTCAAACCCCCATTACCCATTAGAGTTTTTCCCAAATCCAAATTTTCCTTTACTAGAAAAGTTTTTGTTTTTGTTTTTCTACCCATTCCCCAAAAAAAAAACTCTTGCTTATGGTTGTCACCCGTGCAGGAGAAAAAACATGGAGGATGAACTTGCAGCCCTCAAGACCAAACTCCAAGATCTAGATGAAAAAATTCTTGCCCTCAATCTTCAGCATTCAGCCATGAACAATAGACGGTAGCCAGAGTCTTCTGCAGACACTGGGTTCTCTTCTTCCAACAATTTTCATGGGCCAAAGCTTGGTTTTCCTTGCTTCAATGGTGATGATCTGACTGGATGGATATACTAGACAGAACAATATTTCAGTCTACATAATACTTTTGATGTCAACAAAGTCCCACTTGTATCCTTTCATTTGGAACATGAAGCCCTTCAATGGTTCTGTCGGTACATCAAGGCTCATGAAGAGCCAAAATGGACAGATTTTTGCAAACTCATTTTACAACAATTTGGCCCTAGTACTTTTGATGACTTCACAAGAGCACTCACTAAACTTTGCCAAACTAGCACTATGAGAGAATATCAGACAGAATTTGAGAAACTAGCCAATCACATAGAGGGATTGTCTGATGAATTCTTTAGGAGTTGTTTTGTCAATGGTATGAAGGATGCAATCTGATTTGAGGTTAAAATGTTCCATCCCAACATAATGATGGAAGCCCTAGGGTTGGCTAAGTTGGTAGACGACAAGATCACAGTGCAACAGTGCTCCAAATCCACTTTTGTTCCATTTAGAAATATGGTTTCCCAAAGACCTCCAATCACACCAACTCCTAGAACAACTCCTATCAAGCATTTGTCTGAAGCAGAGATGCGGGCACATAGAGAAAAAGGGATTTGTTATAATTGTGATGAGAAATTCACTTGGGGACATAGATGTGTTGAGCAAAATCTCTATCTCTTGGATGTGGATTCTCTACCTGCAACTAAAGTTGATGAAGATGATCGAGATATAGTAGATGATTAGGTCAACATTCAGCAGCTACCTATTGATCCTCGTTCTCAAGACGACCACCTAGAGATCTCTCTCCATGCTGTAGTAGGTATAACCACCCCACAAACCATGCAGGTCAAGGGTTACTTCAAAAATCTCCTTCTTACAATGCTTATTGATTCTGGTAGCACATATAACTTCATTGACCCTCGAATCACCAAACAGGCTGATTGTTTTGTCCATCCTTGCTCCAGCTTTGAAGTCATGATTGCCAATGGGGGCACATTACCTTCCAAAGGGAAGTGTCACAATGTACAAATCTCTATTGGAGATTATAACCTGTTCTCCAACATGTTTGCTTTTCCCTCAGGCAGATGTGATGTGGTTTTGGGCACTCAATGGTTATGCATGCTTGGACCCATCTTATGGGATTTTACTGAACTTTGGATGTAGTTTTTAGACAATGGGCAAAAACACACATTGAATGGCTTACAACCAAGCTCTCTCAGCATCATTAGTTCACATTGCATGGAAAATCTCTTTAGGAAGAATTCACATGGTGTCATCGCTCAACTCCATTCCATTCAGATGCAACCATTAGCAGTCTCCACTAGTCCTTCAGATCTACAATGAATTTTGGATAGATATGCATATGTCTTTATTGAACCAGTGGGATTGCCACCTTCATGACCAGAGGACCATCATAATCAGCTCCTTCCTAGAAGTGTTCCTCCCAACATCAGGCCCTACCACTACCCATTTCACCAAAAGACAGAGATTGAGATGCTCGTTCAGGACTTACTAAAGCAAGGTATTATTCGCCCTAATACCAGTTCCTTTTCTTCACCAGTTCTTCTTGTCTAGAAAAAAGATGAGTCATGGTACCTCTGCATTGACTTCTGAGCACTTAATCACATCACAATCAAGGATATGTTTCCAATTCCTATTGTTGATGAGCTTCTTGATGAGATTCATGGTGCTCATTTTTTCTCCAAGTTGGATCTTTGTTCTAGGTATCACCAAATTCAGGTTCATGACGATGATATCCCTAAAATGGATTTCCACACACATGATGGCCACTATGAGTTTTTGGTCATGCCCTTTGGCCTCACTAATGCTCCTTCCACATTCCAGGCATTGATGAATAAAATATTTTGGCCCTACTTGCAGAAATTCATTCTGGTCTTCTTTGATGATATCCTCATCTATAGTAAAACATGGGTTGAGCATCTCCAGCATCTGAATCTTGTACTACAACTTCTCTCTGATCATCATCTCTATGCAAAATAGTCTAAATGTGTTTTTGAGTAGGAGGAAGTGGAGTATCTCGGGCATATTGTTTCATCCCAAGGGGTTCGAGTGGATCCTGCCAAAATAGATGCCATGAAAAATTGGTTGCATCCTTAGACACTCAAGAACCTCCATGGTTTTTTGGGACTAACTGGCTACTATTGCAAGTTTTTCAAGGATTACGGGAAGATTGCAGCTCCATTAACAACTCTATTGAAAAAGGATGTTTTTACATGGACACATGCTGCTAAGTGTGCATTTGAAAAATTGAAACAAGCTATGTGTACTACACCTGTTCTAGCTATGCCAGATTTTTCCAAGACCTTCACTATTGAGATTGATGCTTGCGGCAATGGACTTGGTGTTGTTCTCCTTCAAGATGAACATCCCATTGCGTTCACTAGCAAAGCACTTTCAGGTAAGATTTTAGTACTTTCTACATATGAGAAGGAAATGATGGCTATTTTGCATGCTGTAAAAAAGTGGCAGCCATACCTATTAAGGAATTATTTTTGTATCAAGACTGATCACCAGAGTCTAAAATATTTCCTGGAATAATGGATCTCCTCCCCAACACAACAGAAATGGGTTAGCAAACTCATGGGTTATGACTATGAGATCACTTACAAGAAGGGTAAGGACAATATTATGGTGGATGCTCTTTCTCGCACATTTGATGACCAAGCTTCTCTTTCAGCTATTTCTATGCCAATTCCAAATTGGTTGGAATCTATCTAGCAGTGCTATGTCAATGACTCTTCATTATCTCAAATCATCCAATAGTTGGCCAATAACCCTTCGGTTGTACCGCATTACTCTTGGGATGGTGCTTCCCTGAGATACAAGGGTCGTCTGGTACTTCCCCAGAGCACATATCTTCAACAGGCTATCTTCTATGAACTCCATGCTTCTCCATTGACAGGGCACTTTGGGTTCCTCAAAACTTATGAGCGGGCACGACATAACTTCTTTTGGAAGGGAATGAAAAGGGTAATTCAATAGATGGTGGTTGAATGTGATACCTGCTAGCGTAACAAGGGTGAAACGACACTCCTTCCTAGATTACTTGAACCCTTGCCCATCCCTACATGGATTTGGATAGATATTTCTATGGATTTCATTAAAGGGCTCCCTAAATTTGGAGGGAAGATAGTGGTCTTGGTTGTGGTTGATCACCTCTCCAAATATAGTCATTTTTGAGCCCTCAACCATCCCTATACCACCTCCTCAGTTGTATAGATTTTCATGGACCAGATCTTCCATCTTCATGGAATCCCTTCTTCCATTGTCTTAGATCATGATGCAACTTTCACTAGTCATTTTTGGACAGAACTATTTCGCCACACTGGCACCAAACTGAAGATGAGTTCAGGGTATCACCCACAAACAGATGGTTAGACTAAAGTTATCAACAAATGTTTGGAAACTTACCTTTGTTGCTTCACCTCAGAACAATAACATTAGTGGGAAAAGTGGCTCCCTCTCGCTGAATGGTGGTACAATACCTCCTACCACACTACATCTAAAATGACTACATATTAATTAGTCTATGGTCAAGCACCACTAGTGCTCCTTCCATACACCCCCAGCAGTTCACCAATTCAGGTAGTTGACATGGTTCTCCGAACTCGAGATCAGATTCTTCGTATTTTGTAGGATAATCTTCACATGGCAAGAAATCAAATGAAACAACAAGCCGATCAGCACCATTCTGAGTGCACTTTTTAAGTAGGTGATATGGTTTTTCTTCATCTACAACCATACAAGCAATCCTCCCTAAAACTCAAAGGGCATCATAAGATGGCTCCAAAGTTCTATGGGCCATATAAGGTTCTTCAGAAGATTGGGTCAGTTGTTTATAAATTGGAGCTTCCTCCTTGTTCCCGCGTTCATCCAGTATTTCATGTCTCTTGTCTAAAGAAAGTTCTTGGCACCAACATCAGAGCACAAATTGTTTTACCAGAATTAGATAATGAAGGATCCATCATTTTGGAGCTAGAGGCAATCCTCGACAGGTGCACTCGTTAGCTTCACTCTTGATCCATCATAGAGGTATTAATCCAATGGCACAGAATGCAACCAGAGGATGCTACATGGGAACCACTCCTTCAGATTCAACAACAATTTCCACATCTTAAGCTTTGAGGACAAATATTTTCTAAGAGAGAGGGGATGTTAGGAACCCATGTTTAACCCTTCTCTTTACTTTGTTAGTATATTGTTGTTGGATGCATATGCTTTGTAAGTTGTCCTGTGAGTATATTGTATTATCCCACATTCATGGGGAGTAATAGTTGTTTAGATTAGACTTAGTATATAAGTACGTGTTGAGTCCAATGAAGGCATCCATGAATTTATTGTATTAATCTTGCTCAAAGGAGGTTGCCCCCTTGAAGTGGCCTATGATCAATAAATTCCTTCTATGTTTTTCTATTTCTATTATTTTGTGCAGTTTTCATTATATTGTTGCAAGAGGTTCCTCTTAGAGCCTCAACATTTGTAGTGAGCATATTGGGTAGTGAGCCCTAAGGTAGTGAGCCTCTATTTTTTGTTATCTAGTGCATTTCAACACTAAGATGTTACACTTGTAATAAAGTTGGTCATAAAGCTACTTAATGTAGAAGTAAGACAAATTAGAACTCAATTAGATGATATGCCTACAATAAGATTGGACATAAGGCTAATGAATGTAGAAGTAAAATGCCAAGGTATAATAGGGATAATGCTCAATCCTTTTATGGATATTGTTAATCTTGTAATAAGTTTGGCAAAAAAATAGCTAATTTCAAATCAAAGGCAAGAAGAAATGGAAATGCTCAGCAAACAAAGTTCTCCTATTATGAGTACAAGAATGTGAGGCCTATGTTCCAAAATAAAATTGATATTTCTTAGCAAAGGATGGAAATGAACAAAGTATGGAAGAAGAAGGAAGTATGTGACATTTCCAGACCTCTGCCTAGTGTAGTTGGATCCTCTGGTAACTAAGAAGTTAAGGAACTTATTTAGGTGGAGTTAAAACTGCAAGTTTCCTTAAATCCTCTGAATGAAAATGATGTTGAAGTCCTCAATACTCTAATTAAAAATGGTAGAAACGTATTCTAATGGTGATATAAAGAGGTTTGATCAAATTCCTAGAGCAATTCGCTGATCTGCGAAGGATTACTAAAAATTTATAGGATTCTGCATATGAAAGGGAAAATTAGGTTAAAATAGAGAATGCAATTAATGCAAAGCAAAATTGTTTGGTGAAATGGCTATATTGGTGATGACTGATCATTTTTATTACACTTGATTGAAGATAAAATATTTAGAGAGCTAAAGGAGAGCTAAAGACATCTAGCATTTTGACCAAGCAAACCCTACTCTCCGCATCTATAGGTATTTTTGATTGCCTTGTTTAAAACCCTAATTTTTTAAGGTAGTGTAATATCAACACCGGTTGTGATGGATATGGTTGAGAGGGCATGGCCAAGGTTCAAGAAACATCCCTTCAAATCCAATATAACTAATGAAGCAAGGGAATTCTAACATGTTCCTATAAATGTTTTACATACGTGATGCAGTCAAGGTAGAAGGGTCTAATGAAGGACTTTCCAGCCTTGTAACCTTAAACCATTAACACCATGATCATAAAAAAGATATAACAGAAACATACAACTAACAACAAAATGATAAGAGGTATTCATAAACACATGACAGAAGATTTATCCTGGGAGAACCCTCAAAGGGAAAACCCAACCTTCAAAGATCACTTCTCATTATATTATAATCTCAAAACCTCATTACATATGCCTCTAGGGCTTTTCATGAGATGGGTCGTAGCCCAAGTTTACAAAAGATTCATACAACACATCACCATTATTCTATCTTCTTTCTTCTCCTTCTCAATCCTCTACTCTGTATCTTCTTCTGCTCTCTACTTTGTCTTCTACTTCTATTTTTCTATCTTCTAGACTTATAACACCTTAGTATCTTTTGGATTACATAGCTTTTCACATCCTTTCTTTACACCTCTCTTTTCTATCTTGAAACAATCATTTACCCTTCATTTATATCCTCCGCAAGTCTTCAAAATATTATCAAGTTGGGCCAATTGTAATGAATAGTATGAAATGTGTAGACACAAATAGATCAGCCCAAAACATATGGTATTGCTCCACAAATGGATGAAACTTGATGTGATTCTCTACATTAGATTCCAACTGAACACTGACTTCTCTACTCTATGAAAATAGGTAATGTTCTGATAGTGATAAATTTTAGCAGACAACTCCAAATGACCTGCAATTTGAATATGATGTAGATGTCATGTCTTAGAAACTAAATCTAGCTCCACAAGCTCTAATGTACAAAAATGGTGAAATGCAGTAATCTCCAATGTCTCTTCTTGGCACTCTACAACTCAACCTTAACTATATCAATTTACTTGAGTGACTTTCGGATGCTCCCGCATCAGACTCTCAAGGTTAATTGAAAAGTGAGCCTCTTCACTTTGGTTTGTATTTTGTTAGAGTCAATGCTATCTCCTAGGATATGTTCGACAGTCTATCCACAAGTACTTGCAACTGTCTCAAGGTCAATGGTCTATTCAAGTCATCCTACTGCAAACTACCTCAAGTTCAGTGATCTATTCA
The DNA here is from genome assembly GCA_027924645.1 of Cunninghamia lanceolata. Classification (NCBI taxonomy): domain Eukaryota; kingdom Viridiplantae; phylum Streptophyta; class Pinopsida; order Cupressales; family Cupressaceae; genus Cunninghamia; species Cunninghamia lanceolata. The sequence continues at coordinate 2,303,591 of BSBN01001965.1, read as the reverse complement.
CAAATCACTACACTGCCTCATGGTCAACGGTTTGTATAGGTCCTCCATGCAAACTACCTCTAGTTCTTTCTCACTTCCAATCATCTAAATTTAGCACTCTGCTTGCAAGCCTTTGCACTACCTCTATGGTCGGCAGTCTGAGAAAGACTTCTCCACAAGATTCCTCAAATTCTTCATTCTTCTGGTGGTCTAGGGTTGACAGTCTGGCTATGATGTTACAAATGCCTCTCAGTTCAAAACTCTATTGTCAAACACTTGTAGGTTACCTTAGGATCAATATCAACATCAATCAATCAAGAGTCAAATAACCTCAGTGTCCTCCTGAACAATCATTTTCTTCCTTGATTCAGTCAATACATTCTTAAATTCTCTTTGTAACGCTTTCTAATCTTTGGTTCTAGCTGCAACTCCTCCACGCACATCAAAATCTTACTACTCTTAGACTTCTCTGTGTTTCCTTATCCAAATTTCCTTCACTCCAGTATACAAACTTTCTCTTCTAGTAGAATTTCTTGTCATCCCTTCTTTCTCTACAATATGGACTTCCCTACACATGTTTACACAAACTTTCTCTTGCACTGGTTCCTTAGATGATTAGTCTACAATAAAATTCTCCTTAAGATCGATTATTCTCCCTCTTCTAGTTTCTCTATTAAACTTAGTGATTTAGTAGGTTCTTCTTCCTCTACATAAACTACTTCTACATTATTTATTGCTTCCCCATCATTAGTCTCTCCAGTAATAGGTTCTTGCTGGCATTCAACACTCGATGTTTTTCACCTCCAAACTTGAAAATAGGTTCCTCTCCTTTCAAATCCTCTTCCATCCCTCTGGTATCCTTCATTACAATAAGAATTATGACTCCTGTCATTTCTCCCTCTGTGGTATGAATTATTATCCTTATTTTTCTCTACATGTGGTCTTCTCTCTCCGTATCTTGATCCATATCCTTCTTTTCCTCGAACACATGAATACTTTTATCTATAGAACCTTTTGAACATACCAGTAACAAATTTCCATTTTGGTCCATCAATCCATCCATAATCCTTCTGTATACAATTTGTCCTAGGCTTTCTCTGTAGACACCTAAAAATGACCATGTCTTTGAATCACTTGCATTTCATCAAATCCGTCTAAACACCTGCATTTCAGCAATTAATTGAATAATCTAATTATTTAATTAATTTCATCAAAATCATCAAATTCTTCCAAAACTCCAAAATTTAACATTAATTAAATAAATTGTATTTATTTAATTAATTTTAGCAAAATCAACCTTATTCTTCCAAAATTAAATAATTTTAATTATTAAATTAAATCATTATCTCTTTTCAAATTTTAAGTCTACATTAACTAAATAAATCCCATTATTTAATTAATTCATCACAAATCCTCTCTTAACTACAATTAAATAATTTTCATTATTTAATTAAATCAAATTGTTCTTCCAAATTTAAATAAATCATGCAAATTTATTTGAATTATCTCAATCCTCTAAAAATAAATAAAACCAAGTATTTTATTTATAATCTTCATATCTTATCTATTCCTCTATCATGCACAATTAATTAAATAAATTTATTTATTTAATTTCAATTATCTTTCCAATTCCTCTAAAAATATCATGTTAACTCGTGCACAATCAGTCTTATTTTTAGAACTCTAAAAATGACAAAACTAAAGTTAAGTTAATTGGCTTTAATTTATCTTATTTTCATCAACTAATGAATTAGAAGAAAAAGCATTCTAATTTATGAAGTTAAATCTATCTTTATCAAAAAAAGCAATTATCTTAATAAAAATACTTTTTTTTTGTGTGACACATGTCGTGTGCACATTCATCATGAGTTATTTGATTTATCTCAACCATTCATTCTATGGATTTATTTCATCCATTGATCGATCATGTTTGAAACCTATATAAACCCCCCTCATCTCCTTCACAAATCCTCTTCGATCATGTATTCTCAGGCATCCTTAATAGTGAATTGAGCATACATCACATCATTGAGCACATCAATCTTTTGTGCATGAACACTACCTACATCCGCTTGTTGCAAACATGGTTTCACAACGTTATTGAGCAATCTACATTCATACAAAGAGAACAATGCAATCTAGGTGAAGTCTTTCTTATTTTAAATTGATTTATTCATTGATATTGGATTTTCACTTAGATCGATCTCTTTATGTTATGGGTAATTGAGTTGTTCTTATCATTGTTGTGATTTTCTCATTCGACCTCTCGATTTTCCTCATACACATTCTGGCACGCCCGGTGGGACCCAATAATCACTCTTTTTCTTTGAGAAATTGATTTTTTTGAAGTACAGTATAGAACAATGCACATCAACACAGAAAAGCACTCTTGGCAGTACAGTGCTACACTTTTGGCATAACAGTACAGCGCCTTCAGGTGATACTGTAGTGCCTTTGGCAGCATAGTACCACACTTTTGGTACTACAGTGCAGCGCAGTTGGCATCACAGTAAAATGCTTTTGGTATATTAGGGTTTCTGATCTAGTTTTATGATTTGTAGGGTTTCTAACTCATCATATCTATCATTCATTGACTGACAAGATGATTCATATGTCTTTCGATTATCATTTATACTGCCTAAGCTAACGTATTTAGGAGTATTATTGTTTGTTGAGTTAACCTATCATTTTGCAGCATCTTGTGAGTGGTTTTTGATTCCAGGTTATAGATCTTATCATATATTACATCCCAGATCCTCAAGTCAACCATGAAATCATCTTTTGATCTAGCATTTTTTATGAAATCTAACTTTTTCTAGATCTGGGGCAACAAAGCGATTTTGGTCATACAGTAACATGCCTTTGGTAGCACAGTACAATAATTCTGGTAGCATAGTAGATCACTTTTGGTTCTACAGTAACTCACCTTTGGTAACACAGTACAGCACTTTCAGAAATACAATAAGTAGCCTTTAGTAATACAGTAAAACACTTTTGGTCAATTGATTTATTTTTGCTAACTTTTGAGTTTGTGTGGAACTAATCGACTTGTTGCAGCTTCTTATCACTCAAATAGAGCAAATGGGTTTCCCTAACATATTCATGCAGGATGAGTGTTGAAGAATCTCAATCTATCACACTAAGTCTTAGAAACATATTGCCTTCTTAAAGGGCAACTAAACAAATCATCTTTGCAATCTAAGTCTTAGGAACATATTGATTTCTTAAGGGACAATCGAACAAATCATCTTTGCAATCTAAGTCTTAGGAACATATTGCTTTCTTAAGGGACAATGGACATGAATGCAAAAACAGTTCAATTTTCTAAGGGACAATAGACATGAATGCAATACACTTCAATTTCATAAGGGACAATTGACAACTACAAATCGTGTGTGTGCCTAATTTGGTTGCACCTTATTTTTTTATAATGGGATAACTGAACCTTTGTTTGACGTGCTTGATCTTACATTTTAGTTATTCCTTTAGAAGGCCCTACTTTTGGATTGTGCTTCATCCGAAAGGGATGATCCTAAGCAGAGTTTTCCTTTGAACCACTATATAATAGGGATAAGGTGAAAGCCGAGTCCTAACCAAAGTCAACCTTACCTTGTGGTGCCAAATCGAAAAGAAGTGTACTAGAACTTTGTGGAAATAATTTTTCACATTGTACGAAGTGTTTTATACTCTTAGTAGGATTAGTTGAAGCTTTTAGTAGCTTGTCACATTGCTTGTAATGTGTTAGTCCCTCAAAGTTACTAAGAACTAATCTAGATAGTGGCTACTTGATCCACCTCTGAACGTTGTGATAATCATTAGTGCAAGGGGAATCAATTTAAGCCCTCAATATACTCACCATTGCCTCCCTTGAGAAGAGATGGTATTCCCTCAGCCATAAAGCTCTTGTGACCTACTTGAGCTTTCCAAGGGAAGGGTGAGATATCCCTACCTATCGTCTCTCGCAAAGATACAAATGTCTGACACCTTTATGGAATGACATTTGGTCGATGGAGAATTAAGTTGTGAGATGAACTACTGCAATGAAACTTTATTTCTAGAGATAAAAAGTGCTTTGTATTGTTTGAATTGTTTTATACCCATGGAAACATTGGGCTTTTTTTGTGAGCCTTGAACATACACTATCTGTTGTGTCAGTCCTTTATACCACTTTGTTTGATGTGTTTTCTCTTTCCAAAGCAAATCAAATAAAAAATTAGATCCAAATCTATCAAAATTTTCCTTATAAACATCACTGATACTACTTCAACGCCTTTGGTATAACAATAGTTCACCTTTGGTATAATGGTAGCTCACCTTTGGTATAGTAGTACCTCACCTCTGGTAGACTACTTCAGTACCTTTAGTATAATAGTAGCTCACTTTTGGTATAACAGTAGCTTGCCTTTGGTATAACTATACCTCACCTTTGGCATCTTAGCCCAAACACATCTGGTAACACAGTAGCTCACTTTTGGTAATATAGTCATGCACCTTTGGTCGAATAGTACAATGCCTTTGGTCCAATAAACTGTTCATCAGAATTGTCTTTTCCAAAAAACACATCAAAGTCTTGGTAATCATCTCAAACAAAGTATCCTAGTGCATCCCATGGTAACTACTAGACTCCAACAAACTATGAAGGCCAAGAAAGTTGCCCCAAGGAAGTGCAAATCGTCTCCTCATACACCGCAACCAAGCGAATCCAACATGACTCCAAAGGGTACTCCAAAGACACCAATGGAAAGACCAACCAACTCTCAAAATAGCTTGCAACATGACCAACCAACCAATCCTCAAGAAGGTAATGTTCCTTTGGTAGATGTAACTCAATTCACTATTGGCATGCCTCATGATTTTTCTACACCCGGTTATACCACGGTTCAAGTCCCATCTCAAGAAGAGAAAAACACTTTGAAGAAGTTCAATCCTCTCAAGTAGATAGACATGACCTTGATGAAATCATACAAGATCCTAGAGCCATGGCCGCCTTTGACAAAATCCTTAGTGAGAACCAAGATCATTTTTTCTGCTTATTAGCAAAGCAAGGAGCCAAATTACCTCAATATTTTGATCTATCCAATCTTAAAGAGCCAAACAAAACCCATGACACCATAACTATGGTCCAAACCATGTTAACTATGACCACACCCATACCTGAACAAAGCTCACAAGGGAGAATAATTGCACAATATGAGAAACCCCTTTATCAAAACCCAATGATAGAGAGACCCATATCACCACTCATGACTCCTATGGAGATCTACAAACACCAACAAGAGACTCTACAACATCAAGAAGAACTAGAAAAACAATTTGCTATAGCTCAATCAAACACACAACAAACTCCTAGAATGCCCACACCAATTGCAAGTGGAACATTGGCTACCCCATAACGAGAAGGTTTCCCACCGAATTACAACCTGGGAAACACTTATGTAGCCATGTAACAAGGGTCTCAACAAGCACCACCTCCACCATCATCAACCCTTCATATCATTAACCCAAACAATGTCATGCAACCCCAACCATCACAGAACATCAACACAACATATATCGCTCCAACACAACATTCTTCTACACTCAGTCATACCTATCCCTATCTCAATCAACCTCCACCATCACAAAACACATCTACCTATGTCCCTCCACCACAACGATCTTCCACACTTAACCTAACCCACACCTATCTCAACCCTCAACATTCCCAAAACCAAACTTCCCAAAGTTATGTTCCACCACTGCAACCAAACCCAACAAACTTTATCTTTCCTCCACCAAATTCTTTCTTCACACCACCTCTGCGATACCAACAATGAAACTCTTATCTATAACCATTACAAATCCTACATTCTTACCTAGCACCACCCCCACCTCCCCAAAATCAAAACACCCAAAACCAACCCAATCCAAACCTAACATACAACACATATGACCCTAACCAATCATACGACCCTTATAACACCAATGCCCATGGCTTCCACTACAATCTTCCATATGGGTAACAATAACCACCTCTAGGACAACATGAGATGTTTCTAACCCCTCCCACAACTATGGAGCTAAAACTTACTGAAGTTCAACAACAATTATTTGATCTTACATTTGGCCACATAAAGAAAACCTTCTCTTTGGAAGAAGTTTGTCCTTATCCATTTGATCGGTCATTACCCATGATCCATTTTCCTCATAACTTCACTATTCCCAAATTTGATAAATACAAAGGAAAAGGAGACCCAAAAGACCATCTTAGAGAATTCTATCCAACTTGTTTCGAGGTCTCACATAATGACACATATCTTATGAGCCTCTTTCCTCATAGTCTTGGAGGTCAAGCTATAGAATGGTTCTTGCACCTACCTACAGGTATCAAATCTTTTAATAAGTTTGCAAAGAAATTTTCCACCCATTTCTCTTACAACACAGAACATGAGATCTCCATGACTGATTTATACAACAATAAATAGAAAAATGGGGAAACTTTCATTTCCTTCCTTCAAAGATGGAGACAAATGGCTAGCAAATTCCATTCAAGATACTTGAAAAGCAACTTGTTAGCATATTTTTGCAGAACCTTAACCAAGAATTGGGTTTCCATTTGTAAATTCTTAGTACTACAACCTTTGACAAAATTACCTACAAGGGCATCAACATTGAAAAGGCCCTCATTGCTAAAGGTATGGTCAAAATCTTCAAAGACAACAAAGACAATGCTCCCCAACAACAATCAAATGACAAACCAAAATTTTGGAACAAAATTAAAAACGTGGTCAATGATGGTGTGGTAGATTCTAAACATGTCCAAATACCCCTTCATCTTTCAAAACCAAGTTGACCTCCTCCTCAACAAAATCAACAACAACAAAGACAACCAAACAAAAACCAACAACAATGACAACAAGAGCACCCTCAACAAAATTAACCTCTGCAACATCAATTCACTCCCTTGGGAGAGCCTATTGAGACTGTTTTACAAAAACTTATAAACAATGGACTCATCACCTTACCAGATGCTCCCCCATATGACAAACCTATTTACAAAACTACACGGTACAGAGAAAATGAATATTGTGAATACCATAGAACCAAAGGACACATGACCTCATCATGCATGAAACTCAAGCATGTGATCCAAAACCTTATCGACGGAAACCTAATCTCTTTTAAGGATGAACCATCAATTCAAAACACCAATAAAGACCTCAACATGTACAAGGAGCCATTCCCTAACCATGGTCAAGGTTAAAATCCTGACAAAGGTAAAGGTGTTAACAAAGCTTCAACTTCCTATGACTCTATTGTGGGTCATTTTAAAGAAAGTCAGGTATCTACCCTCACTATCAAAGGCAAATCTACAGATTGTATAGTTACAACTCGTCATGGTTGAGTCACCCTTCATGCTCCTACACCAAGTCTCCCAACCAATCTAATTACAATCTTGTCGAACATCTAGAGAAAACCCCTGCACAGATCTCTATATTGGACCTTCTACGGTCATCACCCGCACATAAAGTTGTGCTAGAAAAAGCCATACAAGAGTCTTCAGTTCCTAACAACATAGTGGTCATAGATTTCCAAGCTATTATAGGTAACATTGCCTCACCCTACAATGTGGTCTTCTCTGAAAAAGACCTCCCATCTCATGATCCATGTGACAATGATGCCCTTCGCATTGAAGTCTTCATCCATAAATGCAAGATCAAATGCATACTTATAGATGGTGGTGCTAGTCTCAATATATGTTCTCTCAAGTTACTTAAACAATTGGGATACTCTGAGGATCAAGTCAACATTGATCAATCCATTACAATCAAAGGGTATGATGATGTTGAACACCATTCAAAAGGTGTTATCCACTTACCTATACAAGTAGGCCCCGTCATGCTTGAAACTCAGTGTCAAGTCCTTAACATTGAGCTATCTTACAACATTATCCTAGGATGCCCATGGATCCATGCCATGAAAGCTATTCCCTCCACGTACCATTAATCTCTCAAGTTCCCATTTAATGGTACAGAGATAACTATCCCCGAAGATCCTAATCCTTTTGAATTATGTCGTATCTTGCAAGGTAGTTATAGGAATTCCAACCAAGTTCCCAATAATGACAAAACTCATGAATCCCAATTGTATGTTGATTCTAAAAAAATGAAAAAGGCCTCTGCAACTAAACATAATCCTCATCTTATTCCTGAAATCAAAGCTCACATCTGTGATATAGGCTTTGGAGAATATGATATCTTAAAATCTTGTTGTGTAGGGCAAATGCCCCTATCTCCTAAATCCCACAGCCAACCGCCCATAGCCAAAGCAACTAAGAAAGCAGCTATTCCTCCTCCAGCATCTCTAACCCAATTCCAAGAGGGAAAATTATTGGTAGAGGAAACAATTGAAGACATCTCTTCTTGGCTCTACAAGGAGAAAGAACCAGTCACAATACCAGTCAAGCAATATGGGAATGGCTTAAGGATAGTCAAAAACATGGGCTACAAAGGCAAAGGTGGCCTTGGGAAAAATAATCAAGGTGAAATGGAACCCATTATTGTGAAGAAGCAACTAGATAAGGAGTTAGGATTTGGTAGGAAGGTACCATGCACCTTCGACATCGAGGGTATTCTTGACAAGGTGGCACAAACATTTCCCACCGATTCAACATCTAATGAGGACATCATTGATGACTCTTCCTTCCATATGACTGACCTATTCATAGAATCCTTGTATTCATGCTATCATCTATATCCTTAACATCCACCACCAACACCCAGATTGCAACACTTGTCTACCCTAAATTTATCTATTGGGACCAACAAGGGACTCCCGTTCTAGATGCATTTTAGAATTACAAAGTTATTACATAGTTCATGGAACTCTAGGATGGTATCCCTCTTGGTGATCACAAAGCTGGTTTTGTAATGGAACTAGAGAAAAATACTTATTTTGGTGAGAATGCCAAATCCTCCAGTCGTAAAAGTAAAAATAAAGAAAGATCTCTATGTGAAAACCACACTGTGGCACCTCTCAATCACAAAATAGTAAAAACAAAGGATGTATCTAAAGGTGAAAACCCAACTATGGCACCTGAGGATGGAGGATTTGACCTTCCCTTACCATCTAAGTATCAAGAGAAATCAACTCTCCTAGTGGAAGATTCTACCAAGATAAACCTTGGCACAGAGAAAAATCCTAAGACCACATTCCTTGTAGCATCATTATCAGAATAAGAGCACAAGAATCTTACCAACTTCTTACAGTGAACCATCAACTTTGCATGGACCTATGCTGATATGCCAAGGTTAGACCCTTCGCTAGTAGTTCACTATCTCACAGTTGATCCAAAAGCTAAACCAGTCAAGCAAAAGCTTAGGAAGATGCATCCACAGATTGCTCTCCTAGTGAAAGTTGAAATACAGAAATTAATAGACGTAAAGTTTATCAAGACTATTAATGATCCAGAATGGGTCTCAAACTTAGTACCAGTGGCTAAACTGAATGGGGACATCTGCATGTGTTCTAACTTTAGAGATCTTAATAAAGCATGTCCTAAAGATGACTTTCCATTGCTAAACATTGATCTCATAGTAGACTTGATTGCTGGTCATGAAATGCTTTCTCTAATGGATGGATTTTCTGACTATAATCAAATAATGATAGTGGAAGAAGATCAACATAAAATAGCTTTCACTTGTCCTTAGGGTACCTATTGTTGGTGCATCATGCCATTTGGTCTTTAAAATGTAGGTACAACTTATCAAAGAACAATGAAAGTGATATTCCATGATCTCTTTCATCACATCATGGAGGACTATGTTGATGATATACTAGAAAAATCTTCTAGGGAAGATCACATACAGATTCTAGGACAAATCTCTAATAGATTAGAAAAATATCAAGTAAGACTCAATCCAAAGAAGTGTGTCTTTGGGGTAACATTAGGAAAATTGTTGGGATACATTGTATCTCATAGAGGCATTCAAGTAGATCTAGCAAAAGTCAAGGCTATAGTGGAAATGCCTCCACCAAAGAATCTGAAAGCATTAAGGAGCCTTCAAGCTAGGTTACAGTCTATTAGACAATTTATCTCACAACTAGCAGATAAATCTCAACCATTTCAACACTTGCTCCAAAAGGATGTCTCATTTCGATGGGATGATAAGTGTCAAGCAACATTTGATCAGCTCAAATAAGATCTACCTACACCTCCTATTTTGGTACCACCAGTCACCGATAGGCCTTTGATCTTGTACATCTCAACTACAACTGCAACCCTAGGGGATCTTCTAGCACAACATGATGAGTCAGGAAAAGAGCATGCAATCTATTATATCAGTCAAACCTTGGTGGGTTATGAACTCAATTATTCACCTATGGAAAAAACTTGTTTAGCCTTAGTGTTCACTTCCTAAAAGTTACGGCATTACATGCTAAACCAACATACAAATCTAATAGCCAAAATTGATCCATTGAAGTATCTCCTTGCAAAAGTAGCCCTCACAGGTAGACTAGCTAAATGGGTCATAATCCTTAGTGAGTTTGACATTGAGTATGTGCATCATAAAGCAATCAAGGGGCAAGCCCTAGCAGATCAACTAGTAGAAGCACCTATGATAGATGTACATCCTATGGTATCTGACTTTCTAGATGAGAATCTCTTCACTCTCTCTACCTCAGTAATGTGGAGGTTGTATTTTGATGGTTCCTACACACAGCATGGATTAGAGGCTGAAATCCTTTTTATCACACCACAAAATGACTATATCCCAAAGTCATATCATCTTGCATTTCCTTGCACTAACAACATAGCAGAGTATGAAGCACTCCTCATAGGTCTCAATACAACAATTCAATGGGACATCACAGAACTATAGGTATATGGAGACTCACAACTAGTCATTCGATAGGTCACAGATGAGTACCAAACAAACAATGAAAAGTTGGTCCCCTACAAGCAATTAGTGGATGCCTACAAGCCACACTTTTCTAGCATCACATTTGAGCAAATTCCAATAGAGCATAACAAAGCTACAGATTATATGGCCTCTATGGGGTCACTTATAGACATGCTTGCAAACACATAGAAATGTGAATTCTTGATCGAGCAATTGTTGATACCATTCGTCGATGTTCCAACTACTAAAATCATCAGTGAACTTGTTGGTCCCAATTCCCAATGGTACACATATATCTATGAATACCTTAAACATGGAACCTTTCCCTTTGAACTATCTCCCACCCAACACAAAACCTTTATCTGTCGATCCTCCCGTTACACCATTCTGGGTGATACACTATATCATCAGAGTCCTGATGGTATCCTCTTACGATGTCTTAATGCAAAAGAAGTCGATGCTACCTTACGAGACATACACGAAGGTGTCTATGGTGCACATTCTACTAGTCCTAATCTCACTAAGAAGATACTCAGAATATGTTATTACTGGCCTACAATAGAACAAGATGCTTTATAGTTTGCTAAGAAGTGTCTACAATGCCAGCAGCATGGAGATTTGATTCATGCATGAGCTCATGAACTACAACCTATGACAACTCCATGGCCTTTTTCTCAATGGGGTCTTGACCTCGTAGGACAAATCCACCCATCCTCATCCAATGGCCATAAATTTATCATTACCACCACTAAGTACTTCATGAAGTGGGTTGAAGCCATTCCCATGACATATATCACCAGTAAGCAAATAGACAAGTTTATCCTTAACTACCTCATTTGCCGGTACAGTATCCCCAAAGCCATTTTCACTGATAATGGGAGACCATTCAACAATCAAGATGTCTGTGTCTTGCGCACCCAATACAATATCCAACATCTATTTCCAACCCCTACTATCTGCAAAGTAACGGCCAAGCTGAGGCTTCCAACAAAACCATTCTCAAAATCCTCAAGAAAATGGTCAATGAAGATGGTCGTGATTGGCACTTACAACTCAATCCCACCCTATGGGCCTATCACACTAGTGTTAGAACACCCACTGGTGCAACACCCTTGTTGGGAATTAAGGTGTCTCAACCTTGGTAATTCTCTACATTTGCAATGTTTGTATTTATTATTTAATTGCCTATGTTGTAAATATTTGGAAATTCCATATTGCCATGTTGTGGGATGTGGCATGGTGATGTGTCAATCCTACATCGATTATGACAACTTGTATTTTTTGTCCTCACATGAGGAGATAGGCATCCCACTTAGTGATGCAGAGGCATATGGGATGCAAGGAAGAGGAATAGTTTCAACAAGGTTCAACCACAACCTATAGGTCCAAAAACCAAGTCCTTCATGGAAAAGTAGGAAGAGCAAAAGGGAATCTCTATTTGATCATGGAAAGGTTGGATTAGGGTACCAACTGACTCATCCCAACCATTGGTTAAGGCAAATTACTCCTAAAACATGTACTTGCTTCACAAATCCTCTAAATGGCTTATAGCCCTAGAAAAAGAGAACAATCCCCTTATCATTTTACATAGATCTTCAAATCCAAATCTAAGACATGCAAAAGTTACCCATTATGCCTCCCTACAGCATACTCCAAGATGGGTATAGGTTACTTTGGAAAATGTGCCTCAACCAATAACCCTCCTAGTGTCTTCTAGCCCTAAATAGGCCTATTATGTGAAGCAAGTGCCCTCAGATGTTGGTTAGGAACCCTCCTGACCATATGAACATGTCAATGATGCCCTAGAACCAAGGAATACACCTTCCCTTTATGGTTTTGACTAATTGTTCCAAAAGAAACCACTGTGGTAACCTTGACAGTCACTTAGCACATGGACTTGCTAAGTGGATTCAACAAAAAACCCAATAAACACAGTCTCCTACCCAAATAAATCATACAAAACATTTGAATAGACCCTACTTGACTCATTCCACTGATTACAAGGCTTGGTAGATCAGTGGAATGAGTGAAACATCATAAATTTGTTGACAGAACCCTAATTCAGGGTTATTAAACCACTTTCAGTCAAAGAGGAAAAACAGTGCTATAAAAGAGTGTCAAGGCTTCAAACAACTTGTAAAGTAGAGGCAACTCACCCCTCTAGTCGTCCAACATGGACACCAACCACCTCCAGGTCGTACATGTACGGATTGCAGGGGAAAACATCGAATTACTATGGAAGACAGCAATTTCAGAGGGTAGTTTGAAGTTCCACAGTCATACTATACTTTCTAACCAATATTAAGGATCCAAACTTGCTTTAATGATAGTCAGCCTATCAACCTTTACTCCCAAGTATCCAACATTCCACAACAAAGCCATACTGTATAGTAGTACAGTTCAAATGCACAAGAAATTTAGGAAGATACACAGAAAGGGCAGAAAACTAAAGTTTTTGTTCTTTCTTTCATTCCACCGGATGTCTCTCAACAATGAACCTTTTTGGATTCAAATAAGCCTCCTACATTTGAATCAAGAAGTAAGGGAGTGGCTGGGGTCAATGAAACTACCCCAACCATCAAACTTCTTTCTTGTTTCTAACTGTAGCAACTAGTAACTATCCTCTTTAGGACTATATTGATTGTTTTATGTTTAAAAGATGCTCTCTAACATTTGGTTAACCTTGGACAATGTTCTAACATACTTTCTAACCTTTGACATGCTAACAACCAAAAGGATTGCCTCCTACATGCATTAGGAGGGCTACAAACTTATATGACTACCTTTATAATATGACTATCCTCCTTAGGACTTGCAATATGAGAATAGGTTTTAGATATTTGGACATAGTCCTATTATAAGCATGGCATTCAAGCCTTATTACAACATTGAATGGTCTGAAGGACCTTATTGAACCAAAACAAAACAACTTGAAAATCAAACAAGTCCTGGATATCTTGGTGCTCCTACACCATACTCCCCAGCATGATAAAAACTCTTGTCCCAAGAGTTGTGGGATCTTCTCCAAACGTTCTTCAATCTTTTTGGAATGTTCCTCTGACTGGTGATAGGAAACATGAACTCTCCAAGAGTTATCTTCCTCCTTCTCCAGTCTGTATGGCTCTTGTAAACAGTGTTAGAACCATCAAACATATTGTGATGTCCTTGCCTAGGACCCTGCTGCTGCAATGCTTTTGCTCTTCCCATCTTGAGGTTCTGATTTATTTCTCCTTGTACTATCTGTTGTTTGTCTTCCTTCTTCTACCTCTTTATAGGACAATCAATGTCTCCAATATTAACATAACTCAAGTCCCAAACCTGCTGTTCTTTAGGATTGTCTTCCACCTTCTTCTGCTGCAATTGTTCCTGTTGTTTCCCATCATCCTTAACCTGCACATTCAACTACAATTTCTCTCCAAAATAGATAGTAACATGTTCCTTCTTGTCTTCACAAGGTAAAGGCATTAGTTTGAACTTTTTACCATCTTTGTGCACCAAATAGTTATTAGTATAACCATCATGAATTGTCCTCTTCAAGTGTTAACATGGTCTACCCAAAATTATATGCCCACATGTCATTGAAATGACATCACACAAAACATAATCCTAATATGGACCAATGGAAAAATCAACATATGACTTCTTACTAACCCTTACTTGCTATTCTTGACTTACCCAAGTGACATTGTAAGGACTAGGATGATCAAATTTTTTCAATCCCAACTTGTGCACCATTTCCCAAGAGACTAAATTATCATGTGAACCTGAATCTATAATCAACTTGCATATTTTTCCATGGCTTAAATAATTAGTTTTAAAAATAGATACCTGTGGTGCTTGCTGCATTTTGCCTTTTTCCACCATGAGCATTTCTCCAACCATTACTGGAGAGGCTAATGACATTTCCTATTCTTCTTGCTTCTCCTCTTCTTGTGCCAAATGAGCTCTTCTATCCTTGCTATTCTCAGCATCATCCTTGTTAGGACATTTGAAAGATGTGTGTCCCACTTCATTGCAATGATAACATCTACCTGTAAACACTCCTCTTCCTAATCCAAATGTGCCTCCACCTCTATATCCACCTCTCTGATCTACAGAAAACTCCTTACCTTTCTCATTGCTACTCTGTACATCATTAGTAGGTCTGCCCCTACCTCTATATCCTCTTCCACTACCTCCTTGTCTTTCTTGCTTCCTCTTCACCCTTTCTTCAGCCCTGATGGCTAACTGAAAACATTCTCCAAGTGATTTTGGTATGGTCAAGCCAATCTCATCTTGCAAGTTATACCTAAGCCCATTAAGGTATCTTGCCACTTTCTCTTCTTCATCTTCCAATCCTCCTCTAATACTAAGCTTATGAAATTGCTCAGTATAGGACATAACATCCATGTCCTTTTGTTTCAAATTCTGCCTCATCCTCTTTGTTTGAATGGAGTAATCAGATCGAAGAAATTGATCCTTCATCATATCCTTCATCCTGTTGGTTTTTACTTCTGAATCAGCATTAGGGTTTGCTAGTTCTAATGCACAGGTAGATTCAGCCAACTGAATATAGGAGGTTGCGTGAGCTCCTCCCCTTCACTTCTGGTTCTGCCGCACCAAGGGGGGTGTCCCTATTTGATAAAAGTATAACCTTGACTAGCTCAATGACAGAAGGATTTAACTTGATGGCAACAGGCAGAATACTCTCATCTATGGACCAAGATTTGTGTAACAAATCACAAGGTTGGCAACATTCTTGGACATAATGTCTAGTTAGGTATGAGAGCATGCAGAGGTTCCTAATCCTAATCCTACAACTAATAGGTGGAAGTGATGAGATGGGTTGAAATGGTGTTTGGAGTGATGGGACTTTCCTAGACCCATTGAACAGACAAATTCCCAAACCAGTGCCTTATCTGGGCAGTAGAGTCATATCTAAGACTGTAAATGTCTCCCCATGACAACATAAATTCATATCCAGAGGACCTGAGAATAATGCTACTGCCTGATAGCAACATGTCCAAGAGAGAGTATCATTAATGATCATGCTTAACATATCCTATGATGCAATCTATTTCCCTTTGTATCTGATCAAAAGCCTATTTAACCACTCCATGAGCAGACGCAATAAATCAGACACACAGTATGCATACACTGAAAAACTTGGAATTCCTTGACAACCTTGTTTGAAAGGAAAACAAATGACATACAGGAGACAATCAGAAACAATACACACACAGGGGTTTTTCATTTAAAATCAATCTGCATAGAAGGTCATCACAGAGAAAATCATCATTTACAATCCAAGATAGATTAGTACACCAGACTAAGGACCGAGTCTGTAGCAAAAAATGCCTTTCAAAATGTGAACACCTTATGTTCAGAGTCAGAGCCGAAAGCCCAAAAAACCTCCAACCTCTCAAAAGTAACACAACCAGACCATTATATACAGAACCGTGTACATTCAGCAATTAATTACATGGCCAGAAGTCAAAAATTTGCTAGATACATTCCTTCCATTTGAAAATGGCCTTCACAGATTAAATGCGATAGACAGGGGGGATCTCGAGCCCAGCGCCACCGTTGGAGAAATCGCTATGCCATAAAATGGGTACCTAACTGCTTGACCGTTTGCTCACATCTCTACACTGTCGCCATTGATGGCTCAACCACCCACAACCACCAAGAAAACCATCACTGCGTTCAAATGGGGAGTTCCCGCCAAAATGCATTTTCTGAAGGTTCAAATTATGTAGGAGAATTAGTCCCACATGCACGGTGTGAAGACAACTTTAGCATTTTAAAAACATGGCCACCCACATACTAAGTGTCGAGCGCTTTTGCCACGCTTGACACATGCCTCTCAGCCCAAAGCCCATCGCCCAGACCTATACCATCAGCCCGCTCCAAAAAACTCCTTCTGATCTCAACGGTCTCGCCGATGGCAAACAAAACACACCCTCCGTCGCCGTGACTCCCTCCATTGGAGCATCAAAAAATCCTCTGGCTGACCTCATGTGTTACACCGATGAAGCCCATCGCAATCCCTTGTCGGCTAGAGAAAGACCATCAGGCCAACACATTCCATCCCTGCTGACACAGCCAGTCACACCGACCACCACACCATACTCAGGTCTTCCGCGAGACACACGCCATCGGCACAACAAAAAAGACGCTCGCCAATACGTCGAGTCATACTGATGCACCAACAAGCCACGCTCTGCTCCTCCATCGGCCAAACACTCTCCATCGGCGGACCACAAAGCACTACCCCTGATAGCCAAGGTCACTCTGATGACCGAACTCCTCACTCCCATCAGCTTGACACACATCATCGGAGCAACTGAAAAAACACTGGCCGACACCCTTAGTCACACCGACGAACACCTCCCTAAAGCCTCCAACTTCCACATTAGCCAGAGAAGACCCATCAGCTAAGTACAAATCTCCCTCACCGACACACATTGTCATACTGATGAACACAATGCCCAAATCCCCATCGGCCAGAAAAATGATATCGGCAGAGGTCAAGACCCCTCTGCTGATAGCAAAAGTCTCGCCGACAGTCCACTTCATACTCCCCTGTCAGTGTGACCTGCGCCTATCGGTGCCACAAAAAACTGCTTGGCCGATAATACTACTCTCGCCGATAGATATCCATCGGCCAAACAAATGCCATCGGCCCAACATGAAACTCCTTCGCCGATAGCACAAAGTCTTGGCGATGGAAGAAGATATGACTGCTACCATCATGATCGCCAAGACAAATACAAACTCATGCCGATGGAGAAAACATGAAGACCACCTCCTCAAGAACTATAATACAGATGCTGAAAAACATTGAGGGGCCCCAAAACTTAAAATTTTTTGGATATTTTGGGATGGTGCCTGCATGAAAATTGCTCAGAAACTATCAGTGAATCCAGGCACCAACAGTGGCTCTAATTGGGGACGTGCAGGTGTGAGACTGCAGTGAGAACTCCAGATCTCTGGGATGCAAACCAGTGCCTTATCCATTGGGCAACAGAGTCATGAAGTTACCTTGATCTGCATCACTAATCAAACTTGATGGCCTAAGGCCACCAAGAAAAGGAAAACTAATATTTCCCCTTGTCAAACACCTTGTTCTCATCTGCATACACTAGGTCAAGCCTGAGAATACTGCCATGATTTGACCACATACAAACCTGGTCATCTGCACATTCAACCTTCTGATTTATTTTGTCACTGTCAACCCTATGCAAACAACCCTCAGCATCAAGCAGCAAATGGATGTAGAATGTATCAAGCAATGCATACTCAAATGGAATATAACACATGTTATCATTTGTATCAGCATTATGCATTGCAAAATGATCTCCTAGCTGGACTGAAAACTAAAAATATTCAAAGTCCACCATGCAGCTAGGAAAATCAGAGCTCATTTCATATGCTGGCCTCTCAAAAGAAAAGCTTTCAAATTCACAATTGTGCACATCATGTACACAACCAATAGCAGCACCAAACTGGAAAAGATCAGGCTCTGGCATCTTTTTCAAATTAGGCACATTTTTACAGTCACTTACCTGATGTATGTTGTTTCCTCTTTCATCAGGATGAGAAACAGAATCCAAGTCAAAAATAATGTATAGATCCTCACCATACTCAGACAGATCCTCATCATCACATGTGTCATAAATGGGTGACCCATGTGCATCAGTTTCATCATAGTATGCCATTGGTTCATGGGCAGCAGAGCACGCATTTTCATCACCAATGGATTCACTCTGTGGAGGAGTATCAGCCTGTGTGTCATAAGCAAAACATCCATCAAATGAAAAACAATCATGCTCTGCACTAGCACTTATTTCAATTTTTGACTGCTCTTCATGATCTCCATGTGTTTGAAAGGTAGGCAATGGGTCACATATAGGACTATTTTTCTATTTGTTTATACCTTCTCTGTCTTGAGTACAATACTCACAATTGTCTCCACAGGTCCATTCCAAAAGTTGCTCATTACTGTCCACAACCTCGTTATTATTTTCATGGTCATATGCCTCATCATTGCAATGGGAATCCTCACTAGTCCTTTCACTGGCATCCTCAACTGGTGAACAATCCAGTTGAGCAGTATTGTTAGCATTATGTTCAAATATAGCAGTCTCAACCTCTATGCTTTCATTTTCATTTTTATCTGCACATGATGCCTCAATTATTTGGTCATTTGCAGCTTCACAACTATTTTTCACACCAAGGCCAGGGGACAAGGATTTCAACAGGTGCAAATTTCTAATTTTTTCTATTTTTTCTATGAACTTGTATGCCATCTGCATACTTGTCACCTTGAAATCCCTCAGTAATGCACTAGAGCCCTCCTCAAAAGCCTTAAAGAATATGCCAACACAGGCTGAAGTGTCAAGTCTGAAGACTTCTGGGATCTGTGAAAAGGCTACTGCAAACCTATGACTGAAATCAACACATGGCTCTTCATCTTGTTTTCTGATTCTCATCAATTTTGCAACAAGATCAGCAGGTTCTTTTGCAAATTCTTTTTTGAAAAAGTCAGTAAGCTCATCCCAATAGGCAAAGGATCTCTTTGGAAAGCTCAAATACTAGTCTTTTGCTTTTGCATCAAAGGACCTAACAAAAAACCTCATCCACATATCCTCATCTCTAAATGAATGTTTTCCCATAAAACTGTGAAAATTTTGGATATGTGCATTCCCATCACATACACTGTGACCACTAAATCTAGGCATCTAACAGTATATCCTAGCAAGCATAGTTTCTACTTTATAATCCACCCATGACAAATCCAGTTGGTCATACAAAGGATCAAAAGGGCTGAGAAGAGGTTTAGCCTTCTGACTGGTAGACACAACAGGGTTACTGTTTTTTAACTGGGCCTACTCAGCCTCTAAGAATATCAACCTATTTCTTATCTCTTCTATTCTTTTATCCAACATTTCACCACTGAGTATGGGATAATTCATACTTGGATTCATGAAATTTCTATTTTTAGACATCCCTTGCATTCCTAAGACCTGTAACCTCCCTTGGCATCTAATCTATGCAGCAAAACAGCAAATATAAAGGGGAAGGAACAAGGTACCTTTCTTATACAGATGCTGAAGTCTGAACAGCACACTTTCTGTCACAACACACACATCAACTTTTCATGTGCACTTGAATTTTTTGCAGAGTCACCACCTCTCCAAAGAGGACAAAATTTACAGTAGCTGAAAGCTCATCAAATATGTTTCTGAGTTCATTCCACCAGCAGAGCAAAACTTCACCAGAGACTGCAGGATATCACTTCACATCAATGTCCCTAGCAGAGTTGCCATTTTTTGTTGGTTTTTGCTTCTGAATCGACATTAGGGTTTACCAGTTCTAATGCACATGCAGATTCAGCCAATTGAATACAGGAGGTTGCGTGAGCTCCTCCCCTTCACTTCTGGTTCTGCCGCACCAAGGGGGGTGTCCCTATTTGATAAAGTATAACCTTGACTAGCTCAATGATAGAAGGATTTAACTTGACGGCAACAGACAGAATACTCTCATGTATGGACCAAGATTTGTGTAACAAATCACAAGGTTGGCAACATTCTTGGACATAATGTCTGGTTAGGTATGCGAGCATGCAGAGGTTCCTAATCCTAATCCTACAACTAACAAGTGGAAGTGATGAGATGGGTTGAAATGGTGTTTGGAGTGATGGGACTTTCCTAGACCCATTGAATAGACAAATTCCCAAACCAGTGCCTTATCTGGGCAGCAGAGTCATATCTAAGACTGTAAATGTCTCCCCATGACAACATAAATTCATATCCAGAGGACCTGAGAATAATGCTACTGCCTGACAGCAACATGTCCAAGAAAGAGTATCATTAATGATCATGCTTAACAGATCCTATGATGCAATCTATTTCCCTTTGTATCTGATCAAAAGCCTATTTAACCACTCCTTGAACAAATGCAATAAATCAGACACACAGTATACATACACTGAAAAACTTGGAAGTCCTTGACAACCTTGTTTGAAAGGAAAACAAATGACATACAGGAGACAATTAGAAACAATACACACACAGGTGTTTTTCATTTAAAATCAATCTGCATAGAAGGTCATCACAGAGAAAATCATCATTTACAATCCAAGATAGATTAGTACACCAGACTAAGGATCGAGTCTGTAGCAAAAAATGCCTTTCAAAATGTGAACACCTTATGTTCAGAGTCAGAGCCAAAAGCCCAAAAAACCTCCAACCTCTCAAAAGTAACACAGCTAGACCATTATATACAGAACTGTGTACATTCAGCATTTAATTACATGGCCAAAAGTCAAAAATTTGCTAGATACATTCCTTCCATTTGAAAATGGCCTTCATAGATTAAATGCGACAGACAGGGGGGATCTCAAGCCTAGCGCCACCGTTGGAGAAATCGCTATGCCATAAAATGGGTACCTGACTACTTGACCATTTGCTCACATCTCTGCATTGTGGCCATTGATGGCTCAACCACCCACAACCACCAAGAAAACCATCGCTGCATTCAAATGGGGAGTTCCCACCAAAATGTGTTTTCTGAAGGTTTAAATTATGTAGGAGAATTAGTCCCACATGCACGGTGCGAAGACAACTTTAGCATTTTAAAAACATGGCCACCCACATACTAAGTGTCGAGCACTTTTTCCACGCTCGACACACACCTCTCAGCCCAAAGCCCATCGCCCAGACCTATACCATCGGCCCGCTCCAAAAAACTCCTTCTGATCCCAACGGTCTCACCGATGGCAAACAAAACACACCCTCCGTCGCCATGACTCCCTCCATCGGAGCATCAAAAAATCCTCTGGCCGACCTCATGTGTTACACCGATGAAGCCCATCGCAATCCCTTGTCGGCTAGAGAAAGACCATCGGGCCAACACATTCCATCCCTACCGACACAGCCAGTCACACCGACCACCACACCATACTCAGGTCTTCCGTGAGACACACGCCATCGGCACAACAAAAAAGATGCTTGCTGATATGTCGAGTCATACCGACGCACCAATGAGCCACACTCTGCTCCTCTATCGGCCAAACACTCTCCATCGGCGGACCACAAAGCACTGCCCCCGATAGCCAAGGTCACTCTGATGATTGAACTCCTCGCTCCCATCGGCCAGACACACATCATCGGAGCAACTGAAAAAACACTGGCCGACACCCTTAGTCACACCGACGAACACCTCCCTAAAGCCTCCAACTTCCACATCGGCCAGAGAAGACCCATCGGCTAAGCACAAATCTCCCTCACTGACACACATTGTCATACCGATGAACACAACACCCAAATCCCCATCGGCTAGAAAAATGATATCAGTAGAGGTCAAGACCCCTCTGCCGATAGCAAAAGTCTCGTCGACGGTCCACTCCATACTCCCCTGTCGGTGTGACCCGCGCCTATCGGTGCCACAAAAAACTGCTTGGCCGACAATACTACTCTCGCTGATAGATATCCATTAGCCAAACAAATGCCATCGGCCCAACATGAAACTCCTTCGCCGATAGCACAAAGTCTTGGTGATGGAAGAAGATATGATTGCTACCATCATGATCGCCAAGACAAATACAAACTTATGCGGATGGAGAAAACATGAAGACCACCTCCTCAAGAACTATAATACAGATGCTGAAGAACATTGAGGGGGCCCAAAACTTAAATTTTTTTGGATATTTTGGGATGGTGCCTGCATGAAAATTGCTCGGAAACTGTCAGTGAATCTAGGCACCAACACATCCTACCCTAAGAAGTGATTCTTGTTCCACCTCTAGCCACTCTTTCTGTTTGCACACTACTCCACCATGTAAGTGTTGTCCCTCTCAACTTTGTTTTTGCAAATTTAATCTTCTTCTCATCACTCATCTCCTCATACTCAAAAAAAATTTCAAGGGCATCTATCCACCCTAATAACTCTTCACTATCCATCTTCCCTTGATAGATAGGTAACTCTATGTTTGCCTTTGTTCCACTTCCTTGGACTACCTTAAGCAATCTCACAAATTTCTTTTCTTCAGAATCCAATTCATCCTCAGGAGGATTCTCATCTACCTCCTCATCTCCTTCTTGATCATCTTGCTCATCCCTTATAGGATTCTTCTCCAATGCTTCCAACCTTGCCAAGATTGATGCATTCTCTCTTCTCACTTGCCTTAACTCTCTTTTCCTTGCAGCATCCTATTCTCTTCTATCCCTCAACTCTTTTTCTCTAGCCTCTAAATCTGATTCTTAGGAGGCATCCTTACAACTCTCACAAACCCTTACTGTTTCACAAGATTCTACTACTCCCTCAAGGATCTACTCGTAGCTCTGATACCAATATAATGCAGAGGCATATGGGATGCAAGGAAGAGGAATAGTTTCAACAAGGTTCAACCACAACCTATATGTCCAAAAACCAAGTCCTTCATGGAAAAGTGGGAACAGTAAAAGGGAATCTCTATTTGATCATGGAAAGGTTGGATTGGGGTACCAACTGACTCATCCCAACCATTGGTTAAGGCAGATTACTCTCGGAACATGTACTTGCTTCACAAATCCTCTAAATGGCTTATAGCCTTAGAAAAAGAGAGAAATCCCCTTATCTTTTTACACAGATCTACAAATCCAAATCTAAGACATGCAAAAGTTACCCATTATGCCTCCCTACAGTATACTCCAAGATGGGTATAGGTTACTTTGGAAAATATGCCTCAACCAATAACCCTCCTAGTGTCTTCTAGCCCTAAATAGGCCTATTATGTGAAGCAAATGCCCTTAGATGTTGGTTTGGAACCCTACTGACCATTTGAACATGTCAATGATGCCCTAGAACCAAGGAATACACCTTCCCTTTATGGTTTTGACTGACTGTTCCAAAAGAACCCACTGTGGTAACCTTGACAGTCACTTAGCACATGGACTTGCTAAGTGGATTCAACAAAAACCCAATAAACATAGTCTCCTGCCCAAAACAATCTTACAAAACATTGAAATAGACCCTAATTGACTCATTCCACTAATTACAAGGCTTGGTAGATTAGTGGAATGAGTGAAACATCATAAATTTGTTGACAGAACCCTAATTCAGGGTTATTAAACCACTTTCAGTCAAAGAGGAAAAACAGTGCTATAAAAGAGTGTCAAGGCTTCAAACAACTTGCAAAGTAGAGGTAACTCACCCCTCTAGTCATCCAACATGGACACCAGCCACCTCTAGGCTGTATAGGTATGGATTGCATAGGAAAATAGCGAATTACTACAGAAGACAACAATTTCAGAGGGTAGTTTGAAGTTCCACAGTCATACTATGCTTTCTAACCAATATTAAGGATCCAAACTTGCTTTAATGTTAGTCAGCCTATCAATCTTCACTCCCAAGTATCCAACATTCCACAACAAAGCCGTACTATACAGTAGTACAGTTCAAATGCACAAGAAATTCAGGAAGATACATAGAAAGGGCAGAAAACTGAAGTTTTTGTTCTTTCATTCCACCAGATGTCTCTCAACAACGAACCTTTTTGGCTTCAAATAAGCCTCCTACATTTGAATCAAGAAGTAAGGGAGTGGGTGGGGTCGATGAAACTGCCCCAACCATCGAACTTCTTTCTTGTTTCTAACTGCAGTAACTAGTAACTATCCTCTTTAGGACTGTATCGACAGTTTTATGTTTAAAAGATGCTCTCTAACATTTGGTTAACCTTGGACAATGTTCTAACATACTTTCTAACCTTTGACATGCTAACAAACAAAAGGATTGCCTCCTACACACATTAGGAGGGCTACAAACTTATATGACTACCTTTACAATATGACTGTCCTCCTTAGGACTTACAACATGAGAATAGGTTTTAGATATTTGGACATAGTCCCATTACAAGCATGGCATTCAAGCCTTATTACAACATTGAATGGTCTCAAGGACCTTATTGAACCAAAACAAAACAACTTGAAAATCAAACAAGTCCAAGATATCTTGGTGCTCCTACACCACTTAGTGGTAAGAATATTCTTCCATGTGTCAGCATCTTCCGTGTTGTGTAAGGAATGTTTGACCGAAACGGTTATGATGGATTCCTATGACGAATCTATGACATGTAAGAGTCAGAAATAGAAGGTTGTAAAACAGGTGATGACATGTGTCATGAAGCATATTTAAATAAGGCATATTTGGGCACCCCAAGGTGGAATATGACATGTTGTAAGAGAATATTCTATTTATAGCATGTGTATGATAGATTCTCTTACAGCTGTAAGTTGTAACCGCTATGACAGATTCTATGATGGTCGTAAGTGTCATAAGAGCATCTGTCATAGCCCATTTTGGAAATAGGTGACCTCTTTGGAATGGGAGCTATGGACAAGTGTCAAGAACATTCTACAATGTTGACCAAGTGTCCTTGGGCATGGGTTTTGGTCCATGCAGCCATGTTGGACGCCCACTCCAAGAAAGGTCCAATATTGCCTTCTATTTCCTATTTAAACAGGTGTTTGGAGATGGAGTTTGGATCACAGGTTTACAGGTACTATTATGCTACCGGATTGACTCCAGACATGAGTGGTGAAGACCATTGAAGCTTGCATTGCAAGTGTATTGTAAACACCTTTCAGATTTGTTAATACATTGTGCAGGTTTCTGAGTGGGGTTTTCACCCGATAAGGGTTTTCCCCACCATAAATCTTTGTCTCTCTTCTTCTGTCTACTTTTTGGTTCTTTTGTTTTTCTGTAATATCTCATGTTAATGGTTTAACATCATTGTAATAGTTAGGATAAATTTGAATTTGTATAGCCCTCTCCTCAATAGATTAGTGTAGGAAGTGATTTCCACACACCTAGCTTCCTTTCAATTGGTATTAGAGCTTGATCACCTTTGGTCCTAGTTGTTGGGTAAGGTTTTTTTGAACTAATCTTAGGTTGAGTGGGAGTCTGTATAGAGCATTCTGTATCTTATTGTAGCTAGGAGATGGCAGGCACATCAGGAAGGTTTGAAGTGGAGAAGTTCAATGGCAGTAATTTTGATCTGTGGAAGCTCAAGATGGAAGACATGCTTGTTGACCGAGACCTTTGGGAAAGTGTTAATGGAACTAAACTAGCTGTAATGTCAGAAGATGAGTGGGATCTCAAGGATCAGAAGGCTAAGAGTCTCAGAAGACTTAGTCTTGTTGATTCTGTGTTGTTAAATGTCCATGAGGAGACTACTGCAAAACTTCTTTGGAAGAAGTTGGGGGATGTGTATCAAGCCAAATCCCTAGTCAATAAAATTTTCCTGAGAAAGAAGTTGTATTCCCTTCAAATGGAGGATGGAGGATCTGTTGTTGAGCATATGAATGCCTTTCACATGCTGGTTGCACAATTGACATCTATTGGTGTAAAGATGGAGGAAGATTGATGTATGACCCTGCTTTGTTCTCTGCCAGACTCATGGGATCATCTTGTCATGGCAATTGGAAGCACCACATCCACATTCAAAATGGAAGAAGTGGTTTCTTTGCTATTGTCTGAAAAAATGCAGAGAAAGTCTTCTCAGGTAGCTAAAGAGGCCCTTACAATTTGTGGAAGACCTAAGGAGAAAGGGAAGAAGAAGGACAAGAAAACTGAGAAGGGTAGATCCAAATCCCATGGGAGATCCAAATCTCCTAGAAAGTCCAAGGCTCTTTGTTGGAACTATGGCAAAACTGGGCATTTCTGAAAGGAATGCAAAGAGGAGAAGAAGAAGAAGAAGAAAGCTCTTGATTTCAATTCTAACAAGTCACAAGATGGCAGTGATGCTTTCATCGTAGCCATGGCAACCCATGCATCTGATGTTGTGTGGCTAATCGACTCTAGTGCATCATTCCACATGACTTCGCATCGAGACTAGTTCACTAAGTATGAGGAGTTCAATGGTGGAAAGGTGTATCTGGGTGATCACTCTCATGTGAAGATTGTTGGTTGTGGAAGAGTCTCTATCAAATTCCCTGATGATCAAGTGAAGGGATCTCTGGGGTTATGCACATCCCAAGCTCAGCATGGAACCTACTTTCTCTAAGTTGTTTGAATCATGTAGGTTGTCTTTTCAAAAGAAGGATGCAGATGACTAGAGAAGCAATGGTGCTTGCTAAGAGTATTAGGGGAGGTACTCTATTTCAGCTGGAGGCATGCATTGCACAATGCAATAGTTCTTCTGACTCAAGGAAGAGGGTAGAAGTCACTTCATCCCCACCATCTGAATGAGCAGTGAAGTAATCTGTTGTTTCTAGTCTTGATGGTTGTAATCATGCATTAGAAGTTAAACTTCCTGCTAAAAGGACAATGTTATGGCATAAGAGATTTGGCCACATTGGTGAGAAGGGTCTACGTACCCTAAAAAATAACAACCTCGTTGATGGGTTAGATGATTGTAATCTTGAGTTTGACTTTTGTGAACATTGCATTTATGGAAAACAAAACCATGTTCAGTTTTACTCAAGCTCTCATAAGTCTTCTGGTGTGTTGGACCTTATTCATTCTGATGTGTTTGGTCCTATTAATGTTCCTTCGTTATCAAAATCTATATACTTTGTATCTTTTATAGATGATTATAGTGGAAGGACATGGATTTATTTTCTCAGAAGCAAATCTAAAGTCTATAGAAAGTTTAAGGAGTTTAAGGCCTTTGCTGAAAATCAGACTAGTAAAAAGATTAAATGTTTGAGAACTGACAATGGTGGTGAGTTTTGTTCTACAGAATTTGATAAGTATTACAAGGATCTTGGGATTGAAAGACATAAGACAACTCCATACACCCTGCAAAAAAATGGAGTTGCGGAGAGTATGAACAGGACACTGATGGAGAAGGCTAGGAGTATGCTTAGTGGAGCTAATCTAGAACAAAAGTTTTGGGTTGACGCTATTGCCACTACTTGCTATCTGGTGAATAGATCTCCTACATCAGCTCTTGTTGGAAAGATACCCATGGAGGTGTGGTCTAGTAGAAAGCCTTCAATAAGGCATCTTCATGTTTTTGGTTGTGAGGCATATGCACGTGTCTAGGAAGAAGCGGTCAAAGTTGGAGAACAAGGTTGTTAAGTGTATCTTCATTGGCTATGGTATTGGTGTGAAAGGATACAAGATTTGGGATCCCGTGGCTGAAAAAGTGTTATATATCAGAAGTGTCATCTTCAGAGAGCTTACACCTTCTTCCACTATTTTTCAACCAGAAGAAATAGTAAAGAAAGAGGATGTTGTTCAGTTTCCTGCTACTCCTGAGAAGACTGAACAGAAAGACAATGTTGGACCTAAAGATGAGGAGAGCTTTGGTAGCTCTGAAAGCTTAGATGAAGAAGCTAAACCTCAACCTCAGCCTCTGAGGAGGTCTACATGGATAAGAAAGCAACCTAAAAGGTTTGGTTTTACATTGCTTGATTCTAGTTGTGCTTATGCTTTAATCACTAACAGTGATGAACCTAGAACTATGTCAGAGGCTTTGGATATGAAAGATGCAGGTTCCTGGAAGGAGGCCATGGAGGAAGAAATGACTTCTTTGGAAAAGAATTAAACTTGGGACTTGGTGCCTTTGCCTCCTAGATGGAAACCCATTGGATGAAAATGGTTGTTCAAGAAGAAAATTGGTGCAGATGGTAGTGTTGAGACGTATAAGGCTAGATTGGTTGCAAAGGGGTATTCACAAGTGGAGGGTATAGATTATGGTGAGATCTTCTCTCCCATTGCAAAACTGACATCCATTCAATTCTTGTTGTCTCTCGCAGCAGCTTATGACTTGGAGCTAGAACAGATGGATGTGAAGACATCTTTCCTTCATGGTGACTTGGAGGAAGAAATCTACATGTCACAGCCAGAGCATTACATGGTGAAAGGTAAAGAAAATTTGGTTTGCAAACTTAAAAAAGCCTTTTTATGGTTTGAAGCAATCCCCTAGGAGATGGTACTTGAAGTTTGATGCCTTTATGTTGTCAATTGGATTTGTGAGATCAAAATCGGATCACCGTGTGTATTATAAGTTTGATGGTGATTGTATTCTCATTGTTGCACCGTATGTTGATGATATGTTGCTCATTGGGAAGGGTAAGAATATGATTTATGATTTTAAGTCTTAGTTGTTAGCTCAGTTTGAAATGGAAGATTTAGGGGCAGCCAGCTACATTCTAGGAATGGAAATCAGAAGAGATAGAACTAATAGAAAACTTTGGTTAAGCCAGAGTAAGTATGTGAAGACCGTGTTCGACAGATTCAGCATGGCAGATTGTAGACCATTGTGTGTTCCTATTTCTTTGGGGACAAAGTTGTCTATTGAGGATTGTCCAAAATCTCCTAGTGAGGTGGAGGACATGAGCAGAGTACCTTATGCTAGTGTTGTTGGTAGTTTGATGTATGCTATGGTTTGCACAAGACCAGACATTGCCCAAGTAGTGGGAGTCCTTAGTCGATTTATGGCTAATCCTGGACGGGTTCATTGGGATGCAGTTAAGCGAGTGTTCAGATATTTGAGGGGTACTTCTAAGTATTCCATTTTCTATCATGGTAATGTTTCAGGACCTCCGCATTCTATTGATATTCGTGGATTTGTGGATTTAGATTGGGCAGGTGACATTGACAACATGAGATCCACCAGTGCTTATGTGTTTACACTGTTTAGTGGTGCTATTAGTTGGATGAGTAAGTGACAACCTATTGTTGCTTTGTCTATGATAGAAGATGAATATATGGAAGCAACTCATGCTTGTAAGGAAGCCATTTGGCTTAAGAGATTGTGTTTAGATATTGGTGTTGATGTAGGTCAAATCACGATTAGTTGTGATAGTCAGAGTGCAATTGGCCTTGCGAAGAATCTAACTTTCCATGTTAGAACCAAATACATTGATGTTTAGTTTCACTTTGTGAAAGACATGGTTGACGATGGAAAGGTAAATTTGGAGATGGTAGATACTTTGAAGAATGTTGCAGATGCATTGATGAAACCAATGAGCATAGAGAAGTTCAGATGGTGTTCAGAGTCTATGGGCCTCTCGGCCTACAGCAGTTAAATCATATTTTTCTATTGGCTCTTACAAGGTGTTTGACAAGTGGGAGAATGTTGGGAATTAAGGTGTCTCAACCTTGGTAATTCTCTGCATTTGTAATGTTTGCATTTATTATTTAATTGCCTATGTTGTAAATATTTGGAAATTCCATATTGTCATGTTGTGGGATGTGGCATGGTGATGTGTCAATCCTACATGGATTATGACAACTTGTATTTTTTGTCCTCACATGAGGAGATAGGCATCCCACATAGTGGTAGGAATATTCTACCATGTGTCAACATCTTCCGTGTTGCGTAAGGAATGTTTGACCGAAACGGTTATGACAGATTCCTATGACGAATTTATGACATGTAAGAGTCAGAAATAGAAGGTTGTAAGATAGGTGATGACATGTGTCATGAGGCATCTTTGAATAAGGCATATTTGGGTGCCCCAAGGTGGAATATGACATATTGTAAGAGAATATGCTATTTATAGTTTGTGTATGACAGATTCTCTTATAGTTGTAAGTTGTAACCACTATGACAGATTCTATGACGGTCGTAAGTGTCGTAAGAGCATCTGTCATAGTCCATTTTGGAAATAGGTGACCTCATTGGAATGGCAGCTATGGACAAGTGTCAGGCACATTCTACAATGTTGACCAAGTGTCCTTGGGTGTGGGTTTTGGTCCATGGAGCCATGTTGGATGCCCATTCCAAGAAAGGTCCAATATTGCCTTGTATTTCCTATTTAAATAGGTGCTTGGAGATGGAGTTTGGATCACAGGTTTACAGGTACTATTATGCTACCAGATTGACTCTAGACATGAGTGTCAAAGACCATTGAAGCTTGCATTGCAAGTGTATTGTAAACAACTTTCAGATTTGTTAATACATTGTGTTGGTTCTTTCTCTCTGAATCGGCAGAGGGTTTGCCAGTTCCAATGCACAGGTAGATTCGGCCAACAAATACAGGAGGTTGCATGAGCTACCTCCCCTTCACTTCTGGTTCTGCCACACCAAGGGGGGTATCCCTATAGCTAAAGATTTGACTTTGACTCACCCAATGACAGAAACATTTAGCTTTACAACAACAGGTAGAATACTCTCATTTTAGGACCAAGATTTACATGATAAATCATAGGGTTGGCAGTGTTCTTGGACATATCTAACTGGTTGAGGATGAGAGTATGCAGGGGTCCTATTCCTACTCCTAAAACTAATAGGTTAAATCTTTGAAAGGATTTGTTTTGATGTTTTAGATGCAAGACAAGGGGTTTTGGATCATAACTACTACACAAGAAGCAGACCAGTGCTTATCTCAGGGCAAGGAGTCAACTAGACATATACAAGTGAATAATTTGCACCAGCATTCAAGTTTCAAGGGGTCAGAACTGGTATTTTCCTTACAAACACCACCCAAGACTGAGTATTTAGCTGCCTCTACTTACAAATATCCCAGCTTACATACATTCTTCTTCATACTTAACCTAAAATAGTTTAATCCACTTCTTGAATGGAAGTTAGAGATCAAGCATGCAATACAACAAATCTATATCCTAGAATCTAAGAAACCCTTAGCAACTAGATTCAAAAGAAGGGATGCATACAGCCATGGAGACAAATAGCTAAACACATGCAAAGAAACATTTTTCATGTAAACACAACATGAAACTGAACATATGTTCAAGGTGCATTCAAATGCAACTCATAAACTCACAAAAGAGATAGAACAACCAAGAAATGCTTTGTTTTTGTTATTTTTTCAAAAAAATTGCCCAAGTCTTCAACAACCACTAAAATGAGTAACACAATT
This sequence comes from Cunninghamia lanceolata, assembly GCA_027924645.1. Lineage (NCBI taxonomy): Eukaryota > Viridiplantae > Streptophyta > Pinopsida > Cupressales > Cupressaceae > Cunninghamia > Cunninghamia lanceolata. Next base: position 2,271,931 of record BSBN01001965.1, on the reverse strand, counting down.
CACTATATAGCAAGAATGTGTACTCAACAATAATTACACTTGTCATCTTAAAATGCCACCAGATACACTGCACCATGAAAATGGTGCTAGGAACACTAAATGCAGCTATGAGAAGAAGAGGAAAGGGTGGTTGAAGTCGGGATATACACCACCACCTAAAGATTTTTGCCTTTAAGATGGTAGTTGGCCTATCAATCCATTGACCCATACCTCTGCAATTCTATCATAATGTCTGACCTACCCATTTTCTAGAAGTGCAGCAGTTGCGTGCTCTGAAGTTTCTTTCCATTTGAAATGTAACAGTGGACACATACAAATCTCTCCCTGTTCTTGAAAGTTTGAATGATGGCCGTTGATTTCCTTCCTCCTACCAAGATCTATGGCTTCAAATCACACTGACTAGTCCTTAACCAATGAAAACACACCACGCAGATAGTTTTTGTTGTTTTGACTTTCCGCAGCGCAAACATACATTTTTCCTTTTCGCCTGTTTTGCCTTTCCGCCCACAACACATTCAAACTTTTGTATATGCAGTTGTATATACATACAACTGCCTTGGGACATGTGGTAGCTGCTGAGTGTTCCTCCATCTCTATGTATTTGCATGTTCATCGGCCGTCAGAAAGACCCTAGAAGTGTCCACCAATATGCATTGTCCTGCCGACGAGCCATTGTATCCACTCTTGCTTTATGTTGTTGTATATATACAATCACCTGCATACAAAGGTGTGGACCCCAAATATTTATGAAACAAATTTGAAAGCACCATCAGGTCCAGGCTTTGTATCTTACCCTTGGTATATCGCTTTGTATATCGCATTTACAACATGCAATTTACAACCCATAGACTTCATCACTTTGAATCGGCCTTTGTATTGCTCCTGACATGTAGCACCACTTGGTTGGTCACTGAGTTGAGCCTGGGAACCATTGCTAAGCAATGCATCCCCCCTATCAGCAATCAGAGAAATATTGGGTTGAGCTACCGATGATTATTGTCACACTGAAAATCCCCTTGCATATGCCTTTGTATATGCATGTATCTGAGATACAATCGACCATGCATATAGTGCAGAACTTAAAGGAGACTATCAACTAGAATGAAACCTTAGAATAGGTCCAACTTGTATCTTATCCTTTTGTATATTGGCATATACAAGCACTTCATTATACAAGCCGCGGACCCCAACATGACTATTCACTACATTTGATTCTCCAGTTGGGTTCGCCTTGTATATCCTCCCTTGTATATCGCATATACAACTGCGAATATACAAGCACAACATACATACAATCGGACCTCTGCCTTTATCAACTAGAATGTATATTCATTTTAGGTTTGGGCTTTGCATCTTAGGATTGTATATTCCCTTGTATGTTTGATTGCATGCACAAACATACAATCGCATACGTACAATTGGTGGACCCCACCCTTTGGTTCTTGCCTTGCATGTATCCTTTGTATCTTCATCGGCTAGTCGAAGAAACCTTGGACTCGGCCACCGATGTGCATTGTCTCGCCGACATACATTTTGTATCTTTTGCCTTATATATGCATCAGCCCATCAGAGAGAGCTTGCACAGAGCTGCCGATGCACTGTGTCACACCGATAGAACCTTTGCATGTCTGCCTTTGCATCTACCCATTTTATATTTTCCTTTGCGTATTGACCTTGCATATCTGCCTTGTATATTCGAACATACAAACTCATATACATGCAACCTTTTACATACAAGCACAGAATATTCTAGGAATCTGTGATATACAACCACCTTTGCATGCTCAGAAATGTACATACAAGCCCTATATGCATACAACGATGCATACAACCATTTTTTGCACTTTTTTGAAGCCGATTGAATTTCTTTTGGGCCCGCCAATGTACATTCACGCTTGCACATTCAAATGTACATACAAATAGTGATGCATATACAAAGATACATACGAGCAACTACATAGGCCAAACAACTTAGAATTTTTTGGGTTTTTTCTGAAAAGGCTTACAGATGAATATTTTAAACCCAAAATTTAGGTGGGCACCACCATTGGCTCTGTTTGGGGATGTATACCTCTTGCAGGCATGACAAGAACTCCAGAACTCTGGGATGCACACTGAGTTCCTTATCCATTGGGCTACAAAGTAAAAACTGCACCGACTTGCATCACAAATCATATTTTGAAATATACTATTTTGGCGGCCCTGGGCAACCAAAAATGAAAAACCATAATCTTCTCCTGCCAAATGCCCAATTTGGATCTAAATGACCCCAACCACAACTAAAAACATCAACATAATTCTCCCACAGGTTGATCTTGTCAATTACATACTTCACCATTTCTGAAAGCTTGCCTCTGTCATTGTTACCTCTATCATTTTAGATTTCAAAATCCAACATACAGCCATACACACTATAAAATTTTTCAGCATTAAGCAATGTATGTATGTTATATCCCTCTATCAGTATATCATATTGCATTTGGTGTTCTTAACTATCTACCTGGCTATTGTACATTACTAGGCACTCATCCAGCTGATCAAAAAATTGAAGACATTCAAAATATATGAGACTTTCAATGTCATTCATATCATTTGTTGACATTGAAAACAAAACTTGATCCACACACCCATAGTTGCATACATCTGGAACAACTGATGTTGAACATTCATTATCCATAGTTTACATATCCATATTATCTTATCAAGAGTTGAAGATCTCTGATTCTAGTTCATATGTCTCTTCTTCACAAACTGATGCAACATCCAGGTTAGTCATCTCTTCATATTCATCATCATCTCCAAAAGAGGGTTAATTCTGCACCAATGAAGGTCATGACTCACAATGTTCAATGCATCTAAAGGCTCATCATAAAGGGGATTCATACTCATTACAAAGGTCTCTATTTCTTCCTCATTACTATCAACCTCTTCTTTAGCATTTCCAAATCTAGAGTCATAAGAAGAACAAACCTGATCCATGAACTAATCATGGATATCATCTTTACCATCTGATTGCCCTACATACAAGATCTCTGCTACTTCAACGTACTCTGAAGCTGCACTATCTATATCACTTTCTAGCCCTCTAATGCTTTATGATGAAACTGGAATTGACTCTTGATCCATATGATCACAACTATGCATAACTGGATCATTTAAACATGAACGCTCTTTGCTGAGGACTGGCATGCAAATATTACTTGAAAATTTATCACAATTAGCTTCATTTGCTAGGCAAATTAGGACATCCTCCTCTATGGCAGAGTCATCATTAACTTGGAATGATGCATAAACAGGGATAGCAGGGGTGTGAGTGCTTTGACATTCATTTTCAACATATCAATTATATCTTTCATTAACATTGGGGGACATATGATAGCAGAAATTTGTAGAGAAATAGCCCCTTTGAATTCCATACCTCTAATTGTTTTCAATGTCTTGCAAACTGATGTGCCTGATGTAATGTGGTGGGCTCCTTGGTGTAGGAGCACCTTGGCTTTGATTAAATTGTAATGTTACAACATTGTAATAAGGTTATTTTGAGTCATTATGTGTCTTGGAGACTAGGAGTCTTAAATGTGCAAAATATTGAGTTGCCAATGTAAAATTAGAAAAAATAGAAGTTACAAAAAAAGATAGTTTTTGGGATGGAATATCAAAGGTCATAGGTTTGTTTCCTTTGTTGGAGAAGTTGGAAACTGAGGAGTCAAGCATGAAATTCTTTTAAAAGGCTTTGTAATCTTTGGAGATAGTGTGGGTGATTGAAGTTATGAGTTTGAATAGAGAAAACCACTGTTTTTCTGCATTTATTATCAGAAAATTGCTGTTTCCAATTGTTGTACAGCTCTGTACGGGCAAGGATCCATACCAAATTAGGTTTAAATGAATGCAGGAGCAATCACCCTCCATTTCCTTTTTGTTGCATGCATTTTCGTGTTGTTTTGTGTAAGATATGTCAATTCTTGTAAAAACAGTCAAACCCTGATTTTGGGTGAACAGCAAGCTAAGATAACTGTGTTTCTTCCTTTTTGTCCATTGCATGTTGCTGATCATTAGTGGAAAATGACTATATTAACAATTGCTTTCATATTTGAGAGGTTTTGAATCAAATATCTAAGGTTGATATGAAGAAACAACTAGTTTTATGACTGCATTTTCCTGTCACAGTCCGAAAAGATAGAAATGAAGAACAGTTGAGAGGTTTATACTTAGGGTATGGTAAAATGTTAATGGGAATGGACTTTTTATGGATCCATGAGCATGTGCAGACCTTTTATGATGTGTTACACTCACATGCAAGGCGTGGGAAGTCGTTGAGTTACCCAAACCAATAAGCCCTTGTGTAGGCTAAGCCTATTAGGCCTAATTTGCTCGCTGACAGCGTTTTGTTTAGTAATATCTTCCAAAGTAAGCTATGTTAATCTTTTGGTATGTTGATAACAAGGGTAATGGGTATCTAAAAATCCTTGGACAGTCTTGAATGGAAGTTTACATCAATAGTTATGAGTGACTGTCCTTCAGAGAAGGGCTACAAGGTTTGACAGCCTACTAGTGGTATAGAGGGAGTTTGAGGAATACAGACCTTGGGAATGGATGAAGATCATTGTGTTGGAGTTACTGAAGGGTAAGAAGGCCTTTGATAGTCTTGTGCGGGTTAGAGATGTTGAAAAAAACAAAATGATGCTATGTTGTGGGCTTTGGAATGTGATAAAGATTGTGGATTTGAAGCCTTTGAAATGAACTTTACCTTGATATGAAGTTGAATGATATGTGCCTCTGCATCATATTGGTATCAGAGCTTAGAAGATTCTGAGTGTGTAGATAGAGCACCGAAGGAGGCCATCTACACCAGGATTTTGAGATGAGCATTAGTTTTTGCTATCTGATTCTGTTATGAAGTTTTATGGTTGCAGGTGCAAGTTCACTCACTGCAGTAGGCAGACAGGAAGGTCTATCAAGAGGGCCAGAGGAGAGGGTCCATTTGGTTGTCGCCAAAAGTCTTGGGAAGAGAGGCAAGAGAGGACTCCCAGGTGAGGGATAGGAGTGTTGTTGTAGCAGGAAGGAGTGGACTTCAAATGCACCTTGGAGGCAGCCAGTCAAACTCCATTAATAGGAGTCACAGTTGGAAAGTAAAGAGGAAGTAGAGGAGGCATCAAATCAAGGTTGAAGACATAAAGAGGCAAAAGTCATTTGAAGCAGACCACACAACTCTTGGGACAAGAGTTTTCTTCATGCTAAGGAGTATGGTGCAGGAGGACCTTGGCTTTGATTAAATTGTAATGTTACAACATTGTAATAAGGCTATTTTGAGTCATTATGTGTCTTGGAGACTAGGAGTCTTAAATGTGCAAAATATTGAGTTGCCAATGTAAAATTAGAAAAAATAGAAGTTACAAAAAAAGATAGTTTTTGGGATGGAATATCAAAGGTCATAGGTTTGTTTCCTTTGTTGGAGAAGTTGGAAACTGAGGAGTCAAGCATGAAATTCTTTTAAAAGGCTTTGTAATATTTGGAGATAGTGTGGGTGATTGAAGTTATGAGTTTGAATAGAGAAAACCACTGTTTTTCTGCATTTATTATCAGAAAATTGCTGTTTCCAATTGTTGTACAGCTCTGTACGGGCAAGGATCCATACCAAATTAGGTTTAAATGAATGCAAGAGAAATCACCCTCCATTTCCTTTTTGTTGCATGCATTTTTGTGTTGTTTTGTGTAAGATATGTCAATTCTTGTAAAAACAGTCAAACCCTGATTTTGGGTGAACAGCAAGCTAAGATAACTATGTTTCTTCCTTTTTGTCTATTGCATGTTGCTGATCATTAGTGGAAAATGACTATATTAACAATTGCTTTCATATTTGAGAGGTTTTGAATCAAAGATCTAAGGTTGATATGAAGAAACAACTAGTTTTATGACTGCATTTTCCTGTCATAGTCCAGAAAGACAGAAAAGAAGAACAGTTGAGAGGTTTATACTTAGGGTATGGTAAAATGTTAATGGGAATGGACTTTTTATGGATCCATGAGCATGTGCAGACCTTTTATGATGTGTTACACTCACATGCAAGGCGTGGGAAGTCGTTGAGTTACCCAAACCAATAAGCCCTTGTGCAGGCTAAGCCTATTAGGCCTAATTTGCTTGTTGACAGCCTTTTGTTTAGTAATATCTTCCAAAGTAAGCTATGTTAATCTTTTGGTATGTTGATAAAAAGGGTAATGGGTATCTAAAAATCCTTGGACAGTCTTGAATGGAGGTTTACATCAATAGTTATGAGTGACTGTCCTTCGGAGAAGGGCTACAAGGTTTGACAGCCTACTAGTGGTATAGAGGGAGTTTGAGGAATACAAACCTTGGGAATGGATGAAGATCATTGTGTTGGAGTTACTGAAGGGTAAGAAGGCCTTTGATAGTCTTGTGTGGGTCAGAGATGTTGAAAAAAACAAAATGATGCTATGTTGTGGGCTTTGGAATGTGATAAAGATTGTGGATTTGAAGCCTTTGAAATGAACTTTACCTTGATATGAAGTTGAATGATATGTGCCTCTGCATCTTATCTCTCAATCTATAGCTCATTTTCTTATCAAATGCTCCCAGATAGACCACTAGGCACAATGCATCATTAGGTCTCATGCATTCTGGAATTCTTTTCAATGCCCTCATAAATCTGAGGTTAAAAGCTAGAATTAGCTCTTCCTTTTCAATATGGATATACATGAAATCACTGATAACTGCATATTTAGATATTCTTTCACCATATTGTTCTAGAAATGCAGATTTAAATTCTTGCTAAGAATTGACAGAGTATGCCGGAAGATAGGAGAACCAGTCCCTTACATCTTCATCTAGAGATTGAACAAATAATCTCATAATTACATCTTCATGGTCAACCTCAAAGTCATCTATAACATTTCTAAACTATTGCAAGTGTCTCTCAGTTGATTCATCCTTTACACCACTGAAATTAGGCAAATACTTTCTAATCTGAGATGGAAAAGCATCTGGATAACCACAAATGCCATTAAAATTGATGGACTTATATCTATCAATGCTAAAACTTCTTTTTTTACATGGTTGGGATTGGTTATGATGCATTATTGCATTTGACACCTCACAAGGGTGCATGGGCTGATAATACATCTTTATGTGTTTTTGCCACCCTCTTTTCAACTTAGATTTTCAATCAATGACCTTAGGCCTTTAAAATATAAACTGCTACTTCAGTGTGCCTAAAGTCCTCTAGATGAGTCCTTTCAACAATATTGCATACCTCATTTGAAAATAGAAACTACATTCTTAGAAAATACAAAAGCATACAATCTCTCACCAATATTTCCCTTTTAACCAGTGTTATTTCACCAAATAGGGAATCTTTTAAGACTAATAAAAATACCTAGATATGTTGCAACTGCTGCAAATTCCTTTCCCTGACTGAAAGTATGAAAATTTAACACCTCTTTGTAATCTTTTTTAGGTTCTTTTTGTGTAGAGTCGCCACCTCCTTGGCAAAGGAATGAGCTTCAAATAACATGAAGCTGAAAATTCATTTCTTTCTATCTGGGTCCTCACACAGCAAAGCCACACATATAATTTTCAAGTTCGCTGCAACAAAGCACTTCCAAGTCTGAAACCCCTAACTCAGATGGGGAAAAATAACATTTTTAATCAAGTCCCCAGTGGATTCACCACTTTGTTGGTGACTCGGATAGGCAAAAATAACACTTTTAATCAAGTCCCCAGCACAGTCACCACTTTGTTGGGTCTTTCTCTCTAAATCGGCAGAGCGTTTGCCAGTTCCAATGCATAGGTAGATTCAGCCAACAAATACAGGAGGTTGCATGAGCTGCCTCCCCTTCTCTTCTAGTTCTGCCACACCAAGGGGGGTATCCCTATAGCTAAAGATTTGACTTTGACTAGCCCAATGATAGAAAGATTTAGCTTACAACAACAGGCAGAATACTCTCATTTTAGGACCAAGATTTGCATGATAAATCACAAGGTTAGCAGTGTTCTTAGACATATCTAACTGGTTGAGGATGAGAGTATGCAGGGGTCCTATTCCTACTCCTAAAACTAATAGGTTGAATCTTTGAAATGATTTGTTTTGATGTTTTGGATCATAACTACTACACAAGAAGCAGACCAGTGCTTATCTTAGGGCAAGGAGTTAACTAGACGTATACAAGTGAACGATTTGCATTGGCATTCAAGTTTCAAGGGGTCAGAACTGGTATTTGCCTTAAAAACACCACCCAAGACTGAGTATTTAGCTACCTCTACTTACAAATATCCCAGCTGACATACATTCTTCTTCATACTTAACCTAAAATAGTTTAATCCACTCCTTGAATGGAAGTTAGAGATCAAGCATGCAATACAACAAATCTGTATCCTAGAATCTAAGAAACCCTTAGCAACCAAATTCAAAAGAAGGGATGCATACAGCCATGGAGACAAACAGTTAAACACATGCAAATAAGTATTTTTCATATAAACACAACATGAAACTAAACATATGTGCAAGGTGCATTCAAATGCAACTCATAAACTCACAAAAGAGATAGAACAGCCAAGAAATGCTCTGTTTTCATTATTTTTTCCAAAACATTGCCCAAGTCTTCAACAACCATTAAAATGAGTAACACAGTTTGCTATATAGCAAGAATGTGTACTTGGCAATAATTACACTTGTCATCTCAAAATGCTACCAGATACACTGCACCATGAAAATGGCACCAGGAACACTAAATGCAGTCGTGAGAAGAAGAGGAAAGGGTGGTTGAAGTCAGGATATGCACTGCTGCCTGAAGATTTTTTCCTTTAAGATGGTAGTTGGCCTATCAATCCATTGACCCATACCTCTACAATTATGTCATAATGGCCGACCTACCCATTTTCTAGAATCGCAACGGTTGCGTGCTCTGAAGTTTCTTTCCATTTGAAATGTAATAGTGAACACATACAAATCTCTCCCTGTTCTTCAAAGTTTGAATGATGACCATTAATTTCTTTCCTCCCATCGAGATCTATGGCTTCAAATCATGCTAACTGGTCTGTTGATGATTGTTTTGATGCAATCATAACAATAAGTTAAAATTCACATATAATGAACTGTAACTATACTTGAAAGATAAGAAGGAATCATTTGAGATTCAACTAATCCCAAGTCTACAATGGTTCGGTTGGTCAAGTTCAGTTGGTCAATGTGAAGCTGTAATGTTCAAGGGGCCTTACGTAGTTTAGGTTTGTTTGGTGGTTTACTGGACTAAGAATATGCAAAAAGGTCATGAGATATGTCAATACTTTTCATTCCTTTGCATAAAAGTGTTACTGTGCTGCAAGTTTTAGATGGTTTTCTTGAATTTTTGCAGCTTTCTTCTTTATCTATTTATGAAAACTGTCTACTTATAGCTCTGTTATGCATGCTTCTTCAAATTTGAGACAATTTCCTTTAGATTTCTACGTTTTCAGCTAAATATTTCAGATGGGTTGGGAAAAGTTAGAAAGATCTAATCTATACCTCATTTAATCTACCGAAGGATCTAATTGTTTCTGTTATGCACTATGTAAATACCACAGTAATTTGATCAAATCCACAGTAAAAACCTTAAATGTAAGTTCTGAGCACTTTCACAAACATACATTTAAAATTGCAAGCTCTCAAAGAAGATATTTCAAAACACAAAGAAGAGCAGGAGAACACTCAGAAGATAGATGCAGAACTCCAGATTCTATTGTATTAGAAACGAATAGTCATACACGATTTACAATGTAGGAATGACTCTTAGTTTCATTGATCATACTACAGAGAACTTACAAGCTTTACAGATACAGTAAGGCAGCCAGAGATTCCACGCGCACCTTACTGCAGACAAATAGGTGACCTCCTTCTTCTACTTCTAAACTATGCTAACTTGCTGTATGTTCCTAAAAGAAAAATCCTGTTGTAGCCCCTGTTGTTTTCCTAAAATCCCTGTTGTAAAGTATTACAGTGTAGAGAGGCACAATATAAAGACATTCTGATTGTCCTCACTACAGCAGAAACCTAACTAAACCCCTGGTTCAAACCCCTGGTTACAGCAATAAATACAGGTGAACCAGCTCTTCAAAATATCTCTGAGTAGTGTCAAATCTGGGCGAAATATTGCCCCTTCTGAGAAGTTCCGGCAGCTGGTTAATAACTTCTGTTTGTCTTTTGTAGTAATACTCTCAGCTGCAACCTTGTTCTTTACTTGAATGGCCTTGACTTTTTCGCACTTCGTCTTTATCTTCCTACTCCTGAGATCAGATTTCCTTCCTCCATGAGGTCACTGTGTTGACTTTCCAGCTGCTTCCTCAACTGCAAGCCTGCAAGACAAGACAAGCAATAAGTATTTCATTTATCACATAAACAGCAGGAAATTAAAATAATCGTTTAAATCCAGGTGACTGCGCAAAATCATGGAAATCAGGTTCAAAATACTCTTAAAACGCGTTCAAAACGCATTCAGACCGCTCAAAACCCATCGGGTCAACCATCGCTGACCGAAAAAATGCTACAGGCGCCAAAAAATGGTTTAAAACTCCACCGCTTCATTTCCCGCCCATCGGCATGACTATCGCTATCGGCGTGTCAAAAAACATGTTGGCCGATATTCACTTCATCTGCATGATATTCTTGGAAATATGATGCTCTCCCTTCCGAAGGTCCAGATGACATCATCAGGATGTTTCACTTCTGTATATTGGGGAAAAGAACAACATCATCATCATCATCATGTTGAAGGAGAATAGGAGGATATGGAATATGATCCTGCTACTGAGGAAAGGAAAATGATGGTGATGTCATCATCATATTCGGGCTTCATTAAAATGCAAAAGATGATGTCATCATCATGTTCAGTTAAGATCAGGGGATAATTGTAATATCGGGTCACCTAAGGAGCATGATCAGGATGATGAATGTAATATGACCCCTTTGCGGCCAAGGCAACCCTCTCGAAAGATCAGGATGATGATGATCATTAGGATATTTGGGGCTTTTGTCGAACTTAGAATAAGACGTCATCATCATATTCACGAACCGGATCATGTTTTGGAAAATATCCTGCCGAAGGGAAATGTGATGATGATGATCATCAGGATATTTGCTTCTTCGTTTATCAGATCGGGATGACGTCATCATGATATCCGGAGCCTTTGTTAAAATTAGAACATGACGTCATCAGGATGTTTCGCTAACCGGATCATGTTTTGGAAAATATCCTGCCGAAGGGAAATGTGATGATGATGATCATCAGGATATTTGCAAAAGGTCATATTTCTCGGCAGGAGGACTTCACGAAATATCGGGTAGACAAACAAGATCATGATGATCTTGACAATATGACAGGATAAAAAATATGACGATCCTCCTCATCGAATTATCATGATGAGGTCTCCATCATTTTCCATCTTCGAAGCATGAAGATGAGTTGAGGTCATCATCAGGTTAGCACTAGGGTGATATTTAAAATATGATCATGCAAAAGGAGATCAGGAGGATATGATGACGTCATCATCATCTTAGCGAATTTTAGCAAATATGACCCTCTTGTGAAAGATCAGGATGATGACCCTCCGATAGGATTTTGGCATGCGCATACAAATTATGCAGATGGTGGATTTTCTAAGTCAGGGTGATATTGTAATATCAGCATGATATTATAATATCAAGTAATGTTAAAATATCAGCATGATGCTCGCGATACAAAAGACCGCTCGACGGGGAAAACTTACTATGACTTAAAGTTGACGTCTAGATATTTGAACCTCAGGATATTATCGGAGGGGCGTTTCAAATATGATGATGATGTTCTTCATACAGCAAAACCGAGTTTATAAAATATGACCCTCCTAAAATCATGATGCTCACGATGCGCATAAGGTCATTTGACGGGTAAAGGGCACTATCACCTAAGATTGACGTCCGGATATTTCGACTGCATGATTTTATCAGGTGATAGATCAAGATCATGATGACCTTGACAACATGAAAAAAATATGATGATCACTTGCGATTATCAGGTTTGACCAAAACTTTGACTGCTCATAACTCCCTCATATGGACGAATTTTCAGGTGAAGTAAAAGGCAAACCTGCATGGAATTTCAAGCTCTTTCTAAATATGAGGTCACAGAAACAAAATATGAACTTTGACAAACTGACCTCATGATGATGACCAACCTCATCCTGACCTTCATGATGATGATGCACCTGACTCATTTTTACCAAACCGCCAGAAAGCAGACAAACACAAGCAGAAGCAAAAAGCAAAACATCAGCAGGGGTCCCCATTTTGCTAAGGAGCATAATGGGGCGTGTTGTGAACATCACAACAACTAGCAACCAAAACAAAACAATTAAATTCAGAGTGTTCAAGGAAACTAGATGAAATGAACTCATAACTTCCAACTATCTTTCCTGCAAATTACTATTCAGCTTGAGACTCAAAGTATTCAATAAAGATGCATGAATTTCCATTTTTAGTTTAGTTGTGTGCACGTGATTAATTATCCTCATCTTGAAGATCGGTTGAACAAACTAGTGACTGACACTAGCCTACGTAGGTGAGGATATTCCCTCATAGCCGACCGGATAGAGCCTTGCTGCCAGCGAGCGTCGATAGCCCCGGCAAGGTTATCGTTACAATTCTCCTAAGTAGAGCCCCACTGCCAGCGAGCGTCCATAGCCCCGGTAGAGTTACTTAGATGGCTTAATCTAGATTTTCAGTATAATCCGCTTTATTTATTTATTTATTTATTTTTTTGTTTTCTAATTTTGAAAGATTTCATAAGATATAGCAATCTGTAACTTCATGATGCAAGGAGTGGACACTTGCTGAAATTAAGCTGAGAATTGTAATGGTAGCAAGGGTGACCTCTGATTTTTCACCTAATATCTACACTGGTAAGTTCAACAAACCCAAGGATTTTAGGTGTGTCATCGTGAGAAACCTGCTTCGAATTCTCAATCACATTTATTGAATACAAAACTTCAGAAGGTGAACAACTCTCTACATTCATGACAGTGACAAATTATGTGTAAATTGCAAATGGTTAACCTGAATATCCTAAATTTTATACTGTTTTGAATGGTTGCTAGTTTTGCTCCTTAATACTCTAAAGTAAAATAAAGATCCCTGCTGAGGAGACAACAAACAAACCAAACAAACAGGCTGTACAAACAACACAACAAAAGAAAAAACTGTACAAACAGAAAGAAACAAAAAGCAAAAACAAACAGAGGACAAGCTATACAAACAGCCAACCCAAAAGAAAACAGCAGAAGAAGAACTGTACATTATCTACAGCACTTTACATTAAGAAAAAGGGACTGCCCCCCCTTTTACCTCAAGCCTGCAAGTAGTGTTTCAAATGCTGGCCATTAACTGGTAATGGCATATCTTCTCTAGTCAAGGTCTTAAGTCTAAAGGTGTTATCTCCTATTATTTCTGAGATTTGTAATGGACCCAGCCATAATTTATCGAATTTTCCATGGCTTCCTTTCTTTTCATGTGCTTTGTCCCAGCACAACACTAAGTCTGATATCCTAAATGTCTTGACTCTTGCTCTTTTGTCAAACCACCTCTTAACAACCACTTGGTGTTTGGCAAACTTCTCGAGGGCTTGACCTCTTTTCTCCTCTAGTTGTAACATTTGCACTATTCTGGCTTCCCTATTGTTATCAAAGCCTAGATATTCATTAGCAAACTTCCAGGTTGGTATTTTCAGATTAACCGGAAGTATGGGATCAGTCCCATAAACTAAGTGATAAGGTGTGCTACCTAAAGCCGTTTTAAACTTGGTCCTGTCTACCCATAATGCATATCTTAACAGGGTATTCCACTCTCTAGGACTTTTGGCAATTAACCTCTTGATTATGTCTAATAAAATTTTGTTTGTTGATTCAGCCAGTCCATTACCTTGAGGGTAATAATTCGAAGAAAACCTTAGAATAATCCCATATTCAAATGCCCATTTAGAAAATTTTAAAGAAGAGAAAGCAGGGCCGTTATCACATACCAATGAATAGGGCGTTCCAAACTTGGTGATAATGTTTTCTTCAAGGAACTTGATAACTACCTCAGTTGTGGAAAACTTGCAGCAGGTGGCCTCAGTCCACCTTGTACAATAGTCCGTTACCGTCAATATAAATTTGTGTCCTGTAGAAGATGGGGGATTGATAACTCCGATAAAATCCAAGCCCCACTGTGCAAACGGTCTGGATTCGATCACAGGTTGCAGTGGATTGGCCAAATTTCTCCCTTTGTCTGCTGCAGTCTGACAGGTGTGGCAACTTCTGATGTGACTCTTAGTATCTTTGAACATAGTGGGCCAGTAATAGCCCGCTCTCAGTATTTTGTGTGTTGTAGCTAAATGGGAACCATGACCGGTTCCGTACTTGTCATGTAGTTCTGTCAACACTCTATCAGCTTCAGTTCTGTTTATGCATCTCAGGTAAATTCCATCATGGTTCTTCCTTAATAGAAGACCTCCTTGCACCATATAATTCTGTGCCTTAATCTTCAAAGCTCTCCTCTGAGAAGCCTTCATCTTGCTTGGGTACTTTCCAGCTATCAGGAAGGTGCTTAAATCATCGTACCAGCCTGATGCGTCTTGGGAATTCAATACATATTGTTGTTTTATCAGATTTGGATCCATGTTTGCTATTGTCTGCACCAACGCCTGCCCTCTGACCAGCTTTGCGGGAATGATCTCCATGTCAAATTCTTGCAGTGTGGTGATCCATTTGGCTCTTTTTTCTCTGGGCTCGTTTTGCATCAGCAACATTTTTACTGCTGCGTCTGGTACTATGGCTTTAATCTGGCTGCGCAGAATATAGTGTCTAAATTTTTTCACAGCCTTTACTAATGCGAATGCCTGTCTTTCGATATCTAGATATCTCAGCTGTGCATCCTTCAGAGGCGCACTCATAAATGCTATGGGCCTCTCTTCATTATTTTCACCTTTCTGTGTCAAGGCAGCCGCGACAGAATGAGAAGATGCAAAGGAGTAGATGTAAAACGGGCTTGTGTAGTCTGGACTTGCCAATACAGGGGCATTAGAAATTGCCTCCTTGATATCTTCGAATGCGGCTTTGGCCACTGGCGTCCATTCCATCTGTGCATCTTTCTTTAACATAGCATTCAACGGCTGCACGATCTCTGCAAAACCTATTATAAACTTCCGAACAAAGTTAATTTTACCAAAAAATGATTTCAATTCTTTCCTACTGTTTGGTATTTGCAAATTTTTTATGGATTCTATTCTATCCGGATCAATTGAAATTCCATTTTCAGAAATGACATGGCCTAATAATTTACCTTCAGTTACGCCAAATATACATTTCTTAGGATTAAGGGAAATCCCATACCTTTCACATCGCTGGAGTACTTTTCTGAGGTCTTCAGCATGGGTGGATGCATCCTTGGAATATACAGTTAAATCATCCATATACACAACAATGCATTTACCTGATAATCCACGGAATGCAACGTCCATGGCCCTCTGAAAAGTGGCACCTGCATTAATTAGACCAAAAGGCATTCTTCTATACGCATAATTTCCCCATTTGCAAGTGAAGGTGGTTTTTAGTCTATCTTCTCTATCAATTAAGACCTGGTTATAACCTGAAAAACCATCTAAAAAAGACATCATCTTTGCACCATTTACTGCTTGCAGTACTTCGTCTATTGGGGGCAAAGGATAATTATCCTTTTCAGAAGCCTTGTTTAAATTTCTAAAGTCTACGCACAACCTGATGTCTCCGTTTTTCTTCCTCGCTGGTACTAAGTTAGCTACCCAGACAGAATGTCTGACTGGAAAAATTATTCCAGCGGACAGTAATTTTTTAACTTCCTCAAAGATTAAAGGCTCTAGAATGGCATTTACAGGCCTCTGTTTCTGCCTAAATGGTTTGACTTCTTTTCTTAAAGGTATTATGTGAGTTATGATGGACTCATCAAATGTTTTCAAGTCTTCATAAGTCCATGCTATGACATGTTTATATTTTTTCAGAACGTCCAGAACCTCTTTTCTGATTTTCTCAGAGCAAGCTTTCCCAATTAGTACATTTTGCGGATTTAGCTCAGTCCCTAAGTTATGTAAATCACACCTACCCCCTTCTGTTTTGGGTAAGTCTTTATGTCTTATTACTCCGTCGAAGTCAAAGATGTGTTCTAATTCAATTACTCCTTTTGGCAAGAAGTTGCTCTTTAAGTTGATCATATCTTCTTCGTCCCATGTTACTTCAGGCCTTTCTTGTTCATCAATGATTTGGGCCTCAAATGCCTCATGACAAGTCAGAAAATTAATGATTTGTTGATCCTCTCCAAATACCTGAAAGTGTGTAACGTTGTCTGGTATACTGGGCACGTTAACTAGCTCAACAGCAAATCGTCTTAATCCTGACAGTGTCAATGGTTCTAATGTACTAGCAGCAACTGCTAATGCATCTGGCCTGTGGTTCAACTCTCTAGGAATGTGCTCTATGTTAAAAGCATCAAACGAATCCATTAAACTCCATACTCTATGTCTGTAACTAATCATTTTCTTATAATTGCAGGCATATAGTTTCCTCACTTGTCTGACTACTAATTCAGAGTCTGAAAATACTCTGATGGTTTTTACCCCTTTCTTGATGGCCATGACAAGTCCTAAAATTAGGGCCTCATATTCAGCAATATTGTTAGTGCAGGAAAATTGTAATCTATATGCTGCCAAATGTGATTTACCTTGAGGATTTATGAGTTCAATACCCGCACCTGCGCCCTGTTTTGATTTGGACCCATCACATTTTAACGTCCACATGCCATCTTTACTTTTCTGATCTTTTACCTTGGCATACTTTGTCCCTTTTATTGCCTGTGGGGTGTTATCTTGTTTATTCATGGGTTTTTCCGTTTGGTTATCTTGCATATGTGTGTTTTTAGTTTGCAACTCAGAAAGATAACTACCCTCGTCCTCTATTTCTTTCCCTAAATCTGGAATCAAGGCATCTATATTATCCTGAACATATCTCTGTGTCGGATCAGGATTCTCATTTTTCTCTTGTGACTCTACCCTCCCTATGCACTTTTTGTATTCATATTCAATGATATCTTTGCATATTTCACAATTCTCCTCAGAATGTTGCCTATCATGGACTCTACACCTATTTTTATATAACTTACATTGGACTGGGAGATTGTGTGTAATGCACTCTTCCACCTCTCGTCTAATGGCACGACCAAATTTGTCTATTGCATTATTTTCTTCATCTGAAGAATTTCCGTCAGACTCAATGAATAGTGCCGTTCTATTGCTGACACACTTCTTTCTAATGTTTAACATCATAATCTCTTCAATCTGCATCCCATTGTTGGTAATTCTATAGACACCTGGTTCAACAGCAGCATATAATATTTCATTATTTCGATTATACTCTGTTATCATATGTTTCATTCTGGGCTCTGCCTCTATTCTGATCTGGTTTGGGATGCCTCTCCATGGTAACCACATGTGTGAAAAGTCAGTAGCCATATATCCGTTTAATGTCTTGGACCAATCCCTACTTAGCAACATTCCATAATTTACGGGTATATCCACTACTTGAATGTCAATGATTTGGCTTACCCTAGGGTCTGAAGCTAATTGCACTTGAATGTTCATGAGTTCTCCTATCACGCTAACCTCGGTCTTATCTAATTGCGTGACAACCTTGGCAGATTTGGTGGGAGTCAGCCCGAGAGTTTTACATATTCCTAAGGGCATTACGTTGGCTGAAGCACCAGAATCTACCATGCAATTGTGTATATTCTTCCCAGACAACCTAACAGTTAACAAGAAAGGTTGAGTATCCCTCTTATCCGCATGTATTACCACATTTGTATTGGAAGGCTGCTCAACTTTCTTACCTTTCTCCTTAGGTGGTGAATCACTATTAGGAATAGTTATATCAGCAGACACCTTGTTTGTTATGGATGTATCCAGGGATTTTAAAAAAGCATTTCTGATCCCTGGGGTCTTCAATAATTCATTTAGAGGTATACTGACCTTAATTTTCTTTATTTCCTCTGATAAGTAATTCATTAATCTTGTTGTCTCTATTGCTTCTGTCTTACTTGTTTGATCCTTTTGCACTGTTGTTCCATTATTTGTGTGCTGACTAGCTTTGAGTGTGGCAGGATTGTTGCTAGCATTCTGATCTGGGGGTGTATTGATGTTATTCGGGGGAGTGGAAGTGGTGAAAGGTCCTCCCGGCCTAGGGTTGTTCCTCAAATTGTAGGTGTGGCTTTTATTTGTTTGTTGAATGGCCTGTACCTCTTCTGTTTCATTTAATATCTCATTTTCAGATTCAAAAGGAAACTGAAAAGCATTTAACACAAAGGCTGATTCAGGATAAAGACTTTCACAACAGTATGGTTCATCCTCTAGCAATTCATCCTCTTTCTCTTCTGCAGTTGCAAAGGTAAACGTTTCTAAGACTAATGCTATGTCACATTCTGAGGGTACTACCTCATTACCCTTAGGAATGAGAAATTCAGAGGTAGGAGGCTGTACATCTATGTTGAAAATACTAGCTGCCAAGTGGAACTGTGGACAGTCGTGCTCAGCATGGGCATTGGTATTGTGAAATCTGCACCAATTTTTGGGTGTTGTACTGGCCATTTGTATGCTAGTTGTTTGTTTTGCACCATGATTATCTGTATTCTCAAAAGGAGAAGCCAGAGTACCGTTGTTGGGCCCAGTGTTCCATGTCTTGGGTGGCCTAGGTTGATTCTGATTTTTGTTATTATTGCCCCAGGTCCTATTATCTATCACTGGCCCCCTATTTTGCATTGGTTGCCCCTGACTGGGGCCTTGATGCTGATTGTAGTTTTGGTTCTGATTGTACTACTGATTTTGATTGAGACTATAATTCTGATTTTGGCCTTGGTTGTGATTTTGATGTGGATTGTAGTTTTGGTTGCTTCTTCCATAGAGGTTCTCATTTCTTAGCTGTGTCACTTCGGTTGTTAATCTTTTCAAATGTGCAGTAATTTCTTTGATTTCTTCCCTATCCTCTTGTGCTTTTGCCATAGTTACATCCCTAGGAAGTTGGAAGAAAGGCTGACCATTATTTTGACTGTTATTGGAAGTACTAGCCGTGTAAGGAGTTATAGCTTGGATTGGAGTAGGATTATACACAGGTGTGTAAGAAGGAACCGGATTTACTAGTGGAGCATGCTGCACAGGGACTCCATTCCATGGGTGTGCCTGATTCTGCACCCCAAAATTTCCTCCATTGACAAATGGACTGTAAGTTGTATGTCTCATTTCTTGGTTCACTGAGGCTACCTCTTTATAGGCTTTGGATATTGAATCTATGTCAGGTTTTCTTTTGACAAACATGGCGGTTAAAGGATCCAAGGCAGCATAGTACATAGCCAACAAGGGAGCATCATCTATGGTATAAGGGGCTACCAGCCTAGAATAGGCCTTTTGAAATCTGTCATTGAAATTATCAATTAGCTCTCCCTCACCTCGTTTTATAGCAGCCAATTTATGATACAAAGCGCAAGGGTCAATGGGTCCTCTAAATCTTGACAGAAATGCTTCTTCCATAAGTGCCCAGGAAGAAATGTAACCATTGGGTAAGTTTACGTACCAGCTAGAGGCCTGCTCATTAAAGGTGTAAGGAAACAATCTACACACAACATCCTCGTGCTCTAACATAGCCCTAAAACATGCTTCCTTAAATATTCTAATATGATCTTTTGGGTCCTGATGCAACTGGTATTTGGGACATATCTTTTCCGGATTTTTTGGCATGTCATGATAATCATTGAAGAGTATGGGAGAATTGACATCGAAATAAGCCATTGCAGGTGTTTGAGCTTGACTTGAACCTGCAGGAATACCTGGATTGATTGGTGGATTAGGATTTACAGGAGGATTGAGACCTCCAGAAGTGCCTGAACCAAGATTTAAAGATCTGAACAGTGATCTATCAGGACTTACAATATTACGGATGTTAAAAGGTGACCCAGGAGGTGTTCCAGATGAACTTCCCGCTTGCGATATCTTTGGATTCCAAATTAAAGGGCTTTTACTTCACCTTGTATCAGGTAGTTGCACAAATATATCTCCTGAACTGGACCTAGACCTAGTTACTCTATTACTGTCGTTAGCCAGTTTGAAATGAAACCTAACTCAGGAAGGCCCTCCTTCTAGCGCCAGAAAACTGTTGATGATTATTTTGATGCAATCATAACAATAAGTTAAAATTCACATATAATGAACTGTAACTATACTTGAAAGATAAGAAGGAATCATTTGAGATTCAACTAATCCCAAGTCTACAATGGTTCGGTTGGTCAAGTTCAGTTGGTCAATGTGAAGCTGTAATGTTCAAGGGGCCTTACGTAGTTTAGGTTTGTTTGGTGGTTTACTGGACTAAGAATATGCAAAAAGGTCATGAGATATGTCAATACTTTTCATTCCTTTGCATAAAAGTGTTACTGTGCTGCAAGTTTTAGATGGTTTTCTTGAATTTTTGCAGCTTTCTTCTTTATCTATTTATGAAAACTGTCTACTTATAGCTCTGTTATGCATGCTTCTTCAAATTTGAGACAATTTCCTTTAGATTTCTACGTTTTCAGCTAAATATTTCAGATGGGTTGGGAAAAGTTAGAAAGATCTAATCTATACCTCATTTAATCTACCGAAGGATCTAATTGTTTCTGTTATGCACTATGTAAATACCACAGTAATTTGATCAAATCCACAGTAAAAACCTTAAATGTAAGTTCTGAGCATTTTCACAAACATACATTTAAAATTGCAAGCTCTCAAAGAAGATATTTCAAAACACAAAGAAGAGCAGGAGAACACTCAGAAGATAGATGCAGAACTCCAGATTCTATTGTATTAGAAACGAATAGTCATACACGATTTACAATGTAGGAATGACTCTTAGTTTCATTGATCATACTACAGAGAACTTACAAGCTTTACAGATACAGTAAGGCAGCCAGACATTCCACGCGCACCTTACTGCAGACAAACAGGTGACCTCCTTCTTCTACTTCTAAACTATGCTAACTTGCTGTATGTTCCTAAAAGAAAAATCCTGTTGTAGCCCCTGTTGTTTTCCTAAAATCCCTGTTGTAAAGTATTACAGTGTAGAGAGGCACAATATAAAGACATTCTGATTGTCCTCACTACAGCAGAAACCTAACTGAACCCCTAGTTCAAACCCCTGGTTACAGCAATAAATACAGGTGAACCAGCTCTTCAAAATATCTCTGAGCAGTGTCAAATCTGGGTGAAATATTGCCCCTTCTGAGAAGTTCTGGCAGCTGGGTAATAACTTCTGTTTGTCTGTTGTAGTAATACTCTCAACTGCAACCTTGTTCTTTACTTGAATGGCCTTAACTTTTTCGCACTTCGTCTTTATCTTCCTGCTCCTGAGATCAGATTTCCTTCCTCCATGAGGTCACTGTGTTGACTTTCCAACTGCTTCCTCAACTGCAAGCCTGCAAGACAAGACAAGCAATAAGTATTTCATTTATCACATAAACAGCAGGAAATTAAAATAATCGTTTAAATCCAGGTGATTGCGCAAAATCATGGAAATTGGGTTCAAAATACTCTTAAAACGCGTTCAAAATGCATTCAGACCGCTCAAAACCCATCGGGTCAACCATCGCTGACCGAAAAAATGCTACGAGTGCCAAAAAATGGTTTAAAACTCCACCGCTTCATTTCCCGCCCATCGGCATGACTATCGCTATCGGCGTGTCAAAAAACATGTTGGCCGATATTCACTTCATCTGCATGATATTCTTGGAAATATGATGCTCTCCCTTCCGAAGGTCTAGATGACATCATCAGGATGTTTCGCTTCTGTATATTGGGGAAAAGAACAACATCATCATCATCATCATGTTGAAGGAGAATAGGAGGATATGGAATATGATCCTGCTGCTGAGGAAAGGAAAATGATGGTGACGTCATCGTCATATTCGGGCTTCATTAAAATGCAAAAGATGACGTCATCATCATGTTCAGTTAAGATCAGGGGATAATTGTAATATCGGGTCACCTAAGGAGCATGATCAGGATGATGAATGTAATATGACCCCTTTGCGGCCAAGGCAACCCTCTCGAAAGATCAGGATGATGATGATCATCAGGATATTTGGGGCTTTTGTCGAACTTAGAATAAGACGTCATCATCATATTCGCGAACCGGATCATGTTTTGGAAAATATCCTGCCGAAGGGAAATGTGATGATGATGATCATCAGGATATTTGCTTCTTCGTTTATCAGATCAGGATGACGTCATCATGATATCCGGAGCCTTTGTTAAACTTAGAACATGACGTCATCAGGATGTTTCGCTAACCGGATCATGTTTTGGAAAATATCCTGCCGAAGGGAAATGTGATGATGATGATCATCAGGATATTTGCAAAAGGTCATATTTCTCAGCAGGAGGACTTCACGAAATATCGGGTAGACAAACAAGATCATGATGATCTTGACAATATGACAGGATAAAAAATATGACGATCCTCCTCATCGAATTATCATGATGAGGTCTCCATCATTTTCCATCTTCGAAGCATGAAGATGAGTTGAGGTCATCATCAGGTTAGTGCTAGGGTGATATTTAAAATATGATCATGCAAAAGGAAATCAGGAGGATATGATGACATCATCATCATCTTAGCGAATTTCAGCAAATATGACCCTCTTGTGAAAGATTAGGATGATGACCCTCCGATAGGATTTTGGCATGCGCATACAAATTATGCAGATGGTGGATTTTCTAAGTCAGGGTGATATTGTAATATCAGCATGATATTATAATATCAGGTAATGTTAAAATATCAGCATGATGCTCGCGATACAAAAGACCGCTCGACGGGGAAAACTTACTATGACTTAAATTTGACGTCCGGATATTTGAACCTCAGGATATTATCGGGGGGGCGTTTCAAATATGATGATGATGTTCTTCATACAGCAAAACCGAGTTTATAAAATATGACCCTCCTAAAATCATGATGCTCACGATGCGCATAAGGTCATTTGACGGGTAAAGGGCACTATCACCTAAGATTGACGTCTGGATATTTCGACTGCATGATTTTATCAGGTGATAGATCAAGATCATGATGACCTTGACAACATGAAAAAAATATGATAATCACTTGCGATTATCAGGTTTGACCAAAACTTTGACTGCTCATAACTCCCTCATATGGACGAATTTTCAGGTGAAGTAAAAGGCAAACCTGCATGGAATTTCAAGCTCTTTCTAAATATGAGGTCACAGAAACAAAATATGAACTTTGACAAACTGACCTCATGATGATGACCAACCTCATCCTGACCTTCATGATGATGATGCACCTGACTCATTTTTACCAAACCGCCAGAAAGCAGACAAACACAAGCAGAAGCAAAAAGCAAAACATTAGCAGGGGTCCCCATTTTGCTAAGGAGCATAATGGGGCGTGTTGTGAACATCACAACATGGTCCTCGACCAATGAAAACATGCCACATAGACAAATTTTGTTGTTTTGACTTTTCGCAATGCAAACATACATTTTGCCTTTTCACCCATTTTGCCTTTCCACCCGCAGCACATTCAAATTTTTCTATATGCAGTTGTATATACATACAACTGCCTTGGGACATGTGGTAGCCACTGAGTGGTCCTCCATCACTGTGTATTTATATGTTCATCAGCCATCAGAAAGACCCTAGAAGTGTCCGCCGATATGCATTGTCCTGCCGACGAGCCATTGTATCCACTCTTGCTTTATGTGATTGTATATATACAATCACCTACATACAAAGGCACAGACCCCAAACCTTTATGAAACAAATTTGAAAGCACCATTGGGTCCAGGATTTGTATCTTCCTCTTGGTATATCACTTTGTATATCGCATGTACAACATGCAATATACAACCCATGGACTTCATCACTTTGAATCGGCCTTTGTATCGCTCCTGACACGTGGCACCACCTGGTTGGTCACTGAGTTGAGCCTGGGACCCATTATTGAGCAATGCATCCCCCCTATTGGCCATCGGAGAAACATTAGGTTGAGCCATCGATGATTATTGTCACACAAAAAATCCCCTTGCATATGCCTTTGTATATGCATGTATTTGAGATACAATCGACCATGCATATAGCGTGGAACTCAAAGGAGACTATCAACTAGAATGAAACCTTAGAATAGGTCCAACTTGTATCTTCTCCTTTTGTATATCGGCATATACAAGCACTTCATTATACAAGCCGCGGACCTCAACATGATTATTCACTACATTTGATTCTCCAGTCGGGTCCGCCTTGTATATCCTCGCTTGTATCTTTTCCTTGTATATCACATATACAACTACAAATATACAAGCAAAACATACATACAATCGGACCTCTACCTTTATCAACTAGAATGTATATTTATTTCAAGTCCGAGATTTGCATCTCAGGATTGTATATTCCCTTATATGTCTGATTGCATGCGCAAACATACAATTGCATATGTACAATTGGTGGACCCCACCCTTTGGTTCTTGCCTTGCATGTATCCTTTGTATCTTCATCGGCCCATCAAAGAAACCTTGGACTTGGTTGCCGATGTGCATTGTCTTTCCGACATGCATTTTGTATCTTTTGCCTTGTATATGCATCGACCCATCAGAGAGAGCTTGGACAGAGCCGCCGATGCACTATGTCACACCAATAGAACCTTTGCATGTCCGCCTTTGCATCTACCCATTTTATATTTTTCTTTGTGTATTGACCTTGCATATCTACCTTGTATATTCAAACATACAAACTCATATACATGCAACCTTTTACATACAAGCACAGAATATTCCAAGAATTTGCGATATGCAACCACCTTTACACGCTCAAAAATGCACATACAAGCTCGATATGCATACAACGATGCATACAACAATTTTTTGTACTTTTTTGAAGCTGATTGATTTTTTTTTGGGCCCACCAATGTACATTCGCGCTTGCACATTCAAATGTACATACAAACAGTGATGCATATACAAAGATACATACAAGCAACTACATAGGCTGAAGGACTTAGAATTTTTTAGGTTTTTCTGAAAAGGCCTGCAAATGAATATTTTGAACCCAAAATCTAGGTGGGCACCACCACATTGTGTAGGTTTCTAAGTGTGGGGGTTTTCACCCAATAAGGGTTTTCCCCACCGTAAATCTTTGACTCTCTTCTTCTGTCTACTTTATGGTTCTTGTGTTTTTCTGCAATATCTCATGTTAATGGTTTAACATCGCTATAATAGTTAGGACAAATTTAATTTGCATAGCCCTCTCCTCAATAGATTAGTGTAGGAAGTGATTTCTGCACACCTAGCTTCCTTTCAATCCTATGCCTTGGTCTATGGCTCTGAAGCCATCCTACCTATAGAGTTTGAGATACCATCCCTTAGAGTATCCATGCAGAACCTGATTGATGGAGAGGAGTATCGCACTTCCAAATTAGTTGAGCTAGAACTACTAGATGAGAGGCATCTTGTTGCGCTTAATGATCTCAATGTTTATCAAAACTGCCTTCAGTGTAATTATAACAAAAAGATCAAAGAAATATGGTTTCAAGTGGGTGATCTTGTCTTAAAAGAAAATTAGAGAAATCAAGCAACTCAAGAAAAGAAGGGCTAGTTCGAGCCTAATTGGTTAGGACCCTTTATTGTCACAATAGCATATGGATCAGGAGCTTATACTTTAGCTACACCTGATGGCATTCCTCTAGATGAGCCACTCAATAGTGTTCATCTCATGAAGTTTTATGCCTGATCCTTAGAGTATCAAAAAACAAAAAAATAAAAACAAAAACAAAATAATCCATCCTCTAGTGAAAACCTGGTAAACAGGCACCTTGGATAAGTACCATAGTGAAAACCTAGCAAACAGGTGCTATGTATAGAGTCAGCATCCATCATCTATAGAGTCTTTTCCATTCCATGGCCATTTCAAAACAAACTTCATCTATCCATCCCTAATAAAACCATTGATCTTGTTTCATTTCCATCTCCCTATATAGAATAGCTTGGAAATTTGTTAATGTCCATAGTTGTCATCCCATGTCTTGATCTATGTCAATAGTGATCACTGTCTTGTCCTAGGTCAAGATGTCTATGTCTTCTCCATCATCGGATGTCCTATGTCATCAAACCATAACAACACCTCTACCAAAATGGGGGCAACTCATTCCTTAACCTAGGTCTAGGAATGGATCCTTGTTCATGGTTTATAGCAACACAAACACTTCAAACACTTCACCCTTCAAACAAAACACAAACAAGAACCAAAACATCTCCAAACACAAACAAAAACAAACAAACAAGCACTTCAACCATGCCCCCACAATGACAATAATTTTCCTACATCATAAAACAAACTAGAACTACATATCATCTTCTCAATCTTAAGGTACCTTGATCCCATGGATATGGATATGTAGGTAGTCTAGAATACAAAGGAAGTTTCCAGTACTTAGGTACATAATATCTCATCATTTCACCTACCCAAGCCCAAACACCTTGACCCATCTCATCACTCTACCTAGAACTACATATTATCATTTTTCATCTTTCTCATAATGTGCCTTGATCCCATGGATATAGGCTATGTAGGTAGTCTAGAATACGAAGGAAGTATCCAGTACTCAAGCACATACAATTCATCATTTTTCACCCATCTCAATCCATTGACATGTCATCTTTCTAGTCTTTCATTTATCAAAATCCATTCACCTCAACTTGATTAACTCAAGTAGAACAACAACAAACAAACACATCCTTTCAAAGAAAAAGTCCTTAAACAAACCTGAAGCAAAGAAACTTGCTTACAAGGCCATATATTGTCCTACATATTGATTGCCAACATCAGCTACATCAATCTCAACTAAGGAACATATCAACACACTTGTCTTATACAGAATGTTCCATGATCGAAACCAAACTAAACATCTTATACGACATGTTGCATTTCTTGAAACTAGACATTATCTTTTCAACAAATAACACCCTTTAATGGACACATTGTTTCTATGATAAGGCTATTATCTTTCCTATCCAATCTATCCTAAGCAACCTCTTTGGCAAGAGAATATGTTGACTGCATGTTTACTTTGTAAGTCAGTCAATATGCTTTATGATTTATCTTTTGTTTCTTTGTCCATTGCCAATTCAAGACTACCTTGATTTATCTATATCTTAGTATGTTGCGATGCAGTACGGATTGGGGCCATAGTTATTGCTTTTGTGTGTCATGTTTGAGGAATGATCTTTAGCATCTTTCTTAGCAACATATTTATCTTGTTTGTTACGACCTAGCATCTTACATATTAATATTCTTCTTGCATTTATGTATTGAAGTTTATTTTATGTTCAAGACTATGGCTCATTCACATGTACAACAAGGTTATATTATGACTAAGGGTTCTAAGTTTAAAGCACTTGCTTGTAGATTCAACGTCCACACACTCAGATATCATAGCACCATGGTCTTTTATACCTTGGTGGCAAACTACATGCTATATCAAAAATAAGGATTGCACTTTATAAACAAGCTCATCCATTTAAACCATCCATTTACCCATGTCATTCTATAGTTTTCAAGCAATGATTGATCAATGGTCTTTTCTATACAACCTCATCTCTCTCAAACACAATCTCCTAGTTGAGTGTCAACCCAGTCCTTTTGTTGCTTCCCTATCTTTCCTTTCGAGGGGACATCCTATGCCAACTACACAGGGGCAGCTAGCTACACTGGGGCATCAAAATTGTATCATGTCTTCAACAATCATTTTCTTTGGCACAACACTATATATTACATTGCATCAAAGAGGGGGAAAATGTAGACACCTAAAAATGACCATGTCTTTGAATCACTTGCATTTCATCAAATCTATCTAAACACCTGCATTTCAACAATTAATTGAATAATCTAATTATTTAATTAATTTCATCAAAATATCAAATTCTTCCAAAACTCCAAAATTTAACATTAATTGAATAAATTGTATTTATTTAATTAATTTCAATAAAATCAACCTTATTCTTTCAAAATTAAATAATTTTAATTATGTAATTAAATCATTATCCCTTTTCACATTTCAAGTCTACATTAATTAAATAAATCCCATTATTTAATTAATTCATCACAAATCATCTCTTACCTACAATTAAATAATTTTTATTATTTAATTAAATCAAATTGTTCTTCCAAATTTAAATAAATCAAGAAAATTTATTTAAATTATCTCAATCCTCTAAAAATAAATAAAACCAAGTATTTTATTTGTAATCTTCATATCTTATCTATTCCTCTATCATGCACAATCAATTAAATAAATTTATTTATTTAATTTCAATTATCTTTCCAATTCCTCTAAAAATATCATGTTAACTCATGTGCACAATCAGTCTTATTTTTAGAACTCTAAAAAAGACAAAACTAAAGTTAAGTTAATTGGCTTTAATTTATCTTATTTTCATCAACTCATGAATTAGAAGAAAAAGCATTCTAATTTATGAAGTTAAATCTATCTTTATCAAAAAATAATTATCTTAATAAAAATATTTTTTTGTGTGTGACACGTGTCGTGTGTACATTCAGCATGAGTTATTTGATTTATCTCAGCCATTCATTCTATGGATTTATTTCATCCATTGATCGGTCATGTTTGAAGCCTATATAAACCCCCCTCATCTCCTTCACAAATCCTCTTTGATCATTTATTCTCAGGCATCCTTAATAGAGAATTGAACATACATTGCATCGTTAAGCACATCGATCTTTTGAGCACGAACACTACCTACATCCGCTTGTTGCAGACATGGTTTTGCAACATTATTGAGCAATCTACATTCATACAAAGAGAACAATACAGTCTAGGTGAAGTCTTTCTTGTTTTAAATTGATTTATTCATTGATATTGGATTTTTACTTAGATCGATCTCTTTATGTTATGGGTAATTGAGTTGTTCTTATCATTGTTGTGATTTTATCATTCAACCTCTCGATTTTTCTCATACACATTCTCCTCCACATTTTATTCTAACACATATTTTCAAATTGATTCCTTAATCCACAGAACTTACAAGGGTATAGATCCCAACACAATTCATTTTCATGTCCATGTCTATTACAATAAGAACAATGCATACCTTTCTTTCCCTATGTTGATTTATTTAAACTTGTAACAACATCTTTACCTATGATATATCCAAGGCCTTCATTTCTTGATCTAATTACCAAATCAATAGGCTCTATAATTCCATGCTAACACTTTCCAAATCCTTTTCCTTCATATCTCATTCTTTGCATGATTTTGTAACCAACATTGTCAACACCATCACCAACAATCACAGATTCAGTTACATTGTTAACTTCAATCTCACCTTCTAAAGAAGCTTCTGTAGTATCACATAAATCATTAGTATCACAAGAAACATCACAAAGTTTAGGCTTAGATCTCAGTCTTTCATTCTCTTCCTTACATGCTACAAGTGATTGCTCTAACTGATTAACATGTTCTTTCAATCGAGATATTTTACTCTTTTGTAGACTGTTGTCCTTTTTCAACTCTTCCAAATTTTCCTCTAGATCTTTGTTCCTCTTTTCCACCTTCCCAATCAACTTGAATCCTTCTTCCAATTCTTCAAAACTTCTTTTGATATAATCAAATAATTTCAGCTCTTCTTCTAATTCTTCATTCCTCCTTTTTGCATTTTCTAATACTTCTTCAAGAGTATCATATTTGTCTTCTCCTAGTTCCCTTATCTTCTCTATCAGCTCTGAGTTGTAGCTTTTGATTTCATAGAATTCTTCTTCCAGAATATCCTTTTTGCATATTAGGTTTTAATTTGATTTCTTCATTATCTTTCCAATCTTCCCCATTGAAACAAATCTTACAAGAAACTTAATATAAAAATATTACACAGATCTTTCTTACCTTGATCTTTCTTCTGCGGTGATTCTTCTACTTCTGGTAGCACTTACTGTACTCTAGGGTTTACAGTTTCTTCCAACACTTTCTATCTTTCCAACAAATTCACAACCAACCCAATAGTTTTGCAACCTTCCCAACAGATTCACAACCAGCTCTGATACCACTTGATGTAGTCAAGGTAGGAGGGTCCAATGAAGGACTGTCCAGCCTTGTAACCTTAAACCATAAACACCATGATCATAACAAATATGTAACAAAAACATACAACTAATAATAGAATGATAAGAGGTATTCATAAACACATGACATAAGATTTATCCTGGGAAAACCCTCAAAGGGAAAAACCTAGCCTTCAAAGATCGCTTCTTATTATATTATAATCTCAAAACCTCATTAGATATGCCTCTAGGGATTTCCATGAGCTAGGCCATAGCCCAGGTTTACAAAAGATCCATACAACACATCACCATTCTTCTATGTCTTCTTTCTTCTCCTTCTCAATCCTCTGCTATATATCTTCTTCTTCTCTCTACTTTGTGTTTTTCTGCTCTGCTATCTTCTGGACTCATAACACCTCAATATATTCCAGATTACATATCCTTTTGCATCCTTTCTTTGCACCTCTCTCTACTATCTTGAAACAATACTTTACCCTTCATTTATATCCTCTGTAAGCCTTCAATACATTATCAAGTCGGCCCAATTGTAACAGATAGTATGAAACATGTAGAAACAAATAGGTCAGCCCAAAACATATGGTATTGCTCCGCAAATGAATGAAACTTGATGTGGTTCTCCATGAAGGTCCATCTAGTCCCATATTATCTTGAATGATGTTTCGTTAGGCTCCATGAGTCATGAAATTGCTCTGCAAACCCATTAGGCTCCAACTGAACATTGACTACTCTGCTATGTGAAAATAGGTAATCTTGTAATAGCGATAACTTTTAGCAGACAACTCCAAATGACCTAAAATTTAAATATGATGTAGATGTCATGCCATAGAAACTAAATCCAGCTCCATAAGCTCTAATGTACAAATGTGGTGATATTCAGTAATCTCCAATGTCTCTTCCTGGTACTCTGCAACTTAACCTTAACTATCTCAATTTACTTGAATGACTTCCGGATGCTCTTACATCAATACATAAGACATTTGAATCTACATAAACTCACTGATTGATGAGTTTGATCATCTCAAACTTGAACAATTTAGAAATGACCATTTGTTGGGAGATGATTTCTAGTTACAACTAGAATTTGAAAACATTGCTGCAAAAAACCTAGACATCTGGAGGGGTTTTCTGAACTTCCTGTATGAACATGCTTGGGTAAGAATTGCCAAAAGGTGAATTCATGAAGATATCTTCTACTTAGACTGCCCTCACATAATCACTAAGGATACTATAAAGGTGGAGACTAGTTTATGCTCCTCCGGACCAATGCCTATTCTAAAGTCTGTAAAGAATGAAGAAGTAATAAGGCTCACTGCAGCTAAATTTGACAAGAGAACTTTGACAGTGGATGATATTGAAGACTTGGGGGTCCGGTATGCAACCATGGGCATTGGATACAAAATCTAATTTACAAGCAGGGACAACTTTACCTCTACAATAACAATCTACATATCATATCAGATGGTTAAAGAGGGAAAAGATTTTGATCTTTGTGAGCTCCTGTAACAAAATATTATAATAACCCTGTTGCTCATCAAATTAAGGATTACATGAGAAGTTTCTCAGATCATAAGCACTGTAATACTTTATTATGGGGGCTCTTCAGGTCTTTCTAGAATGATATGTAATCTAGAGAAAGGATAGCTACCAAGGTTGTAGAGAAATACAAAAATGATATCACATTTATGGTTGATAAAGACAATTGTTACATGGAAGCTATTAAGCCAAGGACATTTTGGAT
Organism: Cunninghamia lanceolata; assembly: GCA_027924645.1. NCBI lineage: Eukaryota > Viridiplantae > Streptophyta > Pinopsida > Cupressales > Cupressaceae > Cunninghamia > Cunninghamia lanceolata. Next base: position 2,240,011 of record BSBN01001965.1, on the reverse strand, counting down.
TACAACTTTTCCCTATGAGGTTTTAGAGTTTGATTTACTAGGGTATGCTGAAATGCTTCTCAGTAAGCCAAAGGATCTCTCTACCAAGAGGTTTGGGACATATGATGAAATCATGTATAAAAATGTCAAAAAAGATGTAAAGGAAACATAAGAGACAAAATCTAAAGCTGAGAAAATAAGAACAAACTTAGAGGAGATATTCAGGACTCCTAAAGGTTCCTTAGGAGAGGCACAAACTCCTCCCTCTACACAACTTCCAAGAAGAACAAGCAGATCAACATCTACTGCAACCACTTCCTTTGTTGCCTCCAGGTCACACTACCTACCTAAACAGCTGGTTTTAGTGCAATCTAATGAGGAGATGATGCCTAGGTAAAAGATTAAGGCAAAAAGAGTCAAAGATGTTGAATATATTGGAGAAGAAGAAGAAGTTGAAGCCTTGGTGAGGAAAAAGAAAAGAATAAATGAAGAAGTTGAAGCTAAAGAAAAGATAAATCCAATTAATACTAAAGATGATGAAGAAGATGAAGAGGAAATAAAGAAAACATTCATTTTGAAGAAAAGAACAAGAGAAGAAGGTGATACCTCAAAAAAGAAAAGTAAAGGAAAAACAAAGAAGGTCAAGAAACCTAATTATATTCCCCTGCAACTAGAAGCAACAGTAAGTGTAATCACTGAACATGGTGCCCTAAAAGAAGATGCATCACTTTATGATGAAAGGCCTGCAAATGACAAATCTACCATTGAGAAAGAAATAATTAGGTACATGAAAATCTACAATGTGGTCCTAATTGAGATCGTAGATCATATAGCTAAGAGCATTGGTGATGTTCTCACTAAAAGGAGAAATGAAGCCTTGAAGAAAGAAGCTCAAATGAAAAATTGGGTTTTTGAAAAGATTTGTCCTTCCATCTCAAAGGAAGAAAAAGGTAGAGTGGTTAAAGTTCTAACAAAATAATTCAAAACTAAAAAGAGGTTGAATATTCAATTGTCCAATGATGAAGAGGAAATGAAAGGATTGGAGAAGGAAACTCTAAAGAAAACTATTGAAATCCTTAAGGAGATGAAAATTGAAGTGGGAATCATTGAAGATACATCTAGACAATTTGTCTCTAAAGAAGAAGGCAATGACATGCCTGAAAAGAAAGAGGAGATTTCTCCTCCTGTGGGTACTGGAGCACCAACCATAGAGGAATAAGGTAAAATAGATCCACCCCCTCTAGATATTTTTGCAGACTAAAGTTCTTTTCCTCCACAGACTATTTGTTAGCAAGATGGTTGTCGTTCCACCAAAAGATTGACCTATTAATGCCTGATACAACTGTTAGAGTTAATGAATCCATGGGAGGTAGTTAAGCCTTATCACAAACCAAAGCACTACATTGCACAGCACAAGGAGACCAAGGGCAAACATCTTATAACAATCCCTCCAGCTCAAGCAAGGGGTTTGAACTCGTGACCCAGGCTCTGATACCAATTGTTAGCAATATGGTTTCTGTTGCACCTAAAGATCGACCTATTAATGCCTGATACAACTGTTAGAGTTAATGAATCCACATGAGGTAGTTAAGCCTTGTCATGAACCCAAGCACTGTGCTGCACAACACAAGGAGACCAAGGGCGCACACCTTGCAACACTATTGAGGCACAAAATAGTGAGAGTCAAGATAAAGACAATGTTGCACATCCTCCGGAGAGTACAAGAAATAAAAAAGAGAGGGAAAAGATAAATCCAAGAAGGATCATGAAGAAAAGAATGATAATGAAGAGGAACATAAGGATGAGATAGAGAAGTGAGAGGAATCAGAGGGAGTGAATGATATAGGTCAAAATGCATCAGAGACAGTCTCTCAAAGACCTATTAGGCATGTAGTTGTAGTTTCAACCTATGGTCACCCCTCAACTACTACAAGTTCCAACCAATGAAGGATAGATAGACTTAGCAAGCATCTCCCCTTTTCACAAATTACAGCTTGGAGATATACTGCATGCAACTACTAGGAAAGAGTTCTTATAAGAAAATTTTAAGAAAACAAGTGCAGCAGAAGATGCAGTAAAGGTAATTTAGGAAGGGTTACCAAAGGTAACCATTGACCCTTCTCTGCCTACTAAGAAAAATCTCTAATGGACTCTTTCAAAGATCATTCTTCCCACTTAAGGCAAAAAGTAGAACAAGAGGTAGAAAGAAGAATAACTGACAATAAAATAGGTGAAATGATTGAGAAATTTGCCAATGTCCATAATAAGCTTAAAGAGAATTTGAAGAAATTCAAAGCCTGCATTGATGAAGCCACAACCCTATATCTGTTATGTCTAAGATGGCCTACATCAATAAAGAATATCAAGGCACATATTGACTCTATTGAGTCACAATTATCTAAGTTGGTTGAAGCTTATGATTTGTCAAAGGATAAAAATGGTGCAACTAGGGAACAGGTAGAGAATCTTCATGCACAATTATCTCAAATTCAAGATTAAAGAGAAAACATAAAGAAGCAATTTGGTCAGTTGAGAAAGACAATGAATTTGAGACTGGGCTCAATGTCTGGTCTATTAGGTGAAGTAGAAAAACCAGATCAAAAAGATGAAAACCCAAAGAAGCTTAGAGGAAGCTGAAGAAATGTGCATGGTGTGTGAATGTCAAAATTACATGCTTGCCTCAGAATGTGTTATCTGGACCACAACTATTCAACAATTCAAGGTAATCTATAAAGCCATTATACCATTCAAATGATTTGTTAGATAAAATGATCTTGATGTACATAGTATTGCTGAGATATTGAGTAGATTGGTAGTACCATTTTGGTTTTCAAAGGTACAATTTTGTAACTAAATAATACAGTCATGGGAAGTATAGTTTAGAAGTATCTTTTTAAGGGGGAGTCTATACAATCTTTTGGATTGATACAAAAGTTATCAATCCCTTTGTCCTTGATGTCAAAGGGGGAGAGAGAAACATATGTCTAAGGGGGAGTGTATGTTGCCATCAATGACAAAGGGGGAGATTGTTGGCAATATGTGTTGTCATTAATGTCAACATAGTTTACATTGATGTCAACATAGTAGATGGATGTGTATAGACAGACTTGTACAAAGAAAGAGATAGTATGCTCACGACAAACTAGTTTGGAAGAAGAGAAAATAGTCTAAGTATGGGGAGATGATTAGTTTTGGGTTTGAGCATAATACAGAGGTAAACACTGATGTCTTTGCATGTTACCTATATCTACACATGCATATCACATCAATTGGGAGTACCACACTTATTGGCAAGAAGCAAAAAACCAAGGCATTCACAGTGCACATCCTAAGACAGAGTCAACTTGAATTGGTCCACACTTCTCTATAAAGAAAGATTTGATCTTGTGGTTCTAAAAATAGCTTATTGTATTTATTGACATTATATTTCCAAGTTTTTAGCATCTCACATCTTCAGCATGAAAAGTTACAAGGGATAGTGCATCGGCCAACACCTAGATAGAGCAATGCAGTAATAGGGAGATAATGGAATGCTATATATTCCTCCAAAAGAGACCTATTTGTCATGCCATTCTAAAGAATGACTAAGATAGGTATGATACATGTTATGATGGGGTTTTAAGTTCTCTGGAGGTCCACAAAGACAATACTTAAGTAACAAAGGTAATATAGCCTATTCTAGAACCCTAGTTATCCAAGTCACTTCATGAATTCCTCCGGAAACATGAAATAAAGGTGTACGGATCTGATAAGTAGCATATATTAATGTCTAAGTTCATTTCCAAAATATTTCAAGCCTTACACTTTACCACAACATCATGTTTTAAGATGTGAAGCATCACATGAGGTCTAGAAGACTCTGTTTTCTACATAGAGTCATGTTTCTTGTTTTGCAGACACAGTTGATATGATAATTCTTCAATAAGGTGCATGGATTTTGTTGATATCATGTATGAATGAATCCTTAGTCCACATTGAGTTTTTGGCTTCTCCCTAGTAGTTGAAAGATGAATAGTTAATAGTCATATGTAGTATGAGCTGGCTAGTTAAGTATCAAAACATACGGAGGTTCTTGATTAGTTTCCCCAAGTCTAGAAGGTATGGAAAGATGTGCCTTGATCCTTTTTATAAAGCACCATGGTTTGCTACTAGTTTTCTCATCTTGTGTATGTGTTGAGGCCAACCAGTGTTATGCTACATGTTTCATCTAATGTTCATTATGATGTCAACCTAATTAGTGTTCTAATCTGTTGCAGAGGATATTTATAAAGGATATTTTCATTTGTAAAGTAACAAGGTGAATGTGAAGGTAGTAGAGCATAGGATAAGATATGAAGTGCATAAAATTAGTTTGAAGATATGTTTTGAGAAAGAAAAGTAGACTGCAGCATCAGCATATAACAAATGTGTTCTCCATAGTAGTCCTTGTATCTATTTTATCATTGTAATTCAATAGTAGTGAGCTAAGTACTTAGGGAGTAGAAGCTTACATGGGTTGTAGCCCTAAACCAAAGTTGTAAATCAGGGAGTAGTTGTTTCCTTGGGTTGAAGCCCTAAAATAAAGTTGTAACAGTTTTATAGTGAGCATATTATATTGTGAGTTAATCCTCACCATAGTTTTTCCCTGTTTTAGGGTTTTCCACATAAAAATACTGGTGTCATGTGTTGATTCTTATGTTGCAAGATTTCCTTTATGTTCTATATGTTATTCAGTTTAATTTGTTGATATTTGGTTAAGTTTTAGTATGTGTTGATTCACTCCCCCCCTCTCAGCACCCCATTGTGTTTAACACTTGATCCCCTCTTCAGCTTTCTGACAAACTTTGCTTCTTCCTCAACTTCAATGTATAAATCAAATGTTCCTTCATTCTTCATAGATTTGATAGTAGCTTCTCTTTTGCATGGACATATGACTTCATTTCTCATCTCATAGACAATGAGGGACCCAAATAGCTCTCCATGGTGAGTGTGGTGCAATCACAGTTGGAGGGCTCACAGAATGAACTGTACAGGCTATGCAGCAAGAGTGAACACAACGGAAACAAATCAAATATAGGATGTAATGAATGATTTTGTAACATTGGAAAATGTCCCCTTGGGGGCTTTTCCCTCTTAAGGTTTATCTCTCTGGTCTTTTAGCTTCATTTAGGACATCTTGCATCATATTTTGGCACCCTGATGAAATGAGCCCTAATTTTCATGACAAATGGGACCTAGGGGATCCCTTGAACCTAACCCTAACCAAAATAGGGGGGAGGACTCCATGCCCTAGTCCTACCCTATTTTGGGTTAGTCCCAAATTTTGAGTGTCAGCTTGTGACCGTTATTTAGGTCCTATGCCAACACAATAAGTTTGAATTACAAAATTCTTGGTGGGAGTGTTTATAGTTGCATATATAAGCATGCTTAGGCATTCATTTGTAAACTAGATGGACATTAGATACAATTATGATTCTCAAGCTTTTGTGAAGGTGATTCAAGGCATTCATTGTGTGTTAGAGTAGATTTGTGTTGTCTATGTGTTTGTATTTGCAGATTTGAGCATCCATCTCCTCATGGCATGAAGAGCTTCTTCCTTCCATGAGATCTTCACTACAAGGTGACATCATTTGCATTTTCAAGAATTTATCATTTTGTTTTTGCCTCTACCTCTCAAGGGCATGCACTATCTATCTGACAATAGTGTTCAAAATGCTTGAATGTCTCTCCAGGGCTTAACTTAGGCAAGCCTCTAAACACCACCCTCCCTATTTTTCTATGATTACAGATTATAGGTTGAAGAAGCAAGAAAAGTGGATTTGTAGAGGAGTGTTGCAGAGTTAAAAATAGCACCCTAGACTTGGGTGCCTACTGCCTAGTCCTCTGAATTATGTGACGGGAAAATCTCTAATGTAGCAGGAACGGTTTATAAGTCAAGTTTCTAGATCCCAAAAAAACCTAGGCATTGGACTTGGGTGCCTGCTCCTTAGTCCCTGACTGTTCTGCTTCCTGAACTTCAAAAATAGGTGCGCATTTATCTGTCATTTTACATCTTCTTGTAGCAGCATTTTGAGTAATTTGTCTATTTGCTCCCGTAATTGTATAATTAGGGTTTTGATGTATAATTAAGCATAATTAACAATAAAATCACATAAATCCAAGTTTTCCTGCATTCCTAAGTGACCAAGGGTTTGATAGTGCCTTGCCACTCAACCCAAAGTCCTTAAATGTAAAAGGTGAAAGGAGGATATACACAAAACAATCAAACACCCACTATCCAAATTTTACCTATTACATTTTGGTGAACCCATGTTGTTGAACTTGTTTGCACCTTTCCGAGTGTTTTGCTTCAGATTTGCATTGATTTCATTCATTCATACCATCATTCATCTTATTGCATTGGAAAACTTACAAAAAAATTGAAAATTTGGAAATATTTGAAAAAAATTGCATTCTAGATTTTCTATGTTGCATTAATTAATTTGAATTTCATCAAATTGTTAATTTTTGCATTAGGTCTAAATTAATGAAAATTACAAAAATTCAATAGCTTGCATAGCATTTTCATCATAAAATTTCTAGGGTTTTGTTGGAAATTTTGAATTTTGCATATAACCTAGTAATTCCAAAAACTAGGGTTTGTAGGTATACTCTTTTTTCAAAATTTTCTACTAATCTTAGACACTCATTCAAATTTTCATTTGTTTGTAGTGTTTTATTTTATTGTAAATTTGCATTTAGATCTCATAAATTTGCATCTTTACATAGAAAATTTCAACAAAAAAAAACTAGCATTTTCATTCATTTTTCATTAGATTTGCACTTGCATTTTGCATGGCAGGGTTTGAAAATCATTTTTAGATCTGAGTAGAACTAATTTTCATCATAAATTAGACTATAGAATTTTACATCAAGATCTCAAACCTAGGTCTTGAAAAACATTGATTTTCACTAGATTTGGCCTTAACGACTCTCCAATTTTGCACCATAGGCATGTTGTGAAGAATATTTCTGCACTAATTAGCTATTATCAAGGTTATTGTCTACTTCCCCTCCTAAAAATATTCACAACACCTTTTTATTGGGCTCTTGTATTGAAAATTTGGTGAAAAATTACACATTTTTGCTATATTTGCCTTAGGGTTTGACCTAAATTGCACTCGAAGCGTGTTGTAAAATATTTTATGATTGTAGGTGACTGATATCACTGATATTATTTTCTACACCCCCTAAAATTCTTTACAACACCCCTTTTTCTAGGTCTTGGAGTTGAAAAATAGTGAAAATTGCATTTTTTTACTATATTTTCACTAGGGTTTGATCTTGAGTGGCATTACAAGTGTGTTGTGATTTCCATCATCATTTTCCTCACAACACCCTTTTTCACACTCTTTTGCATTGAGATTTGGTGAAAAAATCACATATTTTCATGTATTTTCACTAGGTTTGGACTTGACATCATCCTAGATTTGCATCAAAAGTATGTTGTAAATGGTTTTATTGTTTCATTGGACTGAAAATAGACATATTATTTTCTTCCCCTGATCAAAATCTTTACAACACCTTTTCTTTCATACATTTGCATTAAAAAAGTACAAAAAATAAAGCATTTAAACATATCTTGTGCCTAAAGTTTGTGCATATTGTTGTATGAGTCTCATAACTTGCTACCCTAAAAGAAATATTCCTTTAATAAGAAGCATAAGACACATGGGATCTAGTGCTCTTGATGAAATGGGTACATTGAACACCTTCTTTACAAAAGGAGAGACACAAATGCTACAAGATATTACACCTATCACAAGTACAATGGAAGAGCAAACTTTTCATGATGTTGATGATACTATTGAGGCGATAGGACATGTATCTGATGAGAAAATAGATAAACTTGATAAAGACCTAGCTGAGTTCCAAGAATATGTGCAAACTAAGAGGATAGCTAAAGAAGCTATACCTGTGATTCACCATGTAAGAGAATTGATAAAAGAAGGACAAGACAATGTTAATGCAATCCCTGGTTTAGCACATATTGTGCAAACTAATATTATGCCAGTGACTGAATGTGTAAAAGTGATAAATAACACTTTGTCACCATCTCATACACAAGTATCGGCACCTATACTGACTACGGGAATATCTACCTTTACATCAACAATTTTAACAACCAATGCAAATGCTTGTAGTAATGCTACCATTGGTATTGGAGTATCTAATGGAACTAATTCACAAAATTACAAAGCTATAGGATTTAATTATTAGAATTTGGTTTCTAGGAGAACCTTTTCTATGAATAATTATTCTCAACCACATATCTATTCCACTTATTCTCAACCACCTATTACCTATTCACAACCACTTCCCACCTATCAATACGTCCAACCACCATTGACCTAATCATAGCCTCCGCCTATCACATCTCAGGCTCAATCACCTCCTCACTTTGGCTCCAATTCCTCATAGCAAACTGCATCTCCTAATTATGGCATCCTAAGCCAACTTTTGCAGGGCATGACTGCTTTATAACAAAAGATAACAAATTTGACAAATTCTTCGCAACCTAATATGCCAACATATCATGCCCGTAATCCACTATCCTATGCAATTTTGAGAACTCCCATGCCCACGAGGTTTGAGTCCCCTCACTTTAAAAAATATGGTGGAAAAGGTTATCCTAATACTCATGTGGAAGTATTCACAACTATGTGTAGTGATTTCTACTTCAAAGAAGACCTGTTAGCAAAAACTTTCTCGTAATCTCTCAAAGATACTGCTTTAGAATGGTTTTGCTCTCTACCTCCGAATTCAATACACTCATTTTTGTAGTTGGTTGATCAATTTTTACAACATTTTCAAGGAAACCTTGGACCTCAAGTCTCCTTAATTGATTTAGTTCATTGCAAACAAGGTCCTAAAGAGAATTTAACTGAGTTTATTAGTTGATATCAAGCTTTATATGCACAAATTCAATATCAGATGAAAGATGAGGATGTTCAAAAGGTGTTTATTACAAATCTACAACCTAACATTTGTGATAAGATCCTCTTGATGAAGTATAACTCCTTTCAACATCTATGCACTGCCCTTCGTGATTATCAACTTTCAACTAGTCAGTATGAAAACCAAAACTCATCAGCTCAAGTTGGTCAATCGATGGGTGGATCATCACAAACCAACTTTAAGAGGATTAATAATAGGAGTTTCATCAGGGTTAATGGACTGAATACAAGTAACTTCTCTAACATGTGTACTATTACTAATCTGAAGAAGGCATCATATCAACCAAGAAAGTTTACTCCGATATCTGAGTCTTATCATTCTATAATGAATCAAGCAATGAGCAATAACATTCTGAAGCTTCCCCTGATTAAGCCTGTCGATCCTAGTAAAACACAAGGACCTTATTTCGATGCCAATGCCTTTTGTCATTTTCATCAGACACAAGGACATGATACTGAATGATGTATGCATCTTAAACATGAAATACAAGACCCCATTGATTCAAATGTTATACAGGTATCAGGTGTGAATGATAACAGAAACAAGTTGGTTGCTCCACCGAATCAGAATTTACAAATCTTCACTAATCCTTTCCCTAAGCATACTGATAACAATATGTTGGAACAAGATTTAGTGGAAGTGGAGGATGATGATTATCAATACTATGATAGTATCATGGGAATGATTGAAGTGGATAAGGAAAAGTTGAATAACCCATCTCATCCACAAAGAAATGGGATTTATGCTAAGGTTTCTCCTCCGTTATCCTGTATAGGATCGGGAGATAACCAAAACACATTAGAAAAACAAGCAGAACAACTAATATAGATGAGTGAGATGGTACATGATGATTCTTATAACTGTGTTAGATGGCATCAACAATGAAAACTCGCTAAAAATTAGAAAAGAGTAAGATGACTGTCAATAGTTAGAAATAATAGTGGTTCTCCTCCTCATAAGCAAAAAAAGTCTCATTTACACAAAGATTTAAGAAACAAGCATCATATGATAATAAATGGGACTTTCATAAGAACGACTCAAAATTTGCACTCAATATGATCGAGTACCTCTCCATGAAGTTCACAAGTACAAAACTCTGATACGAAGATCCTAAAGGTAAGTATTTCTAACCCTTTATCTCTCTCATGATGTGTTATGTGTTGTTTAGGCCTCCTGGCATGACCCGTGATTCTCTTGTAAGGTCCAAGATATGAGGAGACTGCCTCTATTGTGACCTTCTTCTATTTGTATCATCATTCTGCTATATTGCCTCTCTTTGATTTCATTGTTGTGTGTTGTGTCTTATGGACATAGCGTTGTGATTTGTGACTTGGGAGCACCCTCCTACGTGACTGTAGACCTAGTGTCCCTTTAGCAAGAAATCAAAAATTGGACTTAGTTCCTAATATGATGATGGGGTTGTATATCTTACCCGACGCTTGGATAGTAGAAGCACACCGTGCTTTCTACATAGTGATTTTGATGATGTTTTTATCTCACTTACAAACCTTAACAATACTGCTACTCCATGCACTTTGTTTGTCTTTGAATCTCACTATGGTGGTACTGTTGGTGCCTGAATTGACTGTCAGTTTCCGAGCAATTTTTCATGCAAGCACCTTCCCAAAAAATCCAAAAGGTTCTGAGTTTTGGCTCCCCTTCATCTTTCCTGAGGAAGGGGTCATCATGTTTTGTCCATCAGCGAAAGTTTTGTTTTTTTTGAGTGCTCCGATTGTGTCTTTGAACTTTCAGTTTGAACCTCACCGGTGAACCTCAGTGTTGAACCTCGCCATGGAACCATCTATTTGAACTGGTTCAATGGTTCAAAGCTTTATGTTTTTGGTTTCATTGGCATGATGGCAGCTATTGGCATAGGTTTGTGGTCTTGCTCTGACAGTCTAAGTCACACCGACGGAGATGGGAAGCCAAGTTGCCATCGGCGTGACTTTTGTTGTCGGCAAGCGTTGCTTTTGGGTTGGCTGATGGTTTTTGTCTTGGCGACGGGTGTTTCTCGCTTGGCCATTGGTGAGACTTGTTTTATCGGCCTAGTCGATGGAAGTTGGCCCGATGGTCTATCTCTGGCCGATGATGGGAAATATGGAGTTTGTGATGGTGTCAGCGAGACTATTGAGGTCGGTCAGAGGAGTTTCAGGTTGGCCGATGGGATTGGTCTGGCCGACAGGGGATTGCGATGGGCTTCATCGGTGTAACACATGAGGTCGGCCAGAGGATTTTTGGATGCTCCGATGGAGGGAGTCACGGTGACAGAGGGTGTGTTTTATTTGCCATCGGAGAGAATTGATAGATCGGCGAGAGTTTTTTGGGGCAAGCCAATGGCTTAGCTTTGGGCGAGGGCTTGTGTGTCGAGCACGGCAAAAGCGCTCGACACTTAGTATGTTTGTGGCCATGTTTATAAAATGTTGAAGTGGTCTTCTCACTATGCATGTGGGATTAATCTCCCTACATTATTTTGAACCTGCGAGGAAGCGCTTCTTAGCGGGAAGCTCCATTTTGAACAGTGCGACGGTTTCCAAGTAGGCTGCGGGTGGTTGAGCCATCAATGGCGATTGTAGCAGGGGTGTGGGTGACAGTACAAGTGAGTAAACTGCCTAATTTTTAGCATGAAGACTTCCAGATGGTGGCACAGGGCTCGAGGCCACCCCTGTCAACTCTCTTGCCTACTACATTGATAACTTATGGGCGCCATCTCTCATGGGCTGTATCTAGCAGTTTTTTGTAAAAATCATGTAATTAATTGCTGTGGGTACACTTTTTGGCCGATATAGGTAGACTGTGTTACCATTGTATTGGTTGTTGAAAGTTGAACATTTGGCTCTATAATACAATATAGCTGATTTGGTTGCTCTGTACAGCAAAACATGTGAGTTTATGTATCTCTTGTTGTACGTTTTTGCATGAATCCACTGATTTCATGGTTAATTTTATATGAGAAATGCTATGTTAGCATGTGTTTTGTTAATTCTGTCTCTAGTATTGCATGTATCTTTCTTCTAAGTCTAGATATTTAAGCAATGTTTGAGACTCTAGAACATAGAATTCCTGTGTTGAATGTCTGATCTCTTAACTTCTGCTCAAGGGGTAGATTAAATTGTTCTCAGATTGAACATTGGGATGGGTATACTGCAGTAGGGATGCCATAAGTATAGATAGCTTAACACTCTGTATTGGGAGATATCTGTAAGGCAGGTATCATATGTGTCCCCCTGAAATCCAGTTTTAGTTGTTCATGCATATCATTCACAGGTGTATGTCTATTGACTCCAGGCCCTGGATAGGCACCGATCTAGCTTTGTCTTTGTGTTATATACCATGTCCAGCTTTGCATCCAAATATAAAGTCAAAACCAAACTCTAAAACAACCATTAGGACATTAGAATTAGTTTTAGGATCCTCAGTCCTCTGTCTACAACTGTAAATAGGCCCAAAGCTAGCCCCTTTGCTCTTATCTTATAGGAGGACTTATCTACTTTCTGTCAGCATCCCAGCCTTGTATGTATATCCTCATGGATGTTGAGTAGGGAATACCCCCTAGGTTTTGTAGAGCCTGAAGAAGAAGAGGAGATAAATAATAGAGTCTATCTCCTACACTGTTGGCCCCTGGCCCAGAGATCCTGTTGATCATTGATGGCTACCTTGTAGGGAAATCTGGGAATAAGCATCCAGTCTGGGAAAAAACCAACAGAAATTGGCGACTCTACTGGGGAGAGAGAGAGTCAAGTAACCTGAGGGCTGGAAAATCTAGTTTCCAGTGAAGTTGTTGCAGCAAAAAGGAACCATGTGGTGCTCTACTGGGGTGATGAATCTAGAAAACAAAAATGCCTTGCTGACATTCTGTCCTCTCTCTGAGAGGTGACGACTCTGTTGAAAGAACCTATCAATGCTGCAACATATATCCAGGTATTCATCTTTGATTCAAAATGTTGAGTTTAGAACAGCAAGCCTAGTCGTGCTCTCAGACAAGACCATTCCTTATTGAAAGATATAAAGCCCTAAATTTCACAGGGATATATGGTTACCCAAATATTATTCCCAATAAAATTAGAATATGTTTGCCAAAATATAGTGGATCAGATTCTGAATCGGCAAACAAACATCTGCAAAGATTTTGTAATTTAATAGAAGATTATGACGTAGAGGATGAAGATGTAGTAATGAGACTCTTTGTTCAGTCATTGGAAGATGATGCTAGGATATGGTTTTCAGACCTTCCTGTTTGTTCAGTTTCTTCATGGATAGATTTAGAAGTTGCATTCCTAGGGCAGTTTGGTGAAAGGTTTGATGTGGCCTCATTAATCATACATTTTATGAATATCCAAAGGGAAGATGAGGAGCTGGTTCCAGCCTTTAATCTTAGGTTTATTAAATTGCTCAGGCAGATCCCTGAATATATGAGACCTAATAATGCATTGTGCTTGACAATTTATTTGGCTGCATTTGATGAAGAAATGAGTTATCTGTTAAGAGATAAAGAACCAGTCACACTTCACCAAGCTTTCCAATTTGCTATGGACATAGAAAACAATGAGAAATATGGAATGGCAGTAGGTTTCATGGCTGCAAGTTGTCAAAGCAGTTATCAAAGTGAATATATTTCAGCTCTCCCAGTATGTGCATTGAGAAATGATTGTATAGAGGGAAAAATATTTCAGAATAATATGTGCAGCCATGATGTGATGCATGAAGAAAATGTTGTAGAAAATGTAAGCACATCTTGTAATGATGAAAACAAAGATTGTTATCAGCCTTTAGAAGACAAGCCTACAGACACAAGGTGCCCTCCAATTGATCAAATGAGAGACATACATGAAGTTGTGTCTTACAGCAGTGTGCATATCCCAGTTATGCCTGATTATTTATATGAAGTGGATATGCAGAGCTTCACTCTGAATATAGAAAACATTGATTCAAGGGATGGCAGTGAATATGCTAGTGATTGCCAGCATTCAGATGCATATGTGAGCCTTTTAGATAATGAAATATATTTGGATGCTGATTATGAATGTTTCCTTGAAGATTTTGGCCACCTTCATAGTGTAGAGGTTGAAAACTTTGCTTTTGATTATCAGGGCACTGGTGAAGATAAAAAACAAGATCACTATTCAAAGGTGGATGGGAAAATTGCAGATGTGTGTGCTTATATAGTTGGGGATAGTGTTGATTGCAGGGGTGACTATGAAGCTTTCAGTGTAGGGCTACATTCTGAGTTATTTCTACCTTCTCTTGAGACATTTCAGGTGGACATTAATGCCAAAACTGCCGTGCATGATGATGATGGATATCTGTATGTTCATCAAGATAAATTTGATTATGAGATGTTGCTTGTGCCTGAATATTGCATGTTTGATACAGAGGAGCTCTTATTTTTTGAGGAAGGGCAAAATTCTGATGTGGATTCATTTGTTTCATGTGAGTCTGTTATTTTTTCAAGCAACATCAGTGACTCATATGATGATGACATTCTACAACTGATAATTATATATGCTGATGAAGCTAGCTGTAGATTTGTTGAAGAAAAAGAAATGAGCAGCAGCACAAATAATTGCCAAGGGGCTTGCTGCAGACAGTTAAATGCTTTTAGGCTTCATTTGAAGAAATCAAAAGAAAATTAGGTGTTTGACAAAGGAAAAGTCTGGTTTTTCCTTTTTGGTGGCCCTAGGCCACCATGTTTATTTTAAAATAATGTGTTTGGTGATGCAGATTGGTGCAAGTTTGACTCTGTGCCCAATGGATAGGGGACTGGTCTGCATCCCAGAGATCTGGGGTTCTCGCTGCAGTCTTGCACCTACACGTCCCCAATCAGAGCCACTGTTGGTGCCTGAATTGACTGTCAGTTTCTGAGCAATTTTTCATGCAGGCACCTTCCCAAAAAATCCAAAAGGTTCTGAGTTTTGACTCCCCTTCATCTTTCCTGAGGAAGGGGTCATCATGTTTTGTCCATCAGCGAAAGTTTTGTTTTTTTTGAGTGCTCCGATTGTGTCTTTGAACTTTTGGTTTGAACCTCGCCGGTGAACCTCAATGTTGAACCTCACCATTGAACCATCTATTTGAACCGGTTCAATGGTTCAAAGCTTTATGTTTTTGGTTTCATCGACGTGATGGCAGCTATCGGCATAGGTTTGTGGTCTTGCTCCGACGGTCTAAGTCACACCGATAGAGATGGGAAGCCAAGTTGCCATCGGCGTGACTTTTGTTGTCGGCGAGCATTGCTTTTCGGTTGGCCGATGGTTTTTGTCTTGGCGACGGGTAATTTTTGGCGTGGCCATCGGTGACACTTGTTTTATCGGCCTAGTCGATGGAAGTTGGCCTGATGGTCTATCTCTAGCCGATGATGGGAAATATGGAGTTTGCGATGGCGTCGGCGAGACTATTGAGGTCGGTCAGAGGAGTTTCAGGTTGGCCAATGGGATTGGTCTGGCCGACAGGGGATTGCGATGGGCTTCATCAGTGTAACACATGAGGTCGGCCAGAGGATTTTTGGATGCTCCGATGGAGGGAGTCATGGCGACGGAGGGTGTGTTTTGTTTGCTATCGGAGAGACTTGATAGATCGGCGAAAGTTTTTTGGGGCAAGCCAATGGCTTAGCTTTGGGCGAGGGCTTGTGTGTCGAGCGCGGCAAAAGCACTTGACACTTAGTATGTTTGTGGCCATGTTTATAAAACATCTCACTATGCATGTGGGATTAATCTCCCTACATTATTTTGAACCTGCGAGGAAGCGCTTCTTGGCGGGAAGCTCCATTTTGTACAGTGCGACGGTTTCCAAGTAGGCCGCGGGTGGTTGAGCCATCAATGGCGATTGTAGCAGGGGTGTGGGCGACAGTACAAGTGATTAAACTGCCTAATTTTTAGCATGAAGACTTCCAGATGGTGGCACAGGGCTCGAGGCCACCCCTGTCAACTCTCCTACCTACTGCATTGATAACTTATGGGCGCCATCTCTCATGGGCTGTATCTGGCAGTTTTTTGTAAAAATCATGTAATTAATTACTGTGGGTACACTTTTTGGCCGATATAGGCAGACTGTGTTACCATTGTTTTGGTTGTTGAAAGTTGAACATTTGGCTCTGTAATACAATACAGCTGATTTGTTTGCTCTGTATAGCAAAACCTGTGAGTTTATGTATCTCTTATTGTACGTTTTTGCATGAATCCACTGATTTCATGGTTAATTTTATATGAGAAATGCTATGTTAGCATGTGTTTTGTTAATTCTGTCTCCAGTATTGCATGTATCTTTCTTCTGAGTCTGGATATTTAAGCAATGTTTGAGACTCTAGAACATAGAATTCCTGTGTTGAATGTCTGATCTCTTAACTTCTGCTCAAGGGGTAGATTAAATTGTTCTCAGATTGAACATTGGGAAGGGTATACTGCAGTAGGGATGCCATAAGTATAGATAGCTTAACACTCTGTATTGGGAGATATCTGTAAGGCAGGTATCATATGTGTCCCCCTAGAATCCAATTTTAGTTGTTCATGCATATCATTCACAGGTGTATGTCTATTGACTCCAGGCCCTAGATAGGCACCGATCTAGCTTTGTCTTTGTGTTATATACCATGTCTAGCTTTGCATCCAAATATAAAGTCAAAACCAAACTCTAAAACAACCATTAGGACATTAGAATTAGTTTTAGGATCCTCAGTCCTCTGTCTACAACTGCAAATAGGCCCAAAGCTAGCCCCTTTGCTCTTATCTTACAGGAGGACTTATCTGCTTTCTGTCAGCATCCCAGCCTTGTATGTATATCCTCATGGATGTTGAGTAGGGAATAGCCCCCTAGGTTTTGCAGACCCTGAAGAAGAAGAGGAGATAAAATATAGAGTCTATCTCCTACACTGTTGGCCCCTGGCCTAGAGATCCTGTTGATCATTGATGGCTACCTTGTAGGGAAATATGGGAATAAGCATCCAGTCTGGGAAAAAACCAATGGGTACTCAGTTGTGAGATTTTCATGATATAGTCCCACGGTTATCCTGGATCTTTGAATTCATAATATAACCTTGGCTCTTTATGTAATTAATCATATGCATCGATGTTGTTATTTATCATGATTATGTAGACACTAACATGTTTCTTGTAGGGATGTGTTTGTGGGAACATTTGGCAATCGTAAAGTACATGTCACCTCTGGGGGGCATGGGCTTTGCGAAAGTCCATGCTCCCTTGTGTGTTTTCTTCCTACCTTAATGTGCTTGATATCGATGCATGATATCAACCACCTTAAGGTGGGGGCATATATAAGGTAGGTCGTTTGTTGTAGATGTTATCAATGTGCTTGTCCTTAGGTGCAGTTTAAAGACTGGTGGTGATGAGTCCCTCCTGCACTTTGAGTTTGTTTGCAATCAATCAATCAATCATCTTAAGCCCTATGTGGAGGTGGGGATGTTGTACTTCTCAGATTAGATTGCATAATCCTGTCATTTTCAAAAGTCCTCATTGGGTGGTGGGGAACAGTTCTATGACTAACTCAACCCTTAAGTGTGTCTTTGGTGATTATTGTGGCCAAGCCCAATCATTAGTGTGTGCCTGTAATGTGCCTGATATGGTGATGAGCCTAGAAATAAGAACACTCCATCGCTTGCATGCCGTGTTTTCTCCATGTCTTCAAAGTGTGTGTGTTTGACATGCTTGATTTGTTTGGCATGTATGTTTCCCCATATGCAGTCTAAAGATAAGTGCGATGAGTGCTTCCTGCATTTTGGGAGGTTCGGTGTGTCTTACGTGTGTGTTGCCCCATATATGCAGTTTAAAGACCAACACGATGAGTGCTTCCTACATTATGGGAGGTGTGTTTACTTTCCTTGTACTTGCACCTACATTTCATATATATGAGAAAAAGAAAAGAAAAGAAATCATTCTTGTCTTCTATGCATTAACTGTCTTCTATGCATCTATTGTTTTCTCCATGTTTTGCGTGACTGTAACAATCTTCTACGTGTTTTGCGTGCTTGCCATTGTCTTCTCTGTGATTGATGTGTCTTCTCCATGCTTGGCGTGTTTGCGGTGTTTGTTGACCATACTTTAATGCATGTATTGGCCTCATATTTATACATACATTAAAGTGGGGGCTAAATGTAACATCAGAAAATGTCCCCTTGGGGGCTTTTCCCTCTTAAGGTTTAGCTCCTGGGTCTTTTAGTTGCATTTAGGACATCTTCCATCATAGTTTGGCACCCTGATGAAATGAGACCTAAGTTTCATGACAAATGGGACCTAGGGGGATCCCTTGAACCTAACCTTGACCAAAATAGGGGTGGAGGACTTGGGCATCTATGCCCTAGTCCTACCCTATTTTGGGTCAGTCCCAATTTTTTTGTGTTGGCTTGTGACCGTTATTTAGCTCCTATGCTAACACGGTAAGTTTGAATTACGATATTCTTGGTGGAAGTGTTTGTAGTTGCATATATAAGCATGCTTAGGCATTCATTTGTAAACTAGATGGACATTAGATACAATTGTGATTCTCAAGATTTTGTGAAGGTGATTTAAGGTATTCATTATGTGTTGGAGTAGATTTATGTTGTCTATGTGTTTGTATTTGCAGATTTGAGCATTCATCTCGTCATAGCATGAAGAGCTTCTTCCTTCCATGAGATCTTCACTACAAAGTGACATCATTTACATTTTCAAGCATTTATCATGTGGTTTTTGCCTCTGCCTCTCAAGGGTACACACTCTCTATCTGACAACGGTGTTCGAAAGACTTGAATGTCTCTCCGAGGCTTGACTGAGGAAACCCTCTAAACACCACAACCCCCTCCCCATTTTTTTGTGATTGTAGGTTACAAGTTGAAGAAGCAGGAAAAGTGGAGTTATAGAGGAGTGTTGCAAAGTGTCAAATTTGCATATCAGAGTTAAAAATAGCACCCTGGACTTGGGCGCTCGCTACCTATTCCTCCATATTCTATGACAAGAAAATCTCTGATACAGTAGGAATAGGTTACAAGTCAAGTTTCTAGACCCTGACAAAAACCTAAGCATTGGAATTGGGGACCCGCTCCTTAGTCCCAGACTATTCCGCTTCCCAAACTTTGAAAATAGGTGTACATTTATCTATCATTTTACATCTTCCTATAGCAGCATTTTGAGTAATTTGTCTGTTCACTTCCGTAATTGCGTAATTAGGGTTTTGATGTATAATTGAGCATAAGTGAGCATAATTGACAATCAAATCATATAAATCCAATTTTCCTTACATTCCTAAGTGACCAAGGGTTTGATAGTGCCTTACCACTCAACCCAAAGTCCTTAAATGTAAAAGGTGAAAGTAGGATATACACAAAACAATCAAACACCCACTATCCAAATTTTACCTATTACAAATTCAAATACTCCATATATCATAGATTCAAAATGGTTATATGCTGGCAACATGTGGGCTTACAAACTAGGGCTCACAGACCTAAATTCCTGTTACAACAGATATTGTAATGAAGTACCTTCTAGAACAAAGTCTACATTCTAAACTTTCATAATTACCAACTAATGAACTAATTGTTTTCCTATGAATCCTAAAGATATATATATATATATCATCTCTGAGCTCCAGAAATCCTCTGCATTAGCCAAGGAAGGTTGCAAACTCCAATGAAGAGTAATAACATGTAGTAACAAATAGGTCGGCCTTAAATAGCTGGTAATTCTCTGCAAATGATGGAAACTTGATACGAACCTCAAGGAAGGTTAGCTAGGTCCCAAAGTACCTTGAATGATGTTTCATTTAGCTCCACAAGTCACGAATGTGCTCTGGAAACCTTCACCTTCAATTGACTGTCTGAATGCTCTGTTCTGTGAAAACATGTGATCTTCTAACAGCAGTAACTTTCAGAAATGACCTAAATTTTGAGTATGATGTAGCTCATGATGTCTAGATACTAAGTCTTGCTCTACAAGCTCTAAAATGATAATGCAACATGTGGTACAAAATGTTAAAATTCCTTTTACCACAATGCTAAAATTGTTTCTGACTGATTGAACTGAACTGAACTAGAAAATGAAAGAAAACAAAAGGAATGCAAATGTTTTTGGTTGATGCAAGACTGCTCTACAACCTGGGATGCTCCTACATCAAACACCTGGGGTTGTTGAAAAAGTGAGTCCCTCACTTTTCTAGGGCTAGAGGAAAACCAAGACAGTCCACGTCATTCAAATAAATCCAAGATGAGTCTTCTTCTAGTTTTCCTTTCCACTTTATCAAATATTCCTTCTATTGCTTGCCTTTGATACTACATCCAACTCTTCTATCCAAGATGTCCTCTATCTTCTCTAGTTGTTGTTGTTGTAACTATTTCTTCAATTTATCTTCAGTGTAGTCACTTGATTCTCCTTCATGATACTGATATAGGTCTATAATGTTGAATATAGGTGATATACCTAATGTCTATGGTAACTCCACTTCATATGTATTTCCTGAATCAAATTTCCTAAGTATATTACAAGGTCCAAACTTCTTCATCTTCAACTTGTTATATGTGCCTACTGGAAATCTCTCTTTTCTCAAATATACCATTACTTCATATCCAACTAAAAATTCTTAGTGTCTCCTCTTCTCATCTGCTTTCTCTTTATACTTGATGTTCATCTCCTCCAAATGTTTCTTAACTTGATCATGTATTGTCTCCATGTATCCTGCAAATTCTTCTGCCTCTACACTTCTCTTATTCTCCATATTGATGTCTCTCAATTTTGCAACTCCTCTAGTGTTTACTTCAGTTACAATCTCAAAAGGTTTTTTTCCTGTACTCCTGTTCACTAAATTATTTTATGAAAACTCTACTTGTGATAGAATTAAATCCTAATTTCTTTTCTTCTCTCCTACCAAGCATCTCAACAAGTTTCCCAAACTCCTATTTACTACTTCTATCTGTCCATCTAATGGAGGATGAAATGTTGAACTGAACTTCAAATCTGTCTTCATCTTCTTCCAAAGTGTCCTCCAAAAGTATCCAATGAATCTTGTATCTTTGTCTAAAATTATGCTCTTAGATAATCCATGCAATCTCACAATCTCCTTGAAAAATAGGTCAGCTACATGCACTGCATCAGTTGTCTTCTTACAAGGTATGAAATGTGTCATCTTCAAAAAATTGTCCACCACTACAAATATAGAATCATGTCCTCTCTGTGTCTTCAGTAATCCCAGTATGAAATCCATGCTTATGTCTTCCCAAGGTCTCTTCGATACTATCAAAGGTTCATACAATCCAGTATTCTGACTACTTCCTTTTACAACTTGATAGACTATACAACTTTGCACAAACTCCTTACATCCTTATATATCTAGGGCCAAAAGTAATGTTCACTTACCAAAGCCACTGTCTTGTAAATTCTGAAATGTCCTACTAATCCACCACTATGTTTCTCCTTTATCAAATTATCTCTCATTGAACTCCAAGGTATATACAATTGATTTCCTTTAAACAACATATCCTCATGAATGAAATAATCCAACCACTTACTTCTATCTATCACAACAGGTTCTTTACATGCTTTCCAAGGTTCTACAAAATCAAGATATTCTTCATACATGTACTTCAACTCCTCAAAGCCTAATACTTCAACTCTCATCTCTGTCAGCAAATTCCTTCTTCTACCCAATGCATTAGCAACTATTTTTGACTTTCCACTCCTATTCTTCAATACAAAAGTGTAACTCTACATGAACTCTACCCATCTCATATGTCTCTGATTCAATTTTCCTTGACTATTCAGATACTACAAAGCTTGGTGATCTATATACAACACAAACTCTTTAGGAAACAAATAATGTCTCCACTTTTCCAAGGCTTGAATTATGGCATAGAATTCCTAATCATAAACTAAATATCTTCTCCTAGCATCATTCAACTTCTCACTGAAATATGATACAGGTCTACCTTCTTGACTTAACACTTCTCCTATTGCATTCCCACTTGCATCACAATTCACTTGAAACACTTTGATGAAATCTAGTAATGCTAACACTGGTTGCTCTATCACTTTCTGCTTCAATAATTCAAAACTTTTATTTTCTCCCAATGTCCACTTAAAGTCATTTCTATCACCTCTCATTGTCTTTGCCATTGGTGTGCATACTGAACTGAAATTTCTAATGAACTTTCAGTACAAACTAGCTAACCCATTAAATGATCTAACTTCTCCAATGCTTTTAGGTATTCAACAATTACTCTAACCTTCTCAGGGTCCATCTTCAATCCTTTCACAAAAATCACAAATCCCAAATATACCAATTCTTCCTTCATAAAACTACATTTCTTGATGTTTATCAGCAATTTCTCTTTTCTCAGTCTCTACAATACTTGTCTTAGGTGCCACAAATGTTTTTCCTTTGTCTTACTAAAAATTAGAATATCATCCAAGTATACAATAACAAACTTACCCAAGATCTTCTTCAAAACATCATTCAATAACTTCATGAAAGTACTCGGTGTATTTTTCAATCCAAAATGCATCACTAACTACTCATACAATCCTACATTTGTCTTAAAAGTAGTCTTCCATTCATCTCCTTCTTTGATCCTCATCTAATGGTATCGACTCTTCAAGTCTATCTTTTTAAAATATTTTTCTCCACTCAAATAGTCCATAATGTCATCCATCCTAGGCAATGGAAATCTATACTTAACCGTGATCTTGTTGCTTGCTCTAGAGTCTGTACACATTCTCCATTCTCCATCCTTCTTCAATGCTAACACTATAGGTACTGTACAAGGGCTCAAATTTTCTCTAATCAATCCTTTCCTCAACAATTCCTATATAGGATCTATCTATTTAGTTCTATAGTCTCTGGTGGTGTCATCTAGTGTGCTACTTTGTTAAGAAAACTAGCTCTAGGTACAAGATCCATGTGATGACTGATATTCCTGATTGGTGGCAATCCTTTAGGTACATTATTTGATATGATGTCTTCATACTCTTTGAGCAATTTAATTATCTCCTCTGGCTGTGATTCTTTAGTTTCTATATTTAGGGTTCCACTCTTCTTAGGAATCAAAGCATAACACATATTCTCATGTCTTAATCCATCCAAAAATTTCCTTCCATCTACCAAACAAATTCTAGCATTCCCACATATCTCACTCTTAGGTTCATCTTCCAAAGGTATCAAGGTGATATTCTTTCCATTAGATACTATACTGTAAGTATTCTTTCTCCCATCATGTATAACTTTTCCATCATACTTCCATGTTCTACTCAACAATATATGACATACATCCATTGGCATAATATCACACAATACTTCATCATGATAAGATCCAATACAAAATTTCACCAATCATTGTTCACTCACTACTACCTTGTGTTCATCCTGAATCCATGCTATCTTGTAGGGCTTAGAGTGTTTCAATCTCTCTAGGTTTATCTTAGTTACCATCTCCTCTATAACCAAACTATCAATACTACCACTATCAATGATAACCTTACAACATTTACCTCCTGATTTGCATCTGGTCTAGAACAAACTTTTCCTCTATGGTGGTTCCTTAGTTGTCTCTACTTGAAATAGTGACCTTTTCATGACCAGTGATTCTCCTTTCTTAGGATTTCCAACTAAAATCAGTGATCCAATAAGTTCTTCTTCTACATAACATGTTCTTCCATTATTTTCTATCATTTTGCTTGTACTTCCCTAATGACATTCAAATGCTTTGTGTCCTTCACCTCCACACATAAAACAAGTTCCTCTAAATGTTCTCTTATCAAACCCTCTTTCATCTCTCTTGTACCCTTGACTTTAGTAAGAATTATGGTTGCCTCTATAGTAGAAAGTTCTATCATATCTTTGGTATGCATTTCTATCTATATCTTCCTTCTTGAATGTACCATCTTGTTTGTTCTACTCTACATCTGATGTTTCTCCTCCGAAATAAGTTCTACCTCTCTAAAATTTACTGATGCAAAGCATCTAGGACAGTAGTTTCATACTTGAAAACTTCAAGGAACCATTCTCTCAAGGTTCACTATCCCTGTCAGCAATCAAGCTTCTACCAATGAAATATTTAAACACAACAACATATACATGCTTATATCATGAAGAGATGGAAGAAGACTTCAAGACTCTTATCTCAGGACACTTAACTCCACCTAAGTTCCTATCCAGCCCACTATGTAGGGTCTGTAGGACAGTAGTCTCATAGACTGTCATGACATTGCTGCTCCATTTTGTAGACAGTCACCATGTCCTCTTTGTGAAGATCTCTATTGAGACACACTCAATCTCATGCAACTTGCCAATCTCTCACATGCATACATACCTAATGCATTCATTGACAAAACAATACTAAACCAAACAAGTCTATTACCTTCTTAGCAATGGCTGTCTTCAAGCCTTCTCTACAGTGACTATCTCCAGGAGGCCTATTATCTTCTTGCATTGACTATCTCCATATTTCTTGTCATGGGATCCTTTCTAGATCTAGGGGCATCTTGCATCCTTGACATTTCATACATCTCCACTCCCTCAATCACTGATCACCACATACTTGTTGTTGTCCTTCTCCAAGTTTCAACACAAGACTTCTACAGAGTCATTAACATGACTAACTCACACTAGACAATTCTCCTACCTCCCCTATCCTCACAAGACCTTGAAACAACTAAAATACAATCCATTCTACTGATCAAAAATAGAAAAGATTAGTGGAATGGGGATAAATCCATCGATTTGCTCAAAAGAACCCTGATGCAGAGTGGCACAAGGGAAGCAACACACAAGGGTTTACTCTATTGTCCTTTTCCCACTCACCCACTTCAACTAGCCTTCAACCTCCCAACCAACCAAAGGCACATTCAAGGCATATGAAGGATTTGATGTCCAGACTATTGTCCAACCCCTAAGGTTTCTCCAACACCTTAAGACAGATTAGCAAACACCTTACTAACACTTGGTTTGATCACCAACTTCATTCAACTCTCTAACCTTGACTAGGTCTAGTGAGGCTACTAGCCCTCCAAATCTAATTTTCTCCACAGAACTTGACAAAACCCTAAATGACCAGGAAAGTAAATTATGGATTTGAATACCCTTTAAGGAGTCCTAACAAACTTCCAAACCTCCAAGTCCAACTCTACTCCAGCAACTTAGAACACCCACTAGGTCTCTAGGCCTAATTGATCACTTTAGGGCTAGGTTACAAAGTAGGTGGTCTAATTTGGGGTCATAGATCAAGGACAAGAGTTTGGATTACCTCTACCACACCCAAACAACTCAAAACCACCATTCATTCACTCACCTTATCAGAGTTTTGTCATTTACATCACCCAATTGCATAATTTCAGTCAAATACATAGAGATATTTGACCTAGGGCATCACCTTAAAAATAGAAGACCACCTTTCCCAGTAAAAATCTTTTGAAATCAAGTAGTATACACCCCTAGCCTGCATTACACCGACTGGCATGAAATTTCATCAGTGGGAATGCATTCTAGGGCCAAATTTGTGGGGCAGCCCTAGAAAATAGGGTTTCTAGACCAGTTTTGAAAGAAAATTCAATAACTTTTGACTCCGACCAATTCAAGACCTCAAACTAGTTGCATTTGAACCCAGACTCACTCTAGTTTTAGAAAAAGTACATTAGACCAAGAGTTCAGTCTGTACAGAAACATGTTTTCTTCAAAAAAATAGTCAAATTCTTGATTTCTATGCCTAAAATTGCATACAAAATCTCCTCCTCCATTCTGGGGTGAGAGGACAGCAATATGACTCGACCCAAGTTGGTTTTCAACTATTAAAATAGATTCAACTTCCAAAAATGGTTTGCAACCGACCAAATGTGTCATTTGACAACATTGACAACATTGGTCACTATGACATTTTGCAATAACACAAAGAGGTCGATTGGTTCAACTTGTCCAATGGAACCTAACCAACCACCATTCCCTCTATAACATGCCAAAACATAAAAAATTCCAATTAGACTCAAAAACAAACAAAAAACCAACATTAGACCTACTAGGCCTAAGTGGCATAACTAGGGTCCAAATGGACTAAGAAGGATTTGAGGTTTATATAGTCACCCCAAACCTCTTGACCATACAAAATGGACCAAACAACAATGGCTAAAAGCCTTATTACCAAACACATTGAACAAAAACCATAACTTCTCAAAATGCATCAAAATACTCTTAGAAATCAAAATGCTACTCTTGGGTGCCCTGCACCAAACCCTAACCTAGGTTTTTGGATAGTCAAGAGAAAACTAGCGGTTTCTTCCTCCTAGTGCAGTGTCAAGACTTCAACTTATGTTCAAATCTAAGGGAATTCAATCCACTAACCTTCCATTACAAACATCTGCTATGGCTATTCCGTACAGGTACGGATTTCTCAAAAAAATAGCTAATTTCTGAAGGAGAGAGCAATTTAAAAAGTAGTTTTTGGGAAATCAAAAATATCTTCCATCAAGTATTGTGTTAAGTCTCCAAATAAGATTCAAAGTCAAGCTACCTTAATCTACTTTCCATCCAACATGCCCATGTACTATGACAATTCTGTACAGGTACGGATTTCTCAGGAAAACAGCGAGGAAAACATAGGAAAGCAGAAAAGACAGGAAAAATAGTGCTTCTTGTGATTTCTTTCAACTCCTCCAAAATGTTCTTCTAAAATCCATACTCCTTGGCTTCAAATAAGCCTCATAAATGCATGAAGTCATTTGGGGTCCAAGATAACTGCCCAAACCATCGAGTTTTTCTTGCTTTTTAACTGCAGAAACAAAACTGTTTTTAGAAATTGTCCCCTTTTGGACTACACCAATGGCTTTTTGCGTTTAACAATATTTTTAACATATGGTTAACCTTTGGACAAGGTTATAACACACATTTCCAACCTTTGACATGCCTCTATAAATTAATAAACATGAAAACCTAAATGACTTTAATGACTGTCCTAAATGACTAATGCAACTGCCTATTACTACATGACTGTTCTCTTGAGGACTTACAACAAGATAATAGTAGATTCATAGTCATTTGGAGATAGTCCATTTACAACATGGCTACAAGCCTTATTACAACATTTAGATGGTCTCCAAGACCTTTTTAAACCAAACAAAACAACTTGAACATTAACCAAAACTTAGACATCTTGGTGCTCCTGCACCATACTCCCTGGCATAATGAAAAATCTTGTCCCAAGCATTAGGGGATCTGCTCCATCCATTCTTCCATCTTGTTAGGATGTTCCTCTGACTAGGAAACATGAACTATCCAAGAGTAATCTTCCTCCTTCTCCAACCTGCATGGCTCGTGTAAACAGTGTTAGAACCATAAAGCCTATATTGGTGTCCTTATCTAGGACCTTGCTACTGCAATGCTTCTGTTCTTCTCAATTGGAGGTTCTAATTCATTCCTCCCTGGACTATCTGCTATTTTCCTTCTTTCTTCTTCCTCCTTATAAGGCACTCAATGTATCCAACCTTGACATAACTCAAGTCCCAAGCTTGCTGCTCTTTAGGATTGTCATCCACCTTCTTCTGTTGCAACTGTTCCTGCTGCTTCCCATCATCCTTAACCTGCATACTCAACTGTAGTTTCTCTCCAAAATAAATAGTGACATGGTCCTTCTTCTCTTCACAAGGTAAAGGTATCAGTTTGAACTTCTTACCATCTTTGTGCACCACATAGGTATTAGTATACCCATCATGAATAGTCCTCAAATGCTGCCATGGTCTACCCAAAATAATATGCCCACATGTCATTGGAATAACATCACACAAAACATAGTCCTGATATGGACCAATTGTAAAATCAACGTATGCCTTCTTAGTAACCCTTACTTGCTGCTCTTGACTCACCCAAGTGACATTGTAAGACTAGGATGATCAAAAGTTTTCAATCCCAACTTATGCACCATTTCCCAAGGAACTAGATTATCATGAGAACCTGAATCTACAATCAACTTGCATATCTTTCCATCACTTAAACAATTAGTTCTGAAAATAGATACCTGTGGTGGTTGTTGCATCTTGCCTTTTTCCACCATGAGCATTTCTCCAACCATTACTGGAGAGGCTGACGATATTTCTGGTTCTTCTAGCTTCTCCTCCGCTTGTGCCAAGTGAACTCTTCTATCTTTTCTTTTATCAGCATCATCCTTCTTAGGACATTTGAAAGATGTGTGTCCCACCTCATTGCAGTGATAACATCTACCTGTGAACACTCCTCTACCTGATCCAAATCTACCTCCACCTCTATATCCACCTCTCTATTCTGTAGACATCTCCTTACCTTTCTCATTGTTGTTCTAAACTTTAGTAGTAGGTCTGCCCTACCTCTATATCCTCTTCCACTTCCTCCTTGCCTTTCTTTCTTCCTCTATACCCTCTCTTCAGCCCTAATGGCCAATTAAGAACATTCTCCAATTGTTTTTGGTACTGTCAAACCAATCTCATCTTGAAAGATATACCTAAGACCATTAAGGTATCTTGCCACTTTCTCTACTTCATCTTCTAATCCCCCTCTGATACTAAGCTTATGAAATTGCTCAGTATAGGACATAACATCCATGTCCTTCTGCTCCAAATTCTGCCTCATCCTCTTTGTTTGAATGGAGTAATCAAATGGAAGAAACTGATCCTTCATCATGTCATTCATCCTACCCCAAGAAGTGATTCTTGATGCACCTCTAGCCACTCTTTCTGTCTGCACACTACTCCACCAGGTAAGTGTTGTTCCTCTCAGTTTTGTTTTTACAAACTTGATCTTCTTCTCATCACTCATCTCCTCATACTCAAAAACATTTTCCAAGGCATCTATCCACCCTAATACCTCTTCACTATCCATCTTCCCCTGATAGATAGGTAACTCTATGTTTGCCTTTGTTCCACTTCCTTGGACTGCCTTCAGCAATCTCACAAACTTCTTTTCCTTAGCATCCAACTCATCCTTAGGACGATTCTCATCAGCATCCTCATCTCCTTCTGAACCATCTTGTTCATCCTTTCTAAGATTCTTCTCCAATTCTTCCAATCTAGCCAAGATTGATGCATTCTCTCTTCTCACTTGCCTTAACTCTCTATCCCTTGTAGCATCCCATTCTCTTATGTCCCTCAACTCTTTTTCTCTTGCCTTTAAGGCTTCTCTCAACTCATTGTTCTCTCTAGCCATCTCATTCTTTGGAGGCATCCTTACACCTCTCACAAACTCTTACTGTTTCACAAGATCCTTTACTCCCTCAAGGACCTACTAGTGGCTCTAATACCATAAATGATGCAGAGCATATAGGACAGCAGTTTCATACTTGAAAACTTCAAGGAACCATTCTCTCAATGTTCATTGTCCCTGTCATCAATAAAGCTTCTACCAATGAAAGGTTTAAACACAACAACATATACATGCTCATATCATGAAGAGAGGGAAGAAGACTTCAAGACTCTTATCTCAGGACACTTAACTCCACCTAAGTTCCTATCCAGCCCACTATGTAGGGTCTGCAAGACAACAGTCTCATAGATTGTCTTGACATTGCTGCTCCATTGTGTAGATAGTCACCATGTCCTCTTTGTGAAGATCTCTATTGAGACACACTCAATCTCATGCAACTTGCCAATCTCTCACATTCATACATAACTAATGCATTCATTGACAAAACAATACTAAACCAAACAAGTCTATTACCTTCTTAGCAATGGTTGTCTTCAAGCCTTCTCTGCAATGACTGTCTCCAGGAGGCCTATTATCTTCTTGCAATGACTATCTCCATATTTATTGTCATGGGATCCTTTCTAGATCCAAGGGCATCTTGTATCCTTGACATTCATACATCTCCACTCCCTCAGTCACTGATCACCACATACTTGCTACTGTCCTTCTCAAAGTTTCAACACAAGACTTCTGCAGAGTCATTGACATGACTAACTCACACTAGACCATTCCCTTGCCTCCCCTATCCTCACAAGACCTTGAAAAAACTAAAATACAATCAATTCCACTGATCAAAAATAGAAAAGATCAGTGGAATGGGCATAAATCCATCGATTTTCTCAAAAGAACCCTAACCTAGGTTTTTTGGACAGTCAAGAGAAAACTAGCTATTTCTTCCTCCTAGTTTAGTGTCAAGACTCCAACTTATGTTCAAATCTAAGGGACTTCAATCCACTAACCTTCCATTACAAACATGTGCTATGGCTATTCTGTACAGGTACAGATTTCTCAAAAAAATAGCGAATTTGTGAAGGAGAGCAATTTAAAAAGCAATTTTTGGGAAATCAACAATATCTTCCATCAAGTATTGTGTTAAGTATCCAAATAATTCAAGCTACCTTAATCTACTTTCCATCCAACATGCCCATGTACTATGACAGCTCTGTACAAGTACGGATTTCTCAGGAAAACAGCGAGGAAACCACAGAAAAGCAGAAAAGCAGAAAAGATAGGAAAAACAGTGGTTCTTGTGATTTCTTTCAACTCCTCCAAAATGTTATTCTTCCAATCCATCCTCCTTGGCTTAAAATAAGACTCATACATGCATGAATTCATTTGGGGTCCAAGATAGCTGCCCAAACCATCGAGTTTTTCTTGCTTTTTAACTGCAGAAACAAAACTATTTTTAGAAATTATCCTCTTTTGGACTACATCGATGGCTTTTTGTGTTTAACAATGTTTTTAACATATGGTTAACCTTTGGACAAGGTTATAACACACCCTTCCAACCTTTGACATGCCTCTATAGGCTAATAAACATGAAAACCTAAATGACTTTAATGACTATCCTAAATGACTAATGCAACTGCCTATTACTACATGACTATCCTCTTGAGGACTTACAACAAGATAATAGTAGATTCATAGTCATTTGGACATAGTCCATTTACAACATGGCTACAAGCCTTATTACAATGTTTAGATGGTCTCCAAGACCTTTTTCAACCAAACAAAACAACTTGAACATTAACCAAAACTTAGACATCTTGGTGCTCCTGCACCATACTCCCTGACATAATGAAAACTCTTGTCCCAAGAGTTAGGGGATCTGCTCCATCCATTCTTCCATCTTGTTGGGATGTTCCTCTGACTAGGAAACATGAACTCTCCAAGAGTAATCTTCCTCTTTCTCCAACCTGCATGGCTCCTGTAAACAGTGTTAGAACCATAAAACCTATTTTGGTGTCCTTGTCTAGGACCTTGCTACTGCAATGCTTCTGTTCTTCTCAACTGGAAGTTCTGATTCATTTCCCCCTGGACTATCTATTGTTTGCCTTCTTTCTTCTACCTCCTTATAGGGCACTTAATGTCTCCAACCTTGACATAACTCAAGTCCCAAGTCTGCTGCTCTTTAGGACTATCATCAACCTTCTTCTGTTGCAACTATTCCTGCTACTTCCCATCATCCTTAACCTACGTACTCAACTGTAGTTTCTCTCCAAAACAAATAGTGACATGGTCCTTCTTCTCTTCACAAGGTGAAGGTATCAGTTTGAACTTCTTACCATCTTTGTGCACCACATAGGTATTAGTATACCCATCATGAATAGTCCATCTCAAATGCTGCCATGGTCTATCCAAAATAATATGCCTACATGTCATTGGAATAACATCACACAAAACATAGTCCTGATATGGACCAATTGTAAAATCAACATATGCCTTCTTAGTAACCCTTACTTGCTACTCTTGACTCACCCAAGTGACATTGTAAGGAATAGGATGATCAAAAGTTTTCAATCCCAACTTATGCACCATTTCCCAAGAAACTAGATTATCATGAGAACCTGAATCTACAATCAACTTGCATATCTTTCCATGGCTTAAACAATTAGTTTTGAAAATAGATACCTGTGGTGGTTGCTGCATCTTGCCTTTTTCCACCATGAGCATTTCTCCAACCATTACTGGAGAGGCTGACGACATTTCTGATTCTTTTGGCTTCTCCTCCTCTTGTGCCAAGTGAACTCTTCTATCTTTTCTTTTATCAGCATCATCCTTCTTAGGACATTTGAAAGATGTGTGTCCCACCTCATTGCAGTGATAACATCTACCTGTGAACAATCCTCTACCTGATCCAAATCTACCTCCACCTCTATATCCACCTCTCTGTTCTGTAGACATCTCCTTACCTTTCTCATTACTGTTCTAAACTTCAGTAGTAGGTCTGCCCCTACCTCCATATCCTCTTCCACTTCCTCCTTACCTTTCTTGCTTCTTCTTTACCCTCTCTTCAGCCCTAATGGCCAACTGAAAAAATTCTACAAGTGTTTTTGGTACTGTCAAACCAATCTCATCTTGCAAGTTATACCTAAACCCATTAAGGTATCTTGCCACTTTCTCTTCTTCATCTTCTAATCCCCCTCTGATACTAAGCTTATGAAATTGCTCAGTATAGGACATAACATCCATGTCCTTCTACTTCAGATTCCGCCTCATCCTCTTTGTTTGAATGGAGTAATCTGATGGAAGAAACTGATCCTTCATCATGTCTTTCATCCTACCCCAAGAAGTGATTCTTGATGCACCTCTAGCCACTCTTTTTGTCTGCACACTACTCCACCAGGTAAGTGTTGTTCCTCTCAGTTTTGTTTTTGCAAACTTGATCTTCTTCTCATCACTCATCTCCTCATACTCAAAAAAATTATCCAGGGCATCTATCCACCCTAATACCTCTTCACTATCCATCTTCCCCTGATAGATAGGTAACTCTATGTTTTCCTTTGTTCCACTTCCTTGGACTACCTTCAGCAATCTCACAAACTTCTTTTCCTTAGCATCCAACTCATCCTCAGAAGGATTCTCATCAGCATCCTCATCTCCTTCTTAACCATCTTGTTCTTCCTTTCTAGGATTCTTCTCCAATGCTTCCAAACTAGCCAAGATTGATGCATTCTCTCTTCTCACTTGCCTCAACTCTCTGTCCCTTGCAGCATCCTATTCTCTTCTGTCCCTCAACTCTTTTTCTCTTGCCTCTAAGGCTTCTCTCAACTCATTGTTCTCTCTAGCCATCTAATTCTTAGGAGGCATCCTTACACCTCACAAACTCTTACTGTTTCACAAGATCCTTTACTCCCTCAAGGACCTACTAGTGGCTCTGATACCACAAATGATGCAGAGCATCTAGGATAGCAGTTTCATTCTTGAAAACTTCAAGGAACCATTCTCTCAAGGTTCACTGTCCCTGTCATCAATAAAGCTTCTACCAATGAAAGGTTTAATCACAACAACATACACATGCTTATATCATGAAGAGAGGGAAGAAGACTTCAAGACTCTTATCTCAGGACACTTAAGTCCACCTAATTTCCTATCCATCCCACTATGTACGGTCTATAGGACAACAGTCTCATAGACTATCATGACATTGCTGCTCTATTGTGTAGATAGTCACCATGTCCTCTTTGTGAAGATCTCTATTGAGACACACTCAATCTCATGCAACTTTCCAATCTCTCACATGCATACATACCTAATGCATTCATTAGCAAAACAATACTAAACCAAACAAGTCTATTACCTTCTTGGCAATGGCTGTCTTCAAGCCTTCTCTATAGTGACTGTCTCCAGGAGGCCTATTATCTTCTTGCATTGACTATCTCCATATTTCTTGTCATGGGATCCTTTCTAGATCTAGGGGCATCTTGCATCCTTGACATTTCATACATCTCCACTCCCTCAGTCACTGATCACCACATACTTGTTGTTGTCCTTCTCCAAGTTTCAACACAAGACTTCTGCAGAGTCATTAACATGACTAACTCACACTAGACCATTCCCCTGCCTCCCTATCCTCACAAGACCTTGAAAACACTAAAATACAATCCATTCCACTAATCAAAAATAGAAAAGATAAGTGGAATGGGGATAAATCCATCGATTTGCTCAAAAGAACCCTAACCTAGGTTTTTGGACAGTCAAGAGAAAACTAGTAGTTTCTTCCACCTAGTGCAGTGTCAAGAATCCAACTTATGTTCAAATCTAAGGGACTTCAATCCACTAACCTTCAATT
The DNA here is from genome assembly GCA_027924645.1 of Cunninghamia lanceolata. NCBI lineage: Eukaryota > Viridiplantae > Streptophyta > Pinopsida > Cupressales > Cupressaceae > Cunninghamia > Cunninghamia lanceolata. The sequence goes on along the minus strand of BSBN01001965.1, from coordinate 2,206,101 downwards.
ACAAACATGTGCTATGGCTATTCCATACAGGTACAAATTTCTCAAAAAAATAGCAAATTTGTGAAGGAGACAACAATTTAAAAAGTAGTTTTTAGGAAATCATCAATATCTTCCATCAAGTATTGTGTTAAGTCTCCAAATAATATTCAAAGTCAAGCTACCTTAATCTAATTTCCATCCAACATGCCCATGTACTATGATAGTTCCGTACAAGTACGTATTTCTCAGGAAAACAATGAGCAAAACACAGAAAAGTAGAAAAGATAGGAAAAACAGTGGTTCTTATGATTTGTTTCAAATCCTCCAAAATGTTCTTCTTACAATCCATCCTCCTTGGCTTCAAATAAGCCTCATACATGCATGAATTCATTTGGGGTCCAAGATAACTACCCAAACCGTCGAGTTTTTCTTGCTTTTTAACTGCAGAAACAAAACTATTTTTAGAAATTGTCCTCTTTTGGACTACACCGATGGCTTTTTGTGTTTAACAATGTTTTTAACATATGGTTAACCTTTGTACAAGGTTATAACACACCCTTCCAACCTTTTACATGCCTCTATAGGCTAATAAACATGAAAACCTAAATGACTTTAATGATTGTCCTAAATGACTAATGCAACTGCTTATTACTACATGACTGCCCTCTTGAGGACTTACAACAAGATAATAGTAGATTCATAGTCATTTGGACATAGTCCATTTACAAGATGGCTACAAACCTTATTACAAAATTTAGATGGTTTCCAAGACCTTTTTAAACCAAACAAAACAACTTGAACATTAACCAAAACTTAGACATCTTGGTCCTCCTGCACCATACTCCCTGACATAATGAAAACTCTTGTCCCAAGAGTTAGGGGATCTACTCCATCCATTTTTCCATCTTCTTGGGATGTTCCTCTGACTAGGAAACATGAACTCTCTAAGAGTAATTTCCTCCTTCTCCAACCTGCATGGCTCCTATAAACAGTGTTAGAACCATAAAACCTATTTTGGTGTCCTTGTCTAGGACCTTGCTGCTGCAATGCTTTTGTTCTTCTCAACTGGAGGTTCTGATTCATTCCTCCCAAGACTATCTACTATTTGCCTTCTTTCTTCTGCCTCCTTATAGGGCACTCAATGTCCCCAACCTTGACATAACTCAAGTCCCAAGACTATTGCTCTTTAGGACTGTCATCCACCTTCTTCTATTGCAACTGTTCCTACTGCTTCCCATCATCCTTAACCTGCATACTCAACTGTAGTTTCTCTCCAAAACAAATAGTGACATGGTCCTTCTTCTCTTCACAAGGTGAAGGTATCAGTTTGAACTTCTTACCATCTTTGTGCACCACATAGGTATTAGTATACCCATCATGAATAGTCCTTCTCAAATGCTGCCATGGTCTACCCAAAATAATATGCCCACATGTCATTGGAATAACATCACACAAAACATAGTTATGATGTGGACCAATTGTAAAATCAACGTATGCCTTCTTAGTAACCCTTACTTTCTACTCTTAACTCACCCAAGTGACATTGTAAGGACTAGGATGATCAAAATTTTTCAATCCCAACTTATGCACCATTTCCCAAGAAACTAGATTATCATGAGAACCTGAATCTACAATCAACTTGCATATCTTTCCATGGCTTAAACAATTAGTTCTGAAAATAGATACCTGTGGTGGTTGTTGTATCTTGCCTTTTTCCACCATGAGCATTTCTCCAACCATTATCGGAGAGGCTAATGACATTTCTAGTTCTCCTGGCTTCTCCTCCTCTTGTGCCAAGTGAACTCTTCTATCTTTGCTTTTATCAGCATCATCCTTCTTAGGACATTTGAAAGATGTGTGTCCCACCTCATTGCAGTGATAACATCTACCTGTGAACACTCCTCTACCTGATCCAAATCTACCTCCACCTCTATATCCACCTCTCTATTCTTTAGACATCTCCTTACCTTTCTCATTGTTGTTCTGAACTTCAGTAGTAGGTCTACCCCTACCTCTACTTCCTCTTCCACTTCCTCCTTGCCTTTCTTGCTTCCTCTTTACCCTCTATTCAGCCCTGATGGCCAACTGAAAACATTCTCCAAGTGTTTTTGGTACTATCAAACCAATCTCATCTTGCAAGTTATACCTAAGCCCATTAAGGTATCTTGCCACTTTCTCTTCTTCATCTTCTAATCCCCCTCTGATACTAAGCTTATGAAATTGCTCAGTATAGGACATAACATTCATGTCATTCTACTTCAGATTCTACCTCATCCTCTTTGTTTGAATGGAGCAATTAGATGGAAGAAACTGATCCTTCATCATGTCCTTCATCCTACCCCAAGAAGTGATTCTTGATGCACCTCTAGCCACTCTTTCTGTCTGCACACTACTCCACCAGGTAAGTGTTGTTCCTCTTAGTTTTGTTTTTGCAAACTTGATCTTCTTCTCATCACTCATCTCCTCATACTCAAAAAAATTTTCCAGGGCATCTATCCACCCTAATATCTCTTCACTATCCATCTTCCCCTGATAGATAGGTAACTCTATGTTTGCCTTTGTTCCACTTCCTTGGACTGCCTTCAACAATCTCACAAACTTCTTTTCCTTAGCATCCAACTCATCCTCAGGAGGATTCTCATCAGCATCCTCATCTCCTTCTGAACCATCTTGTTCATCCTTTCTAAGATTCTTCTCCAATGCTTCCAATCTAGCCAAGATTGATGCATTCTCTCTTCTCACTTGCCTCAACACTCTGTCCCTTGCAACATCCTAATCTCTTCTGTCCCTCAACTCTTTTTCTCTTGCCTCTAAGGCTTCTCTCAACTCATTGTTCTCCCTAGCCATCTCATTCTTGGGAGGCATCCTTATACCTCTCACAAACTCATACTATTTCACAAGATCCTTTACTCCCTCAAGGACCTACTAGTGGCTCTGATACCACAAATGATGTAGAGCATCTAGGATAGTAGTTTCATACTTGAAAACTTCAAGGAACCATTCTCTCAAGGCTCACTGTCCCTGTCATCAATAAAGCTTCTACCAATGAAAGGTTTAAACACAACAACATATACATGCTTATATCATGAAGAGAGGGAAGAAGACTTCAAGACTCTTATCTCAGGACACTTAACTCCACCTGAGTTGCTATCCAGCCCATTATGTAGGGTCTGCAGGACAGCAGTCTCATAGACTGTCATGACATTGTTGCTCCATTGTGTAGATAGTCACCATGTCCTCTTTGTGAAGATCTCTATTGAGACACACTCAATCTCATGCAACTTGCCAATCTCCCACATGCATACATACCTAATGCATTCATTGACAAAACAATACTAAACCAAATAAGTCTATTACCTTCTTGGCAATGGCTGTCTTCAAGCCTTCTCTGTAGTGACTATCTCCAGGAGGCCTATTATCTTCTTGCATTGACTATCTCCATATTTCTTGTCATGGTATCTGTAGACACCTAAAATTGGACTGTTCTACAGGCTGATTTTCTCTACCTCGCACTCATCTACTCCCCCAATCTGCATGTCCCTTATGATCAATTAATTCACCCTAATTGAGTCATTTAACCTTACAACCCTAATCCCTATCAATTGAATGAATATTCTTAATATTCATTTAATTGATTTATCCATTTCCCTAAATCTCTATTAATCCTGATTATCTGATTAATCATGCTTAAGTTAATTGAGATGACACTTAATTAACCTTGTCCCCCACTCATCCACTCACCTGAATATAATATTCAGATTTCTTCCACTCACTCCCACTCACTGAATATAATATTCAAATGTCTCCCACTCAACTCCACTCACATGAATTTAAAATTCATTTTTCCCCCACTCATCTCCACTCTTCCCAAAATGGGAATATTTAATTCAATCCCTAGGAATAAAAGATTCACTTTTATTCCTAGCCCTTGATCTGATCAGATGAATCCTGACCCTTCATCCTCATCTCCAAAATCCTATAAATAGGACCCCTCTCTAAGCCATTTTAGAGGCCACTTCATGCATCAAACCTCTGTCAAAATCATTCCCCAATCTCCTCATCCTGCCAAACCTCTACCAAAATCTTGTGTCAATCTCTCAATCCCATCCAAATCTATCATCTAATCCTTAGTTATTCATCTGGTGTTGTGTTGAGCACTTGAGCAATCCACATTCTACGCACCATATCACGGGAGAAATCTTGAGGAGCTACATGGCGCATCTCCTTCCCGCATGGATTTTTGAGGTCTCAATGGAGGTATAATCATGTTATTATGTAGTAGATTAGTTCTATCTTCATTCAGATTTCACTGATCACATTTGGCACGCCTGGTCCAAATCTAATTATTTTTGTGTGAGTTTTTGTGCTTAGGACGTGTTTTTGTAGGTGTAGCGCCATCCACCCTGCATAGTGGTGCTATCATTGGCACGTTTTAGCGCTATCTACTATTTTAGCGCCATTTCTGTGGAGCATTTTTTTTCCTAACTTCCACTCACATGTCTCTTTTAAAGCATTTTTCTACTATTTTCATGTCAAAATTCTCTCAGTTTTTGCAGGAATGTTGATTAAACAAGGGGAAACTATGGCAAAATTTTCCTAAAATCACCCATTGACCAACTCTATGCCATATTGGTGCTATCGTCACCCAGTTCGGTGCTATCTTCCTCACGGCAGACTAAAAACTAAGACAGAAACATAGTTTAGCGCTATCTTGCTTCTATATTAGCGCTATCTTGTGTCTGTATTAGCGCTATCCTCTGTATTAGTGCTATTTTCTATATTAGCACTATTTTCTGTATTAGCGCTATCGTATCTCTGTATTAGCACTATTTTCTATATTAGTGCTATCTTGTCTCTGTATTAGCGCTATTTTTTGTATTAGTGCTATCTTGTCTCTGTATTAACGCTATTTCCTAAGACTAACTTTGTTCTCTGTGTTGGGACTGACAGCTTTTGTGCAGGTCATCAACATCACTTGGAAGTTACATCTTTTTTGTAGGGATTTCTTAGCTTGAAGAACATTTATCTTTGGTGCACCTAAAACAAATCTTGTTTCCAAACAATCTACAATCAAACATTTCATTTTGGTGCACCTAAAAAGAATCCTTGTGTGCCTTAGTGTAAAGAACATTTGATTTTGGTGCAACTAAAATTAATCATTGCTTGCAACAAACAACTTTAGGCACATTTTCAATTTGGGCTTAAAACAAACATTAGCTCTTGTTTGTCATGTCTTGTGCACTTGCACGTTTGTGTTATCCCATAGGGTAGAATTAAAGTATCCTCTCCCCTTGCCTTCAAAAGGATCTTGGGTGAAGAGAAATGGTTCTATTCTATTTTTCTTTTTAGGACGTGGGCCTTCCCTTGAGACACATCCATTCAGAGAGCTCATTGGCGACCCCAAGCAGTACTTTCATCTGGTCCGCTATATGTAAATTGAGGATAAGGCAAAAGCCAAGTCTAATCGGTATGAGCACTTACCAATCAGTGCTAGCTTAAAAGGAAGTAGTACCCTCGAGGTATATTAAACTCCTAGTAGAGCTAGTCAAAACCTTAAGTGGTTTATCAGATGCTTGTAAGGTGTCGATCCCTCGGATGTTCCCCCATTACAAACCTTTGTTTTAGTGGCCCAAATCCCTCTACTTGGTCAAACAAGTATTTTCCTTGCTTCACCTTAGGTTGTGCATGCTTGATTATCACATTTTTCATAAATCAAACCTTTAACCATTGTGTTTTCTTGCTTGACTGTTTGCCTTCTTGCTAAGAAAAGTCAAATTCATCCATCAATCCAACCATTCACATCCTTTAGCACCATTTCCTCTCTATTTTAGCGCCATTTTCCATCTATTTTAGCACCTTCTTCATCCATGTCAAAAAATCAAATTTTCCCATCAAAAACATCAATTTTATAAGCCCATTTTCAAAAAAATTCTGGTCAGGAGGTTATGCCCCTGAACCCTTGTCAACGGGGGATCGCGTCCGTCCCCCTACACCCACCTTCACGTCAGGCTGGGTTTTCCTCCCAACACCGCTAAACCATCCCCCTCATTTATCAAATCCCATCAATTGAGCTTGTCCAATCCCTTCATTTGAGGTTGATCAAATTCATCATAATCCACTTCATCCCTAGTCCTAATCACCCTCATCAGCCTTAATCCAATTTATCCACATCATTTTAATCCCATCTCTTTCAAATCAAATCCAAAATCCAACCAACATCAATCCATAATCTTCCAAACCATATTCCAAGTCCAATCCAAGATCAAAATTGATCCCAATCAACATCCAAGTCCCCCAACATCATTCTCTCCATCTTTCTCAAATCAACCACCATCCCAATCATCCCTAAGCACATCCTTGTCACCTTCATCCTAGTCAACTTCATCCAAACAATCCACATCATCATCAAATCATAACCAAGCACTTGCCAAAAAGGATTTAAGATTTGACCACTTGTGTGACATCATATCAACCTTGGAGGACTCCCAAAAGCTCCTTCATATGCTTCACCAAATGCATGCAAGCCAATCCCCTTTAGAGCAGCGAACCTTTCAAAGCATTCAAGAATTGATTCAACTAGGTCGAACAAGCAACTCCTCACACATACAATACCTCGTGGAAGAAATCCAACACCTCTTGGCCACTTGCAAAGTCCAACAACCATCATATCTAGCACCTACCACATCATATCCATCTACACATCAAACCAATTCTGCATCCACTTGTCCCCCTTCATAACCACCAAATTCATCCACATGTCATATCAACTCGTTCTCAACTTATCACAACCCTTATATATATATCAATCCATATCACAACACTCATTATCCTATGCAACCCCTCCATCATCATCACATCAACACATTTACCAACATCAACAATAAACCATATCACAACAAGAAGTCCCAACACCATCCCAACCTCAACAAATTCCACAGCAACCTTACATGTCATCATATTCAACATCATATCAACTTCCATCATATCAACCTCCATCAACCTCATATCAACTTCCATCAACCTCATATCAACTTCCATCATCCTCCTATCAACCTCCATCATCCTCCTATCGACCTCAATCATCCTCATATCAACCCTCAACTTCATACCAACCCCAAAACCTTTCGTCTACATATCCTACCATTACACCTATCACATCAATCCAAGCACTAGTGAGCCCAAATCCACCTTTGCAACAAGAAGTACCTACAAGTCCAAGTGGTCCCTTATACATAAATCAAATGAGTCCAACTTACCCTAGGCAAGTTCTAATAGCCTTTGACAAGGGAGATACCAATCTAGAGTGCCCTCCAACACCATCATCTAGTCCAATACCTATCCTTGAACCCATCCACGAACCATCACCACCTAATCCTATCACCCACCTATCCAATCCCAATCCTAACCCCACATCAACATCCATCATTATCCATCCATTGCATTGTTCTTCAACACATACACTCATGAAGGATGCCATCCATTGGCTAATAGCAAGGAATCAAACACCCTCATGCAATCCAACACCCGCCGAACCGCTTGAACAATCTCCTATCATAACTGAAGAACCATCATGCAAACATGTTCAAGAATCCATCCAAACACCTACCACATCCCCCCAAACACCTACCACATCCCCCCAAACACCCACCACATCTATCCAAGTCAATCCCACTTCTACCCAACCAAATGAGCTATGTCAAGGAACAAATCCAAAGCATGTTGAAACATCAACCCCTTCTCCTAATCAATATCTAACCATCCCATCGAATCCCATCCCCGATCCCCTCCCATCTATTGGTCAACCTTTTGAGCTCCCCCCATCAGCTTCTACCACCCCTTTACCATCCCCCATGAATCCTTTACCCCCATCTACGAACCCCATCCCAAATCCATCCCCTTATCCACTTGGCACAACCACTTTCATCCATGGTGACTTCCTTGTAGGAGGCGAACAACTTCCTTCCACCACCTATCTATCTCCAAGAAATAATGGACTCGCATCTTGTTTCCGAAGCAACACACATCCCATTGCATGTCGCATGCTCCAACTTATGAACTATCAAGGCAAAGGCTTAGGCCTTCATGAACAAGGCATGTTGGAGCCCATTCACACCACATTCCATCCATCCTCGCATGGCCTTGGCTATCCCTCTCAAGGAAAACAACCTACACATGTCGATACCATCCACCCACCTTCCAAAATCCATTCATCCAATCCCAAACATGGTGCATCTCATCGCACCCCGAAAACATATGTCGTCATCCCTCCTTCATCATCCTACCATTTGCAAAAGCATGTGACTATCCATCTCCCTCCATCAAATTTACCTCCACTACTTCCAACTCCAAAGATCCCTATCAAATCCACTCTACCACCTATCCTACCAACTCCCAACATCCCTATCCACAAATCCTCTTATCCTCCCATCCTCCCAACTCCTACTATCCCCATCCTCAAATCTCATTATCCATTTATCCAACAATCTACGTTTTACCCCTCCATCCATAAGTCCACTAAAATCCTGAATCAAGACCAACAAAAGCACACATCTCTCAAACATGAAGCTTCTGCCAAATCTATGGGATTCAAATATTTGAATGCCTCAACTCATAAAGCACAAAAGCCTAAGGATATCATCCCTTCCAATCAAAATGCAAAATCAAAAAGGCTATCAAATCCCACACCATCACAAGAAAAAGCAAAAACCAAAATGGTGTGGGTCCCTAAACAAAGATCACTCAACTCTAATGAGGCATCCACATCCCAATTCACCCCAAAATCCAAAACACCCCGCTCCCCATCTAAAAATCCCCCAAAGTCTAAGTCTATTTGGGTCCCTAAAACCCCAAATCGACCATCCAATAATCTCCCATCCCGATCCCCATTACTCCCAACTCCACATCCAAAATACAAGCTTCCAAATACATCAAGATGTGTGCCACAACTGGTCTTGGTTCCCCTCCACCACTTGCAATTCTCACATACCCCCATTTCTCCATCTTTTGTTCACTATCCTTCATATCTTCCCCATCACATTCCTCTAGTCCATGCTTTTGCATAGTCCCCATCATAATCCGCATAGTCCACATCATAATCCACATAGTCCACATCATCCATTATCCACCATCCCTTCCATCTTCTCCTATCTTCCAACAATCCATGGAATCATAATCCATAATGCTATCCAAAATGGGACCATCTTCTCCTTTCTATGGAAACAGACGCTAGAGTCCCCCTTCCATCAAAAAAGTCAAAAAATCAAAAAAAATCAAGAAAATAGTAAAGAGAAATAATCTGTCCAAAGGTGAAAACCACTCCTTGTGGAGCCTTGGGCAAGTACCATGATGAAAACCCCTTGTGGGCATCTTGCGTAATCCCTTCTCCATCCATTTTGCATCCCTACACTTGGGGGCAAAATCAGATCCTTCATCCACATCCATCTCTTCTTGCACATCTTATCCATTATCTTATCGTTATCCTATCATATTCCTATCCACCATCCCCTATTCATCCTATCATTCCCCATCCATTCTCTCAACTATACCTCCCACCTTAGATCTTGATAAAGACAAGGGGCAACATATCCACAACATGCTTTGGAAACCTCTTGGCATACTTCCTTTGTCAGTACATCCTCCATCCATCTCTTGCAAAGTCCACCCATTCACACATGAGCCCATCATGCAAAATCCTAAACATTGGGGCATATGATTCCTTTCAACCTAGCCCTTGAAGAAAATCCTCATCCCAGTCTTCCATCCACGCATCCCTATCACTTGTCCATTCATCTATCATGAATCAGCTATCCAATCCCCTATCCAACCCCATCACTTTCACCTCTAGACTCGGTGTTCCCTTGTCATTTGGTATGTAGCACAAAGGCTATCCACACGAAATCCAAGCCACCATCATAATAAACCATTCCTTTTCCAAAAAATCAAAAATCCAAAAACATCAGAAAATCAAAAAATCCAAAAACATCACAAAATCAAAAAATCCAAAAACATCACAAAATCAAAAAAATACCAAAACAATAGAAAACACACAAACTTCCAAAAATAATCTATCCATCACACAAATAAAACTTTCCATCACATTTTCATCATCATCACATCTATCCTCAATAAACTTACACTAGATCCAAGCATCGCATCACCTCTCAAAGCATTGTCCTTAATCAAAATCATCAACTATCAAACTAGCATCAATCACAACTTGTCACCATCACATCTTGAGCCACTTTTACAACATCATCAAATCATCTATCAATCCCTGCCTTAGGATATATCTTTCCCACGATAGGCAGAATCTATCACATCATCATCCATTTTGGCAAAAGATATAATGGTTACTTGTTTGGTTCGTTGGTCTTTTGATTTTGTTGATTTTTATCTTTTGTCCTATTCGAAGATCACATCAAAGCTACCTTGATCTCATTATATCATGGTATGTGGTGACAACATCTAGAATGGGGCATAGTCTTGCTTTTGTATGTTGTGCTTGTGGGTTGGTCTCATTACTCCAAGCTAGTATTCATATCTTGATTGATCATAGGGTTGGTTCTAGCATATTGCTCTCCTTATGCATCTAAGGTTCATCATACCTTTTTTGTACTAAGGGCTTATGCTATGAGTCCCCTTCCCTCATCTAAACAAGGTTGTACTATCTTGGGCATGCATGAGATCATCCCTTTGTTTGTGTGTCTAGTCCATGCAAATGTTGGATAAACATCATCACCCTAGTCTTCTATACCTTGGTGAACATATCCACTTCGCTATATCAAACCTAGGATTGCTCAAATTTAGTTTTAGCACAATGATCATCCACCAATCATCTCCCAACATCATCATCCTTTCATCCCACCACTTATCCTCTAACCAGTTCAACCAATTTGTCCCATCCATTTCGAGAGCACAATCGTGTTCTTGCAACTCGCCTATCCTCTCGAGGGGGCATCACCCTTACCAATTATCCCCAAACCTTACTTTATTCTTCCAAACCAAAATCTCTTTCTATCCAATCCATCTCTATGTTTTAACTTCTTTGAAATGATGTTGCTTAGCCGCAACACCATCTCAAAGAGGGGCAAATGTAGACACCTAAAATTGGACTGCTCTGCAGACTGATTTTCTCTACCTCACACTCATCTACTCCCCCAATCTGCATGTCCCTTATGATCAATTAATTCACCCTGATTGAGTCATTTAACCTTACAACCCTAATCCCTATCAATTGAATAAATATTCTTAATATTCATTTAATTGATTTATCCATTTCCCTAAATCTCTATTAATCCTAATTATCTGATTATTAATGCTTAAGTTAATTAAGATGACACTTAATTAACCTTGTCCCCCACTCATCCACTCACCTGAATATAATATTCAGATGTCTCCCACTCACTCCCACTCACTGAATATAATATTTAGATGTCTCCCACTCACCTCCACTCACATGAATTTAAAATTCATTTGTCCTCCACTCATCTCCACTCTTACCAAAATGGGAATATTTAATTCAATCCCTAGGAATAAAAGATTCACTTTTATTCCTAGCCCTTGATCTGATCAAAAGAATCCTGACCCTTCATCCTCATCTCCAAAATCCTATAAATAGGACCCCTCTCTAAACCATTTTAGAGGCCACTTCATGCATCAAACCTCTGTCAAAATCATTCCCCAATCTCCTCATCCTACCAAACCTCTGCCAAAATCTTATGTCAATCTCTCAATCCCATCCAAATCTATCATCTAATCCTTAGTTATTCATCTGGTGTTGTGTTGAGCACTTGAGCAATCCACATTCTACGCACCTAATCACAGGAGAAATCTTGAGGAGCTACATGGCGCATCTCCTTCCCGCATGGATTTGTGAGGTCTCAATGGAGGTATAATCATGTTATTATGTAGTAGATTAGTTATATCTTCATTCAGATTTCACTGGTCACAGTATCCTTTCTAGATCCAGGGGAATCTTGCATCCTTGACATTTCATACATCTCCACTCCCTCAGTCACTGATCACCACATACTTGTTGTCCTTCTCCAAGTTTCAACACAAGACTTCTGCAGAGTAATTAACATGACTAACTAACACTAGACCATTCCCCTGCCTCCCCTATCCTCACAAGACCTTGAAAAAACTAAAATACAATCTAGTCCACTGATCAAAAATAGAAAAGATCAATGGAATGGGGATAAATCCATCGATTTGCTCAAAAAAACCCTAACCTAGGTTTTTGGATAGTCAAGAGAAAACTAGAGGTTTCTTCCTCCTAGTACAGTGTCAAGACTCCAACTTATGTTCAAATCTAAGGGACTTCAATCCACTAACCTTCCATTACAAACATGTGCTATGGCTATTCCGTATAGGTATAGATTTCTCAAAAAAATAGTGAATTTGTGAAGGAGACAACAATTTAAAAAGTAGTTTTTGGGAAATCAACAATATCTTCCATCAAGTATTGTGTTAAGTCTCCAAATAAGATTCAAAGTCAAGCTACCTTAATCTAATTTCCATCCAACATGCCCATGTACTATGACAGTTCCATACAAGTACAGATTTCTCAGGAAAACAACGAGGAAAACACAGAAAAGTAGAAAAGATAGGAAAAACAGTGGTTCTTGTGATTTCTTTCAAATCCTCCGAAATGTTCTTCTTACAATCCATCCTCTTTGGCTTCAAATAAGCCTCATACATGCATGAATTCATTTGGGGTCCAAGATAACTGCCCAAACCATCGAGTTTTTCTTGCTTTTTAACTGCAGAAACAAAACTATTTTTAGAAATTGTCCTCTTTTGGACTACACCGATGGCTTTTTGTGTTTAACAATGTTTTTAACATATGGTTAACCTTTGGACAAGGTTATAACACACCCTTCCAACCTTTTACATGCCTCTATAGGCTAATAAACATGAAAACCTAAATGACTTTAATGACTGTCCTAAATGACTAATGCAACTGCCTATTACTATATGACTGCCCTCTTGAGGACTTACAACAAGATAATAGTAGATTCATAGTCATTTGGACATAGTCCATTTACAAGATGGCTACAAGCCTTATTACAACATTTAGATGGTCTCCAAGATCTTTTTAAACCAAACAAAACAACTTGAACATTAACCAAAACTTAGACATGTTGGTGCTCCTGCACCATTTACCTCCTCTACCTCTCTATCTCTGCTCATGCTTCTTATTCAACTTTTCTTCAACTTTCAGGGCAAACTAATATGCTTCTTCAATTGTTGTCATCCTTACTAGACTCAGTTCTTCTTGAATGTTCAATATCAGTACATTGATGTATCTTGCCACTTTCTCCTTACTTGCTTCGCTATGTCCTGTTCTTATGATCATCTTATGAAATTCTTCAGTATACTCCATAGATTTCTCCTTTTGTCTCAGGTTTTGCAATCTCTTCAATAATTCCAACTCATAGTCAATAGCTATAAATTGATTCTTCAACTTTTTCACCATTCTATCCCATTTTATGATCTTCTATTTTCCTCTTCTATTTCTATCCAACTGAACTTCTTTCCACCAAATAGCAGCATGTCCTTTCAACTTAGTCTTCACAAATCTCATCTTCTCCAGATCTTCAATTTCTTCATATTCAAAGTATTCCTCCAAATCATTTATCCAATCAATCAATTCCTCTAGATTCAAATTTCCAATGTAATTCGGTACTTCCACTCTAGGTAGCTTTCCAATATTTGAAATAGCTCTCAACATTTTCACTTGATCTGATTCTTCTTCTTCTTCTTCTTCTAAGGTTTCTTCATTTTGATCAGTGGATTAAAATTCTTCATCATCACTTTTAACATTAGGTTGAGGTGTTAGTCCTCTTCTTTGATCTCCTTCAACAATATTCAATCAAACTTTCATTATTTTCATCATTTCCATCATTTTGTCCATTCTTCCAGCCATAGTACCAACAACAAGTATTCTCCTCAGCGACATCTCTTCCTAGGCTCAAGTGTAATTGCCTCAAATTCATTGATTGGGCTACAATGTGACAACTGCCTCACAATCAGTGATCAGTTGACAACATAGGTAGTTTACCTCAGGTTTAGTGACTTATTCACAGTAAGATCTTATGGAATGCCTTCACAACTTCACTCCCAAAGGATTCAAACTTCACTTTGATACCACTTGGTGTAGTCATGGTCTGAGGGTTCACAGAATGAACTGTCTAGGCCATGCAACAATAGTGAACACAATAGAAACAACTCAAATATAGGATGCAATGAATGATTTAAACAATTAGTATATCATAGATTCAAAATTCTTAAATGTCAGCAACATGCGAGCCTACAAACTAGGGCTCACATGCCTAAATTCTAGTTATAATAGATATTGCAATGCAGCGCCTTCCGAAACAAAGTCTCTATTCTAAACTATCATAATTTCCAACTAATGAACTAACTTCTTTCCTATGAATCCTAAAGATCTATATATATCATCTTGAACCTCTAGAAATCCTCTGCATCAACCAAGGAAGGTTACAAACTCCAATGAAGAGCAGTAACGTGTAGTAACAAATAGGTCAACCTTAAACAACTGGTAATGCTCCACAAATGATAAAAACTTAATGCAGACCTCAAGGAAAGTTGGCTAGGTCCCAAAGTATCTTGAATGATGTTTCATTTAGCTTTGTAAGTCACAAAAGTGTTCCAGAAGCCTTCTCCTTCAATTAACTGTCTAAACGCTATGTTATGTGAAAATAGGTGATCTTCTGATAGCGATAACTTTCAGAAGACAAGTCCAAATGACTTGAATTTTGAGTATGATGTAGCTAATGATGTGTAGATGCTAAGTCCTACTCCACAAGATCTCAAATGACAATGTGGCAAAATGTGGTACAAAATGTTGAAACCGCTTCGAACTGACTAAACTACACTAAACTAGAAAAATGAAAGAAAAAAAAGGAATGCAAATGTTTTTGGTTGATGCATGATTTCTCTGCAACCTAGGATGCTCCTACATAAGATTTTCTTCAGATCTTTATCCTCTTCAATTGTAGAAACTTTTGAATCAAATCTATGAGGAAGAGTTCTTAGGAATTTTTTCACAACCACTGAATTAGCTAGATCTTCACCTAGACTCATGATTCCATTGACTGCTTCATCTACTCAGATAATATAGCTTGCAATGTTTTCCTCTTCTTTCATCCTTAGATTCTCAAAGACTATTTGGTAAGATTGTAATTTTCTTACTATACAGTTTTATTTCCTTCATAGATATTTTTGAGCTTATCCCATATCTCTTTGGTTGTCTTGCACTACACTACCTTGACAAACTCTAAACTGGCTAGACCACTTAAGATATCATTGTTGGCTTTGGCATTATTTTCATGAGCCTTCTTTGCATCTGAATCTATAATAGAATGTTTAGGTTTAGTATATGATGTAGGAGCATCCCAAGTTGTAGACCAATCTTGCATCAACCAAAAACATTTTGCATTCTTTCTTTCCTTTCAATTTCAGTTCAATTCAGTCAGTTGCAGTTTTAGCATTCTGTACCACATTTTTCCACATGTTGGACTTAGCATCTAAACAACATCAGCTACATCATATCCAAATTTTAGGTCATTTGGAACTTGTCTGCTAAAATTTATCGCTATCAAAAGATCACATGTTTTCACAGAGTAGAGCATACAGACAAGCAGTTGAAGGAGAAGGTTTATGGAGCACTTCTGTGGCTTGCGGAGATAAATTGATGCAGTCAAGGTAGGATGGTTTGATGAGGGACTTTCCAACCTTATAACCTTAAAATACTAACAAAATGATCAATCAGAGATGCAACAGAAGTATATAGATAACAACAAAAAGAAAGAGACCTTCATAAGCACAACACAATATATCCTGGGAAAAACCTAAAAGGGAAAAACCCAACCTTCAAAGCTCATTCCTCATTATATTATAATCTCAAATCACATTACATATGCATCTCAGCCTTTACAGATGCTAGGCCATAGCCCAAGGTTACAAAAGATCCATACAATAATACTCTTCCACGATTTCTTTCTTCTACTTCTCAATTCTCTGCTCTGCAACTTCTTGTATTCCCTGCTCTACTCTCTTATTTAGTTCTTCTTCTCCTTTGGATCAAAACAATCATTATCTTGCTTCATCATTTTGTATATTTGATCATCCTTCATTCACCACCTTGAAAAAATCATTTATCCTTCATTTATATCCTCCACAAGCCTTCATAACATTATCAAGTTGGCCAAGAGTTATCTATCTTCACGAAACATGTAGATACAGATAAGTCAGACCTAAACATAAGGTATTGCTCTTTTGGTGCATAGAACTTCATATGGATCTCCATGAAGGTTGGTTAGGTCCTCAACTTCCTTGAATGATATTCCTTTTAGCTCTGCAAGCCACAGAATTACTCTGTAATCTAATTAGACTCCAATGAACACTATCGGCATTGCTCTGTGAAAATAAGTAATCTTCTGATAGCAATATCTTTCTGAAAACAAACCCAAATGATCTAAATTTTGGATATGATGTAGATGACGATGTCTAGATCCTAAGTCCACCTTCGCAGCCTCTAATCTACAAATGCAGTAAATTTTGATAATCTCCAAGGTCGCTCTCCCCGACACTCTGCAACTTACTGTTAACTGTCCCAACTGATTTGAATGCTTCCAGAGGCTCATGCATCAGACTCTTTGGGTTATTTGAAAAGTAAGCCTCTTCACTTTGGTATGTATTACATGAAAATCAATGTTGTTTCTTTGAATAGGTTTAGTCATTTGTTCATAGGTACTTGCAACTATCTCAAGGTCAATGGTCTGTTCAAGTCCACCCTACAAAACTACATCAAGTTCTTCTAAGTTTGGAATTCTAATTGCAAGCCTTTCACTACATCAATGATCGGTGGTCTGAGCAACTCTTCTCTACAAGTTACCTCAATTGCTTCATTCTATGATGGTTTAGGTTTGATGGTCTACTTGCAAGCCTTGCATTGCCTCAATGATTCCGGGTCTAATAAAGTCTTCTCCACAAGATGCCTCAAGATCAATGTCTACTTTAATCAATTAAGAGTCAATTAATCCACACTCGCATCCTTCAGAATAGCCAAGTGACTTCTTTGATTCAATCAATACATTCTCTACAACACTTTCTAATCTCTAGTTCTAGATATAATTTCATACTATTTCTGCTATGCATATACTGCTCCAATACTTTCTCTGTTTCTTTATCCATGTTTCCTTTACTCTGATACACAAACTTTCTCCTCTAGTAGAACATCTTGTCATTCCCTCTTTCTCTACAATATGAATTTCCTTTCCTTGCTAAGCTTCACACTTATTCACACAAACTTCCTCTTGCATTATTTTCTTTGTTCTATAGCACAAATCTCCTTAAGATCAATGCTTCACCCTCTTCTGGTTTCTCTATTAAATTTGATGACTCAAAAGGTTCTTCTTCCTCTATATAAACTACCTCTGTATCAGTTATTGTTTCCTCATCATTAGCCTCTTCGATAATAGGTTCTTGGTGACATTCACTGCTTGATTCTTTTTTCTTCCAAACTTGAAAATGGGTTATTCTAAATGGTCTTCTATCAAATCCTCTTTTATGTCTTCGGTATCCTTCATTGTGATAAGAATTATGACTCCTATCATTTCTCTCTCTATGGTTTGAATTACTATACTTGTTTTTCTCTGCATAAGGTCTTCTCTCTCCACATCCTGATCCTTCCTTTCCTCTAACACATGAATACTTCAATTTATACAACCTTCTGAACATACAAGTAACATGTTTCCATTTTTCTCCATCAATCAATCCATGATCCATCTACATGCAAATTGTTATAGGCTTCCTCCTCCTCATTTTATTCCAACACATTCTTTCAGAATGATTCCTTAATCCATAGAACTTACAAGGGTATAGATCCCAACACAATTCCTTTTCATGTCCATATCTATTACAATGAGAACAATACATACCTTTTCTTCCCTGATTTGACTTGTTTGAACTTGTAACAACTTCTTTACCTCTGTCATACCCAAGGCCTTCACTTCTTGATCTCATCACTGGTTCAATAGGTTTTGTAATTCCCTACTCATACTTTCCCAATCCCTTTCCTTCATATCCCATTCTTTGCATGATTTTGAAACTAATACCATCACCAACAACTGTAGGTTTAGTTACATTGTCATCTTTCACTTCATTTTCTAAAGAAGCTTCTGCAACATCACAGAAATCATTAGTATCACAAGAAACATCACAAAACCCAGGCTTAGATCTCAAAATTTTATTCTCTTTTCTGCATACTATAAGTGACTGCTCTAACTGATCAATTTGTTCCTTCAATCCTAATATTTCACTCTTCTATAGACTATTTTCCTTTTTCAACTCTTCCAAATTTTTCTCCAAATCTTTGTTTCTCTTTTCCACCTTCCCAAACAACTTGAATCGTTCTTCTAATTCTTCAAATATCTTTTCAACATCCTCAAACAACTTTGGTTCTACCTCTAAATCTTCATTCCTCCTTTTTATATTTTCTAGTTCTTCTTCAAGAGAATCATATTTGTCTTCTCCTAGTTCTTTTATCCTTTCCATCAATTCTAAATTACATCTTTTGATTTCACACAATTCTTCCTCTAGAATATCCTTTTCACATATTAGGGCTTCATTTTTTTTCTTTGTCCCTTTTTCTAATTTTCCCCATCAAAACAAATCAGGCTAACAACTTAATTTGAAAAGCTTACCTGAATCCTTCTTGCCTTGATCTTCTTCAGTGGTGACACTTGTTACTTCTATGGTTTCACACTTCTTTCAACACAGTCTTCCTTCCCAAAAAATGTGCAATCATCCTAGTAGATTCGTAACTAACTTTGATACCCCTTGATGGAGTCAAGGTAGGAGGGTCTGATGAGGGACTGCCCAACCTTGCAGCCTTAACCTACTAATGACATGATCAATTAGAGATGTAATGAAAGTATATAGATAACAATAGAAAGAAAGAGACAATTGCAACAGTATGAAACATATATCAAAGATATTACAGAAGCAAACACAAAACAAGAATGTAGACAGAGAGAAGTAGACACAAGATGTACATGGGGAAAACATTTTTAGGTAAAAAACCCCACACTCTAAAACTTGCATAATGTATTATCTGAAATAGTTACAGTTTACAATACACTTGCAATGCGAGTTCTTCCAAGAGTCTTTAAATTTTGATTCTAGAGTTATTCCGACAGCATAACAGTACCTATAAAAACACTATGCAACTATAACTCCAAACTATGCAATATATAGAGATTACAAGGCAAATATTGGGAGCATCTTGGGATAGGCGTCCACCTTAGCCACATGGACATTATCCCACATCAAAGGACACTTGTCATTTCTAAAAATACATTGCTTACATCTGTCATACATAGAAGATTTAACTTTCTCAATATGGAGCGCTCTAGGCTAAAAATAGATTATGACAGATGCTCTTACGTATCTTACAGTTGTCGTAGATTTTCCCAAGATAACAACCTTTAATGTTGTAAGAGAATCTATCATACAATGTTAAATATAGCATATTCATCTTACAAAATGTCATAGCCTAACTTGAGCACCCAAAGATGCCTTTCCCTCATGCAAAGATCCTCACTGACACTTGTCATCACTTGTCACAAGAATCTCCAAACTTGGCTCTTACGCGTCATAGATTCTATCATATGGAATATTATCTTCCACACATGACAAGATGCCGACACATGGCATATTAGTGACACCTCAAATGGGATGCCCAAATCCATGTAGGTCTGACTTGACCATCCAAGTCACATTCCAAGTAAGATGACATGTCACCGTGCCACCTCAACTAAGTGACCAAACTGAATGTGCAAGTAATTACAACATTAGGCAATAAATTAATATACAAATAAATAAATAATGCTAGGAATTTGCAAAGGTTGAGACACCTTAATTCCCAACAAAATCACATTACATATGCCTCTCAGGCTTTACAGATGCTAGGCCATAGCCCAAGATTACAAAAGATCCATACAATAACACTCTTCCATGATTTCTTTCTTCTACTTCTCAATTCTCTACTCTATAACTTCTTCTGTTCTCTGCTCTGCTCTCTGCTTTAGTTCTACTTCTCATTCAAATCAAAACACTCATCATCCTGCTTCATCATTTTCTTATATTTGATCATCCTTCATTCACCACCTTGAAAAAATCATTTATCCTTCATTTATATCCTCTGCAAGCCTTCATAACATTATCGAGTTGGCTAAGAGTTAACTATCTTCATGAAATGTGTAGACATGGATAGGTCGGACCTAACCATAAAGTATTGCTCTGCTGGTGTATAGAACTTCATGCAAATCTCCATGAAGGTTGGGCAGGTCCTTGACTTCCTTGAATGATGTTCCTTTTAGCTCCACAAGTCACAAAATTGCTTCGCAAGCCAATTAGACTCCACTAAACATTGTTGGCTCTACTCTGTGAAAAGAGGTAATCTTCTGATAGTGATATCTTTCTAGAAATGAACCCAAATTATCTAAATTTTGGATATGATGTAGATGATGATGTCTAGATGCTAAGTCTAGCTCTGTAGCCTTTGATTTGAAAATTTGTTAAAATGTGGTAATCTCCAAGGTCGCTCTCTTTGACACTCTGCAACTTACTTGATTAGAATTATTCTGGATGCTTTTACATCATAAATGGAATGTCATACAATGATCAGATAGACTTTCTTGAGGTTTACACCTTGATTCATGCATTTGTAGAGCATTACCAAATGTTTAGGCCCAACCTATTTGTTTCTACACGTTACACTCTTCATTGGAGCTTGTAACCTTTCTTGGCTAACATAGAGGATCTCTTGAGCTTGGAGATGATATATATAGATCTCTAAGATGTATTAGGAAGGAAGTATTTGAGAGTTAGCATAATTTATAAGATAGGTAGTTAGAATCTTTTTGGATAGGTGCTTCAATGTCATATCTTACATATCTGTTGTAACTAGAATTCAGGCCTATGAGCCCTATGACTGTAGCTTGTATGTTGTCGACATATAAGTATTCTACATATATGATATATTGAGCATTTGAATCTTCCATTGCATTCTTCATTTTAGTTGTTTCCATTGTGTTTACTCTTGTTGCATGGCCTAGACAGTTCATTTTGTGAATCCTCCGACCGTGACTGCACCAAGTGGTATCAGAGAAAAGTTTCAAATCCTTTGTGAGTGAAGTTTTGAAGTGAAGGCATTCCATCAGATGGTGCAGTCATGGTAGGAGGGTTCATAGAATGAACTATCCAAACTGTGCATCTAGAGTAAACACAATGGAAACAACTCCAAGATATAAACCAAATGAAGATTTAGTCATTTAGTATATCATAGAATTCAAATACAAATTAGGTGGCAACATGTGGGCTTACAATTAAGGCTCATAGGCCTGATTATAGAATATTAGAATATGCACAAGATATAGCTTTGAATCTCCTTTGCCAAGAATCCAAACTATGCTAACTTATGCTATAGATCATCACTATGCTAACTTCTTTCCTAAAGATCTATTACATCAATATATATCATCTCCAGTACAAATGATTCCTCTATGTCAGCCAAGGAAGATTACAAACTCCAATGAAGAGTTGTAATGTGTGTACATAGATAGGTTGGACCTAAATGAATAGAACTCCTCTACAAATGAATGGAATGATGTGCAGATCTCGGGGAAGGTCGGCCATGAACCAAAGATCAATGAATGATGTGTCATTAGGCTTCACAAGTTGGGAAATGCTCTGTAAGTCTTCTCCTTTAGTTGATTGTCTAAGACTGTCAGGGTGCTCTATTCTGAGAAAACAATCGATCTTCTAATAGCGATATCTTTCTGGTACCTTAACCAAATGCTCTACGATTTGAAGATGTTGTGCATGAATGTCTCTAGATGCTAAGTCTAGCTCCGCAAGGTCTAAAATGCAACTGCGGTAGAATGTGGACCAAATTATAGAAACTGCTATTGATTGAACTACCTGAATTGAAATGGAAGATTAAAAGAAACAAACTAAACTGCAAACAAACTGAAATGCAAATGTTTTTGGTTAATGCAAGATTGCTCTTGAACCAAGGATGCTCTTGTATTAGACATCCAAGGTTATTGAAAAAGTGAGTCCCTCACTTTGTTGGGTCTAGAGGAAAACCAAGGCAGTCTACCTCAGCCTGGGAGATTCATGATGAATCTTCTTCTAATTTGCCTTTCCACTTTACAAGATATTCTTTGTATTATCGTCCTCTGGTGCTACATCCAACTTTGCTGTCCAAAATGTCCTCAATCTGCTCTGGTGCTTGTTGTGGTAACTACTTCTTCAAGTCTTCTTCAATGCTATCACTGAACTCTGCTTCATGGTACTGGTATAGGTCTGCAATGTTGAAAATAGGTGATATACCCAATGTCTCTGGTAACTCTACTTCATATGTATTTCCTGAATCAAACTTTCTGAGTATCCTACAAGGTCCAACCTTCTTCATCTTCAATTTGTTATAAGTGTCAACTGAAAATCTTTCTTTCAAGTACACCATCACTTCATCTCCCACTACAAATTCCTTATGTCTTCTCTTCTCATCTACTTGTTCTTTATATTTGTTGTTCATCTCCTCCAAATGTTTCTTAACTTGATTATGCACTACCTCCATATGTTCTGCAAATTCTTCTGCTTCTGGACTTCTCTTTTCTACCATACTGATATATCTCAACTCTGCAACTCCTCTAGGGTTTACTCTAGTAACAATCTCAAAAGGTGTTCTTCTAGTACTCCTATTCACTAAATTATTGTATGCAAACTTTGCTTGTGAAAGAATCAAATCCCAACTTCCTCCCTTTTCTCCAATCAAACATCTCAACAAGTTTCCCAAACTCCTATTCACTACCTCTGTCTATCCATCAGTCTATGGATGAAATGCTAAACTAAACTTCAAATCTATCTTCATCTTCTTCCAAAGTGTCTTCCAAAAGTATCCAAGAAATCTTGTATCTCTGTCTAAAATTATGCTCTTAGGTAATCCATGCAATCTCACAATCTCCTTGAAAAATAGGTCAGCTACATGCACTGCATCAGTTGTCTTCTTACAAGGTATGAAATGTGCCATCTTTGAAAATTTGTCTACCATTACAAATATAGAATCATGTCCTCTCTGTGTCTTTGGTAATCCCATTACAAAATATATGTGTATGTCTTCCCAAGGTCTCTCCAGTACTCTCAAAGGTTTATACAATCTAGTATTCTGACTACTTCCTTTTACAACTTGACAAACTCTATAAATTTGCACAAATTTCCTAACATCTTCATGTACCTAAGGCCAAAAGTAGTTTTCACTCACCAAGGCCACTATCTTATCAATGCTAAAATGTCATACCAATCCGCCATTGTGTTTCTCCTTGATCAAATTGTCTCTCATTGAACTCCTAGGTATGCATAACTAATTTCCTCTGAACAACATATCCTCCTGAATGAAATAGTCCAACCACTTACTCCTATCTGTCAAAATAGGTTCCTTACATGCTTTCCAATGTTCTACAAAATTAGTGTCTCCCTCATTCTTCAATTCATCAAATCCCAACACTTCAACTCTCATCTCTATCAACAAGTTCCTTCTCCTAATCAATGCATCTGTAACTTTGTTTGATTTTTCACTCCTATGCTTCAACACAAAAGTATAACTCTGCATGAACTCTAGCTACCTCATATGTCTCTGATTCAACTTTCCTTGACTATTCAAATATTGCAAAGCTTGATGATCTATATACAACACAAACTCCTTAGGTAACAAGTAATGTCTCCACTTCTTCAAGGCTTGAATTATGGCATAGAACTCTTGATCATAAACTAAATATCTTCTCCTTGCATCATTCAACTTCTCATTGAAATATGCTACAGGTCTACCTTCTTAACTTAACACTACTCCAATTGCATTCCCACTTGCATCACAATCCACCTGAAATACCTTATTGAATTCTGGTAATGCCAAAATAGGTTTCTCCATCACTTTCTACTTCAACAACTCATCTGCTCTTGATGTCCACTTGAAATATTTTATGTCACCTCTTATTGTCTCTGTCATAGGTTACATATTGAACTGAAATTTTTGATGAACTTCCAGTAGAAACTAGCTAATCCATGGAATGATCTGACTTCTCTAATGCTCTCTGGTGTAGGCCATTCAACAATTGCTCTCACTTTTTTAGGGTCCATCTTCAATCCTTCCATAGAAATCACAAATCCTAAATATACCAATTCTTCTTTCATGAAACTACACTTCTTGATGTTTATTAGCAATTTCTCTTCTCTCAGCCTTTGAAAAATTTATCTAAGGTGCAGTAAATGCTCCTCCTTTGTCTTACTAAAAATCAGAATGTCATCCAAATATACAATAACAAACTTGCCCAAGAATTTCTTCAGAACTTCATTCATCAATCTCATGAAAGTACTAGGTACATTTGTCAATCCAAAAGGCATCACTAACCACTCATACAATCCTTCATTTTTCTTAAAAGTAGTCTTCCATTCATCTCCTTCTCTAATTCTGATTTAAGGGTATCCACTCTTCAAGTCTATCTTTGTGAAATATCTTGATACACTCAAACAATCCATAACATCATCCATCCTAGGTAAAGGAAATCTATACTTAACTATGATCTTGTTTATTTCTCTAGAGTTTGTACACATTCTCCATTCTCCATCTTTCTTTAGTGCGAACACTGCAAATACTGCACAAGGACTCAAACTTTCTCTAATCAATCCTTTCCTTAGCAACTCGTGTATCTGTCTATTTAGTTCTTCATTCTCTGTTGGTGTCATTCTATGTGCTACTTTGTTAGGCAAACTAGCTCCCGGTATAAGATCTATGTGATGACTGATACTCCTGATTAGTGGCAATCCTTCAGGTACATTGTCTAATATGATGTCTTCATACTCTGTTAGCAACTTAGTTATCTCCTCTGGTTGTACTTCTTTAGTCTCCTTCTCCAATGTTTCATGCTTCTTAGGAATCAAAGCATAACACATATTCTCATTCCTCAAACCATCCAAAAATTTTCTTCAATCTACCAAACAGATTCTAGCATTCCCACATACTTCACTCTTAGGATCATCCTCCTAAGGAATCAAAGTAATTCTCTTTTGATTTGTTGTCATAGTGTATGTATTTTTCCTCCCATCATGTATATATTTTCTATCATACTACCAAGGTCTACCCAACAAGATATGACAAACATCCATAGGCATAATATCACACAAGACTTCATCATGATAAGATCTAATATGAAATTTCACCAAACATTGTTCACTCACCAATACCTTATGATCATCTTGAATCCATGCTATCTGATAGGGTTTAGGGTGTTTCAATCTTTCCAACTTCATCTTAGTCACCATCTCCTCTGAAACTAGGTTATCTAAACTACCACTATCAATTACAACTTTACAACATTTACCTCTTGATTTGCATCTTGTTTTGAACAAACTCTTCCTCTGCAATGGTTCCTCATTTGTCTCTACCTGAAATAGTTCTCTCCTCATCACAAGTAATTCTCCTTTCTCTGGTTTACCAACTAAATTAGGTGATCCAACAAGTTCTTCTTCCACATAGGCTACTCTTCCACTGTTCTATGTCCTCTTGCCTGTACTCCCCTGATTACATTCAAATGTTCTATGTCCTTCACCTCCAAAATTGAAACAAGTTCCTCTAAATGTTCTCCTATCAGATCCTCTTCCTTCTCTTCTATATCCTTCACTCCAGTCCAGACTAGGGTTTCCTCTCCAGTAGAAATTTATGTCATCTCTCCGATATGCATTGTTATCTCTATCCTCCTTCTTGAATGTGCTCTCTTGTCTATTCTTCTCTGCAAATGATATCTCTCCTCTGAAAAATGTTCTACCTCTCTAAAATATACCTCCTCTACCTCTCTGTTTCTGATTATGCCTCTTATTCAGCTTCTTCTCAACTTTCATGGCAAATTGATATGCTTCTTCCAGTGTTATCATCCTCACCAAATGTAGTTCCTCTTGAATGTTCAATCTCAGTCCATTGCTGTATCTAGCCACTTTCTCTTTACTTGCTTCACTATGTCCTATCCTTATTATCAGCTTATGAAATTCTTCAGTGTACTTCACAGATTTCTCCTTTTGTCTCAGATGTTGTGATCTCTTCAACAGCTCCAACTCATAGTCAGTAGGTAAAAAATGGTTCTTCAATTTTGTCACCATCCTATCCCATTTTGTGATCTTTTCTTTTCATCTTCTATTTCTATCCAACTAAACTTCCTTCCACCATATAGCAGCATGTCCTTTCAACTTTGTCTTTGCAAATTTCACCTTCTCTGAATCTTCAACTTCTTCATATTCAAAGTATTCTTCCATGTCATTTATCTAGTCAATCAACTCTTCAGGGTTCAAATTGCCAGTGTAATTAGGCACATCAACTCTAGGTCTCTTTCCAATCTTTGAAATAGCTCACATCTTGACTTGATCTGATTCTTTTTCTTCATCACCTCCTAGGGTTTCACCAATTTGTTCAACAGATTGAAATTCCTCTTCATCAACACTTTCAACATTAGGTCTTGGTGTCAATACTCTTCGCCTATCTTCCTCAATACCATCCAATCGAATTCTCATGGTTTTCATAATTTCCATCATCTCATCCATTCTACCAGTCATTGTTCCAACAACAAGGATTCTTCTCAGTGGTATTCTTCCTAGGATCAAGTGTAAACTGCCTCAAGTTCAGAGATCACTCTACAAGGTGACAATTGCCTCACAATCAGCGATCGGTTGCAACACAAGTAACCTGCCTTAGATTTGGTGATCTTTCCACAACAAGATCTTATAGAATTCCTTCATCACCTTCACTCAATTCACTCCCAAAGATTCAAACTTTCGCTCTGATACCACATGGTACAGTCACAGTAGGAGGGTTCATAGAATGAACTTTCCAGACCATGCAGCTAGAGTAAACACAATGGAAACAACTCCAAGATATAAAGTAAATGTAGATTCAATCATTTAGTATATCATAGAATTCAAATACAAATCAGCTGGCAACATGCAGGCTTACAATTAGGGCTCACAGGCCTAATTATAGAATATCAAAATATACACAGGATATAGCTTTGAAGCTCCTTCGCCAAGAATCCAAACTATGCTAACTTAAGCTATTGATCATCACTATGCTAACTACTTTCCTAGAGATCTATTACATCAATATATATCATCTTCAGTACAAAAGATTCCTCCACATCAACCAAGGAAGATCACAAACTTCAATTAAGAGTTATAACATGTGTAGATGGATAGGTCAAACCTAAATGAATAGAACTCCTCTGCAAATGAATGGAATGATGTGCGGATCTTGTGGAAGGTCAAATACAAACCAAAGATCAATAAATGATTTGTCATTAGGCTTCACAAGTCAGGAAATGCTCTGCAAGTCTTCTCCTTTAGCGGATTGTTTGAGACTGTCAGGATGCTCTATTCTGAGAAAACAGTTGATCTTTTGATAGCGATATCTTTCTGGTACCTTAACCAAATGCTCTGAGATTTAGAGATGTTGTGCATGAATGTCTTTAGATGCTAAGTCCAGCTCACAAGGTCTGAAATGCAACTATGGTAGAATGCGGACCAAAATACAAAAACTGATATTGACTGAACTACCTGAATTGAACTGGAAGATGAAAAAAAAAACTAAACTACAAACAAACTGAAATAAAAATGTTTTTGGTTGATGCAAGATTGATCTTGAACCAAGGATGCTCCTACATCATGAGATCTTGTGGTGAACCAATCGCTAACCTGAGGTAGTCTACTTATGTTTGTCAACAGATCATCGAGTGTGAAGCAGTTTCTACCTTGTAGTCAGATCGCTGAATTAAGGCAATTGCACCAGATCCTAGGAGGAGATGCCACCGATGAGAATACCTATTGTAGGCACTATGGCTAGAATAATGGATGAAATTATGGAAATGATGAAAACAATGAAAGTTTGAGTGGATGTTGTAGAAGAAGATAGAAGAAGAGGACTAACCCCTAGACATGATGTCAAAAGTGATGATGAAGAATTTCAATCTACTAATCAAAATGAATAAACCCTGGAAGAAGAAGAAGAATCAGATCAAGTGAAGATGTTGAGAGCTATTTCAAAGATTAGAAAGAGACCTAGAGTGGAAGTACTAAATTACACTAGAAATTTGAATATTGAGGAATTGATTGATTAGATAAATGACTTGGAGGAACACTTTGAATATGAATAAATTGAAGATCCAGAGAAAGTAAGATTTGTGAAGACTAAGTTGAAAGGACATGTTTCTATTTGGTGGAAAGAAGTTCAGTTGGATAGAAACAAAATAGGAAAAGAAAAGATCACAAAATGGGATAGAATGGTGACAAAGTTGAAGAATCAGTTTATACCTACTGACTATGAGTTGAAACTATTGAAGAGATTGAAAAACCTGAAACAAAAAGGGAAATCTATGAAGGAGTATACTGAATGATCATAAGGACTAGACATAGTGAAGCAAGAAAGGAGGAAGTGGCAAGATACATCAATGGACTGATATTAAACATTCAAGAAGAACTGAGTCTGGTAAGGATGACAACAATAGAAGAAGCATATCAGTTTTCCCTGAAAGTTGAAGAAAAGTAGAACAAGAAACATGAGCAGAGACAAAGAAGTAGAGGAGGTAAATTTCAGAGATGGAACATATTCCATAGGAGATAGATCATATGTGGAGCAGAACAAACAAGATAGTTCATTCAAGGAGGATAGAGATAACAATTCATACCGAACAGATGATAGAACTTTCTACCATAGAGGACATCATAATTCTTACTGGAAAGAAGGGTACATGAGAGAAGAAAGAGGGTTTGATAAGAGAACATTCAAAGGAACTTGTTTTAAGTGTGGAGGTGAAGGACACTGAGCATTTGAATGTCAACAGGGAAGTACAAGTAAGAAGATAGAGAACAGTGCAAGAACAACTTATGTAGAAGAAGAACTTGTTGGATCACCTAATTTAGTTGGAAAACTAGGGAAAGGGGAACCATTAGTCATGAGAAGAGCACTATTTCAAGTAGAGAAAACTAAGGAACCACCACAGAGGAAAACTTTGTTCCAGACCAGATGCAAATCAGGAGGTAAATGTTGTAAGGTTATCATTGATAGTGGTAGTATAGATAATTTATTTTTAGAGATGGTGACTAAGCTAAACCTAGAGAGATTGAAACATCCTAATCCCTACAAGATAGCATGGATTCAAGATGAACACAAGGTATTGGTGAGTGAACAATGTTTGGTAAAATTTCATATAGGATCCTATCATGATGAAGTATTATGTGATATTATGCCGATGGATGTATGCCATATATTGTTGGGTAGAACATGGAAGTATGATAGAAAAGCTATATATGATGGGAGAAAGAATACTTACACTATAGTATCTAATTTCTTCAATGCATTTAAGACAAATGAAGGATTGTATGAGTGGTTAGCGATGCCTTTTGGATTGACAAATGCACTGAGTACTTTAATGAGATTGATGATGAAGTCTTGAAGAAATTCTTGGGTAAGTTTGTCAATATATACTTGGATGATATTTTGATTTTCAGTAAGACAAAAGAACATTTGTGGCACCTTAGACAAGTATTGCAAAGACTAAGAGAAGAGAAATTGTTGATAAACATCAAGAAATATAGTTTTATGAAGGAAGAATTCATATAATTGGGATTTATGATTTCTACGGAAGGATTGAAGATGGATCCTACGAAAGTTAGAGCAATTGTTGAGTGGTCAACACTTGAGAGTATTGAAGAGGTCAGATCATTTCATGGATTAGCTAGTTTCTATTAGAAGTTCATAAGAAATTTTAGTTTAGCATGTACACCGATGACAAAGACAATGAGAGGTGACAGAAAGGACTTTATGTGGACATTAGGAGCAAATAAAAGTTTCAAATTGTTGAAGCAACAAGTGATAGAGCAACCAATGTTAGCATTAGCAGATTTCAACAAGGTATTTCAAGTAGATTGTGACGTAAGTGGAAATGCAATAGTAGTGTTAAGTCAAGAAGGTAAACTAGTAGCATATTTCAGTGAGAAATTGAATTATGCAAGAAGAATATATTTAGTTTATGATTAGGGATTTTATGCCATAATTCAAGCTTTGAAGAAGTGGAGACATTACTTGTTACCTAAGGAATTTGTGTTGTATACAGATCATCAGGCTTTACAGTATCTAAATAGTCAAGGAAAGTTAAATCAGAGACATATGAGATGGGTAGAGTTCATGCAAAGTTATATATTTGTACTGAAGCATAGGAGTGGGAAGTCAAACAATGTTGATGATGCATTGAGAAGAATGAATTTGCTAATAGAGATGAGAATTGAAGTATTAGGTTTTGAAGAATTGAAGCACATGTATGAAGTAGTTCTAGATTTTGTAGAACCATGGAAAGCATGTAAGGAACCTGTTGTGACAGAGAGAAGTAAGTGGTTAGATTATTTCATTCAGAAAGATATGTTATTCAAACAAAATTAGTTGTGTATACCTAGGAGTTCAATGAGAGAAAATTTGATCAAGGAGAAACATAGTGGTGTATTAGCAGGACATTTTGGAGTTGACAAGATAGTGGCTTTGGCAAGTGAACATTACTTTTGGCCTCAGATATATAAGGATGTAAGGAAGTTTGTGCAAAGTTTTAGAATATGTCAAGTTGCAAAAGGGAGTAGTCAGAATACTAGATTGTACAAATCTTTGGCAATACTGGAGAGACCTTGGGAAGGCATAAGCATGGATTTCATATTAGGATTGCCAAGAACATAGAGAGGACATGATTCTAAATTTGTAGTGGTGGATAGATTTTCAAAGATGGCACATTTCATACCTTGTAAAAAGACAAATGATGCAGTGCATGTTGCTAACCTATTTTTCAAGGAGATTGTAAGATTGCATAGATTACCTAAGAGCATAATTTTAGACAGGGATACAAGATTCATTGGATATTTTTGGAGAACATTATGGAAGAAGATAAAGACAGACCTAATGTTTAATTCAGTATTTCATCCACAGAAAGATGGATAGACAGAAATGGTAAATAGGAGTCTAGGAAACTTGTAGATATGTTTGGTAGGAGAGAAGATAGGAAATTGGGATCTAATTCTACTGCAAGAAGAGTTTGCATACAATAATTTAGTGAATAGGAGTACATGAAGGACACCTTTTGAGATTGTGATAGGAACTAACCCTAGATGAGTTGTAGAATTGAGGGATATCAGTATGGAGAATAAGATAAGAAAAGAGGCAAAAGAATTTGTAGGATACATGGAGACAGTACATAATCAGGTTAAGAAGGATTTGGAGGAGATGAATAGTAAGTATAAGGAGCAAGTAGATGAGAAGAGGAGACACAAATAATTTTCATTTGGAGATGAGGTAATGGTATATCTAAGAAAAGAGAGATTTCTAGTTGGAACATATAACAAGTTGAAGATGAAGAAGTTTGGACCATGTAAGATACTCAGGAAATTTGATTTAGGAAATGCATATGAAGTGGAGCTACCAAAGACATTGGGTATATCACCTATATTCAACATTGTAAACTTATATCAGTATCATGAAGGAGAATCAAGTGATAGAATTAAAGATTATTTGAAGGATTAGTTACCACATCAACAACCAGAGAAAATAGAAGACATCTTGGATAGCAGAGTTGGATGCAGTACCAGAGGGAAGCAATAAAAAGAATATTTGGTAAAGTGGAAAGGCAGACCAGAGGAAGATTCAACATGGATTTCTTAAGCTGAGGTGGACTATCTTGGTTTTCCTCTAGCCCTAGAAAAGTGAGGGACTCACTTTTTCAACAACCTCAGGTGTTTGATGTAGGAGCATCCCAAGTTGTAGAGCAATCATGCATCAACCAAAAACATTTTGCATTCTTTATTTCCTTTTAATTTTAGTTTAGTTTAGTCAGTTGCAGTTTCAACATTTTGTACAGTATTTTGCTTCATTTTCATTTCAGATCTTGTGGAGCATGATTTAGCATCTAGACAACATCATCTACATAATATCCAAATTTCAGGTTATTTGGACTTGTCTGCTAAAAGTTATCGCTATAAGATCACTTGTTTTCCCATAGCAGAGCATACAGATAGACAGTTGAAGGAAAAGGTTTGCAGAGTAGTTCTGTGGCTTACAGGGCTAAATGGAACATCATACATGGCACATAATGATCAGATAAACCTTCCTTGAGGTCCACACCCTGATTCATGCATTTGTGAAGCATTACCAGATGATTAGGCCTGACCTATTTGTTTCTACATGTTACACTCATCATTGGAGCTTGTAACCTTTCTTGGCTGACACGAAGGATCTCTTGAGCTTGGAGGTGATATATAGATCTCTAAGATGTATTAGGAAGGAAGTAGTTAGTTAGCATAATTCATAAGATAGGTAGTTAGACTCTTTTTTGATAGGCACTTCAATGCCATATCTTGCATATCTATTGTAACTAGAATTCAGGCCTATGAGCCCAATGATTGTAGCCTACATGTTGTTGGCATATAAGTATTTTTCATATATGATATCTTGAGTATTTTAATCTTCCATTACATTATTCATTTGAGTTGTTTCCGTTGTGTTTACTCTTGTTGCACAGTCTGGATAGTTCATTCTGTGAACCCTCTGATCATGATTGCACCAGTATAAGGATCCATTGTAGCTCTCCAAACATCATACCCTAGTGAGGTAAGATAGCCTTCCATCCTTACACTCCAAAATACATAGTTTCTTCCATCAAATATTGGTCCTTTAGAAGAGGACTCTTTCTGAGCCATGTGCTCTACTCCAAGATCTACCTTTAGTTGTTAAGTTGCACCAAGGAACTCATCTCTGATACCAATTGTTAGAACACTCTAATATACTAAGAGGGGGGTTGAATTAGTATATATTTCAAATTAATTCTATTAAACTTTATCAACCAAAACATCTACTGCATTAAAC
Source organism: Cunninghamia lanceolata (assembly GCA_027924645.1). Classification (NCBI taxonomy): domain Eukaryota; kingdom Viridiplantae; phylum Streptophyta; class Pinopsida; order Cupressales; family Cupressaceae; genus Cunninghamia; species Cunninghamia lanceolata. The sequence continues at coordinate 2,173,100 of BSBN01001965.1, read as the reverse complement.
ATATACTAAAGCAATTTAGAGCACACACATTCATCACACAACCATAACACTATATTTACGTGGAAGACCCTAGAAGGGGAAAACCACAGTGAGCAAACTGCTTGGCTCTACTATCCAAATCTAGCCTCACAAATAATAAAATAGACTTACAAGTTTTATGGGCTACAACCCAAAGGAAGCTATAATTCCTTGAATAATAGTTTTTATGGCTTCAACCAAAGGAATCTACAACTCCCTACAATGCTACAACATTTATAGAAAGAGGCTACAACCTGTATACATAACACTTGATGAAATCTATTGATCAATCACCTCCACAACATCAACACCTTTCACACTGACATGAATCTTCAACTCCTCTGCTCAACAAACTCTGTTACCTTCAACACACTTCCACACACACACACTTACTTCCACACTCGCACATACATCCTCACACACTCTCACACATACCATTCACACCAAACAAGATCTTTCATTTATATCCTCCGCAATCTTCAAAATATTTCTCCTTCTTCAGCCAAGATGAAACGTGTAGCATGAAATGTTCAACGCTGGACAAGAAGTTGAAACCCAAAATCATGTAGAAATCCAATGTGGTTCAATCCAAGTAATAACCATGACCTATTCTTCCTCATCACATTCTTCCACATTGGTGTGCACTTCAAAACACATGGCATAATCATTAGTAAACACCAAGTCAGCCCAACAAACACATATCATTTCTTGCATTTAGCTCTAAACTTAAAGTGGTACTGGAGAGACCAAATAACACCATGTGGATCACTTCACAATAATTATATGACTTTAAAAAACATTCTCAAACCTCCCTTTCTCTGCAAAATGGATCATCTTTCAAGAGCAAGAAAATAGACATTGAACCCAACATCACTTGCAAACTATGAACACACAGTCTTGAAATATATCTTTGAAAAACAAACTTGTAGTACACTTCAACACTTGAAACTTGGAAAGAGAAAATGTACAAACCATCTAAGCACATCCTCCAAAAAACAAAGCCAAATAATGTAATGTGATGAAATGTGGTGGATTTTACTTTCTCCTTCTAACAACTTTAATCAGCAACATGATATGTCTTTGCTCTACTGATTCCAGAGAACTTCTATGGTACAATTTATCATATGAAACATTAACTATGCATTATTTGCACCTATATCCAAATATCCTTCAAGCCACAAGATGACATCCTCAAATATGGAGAAATGTGGAGCATCTCCCAGACTCTTTTTGACTGCAACAACACTAAACCATTGTCTTCACTCTGTAAGTTCTGGGAACTTCTGCGGTAACTTCTAAGGTCTAAAATTAGGAACATAAATACTTCACATCTATCTTTATCTAACTTCCCAACCACAAGGCCATAACTACAAATGTGGAGGAATGCGGAGCATTCTCTCGAGCTTCTTCAGTGCAAATTCCTATGCCTTGGACTATCTAAAACCTTTTTCACTTTCTTTCAAATAATTTATGCAATGCACTTCATCAGGAAATAATGAGTACAACATTCACCACATCAAAGACTACAATGACAACAATTTTCATCAAAATCAAGAATCTTCATGTTATCACAACTTTCATCTTTCCATGATAAGGTACAAATGTGTATAGATGATACTAATCCATCAGTATGCTCATGACTTTCATCACCTTATCCTTCACGTCACAACTTCTCTGATTAATACTCTTATGTCTACTCCTCTACACATCACCTTGCTTTCTACCTCACAACACTTCTAATTACTTACTCTACTATCATCATTGATCACCAGTCTACAACAATCTCCCTTTGGCATCTCTATTGACATCACTAATCATCACTCCATACCACTATTGACATCAATGAAAACACATATGCAACACGTATGTCTAACTCTGACTTTATTAATAATGATAAATATCAAAAGAGGCTCATATTGGTTTTAAACTTCATTGGAGGTAATTCATGTTGTTGAAAAATGATGTCCATTTCATCCTATGCATACAATCTAATAGGGCTGCTACATCATTTGTCTTAACAATAGGTGGAACAATCACCTTTTTGTAAAGCTTCTTGGATCATTTTGTGGTATGTAGATGATGTTTGTATAAATTCCCATAGAGAGATATTTGCAGGAGTAGCACGAAATTGGTCAACATGATCATAATCTCTACTAGTATGTGAAGGAAGATGAGGTGCCTGAGGAAGAATAGGTTGAGAAGGTGGAAGAGAGGTTGGAACAAATGTTATTTTTTTCTTTTGTTTATTATTTCTAGTGTTATATAAATGAGCAACCTCATGATCCATAGGTTGTTGCAACACATTTTGATTGTGTTGATTGTTTTGAGTGATTTGTTTTGCATAGTTTAAGATATAACTAGGAGGTCTAGAAGTTTTTGGAGTACCTCCCATTGTGAGAATCAATTTAGAATGTGACTGAGAAGCATCATTACCAAGATGCACAACAATTTTTGGTTTCTCAAGTTCTTTTTGGGAATTGGAAACATAAATTGTATTTATGAATCTTTATAATAAATATGGTTTAAGATTCATATATGATGGTTCTATAGAGATGAATTCATCTAAGGCTTCATCTAACATATCACTCAAGTTCTTTTTGGGAATTGGAAACATAAATTGTATTTATGAATCTTTATAATAAATATGGTTTAAGATTCATATATGATGGTTCTATAGAGATGAATTCATCTAAGGCTTCATCTAACATATCAAAATCATCGCTACTAAATGGCTCATCAAATGCATCAAATTGTTGAAGAAAGGAGTCTGACATTGTCGCATACCCTCTTATTAAAACCTTATGCAAATGATATACAGGAGAAGAATGAAATGAAATTTATTTAATTTTATTAAATTAAATAACTTAGTTATGAACAATAATGCCTTATGTTATCTTAATGAATATCTAAAACATAATCAAGATTTTACAATTTTCAAGCTAGAAGTTATCAACAAATGAGATTTTTGATAACCCTAATCAATGTATATGCATGAATGCAATATGTATAATCAAGAAATTCTTAATAACTTCAATAATAATAAGATCTAATGCATAAAATCAGAAATTTATATCATGCTTAAACTTGTGAAATATAGACAATGTGATAAATTATACACTTTTTCTAAACCTAAATCAAATGCTTGATTTTGAAATGCCAAGAGGCAAGAATGTTGTAAACACAAGGAAAGATAAGGTACATCAAATGAAATCAATTTAATCAACCAATTAATATCACAAATATCTGAAATAACACACTAATATACAAAGCCTAGGTTCAAGTCTAGCTAGATTTTCAAGGAATGCAAGGTTTTTCGTTACCCTAATAATGGATCAAATGCAAAATGCAAGGTATGTATGTATGCAATTGATGAGTAAACTAAATCTTAATCATATCTAGGACATAAAACAAATTATATTTAGATGAACATGGATGTAAGAGTGTAAGAGGCATTGGGTTCACCAAAATGTTGATGGAGAAGGGAGACTTAGCTTAATAGTTTAAACTAGATCAAACCCTCTTCTATCAACATTGGAACACAAACCAAGCTTGGATTCTACCTATGAAGGAGAACCAAACTACATGGGTTATGTCCCTTTGGTTTATAAATGAGTGTCAATCAAATTCAATCAATCAAACTAGGGCAAAACAATGAAAACCTACTTATGCAAGATCAGCCAATAAAAGACTGTCAGAAACAGATACAAGAATTCTAACCTTGGATAGCAGAGATTAGGAAACAGTTCAAAATCAAAACTTGGAGCTAAAAACCAAGAGGTACTAAGGTGCTAGGTTCCCTAAACCTAAATGAGGTTTTTTCTGGAAGTCTAAATTTTGCTCAATCTGTACCTACAATATTAGTCTTCTATCTGGCTAGTGTCCTCTGAAACCTGTTAAATCAACCTACACACACTAAACAAGGGAAATAGTGTTGTGACTATATAGAAGCTTTCCTTAGTCAAGCCCCCATTTTGGTATTTCTACCTCATGGATAGCCAATATTAGAACAATATGTTGTGTGTGCTTAGAAACCCTAAGTGTGAGCAGTGACATGCAAGATCTAATCAAATATATCAAACCCTAACCCTAGATGACTCAAGAAAATAAGATAGAATGATACAAGAGATTCTTCACTCGAGGAAACATACAAATTCACCTCAAGGATGAGGATTTAGTAAATGTTTGTTGAATAAGGAGATGCAACCATACCTTAGGAGGGTACTCAATCTAGGCTCAAGTTGGTGGTTTTTGTTGGTTCCCAAATCTGCACACATCAAACTCTAAAGATTTGCCACTTCTTATGATCAAGTTCAATGGAAGACTTGGCCAATAGAATAGGATATTGTTTACACCTATCTCCCCTACACTTTAGGCTCTTCCAAACCTAGGGGGTATCCCTTAGTATCATATCAACAGATTTATCCTTCATTGCATCAAGCAGAAATATTCTCATAGATTGCACCAAGATATGTAAGCTTATCCAAACATTGGCAAAGTTCATGGAGATTTCACATTGTTGGCTTTGAGAACATATATCAAAACCCTATCTACATTAAAACAAAAAAAATGGTTCAATTAATTTGTCTTCAAATTTTATGTTCTTTCTAGAGACTTTTAGGCAAATAGGTTCTAAGATCAGTGCTTTATCAAGGGTTACAGAGTCAAAATTCTACATTGCAAATGTTCCTTCAAAGACAACAAAACTACAAATCCAAAGGACTAATGATGATAATATTACTGCATTATAGTAATGGTCCAAGAAAAAGTATTTCATGCAACTCTTCTTCACTAATCTCTAATGTAATACACCACTTCTTATGTCTTATTCATAGCCTATTTAATCCATTCATTAAATAGAAGTAGTAAATAAGACATTCAATACAGCAAATGTGTATAGGTGAAATCCAAAATGCATGATTCCTTCATTCAAAAAAGAAATGCATACATTCAAGGAGACAATTACAAGAAATACACACATAGTGTTATTCATATATTGCAATCTAGATTAAAAATTGTCTTACAAGAATTTATTCATATGCAAGCATCATTTTGCTCAACAATCTTGACAAAATGCACCTACTCTACTATAGAAACTACTTCCTAAAATTTGGATACCTTGTATCCAAAGCCCAAATTGTTCCAATCTAACTAACTCACTCACCAACCAACCACCCTACTACAACTTTTGGAGCACTATATATTGAAAAACTATGTTAGCAAGGATTTCCTTAGTAATCTTTAAATTATATTTCATTTAATATTTGTGACATAGGAACTTCCATCTTCTTCCTAATTGGCTAACTTATAAACAATTTCCTTTTGACCAATCTCTTTATGACATGAATTAAGATTGACACCACATTTTAAAATATTTACAACAATATTCTAGTTTTACTAGAATGTTCTGGCAGGTCTAAAAACTTCCAAAGCTATTAGAAACAAATGCCCCTCTTTGCTTCAAATTCATATCAGAGCATGGGGTACCAGGTTGACAGCATGACTCCCCATATTTCAATCTTTATTCACTAAATGTCTGGGCTCCTAGAATAATTGAAGTATCTCTCAACAGTTGAACCATAAGATGATCAAATGTCATCCTTATTGAGATAAGGACTTATTTGACTCTATCAATAAAGTCCAACTTCTCTATTATCAACTGGGCCACTCAAACATAATACCCTTCCTCTATTACTATCTTTAATGAGTGCCATCAAATAGAGGCAAGGTGAGAGAGAAAAAAGATGCCTCTCTGCCTAGGTGTATGCTTTCCAATTTTGAACAAGGTTACTTCAATATCACCTAGTTGGTCCACCACCGCCAAGTAGTTAGATTCAATTGGAGGCTTTGGATAATTTAACTAGTCCCTCACTAGAATGACACTATTCAGCAGTGGTACCGAGGAAGCAGCAAGATTATTGAAGCCAAATTCTCCTATTAATGAGCAAACCTACAACCAGGAGTGAAGGTGCATTCTTATTTGGGAAACAAAGGATAAAAGTTGTAGGGAAATACTCTACATAGTACCCATGGAAAAAGTTTATGTGAAAAACTTATGAAATCACTTCTATTTGTACTAATAATGGAAGGAGGCCCTTTATCTATGTAGTTTCCACTCTCCAACAACCCGCATAATTCCATTCTAGGTGTTTGCAGGCTTCGCACACTTGAATCCATATCTAGAAATATTTGATGACTAGATTGAGACCTCCAAAGCAGGAAATGGAGGTGTAAACTTATGTCACCAACTACAAACGCTTCTCATATAAACAATGAATGTCCGACCTGTGTACAAAAATCCAACTAAACATTGGGACTTACTGGAGAAATGTGTTATTTTTTAAATCACAATCTTCTATACTTGAGCAACACCATTAAACTCCCACCAAACCACAACTAATAATCTCAAAAACTAGGCAAATCTTACCATGCTACAATTGTTCTGTTGTTCATTCCAGCATGCTTGAATGAAATCCAAAATTTGAACTTGGACCATTAATTTAAGATACATTAGAATAAGATTAGTGGCTATAGATGCAAGAAAATCAATCAGGAGTGTTGAAAAGTTATTATCCAATCAAGAAATGCCAACAGAAAAAGTCTTCTCATTCAAAAGACCACAACTGTGCCACATGTCACCCTATCGCAACAGTGCAAGCTTGGAAGTGATCCACACCACCACCCTCACACTTGCATGCTGAACACTTGCTTCAGCTTGCTTGGATTGGATGGGACACAGTTGACACTTGTCCCTCCATCACAGCATTACAAAGTATATTCTTCAGCATCTTTTTGTTGCACTCTCATGTGATCTAATAAAGAGAGAGCATGGCTTAGGCATTTGGTTGATAAGATTCAGTGCCCACCCATTTTGAGATCTAAGGCTAGCGTACTTGCATGAATCTAATAGATCTGACAGATCTAGAGCCCATGATGCCATGACAACTATTGATTTATCTTTAATGGATCAAAATCTCAGACTTAGGAAATATTTGCATGAACGGGGGAAGCCAATAGCTAGGCTCAAGGGGCCAATTTTGAATGGGAATCAAGACATGAGGTTATGACTTAAATCTAGATAACCATCAGTTACAAGTCAACACAAAATTAGAATGTGAGCTTAAGGGAAAGGGCTAAGGGTTTAGGGTTTAAGATTTTTATACTTAGACTTACCCAATTGCAAGGGTTTAAGGTTAGGGGCCAAGGAAATTGCTAGGGGGTTCCACCAGTGGCTCTAGTTGGGGACACATGGCTGACTCAGGAATGACGAGGACCTCAAGAGTTTGGGTGCAGAACATATGCCAAATCCATTGGGTTATAGAGTAGTTGACATAAACAAGGAGCTGATGATCAATTGAAAGATAAATCAAATATCAACTCCAACGTGGTGGCCCTAGGCCACCAAAAACAAAAAAACTAGTATTTTCCTCTATCAAATACCTTGTTTTCAATAGACAATCTTGGACTCAATTTGGGAGTACTGTACTTTCTGCTATCAGTAAGGGACCATATAATCACATTGTCAATCATATTAACCAACACCGAGTGAACAATATCAGTAAATAACAGGCACAATGAACATGCATCAAACATATTACTCCTATGTTTACATTGCCTCTGATTAAACAAATTGTTGTTATGAGCCCTTAGATATTTCTCATCCTATTATGAGAAACAAGTTATTTCATAACCCACTAGATGACTAGCATCATCAAACTTGATTGCATCTCTAATTTCCACATCAAACCTGAAACACTCATAAAATATCTTTGATGGCCCCTATTGTAGGTTATATTTTTTGCATGCTAACTCTGTGTTAGAAAAAGTGAAAGATTCATATTCAATCATTGAATCTATATTTGGAGCTTGCTCTTCTTTCATTAGGAAGTCATTATCTTCATCCAAAAGGAAATGTTCATATGTAGGCATCCTTTCCACTAGTATTATTGGATACTGACATTCATATCCATACGAGCCCTTCATACTATCAGAAAGAGCTTCAGGGCATACTCATAATCAAAATCAATTAAAAACTAATCATACTCACAGGTATAGGCACACTGAAAAGTCCCACCTTCTAAAATGTGTATGTACCTATCTTCACTTTCAACACTTCCATCATTAAACTCCATTTTGAATGATTTAAAAGAAGGCTTGGAAACCTCATTTGAAACTTGTTCATTTACAACAAAGTAAGTTTCTTTATTCATGCATTCATCATTGAAAGTAAATGTTCCCATTTCAACATTGTACAGACAATCATCATCCCCAAAGAAACATTCATCCGTACATACTTTATTACTTGACAGACTCACACACGAATCTGAATTTTGAAAGATATCAATAAGTTCTTTATTATCATGTAAATCAATACCTCCCACATCCAGAATAAAACTTTCCATATCTATTTCATACAACCTATCATATATAGTTGTAAAATGTTCACCAATATAAGAATCATATATGGAAATATCAACCCTATTTCCCATGTGCTCATGTGGTTCTTTAGTGGTGCAGTCATGGATGGAGGGTCTAGAGAATGGACTATCCAACCATGTGGCTAGAGTAAACACAATGGAAATAGCATAGATATTACACAAGAATATCCTATAATGGAAGATTTATATGCTCAATATATCAGACAACTACAATGCTTATATGTTAGCAACATGCGGGCTACAATCATGGGCTCACATGCCTACTTTCTAGGTTGCAATGTACATGGAAGATATGGAATTGAAGTATCTCTAGAAAAGAACTATCCTTCTATCCTATCACCAAGATTTCTAACTGTTGAGCTCCCCCCTCTTAGTGCATCTAAGAAATTCTTATATATCATCTTCTAGCTCAAAGAATCCTTTATGTCTGTCTTAAGAGATCTCAGCCTCCAATGCAAGATGAAATATGTAAGAAACATGTAGGTTGGACTACAACTCTTGGTAATGCTCTGCAAATGGATGAAACATTATGAAGTTCTAAGAAAAGGCCTATATGGTCCCCTACTAGCTTTAGATATGTTTAATTTATCTCCACAAGTCATGGGATTACTCCACAAACCTTGTTTACTTATGCTAACCAATGAATGCTTTGTTTTTGTGAGAACTGGTGATCTTCTGATAGTGATATCTCTCAACAGATGAATCCAAATCTCATGAAATATGAATATGATGTAGCTTCCATAGTGTAGAGTCTAAATCCTACTCCATGAGATCTGATGTGAAGATGTGGTAGAATGCGGTATAAAGTGTTGAACTACAAATGACTGAACTATAATTGAAATGCAAGAAAAGAAAACAAGAAAATATTTTAGGTTGATGCAAGATTGCTCTAATACCTGGGATGCTCCTACATTAGACACCTAGGGTTGTTTGAAAAGTGAGTCCCTTGTTGGGGCTAGATTAAAACTAAGGTGGTATATCTAAGCCTGAGAAATCCATGATGAATCTTCTTCCAATCTTCCTTTCCACTTAACCAGGTATTCTTTATACTGCTTGCCTCTGGTGCTACATCAAATTTTGTTGTCTAAAATATGCTCTATCTGCTCTGGTTGTTGTTGTAGTAACTAATCCTTCAATCCAACTTTAATGTTGTCACTTGATTCTCCCTCATGATATTGATACATAGTTCTATAATGTCAAATATAGGTGATATACCAAATGTCTCTAGTAACTCCACTTCATATGCATTTCTTGAATCAAACTTCTTAAGAATCCTACATGGTCTAAACTTTTTCATCTTCATCTTGTTGTATATCCCCACTAGAAATCTTTCCTTTATTATATACACCATAACTTCATCTCCAATAGAAAATTCCTTATGTCTCCTCTTCTCATCTACTTGTTCCTTATACTTGCTATTCATCTCTTTCAAATGATTCCTGACTTGATTGTGTATTGTCTCCATGTATTCTATAAATTCTTCTACCTCTGCACTTATCTTGTTATCCATATTGATGTCTCTCAGCTCTGTAACTCCTCTAGGTTGTACTCCTATCATAATTTTAAATGGCATCTTCCCTATACTTAATCTTACTGATTTATTTTATGCAAATTCTACTTGCAGTAGAATTATATCCCAATTTCGTGCCTTGTCTCCTATCAAACATCTCAACAAGTTACCCAAATTCCTATTTATCACTTCTATTTGTCCATTTGTTTGTGGGTGAAATGTTGAACTAAACTTTAGGTCTATCTTCATCTTCTTCCACAATGTCCTCTAGAAATATCCAATGAATCTTGTATCCCTGTCAAAAACTATACTATTAGGTAATCTATGCAATCTCACAATCTCCTTGAAAAATAGATCAACAACATGCAGTGCATCATTTGTCTTATTACAAGGAATGAAATGAGCCATCTTTGAAAATCAATACACTACTAAAAATATAGAATCATGTCCCATCTCTGTTCTTGGAAAACCTAATATGAATCCATGCTTATATCTTCCCAAGGTCTCTTCACTACTATCAAAGGTTTGTATAATCTAGTATTCTAACTACTCCCTTTTGCAACTTGACATACTCTACAACTCTGAACAAATTTCCTTACATCCTTATATATCTAAGGCCAAAATTAATGTTCTCTTACCAAAGCTATTGTCTTATCAATTCCAAAATATTCTATTAGTCCTCGATTATTCTTCTCCTTGATCAAAATTTCTCTCATTGAACTCCTAGGTATACACAATTTATTTCCTTTGAACAACATATCCTCCTGAATGAAATAATCCATCCATTTACTTCTATCTGTCACAATGGGTTCCTTACATGCTTTCCATGCTTCTATAAAATCAAGATCATCTTCATACATGTGCTTAAGTTCTTCAAAACCTAGTACTTCTACCCTCATCTCTTTCAACAAGCTCTTTCTTCTTCTCAATGCATCTGCAACATTGTTTGACTTTCCACTTCGGTGCTTCAATACAAATGTGTAACTCTGCATGAACTCTACCTATCTTGTGTGTCTCTGATTCAACTTTCATTGATTGTTCAAATACTGCAAAGCTTAATGGTCAGTGTACAATACAAATTCTTTGGCAACAAGTAATGTCTCCACTTATTCAAAGCTTGAATTATGGCATAGAACTCTTGATCATAAACTGAATATCTTCTACTTGCATCATTCAACTTCTCACTGAAATGTACTACTAGTCTCTCTTCTTGACTTAACACTACTCATATTGTATTTCCACTGGCATCACAATCAACTTGAAATACTTTGTCAAAATCTGGTAATACTAACACTGGTTACTCTATCACATTTTGTTTGAACAATTCAAAAATCTTATGTGCTCTAGATGTCCACTTAAAATCCTTCTGGTCACCTCTCATCATCTTTGTCATTGGTTTGCATACAATACTAAAATTTCTGATGAACTTTTGGTAGAAACTTGCTAATCTATGAAATGATCTCACCTCTCCAACATTCACAGGTGTTGGCCATTCAACAATTGCTATAACTTTCTCAGGGTCCATCTCCAATCCTTCTATAAAAATCACAAATCCCCAATATACCAATTTTGTCTTCATGAAACGACATTTCTTGATATTTATTAACAATTTCTGTTCTCTCAGCTTGTGAAATACTTATCGAATATGCCAGCAATTTTCTTCCCTTGTTCTACTAAAAATCAAAATATCATCCAAGTATACAATAACAAACTTACCCAAGAAATTATTCAAAACCACATTCATCAATCTCATGAACGTACTTGGTACACTAGTTAATCCAAAAGGCATGACTAAACACTCATACAATCCTTCATTTGTCTTGAATGCAGTCTTCCACTCATCTCCTCTGATTCTGATATAATGGTATCCAATCTTTAGGTCAATCTTTATGAAATATTTTTCTCCACTCAAACAATCCATGATATCATCCATCCTTAGCAATGGAAATCTATACTTGACAGTGATCTTATTGATTTTTCTAGAGTCTGTACATATCCTCCATTCTCCATCTTTCTCTGGTGCTAGTACTATAGGTACCACACGTGGGCTTAAACTTTCTCTGATCAATCCTTTCCTCAATAGATCTTGTATTTGTTTATTCATCTCCGTATTTTCTATTGGTTTCATCTAGTGTGCTACATTGTAAGGAAAACTGTTAGGGTTAGCCGGCAGGAGATATCAATTAAATGAAAATAAAGATTAAACAGAGGAATGAAAATACATAGAAATATTAACAACAAGAGACAAGTTTTAATGTGGTTCACCCAAACTCAGGCTACATCCACCAACAGAGAGTCTAATATAATTATCCAGTAAATCAAACTGATTACAACTAGTAATCCTTGCACCTCAATACCACTGCAAAATGCTACAATACATCAATGGAAACCCTAACCCTTAGCCACTTTTATCAAGCCTTATGTCGGTTACAAAAATAGGGTTTTTTATGTCGGCCAATATAAAAATAACTTCTGACACCTTAATAAAATAACAAAAAATTGTTGGAGGTTTCAAGGGCGTTGCCCCTGAGCCCCCGTGGGGGTGCTGCCCCTTGACCCCACCCTGTATCACGACAAGGAGCGCATCAGGGGTGCTACCCCTGGACCCATTAAATAATTTGGGGGGAAACCACGACGATAAAAGTGGGGTAAATTTAACCTCCTATTCTGATTAGGCTCCATATAACAACAATCTTCCACTTGGAGACTGATCAGACTCCACACCATATCATCTCCCACTTGGAGACTAATCATAACACCACTGACCCTATAGCTCCCATTGGAAATAAGCACCCTAGACTCTATTGTTTTGATTTGTTTGTTGTCAGTTTTGAAGACCAATTGAAGTTGAAGAGGAGCTCAGCTTCTCCCTTGTCACTGACTTTGTAAACATATCCGTTGGATTTTCATCTATATGTATCTTTTCCAGCAGTAACTGTCCATCATCCAACACCAACCGAATGAAGTGATACCTCAACTATATGTGTTTGGTCTTTGAATGCAAGGTAGAATTCTTTGCAAGATGTATGGCACTCTGACTATCTATATATAAAGAACTATTAGCCTATTGTTTGCCCAATTCTTCCATGAAAGATTGCAGCCATATCATCTCCTTGATTCTCTCTGTTGCAGCTACATACTCTACCTCTGTGGTGGATAAAGCAACCACCTTTTACAAACTGTAAATCCAACTCACCAATGCCCCACCTACAGTAAAGACATAACCTGTAGTACTCCACCTGGTATCAATATCCCCTACCAAATCTGAGTCCACATAGCCTGCTAAATCAGTATTATAGCCTCCAAAACATAAGTGTTTATTGGATGTACCTCTCAAATATCTGAGAATCCATTTTACTGCATTCCAATGCTCCAATCCGGGATGACTTGAATACCTTCTTACGACTCCTAGAACATGTGCAATATCCAGTTTTGTGCATACCATGGTGTACATTAAACTTCCTACAGCTGAAGCATATGGTACCATGGACATTTTCTTCCTCCTTTTGTGTCTTAGGACATATCTCCTTAGTCAATTTCAAATGACTAGGCAAAGGTGTGCTGACAAATTTTGCATTCTCCATATGGAATCTCTGCAACACCTTTTCAACATAATTAGCCTGAGATAGAGTCAATTTTTTGTTCTTCCTATCTCTACAAATTTTCTCGTACCAAGGATTTTTTTTGCTACCCCCAAATCCTTCATAGCAAATGATTGTGCTAACTATTGTTTTAACTCTCTTATGTGATCCATGTTAGACCCTACTACAACCATGTCATCAACATATAAACATAAAAAATGTAGCTGTCATTATCCAACCTCTTAAAATAAACACAATGGTTAGAATTACACTAGTTGTAGGCTTGCTCAGCCATAAAACTATCAAATTTTAAGTACCATTGGCGAGGTGCTTGTTTCAGGCCATACAAACTCTTCTTTAATTTGTACACTTGTTTCTCCTTACCTTTGACCTCAAATCCTTGGGGTTGTTCCATATATATCTCCTCCTCCAAATCACCATGGAGAAAGGCAGTTTTCACATCTAGCTATTCCAAATACAAATCTTTAGCAGCCACAATACTTAAAAAGGTATGAATAGAAGTCATCTTAACAACCGGAGAAAAAATTAATCAAAATCAATGCCATTTTTCTATGCAAATCCTTTTACAACTAACCTAGATTTAAATCTTTTCTTACTTCCATCTTCCTCTTTCAGCCTATAAACCCATTTGTTTGGTAAAGCCTTTTTACCTGCAAACAACTTACATAATTCCCAAGTCTAATTTTTCAGCAAGGAGTCCATTTCTTCTTTCATTGCAAGCTCCCACTGAACCTTTGTATCCACTTGCATAGCTTCATCATACCCTTCTGATTCACCAGCATCTATTAACAAAATAGAATACAAAGAGGGAGAAAACCTTTCAGGAGGTCTACTTAGCCTTGTTGACCATCTAACATTCATTGGAGTTTGTGGTATTTCTTGTTGCTATTGCAGAGCATGAGGAACCATTGGAATATCATTATTTGAAGTATCATCCAACACCATATAATCCTTTTCTTTCTTCTCATGCTGCTGCAACTGATCTTTATACAACACCTTCTCATTGAATACAACATCCCTACTTCTCATGATTTTTTGATTTTTAAAAGCCCAAAGCCTATAACTAAATTCATCAATGCCATATACAACGAAGGTACACTTTTATGATTTTGCATCCAGCTTGGTTCTATTTTTAGAATCTACTTGTGCAAATGCTTCACATCCGAAGGTTTTGAGAAAAGAATAACTCACCTTCTTACCTGTTCATGCTTCCTTTGGAATACCACAGTCCAAAGGAACTGAAGGACATCTGTTAATTAAATATACAACAGTGTTGATAGCCTCTACCCACATGTTGAAAGGCAGCCCAACATGCAATCTCATGGTCCTTGCATGCTCCATTATTGTCCTATTCATGCGCTCATCCACTCCATTCTCTTGTGGAGTACCTAGAACCATTTTTTGCCTACAAATTCCATTAAAGGAATAATAATCCTCAAATTCTTTGCTACAATACTCACCACCATTATTAGATTTGAGACATTTTAATCTTTTACCTATCTCATTCTCAACCAAGCTTCTCCATTTCTTAGATGTTTCAAATACATCAGATTTCTTCCTGAGGAAATAAATCAAACCTTCCTAGTTGCATCATCTATGAATGTAACATAATATCGAGAGCCACCAAGAGAAGATACCTAAGCCGGTCCCCATACATCTGTATGCACAAGCTCCAACTTTTCATCTTTCTTTTGCTTCCCATCCTTGAGAAAATTGGCTCTCTTTTGTTTTCCATACACACAACTTTCACAGAAATCCATATTAATACATTTTAGACATGGTAAAACTTTCTTAGAATGAAGTACCTTCATACCTTTTTCACTCATATGCCCAAGTCTGTTATGCCACAATGTTGTCTTAGAACTTGCAACAACTGTTTTAGTCTCTTCCTACGAGCCTGTAGCAATTGTTCCTGAACCTGTTTATTTTTTCTCTAAAACAGCTAAAGTAGAAGGAATAGTATGACCTATACAAAGATATAAGGTGCCTACTTTCACACCTTTTGCTACTATTAATGCACCTTTTGAAACCTTCCAATTCTTATCAGTAAATGTAGCAATGTAACCTTCATCAGCTAGTTGCCTTACTGAAATTAAATTCCTAATCAGCCTTGGAATGTGCCTTACCTCTTCTAGTAACCAATGATTCTCATTCTACAACTTAATCTTGATTCTTCCCTTTCCAACAATATGACAGGGTTTGTTATCTCCCAAATAAACCAGCCCAAAATCCCCTTAGACATAATCAAGAAAATAACTTCTATGGGGTGTAGCATGAAATGAGGCCCCTGTATCTAAAATAGATGAATCATCAGCATTATCTAGGGAAAGAATCAAAGCATCATCTTTAGATTTATTACTTACCACATTTTCCTCCTTATTGCCTTCTTGTTTGTCTCCTTCTTTATTCTTCCGAGACCAGCAATCTTTCTTCAAATGGCCTAGTTTCCCACAATACCAGCAATCCTTCTATCCTCTAGATTGGGATCTCTTGTCCTTTGATTTTCCTCATGACTTCCCATGACCTCTAGAACCTTTTCCTCTCTCCTTTGATCTACCCTTGCTTCTACATTCAAAACACTACCTGATGTGGACCCTCCTGAGATTTTTCGTTGCATTTCCTCACTAAGGATAACACCAACAACATCATCAAATTTCAAAGTGTTTGAACTGGAGATAGAGTTACTCACAACCATTACCAAGTGTCATATCCCCCATACCAAGGCATTGTTTAAATTAAGGATTTAAACATTATGAAAAGGTGGTGAAGATGTTCTCGTCAAATACGGTGCTTAGTCCAAGATTGAATGATAGAAATAATTGTGTATATATATAATGTTATATAATAAAAATATAATATATTTATTATATAAATATGAATATAAATATTATATAACAATTATAATAATATGAGAAAGTATTATTATAAGAAGTATATATATAACCATAATATATAAATATGATATATGCCATGTAAACATAGATATAGCATGAGAGGTTGGGAGGGAGCCTTGCCACCTAAGCAGGGGTGGCAAGGCTGAGACAGTAGAATAGGTAATCATGATTTGTAAGGGCTGGAAGTTGGCATGAGCAGAAGGGACATGTGCATTCATTTTATTAAGTGCCAAGCTTGGCATTAGTTGGTAAATCTTCCCCCGATTTGCATTCGAGAAGCTTCAGGAAGTCTAGTAAAGGATTTTAAGGAAGGCGGCGTCTATATTCCCTAATCCACATACTGTCAAATGCCTTCACACTTTGTCGCCATTGTTTCAGCAGAGTCCATCCGCTATGGGGGGATGGATACCCCAGTCAGATTAACTAGCAGTAAGAGGCAAATGGCCTTCATCGGCATTATCACTGACCTCAAATTGTAGAGGATGCTTCGCAGGTCTGATGAATTGATGGTGGGAGCTGTGAGGATGATCCTGGGCAAAGCTTTCATGGAGAACGATGAACGTTACCAGGTTGACACAGATGTTGCATCGTGGGTCTTAGCAATACTTCTTGAATTGGGGACGGCAAAAGTAGAGGCAGAATCCATAATGAGAGGCATCTTCAATCCAGAGCACTTAGGGGATTTAGAGATGTCTCTACAGGTAGCCAGCCCTAGGATTGGAATCCCCTGCCAAAGAGATTGGATCCTCCTCGACAATCTTGGAGCCGTGATCAAGGTTTTCCTATTTATCTCGGACATCAAAGGCTTCGACCTGGTGGTGCTGAAGGATCAAGTGTCGGTGGTGGTGGACTCTATCAAAAGGGTTCTAGGCCTAGTTGTGGCTGATGGTCTCCAATGGGTGGAGGACTTCAGCATGAAATTGGCATAATATGATAGTTAATTAGTTACTATCTGTTTCCTTTGCTTCATTTTGTATAGCAGAAGCAAAGCTATGCTAGTTTTAGGTAGTTAGATCCTCTTCTGGTTGTTAATAGTTCTAACCCTGCATGGTCTACTCTTCTAAACTTTTAGCATGCAAAGGGTGATAGCTTTGGTCTTACTGCCAGCCATGGAAAGGTTGAGGAAACTGTAACTTTTTGTCTAATCTTTTAATATAGATTATCTATTATGAATATAAAAAAAAACATAGATATAGCTATAAATATTATTAATTCAAATACTATTATAATTATCATATATTATGCAACATAAATATTAAATTATATATATAATGATTACATTGGTCAAACTTTAATAAGACTTCATATGCTATGAAAGGCAGCTAGTATTAATAAGTGAGCAAATCGTACAGAGTAGTCTAAATTAGAAGTAATGATAATATAAGCGATCATTGGTTAAGATTTATATTACCAAGAGATGCAATGCAAAGAAGAGATGCATCCCTTCATCACAAAGAGAACATATATATTAAGAAAGGATATGAGGGAAGGAAGGCATCGAAGAACTTTCCTTCTCAAATTCTTGTTGGAGGATTTGTGGCTCTTGATTGAAGATTGGAGGTCATTGTTCTCACATATCCTTGTGCGCTGATGTGATTGCCAATTTGAAGACATTGTTCATAAATACTCTTGAAGCACCAAACCTCTGAGGCACGTGGATGGGCATTGACATTATTTGAAGATATTTGCAATAGCAAATAAGCAGTTGATCTGAGCGGACCTCTATACTATCTGTTATCCTTGGCATCTTGGAGGTCGATGACATCTTTGTAGGAAATGATTACATTCAAAGGATTTGCTTAGACTGTGGCAAACAACATCAACTATTGGAGCGGCATTTGTGGATTTGAATATAGAGATATGCCTTCTCTATAAAATCGATCCTTCTTGGAGACTGCGATTCATGCAATAAGACAACGATCCATCGTTGAAGCATAGCGATCCAGACTTGTCAGTGGCAGCAACATCATTCAAGAACCCTCAACCACCTTAGTCAGTTGGAGAAAATACAAGTTCTATCTTTATCAGCAAACCAGAGACAAATGCTATATTCATTATTCTCATTATAATGCGCAAATCTATGTTGCAATTCACATCTTCAAGGTTGCCATATTTATTGTCATAGATTTACATTTCATAATTCATAGATTTGTGTCAGAGACAATTGTAATTGGCAAAGTTAGTTTAGTTTATCTGCATAATAGAAAAGAACCAAAAAATATCATATCAAACTTAGACCGACACATTACAACAAGGTTGAGAGGTTTTGGCTTGTGAAAAGGGGACATTACAGTGGTATCAAAGCAATCATCCTACCATCATGTGAGATAATTGCATACAAACATATAGAAGGACAAGAAACAACCAAACAAAAATGAACAATGAATTGAAATCCTTCATTGAAGCAACCACCAAGAATTTGAATGATCAAAATCAAGCTACTCAAGCCCTATTGCAAATTGTACAAACCTTGAGGAATGACATGGAAAGTTTAAAGGCACAAACAACTAATGGGAAGGAAGTAGCTTCTAATCAAGTTGAAAATAGCAACTCCTCATCAAGCTCTAGGATTCCACTACCATCCTTCCTACCAAATGAAGAAACATCAAGGAATAATAATGATACCATACAAGACATGAGCATAGAAGACATTGTGAGAGCTTATGCCAATCTAGAACTTGAATTAAGAAGAGTGGTATCTTTCAATGATTTGAGCAACTCCAAGAGGAATGAGCTATCAAGAAGGGAAAAAAGACCTTTCAATAAGGATTTAAAGCACAAGGCAAACAACGTAAACCTTCCATATTTTGATGGAACTAATAAGATTACCCCTCATGCGTGGCCTCAAAAATTAAATGACTACTTTTCACTTAGCCCAATGACAGAGAAGGATGCACTACAATTTGCCATCTTACACTTAGAAGGGCTAGCCTATGAATGGTGGCATAATGGAAAACATACTCAAGGACATGAAACCATTACATCTTATGCGGAATTCTCCAAAAAGTTCATCAAGAAGTTTGAAAGAAGACATCCTCAACAAGACTTCAAAGACTTAACACTAGTAAGACAAAGAGGGATAGTGGATGAGTACATCAATGAATTTGAGAAGATAGCTATTCATGTTACCGGAATGGAGAATGAATGACTCAACTTCTTATTTGTTCAAGGATTGGATGAAAAACTAAGAGGATTAGTGGGAGCACTTAGACCCACTACACTTGATGATGCCATAGAAATGGAAACACAATTAGAGCAAAGCAAACCCTCTACACAAGAAGGAGAGTTTTCTAAAAGACTTTACTTCAAAGGGTAAACCTTTCAGAAGGGAAGACGGACACAAAAAAACCATATATTTCTTATCATGACCGAGAAGAGCTTATAAAAAAGGGCCTTTGTTTTGATTGTAAAAAAGAATGGAAGAAAGGGCATATTTGTTGAAGAGAGGAAAGGATATGTTACAAATTCAAGGAAGTATGGGAACTGGGGCATAAATGTGGAAAACAAGCTCAAGTACAGATTATAGAAGTCATATCAAACTCGGACATACAAGAGGAGAATGAAATAAGTGCAAGGAAAAGAAAGAAATAAAATTGATTCAAGGACCAAGCATCTAAAATAAAAATATCGAGGGAAGCATAATAGAAAATAAGAAAGAAGATACTCATATGGGAGTATAATATGTTACCTATATTTGTAAGTAAAAAATGATGTGATTTTGATTACACTATTCTACATATACCTTCAATATGATGGAGAAGAAGAAACAAAGGAAACAGTGCAAGGGCCCTCTTCTAGGTATGCCACCTGGGGGGGATGTAATGAGTCCAAATGGGCCAGAGAGGTTCTGCCTTTAGTATGAAGGGTACTGCCTTTGGTCTTAGGGAGTGGCTACCAAGACACCTTAGTAATCTCACTCTCCTAGCATGGCATATGTAGAGAGAGCAATCATGATAATAACAGACTTCATATGAATGGCATGCACCACATGAGTCTGAGGCGATCTATCATGAATGGCATGCACCACGTTAGATCGAAGGTACCTTATATGAATGGCATGTGCCACATAAGGTAAGAACAAATGGCATACTTCATATGAATGGCATGCGCCATATGAGTTCGAGGTGATCTATTATGAATGGCATGCACCACATTAGATCGAAAGGACCTTATATAAATGGCATGCACCACATAAGAACTATGACACTCCATATGAATGGTATGCGCCACATGGAGACTAGGGAGGGATGGTTTATCCACCTTGAGACCTAGGAAAAATTAGTATATCCTTCAAAGAGACATTAGGGAAGTATAGAACATAAAAAGTTAATTTCATTAATCACAAAAACCCATGAATAAAATTCATTTCTATATTGTACCAATTCTTCCAAGAGTCTCCTTGAGTTCTTCTCTTGATTCAAATAACACAAAAAAATTGATACTAAGTCATATTATGGGCTCGTAACCCACAAACTCCCAGGATCATTCTTCATCTATGACACATATTTCATCAAGCACATCGATTTTCAAATCTTCTTTAGTCAGGGACATGACTCTTCTCAATTTTGAGGTCAATAACATATGACAAGTACAAGGCCAAATCTCAAGATGCATCTTGGAATCTTAAAACTCTCAAATCCCCTTGATCTATGATACTTGCATTCCATCGTTATTACTCAAACATCAAACAAATACGCTTTGATCATAAATTCTCTTTCATGGAATCACAATTAATTTCTCCTCACTCAAGCTTACTCATTCTGAATCAAGAACCACAACTTCATAAACATTAAAAAAACAAGTTATCGAAAGAAATCATTGTGATTGCTTGAGGACAAGCAATCTCAAGAGGGGAGGCCTATCATATCCCCCATACCAAGGCATTGTTTAAATTAAGGATTTAAACATTATGAAAAGGTGGTGAAGATGTCCTCATCAAATACAGTGCTTAGTCCAAGATTGAATGACAGAAATAATTGTGTATATATATAATGTTATATAATCAAAATATAATATATTTATTATATAAATATGAATATAAATATTATATAACAATTATAATAATTTATGAAATTATTAGTATAAGAAATAATTATAAATTATATATATATATATTACCATAATATATAAATATGATATATGCCATGTAAAAATAGATATAGCTATAAATATTATTAATTCAAATACTATTATAATTATTATATATTATGCAACATAAATATTAAATTATATATAATGATTACATTGGTCAAACTTTAATAAGACTTCATATACTACGAAAGGTAGCTAGTATTAATAAGTGAACAAATCATACAAAGTAGTCTAAATTAGAAGTAATAATAATATAAGCGATCATTGGTTAAGCTTTATATTACCAAGAGATGCAATGCAAAGAAGAGATGTATCCCTTCATCACAAAGAGAAGACATATATTAAGAAAGGATATGAGGGAAAGAAGGCATCGATGAACTTTCCTTCTCAGATTCTTGTTGGAGGATTCGTGGCTCTTGATTGAAGATTAGAGGTTATTGTTCTCACATATCCTTGTGCACTAATGTGATTGCCAATTTGAAGAGATTGTTCATAAATACTCTTGAAGCATCAAACCTCTGAGGCATGTGGATGGGCATTGACATTATTTGAAGATATTTGCAATAGTGAATAAGGATCAAATCTAAGTGGACCTCTATACTATCTTCTATCCTTGGCATCTTAGAGGTTGATGACATCTTTGTAGGTAGCAATTACATTCAAAGGATTCACTTAGACTGTGGAAAACAACATCAACTATTGGAGGGGCATTGTGGATTTGAATATAGAGATCTGCCTTCTCTCTAATAGTGATCCTTCTTGGAGACTATGATTAATGTAATAAGACAACGAGCCATCATGGAAGGATAGCGATCTGGACTTGGCAATGGCAGCAACATCATTCAAGAACCCTCAACCACCACAGTCAGTTGGAGAAATTACAAGTTCTATCTTTATCAGCAAACCAGAGACAAATGCTATATTCATTATTGTCATTATAATGTGCAAATCCATGTTGCAATTCACATCTTCAAGGTTGCCATATTTATTGTTATAGATTTACATTTTATAATTCATAGATTTGTGTCAGAGACAATTGTAATTGGCAAAGTTAGTTCAGTTTATCTGCATAATAGAAAAGAACCAGAAAATATCATATCAAACCTAGACCGGCACATTACAACAAGGTTAAAAGATTTTGGCTTTTGAAAAGGGGACATTACACCAAGCTATTCCAGCTTTCTAGCAAAGAACATAAAACCAAGAGAGCCCTCACCTCTGCATCAAATTTCACTTTTACAGAAGTTAACTATCTGGTAATTGTATTAAACTCATTTAAATGAATTGTCATAGATCCACCTTCAATCATTTTTAGATTAAACAAACGCTTCATGAGAAATACCTTATTTGAGGCTGAGGATTTTTTATACAATTTAGCCAAAGCTTTCATCAGTTCACTTGTTGTCATCGTTTCTATTATATTGAATGCCATAGATGGTGCCAAGCACAACTAAATGGTTCCCAGTGCCTTTCTAACCAGAAGATTCTAATCATCATCAATCATTATTGTTAGTTTCTTGGCTATTCCTTCCAATGGCCTCCATAAATCCTTCTGATAGAGATAATCCTCCATCTACATCTTCCATAACTAATAGTTCTACCCATTGAGTTTGTCTACCTTCAATTTACCCTCATCTGCCATTGCTCCCACTCAATCGTGAGACCTTCCTGTAGACAATAATCAAACACAACCCGCTTTGATACTACTTGTTAGGGTTAGCCGGTAGAAGATATCAATTAAATGCAAATAAAGATTAAATAAAGGAATGAAAATACACAAAAGTAATAATAGCGAGAGACAAGTTTTAACGTTGTTCACCCAAACTCGAGCTACATCCACGAACAGAGAGTCCAATATTATTATCCAGCAAATCAAACTGATTACAACCAGTAATCCTTGCAACTCAATACTGTTGTAAAATGCTACAATACATCAACAGAAACCCTAACCGTTAGCCACTTTTATCAAGCCTTATGTTGGTTACAAAAATAGGGTTTTTTTATGTCTGCCAATATAAAAATAACTCCTGATGCCTTAATAAAATAATAAAAAATTGTTGGAGGTTTCGGGAGTGCTACCCCTCAACCCTGTCTTGTATCATGACAAGGAGCGAGCCAGGGGCATTGCCCCTGGACCCTACAAGGGGCACTGTCCCTTGACCCCGTTAAATAATTTGGGGGGAAACCATGCTGATAAAAGTGGGGTAAATTTAACCTCCGAGTCTGATTAGGCTCCATATAACAACACAAACTAGCTCCAAGTATAAGGTCCATATGATGACTGATACTCTATAATGGTGGCAATCCTATAGGTTCATTCTTTGAAATGATATCTTTGTATTCTATCAATAATTTAGTTATCTCCTTCGGTGGTGGTTCTTCTTCCTTTGCAGTGAGAGTTTCTACACTTAGGGTGTCGCACTTCTTTGAAATTAATACAAAACACATGTTCTCATGTCTCAATCCATCCAAAAATTTCCTTCCATCCACCAAACAGATTCTAGCATTACCGCATACTTCACTTTTAGGCTTTTCTTCCAAAGGTATCAGAATATGTTTCTTCCTATTTGATGTTATAGTATAAGTATTCTTCCTTCTATCATGTATTGCCTTTCCATCATACTGTCATGGTCTTCCCAACAATATATGACATACATCCATCGGCATAATATCACACAATACCTCATGTACATAAGATCTTATATAAAATTTCACCAATCATTGTTTACTTACCAGTACCTTGTCCTCATCTTGAATCCATGCTATCTTGTAGGGCTTTAGATGTTTAAACCTCTCTAGATTCAACATCATTACCATATTCTCTGAAACCAAATTATTTGTACTATCACTATCAATGATAACTTTACAACATTTACCTCCTGATTTGTATCTTGTCTGGAACAAACGTTTCCTTTGCGGTGGTTCCTCAATTGTTTCTGCTTGAAATAAAGCTCTCCTCATGACTAATGACTCCTTTCTCTAGCTTTCCTATTGAACTAGGTGATCTAATCGGTTCTTCCTCTGTATATGTTGCTCTTATACTATTCTCTATCCTCTTGCTTGTACTCCCTTGATGACATTAAAATGCTTGATGTCCTCCTCCACACTTGAAATAATTTCCATTGAATGATCTCTTGTCAAATACTCTTTCATCTCTCTAGTATCCTTCATTGTGGTAAGAATTGTGACTTCCTCTATTACTGCAATAGAAATTTTTGTCATCTCTCCAGTATGAATTGATGTCTCTATCCTCTTTCTAGTATTGGCTATTATCTTTTTTTTTCTCTGCGTAAGGTCTTTCTCCTTCAGAATGATTTCTACCTCTTTGAAATTTTCCTTTACCTCTTTGTCTTTGCTAATGTCTCTTATTC
This sequence comes from Cunninghamia lanceolata, assembly GCA_027924645.1. Classification (NCBI taxonomy): domain Eukaryota; kingdom Viridiplantae; phylum Streptophyta; class Pinopsida; order Cupressales; family Cupressaceae; genus Cunninghamia; species Cunninghamia lanceolata. The sequence goes on along the minus strand of BSBN01001965.1, from coordinate 2,148,179 downwards.
AACTTATCTTCAACTTTTAGTGCAAACTGGTATGCTTCTTCTATTGTTGTCATCCTTATCAAACTTAGTTCTTCTTGAATGTTTATCCTTAGTCCATTATGTACCACGCCACTTTGTCCTTACTTGTTTCACTATGTCCAGTCCTGATGATCATCTTATGAAATTCTTCATTATATTTCTTCATAGATTTCTCCTTTTACATTAGGTTTTGCAATCTCTTCAACAATTCCAACTCATAGTGAGTAGGTATGAACTGATTCTTCAACTTTGTCACCATCCTATCCCATTTTTATGATTTTCTCTTTTCCTCTCCCATTTCTTTCTAATTGAACTTCTTTCCACCAAATAGCAACATGTCCTTTCAACTTATTTTTTGTAAATCTCACTCTCTCTAGATCCTTAATTTCCTCATATTCAAAGTATTTCTCTAGGACATTTATCCAAACAATCAATTACTCATGATTTAAATTTATGGTATAGTTTGATATTTCAATTCTAGGTCTCTTACCAATTTTAGAAATAGATTTTAACATCTTTACCCAATCTGATTCTTCTTCTTCTAGGGGTTCTTCATTTTGGTTGATTGATTGAAATTCTTCATCATCACTTTCATCCTCATGTCTATGGTTTAGTCCTCTTCTTCTATCTTCTTCTACAACATCCCATCTAACTTTTATTGTTCTCATCATCTCTATCATTTCTTCCATTCTTCTAGCAACATTGGCCATAGCAGGCATCCTCTTCAGTGGAATCTCTTCCTAGGATCTGGTGCAACTGCCTCAGTTCAGTGCTCTAACTATAGGGTTGTAACTTCCTGACAATCAACACTCTATTGAAAAACATAAGTAGACTACCTTAGGTCAGCAATCTATTCACAATAAAAGCTTCTAGAATGTCTTCTCTCTTAAAGGATTCACAAACTCCTCTCTGATACCACTTGGTGTAGTCATGGATGGAGGGTCCAGAGAATGAACTTTCCAACCATGCAACTAGAGTAAACACAATGGAAACAACATAGACATAACACAAGAATATCCTACAATGGAAGATTTCTATGCTCAATATATCAGACAACTACAATGCTTATATGCCAGCAACATGCGGGCTACAATCATGGGCTCACATTCCTACTTTTTAGGTTGCAATGTACATGGAAGATATGGCATTGAATTATCTTTGGAAAAGAACTATTCTTCTATCCTATCACTAAGATTTCTAACTGTTGAGCTTCGCCCTCCTAGTGCATCTAAGAAATGCTTATATATCATCTTCTAGCTCAAATAATCCTCCATATCAGCCTTAAGAGATCTCAACATCCAATGCAAGATGAAACATGTAGGAAACATGTAGTTCAACCTACAACTCTTGGTAATGCTCCGTGAATTGATGAAACATGATGCAGTTCTCAACAAAGGCCTATTTGGTCCCCTACTAGCTTTAGATATGTTTAATATAGCTCTGTAAGTCATGGGATTGCTCCGCAAACCTTGTTTTCTTATGCTAACTAATGAATGTTGTGTTCTATGAGAACTAGTGATCTTCTGACAATGATATCTCTCAATAGACGAATCCAAATATCATGAAATCTTAATATGATGTAGATACGATAGTGTAGAGTGTAAATCTTGCTTCATGATATCTAATGTGCAGATGCAATAGAATGTGGTATAAAATGTTAAACTACAAATTACTAAACTGCAACTAAAATACAAGAAAAGAAAAGAAGCAAATATTTTTGGTTGATGCAATATTGCTCTTCAACCTAGGATGCTCCTGCATCATTTAGTGACAACATTGTTGTAATAAATAACTTCATGTATATATCTTTGCAATGGTTCTCCACACATTCTACTCTAGTGAACTGATCACAAACTTCATTTTCTCTATTACAAGTTTGATTTTCATGTTGCATTATGAACTCTCCATCTTTATTTCTCATATCAAGTCTTTCCTAACTCTTGTTAATCAAACAATTATAACTATCATTGTTTCGAGACAAAATAGCAGCATTCTGGGGCAAAGAAAACATACCCACTAGTCTTCTTTGCATACCTGCATGTGGATAGTTCTACTACCTTTCATCTACAGTCACTTTGTTCATATCATCCCATAGTTATGGTTATTCTCTATGTCCATCACACCTACAAAATCTTGATAAAGTGTAGCAGGCTCCTTGTCCCTTAGCATATAACTCATTTCCTTTTCTAATGTACCCAAGTAAATAACTAAACAAAATGCATCATTTGGCCTTATGTACTCTAGGATTCTTCTAATTGGCTTTGAAAATATTAAATTAAAGGTTGGAATTGATTCATCCTCCCTTTTTTGAATTTGCGTTAAGTTTTTAACAAATGAAACCGTATCAATTATTTCACTAAAGTGTTCTACAAATGCAACTTTAAACTTAGACCATGAAGCAATAGAACACTTGAGTAAGTATGAAATCCAGTCTCTAGCATCATTTTGCAAATTTTACACAAAGAGCTTCATAAAAATATATTCATTCTAAATTTCATAATCAGCCATTAAATCACAAAAATTTTGCAAATGCTTATTTGTTGATTCAGAGTTCTTTCTAGCATATTTTGGCAAGTCCTTTTTGATCTCACCAGGAATAGGATTTGGGTATCCATGAATACCATTGAAATTAAGGGCTTTGTATCTTTCAACAACTAAACAATTCATCTTGATATCTAATTTGAGCATGTAAGAAAAGTATGGTACCTTGGATTGTATTGTGGCCTTAACAAGTTCAGAGTCACCACCTCAAAATAGGATAAATATCATACCAACTTTCTAGGTTAGTCCTAGTAGAGCCCTTATTCACAATCTTTTAGAAAATTTCTCAACTCTCTCCAAATGGATGACTAAATTTTTTCCCCAGTAGAGTCAGCAATTCTATTGGTTCCCAAATGTGCACACAACAAACTCTAAAGATTTGCCACTTCTTCTGATCAAGTTCAATGGAAGACTTGGCCAATAGAGTGGGAGATTGTTTACACCTATCTCCCCTGCACTTCAGGCTCTTCCAAACCTAGGGGGTATCCCTTAGTATCATATCAATAGATTTGTCATTCATTCCATCAGGCAAAAATGTTCTCATATATTGCACCAAGATATGTAAGCTTATCCAAAAATTGTCAAAGTTCTTGGAGATTCACATTGCTGGTGTTGAGAACATTTATCAAAACCCTAACTACATTAAAACAAAACAAAACAAAATGGTTCAATTGATTTGTCTTCAAATTCTTTGTTCTTTCTAGACTTTCAGGCAAATAGGTTCTCAAATTGGTGCTTTATCAAGGGTTACAGAATCAAAATTCTACATTGCAAATGTTCCTTCCAAGACAAACAAAACTTCAAATCTAGAGGAATAATGATGATGATATTACTGCATTACAATAATGGTCCAAGAAAAAGTATTTCATGCAACTCTTCTTCACTAATCCCTAATGTAATACACCACTGCTTATATCTTATTCAGAGCATATTTAATCCATTCCTTGAATAGAAGAAGTAAATAAGACATTCAATATAGCATATGTGCATAGGTGAAATCCAAAACCCTCAATTCCTTCAATCACAAAAGAAATGCATACATTCAAGAAGACAATTGCAAGAAATATACACACAATGTTATTCATATATTTCAATTTGCATTGAAAATTGTCTTACGAGAATTTATTCATATGCGGGCATCATTCTACTCTACAATCTTGAAAAAATGCACCTACTCTGCTATAGAAACTACTTCCTAAAATGTGGATACCTTGTATCCAAAGCCCAGATTGTTTCAACCCAACTAACTCACTCACCAACCAACCACCTCACTACAACTTTTGGAGCACTATATATAGACAAACTATGTCAGCCAGGATTTACTTAGTACAAATATTTAAATTACATTTCATTTAATATTTGTGACTTAGAAACTTGCATCTTCTTCCTAATTGGCTAACTTCTAGACAATTTCTTCTTGACCAATCTCTTTGTGACATGAACTGAGATTGACATCACATATTAAAAGATTCACAACAATATTCTAGTTTTACAAGAATGTTTTGGCAGGTCTAAAAACATCCCAATCAATTAGAAATAGATGGTCCATCTTTGCTTCAAATTTAGGTTTAGAGCATGGGGTACCAGGTTGACATCATGACTCCACATCTTTTAATCTTTATTCACTGAATGTCTGGGCTCCTAGAATCACTGAAGTAGCTCTCAACAGTTAAACTAGAAGATGATCAAATGTCATCCTTACTAAGGCAAGGACTTCTTTGACTTTGTCAATAGAGTCCAACTTCTCTATTATCAATTGGGCCACTCAAACACAATACCCTTCGTCTACTGCTATCTTTGATGAGTGCCATTAAACAAAGGCAAGGTGAGAGAGCAAAGTAATGCCTCTCTAAATGGGTTTATGCATTCCAATTCTAAACAAGGTTGCTTCAATCTCAGCCAGTTGGTCCACCCCCACCAAGTAGCCAAATTCAATTGGAGGCTTTGGATGTTCTGACTAGTCCCTCACTAGAATGACAGTATTCAATAGTGGTCTTGAGGAAGCAACAAGATTATTGAAGCCAAAGTCTCCTATTATTTCCAATTCCTCCAATCCTCCTAATCAGTATCACTCCTTCCTTAATTCAGAATGAGCAGACCTACAACTAGGAGTACAGGGGCATTCTTCTTTAGGAAACAAAGGATAAAAGTTGCAGGGAAATACTCTAAACAGTACCCATGGAAATTTGCATGGATCAGTAGTATAAGTGGGAAGAGTACCTTCCACTAGTTGAATTTGCATATAATAATTCTTATCATTCTACAATTACGATGGCTCCATTTGAAGCATTGTATAGCAGAAAGTGCCAAACTCCTATATGCTAGGATAAGATAGAAGATAGGATTCACCTTGGACCAAAAATGCTATCAGAAATGGAAGAACAAGTAAAGTTGATCAGGAAAAGATTGGCAGAAGCAAATAATAAACAAAAAAGCTATACTGATGTCAAGCGTACACCCCAACAATTTTAGTCTAGGAGATAAAGTTCTCTTGAGGGTCAAACCACAGAAGAGCCCAATTAAGTTTGGAAAGTTTCCCAAACTAGCACCTAGATATGTGGGACCTTTCGAATTTCTAGAAGTGGTTAATCCGGTTGCTTACAAGATAGCTCTACCACCAGCTCTTGCTAGAATACATGGTGTTTTCACTGTATCTTACTTGAAGGTATATATATCAAGATCTAATCATATACTTGTTTGGAATGCTCTCCAGGTACAAGACCCAGGAGTGGTCATGATTGAGCGTCTCAAAGTGCTTGAGGTACATAAGCTCCGCCTGCATAATAGAGAGGTTACTCAGTGTAAGGTCTAGTGGGACCAATATTCAGAAGAAAATGCTACCTGGGAGGATTACAATGATTTTTATTAAAAGTTTCCACATCTTTTTATGCAAACTTGATGTAAAAGAACATAATTGTTATATTTATTTTGTTATGTACACAATGATCTCTAAGGGGGAGATATGTCACAAGTCATTCTAAAACAAACATACTTATCATTTTTATTTGAAGAGGATAGATAGTTAGTCAGTGAAAATATTATGATTAAAGTAATTTGTTGTGTTAGAATAGAAAATGCATTTGATTTATATTATTTTATATACAAATAATAATTGTCTATGACATTATTATTATGCACGTGGTTAAATAATGTGATATGATTAACTATTGTTGTGTGACTGAGGTGGATGCAGGAATAGTGTTTCTTTTTTCCCCTCAAGATGAGGAGAGAGAGTATCACCATAGAGAGGGTGCTAGATCTCGTGAATACAATGATCATTGTGCCATATGGAAACACACAAACTCACATTAGAGGTTATGCCAATTTTGGAATAAGTCGTATTCTTTATGTTGTTGGTCGCCTCAGTAATATTTTAATGTTGTGATCATTTCATACTTGTTTAATGTTGTCATCGTCATGTCGATGACTTAATATTTTACATTGACAATCAGTAAGGTTATGTTCATATCTGAATGCCAAGATGACATGACTAATTAACCAATCAAGTCTAGTCTTGATGTAAAGGTCTAAGTCATATTTGCAAGACTCCATCATCGATATTGTGCTCATGAATAACATAATTAAAAGCATTCAAAAGAATGCAACAGTGACATCTATGAATAAGGTGTACTAACATTTTTATTTTAAATTATTTATAAGCTTAGTCATGGTTAAATTTAATGTCTAGCTTGTGAAAAAGAAGTAAAGTCTTTAGAAGATTCTCATCATGCTTCCCACTAGATATTAGGAGTGGGGAGGAGTAGTAGCTCCATAATCCCTTTTTCTAGCTCTTTGAGGCTGTGGATGGCTGAGAAATAGAAGGAGATAGTAATGTATAACAAATTTATATAACCAATAGTGAGAGAGAGTTTTTGGGATTCAAACTAGTTATTATCTTGCATTAAGGAAGGATGATCTATGGACAGAAGGGGGAGACAATATCTCTTAACATTTGTGAATAGAAGGAGAGGAGAGGGAGCACGACAGGAGAAGAATATTGATTTCTTGAATAGAAGTTGCAGGTATGCGAATGAACCATTAGTATACCATGTATAAGTAAGATCTACTCTATATGCTTAAGTTGTTATCATTCTTAATCTTTATCTGGTGTGCCTTAAGAGGCCACGGGTTTGGATGAGACAATAGTTGTCTGTGGTTACACCTTATATTGGTTTTCCAAGAAGGTTTAGTATTAAGGATAGATATCTATAGAAAGTCGTATCGCTGATTGCAGGTTATGATATATATATACCCATGCAAACTATATGGTCTGTAATATGGCCAATTGACTTTGTTAAATAGCCAATAGGCAGTCATTCTTTATATATTATTTTTAAGGTTATCTTATATGCAAACAAATCCTGTGTAGAAGGCCAAATGTTACATACTATCCAGGCACTAAGTATTAGTTATGACTTTGTTTTGCTCGACCATCCTATATGTTATTTCATTCAAAGATCTGTTTGACAGAATAATGTTCATAAGCCATTTAAAACTGATAGTTCGGTGTGCATTGTCGACAAGGTATTTCGATATATGTATATCAATTTATACCATATTCTTTGAAGAGAGCTTACCAATAAGATTGTAGTAGGCTGAGAACTTACATTTTTTCTTGTGTCTTGTGTAATATAGAAATTATAGTGTTATGTTTTCATAGTATCCATTCTGAAGACGTAATAGTTTGATATCAAGGAAGGTGTCATCACTTTGGATGTTTATAAAATCTTATATCTTGTTAAAGATCGATGTCCTTGTTTAAAGACATCAGTTATATAGGCTTCATTTTCTATTAAACATGCAAAAGAATTCATTTAACTTATGCCTGTAGAGGTAGTTTGATATAAGTGTTAATCTTTTGTTAACAATAGGTAATCGAGAGTTATCTTGTACTATCTTTATCCTAGTTTAACAAGGCTTATTATTTATCCAAATCTATGCTAAGATTAGCTAATTGATTATTGTAAAATACACTTACCTTACTATGGCAATGTAGGGTCAATATTTTATAGTTTTTCATTGAGAATGAAACTACTTAACTTTTGGAATTCTCTTTTTGAAATATAAGTGGAAAATATATCCAATATGAAGGAATATGAAGTTTATTATTTCTTCGATAGCATATTAGTTGAATATAATCATAGACTAAGGAAGACATGTATCTTACTGACAAGAGCCTTAGAAGTCTATAGTCATCAAAATCAATGATTTTATAATAGAATCAAGTATACCTTGAGAATGTATACCAAATTTATTTATGAACATGAAGATGGGTTGACAAACCACTGAGTAGGTTGATAGGTCATCATAGACTAGAGATTGCAAGGATGCAAAGAGGGGCTCAATGCATATATTTTTAAGTCACCTAGGCTCTCACCTTATACCTATCTTGTTGACTTATAGTAAAAGGGTATATTTTGTCTTTTAGACTAATATTGAATAAGCAAGTCAAAGTATGTTGATTTATTAATTAATCATATAAAAAATGTTGTCTCCAAGTTGAGAAAAGAGTGTGTGAACATATGACTTATTATATGAAACTTTGGCCAAAGTAATGCAAAAGTCACCACTTGCATTGTTGGTTCACTGTGTACCAGATAGTTGAACAATCAGAGTGGGTTATGCATAGCTAGGTCTAGAGCTAGAGTTGTAAGTCTAATTATTTTTAGCTAGGACACTGCACTAGTTCTCAGATGGGACAAAGAATCAGTTGATTCTCTGATGGGGAGCGCACAGTGAAAACATAGGACGGGTCCCACTTTAAAACTTATCTCTTCGAAGTCTTAGTCACTCTGATGTGAGGTTCAACACTCCTTACCAATCAGCAAGAAAATCACCATCGGTCGTCTTCAAAACTTGTCACTCCGACATCGTAACTCTTCCCGATGGATGACTCTATGCTTCTTGCCTACCGGTAAGAAAAGTGCTATCGACTACTTTAGATTCTATTTTGTCGATACACTGATCACTCTAATGTCACCTTTGACTTTCGCTTATCGGCAAGACAATTACTATTGGCCACATTAGAGTTTGCTTCGCTAATACGCCGATGACTTTTGTCTTCGGTGAGACTCTTCTCATCGGTGAGCACTTACAAACCCTGGCCGATGTGTTGATAGACCAACCCCCTCAGCGAGACTTGTCCTATCAGTAGGACTTACTCTAGAGTTGTCAATACACTAATAGACTTCCCGTGCTCATATTCAGCAAGACTGCCCAACTTTAGCGGACTTGTTTTGAGTCCTAGCGATACGCCAATGCACAATTTACTTTCTCCCTCTTCAACCAAACCCTAGCACATGGAGATGCTAGGTCACCTTACTATGCAAAACATTTTGTCTGGATCCTCTGCACTGTCGAACACAAAAACAAAACAAGAAACAAAAATAAAGACTTGTACAATGAAGCCATTCCACTAATTTTGACAGAAATCGTACCAGTGGAATGCTTCATATCGACATATTACAACAATGGTATGCACAGAAAGGACTACACTTCGAATAGAAATCTATAGTTACACAATTTACAATTACAGAAAATAGAAACTAGATTGACATAACAGAACAATTTTATTCCTTCTCAGAATACCTCAAACATGCAGTTCAACAACAATGCACACTCACATTCACCACCTTCTCTAATGATTATTTGGTTCATTCCTCTGGGTTTATCAACTCGCCCTGAGGAAAACCAACCAATTCAAACAGTTGGAAGACCAACCGTCTTGTGTCCCAAACTGTCCTACTGCCCTATTTTGGCATTATGTGATTAACAATTTGATAAATGTGTCCTAAGTCACTTGGGACTTACAAAATTGGTTCTAGGTCTTGAAGAACCTAGATACAAACTAAAATGACATGCATTGGTCAAATAGACCTTATTACAACACGAAACATGATTTTCCAGGTGCTCCTACACCATACTCCCCGGGTGAAAGTTGTCTCAAGTCCTCTTAGAGACTAACTACTGCAAATCACCACCCTGCTTTTGATGTCTTCTTCCAGCACCCATGTGGCTTTTGAGTCTAGAAGTCCTTGCCATTTAACGAAGTGCTCAAAAGAGGTCTGATTTCTGGTCTTCTTGGCTATCCTGCTATCCAAGATGCACTCCATTTTAGGTGGTTCCTTAGGTGGTAAATGCTACACCCACTCTTCATTGTCTTGTACAAAATCTTCTGTTGTACCTTCTCTTGTATCAGGACTCCTATATAATGTTAGATCAACAACATTGAATAAAGGGGAAATAGCAATATCATCAGGGAGTTCAATTTTGTAAGCATTAGGACCATATTTCTCTAAAATCTTACAAGGTCCAATTTTTCTCATCAACTTGTTGTGGCTTCCCTTGGGTAGTATGTTCTTGCTGAGATGAACCATGACCATATCTCCTATTTGGTACTGCACATCCCTTCTCCTTTGATCCACTCTAGCCTTGATCTTCTAACTATTCTTGTGTAGAGTATCTCTGACTTGTTGATGGATCTCTTTCATAGCCTCTGCAAATGTATCAGTATGTTCACTCCTTTTGTCCAACCCTTAAACATCTCTCAATTCAAAAATTCCTCTAGGATGACTACCATAGACAACTTCAAAAGGACTTAGACCTGTACTTCTATTTGTAGAATCATTATAGGCATATTCTGCTTGTGGGAGTACCACATCCCAACTACCTTCATGTTCTCTTGTCAAACATCTGAGCAGATTACCTAATGACCTATTCACAACCTCAGTTTGGTCATCAGTCTGAGGATGATAGGCTGAACTAAAGGACAAATTTGTACCCAATCTTTTCCACAAGGTTCTCCAAAAATGTCCTACAAATTTGCTATCTCTGTCAAATACAATACTCAAAGGCAATCCATGAATCCTAACAATTTCTTTAAAGAACAAGCCTGCAATATAACTAGCATCATTGGTGGTTTTACAAGGAATAAAGTGGGCCATCTTGTTGAACCTGCCTACCACAACAAACACACTATCATAACCTGTCCTTGTCTTTGGTAACCCTATCACAAAATCCATACTCAAACTTTCCCAAGGTCTGTTTGGTATGGGCAGAGGTTGGTATAGTCCTGTATTGGTTGAGACCCCCTTTGCTCTCTGGAAAATCATACAACTCTCAACAAACCTTCTAATATCAGATTGCATGCTTGGCCAAAAGTAAAATCTTCTTACTAGATCTAAGGTCTTATTGAGCCCAAAATGTCCTCCTAAACCACCACTATGTTTCTCCTTCACTATATTATCCCTCATTGAACACTTAGGAATACATAGTTGACTCCCTTTAAACAAAAGTCCATCCTGCAATGTATAATCTAAAAATTCACTATGGAAAGCATTGGCAAACTCACTGCATACCTTGTAAATCTCCTTGAAATCTTGGTCCTCTTCATACAATCCTTTGAGTGCCTCAACACCCATGCTTTGTAGCTGCACTTCTTGTACTGTCAACACCTTTCTGGTTAAAGCATCAGCAACCTTATTGGTTATCCCCTTCTTATGTTTGATGATGAAGGTGTATGCTTGAAGACTTTCCACCCACTTCTTGTGTCTATGACTGAGCTTTTTCTATCCATTCAAAAAATTGAAAGCATGATTGTCAATGTATACAATAAATTCTTTAGGAAGCAAGTAGTGCCTCCATTTTTTCAAAGCTTGTACCATGGCATACAACTTTAAATCATAAGAGGAGTACTTCCTCTTAGCTTCATTCAAATTTTCACTAAAAAGGCTACTGGTCTACCTTCTTGGCTCAACACTGCCCCTATGACCAGCCCACTTGCATCACATTCAATGGTAAAAACCTTATTGAAATCAGGAAGTACTGAGACAGGATACTTGGCAACTTTCTACCTCAGACTTTCATCTGCCTCTTTTGTCCACACAAACTTTGCCTTACCTCCACCCTTGATGGTTTCTAACATAGGTGCACAAATATCACTGTAGTTCCTAATGAATTTTCTATAAAATGTGGCCAAACCATGAAAACTTCTAACCTCTCCTACTATCCTAGGTGTAGGCCAATTCAAAATAGCTTCAATCTTGGAAGAATCCATTTTCAAATCACCCTTAGAGATGACAAAGCCCAGGTAAACCAATTCTTATTTCATGAAGTCAGACTTTTCTAATTTTATCATTAACTTCTGATCTTGTCGCCTCTTCAAGACTATCTCCAAATGTTTCAAATGTTCTTCCCTGCTCTTACTAAACACTAAGATATCATCAAGGTAGACTACCACAAATTTCCCTATGAATTCCTACAACACCTCATTCATTAGTCTCATAAAGGTGCTAGGGGCGTTTGAAAGACCAAAAGGCATCACAAGACACTCATACAACCCTTCATTGGTTTTGAATGTTGTCTTCCACTCATCCCCCTCTCTTATTTGTATTTGGTGATACCCACTCTTTAAGTCTATCTTGGAGAAATAAGTAGCCCCTCCCAAACAATCCATTAGATCTTCTATTCTAGGAATAGGAAACCTATACCTGATGGTTATCCTATTTATGGCCCTAGAATCAGTACAAAGCCTCCATTTCCCATCCTTCTTTGGGGTTAAAACAGTAGGTACTGCACATGGGCTAAGGCTCTTCCTTATCAGCGCTTTGTTTAGGAGTTCTTGAATCTAATTTGCTATCTCTTCATTCTGCTGAGGGGTCATTTTATATGTTGCCTTATTAGGAAGTACTGCTCCTGGTATGAGGTCTATCTGGTGGCTAATATCTCTGACAGGTGGTAGGGAATCAAGTATGTCTGTTGCAATAACTCCTTTGTAACTTTCAAGTAGATCTCTGACCTCCTTAGGTCCTACTTCCCTCACACTTTCCTTCCTTTCCCCCTTAGGCTTCATAATCAAAGAAAAACCTACTCCATCACCTTCTTTTAATGTGTCCATGAATTCTTTTTCTCCTACCATCATTACACTAGACCCTACATGTTGTGGATCCTCTTCTACCAATGACTGTATCCCATAAGTCACACCATCCTTTTGGAATGAGTAAGCATTCTTTTCTCCATCATGATGAGCCTTTTTGTCAAACTACCATGGTCTGCCTAATAAAAGATGGTAAGCATCCATTGGAAGGATATCACACAAGATTTTATCTCTATACCCCCGAATACTGAATTGTACCCATGCTTGTTCATTGATGAGTATGTGCTGCCCCTTACTCAACCAACTGACTTTATATGGGCTGCTATGGGGTATCTTTTCTAGATTTAACTTATTCACTACTTCCAAAGATATAATATTATCAGTAGAACCAGAGTCTATAATAACTTTACAAACCTTACCTTGGATCTTGCAGTTGATTCTAAACAAATCCTTTCTTTGAGACAGTTTAGTCTGCACTGGTTCCTTGAGAAGTGTCCTTTTGATCATCAGATTTTCTCCCATTTCTGATGGTAGATTCACTTCAGGAGATGTCACACTTCTTGCATCCTCTTGAATCAAAGTGGTTCTCTTCTCACCACCATGAGAAGTTGAGGCCTTCTCTAGACACTTGTATGTTGGGTGTCCTATCTGATTATAGTTATAACATCTCATATTGGAGAACTTGTGTCCTCTACCTGATCCATTTGTCCCACCCCTTCCATTAGGCCTTCTTCTTTGGTAGCCTCCTCTGCTACTTGAGTCTCCAACTTGCTCTTCTTGGTTAGACTCACCACTAGGCCTTTGATTAGGACTTCTTCCTCCAAAACTGCCTCTGCCTCTGAAACTTCTTCCTCCTCTACCTTTATTATTCTGCTCACTCTTTCTCTTTATCTTCTCTTCAGCCCTTAAGGCCATTTGGAAACACTTGTTCACTGTTTCTGGTGCTAAGATGCTGATCTCATCTTGGATGTTCATCCTTAGGCCATTCAGATACCTTGCCACCTTCTCTGACTCTTCTTCTTGTCTCTTTGATCTGAGACTGAGTTTATGAAACTCTTGTGTGTATGCATTCACATCAAGGTCTCTCTGTCTGAGGTTCTACAATTTATTATACATCTGCACGTTATAGTCCAGGAGTAAGAATTGAGCCTTGATTTTGATCTTCATCCTTTCCCAGGAGGTTATCATATTCTTCCCCTCCTTGACTCTCTCCCCTTGCTCATAATTCCACCATGCAAGAGCAGACCCCTTCAATCTTGCCTTTGCCAACTTAACCCTCTTATCATCAGGGACTTCTTTGTATTTGAAATGATTGTTCAATGCCTCAATCTAGTCAATCACCTCTTCAGCTTCCATACTTCCACTATACATAGGTAACTCATCTATGGTGTCCCTATTGACTAACTTCAAAGCATTTACAAATGCCATCTGGTCTACTGGTATCTCCTCTGTCCTCTTATTGGTTTCATCAATTTCTGTATCTCCTTCATCACTGTCACTTTCATCTTCCCTATCCTTACCCTTGGTTCTTTTCAACTCCTTGAGCTTGGACTCAAACATTTCTTCAATCAGTTTCTTCACTGCATCTTGTGACATGCTTTTAGGAAGCATCATGTTAGCCTCTGCTTCACTTTCATTGTTTGACATACACCAAGACCACACCACCCGAGTGATCTTCAAAACTCGCTCTGATACCAATATGATGGGGAGCGCACAGTGAAAACACAGGAAGGGTCCCACTTTGAAACTTATCTCTCTGAAGTTTTAGTCACTCTGATGTGAGGTTCAACACTCCTTACCTATCGGCAAGAAAATCACCATTGGTCGTCTTCAAAACTTGTCACTCCGACATTGCAACTCTTCCCAATGGGTTACTCTACGCTTCTTGCCTATCGGCAAGAAAATCACCATTGGTCATCTTCAAAACTTGTCACTCTGACATTGCAACTCTTCCCAATGGGTTACTCTACGCTTCTTGCCTATCGGCAAGAAAAGTGCTATCGGCTACTTTAGATTCTATTTTGCTGATACACCGATCACTCCAATGTCACCTTTGACTTTGGCTTGTCGGCAAGATAATTACTATCGGCCACATTAGAATTTGCTTCGCCGATACGCGGATGACTTTTGTCTTCGGTGAGACTCTTCTTGTCGGTGAGCACTTACAAACCCTAGCCGATGTGTCGATAGACCAACCCCCTCGGCGAGACTTGTCTTGTCGGTGGGACTTACTTCGGAGTTGCAGATACACCGATAGACTTCCCATGCTTGTCTTCGACAAGACTGCCCGACTTCGGCAGACTTGTTTTGAGTCCCAGCGATATGCTGATGCATAGTTTACTCTCTCCCTCTTCAACCGAACCCTAGCACATGGAGATGCTAGGTCACCTTACTATGCAAAAAATTCTGTTTGGATACTCTACACCATCAAACACAAAAACAAAACAAGAAACAAAAATAAATACTTGTACAACGAAGCCATTCCACTGATTTCGACAGAAATCATACCAGTGGAATGCTTCATATCGACATATTGCAACAATGGTATGCACAGAAAGGACTACACTTCGAACAAAAATCTACAGTTACACAATTTACAGTTACAGAAAATAGAAACTAGATTGATAGAATAGAACGATTTTATTCCTTCTCAGAATACCTCAAACATGCAGTTCAACAACAATGCACACTCACATTCACCACCTTCTCCGATGATTATTTGGTTCATTCCTCTGGGTTTATCAACTCGCCCTGAGGAAAACCAACCGATTCAAACAGTT
Organism: Cunninghamia lanceolata; assembly: GCA_027924645.1. Classification (NCBI taxonomy): domain Eukaryota; kingdom Viridiplantae; phylum Streptophyta; class Pinopsida; order Cupressales; family Cupressaceae; genus Cunninghamia; species Cunninghamia lanceolata. The sequence continues at coordinate 2,132,966 of BSBN01001965.1, read as the reverse complement.
GGAAGACCAACCGTCTTGTGTCCCAAACTGTCCTACTACCCTGTTTTGGCATTATATGATTAACAATTTGACAAATGTGTCCTAAGTCACTTGGGACTTACAAAATTGGTTCTAGGTCTTGAAGAACCTAGATACAAACTGAAATGACATGCATTGGTCAAATAGACCTTATTACAACATGAAACATGATTTTCTAGGTGCCCCTGCACCTTTCTCATTATCTATACCCTCGCGAAGGGAAGGGCCACTTCCAGAAGGAAGGTGTGTAGGGAACCATCGGTTTCTGATATTATGTAAATGAAAATGATAAATATTATACGTCACAAGGAATGCAACCATCTGTTATTTGTTCTTGGTAAAGTGTAAAATTTATAAGTCGCATGTGAAGTGACCATCAACAAAAATTATATATTATACTTTGAAATTGCAAATGTATTATTATTGAATTTTTTTGTTATAAAAAAAAGAAATGAGATTTTTGCATTTATTGTATTTATTTTATTTGATATTCCAGTTGGGATGTTACAATTTCGATGGAGAGTGCTCATATTGGAATGAGAGCGCACAAAGAATTTAAGAATAACCTATTATTTTATATGGATTAGTATCATTTTTTATGAGTATTTAAAATTTGACTTTTCATATTGATTGAGATTGTTATGTATATGCTTTGAAATGCATGCTCATGTTAGAGTCACATGCACATCAAAGTGGGGGCAAAATGTAATGGTCAAGTTAACATACCCATGTCATTTCCCATTTATTTTTGTGGCCCACCTTGGTAGAATATTTTTTAATGCAACAACACATTAACAAGTGGCATATTGTTGCCCCTTGTTTGGCTCATGGCATGATTCTTATACATGTTAATTTACCCTTGTTTTACAACAATTCCCATGCATTTTCCACTTACTCGTCATTATTGCACCATCATTTGTACTTACTTCCATATATTTTCTTCCTCCTGTAAAATTATCACTTAGACCTAAGGTTCATTATATAGTGGCTTGAGATTGACTTGGTTCAATCACAAGGCATGTGGGAATGAACCTAAAATTCAAATTTTAAAATCCAAATTCTAAGCTTCCTACCCCTTTCTACTAACCATTATGAGTCAACTTAACACACGTTTATGTGAAATGTTGCTATCTAATGGTTTTTAAAGACATACAATGTTCAATTAATCTAAAAGATTTATGTGATTGGAAAGAGAAATATTAAAGCACACTTCAAGTTTCTAGAGGCCAATAAAGAATCAAATCTACATCATCATATAGGTAATCTACATGTTTGCATATGTTGTCTTCAATGTCGCGCATCACCATTAAACTAACATGCCAAAGGGTTTTGGCCTAACGGAAAACAATCCCCTATCGAGATGGCAATTTCCTACACCTACACCATCATATAGGTCATCTACATGTTTGCATATGTTGTCTTCAATGTCACCCATCACCATTAAACTAACATGCCAAAGGGTTTTGACCTAAGGGAAAACAATCCCCTATCGAGATGGCAATTTCCTAAACAGTATTGCTAGAGACCACCTTGACAAATTAAGCTATCTAGAAGATGACATTGAACAAGTTGTCGGACACATTCTATTAGAGTGATCCCATGCAACACAAATCAAATCTTTGTGATAGATCAAGTCCATAGAACTTGAGATCGAATGAAGTACACAATTTTGAAAATTTTGTAAGACAACATCAACCCTAAGATAGTCATCAGATTGAACCCATTAATCTTTTAGAGATGGTTAATCACTTCCTTCTATCATTAGCACCATTCTTCCTTCATCAATTTTAAAATTATGTATTCATAATCCTCTTATTAAATTTCTATACATTATTACAATTATCTATCCCAACTTTATCAACTGAGATAAATAGTGCTTAATCAATTATATTTATCTGTTTACCTCGGACTTGTTGTACATATATCCCAGTCAATCAAGTGTTCTTATTTGGGGATTATGTTGCAGGATGACTTTCCATACATCATTAGACAATTTAAACATAAATACCTCTTCATAATTACTTGATTTGCAGCACAATAATTGTAAATTTACGCAGTAAAACAGTCGTTATTTCCTTGTGACCACTTTATTACATTCTTAAACAAAATCCAAACGAACGACGACCCAAAAGAGGGCGGGGGTAATTCCAAAGAGGGAGGGGTAAACATTAAGCAAAGACAATGTCTGAGTTGAGCAATAAAGATGGTGCCCCTCATTAATGGAAGGGTGACAGTGGCAGCTGGAAGTCAAAAAGAGGCTGAGCCCCTGTCTCATCATAGCTTTCGCTATGAAGATGAATGAAAGATGTACTGCACATTACTAGTAAACGCGTGATGTGAATCTTCACGTGTTCACCAAGACTTAAGAGATTTGTTGCTTACAACATTACATTCCCACATGGCTCCATGAATGAGAAAAAGAAAGCTGCAGTTTTTACATATTGATTCCAATTTACCGTGGACAAACGAAAAATTAGGGACATTAGGAAACAAAATTATCATTTTGATAACCCTGATAGGCGGATCACAGTTTGTAATCTGCAATAGATAAACGTTGACATGTATGACTTGAGTTTTCAAGTAGGGCCACTGTGAAGTGGACGGTAAACATGTACAAAACGGGTTTTAACAGTAATAATTAGGCTGCTAATCAGAAGATGGGGTGGATGGGGGAATGGCGTTCAGGAGAGTTTACCAGGTTTAGAATATTGTTCCAGTAATCCTTATTCATGGAGGTTTGCTCTTCGAGCAGTTCAGCACAGTTGGGTGTTTCGGTCAGATCGAGAAGATAATCTGTGTTGAAGCAATCTTCCAAGGAAGGAGTTGTGGTTGCAGTTGTGTCATCGTCATGGCTGCTGCTGATTTCGTTAGCCAACATGGAGTGTTCCTCGGGCGAAGAGACGGACGGCGTGCTACAGCAGCGCGGTGGAAAAGGCATCAGCTCTTGGAAGGTGGGAAAGAGTACAAGATTTGGGTCCGCGGGATTCGAACTCTTGACGTCGTTATCTGTGTCCATGAGGGACCTCGCTAGCTCGTCTGGCATGGGCTTCTTTTCGCCAAGAGCTTGGCTGAGGCTGTCGATCGATGGGATTGGGAATTGAAACGGCGACTTCGTTGATTTCTGATCGTATGCAGATCCTTCGGTGAAACTCAGGCTGGAAGTGGGAGACGATTCCATAATTGGGTGTGAGAATGAATTGGGATCTTGTATCAGCTTCGCATTTAGCACGTCCAGGCATCTGGTGGACGCCTGGAGCTTCAACGAATCCTTGTTCCATGCACTGGTTCTCAATAGCTCTGAGGGAGAAGGAGAGGGGAGGGTCATATGGCTTGAGAATAAGCCCCTCGCTTTCAGCCTCGACTGCTTCGCTAGACGAGCTTCCGCCTCTAATCTTGCGCTTTCCCACTGCGCCATGTGACTCAGGGCTGAAGAGCTCTTCGATTGCCCCTCGGCTAAGCTCAGGGACTCGGATTTGGGCTTGTGGGTGACAGGATCTATGCCCATTTTCGACAGCCGCTTCTTCAGATGCGTGTTCCAGTAGTTCTTTATTTCATTGTCTGTCCTCTTGGGAAGATGGGTTGCTATGGTCGACCATCTGCACAGAAATCAGAATGCAGGAAACATTAAATTCAATGCATAAACAAATAGTTTAAGTCAAAAAACCTCATTTTTAAACATTTAAGCAACTAAATACTGGTAAGACATGGAGTTTTCACTCTAAATGAGTGAGTATGCTCACCAAATTAATTGTTGCATGAATCTTTTCATCAATATTTCGGATGAGAAAAGTTGATGATGGATGACCAGATGTCATAAAAAAATATTATTAAAAAAACTTACACATTCAATTCTCGGTTGACAAAATGAAGATGGATAGAGTCGAAAAAATAGCTGATGGATAATGAGATTGGATCTAAAACATCGATAAAATAAATCTCAAATACTCTGGTAAAATGAAGATGAGTGAGATTCGGGAAAAATAAATCATGGGTGACCAGATGTAATCCAAAATGTTGATTAAAAAACAATCCTAGTTAAAACATGTTCAGTGACCTAAATACTTTGCCTAAATGAAAGATGGGTACCCATGGTCGACTCTTGAACAAAAGTCATGATAAGTAGGAGGTATTTTTCGCAGTATGTCAAATTATGCTGCGTAGTTTTTTTGAGTCAAACACATGACGCATATTTCATGAGTAGTGGTTCACATGAACCCATCTCTCATGTTAATGAATGGTCCACTTAGCACTCATTGCATCTAGGTGATGCACACAGGGGTGAAGTATCGGGACTTCCCGGGAGGTCACCCATCCCAGTACTACTCCGAATCAAGCGCGCTTAACCATTGGAGTTTCCCCCAAGATCAAGCCCACTTAGCTAGCTACCCCAAAAGTCATGATATAAATACATCGCGATTCAGTTCACCAACAAACATCTAAAGAAGAAAACAGAGGCAGAAATTCTTCAAAAATAAAGGTGCATAGCTATGATCGACACGATCGGTATAAAAATTATAACCAAAAAAATGAAATCAACATCTAAACATATTGCCATGCCAGATGTTTAAGCTCTTCTTAAACGCGGGCAGGGATAATTACAACAGCAACTGACCATAATTTAATATAGCTGAGAGAATATCCTGCAGCTAATTAAATACACTAGAAACAAATCGTCCCAGTTGAGATGTCTGAGTAAAAGACAGCCTCCACCACACTTTACACAAAAAACAATACACCAGTAACACCACTCGTTGCTTTCAATTAATAACATGAACTCCAATTACAGATATCAGGAAACAAAAATCCAAGCATCAAGTATTTCAGCCATAAAAACAACCAGGACCTTCACTGGGTATACAGATTTAGCAAAGAAGAGATCACTGTAAGAGTGCTTCTGGGTTTGATTGTATGTATTTTGTATCTATATTTGGGGTCACACTCAATGAAGGATCCTACAAAACACACGCAGTCAAATTCAGAAACACTCTTACACTAATCTAAAGGACTGAAATATCCTGCAACTAATTAAATACAGCAGAAACAAATCGTCCCAGTAGAGATGACTGAGCAAAAGACAGCCTCCACAACACTCTACACAAAAAACAATACACCACTCGTTGTCAATTAAAAACATGAAGTCCAATTAAAGCTATCAGGAAACAAAAATCCAAGCATCAAGGATTTCAGCCATAAAAACAATCAGGACCTTCACTGCGTATAGAGATTTAGCAAAGAAGATATCACTGTAAGAATGCTTCTGAATTTGATTGCATGTGTCTTGGTATCGATATTTGGGATCAAACTCAATGAAGGATCGGAAACACTCATACAAAAACACACACAGTCAAATCCAAAAGCACTCTTACACTAATCTAATGGACTGTGAAAAACTAATACCAACTAAAGAAGAGATAGTAACCTGTTGCTGAGGAGGACATGGAGCTGAATAATTTGATTGTGTGTAGCTTTTGTATCGATAGATGGGATCACAATCATTGAAGGATCCCAAACTCGTTACAAAAACACACGCAGTCAAAAGCACTTTTACACTAATCTAATGGACTGCCGAAAACTAATACCTACTAAAGAAGAGATAGAGATAGTAACCTGTTGCCTAGGAGGGCATGGAGCTGAATAATTGTCTGCTCTTCCTGCACGCTGAAATTTCCTCTCTTAATATCCGGCCTGAGGTAATTCGTCCATCGCAGACGACAGCTCTTTCCACACCTCAACAACCCTGCAAACACACAAGATTCAGAATCACCAACTTGTATGTATTTGGTTATAAAGACCATTTCCTTAGCAGAAAAGAATGTTACCAGCATTCTGAGGAAGGGCCCTCCAGCTGCCATGGCCGTGCTGTTGAATATAAGAAACAAGCTTCTCGTCCTCTTCAGGAGTCCAGGGCCCTTTCTTCAGCCCCACTTTGTCGCAGCACGGTGCACGACCCATGTCTCCAAAAAGCAAAAGCAAAAACAAAGATGTCTCTCTCGATCCTCTTCTCTTTCCCAACTAGAAAACAACAAGACAGGAAATCTTTCTCTGGCATAAAACGTGTGCAGATGCAGAGAGAGCAACCGGGAAGGACCAACGAGGATGAGGAGGAGGAAGAAGACGGAGAGGAAAAGATGTGGAGGAAAGGATAAATAGAAAGAGATAGGTCAACGTCAGAGGCGGCCTTCATGGGGGCAGCCTGGCAGTGACGCTCAGGAAAAGGACAGCTGTGCAAACCGCTTGGCTTTGCTTTCTTTGCGTTCCAGTCAATTTCTCGGTCAGCGTGTCGTTACGCACGCCGCCGGTTTGTTTTTCTTTTGTGCTTATAGTTTATCGTGTCAACGCCAACCCTAGCCGATTTGCCACTCTCTTTATTTAATACTCACTGCCCACGGGTAACCAAATTAAACTCATTATTTTCACTTCAACGCGTTTTTCCCATCGGATTTCTCACAATTTCTCGTAAATGAATGCTCTTAAGCACACGCCTGACTTAAATTCTACTTTCATCAGGGTTCAAATATTTTGCACTCTTACTGTGTATTCTTACACTGAGAATGAATGAATCCAGTTATATGGAATTTTGCAGTCACGTTTTATGAAAGTGGGTCCACGGCTTTAAAAAGAAGCTTTTCACACTGAACAGTTAAAATTCCGACTCCATCATCATTACCTCTAGGAGTACGCATTCCCAATAATAAGATTTATCCTTGTCCCAATAAATTTTCTTGCAAAACTGTTTTATCAGTGACCAACCGTGTAGATTCACTCCAAACTGTTCGAAGTGAAATTCCAACGTCCCATCCTTTATAGAGGCTTTTCATGAAATGGGCTACGCTTTTATATGTTCACATTTGAACTCTGTTATTTTTGGACTTGATGCAGGTGCTGGCAAACGATCTGGTGTTGTGCATTTCCAAGCAATTTTTTTTTTTTAATTTTTTTTTTTTTTTTTTTGGTGATTGTTATGTTTAGGCTGGACTCCTTTGAATTCTCGTCTTTGTTTTGGACTCTTTTAATTTTCGTTTTTGTTTTGGACTGGCTGTTTTTAAACCTCATCCATTTCAGCAGTCAAAAGTCAATTTTGGCCAATAAAAATAGGACAAATATTTGCCACTTTTAGTTGTCGATGAGGTGTAAAATTGCTATTCACTGTTTGACCATTGAAGTGGATTATGTTCAAGTAGAGCCGTTTTTGGACTCTGATATGTGGGTGGGCCTCTTTACTATCATGTTTTTTTTTGAACTAGAATCTTATACGATTTTTTATGGTATGTCCAAATTCTCTTTATTTTATATGATAGGCAAAAATATATATTGAAACAATCACTGATTACAAAGTGGGTCTGCCAGATCAATTATAGAAAACCAAGGACTAAAAAGGCGGGTTTGTGAGACCAAGTCTAGAAAACCAAGAAAATCCAGATAGACTGAAAATAAACAATTAATAAAAGAGGAGGAACCCGACAAATCTCATATTATACCCTTATTTCCACCAAGATTATACATTCTTCTAAAATTTTGATTGTAAATTACGGCAAAAACAACTAAATATGGCCATATGACCATCAAATTTAGGCACTAAATTCCAAGTCTTGACACTTATCATGATATCCCTTTCTTTTATTAGTTTTAGATTTTAGATAGGCCCCCTTAATAAAAGGGGAGGAACCGGACAAATCCCATATTATACCCTTATTTCCACCAAGATTATACATTCTTCTAAAATTTTGATTGTAAATTACGGCATAAACAACTAAATAGACACTAAATTCCAAGTCTTGACACTTATCATGATATCCCTTTCTTTTATTAGTTTTAGATAGGCCCAATTTTGTTTTGATTTTAACATTTTCAAGAGTGTATATTTTGGTCATATTTGAATTAATTATAGAGATTTCTTTAATAGTTATTAGATAATTTTTCTTTTCAAACTTAAATTTGAAAGAGATAATGAATAATTTTACATTTATTTTTATTAATTTTAATCTTTTAAGTTATAAAAGTAATTTTTTAATGCAAATTTAAAGTTATTAATATATCAATTGATTTTGTTTATTAATTTATTATAATTTCTCAATCATCGTATCAATAAATTTTATGTTGTTTGAAAAATATTATTAATAATTTTGCAAACAATTTAATTTATAATATTATAAGATATTATATTGTTATTAAATAGTTATTAATTTAATGTAAATAACATTATTAATATTAACAAATTTATTTGAAATCTTATTCAATGTTTAATATTTCATTTTCATCTTAATATTTTTTTAGTTTTGTTATATATAGAAAATATATTTATAATAAAATTGACTATCCAACTAATTATTTCTAAGACAACCTTCTCTAAATTTATTGTAAATGTGAGAAGCTCATAACAATATTCATTATAACATTTAAAAACATAATTAATAAAGTTGGCTAGCCTCTACCCATATTTGAGGAAAAGATAGCCCTTTTCAAATTTTTATTGCTTGAAAAGACCCAATAAAACTTTGTAGACACATCTTTAACAAATTAGTTAGTCTAAGTTATAGATAGATATTTCAATGATGTTAAAGAGGGTAACTATGAACCCTACTCTAACAAATTAAATTATTATAATATTTATATTTCTAAAAAATAAATAAATTCTGAAAAGGGATTGCTTAGTATAACATTCAAACATATTTTTTTCAAAACTATAATATTTCAATGTGGTTCCTTTCAAATTAAATGATCTTTTATCTTTATATTAAGACTAAGAAATATTTATAACTTTTTAACCCAATATTTTTTTATATATTTGTGATAATTTCTTAAAAGTCAAATTTTCCTCTTCAGAACACTAGTTTTAAGTTACACATTCCCTTAAAAATATTTGTTTTGATAAAAAAAAATTAGAAATTTACATTTACATATTATAGATTATTATTTTAATTGAAAAAAACTTACCAATCAACTTGGTTCTTATTGATTAATTTCTCCAAATTAACCTAAATATTATTAAAAACTTTGTTTTGGACCTGTATACTATTGTAGATCTTTTTTACCAAGGTTGAAATTAAAGTAACTTTTGTATTTTCATTTCCAATAAAACTATTTCCAAAGCCACCCACACATAAGAAATTTATTAAATATTCATCAATATAACTATGACACATAATTAATGAAGTACTGTAGTTCAAACTATATGAATAATTCATTTTCGTGTTTTTAATTATAATAATGATTTATCTTTATTTAAATGTGTGCAAATATCTTTTTAACTATGCAATCTCTTTATCTCTCATTTCATAGACTAAAGACATACAAGAAGCTTGATAACATCCCGACTCCATCATCATCACCTCTAGGAGTACGCATTCCCAATAATAAGACTTATCCTTGTCCCAATAAATTTTCTTGCAAAACTGTTTTATCAGTGAGCAACCGTGTAGATTCACTCCAAACTGTTTGAAATGAACCTCCAACTCCCCATCCTTTACAGAGGCTTTTCATGAAATGGACTGCGCTTTTATATGTTCACATTTGAACTCTGTTATTTTTGGACACTTGGTACATCGATGCAGGTGCACTGGCAAAGGATATGGTGTTGCGCAGTTCTAAGCAATTTTTTTTGGGTGATTGTTATGTTTAGGCTGGACTCCTTTTAATTCTCGTTTTTGTTTTGGACTCTTTTAATTCTCGTCTTTGTTTCCCATTGGTTGTTTTTAAACATCATCTATTTCAGCAGTTAAAAATCAATTTTGGCCAATAAAAATAGGATAAATATTTAACACTTTTTGTTGAGCAATTTTTTTGGGTGATTGTTATGTTTAGGCTGGACCCCTTTTAATTCTCGTCTTTGTTTTGGACTCTTTTAATTCTTGTCTTTGTTTCCCATTGGTTGTTTTTAAACATCATCTATTTCAGCCATTAAAAGTCAATTTTGGTCAATAAAAATAGGATAAATATTTAACACTTTTTATTGTGGATGAGGTTTAAAATTGCTATTGACTGTTTGACCATTGAAGTAGATGATGTTTAAGTACAGCCGTTTTTGGACTCTGATATGTGGGTGGGCCTCTTCACTATCATGTTTTTTTTTTGAACTAGGATCTTATAGATTTTTTATGGTATGTCCAAATTCTCTTTTTTTTATATGATAGGCAAAACTTTATATTGAAACAACCACCAATTACAAAGTGGGTCTGCCAATTCAATTCTAGAAAATCAAGGACTAAAAATAGACAATAAGTAAAAAAGTGGGTCTAGGAGAACAATTTTGGAAAACCGAGAAAATCTAGATGTATTGATAATACACAATTAGTTGGAAAACTGAGAAAATCTAGATGTATTGATAATACACAATTAGTAAAAGGACGGGTTTGTGAGACTAAGTCTAGAAAACCAAAAAAATCTAGATGGACTGAAAATAGACAATTAATAAAAGAGGAGGAACCCGACAAATCCCATATTATACCCTTATTTCCTCCAAGATTATACATTCTTCTAAAATTTTGATTGTAAATTACGGCAAAAACAACTAAATATGACCATACACCATCATATTTAGGCACTAAATTCCAAGTCTTGACACTTATCATGATATCCCTTTCTTTTATTAATTTTAGATAGGCCCAATGAATAAAAGAGGAGGAACCCGACAAATCCCATATTATACCCTTATTTCCTCCAAGATTATATATTCTTATAAAATTTTGATTGTAAATTATGGCAAAAACAACTAAATATGGCCATAGCAAACAATTAAATATGACCATACAAAACAACTAAATATGACCATACACCATCAAATTTAGGCACTAAATTCCAAGTCTTGACACTTATCATGATACCCCTTTCTTTTATTAGTTTTAGATAGGCCAAGTTTTATTTTGATTTTAGCATTTTCAAGAGTGTATATTTTGGTCATATTTGAATTAATTATAGAGATTTCTTTAATAGTTTATAAGATAATTTTTCTTTTCAAACTCAAATTTAAAAGAGATAATGAATAATTTTACATTTATTTTTATTAATTTTAATCTTGTAAGTTATATAAGTAATTTTTTAATGCAAATTTAAAGTTAGTAATATATCAATTGATTTTGTTTATTAATTTATTATAATTTCTCAATCATCTTATCAATAAATTTTATGTTGTTTAGAAAATAATATTAGTAATTTTGCAAACAATTTAATTTATAATATTATAAGATATTATATTGTTATTAAATAGTTATTAATTTAATGTAAATAACATTATTAATAATAACAAATTTATTTGAAGTCTTATTCAATGCTTAATATTTCATTTTCATCTTAATATTTTTTGAGTTTTGTTATATATAGAAAATATATTTATAATAAAATTGACTATCCCACTAATCATTTCGAAGACAACCTTCTCTAAATTTATTGTAAATGTGAGGATATCATAACAATATTCATTATGGCATTTACAAATATAATTAATAAAGTTGGCTAGCCTCTACCCAATTTTGAGGAAAGATAGCCCTTTTCAATTTTTATTGCTTGAAAAGACCCAATAAAACTTGTAAACACATCTTTAACAAATTAGTTAGTCCAAGGTATAGATATGTGAGTGATATTAATGAGGATAACTATGAACCCTACTCTCATAGATTCAAAAGGGATTTTATTAGTATAACATTCAAACATACTTGTTAAAAAAAATGTTTACTTTCAAAACTATAATATTTCAATGTGGTTCCTTTCAAGTTAAATTATTTGTTATGTTTATTTTAAAACTAAGAAATATTTATATCTTTTTTATTCATTTTTTTTTAATATATATTTATGATAATTTTTTAAAAGTCAAATTCCCTCTTGAGAACATTGGCCTTAAGTTACACATTCTCTTAGAAAATTTTGTTTCGATAAAAAATTAAAAATTTATATTTATATATTATAGATTATTATTTAATTGAAAAAAACTTACCAATCAACTTGGTTTTTATTGATTAATTTCTCTAGTTTAACATAAATATTATTAAAAACTTTGTTTTTGGACATGTATACTATTGTAGATCTTTTATAGAGGTTGAAATTAAAGTAACTTCTTTTGTATATTCATTTCCAATAAAACTTTTTCCAAAGCCACCTACACATAAGAAGTTTATTAAATATTCATCAATATAACTATGACACGTATTTAAAGAAGTAATCTAGCTCAAACTATATGAATAATTCAATTTGGTGTTTTTATTACAATTGTGATTTATCTTTATTTAAATCTGTACAAAAAACTTCGTAACTATGCACTCTCCTTTATCTCTCATTTCATTATTCAATCTCATTTACAATAATCATAAACTAATATAAATATATTAAATACATCCATTTAAAAATAAGTTTTTTTATGTATGTAAAAGTTATTTTATTTTACTTTAGAACATATTATTTTATTGTATCTACATTACTTATTTTATTTTAGTTTAGTTTAGAACTATTTATTTTATTTTTTTGGAAAAGTCACCCTTCATCATTTGGGTAATTTTTTAATTTTGTTTTCACTTAAAAAATGTAGTATTAAATGTCTCCTTGTGTAGAACATCTCTCCATATAATAAAGTTGGCAAATCCATGTCCATTTTTACTGAAAATATAGCCTTTCATGTTTATTGTTTGAAAAGACTAATAAAATCTCTACACATATTTAAGGAATTAGTTAGTTTAAGATTGTATATTTCAATGATGTCAATCCCTATTGTCACAAATAATTTCTCCAATATATCATAAGTATTATTAAAGACTTTAGTTTTTAAAATGTATTAACTTGTATCTTTTATAGAGGTTGAAATTAAAGTAACTTCTTTGTATTTTCATTTCCCATAAAACTTTTTCTAAAGCCATCCACACATCTAAAACAATTATTAAATATCTATCAATATAACTACAACACAAGTTTAAAAAAGTAGTCTACCTCAAACTTATGAATTATTATATTTCCTATTTTTAATAGTAATTATATTTTTTCTTGAATTAAAGGCATACAATTATATTTGTAACTATGCACTCAACTTTATCTCTCAATTCACATACAACCTCCTCTAAGCCTATTCCACATATAAGAAGCTTATAACATTATTCATTATAATATTGAAAAAATCATTAATAAAATTAGCTAACCCAAGCCTATTTTTTAAGGAAATTAAGACCTTTCTAATGTTTATTGCTTGAATAGACTCAATAAAACTTGTACACACATCTTTAAGGAATTAGTTACTATAAGGTATATAGATGTTTTAATTATGTTTTTTTTTTTTAAAACAAAGGGGTAAAAACTTTATTAGAAATCAGAAAAGAGCATTACAATAATAACCAAGGGACCCAGCCCCAAAAAACAAGGCGAAAACCCCACAGCATAAACAACATCAACTATCCCCATGTATCCTCCTATCCTCCTCCAAGAACCGGTCTAAATCCAGATGCAGCTCAGGGTTAACCTGATCCTAATCCTCAACCTTCCAACCACTATCATGCTCAGAGGCCCATTTGGCCAAGCAGTCGGCAGCTCGATTCCACTTCCTTGGGATGTGAACAAAGGATGCTTCCTCCATCCGAGAACTAACCTGAAGAATCCGCTGAACCACCGAAGCCAACTGCCAATTAATATCAGATATCTTTCGCTCATTCAAGAGATTAATCAAAATCTGTGAATCAGCTTCACATATAACTTTTCTCCAGCCCAAAGCAAGGGCCCTCTCAATAGCATGCAGAATTGTCAGACCCTCCATGAAGTTAACAGTCTTCACCCCCTCATGTATAGAGAACAAAAAAATCACTGACCTAGCTGAGTCCCTACCAACTCCACCAATTCCAGCAGGCCCAGGATTGCCCCTAGAAGAACCATCAGTATTGATCTTTAAAAATCCATTGGGAGGAGGTAACCACCTTCCAACCCATTAAACCCTCTTTTTCCCATGCCTACAGTGCCTGGAACTGACAAAAGAAGAATGAATTTCTTGAAGACCCAATCTGGCCACCAACTCATCATCACCTCTCTCTAAGGGGAAAACCACATCACATTTAGCTGAAACTGACTCCTGCACCATTCCTAGCATACGCAACCAAACTTGTCGACCCACCAACTTCTGATCACAAAAAATTTGGTAGTTCCGCTCCAGCCAAATCTGCCAAAGCAGAAAGGTAGGACCTATGAACCAAACTTCCTGCAAAAAGGAAGCCATAGAAGGAGGTCTTCCCATACTATCCCAGAATTCAACCAAAGAGCACGCATGAATACAAGGAAGCTTCCATACCTCCCACCACCAATGCCAAAGCTGCACAACAAAGGGGCACCAGAAGAACAAATGCGAAGAATCCTCTTCTGCTCCCCCACACAAAACACAAATTGAAAGTCCTTGAAGTCCCCGTTTACGAATGTTATCCCAGGTCAAACACCTATTCCAAGCCAAAGTTCAAACAAAGCAATTGCATTTAGGCCACGAGAGTTTATTCCACACCCTTTTCCACCAATGAACCTCTACCCCAGTTAGCTTCTGAGCCAATAACACCTGATAACCAGAAGCAACAGAGTAAACCCCCTTAGGATTATGGGTCCAAGCAAGAATATCCTCTTCCAGAAGAGAACTACAACTCCTACTATGAAGAATCTTGTGAAGCTCAGCACTATCTTCTGCAAGTCCCAAATCTGGCCACACTACGGGATCCTTCCAATGAGCTACCTCCAACTGACCAAAAGAAGCAATAGACTTGAAGTCACTCACCCTAGCCTAGCCAGCCTCGAGAAATCTTTGGCACAAAGGAATAAGGTTGGGGAACTGAGAAGTAAGTGGAGGGAATCCATCCCAAGAATCTGACCAGAAGAGAGCTTCAGTTCCTCGTCTACAAATCCAAAATAAACCTTCCTTGATAAGCTTTGCACCCTTCTGAAGAGTATTCCAAATCACTGAACCTTTCCCCTCCAGAGGGTAACGAGGGAGATCCTGCCGTGGAATCCCTGGGAAATACTTATGAGATAATATCCTGGCCCACGGCTGATCCAGTTCCACACACCATGTCCAAAATAGCTTAGCAGCCACAGCTACTCGAGATAATGCAAACTATCGAAGACCAATACCACCAAATTGCTTTGGGCTGCACACAACATCCCACCTGACCAGGCTCCACTTGGAGGATGACAAACTTCTTGCCCATAAGAACTACCTTGCAAGAGAATCCAACTCCCTCAGAAAACCCATCGGAGCCACCTGAAGCATACATCGGTAGGTAGGAAGAGCCTGCACCACCGACTTGAGAAGCTGAACCCACCCCGCAAAAGACAACCATCTGTGGGTCCAATGATTAACTTTTGCACAGAGCTTATCAATAATATTCTGCCAAGAACCCTTGGGAAGATGGCGAACAGAAATTGGGAAACCCAGATACGTCAAAGGGAGAACCCCTATTTGAAACCTCAAGATATTAGCAATTCTTCTTTGAATGGGGGTCGACGTATTGAAGAAGAATATGGATGACTTCTCCTCATTAATCAGTTGTCCTGAAGCAACAAGATATATGTCCAACACCTACCTCAAGTTAGTAGCTTCCCTAACAGTAGCCATCCCCATCAAGGCAGTATCATCAACAAACTGTAAATGAGATTGCGGAGGCAAGTCTCCACCCCATCGCCAACCCTGAATGGTGCCAAGCTCCACCCTTCTTTTCAACAAACGTCTAAGGCCTTCCACAAGAAGTAGAAAAAGATACGGAGAAAGAGGATCCCCTTAGCACAAGCCCCTTGAGGCGCCAAAAAGTTCAGAATGATCTCCATTTATCAAAACTAAGAAGGAAATAGACGTGACACAGCTCATGACCCACTGGATCCACTCCTCACCAAAACCAAAAGAAACAAGGATCTTCTACAAAAAAGACCATCTAACCCTATCATAAGCCTTAGCCATATCTAGCTTAATGAACATAGCCTTCTCATGGGAGTTGTCCATGGAGTGGATGGTCTCCGTAGCAATGACAACCCCGTCAAGAATCTGTCGACCCGCCACAAATCCACTCTGTTCCTCTGAAATCAGCACTTCAAGCCACTTCTTCAATCTCTCAGCCAATAACTTAGAAATAATTTTGTAAGCCACATTGCAAAGAGAGATAGGCCGGAACTGAGATAACCTATCAGCCCCTTCACACTTGGGTATGAGAGCAAGGAAGGTGGAATTCAGAGCACAAAGCATCTGCTTATTCCTCTGAGACTCAAGGACAACCGCCAGAAGATCCAACTTTATGATATCCCAGAATTCTTGAAAAAATTCAATCGGGAAACCATCAGGACTAGGAGCTTTACCCTTCTTCATCTGAAACACAATCCCCTCCAGCTCATCAAGAGAGATATCTTTCATCAGATACTCATTCGCCTCCCTGGACACCAATTGAGGAATACAAGAAAGAACTTGTGCTTCCTCAACAGAGCCCCCTCGTGAATCTTCCCTCTACTGAGATGCCTCAGCAGAGATTTCCTGAAACGAGGTAAGACATTCACCCCTATCATTCACCAAAAAAGGAATGGAATTACCATGCCTCCTGTCCTTCACAGAATTGAAGAAGAAGGCGGTGTTTTTATCACCTTCTTGTAACCATTCAACCCAGGCCTTTTGCTTCCAATAGATTTCTTCCCACAATTCAAATTCCTCAATCACTTTCAAAGTCTTAGCCTCCTCCCTTAGAAGATCCTCAGAGGCCCCATTCTCACGAATCAACCGCGTAATATTATTCAACTCCTCCTAGGCAGCAACCTTAGCATGAAAGATATTACCAAAACATCGTTGATTCCACCTTTTAAGCTAATATTTGACAAACTGAAGAAGCTTGGAGAATGTGTACATTGCCGTACCAAAAGTTGGTCTACCAATCCGCCACCACTCAGCCACAAGTTCATGAAGAGTAGGATCCCGTAACCACATAATCTGGAACTAGAATGAGGGAGAACGAGGCCCTCGAGCAGAGATAATACTAAGCTTAATAGGCCAATGATTAGAACCTCTCCAATCAAGAATTTCAGATCGAGTGGACCATAAGTCTCCAACCCAATAACAGGAAACCAAGAATCGATCAAGCCTCTCAGCAACACAACTCTCACCAATTCTCCTATTATTCCAAGTGAAGCAACCATTACTTGGCAGAACATCAATAAGATTTAATTCAGAAATGCTATCTATGAATAACAGAGCAGAAGGCTCCAACCTAGGAATACGACCTCTTTTCTTAGACAACTCCACAATAGCATTAAAATCACCAGCCATAACCCACGGATGGTAAGGAGCTAAGCTACGAACAAAATGAAGATGGGACCATAGAAGTTGTTTACCTGGAAACTCAATAGGAGCATACACATTAGAGAGGAGAATACACTCACCAGTCTCATACCAAGAGGTGACTAGGGATATAGAGGATCTAGAGGACATCCACCAGAGAGGGAAAATCTTCTGAGGGTTCCAAAAGCAAGCCACCCCTCCATAAGCACTAAGAGCCCCCATACACTGGCATTCACCATATTTCCACAACTTAGGAGCCATGGCCAACATATTATCTACAGATAATTTAGTCTCCTAAAGAAAAAGAACATCTAGAGAATGATTCCTAACTAAATCACGAACAACTTTTTTTTGAGGGCCACTGTTCAAGCCCCTTACATTCCATGAGAGAACAATCATTTCTGGGGGCATGAAAAATGTGAATCCAGAGTCTTGACTGACCCTGACTCCACCAAAGTTTCCCCAATTAATTTAATTTTCTCCATATCCTTCTTCCTTCCCAGCTTGGAAGTCCTGTCACCAACCCCTTTCTTCAGTTCAATTTGCTGAATACCTAAAAGAGAGGAGGCCAAAGAGCTCTTCTCCACATTCTTGCCTCCTTTCAGGGGAAATGGGGAACCACCTCCACCACTCTTTGAGGCTCCAATAGAAGATTCTTGTTCAGTCTGGACAATCAATTGTTGATCCGTATCCATCTGCCCAACCCCAATCTCTTGCACAACCTGCATGGCCTCCAATGGTGGCCCATCCTGTCATGTACCCAAAGTTCCCTAATCCAAGTTCAACAACCCCAGATTCACTTCCCCCTGGCTGAGATCATCCAACACCTCAAACCTATTAAAAGTTTCATCAACCTGCCTCTCCCTCAAGGTCCGCTTCTGGCCCCGATTCCTATTGCGAGCCTTGACAGGGACATAGCCATCATCTCCATTACCATCACCCAAAATAGGCTCCTTACCATTATCAACCCTAGGTGGATTACGAGAAGGCTGAGAAGGTTGGGGCACCACAGGCTTAGACCTAGGGCACCTACGCTGCAAGTGACCATATTCATGACAAAGACGACACTGAAAAGGTAGGGTTTCGTAATCTAGCTGTTGCACCCAAGTATATGATCCAACACTCACTTCAATAGAATCTGGCAGTGGCTTGCTTAAATCAATTTCTACACAGATACGAGCAAAAGTCATTACCTTTTTATATTGTGTCTGTTGTGAAGACCCAACAGGTTTACCGAGCATTGAAGCCACCAAATGCAACACGTCATCCCGCTAACACTCAACTGGAAACCACGGCAATCGAACCCAAACTAAGATCCGACTCGGTAATGCCTCAGTCAGGTTGAAGCTAGCATGCCATTGCTTGATAAACAAACCCACCTGGTTATAAAAATAGGGGCCACCCTCGAAGACCTTATTCCGATCTGCCATGCAATCAAAAGAGACCATAAAAAAGTTGTTCGCAAGGAGCCTAATCTCCATCTCCCCCTCCGGCATCCAAGTCCGCTGAGCCCAGGATTCCAAAAATTGCAGCGAGACTCTCAAACCCATGAACTTGCAATAAAAAGAGTGCCTTGAATAGTATTCAATATCATCTGCAAGCATTTCTATCGGGATAATCAACTTCGGTCGCTCTTTGCATCTTTCCAAACACCCATTAATCTTTGTTATTCGGGAACCACTAACTGATCCTAGATCATTCATCTCCATCTCTGAAGAAAACAGCGTATTATCAAAAACATTCACTCCATGCGCCGAAGGCTTCGAACCAACTGCTAATCGGAAATCCAATTTGGGGCTAGCCCCAGATGTTTCCCCACCCTGCATAGCAAAAAACAAGATCCCCAGCAGGCATGCAAACCCCCAGGACACGTTTGCAAGAAATGGAAAAAGACAAGACCCCAAGGGAAGGATCAAAACCCTTCCACCCACAAGCCACCCAAATGGCAGCAAGAAGGCCTCCAGAAAAGAAAAAACCCACCACCACCACCCCAAAAGCTTCAAACCCCCCCCCCACAACGCAGAAGTGAGCAACACACAGAGAACGAGCTAAGGCACGGTCACCCTAGCTCGGCTTGCAGAGCATGCGAACGCCATCTCCATTATTCTTCCAAAAGACACTTTGCGTCAGATGTTTTAATTATGTAAAGTTATTATAGTATTTATATTTCTAAAAGTAAAATTTAAATTCTCAAAAGATATTGTTGAGTATAACTTTCAAACATATTTTAAAGAAAAATGGTTAATTTCAAATTATGATATTTCAATGTCTCTTCCATTCAAATTAAATTATATTTTATGTTTATTAAAGCCTAAGAAATATTTATATCTTTCCAACCAATTTTTAAAATATATTTATGATAATTTCTTCAAGATCAAATTCTCCTATTTTAGAATACTAGTCTTTTTTTCTTTTTTAATAAGGCTAAAGGTAGGATTTTCGAAAGGGTCCTAACCCTTTTTACAAGGCAAGAGAAATAGGTCAATGAAGCCTAACCAACATCAAGGAGAAACAACAAGGATTAGGAGCACAAGGACAACAAAACATCAACAAAAAATAGTTTTAAGGGAAAAAAGGAAACTAGGATTATATAGTCTCTAAACTAGATTTAGAACCCTTCATTCCCCTCACCTAAGATTAAGGAAGTATGTTTTAGGCATTAGATACAAATTTTAGAGGAGCTTTACTCCTCTTTTGCACAACTATCTATGAAATGTTACCATTCTCATCCATGCAAGTAGGAAGGGAATGATACCCATTTAGGGATGGAGGCATCCTACACAATCATAAAGTGGCATTCAAAGATGGTAAATAAAAAGATGCCCATGATTGACTGGAGGGGGTGTGCACGTTAGACTTAGCATGAAGCATTTGGTAACAACTCTAGTGGAGCATGTGGATCTAGCTCAAAAGGAACATTCAAGTAATGGAGTAAGTCTATGTTAGGAAGTAGAGGGCCATTAATAGTTAGATCATGTGAAAGAGTATCTTACCACAAATAAGCCATGCTAGCAACCTTGTGACTAGAATGAGGATAATCCAAAGACAAGTGACTATTAGAAAAGAACTTATCACCACAAAAAGGAAGACCTTCGTAATAAATAAGTTGGACCCAAGACCAATCCTCCACCTATAGAATAATGTCTACTAGAAAATCCTTGGAGATATCAATATCCACTAAGATAAAAGTAAAATTTGTATGGGATAAAATTGAATTAACTGAATCAACCTTTAGAAAGTTGTATATCAGGAATCGTGCCAAAATTGGAGTGGAAGGTTAGGCAATCTAATTCAAATCAACATGATGTTAAGAGATTCAATGGTAGGATTAAATGAGGGAAACTGATGTCTGAGCATAAGAGAGTACTCACCCCACAACCAAACCCACCCACCTAACACCACATCCCCATCAAAGGTTGAATCGAAGACCACAATAAAAAAGTCTTGACATAAGGTTCTAGATCTATATTTTACTCTTGATAAGAGATTTCCAATTCTGTGAAAGCCAATAATGGAGGTTAGGGAGGCATGACCAAAAGTGGTTAAATCTACAAATTAACCCATTTTCAACATAATAAGGCTCACCCTTTAGCACATCTTAACCAAAAACCATGATAGGGGAGGACTGGGCTTAGGGTAAAATCTTCCCTTGCAATGGAGGGTGGGCACCATTCATAGAAATCATTGCTTCCTTACTAGCCATAGCCACATATAGGCAAGGGGATGCACAAACACTAGTCTTAAGTTACACACTTTATTATAAGTTTATTTTAATTAAAAAATTAAAATATGCATTTACATATTATATAGATTACTATTTTAATTGAAAAACTTAAGAATTAGATCAATTATTATTGATTAGTATCTCTAATTTATCATAAATATTATTAAAGACTTCATTTTTTGACATGTATACAGTTGTATCTTTTACTGAGGTTGAAACCAAAGTAGCTTCTTTGTATTTTTATTTCCAATAAAACCTTTTTCAAATCCACCCACATATTTAAGAAATTTATTAAATATTTATCAATTTAACCATGACACATGTTTAAAGATCCACTCTTTCTCAAACTATCTAAATAATTTAAATTATTTAGATAGTTTGAGCAAGAGTGGATCTTTAAACATGTGTCATGGTTAAATAATTTGTTCAAAGAACTACTCTAGCTCAAACTTATGTAAAGATCATCCTATAGATACTGTGTTGCACATATGTTACCTAAGGTTGTGATGTGGTTGTAATTGATGTCAACACTCAGTTTGGGTTGTCTGATATGTTGTTGATGTTGGATGTGATGTGGTTGCTGAAGTTCATGGTTGGATGTCATGCCTCGATCATTGTAGTATTAAGTATGATGATATATTAAGATGGGAATTAGAAGTATCAAAATGACACATTAAGATGGGAATTAGAAGCATAAAAAGATATATTAAGATGAGAATTAGAAGTATCAAGATGACACATTAAGATGGGAATTAGAAGCATCAAGAAGATATATTAAGATAGGAACTAGAAGCAATAAGATGTATGTTTCTAAGCATGTATAAGCTATCACAAGAAGGTTCTAGTCTTCAGAAGTTGATGAAGATTTTTGTTGCAGGAAGCTGCCTGGGAGACTGCTTGGGAAAATGCTTTGCATTCCTCTGCATTTGAAAATATGATCATGTGGTTCATAATATAAGTTAAGTATGTTATGAAGGTGTTATATCCAAGAGATAAAGTCTGTATACCTTCTGTAATGAAAGTTATGAGTGACAGAGTTCTGGTCTGTGCTTTGGCAAAGTAAAATGGTGATGAAGACTTGTTCGAATGCTCTGCATTCCTCTGGATGTGAATATTTGTCAATGCAATTTTGTGAACATGTTCAAGGAGGTTCAATGCATACTTCTGTGAAGTATCAAGTGATTTGGTGATCCACAAGTAATGTTTAATCTTCTATGTGTACCGCCAACTTGAAATGTCCGATGAGCTACAAGCTTCATGTGTTCTTGCTTAAGGGCGACCTATTTCAAATGAGCATGATGTGTGGATGTTATTCTTTGAAGGATGATGATGTGAAGAATTTTTAGGACCGGGTTAAGCATGTGTTGGGTTCTGCAAAGCATGTTTCTTCTCCTATAGTTGTGTGCAGTTCATGTTAGGGCTTCTCTACATGTTTCATGATGTGTGATCTCTGGTTGACTTATAAATTATAATATTCTTATTGTATTGGCTGACCTACAATGTAATCAATGTAATATCATGTATATATTGTGAACCTAGTTGATCTAGGTGGGGCATGATTGTGAAATGAAGAATATGTATGTGTAAAGAGAAAAATATGATTATGTTATGCATTATGATGTGTGACTTAAGGAGAAAGAATAGAAGCAATAAGGGATGTCTTGATTCATCTTGAAGACATTTTTGTGATAGGAGGGAAGTGAAGAGTGTGCCTAATTGATCTAATCATCATAAGAAGTGGAATTGTAATCATCAAAGGTGTGAGCTTCAATGCCAGTTGTTAGATAGTAGAAGGATTGTCATACTGTAATTTCATTTCTGAATTCATTCTCAGTTTAGGGAGTAGTTGCTTCCTTGGGTTTTAGCCCTAAAACAAAGTCTTTAGGGAGTAGTAGCTTCCTTGGGATTGACCCTAAAACAAAGTCAGCAAGGAGTAGTAGCTTCCTCGGGTTGTATCCCTAAAATAAAGTTGTAATTTTTTATAGCAGTGAGCTTCATATATTGTGAGTTAATCCTCACCAATGTTTTTCCCCTTTTGGGATTTTCCACGTATATCTGGTATTATGTGTTGATGTGCATTGTGTTCATCTTTCATGTTTATGTTTAAGATTTAATCTGCTCTAGAGAATTTGAAGTTTGATTGGATACTGATTCACCCCCCCTCTTAGTATCCAATTGTGTTCAATAATTGGTATCAGAGCTAGGTTACTCAAAAGAAGCTTAACTGCTTGAGGAAGGTCCAGGATGGTTCATAATGGATCTCTCAAGGTACCTATGTTTGATGGAACAAATTATTCCTTTTGGAAGCTAAGGATGGAAAACTATCTATCTTCTCTAGGGTATGGCATTTGACAATCAGTCAAGAAGGGTTACACTATTCCTGCTAGTGATCCTACATATGCAAATGAGATTAGCTTTTATGAGAACAATTCCAAGGCAAAGAGTGCTATCATGAGTGGGCTAGCTGATTCAGAACTTGTGAAGATATTGGGCTGCAAATCTGCTAAGGAGGTCTAGGTAAAACTTGAAAGCATTTATGAAGGAGATAGTAAAGTGAAGCAAGCAACGATGCAAATATTCAAGAGCAAATTTGAGACATTGAGGATGATAGATAATGAAGATATTACTAGCTACATGCTCTAGGTGGATGAAATAGTTAATGGAATCAGAGATCTTGCTAGAGAAGTGAAAGAAGATGAGATTGCGAAGAAAGTACTAATAACTCTTCCTAAATCTTATAGCCATAAGGTATCTGCTATTAAAGAGACTCAAGATTTGAATATATATATAGTAGATCAATCGTTTGGCTCTCTCACAGCCTTTGCAATGAGATAATTTGACAAAGGTGTTCCAAAGAAGGAAACAACATTCAAAGCAAGTAAGAAGACAAAAGATGGAGCAACTAATCAAGATGATGACCTTGATGGGGTAGAAGAAAACTTTGTAAGAACATTGAAGAAAGGTACGGGCAAATACAAAGGTAAGTTACCTTTCAAATGTTTCAATTGTGGAAAGATTGGTCATTTTGCTTCTAAATGTCCATTCAAAGAATCAAAAGGTAATAGCAAAAGTGAGAAGCCCAAAAGAAGTCTATAGTCCATGGAGAATAGTTGTTCCTCAGAAGATGAGGATCATGATGATTAAAATGATGAAACACTTTTCATGGCCTTGAATGTTGGTGACAAAAAGGATGATTTTGGAATTTGTGAAAAGTCTGATACCTTGCAAGCTAACCAAAACAATGATAGATCAATGGTTGTGTGAACTGCCTTTCATGCAAAAGAAGAAGTCAAGGCTTTTGTAATTGATAGTGGTTTATCTAATCATATGACTGGTGACACGAAGAAGTTTATCAACCTTAAAAAGTGGAATTGTTGAGCTGTTAAGTTTGGTGGTGATGAGTCAGCACAAATATGTGGAAAGGGTGCTATAACTATTGATGGGAAGAATAGGACTAAGGATGTCCTCTACGTCAAAGGGCTAAAGAACAATCCTCTTAGTGTTAGTCAGATGTGTAGTAAAGGATACAATCTTACCTTTCATGCCAAAGGTTCTGAAATCTAGAAGGCAGGGTCCAAAAAACTAGTTGTAGAAGGTATCAAGTCATATGGAGATATCTATCATTTGAAGGAGGTAAATGGAAGAATATGCTTATTGGCTCAATCCAGTGAGTGTTGGTTGTGGCACAAGAAAATGGGACACATCAACTTTGATAATATTGTAAAGATCAGCTCTATTCATGTGGTGAGAGATATGCCTAAGATAACCAAGCCTACAAACACATTATGCAAGGAATGTCAAATTGGAGAACAGATCCCTAAGACTCCAGCAAAGTATGTTTAGATGAACCATTCAGCAGATCAGATCATTGGAGATAAGAATGAAGGTGTGTAGACCGGGAAAAGGTTTTGAAAGGTAAGTGAGAAAGTGAATTTGTGTTTATTATCAAAGGTAGAGCCCAAAACCTTTACTGATGCTAGCAAAGATGATGGATGGATGAAGGCAATGAAAGAAGAAGTGAATTAGATAGAGAAGAATCAGACATGGGAAGTGGTTCCCAGACTAGCCAATAAGAATGTTATAGGAACAAAGTGGGTGTTCTGGAACAAATTGAATGAAGATGGTGAAGTTGTGAGAAACAAAACAAGGTTGGTGTGTAAAGGTTATTCAAAAGTTGAAGGCATTGATTTTGTGTAGACTTATGCTTTGGTAGCCAGGATGGAGGCAATCAAGATGTTTTTGGCTCTTGCTACTCACAAGAACTTTAAAGTTTATTAGATGGATGTCAAGTCATCATTTTTGAATGGTGATCTACAGGAAGAGGTCTACATTGAGCAACTAGATGGGTTTCAGTTGTCAAAAGATCTGGACATGGTGTGCAGCCTCAAAAAGGTTTTATATGGTCTCAAGAAGGCACATAGAGCTTGGTATGCTAGATTGTATAAGTACTTACTTTAGCAAGGGTTCAAGAAAGGTACCATAGATAGTAATCTTTACATTAAGGAAAAGGAAAACATGATTCTAATAGTTGCAGTATATGTTGATGATATCATCTTTGGTGGAGATGATAGTATGTGTGAGTGGTTTGTAAAAGAGATGCAAAAATAATTTGAGATGTCTATGATTGGTGAGATGTCTTTCTTTCGTGGGCTTCAAATTGCTCAGCTGGATGATGGTATCTTTATTTCTCAGATTAAGTATGTTAAAGAGATGTTGAAGAAGTTTGGTATGGAGGATTCCAAACTAGTAAGTACTCCTATGGTTACTAGTTTTCACTTGAGAAAGAATGATGAGTCTTTGAATGTTGATAAAACTCTTTATAGATCTATGATTGGAGGATTATTGTACTTGACTACTTCTAGACCTGATATTATGCACGCAGTATGTGTGGTCACTAGATATCAAGCTAATCCTAACCAAACACATGAGAAGGTAGTGAAAATAATATTCAGATACTTGAAGGGAACTCTAGATTATGGCTTATGGTATCCTAGAGGTAATGAATTTGATCTAAGTGCATACACTGATGTTGATTGGGCTAGTTGTGTTGACGATAGAAGAAGTATGAGTGATTGTGCTTTCTTTTTAGGAAGCAAATTGGTCTCTTGGTAGAGTAAGAAGTGAGACTTAGTGTCCTTATCCATAGCATAAGTTGAGTATATTGCTGCAGCATCTTGTTGCACCCAAGTGCTTTGGATGAAGCAAACTTTGAAGGATATAAAGGTGATGTATGATGAGCCTATCCCTATTTTGTGTGATATTACTAGTGCTATCAATATTTCCAAGAATCCAATGATGCATTCCAGAACCAATCATATATCAATTAGGTATCACTTTTTGAGAGAGAAGGTTGAGAGAAAGAAGTGAAGTTAGAATATGTTCCAACAAAGGACTAGATTGTAGACATTTTCACAAAGGCTAGATTGCAAAGGATACTTTTGAGTACCTCCGACAAAAGTTAGGGGTAATTGCCCCTCCTTGTTCTAACTAGATGCATGCTTCATGTATCTGTCTAGGGGGTAATTCTTGCTATATCTTTTTCCTAAACTGATGGTGGCTACCTCTCAGGGGGAGCAAGTAGTGGTTGTTGCTGACAAGGGGGAGATTGTTGAAAAGAAGAGTTTGTTACCCTTTGCCCTTTATGTCAAAGGGGGAGAATGTGCAGGTGTGTGTTTCCATCAATGCCAAAGGGGGAGATTGTTGCACATATGCTACCTATGGTTGTGATGTGGTTGTCATTGATGTCAACACCCAGTTTGTGTTGTCACTGATGTGGTTGTAACACTCTTGTCAACACTCTGTTTGGGCTATCTAATATTTTGCTGATGTTGGATGTGATGTGTTTGCTAAAGTTCATGATTGGATGTCATATCTCAGTCACTGTAGTATTTAGTATGATGATATATTAAGATGGGAATTAGAAGTATCAAGATGACACATTAAGATGAGAATTAGAAGCATCAAAAAAATATATTAAGATGACACATTAAGATGGGAATTAGAAGCATCAAGAAGATATATTAAGGTGGGAACTAGAAGCACTAAGATGTATGTTTCTAAGGATGTATGAGCTGTCACAAGAAAGTTATGGTCTTTGGAAGTTGATGAAGATTTCTGTTGAAGGAAGCTGCCTATGAGACTACTTGGGAAAATGCTCTACATTCCTCTGCATTTGAAAATATGGTCATGTGGGTCAGAATCTAAGTTTAGTGTGTTGTGAAGGTGTTATATCCAAGAGATAAAGTCTATATACCTTCTACAATGAAAGTTATGAGTGACAAAGTTCTGGTCTATGCGTTGGTAGAGTAAAATGGTGATGAAGACTTGTTGGAATGCTCCACATTCCTCTGGATGTGAAGATTTGTCAATGAGATTTTTTAAACATGTTCAGGGAGGTTCATTGCATACTTCTATGAAGTATCAAGTGATTTGGTGATCCACAAGTAATGTTTAATCTTCTATGTGTATCGCCAAGTTGAAATTTCTGATAGAACAGTAGAATGCCTAGATGACCTTGGGAATAGAGTTTTTTTGCAAGGCACTAGTAGAGAGGTCAAACTAAGGCAAATATCTTCCCTATAGATGAAGAGAGCCCAGAGAAAAGGATGTCAACTCTTTTCTATTAAAATGGAGAAAATAAATAATCACAAAGAATTTGTTTTCCAAGATGATTTGATGTATTATGAATCTTAGAAAATCCAAGGAGTTGAACTTGTGAATCCATAGATCAAGAGAGATCAGATATGGATAGGTACCCCTTTCTTTGAGATTTTGAGGATGTGTTTCCAGATGATTTGCCTAGATTACCTCCTAGGAGAGATTTTGATTTTTCAATAGATATAATTCTAGGATCGGAACCTATATCTAAAGCTCCTTATAGAATGACCACAACAAGATTAATGGAGCTAAAGGCTCAGTTACAAGAATTGCTAGAAAAGGGATTGATAAGACCCAGTGTTTCACCCTAGGGAGCGCTAGTAATTTTTGTTAAAAAGAAAGATGGCACATTGCATCTATGCATAGATTATTGTATGTTAAACAAGGCAACGATAACGAATAAGTATCCATTGCATCATATTGATTATCTCTTTGATCAAATGTGAGGGGCAACTGTGTTTTCAAAGATCAATCTTTAATCAGGATACCATCAATTGAGGCTAAAAGATGAAGATATTCATAAGATATCCTTTCGAATGAGATATGAGAACTATGAGTTCACTGTCCTACCCTTTGGATTAATGAATGCACCTGGAGCATTTATGAACTTAATGAACAGTGTGTTCAGAGATTGGTTGGACAAGTTTGTCCTTGTATTTCTTGATGATATTTTGATTTACTCCAAAAATGAGGAGGAACACCTCCAACATTTATGGATTGTTCTCCATCTATTGAGAGAGCATAAACTGTATGGCAAGCTTTCAAAGTGTACTTTCTTTCAAAAGGAAGTACAATATCTAGGTCATATACTTTTAGCTAAGGGAATTGTTGTGGATCCAGCAAAGATCAGGGCCATTTTGTAATCACCAGCACTGGAAAATATGCACAAAATTTGTAGTTTCAAGGGCCTAGTGGGATATTACAGAAAATTTGTGGCTAATTTTTCAAAAATTGCCTATCCTATTACTTCTCTACAAAGGAAAGGCAAAATATTTGATTGGTTAGAGAAATGCCAAGAGGCATTTGACCAACTAAAAGAAAGTTGACTACAGTGCCTATTTTAAAGGTACCTAACCCAGAAGGTCATTTTGTAGTCACCACCGATGCCTTAGGAGAAGGATTAGGTGGTGTCCTTGTCCAAAATGGGCAAGTTATTGATTATGAATCCAGAAAGTTAAAAACATATGAACTAAATTATGCTCCTTACAACCTAGAATTAGTAGTAGTGGTTCAAGCAGTGCAAATGTAGAGACATTATTTACTTGGGAAACCTTTTGAATTAAAAACAAACCATTAAGGGCTCAAATATTTATTTACTCAACCACATCTAAATGCTCAATAGAGAAGTTGGTTAGAGTTAATATCTGATTATGATTTTGAGATTAAATGCATTCAAGGAAAAGAAAATAGAGTGTTTGATGCCCTAAGTAGGAGAAAACATATCTCCTCAATGATCTCCATACATTCTGATTTTAGGAATCAGGTGTTACAAAATTCCAAGGGAGATGAATATTATGAAAAAGGTTAAACAAGCTCTTATGGACAACCCTCATGATTCTAGATATGATGGATTCCACTGTGAACAAGATCGATTATTAAGGTTTAAAGGAAGAATGTATGTTCTGAACTCTCTAGAGTTAAGGAATACCATGTGGAAGGAAGTTCATTTCGCACCCTATTCAGGTCATCCTAGAGTAACAAAATTGATAGCTGATGTAAAACCATTAAATTTTTGGAAGGGAAAGAAGAGGGATGCTAAAAGGTTTGTAGCTAGATGTCTAGAGTGTTAGAGGGTGAAGGCAGAACACCATCACCCGACGGGACTTCTATACCCTCATGAGATTCCAGAATGGAAATGACAGATCATTAGCATGGATTTTGTACAAGGACTTCCTATGTCTAGAAATAGACACAATGCTATTTTGGTAGTGGTGGATAGACTCACTAAGGTAGCACATTTTATAGCCAAGAATTTGACAGATGGAGCACCAATCATAGCCCACAAATTTGTACAAGAAGTATTTAGATTGCACGACATTCTTGAGAAGATTATCTTAGATAGGGATGCCTGTATGACATCAAGGTTTTGGTGAACCTTATTTTCCTCACTTAAAACTCAACTAAACATAAGCTCATCTTATCATCCAGAAATGGATGGCTAGACGGAGAGAGTAAACCAAGTGTTGGAAGATCTATTGAGAATGTATTGCATGGACCAACAATACAAGTGGGAAGATTATCCTCCTCTTGTGGAATTTTCTTACAATGATTCCTATCATTCCACTATTAAGATGGCTCCATTTGAAGCATTATATGGATGAAAGTGCCAAACTCTTATAAGATGGGATAAGCTAGAATATAGGATTAGCCTTGGTCTAGAAATGCTATCAACCCCATCTTTGTATATGGGCTAGGTTCATTTTTTATTTCTTGCTGAAGGGGCACACGATCCTTATCAGTATTTATTTGTTTTCGTCATCCACCAACTAGGTAGAATCACTAAAGAAGGTAAATAATAAAAATGAGAGAGGAGAACAAGTGCCTTAGGCACACCATGTAGGAGGATGTCCCCAAGACATCAACCACGATGCTATGTCCCTAAGGCACGACACACAACAATAAAATAAAGGAGAGGTCAAGATAGAAGAATGATGAAACAAATAGAAGAATGGTCATAATAGAGGTAGTCTCCCAATATCCTTGACCTTACAAGAGTATAAAGGGTCATCCAAGGAGACCTAAACAAGACATAACACAACATGGGGGAACACAACATGACACAATGCTAACAACATATATCTAGGAGGAGGCCACCCTTGAGAGCAACTAGAATAGGTACTACGACGAGGGTGGCCTAATGATGGAGAAATACTTACCTGGTTCAATGGGATATTTCCTGGTGGACAATCCATGTCTATCATGTTAGAATATATCATATTTAGTCTTGAACTTGATATTGTATTAGCATTAGCACATTTATTCACTATCGCTTTAGTAGGTGGAATAAGTCTATTAACAATGAGTAAATCAACATTGTTTTCACTTTGACCGAGCTCAACATCCACTCCCAAAGGATTTAATGTAAGGGACCTTTCTTCAACCACCAATGCTTCATCTTGGCTAGGGAGAGCATTGTAACAAAGGGAAGATAAGGTGTTGTGAGGGTACTTGTTGGTGATTATATCTTTAGTGATGTCCAAAGAACATGAAACCAAGGGAGAGGTATTCAATGTTTTTAAATCCTTAGTGATATCCAAGTGACTTGAGCATTCAACCAAAGGAGGGAGATCAAGGGTCTTCCCTTCCTTAGGGATATCCAAGGTATGTGAATATTCAACTAAAGGAGGAAGATCGATAGGATGATCCATAGAGACTTCATGTACTATGGTAGGGATAGAGTTAGATGAATGCTCATTAGCTATCCATGGAGTGTTTCTCATTAGAGGGGGTTCTTCATTCACTAATGCTTCATCCTTCAGAGGGAGAACATTGGAATGAAGATAGGGTAGGGTGATGTGAAGGGATGTGTCAATGATTTCATCCTCTTGCGCCAAAATGTCCTCGTATGTGGGAACAACTTTGGGAGAGAGATCATAGGGTAAAACTAAGTTACCATCACATGTATTAGAAATACGAGGCATAGTGGAATGTCCAATAGAGATAAAGTCATCTAGGGCTTCATCTAACATATTGAAGTCATCACTACTAAATGATGCAACATATTTATTATTATCTATGAATTTAGTGAGATCATCTAATATCGAAGGATATGTTCCCATGAGATTTGTGAAACTATTAAAATTAGATATATAACAAAGGATTTCATACATGGAACTCATAGAAATATCAACATCATAGATATATGCAATTTGTTTTAAGACTTGAGGATATTCATGAGTAAAATTGGAAAAATTATCAATGTCTATGATGTATGTGTAGAGTAAAATACTCTACATTTTGATTTTTGAGTTTCAGTTGTGTGAGTTCCAGTTTTGGTCTCTGAGCGCTTCAGTTTTTTGCAGCGAGGGTTTTGACACACAGTGCGAGCACAGAGCGCAGGCGCGCGGGGTTTTCATTTTTGTAAATTTTGCCAAAGTCCCAGAGTGAAGCGGAAGCTACCAAGTGTCAACACCTGGGACACATTATAAAGTTGCTTAAAGTTACGCGGATGGAGCCACGCGTCCCTTTTAATATCAGCGAAAGCTACCAAGTGTCGGCATCCGAGGTTCAGTTTCTTATAAGTTTCAAAAGCCCTTTTTACAAAGTAACTATTGGTGGGCCCCATTTTAAGTTTCTTTTAGAGCAGCGGAAACCGCCACGTGTTAGCAGTCGAGATACATTTTAAGTTTCTCAGAGTGGCCGCAGAGAGTGCCAGGTATCTTTTTGCATTCAGCGAAAGCTGCCAAGTGTCGGCACCCGTTCCAATTTCTTAAAAGTTTCAAACGTTCTTTTTGAATGTTTCTCATAATGTAGCGGGCCCCTTTTAAGAGTTTCAATGAGCACGGAAGGCACCAAGTGGCAGATGCAGAATGTTTCTTTAGAGTTTCCTAAAGTTACACGGAAGGTGCCGCGTGTCCCATATAGTTTCGGCAGAGAGCTCCAAGTGTCATCTTCCGTGGGTTCCTTTTTGGTTTCATTGCTAAGTAAAGAGGTTGGTGGGCCCCAATTAATATTTCTGTAGTTTCAGCGGAGTGCGACATCTGTCACCATCCGCGTGATTCTTGTGAGTCCCTAATGTTTCTATTAAGGTTCTCAGAGTTGCGCAGAGAGCGCCAAGTGGCAGCGTTCGTGGAGGTTTTGTTTAAGTGCTAAAGTTTCCTGAAGCTCAGCGGAGATTGCCATGTGTCATCTTCCACAGGACCCTGTAATGTTTCAAGAGTTTCTTAAAGTTGCAGCGAAGACTACCATGTGTCATCTTCCGTAGAATCCTGTAAAGGTATCTATAGTCTCTCTAAGTGCAGTGGAAGCCGCCACGTACATAGTTTCTCATATCAGCAAAAAGCGCCACCTGTCCCTCTTCCTTTTTGAGGCTGCTCAGGCATGGACTATTGGTGGGTCCCATTTTTAATGTTTCTTAGTTTTCAAAGTTCAGCGGACCATGACAGATGGCGAAGCTCAAGAACTCTTAGTATAAGCCATAGTAAAGACTCAAAGTAAAGCGGAGATCACCACGTATCTTTTGCAGGGGCCGCAGATGCTGTCAAGTGTCAAGTTCCAGTGTCTCCTGAGAAAGAAGCAGTTTATCAAGTAAGTCACGTGGAGGATGCCATGTGTAAGTTTCTTATTGTTCTGGAAAGATGAAGGAGTTTCAAGAAAGAGGTGCGTATGGATGCCAGCTGTTCCAAGGGTTTATAGTCGCAAAGACTATCAGAAACTGCCACGCGTTCCTCCCTGATTCAAGTAAGTGGGGTTACATGTATCTGTTGCAGCCAATGAACTTGCAGAGTGGCTAACCGTCCCTGATTCGAAAGAGATCTTCTGTCAAACACTTTCAGTTAAGCGCCAGTTCGGTTAGACCGTTGAGATTTGATCATGCGGGCAATCTTTGAGCCAGTTCTATGCTATAAATATGGGTTCAGATCACAGTACCAGATATACAAGATTGGAGATATAGAGAATTTTCTGCATCATAGATTGTTAGAGAAGTTTGAGGATCTTTTGTAGTGGCCAGTAATTTATCATTTGCCTTTGTTCTATTTTCTTGATTCAGAGAGTTTGTATAACTGTGCATGATTCTGTGCCTTTTATGTGACTGGAAAATTAATAAAGATAGAGTTCTGTGCCTTTGCTGATATGTTCTGTGTTATTACAAAATATTCTGATCTGTGAGCCTTTGATCCTATTTGTTTTTCATCTATTACATTGATCATGCATTGTTTGCTCTTTAATGTGACTGAATCCTAAAATAGTTTCACTATGCTTAGTGTTGAGAAACAAAATCACATTCAGGCACATCGCCATAGTTTAGTTTCCTTTTTAGTTGCATTTGTGATTCTGTTTGACTCTATCCTTTTTCCCAAACACCTTTGAGATAAAAGAAGAGCTAGCTTCTTTAAAATCTGGAGGTTACTCTGAAGAGCATTCCCACATCTCAGAGTTTCCCATGTTGGTGTTGGAAATAGCGCAATTCTGAGCATCAACAGTTTTTGGCACGCCCGGTGGGACCATTTCTTGAAGTTTTTTTCAAGACTGTATGAACCAGAGAGTCACGAGGAGTCAGAGCTATGGACCTGTGACAAGAGCTCAATCTGCTGTGAACCCAGGTATTCTTTTATCACCATTGATAACTAATTCAAGAAGAAGGGTCAATCAGTTTACAACAACCCCAAGTGCAAACATGGGAGCACCTATAGCCCCAAGGAATTATGCAAATTGGAATACTGGTAGTGCTCTGATTCTCCCAGTACCACCAGCCACTTGGGATCCTATCCCAGCAAATGCCCTGAAGGCTCTGCCCAAATTCAGTGGAGAGGATTTCAAAACACCTGAAGAGCATCTACAAGATGTGTCTGATGTCTGTACAATACATGTGATCACACAGCAAAATGTGGCTATAAGACTCTTAGCAGCTTCTTTTAAGGGGAAGGCTCTGGACTGGTATAGATCTTTGACCCCAAATTCGATATCTACATGGGACTAGCTTGGAGAGCTTTCTTTGTAAGATTCAAAGAGAAGGGTGATAAATCTTCTTTGTTACAACAACTGATTACCATCAAGAGGGCACCACAAGAGGCAATGACTGATTTCAATTCCAGATTTCAGAAGACTTGGGAAAGGATTCCTGCTATAGCAAGACCATTACCAGGTATGGCTATAGTGTTTTATCTTAAAGCCTTAAATTTGGATATAGTAGTAATGATTCAATCACTTGGAGGCCAGACCCTGCTAGAAGCCTATGACTATGCAGTCAGAGCTGAAAATAATTTGATAGATGCTAGAAAATTGCCCCCAAGGCCCCCCATGCCTATGTTTCTAGAGATTACCCTACCATTGCCTCAAGAAGCTCCTAACCCCATAACCCCACCTATGTCCATGTATACGTTTCCCCAACAACCTGCTAAAGCTGCTGTCCCTGCCCAGTCTTCAGAGATGGATGATGTCAAGAACATTCTGAGAACATTTTCTAATGAAATAATTAACCTAAAAAGATAGCAGAATCCTTATCCTAGACCCCAATATCAAGTCTATCAAGGGAATAGACTTCATAGTCAAACTAGTATCAGGGCCCCCAAAGGCAAACTAACCCTTAGCCATCAAATCAATTGGTTGCAATTCCTACACCCTTGTAGACTGTCCCTCCCAATCCAAATAGAGAGATTGTGCCAGGGCAGAATAATTACGCAGATGGCACCAATGCCTGGTGTTTCCCTTGTAATAATGCACATATGCCCAGAGATTGTCCCAGGGGTAATCTACAGCAAAAGATAGCAGAGCAAAGAAGAGTGGATGGACAATTTGCAAATACTTCTGACACTCAACCCTACCAATCCCCTGGTATGCAAAATTCAGTCCTAGTGGCTCAGATGCAAGGAATGTCCTTATAGCAAGAAGAAGAAATAGCCCCTGAGCATGCTCTGTTTTCATGGATTGAAGATGAAGAGTCAGTATTCTTAAATGAAGCTTCATCTTCTAAGAAACCATTGGTACAATCAGATTACTATACTAGAGCCAAGAGAAGGATGATGGAATAGCTTGGAGTAACAAATAATGAAATTATGGGAGTTCCACCATTTCAAGATCATCAAAATACAGCTACTAGACAAGAAATACCTCAGCTAGTGTAGAATCAAGTAGTTTCTGGACAAGTTCAAGAAAAAGCAAGATACCCTTATTACCCAAGAACACAAGCACTAGGACCTGTGAATGTGGTGGATCAGTTGAAGAGGACTCTAGCACATGTGTCAATATGGGACATGTTGGCCATTCCTGAGCAAAAGACACTATTGCAAGAAGATTTACAGAGCCAAGCTGTGCCTAAACAGACTGTTGCAAAAGGAGGACCTAATGATAAAGAAAAGCTCAAAGACACTATTCCTCTACAGACAATAGCTCTTCTGAACAATGCACCAGAGGTAAGTAAATCCAAGCCAGATCCCTTTTATTTAACTTTAATAGTTGGGAAGAAACTATTGCACAATGCAATGATAGACTCTGGGGCTAGCACCACAGTGATGCCAAAGCAAATAGCAGATGCTTTGAAAATAAAATATGAGCCACTTGCAAAAGGAGTTATGTAGTTAGATGGGAAGTCTCTGCAAACAATAGGGAAAATTAAACAACTTCCACTACAGCTGTACACCTGTCCCAATATAATTGTTAATCAAGATGTTGTAGTCATAGATATTCCTCTTGTTTTTGGCTTATGCCTATCCAGAGATTTCACAGCCAAGATAGGAGGTTATATGTCACTTGATTGGTCTCATCTCATCATAAGGACCAAATATGGGACTAAAATGAAGGTACTATCAGAACAACTGTCAAAGGACCATATCACTAATGAACCAACCCCAAAGTTAGAAGTAGCCCATGCCATGTTAAATAAAGAGGAAAGGGTTTTTGTTGAAGAAATAGGGGATTGGACTAAATATGATCAGCAAGTAGAGGATAACTAGTTGTTAACCATGATGCAGAGTGATCCCTTTGGGAACTATGACTCAACAGGGTTGGGCACTTATGTTATATTTGAGGAAGACCAGGAGATCCCTAATGTCTTAAGGAAAGAGCCCTCTCAGACCCAAGAATCTATAAATGACTCAGGAATCTGGACCCTAAATTTTGATGGGGCTAGAAGAAAAAATGGAGCTGGAGTAGGAATTTGTCTTACTGCCCCTAATGGTGAAAAGATTTTAAGAGCCATTCGCTTTCATTTTGCCTATACCAATAATGATGCTGAGTATGAATCTTTAGTGCATGGACTTATATTGGCAAAAAGGAAATGAGTAAAGAATCTGATAGTCAAAGGAGATTCAGAACTAGTGGTGAAACAAATAAGAGAGAAGGCAATAGCCAAAAATGTAAGGATGAGATCCTATAGGCACAGAATTTGGGACCTAATAGAAAATTTTGAAGCCTTCAATATAGTAGTCCCTAGAGCCCAAAATTCTGAGGCAGATAGGATGGCACAAATTGGTTCACAGTTTGATCCTATAACTAATCTAATGGTCAATAATGATTCAGTCAAAGTTATTGTAAGGCCAACCATCCCAGTTAATGATGAAAATTGGCAAGTTTTTGAAAATGATTTTCAAGTACTTTCATTTTTGCAACAATCAGGAGAATTTGCTGATCAGTTACAACCAAAAATTGAAGAAGCATATGGTGATTAGATCATTCTACTGAAATCAAACAAGCTCCCTAAAGGACTGATTACCCTGGAAAACTTGTTTGATCCTAAAGATGCTAGCCTAGAAAAGAAGAGATTTCAGGCAAACAAAGAAGACTACTCTGAGATTCAGGTTAGTGAGGGAAGAAAACTGAAGGTTGGGAATTCTACCACTCAACAAGAAAGAAAAAGGTTAATTGATTTATGTGAGAAATATGATAGAGTCGTAGCCTGGACCTATGAAGATCTCCATGGTTATGATAGAAGTATCATTCAACACACTATAGAGCTGACTGAAGGATCTAAACCGGTTAGACAGAAACAAAGGCCAATGAACCCTAGGATTGAACCTCTGATGGTGGATGAGTTGCAGAAACTATTAGATTCAAAGATCATTTTCCCAATCAAACACTCAACTTGGGTGTCCAACTTAGTACCAGTCAGGAAAAAGAATGGGGGCATAAGGATCTATGTGGATTTTAGAGACTTAAATAGGGCTTCCTTGAAGGATCACTACCCCTTGCCCTCTATGGAACAAATTTTACAGACTGTGGCTGGATCAGAGAGATTTTCCCTACTAGATGGTTTCTCTGGGTACAATCAGATTTGGTTGGCTGATGAGGACCAGCATAAGACTGCTTTCACCACAAAATGGGGAACATTCGCCTATGCAAAGATGCCTTTTGGTCTTTCAAATGCTGGAGCTACATTTCAAAGGGCAATGGATGTAGCATTTGG
Source organism: Cunninghamia lanceolata (assembly GCA_027924645.1). NCBI lineage: Eukaryota > Viridiplantae > Streptophyta > Pinopsida > Cupressales > Cupressaceae > Cunninghamia > Cunninghamia lanceolata. Next base: position 2,095,256 of record BSBN01001965.1, on the reverse strand, counting down.
AGAGATTATCAACAAAATCATTCTAATTTACCTAGATGACCTCACTGTTTTCTCTAAAAATGCTGCAGATCATTTTGACCATTTAGAAGCAGTTTTTAAGAAATGCCAAGAGTTTGGAATATCTCTAAATCCTAAGAAATGTATTTTTGCAGTACCTCAAGGTAAACTATTAGGGCATATAGTCTCTAAAGAAGGAGTCTCTATAGATCCAGAAAGAGTCACTGCCATAATGAACCTGTCTTTGCCTGTCAATAAGAAAGCAGTTCAGTCCTTCTTGGGAAAGATTAATTTTGTTAGTAGATTCATATCAGACTTTGCAGGCCTAATAAGACCAATTACACTGCTACTAAAGAAAGACCTGGTATTCAAATGGACTGCAGAAGGGAGACAGGCTTTTGAGGAGGTCAAGAAAGCAATTTCAATAGCCCCAGTATTGAGAAACCCTGACTTCTCTAAGTCTTTTATAATGTATGTCTATGGAGGAGAATTTAGTATTGCTGTTGTCCTAACACAGAAAGATGATCAACAAGAGGGAGAGCATCCAATAGCCTTTTTCTCAAGAACTCTTAGGGAGTATGAAGCCAGGTATAACTTTGTGGAGAAACAGGCATATGCTATGGTAAAAGCCCTTAAGAAATTCAGACACATGGTCACAGGTAATAAGATTCTGATACTAGTGGCTCATCCGAGTGTCAGAGAATATATTATGGAAGGAGAAATCATTGAGAAAAGAGCAAACTGGATAACAAAGATTCTTGAATATGATGTGGAGGTTAGACCAACTAAACTTGTTAGAGGCAAGGGTTTGTGCCAGTATATGGTTCAAGATATGGAAAAAATGATAACTGAAGAAACAGAGGAGGAAAATGTATTGAGAATACAAGAAGTTGATCAGAATTCTTGGGTCACAAATAGGATCCAGTTTATGAAACATGGAATTTTCCCAAAAGAGCTCTCTCAGGATAAGAGGAGGTACTATAGGCAACAAGGAGTTCATTTTGTTTTAATTGACCAAGTTCTTTTCAGAAGAAATACTGATGGCATACTTTTAAGATGCATAGAAAAGGATGAAGCTCAAAGAATACTATATGAAATGCATCATGGAGTGTCAGGTGGACATTTTTCTACAAGAACCATAGCTATAAAGATAAGTCAGGCAGGTTACTTCTGGCCCACTTTATTCACAGACTGTTATCAAATGGTTAAAGAATGCCAATCTTGTTAGTACTATGTAGGGAAGAGAAGGAATGCAACAATGCCCCCTTAGTCCTATAATCATTGATGAACCTTTTGCTCAATAGGGTCTAGACTTCATTGGAATGATTGATCTAGTGTCAAGTATGGGGCACAAATGGATCCTAACTGCCACAGATTATTTTACTAGATGGAGTGAGGCAATCCCACTAAAAGGAGCAATAGAAAAAGTGATTCTAGACTTTCTGGAAGGTATCACTACTCGCTTTGGGCCTCCTCATACTGTAATTTCAGATAATGCTAAGGCATTTTTGGGGGCAAAGATATCTGACTTTGCACTAAAGTATGGAATCTACCTGAAGACCTCCAATTATTATCCTCAGGGTAATAGTTTAGCAGAATCAACTAACAAGAATCTGATCAGACTTATTAAAAGAATAGGGGTTGATCATCACAAAGAGTGGCATAAAGTGCTTAATATAGCACTGTGGGCAGATAGAATTACACTGAAACAAGTGACAAAAATGTCCCCATATGAATTGGTCTATGGTAAACCTACTGTGATGCCCCTGAGCTTGGAGATTCCTGCTCTCTAGTTATTGAAACAGATTGAGATTGAGGAAAATGGCCCCGTGTAGGCCAGACTTGCTGAGCTCCTGGAAGTTCAAGAAAAGAGGGATTCAGCACATGAATCATTATTGAAACATCAGAAAATAATCAAAGATTATTTTGATAAGAAAACTTCAAACCCTCATTTTGAAGTAGGATCAGTTGTTTTGAAATGGGATGAGAGAGCTGCCAAGCTGGGTCGACATAGTAAATTTGAGTCATTATGGACTAGCCCCTATAAAATCCGTTCCTGTAAACAACAGAATTCTTTTGAGCTTGAAACGATGGAGGGTGAGCCTGAAGAGATTCCCGTCAATGGGATCTACTTGAAGCATTTCAATTAGATAGTGTCTTTCCTGTGTATTATAGTTAGATAGGTTTCTTTTGTGTTGCTTTATTTTTTTCCCGCTTTGTTTTTCCCGCTTTTGTTTTGAATAAGTGTTTTATAAACACGTGGCCACAGCTCAAGTCTCTTAAAAGTCTCAAAACTTTTGCATTCATTAAACCTCTAAAATCCCCAAAATTCCTAAAAGGTACCCAGCGCAGCCACTTTTTATGACGTGTCTGACACTCTATCCCACTCAGATCGCTTAAGATTTTATAACGGTTTCCATTTTTAATGCCATTTATGAGACTTGATGCGTCATTAAATATCCCAACAACATAAGTTAAAGCTTAACTGAGTTTCATTTGTTTCAACTTCTGCTAAGTGTCTTCCCTATTGCTACATTTTCATTTGTAAAACCTGCTTCCTAAGTGCGTCTTCCCTGTTGCAAAGCTTCCATACTTGTTTACAATAAGTTCAACAGTTTCCCGCAAACACAGAGATGGCAGAAGCACAGTCTTCTCAACAGGGGCTTGGGATTTATGAGTCTATTGACAGGCTCCTCACCAGCAAATCATATGCTTCGGCCCCTGTGCAACCTTTAAAGACCTATCCAAGGACTAGGGTTCCTGAAGTTGGTTATGCAGTTGACCCAGCTAAGGTACAAGACTTTGTAGATGGTATTGTTGAACCAACCCTACAAAAGTCTGATAAAGCTCTGCGAGAGGGAGCACACCAAAGGTGCCTCCTGAAGGCCAAAGCTAAACAATTTGAAACATTCGGCATGTGGATATGGACCTCCCAATTGGCAAAATTCATGGTCCTGAGTGTGCATTTATGCCCCGACCTAATTGAGGTATGCGCAGAATTGTTTCATGCACCCTCAAGCACCATTCAGAAGGGACCCTTCATGGTGCAAATTACACCAAAGGCCATTAGGGACATGTTGGCCCTATACTATGACAGCACAGCCACGTTTCCCACCATTGCCAAAATGCAGAAGACGTGGGCAAATGTCAAGCATCAACTAAGGTTTCTTAATTTAGAGATGCAGTTGGGAGATGAAAATACCCAAATGCCAGCGCTGCTAACAGGAAGGGCACAATTTACACAAGCCAGTCAGGAAGCGCTATCCATGATGGCATTTATCTTCAGAATGAAGGAAGACATTACCGTTTATGATTGGCAGCTGGCCATTTTATTCAGAATGAAGACTGTGGATAAGTCTCAGGGGTTTCAGCTAGATTTCTCAGAGCAGATTGCCTACTCAATGGCCGAACAACTCACCAATTTCAAATCAACAGGGGTTTTCAGGTATTCTTCTTATCTGTTTCACCTTATGTTATACCAAAACTATGCCATCTTTTCCCAGTATATGCATATGGACATGTATGACCCAAGTTTTGATCCCAATAGAACTATCGCTGTGTCTGCATGGACCCATGTTTTGTCTGAATCATTTGACCCTTATGAATTTTGGGAACTTTTTGTCACCCCTACTTTTACTCACCTAAGCCCAGAGCCTATTGAGAATAGATTGACATTAAGTATCAGAGGCCTCATGGCAAATTCCCCCATTCCATGTGATTATTTCTTTGGGTCTCATCATACTGTTATTAGGGTCCATGGTTTTAATGGAGAGCCAATGTTGCTACCCAAGGTTTTGACTCCTAGGCTAGCCTTCTTAGAGGTCACCCGGCAAGTGTCTGTGGTTGATAATGATTATGGCACTGGGAAGAAGAAAAAGAAAATGTATGATATTCCCTGGGTGAAGAAAAACATGACCCTATTGGTTAGGGATGCTGAACATTTATTGCTAAGAAAGTTAGCTATCCTGGGTTTTCTTTTGGTCGAAGATAAATGGAGATATGATCCAGTCAGTTTCATAACCTTGTGGGTCAAGAATAATAAGATTGGTGCCAAAATTGTGCATGAGGGCCGCCCCTTTTGGGAAGATAGAAGAAACCCTAAGGACGACATCCCTGATTTATATGCAGAATTGACGGATTTGTCCTTTGAGGGACCTAGGCCGTGGGAAGTATTTTATAAAAAGGAAAAGGCCTATGACCCTAAGCTTAAAATGGGCGCTGGATTAAAGAAAAATTTAATAAGAGATAGAGAGTGGAAGGCTGAGAAGATAGAAGCCTATTGGAAATATAAGCAGGAGATATTTGAAACAACCCACTCCTTTGGCAACGTTGATACAGATGAGAAATGGGAGTCCATTTGGGACGAGTGGCATCCTTCTCCAGTCTCTAGCCCTGATACAAGCAAGATCCGCAAAAAGGGTGAGGAATTTGAAGGAGAACCTGAATCCACTCATATAGTACAGACCCCAGGACAAGCATCATCTACAGTTGTTGTAACCACCTGGCCCCAATCTCTCAGTGCTATAGAGAAGCAAAAGAGTGTGGTGTCATCACCACCTAGAGGGACCCCATTAGTTTCAATGAGTGGGGCTTCCAGTTTTGTGCAAACGCCACTAGCAACAGTGGCAAATGTTGACGAGAAAGAAACACAGCAAGAAGAAGAGAGGCCAAGGAAACATAAGAGGCTGAAACTTCAACCTGATTTAGACAAGGAGGTAGAACCTTTATTGCATCCACCATCGAGTATATCTGTTGCTCCTCAGGTACGTGCTTCTTCTCCTTCTTCTTCTTAGTCTTTTTCCTCTTCAATAGGGGTGGCAATCCCAACTGGCTAAATAGTATCCCCTGCCACCTCTGCTGTGCCAATTTCTCATTTTTCCCCACCTGTCACTACACAAGCCATGTCATTACAGGCCATATCATTGCCGCCCTTTTCTCCTTCTTTCCCCGGGAGACTATCTCCTCAGATCCCTCCTAGCCAACATTTGGCTATCCCTTATGGCTTGCCACAAGGTCATCCTTTTGCGGGCGGGTATATTGCCTCTCCCCCTACCTTCCAAGCTCAAGCAGACACTACCAAGAAGGCTAGGGAAGCTCGACTGGACAAAAAGAGAAAGAAGGACAATAAAGCTCAGGCTGTCCCACATATGAGGTCACTATTTGACCCAATTCAGTAGCAGCTAACTGTGACCCATTTGTCACCAAATGTAGTAAGACCTAATGAGCATATGCATCCCCAAGATTATACAATGAGTGTAGTGGCGATGGACATGTCACTTTTCAGGCCACAAGACAGGGTAGAGCTGCTAAATGAAACCACTTCCGTTGTAGCCACTGACTATTTGAAGTTGTCAAGGAAGTTACAGAAAGTGGAGGCTGATCTAGCTCAAGAAAGGACACATAGTGAGACCCTGACTGCTGAGCTCAAATCTAAGAATGATAAAATAGAAGATCTTAATAAACAGTTGCAAAATACTGTTTCATGTCAGATCCATCAGGCTACACAGAGCCAAAATGCTTCCTTGAAAGAGGAGTTGATCCAGGTGAAGTCTGTTGTGACTACCCTGAAGCAAGAAAGGGCCACGTTGCAGAAAAGGCATCAGGATTCCTCTCAACAAGCCACACAGTTCCAACAGCAGCTGTTGAAAGAGCAAAATAATATTGCTGCCATACAGGCTCAACTTCAGGCCGAGCAACAAACAGCAAAATAGTTGACCTTTGAGTTGGCAAATAGGCCTCAAAATGCAGGAGTGTTAAACCTGGTCAAGGAGCTATATGTATCAGTGTGGGCAAGAATCTCTGAGGAGATTATCCAGCTCAAACCCTCTTTAACCTTCCTATTGCATGCACAACAATTATGTGAAAAGGTGGAAACCTCAGTCCAGGCCACTTTGTCCATTGTTTCCATGAGAGTTTCAGATTCTCAACTGCTGCTGGGGAAACTTTATGACACATATGATGAAGCATTATCAGCAGCAGGGATCAGTGATAGAATGATTGCTGCTAAATGGGTGAATGAGGTTCTTAGTTGCAACTCTGCTACAATTACTTGCCAGGAGCTCCTAGATGTGGTCAAGAAGGGAGTGAAGGACATGAAGAAACATATAGAAGACCTGGTGCAATTGGGCCTTCCTTCCCCTTTTCCTGATAGCAACACCGTATTAATGGTTGATGAGATCAAGCCTCTATTGCTAGCCAGGCAGAATGATCAATCAGTTTTCCAGGGTCTAACAAATGCCTCATCAGTGTCAGAAGTGGAAGCTGTTTTGATTCCCATGGCCCAACTTGATTTCCAGTTGAAAGCAGCAATCCATGTTTTGCAAAGCTTTTCACATAAGGACATGATCAATCTGGATTTGGCCTTCTAGGATTTGTAGAACAAGCAGGGGTTATCTGATGCTGAGTGGTCTATTTATCAGACGGCCTTGCAGAATTTATAAATTTTGCTATATAGATACACATTTTTGGATTCTTTTTGAGTAGACTCAAAAGTCCTCGAGGTCGCCAAGAACTGTAGAGTAAAATACTCTACATTTTGATTTTTGAGTTTCGGTTGTGCGAGTTCCAGTTTTGGTCTCTGAGCGCTTCAGTTTTTTGCAACGAGGGTTTTGACACACAGCGCGAGCATAGAGCGTGGGCACGCGGGGTTTTCATTTTTGTAAATTTTGCCAAAGTCCCAGAGTGAAGCGGAAGCTGCCAAGTGTCAACACCTGGGACACATTATAAAGTTGCTTAAAGTTACGCGGATGGAGCCACGCATCCCTTTTAATATCAACGAAAGCTGCCAAGTGTCGGCATCCGAGGTTTAGTTTCTTATAAGTTTCAAAAGCCCTTTTTACAAAGTAACTGTTGGCGGGCCCCATTTTTAAGTTTCTTTCAGAGCAGCGGAAACCGCCACGTGTCAGCAGTCGGGATACATTTTAAGTTTCTCAGAGTGGCCGCGGAGAGTGCCAGGTATCTTTTTGCATTCAGCAAAAGCTGCCAAGTGTCGACACCCGTTCCAGTTTCTTAAAAGTTTCAAATGTTCTTTTTGAATGTTTCTCATAATGTAGTGGGCCCCTTTTAAGAGTTTCAGTGAGCGCAGAAGGCGCCAAGTGGCAGATGCGGAATGTTTCTTTAGAGTTTCCTAAAGTTACACAGAAGGTGCCATGTGTCCCATATAGTATCGGCGAAGAGCTCCAAGTGTCATCTTCTGTGGGTTCCTTTTTGGTTTCATTGCTAAGTAAAGAGGTTGGTAGTTTCAGCGAAGTGCGACATCTGTCACCATCCACGTGATTCTTGTGAGTTCCTAATGTTTCTATTAAGGTTCTCAGAGTCGCGCAGAGAGCGCCAAGTGGCAGCGTCTGTGGAGGTTTTGTTTAAGTGCTAAAGTTTCCTGAAGCTCAGCGGAGATTGCCATGTGTCATCTTTCGCAGGACCCTGTAATGTTTCAAGAGTTTCTTAAAGTTGCAACGGAGACTACCATGTGTCATCTTTCACAGAATCCTGTAAGGGTATCTATAGTCTCTCTAAGTGCAGCGGAAGCTGCCACGTACATAGTTTCTCATATCAGCGGAAAGCACCACCTGTCCCTCTTCCTTTTTGAGGCTGCTCAGGCACAGACTGTTGGTGGGTCCCATTTTTAATGTTTCTTAGTTTTCAAAGTTCAGTGGACCATGACAGATGGTGAAGCCCGAGCACTCTTAGTATAAGCCACAGTAAAGACTCAAAGTAAAGCGGAGATCACCATGTATCTTTTGCAGGGGGGCCGCGGACGCTGCCAAGTGTCAAGTTCCGGTGTCTCCTGAGAAAGAAGCAGTTTATCAAGTAAGTCACGCGGAGGATGCCATGTGTAAGTTTCTTATTGTTTTGGAAAGATGAAGGAGTTTCAAGAAAGAGGTGCGTATGGATGCTAGCTGTTCCAAGGGTTTATAGTCACAAAGACTATCAGAAACTGCCACACGTTCCTCCCTGATTCAAGTAAGTGGGGTTACATGTATCTGTTGCAGCCAATGAACTTGCAGAGTGGCTAACCGTCCCTGATTCGAAAGAGATCTTATGTCAGACACTTTCAGTTAAGTGCCAATTCGGTTAGACCGTTGAGATTTGATCATGCGGGCAATCTTTGAGCTAGTTCTATGCTATAAATATGGGTTCAGATCATAGTACCAGATATACAAGATTGGAGATATAGAGAATTTTCTGCATCATAGATTGTTAGAGAAGTTTGAGGATCTTTTGTAGTGGCTAGTAATATCATTTGCCTTTGTTCTATTTTCTTGATTCAGAGAGTTTGTATAACTGTGCATGATTCTATGCCTTTTATGTGACTGGAAAATTAATAAAGACAGAGTTATGTGCCTTTGTTGATATGTTCTGTGTTATTACAAAATATTCTGATCTGTGAGCTTTTGATCCTATTTGTTTTTCATCTGTTACATTGATCATGCATTGTTTGCTCTTTAATGTGACTGAATCCTAAAATAGTTTCACTGTGCTTAGTGTTGAGAAACAAAATCACATTCAGGCGCATTGCCATAGTTTAGTTTCCTTTTTAGTTGCATTTGTGATTCTGTTTGACTCTATCCTTTTTCCCAAACACCTTTGAGATAAAAGAAGAGCCAGCTTCTTTAAAATCTGGAGGTTACTCTGAAGAGCATTCCCACATCTCAGAGTTTCCCATGTTGGTGTTGGAAACAGCGAAATTCTGAGCATCAACAGTATGCAAACAAAGCTTCCAAAGATGAATAACAAGAAGGAACCCTGATGAAAGTATAATATCTAGGTGTACACTAGTTTGAGAAAATCAGGTTTTTAAAAATCAAACACACTCTAATTTCACTACAAACAAAGTATGTATGATGTAAATAGTGCTACACAGTAAGATAATATGAATTATTGAAAAGTTTGCTCAAAGAAATGTGAAGGAAGTGTGTAAACCCTTGAATGTTGAAATACACACTGTGTAATTACAAACATGCAAATTTTAAAGAAAAAGTATGAAATGATGCAAATCTTTCAAATGGCCAATGAAAATATGATTTAAAATGGATGCAAGATCTGTAATGAAAGATATTTATGACAAATGCAATGAAACAATGCAAAACTATGTATGTTTATGAACCCAAAATGCTTGATTTTTTTCACTTTTTTCAATGTAAATATGCCAAAGATGTTATGAAACAAAGAGGATGATAAGGTATAGAAACCTAAAATATTTTGATCAGTCCAATAATGTAACAATATTTGTCACAACACACCAATCTTGAAACACTGGGTGGAAAATTAGCCAAATGTACTAAAATGCAAGGATTTTTGAAACCGTAATAATGAAATTAAGCTATGAAACTATGCAAAATGATGAATGAATGGAATATAATCAGGTATAATGTGTAAAATAGATTAGATCTGATTCAAAAATGATTCCAAAATCCTATAATTCTCAATGCACAACTGAAATTAAGGAAGAATGGATGAATGTGTTTATTTTTGTTGAAATATACAATGTGTAAATGCAAAATTTGAAATCTAAATGCAATAGCACACAATGATGCAACACTATAGTCCAAAATCAGATTTAAAAGAATGTTTAAATGGGTAGTAAAATCTGAAATAATATTTTAGCTACAAACCCTAGCATTTGGAATTACTAGGTTATATGAATAAAATGCAAATTTCAAGTAAAACCTTAGCAAATGAGATATGCAAATGCAAGGTAAAAGACCATGAAATGGTGAAATGCTGTCATTTATCTCAGATCTAATGTAAATATTAGAAAATTAAATGTTTTCAATGATATGCAAGGAAAATAGTGCAAACTATGCCTTAATGCAAGCAAAAAATGCTTTTTTTTTCAAAATTTTCAAATTTATGCAAGATTTTTGAATGTATGGAGATGAATATGATATGGATGAATCCAAAATTAATTACAACACTCAACAAGATGCAAGTTTAGTAAAAACACAGGTTCACCAAAACCTTATATATGAAAAGTGGGAATGATGAATGAGGTAGTGTTTTAGATAGATTTAATCAAACCATCCTTTCACATATATCATTCAAGGACATAAACTGAGTAAAGTCATTTCTCCTACAATAGGACTTAGCTACAAGTTTGGTGTCACTTTGAGATGATAAGGAAAGTTGAAATATGTTGATAAATTTGTTAAATCCTAATCTGATTATACCTTAAACCCTAATTATATGAAATCGTATACAAACAGACGAAACATAACAAATGATCGCACATGAAGGCACTAAATGTAGATTAGAAAAATACTAGGATTTGGATCCCAGAAAGTAGAAACTTTAGGGACACTGGAGTGGGCACCCTAGTCTAATAGGCCACTTTTTCTATAGATCTGGAATTGTAAGATGATGAAGACTACAACCTGCTTCAGAATTTTTCACAACTGAAATCAGAAGGACACAGGGGTGGGTGCCCTTGTCCAGGAGGGAATATTCTTTGCTATTTTCTTTAGATCCTGAATCTTTATCCTCTTCTCTAATCTCCTACAACTCCTCTCCCAATATTTCACACTCGTAACCTACAATCACAAGAAAGGGGTTGCGGGTTGTGGTGTTTAGGAGCTTGCCTTAGTCAAGCCCTGAAATGGCATTCAAGAATTCCAACACCATTGTTAGATAGAGTGTGTGTCCTTGGTGCATAGAGGCAAAATCAAATGATAAGATAGATTTATTGAAACACAAAGTAGATATCCCCTTGGAGGTGAAAACCCTCATGGAGATGAAGTGCCTTCAAATCATGAGGAAATGAGTTGATGGAGCCAAATATACAAAAAACACATACAAACACAACACAATTCTGCTCTGCAACACAATGAATTCCTTGAATGCTCTTTGCTTGATAATCATAAGTTCCCCTTCATTGACTAGGAGTAAAATGAAGGCTTAAACATGTTTATATATGCATTCCCACTAACATTCTTAATTCAAATTGAAAAGGCCAACAAAGATAAACCTTTTAATGGTCATAAACTGACACTTTAAAGTTTGGGTCCCAGCAAAATAGGTCTGGACTAGGTCAGGGATGCCCAAGTGCATAGGGCTATTTTTTGTCATGATTTACATTTAGGATGGGCCCCTAAGCCCGATTTGTCATGGGTTGTAGGGGATTTTTGTTTGGAATAAGTTTTACACATGCATGATTAAAGTTAGGGGACCTAGGAGCCAAACTTAGGAGGTAAAAAGTCCTAGGGGGACATTTTACAACATAACAATTAACATAATGTATGGGTGTGTGCAAGAAGTTAAGTCCACCTTTTGGCCAAAAAGTGGAAGTATTTTCCCTGATTTTTAGAATTTGTCACATTTGAGATAAAAATTTGAAGCACTTAAAAGTGGAATCTTTAAAAAATCAATAAATATGAAATGTAGTACTCGGAGTCTAGCTTCCAAATATGTAGTTTTTTTTAATAGTGAGATGATACAAATTGATTTTCAATAGGTATTTCTAAAAACCACTTTTAAAAGTCACTTTTTTTACCATACCATGCACGTGTACGTCAACCATATTTTGACCTAAATAATTGTATTTTTCTTAATCCTTTTGGGAAATGATTTGTAACTCAAGCACATTTTCCATATTTTTGTAATTTTTTATTGAATATTTTTTTTGTTAATTTTTTATTGGCCATATTTGGTGTTTTAAAAAATTGTCGTGTACATCACACATAAGATGACCTAAACTTATCATTTTTAAATTTTTTTTTTCAAATTGAAAAGAATTGTCTGAAGTACGTTTTTGTACAATTTTTTTCAAAAAATTATTTTAATAAAAAGTTATTAAAATACTAAAAAACCCTGATAATTCAAGTTTATGGACATGTTTCATCAGAAATTAATTAAAAAATAGAAAAAATAATCCAATTGTAAAAAAAATTACATATTTGGAATCTACATTGTCTCATCTATAATGGGTTTTAATTTCATCAAAAAATTCTGCAAAAAAAGTCTTCAGACATATGCCCAAAGTCACTATTTTCTTGTGACATTGATAGGACCTTCAACTTACAAGTCAAACCAAGTCCAAAGCCAAGGGTCGGGTTCCCAATCATTTTTTCCAACCCAAAACCCATAGCAAAAATTGGTTGGAAATTCAAAATTTAAGAAACAAGATCCTGTTCTAGAAATGGGATCATGTTTCATAAAAGGTTAAAATATAAACCTTTTATGAAATGAGATCGCATTTCTAGAAAATGGGATCCTACTTTTGGCTTGGGATCCTGAAGCAAAAAGTAATCCTATTTCATAAAAAGCAAGATCCCATTTTGCTTTGCCTGATTTCTAGTTTTTATCCAAGTTTGAAACTTCTACCTTAAGTGGACTCAACTTTGTGCATTTACCCGTATAATGATTTATGGATGATACACTGATCATAGTTTTGTATGACTATGAGTGTAACCAAGAAAAAGATTTCCACCTTCAAGAAGGGAAGGAGAATATCACCAGAGAGAAGGGGATAGATATTTTGAAAAAGTCTAGTTTACCATTCGAGTTCCAAATTGAACATTATGTTAACCTTCATGAGATGAGGTATGTGTCAGTTAATTTTCCTTCTTGGGTTAATCTTAGATTGACCATTATTGATTTGTCATTATGAAAAGGCTTCCAACAACAACTTCTTTGAATTGGTTGAGAGATATTCAAGGAATATTGCAAGGATAGAGTTTATCCTATTTCCCTTTATCGAACTATTTGATACATGTATATATATTTTTTCCTTCAAGAACTAACTTAATTTTATTGACATCAGTCTAGGATGGTGAGGGATAAAAAGACCTCAATCCCTTATTTGCTTTTTGTTGCATGATTAAATTCAATACAGTTCTTGGGTATTGCAACAAATGTATTATTAATAGAGTTATATTTAGTATTATTTGTATATGAATATAAATACTTAATGGCTAAGTGAGATGTTTGTTTTATGTCTCAAACTTTATCTTGCCATGATAATTTAGCCATGATAGACCACTGCATTCATTTTTCTAAGCACTCTGTACTCCATGAAAGGTGGAGAAAATGGTAAGAGTGCTGTTAAGATGTATGGGGTGAGTCATGCAAAGTGGGAGCACAATTATTCGTGCATGCTCCTCTTGGGAGCCTTAATAGGATTGAGTGGATGACTTTTTCAGGATAAGCAATTTGTCTTTGGAGTTGGTTTCATTCGAGTGCAAGAGGTAATGAGACTAAGGAAAAATACTATCGTGGACGGTAGAGAAACCATAGACCTCACAGAAGAAAGGCTTGGCAAGCCTGGTAAAGAGTAGGTATCAAGAAATATGTAGGTATTTTTAAATACTATTGCTATGGATACAATTGTGCTTAAAGAATATCTCTTTTGCTTATACTGTCAATCCAATTTTGGTTATATTGTGTTGTTTGTTTAATACTTGAGGTGGTTGATATTTCTTTTGTTGTACAACCAACGTTTCTGCACCTCAGGTGATAACAGTAAGGCTCTTTCTTCATTTTAGAAGCCACCCTTTGTGATAGCCATCGAAATGATGGTAGTGTTGAACCGACAATTCAAGGGTTTATCCTTGTGAGAAAGGAGATGGTTATTGGTGAGCCTATGAATTATTATTATTCTCTATTGATAACTATGTATATAACTTGTAATGTATGTGTTAAAAAGAGCTTCTACTCATGTTCACTGACAAAATGTTAGTAATAGCATAGACTTAAGCTACGAGGGTTGTAAACCCTATCATTCTTTTGTAGTGCAACAATACAGTGGCTAAGATATCAAGATATCTTCCCTTTTTGTATCATCTTTCCTTTTATCTATTGATTCTACTTTTTGTATCATCTCTATTTATAAAAGATTATACTATTCTTTGATGGTGAACAACGAAGGTGGTTGACTATGGATGGCACCATAGGCTGAGGTATTACCTCACGGTCCCCATGATTACAAACTCTGTTGAGATATAATGACTCATGATACAAAGAGTTGGTGTAGAGTATAGCAGAATTATTATTCTTTATCATAGTATAAAGATAAGACCACTTAAATTAGTGGTAGTTAAGGAAGACTAAAGGTCGATAAATTAGTATTATATAATAATACTTACTTGGTTTGTTATATAAGAGCTATATATATTATTCAAAGAAAGAAGGTGATCCTTGAGACCTTGGTCAAAATATTTATTATTAGATCATATAATTGATATTCTTTTATCTTCAAATATCAAGCTTATAATATTGTTTTGGGGGTAGAGAAGGTAAACCTCAAACATTGCAGGAATGTTCAATAAACAATAAGACTCTTTTCATCAATGATAGAGTAAAACAAAAGGAATCATTATCGAAGAGGATTAGATAAAGATCCTTGAACCAAGTGAATAGCCTTGGATTAACTTACAAGGTTATCATTAAAACTATTCTTATGTTGAGATGAGACATCGAAACCAAATGTATATCTATAAACTTTTGAAACATGGAATAGAGTGACAGGGAGTCATAGATTTCATGTTGTAGTGGAAACAGGAAAACTTCTTCAAAGGAATAAGACCTTCATGTGAACCATCTTGGTCTTGTACTCCATATATTAGAGTAGATAAAAAAAGTCAAGAAGACCATGGGTGAGATTTATTGAGACACCCATTAACTAGAAATAGTTAAACTAAACTTATTGTAGGATGAGCTAACTTCTAATTCGAGTTAGAAGTGGGTGAAAAATTGACTATGTTTATTGTGAAACGTCTATATATATTAAATCTTTGGTCAAAGTAATGCATCTGTCTCTGCATGCATTAGTTGGTTCACTATGTTCTAGATGGCATAACCATCCAGTAGTGTCATACATAGTTAGAGGGGATCTATAGTTTTATGACTGTGATGAGTTATGAAGGAAACAACACTAGATACTTAGATGGAAAACCTATTGGTTCTTATATCTATTCCCTTTGTGAAGGGTAGGGCCACTTCTAGGAAGGAAGGTGTGTGGGGGACAACCAATTTGTGGTTGGAGGAAAAGCACCCGGGTGATGCTCTCCTTCCCAATCAGATGACAAGCCAAGACTTATGAAGACACATATCAAAACTCCAAATGTAGTATATTCTATTTACATAACTTGACAGTCAAATTTTATGTAAATTTATCTTTATTTCCATGAACAACACATTGTGATTGTAAAGTGAAGGAATTCACTAACATGATATCTTGAATATGTTTTAAATTTTCATTTTGAAAATATGGAGAAAAAATGTACCTTTTATGTAATGATTATGCAAATGATTATTGTTTATTAAAACAAATGTTTATGATGATCATGATTATTTACTTGATAATAAATTGGCTATGTAATTCTAGGTAATATGAGATGACATGTTACATCTATAATCAAACTAGATAAACTTCACATTCATGGCTTTGATAACATTGGTAGACAATCCCTGGGTAGCATAACTTTACCTGTAAAGGTTAGACCTGTGACATTATATACCCTTATCCATGTCATGCTTGGTGCACTTTCATATAATATGATTCTCACTAGACCATGGATTCATGCCATGGGGGAAGTTCTATCTACCATTCATCGATCAATAAAGTTTATTTTTGAAAATAAACTTCACACCATTGAAGCTGACCTGAATCTGGAAAGTTGTTTACAAGTTGAGGTGGAAAAACGAGTTGTAAATCACAAGATTCTCAATAACTTAAAAGCTGATTCATCAATACCTCTTGTCATAGATAATGTTATGCAAGATTCAACATCACCATCGAATGCACTTCTTAGTGACGATTTGGGTTCATTAGATTTTACTCCTTCCTTTATGGGGTAATATAAACTTAATAACCCAAATCCTGAAGCATTAAATGTTGCCTCGATCTCATCCAAGCAATCTTTGGAAAAACCTAAGAAACCTAAAGTTTCTTTAGTGGCAAACAAAGATAATACTCTTACTTATACTACAGAATATGAGACTTACAAGGCCTTGCCTTCTTTTAAAAAGATGGAGTCTCTGATCTATGGTCATGGATTTCAAATCCTTTACAGAAATTGTTACTATGTAGGTAATGGTTGTGGTGTAAACCAACAAGGAATCAGAGTACCCTTACAAGCTATTACAATTAATTGCTCAACTAGTATTGGATACCATTCTTTGATACCCACCAAAGCCTACCATCATCTTACTCTTAATGTTAACAGAATATCAACAAGTCCAAGACTAAATATGATATATCCTAAGATGATAGACATGGATTATCTACCAGGAAATATCCCATTAGAATAGGTAAGTATTTCTCCCTCATTTAGCCACACTCGATATAGCACCTATTCTAGTTTCTCTCAAGGTTGGCCTCCTAGATATATATGTTAATAGTGTTGTGTTGTGTTCCCCCGTATTGTGTTAAATATTTGTTTAGGTCTCCTTGGATGACCCTTGATACTCCTATAAGGTCAAGGATATAAGGAGACCACCTCTATTGCAATCCTTCTTCTATGTGTTTCTCTATTCTTCTATTCTCCTCTCTCTTATGGCAATTGTTGTTTGTGTGGTGCCTTGGGGGTATAATGGTGTGGAGGATGTCTTGGGGGCATCTTCCCACGTTGTAAACCTAAGTAACTTTTGTCTCCTCTCTCATTTTTTATGATTTCATTCTTTTGTGGCCCTACTAGTCGACGAATGATGATAACAAATAAATATTGATAAGGAAAGTCCATCCCTACAGCAAGAGGAAAAAAATGGACCTAGTCCATATATGAAGATGGTTTGAATATGTTACTGACACTTGATTAGTAGAATCACTTTGTGTCATGATCGTGTATTGTGTTGTGAAATTTCTTGTAACAAACCTTTGCAATACTCTAAATCTATCTCTAGGAACTTTGGAGTGTTTTGTATCTCACCTTGTAGCTACACTTGATTTTGAGATACTTGAAGTATGACCTCACGACTATACTTGGTTCTGAACTTGTAAGTGTAGCCCTGGTTTATTAAGTGATATGTTAAATGATTTATGTATAATTTTTATGAGATGATTTGGTTGTTTTCTTAGCTTAGATTTTCTAACCAAAGCTTGTATAGTGTTGATCAATGGTTGTTAGCAAATAATATTGATGTTTTTGTTGGGAACAATCAGCGATTGCAAGCACATGTCACTATGGGGCATGGGCTTTGCAAAAGCTCTTGTTCCCTTGCATGTTTTTCAACTTTACCTTAAATGTGTTTGATACCAGCAAGTGGGATCAACCACTTTAAGGTGGGGGAATATATTGTAGAAAACTCTTAGATATTTTAGATACTGTTAATAAATCATGTTTGCATATGCTTCCTTTTCACTGTAAGGCATCTCCATGATGCAGGTGGGGTTGTGTACTTTTTTGTTTTGCGTATACCTCCTTTTCACTATAAAGAATATTAGCAATGCATGTGGGGTTGTATACTTTGTGTACATGCTTCCTTTTTGGTGCAGGGCACCTAGGAGCACCTTGGTTCCTAAAGTCACTTTGTTTGCATTTTTTTTTGAAAGTTGTGGTTTTGATTGTAATAAGGCTTTAGCCATGAGTATATGGTCCTTTTTGTGTGGTCAAGATGATTGAGGTAACCATATAAACCTCAATCATGCTTAGTCCACTTGGATCCTTGTTATGCCCCTTAGGCCTAGAAGGTATAAGGGTTGGTTTTTGAGTTTTTTTTTATTGTTTGTGTGTTTTATCATGTTTTGGGAGTATGGAGGATGTTTTGATTCCATTGGACAAGAAAAACAAATCGCCATCCTTTGGAAAATGCAAAAACTCCATAGTGTCAAGTGTTGTCAATGGTGTCAATGACACATTGACCGGTTGCAACTTCATTTTGGTTATTCAAACTATTTGTAGAAGTTGTAAACCAACTTGTATGGGTTAATATGGTGAATATCTGACTCCAGTACGGAGGAGGAAGTTTTTGTACGGAATTTGGGCACAAAAATCAAGAAAACTGACTGTTTTTCACTATTTTTCTTGCTGTGTACAGACTGTACCAATTTTTCACGTGTGCAAATGATATTTTTCTGAAAGATCTTGGAGTCAGGGTTCCAATGCAACTAGTTTGAGGTCCTGAAGTGGTCGGGATCAAAAGTTATAGATTTTTCTTTCAAAACAGGTCTAGAAACCCTGTTTTCTAGGGCAGCCATAGAAATCTGGCCCTAGAATGCATTTCCACCGTTGAAAATTTGCAAAAACTGGTGAAATGCAGGCTAGGGGTATGTACAATAAGATTCCAAAAGATTTTTGTCAGAAAATGCAGTCTTCTATTTTTAAGGTGATGCCCTAGGTCAAGTATTTCATTGTATTTGGCCAATTTCATGCTATTTGAGCTTGTAGATGATAGAATCCTATTAGGGTGAGCAAATAAATGATGGATTTGTGTTGTAGGGACATGGTAGAATCATTCCAAGTTCCTGCCCCTGACCTATGCACCCAATTTTGAGCACTTGCTTTGTAACCTAGCCTAAATTGATCAATTAGGCCTAGAGACCTAGTAGGCGTTCTGGATTGCTGGAGTAGAGTTGGAGCAGGAGATTTGGAGGATTGTTAGGGTCTCCTGAAAGGTGTTCAATTCCATCATTTGTTTGCCTAAACCTTTGGGATTTTGTCAAGTTTTGTTGAGAAAACCTAGTTTGGAGGGCTAGTAGCCTTACTAGTCAAGGTATAGGTTGAAGAGTTTTGGGAAGTTGGAGACCAAACCAACTGCATAGAAGGTGTTTGTTGATCTGTCCTGAGGTGTTGGAGAAGCCTAGAAGGTGGAGCCATCACTAGGATACCAAATCCTTCATACACCCTTGAATGTGCCTTTGGTTGCTTGGTTGAAGGCTGTTTGAAGTGGGTGAGTGGGCAAAGGACAATAGAGTAAACCCTTGTGTGTTGCTTCCCTTGTGCCACTCTGCATCACTTTTCACCATAAGGCATTTGTTCAATGCAGGTGGGGTTGCATTTTGAAATCCCTTCTACAGAAGGCAGGATTGTGTATTCCCTTGAGTGGTTGTACATCCTTTTGAAATTCCTCTATGGAGGCAGGGTTGGATCTTGATTTAGTCACCCTTAAACATTTCTTTGGTAGTTTTGGTAGTGTAGCTCAACCGTAAGGTGTGTTTGGCATGTCTTAGATGGTGACGCGTAATAATGAGCTACCCCATCGCCCGTGTTTTATGTGTTTAAGAATTATAGTGTGTTAACAAAATACTCTACGTCGCTCGTGTATTCCATGTCTCTTCCATGTGTTTTTTGTGTCTTCCTTATGTGTCTTGCATGTTTTAGTGGTGGCGCATAGCGATGAGCTCCCCCATTTCCTAGTTAGGGTTATATATATAATTATTTAATCATGTCTTCTCTTCATCTATGCTTTGTGAATTGTGTGATTGCGTTCATGTTTTCTCTATTTATTGCATGCTTTATTATCTTCTTCATGTATTGTGTGCTTCTTTACTATATTCATTGTGTCTTATGTGATTGTCAAGTGTTTTCTTATGTTTGCCTAAGCTTGTGGGCTAGAAATGGTCCTTTAAACTTATGGTGTGTCTTCGCTCTAGTGTTTGATGTGCTTCGATCATACTTTAAAGCATGTATTGATTGTAAGATCATACACACATTAAAGTGGGGGATAAATGTTATGGAGTAAAAAGTGGACACATGTCTTTTTACCTCCTCATTTAGTTCCTAGGTCTTCATGATTACATTATATATTCAAAATATTCATCCCTATACAAAATCCCATGAGACCCATGTAAATTGGGAACAAGGGGCCCATATTCTATTTTACCCCTGACCAAAAGGGAGCCTTGGGACTTGCGTGCCCACACCCAAGTCTTCCCTGATTGGTTGAGGCAAATTTAATTATATGTTGGCATAAGACCTTTAAAAGGGTTTCTCCTTGTCAGCTCTTTTGGTTAATTTGACAAATTTAAGCGGGAAAGCATATATGTGTTTTTTAATTCATTATGAACCTAGATAGAGATAGCCAACTAGAACTATTGGAGTAAAGAGCATTCAAAGAATTCATTGTGATTATAGAGTAGATTTGTATTGTCATTGTCTGTATTGTTATAGGTTTGAAGTCATCATCTATCTCTCCTTATGATTTGAAGAACATTCATCCTCCTAAGGGTTACATCACATAGGTGATATTGTGATTGATCATCATTTGATTTCATCATACTGATTTTTGTTTAGCCTCTGCCTTGCAAGGGCACACTCTCTTTATCTATCAATGGTGTTGGGAAGCTTGAGTGTTATCCTGGGATTTGACTAAGGCAAGTCCCTAAACACCATAACCCCCAAACACCTTTTCTTCTTCTTGTGTGCAGGTTATAGGTGTGAGATTCAGGAAAAGTAAAGATACGTGAAGACTGAACAAGGATCAAGGTTTTAGGATTTGACAACATTTTAGGAATATTCCTCTATACAAGATTTTGGTTCTTTTAAAACTATCCTTCTACCTTAATAGACTCTAGATCTAGCATCAGGGCAGTCTCTGCAACATTTCTCCAGTTTACAGTTTCAATATATTCCACCTTTCAGGACTTGGCCACTTTTGAAATAGTCCTCCAACATTCCTACTTTTGGGACACAGGTTCTAACATCTTCTTGATGATTCTTGTGTAATTAGTTTCTAGATATTTTCTGTACAATTCCTGTTATAATTGAATTATCATAGAACTAGGGTTTTGTGCATAATTGACCTAGGGTTTGATAAAAAGGCTTGATTAAATTGAATCTTTCTATAGCACTTATGAGTACAAGATCTATAGCTAAGTCCACCTCCATTTGGTAGTGATTTGGCTTTGTCTTGTCCTTGAATGTTATTGTGGAAGAGGGTTTGATCTAGTAAGCATGCTAGTCTTATCATTCATCTTTTTCACATATAACAGGTGGAAGCCCTGCCACAATAGGGTTGGTGTGGCGGTGGTGCCTCCCCAGAGGGGTGCGACCCTTGTGGGGTCTTCAGCACTAGACAGGGGTGTTTTCCCCTGCAGTGTCAGTTGCTTCCTACCCCCCTATGTTTTTTTAGTTGCAAAGTCTAAGAAACAAAAAAATAAAATAGGCTTTTTGACCTCTATGGATGTTTTTTAAACCCTGCAAGTTAGTTTCTATTTTGCCTTTTTCTTGTCACTATATATTTAATAAATTATACATAATGATATGTATACACAGAGCTGTGTATATACATAATTTGTGTATATACACATTGTTGTTTATATAAATCAATATATATATATTTTATTCTCTCAATAACTTTCTTTTTTAAAACACACACACACATCTTTGTATTTCATTATATATATATATATATATATATATATATATATATATATATATATATATATATATATATATATATATATATATATATATATTCATTATTGTGTAATTAGTTTCTAAACATTTGTTGTACAATTCCTATTATAATTGAATTATCAAATAACTAGGGTTTTAGGGTTTGATAAAAAAGGCTTGATTAAATTAGATCTTTTCATAGCACTCATAAGTACAAGATCTGTAGCTAAGTTCACCTCCATTTGGTAGTGATTTGGCTTAGTCTTGTCCTTGGATGTTATTGTGGAAGAGGGTTTGATATATTATGCATGCTAGTCTTATCATTCATATTTTTCACATATAACAGGTTGAAGCCCTGCCACAACAGGGTTGGTGTGGTGGTTGAGTCTCCCCAAAGGGGCGAGGCCCTTGTGGGGTACCGCAAACCCCTTTGGGGTATTCAACACCAGATAGAGGTGTTGTCCCTTGCAGTATCAGCGTCTCCCTACCTGCCATGTGTTTTTTTAGTTGCAGGGTCTAAGCAACAAAAAAATAAAATAGGCTTTTTGACCTTTGTGGATTTTTTTTAAACCCTACAAGTTAGTTCCTATTTTTCCTTTTACTTGTCACTATATATTTAATAAAACATACACAGTGATATGTATACACAGAGCTGTGGATATACATAATTTGTGTATATACACAGTGTTGTTTATATAGAGCAATATATATATAATTCTCTCAATAACTTTCCTTTTTAAAACACACACACACATATATATCTTTGTATTTCATTATATATATATATATATATAGGAAAAGAGGGTTAACAGGGTTGAATGACTATATCCTCCTTTCACTACAACCATTCAAGGACATTTCAATTGAGTTGAATCACACCTTTTGCAAGAGGATTCACCTACAAGTTGGGTGTCACTTGGAACGATGTGAAAATTCAAAAAATGTAAATTAATGTATAAATTTAATGCTCAAGTATGCTAAAAACCCCAATTATGCAAAATAGTAAGCAAATTGATAAATTATGACAAATGCTCGTAGACCAAGACAGTAGATAGAGATTAGTTACTAACCATTTTTTGAAGTTTGTGATGCAGAATAATCAGGGACACTACCCTAGGCACCCAAGTCCAAGGTACAGTTTTCTTCAGGGGATTCAAGACTCCTTCTGACACTAATAATCATTGTTCCATCTATTTATGTCATGGGAGATGCAGAGGACACTGCCCTAGGTGCCCTAGTTCAAGGCAGGATGTTCTTTGGGATGTCTTAGCTTCTTTAGATGTTTATTGTCACTGTCACAAAGATTTATGTGTCTACAATCTTAGAGGACATTGTCCAAGGTGCCCTTATCCTGAAAGTGCTCCAAACTGCTACTTTTCACCGAATCTGGAATCCTTATCTTCTGTAACCTTCATCTGTAACTCCACTCCATGAAATCCAATACTTGTAACCTCTAATAATAAGGAGTGTGGTTGGGGGTTGTCGTGTTTAGGAGCTTGCCTCAGTCAAGCCTTGAAAGGACATTCAAGTCTTCTAAACACCGTTTTCAGCTAAAGAGTGCATATCCCTGTAGGATAGAGGCAAAAATAAATTGATAAATGATTCAAACATAAATAGATATCACCTTGGAGGTATAGCTCTCACATAGATGAAGATCCAACAACATATGAGAAAATGAAGCTAAATATACAATCACAAACACAATAACAATGCTCTGATTTGTAACAATGAATAGCTTGAATGCTCTCAAATCATAAGTATGCCAAAAGTTCATCATCATCTTCTAGTTTACAAATTAATCCCTAAACATGCTTATATATGCAACAACACACATTATTGCTAAATATTTTGTAATTCAAACTTAAGCTATCGGCATAGGACCTAACTAACGATCACATAACTGACATTCAAATTTGGGACCTGCATAAAATAGGGCAGGACAAGGGTGTGAGCACCCATGTCCCAAGTCCCCTTTTTAGTTCAGGCTTAAGCACACAATGTCCCTCAAGCCCCATGTGACATGGGTTTCAAGCCATTTTCTTCCAGGAGTTAAAATGAACATGCAAGATTCAAAACAAGGGACTCAGAAGCTAAAGTTAGGAGGTAAAAGTCCTAAGGGGACATTTTATGACATAACATATATCTTTTGTTGGGAGATACCTAGGTTTTTAGCCTGGTTTGAGCCTAGAGAGACCCTTACAGGGGATCTCTTCTCATTGGCTTTATCGCCTAAGACCACAATTGGGGGTTCTCCATCTCTAATAGGCATTATCACCCTTTGGTTAAACCCATGAGCTCACTGGCCCAATGAAGGTACATAGCATGTGAGCAGCTAGCCCAATAAAGGGACACCTAGCCTACGAGCACGGCAGCCCAACAAAGGCACGCATGACTTGTGAGCTCATTGGCCCTGTGGGGGTTTGAACTTTGGTGGTCACCATAAGAACTGTGTGACTTGACCACTGAACCATGCTCTTATCGACAATATATATGTCATGCCCACACTTCCCATGCGGTCATGACACGCATCACATGTGTCATGTCCACATTTGTCATGTGGTCATCACATGAAATATAAATTTTTTTACCACGCTTCCCTAGAAACCCCCTCACACATGCAAGCGTGCTCGGTGGCGTTATGCGTAAGGCGTAAACATGACAGTTGAATGCGGGGTAAGGTGTTCACTTCTACATACCATTCGCAATAAAGGCCAACTAGGGGGTTGATGCGATGCGGTTAACGTCGCCAGTAGGGTTAGGATCAACGATTGAAACCCTAAGTTAACCTATGTGAAAGATGGGATTTTGATGTAAGTCAAAATCAAAAGCCAAATTCAAGTGCATGAGAAAAATACAATTTAATACAAGAATCTAATGTTGATAATTGGAAAAAATAATAATATAGTCCTAAACAAGGTTAAATTTCACTAACCTAGCTAAACCCTAAATTCTGGAAAAATCTGGCAGCATAACACCTCATGGGCGTGATTAGGGTTTATTGAAATAAAACTAAATTTGGTCAAAAGTTTCCTATATTGGTTTTAAATTACCTACATTACACTAGTTAACTTGGTAGATCAGTCAAATAGATTAATTGTACATTTTTCAACAAAGCTCGATCAATTTGTTCTCCTTCACATTTTCTATAATTTAACACATTTTTCAACAAAGCTCGATCAATCTGTTCTTCTTCACGTTTTCTATAATTTAAAACATTTTTCAACAAAGCTTGATCAATTTGTTCTTGTTCATATTTTCTATAATTTAAAACATTTTTCAACAAAGCTTGATCAATTTGTTCTTCTTCATGTTTTCTATCAATTAGAGTTATCACTGCATCCTTTACATTATTCCTAATTTCTTGGTACATCAGATCACGAAAACATGTTATACTAACTTTGTTTTAAAAGTTTACTAGGTTTCCAAGTTGGGTTTAAAACAAGTCTAAATTAAATTCATTAATTAAATTGCCCCAAAATGATTAAAAAGAATATTAAAATTTAATTAATAATGATGTAGTTTAAATCATCCTCGTCTAGTTAGGTTTGAAGGCAAGGGTTAAAATTTTTAAAAAAATATCTCAATAATTAGATAGTTGTAAAAATTAATTAAAACAATTAAAATTCCTTGTAATAATCAAATTTAAAAAAATCAATAAAATATAAAATCTCTCTAATAATAAACTAGTCTATAAATTACCATACCACTAACAAATAAAAATAACTCTCTAAAAAGGAAAAAAGATTACCCATTGTATTATTTATCTCAAACCCCATATAAAAATTCAGAACATAAAACAAATGAAGAAATTAAATAAAAGAGTGGGAAAATAAAATAAGACCAATTTTAAATTACAAAGCCCTAAAAGGCCCTCAAATAAAAAACTAATTTCCTTAAGGGCAAAACCCCTAACCCTATTCTTTTCATTTCTCATTTTCTTTTCTCCTCTTTCTTTTTCTCTTCTTTCTTTTTCCTTCTCTCATTTTGTCTTTGGATGAAGTTTGTAGGTTTAATGGAGGCCATATATATATATATATATATATATATATATATATATATATATATATATATATATATATATATATATATATATATATGTATATGTACATATATATGTATATGTACATATATATGTATATGTACATATATATATGTATATGTACATATATATGTATATGTACATATATGTATGTATATGTATGTACATATATGTACATATATGTATGTACATATATGTATGTACATATATGTATGTACATATATGTACATATATGTATGTACATATATGTATGTACATATATGTATGTATATGTATATATATATATGTATGTACATATATGTATGTATATATATATATATATGTACATATACATACATACATATATATATATATATAGTTTATGCTTTGAATTTTATTTTAATATGAATATATATTTTTATTTTTATTTTAAACCCCAAGCTTTATGTTATATGCATGGAGTAGCAGCGCTGTGTGGAGGAGGCCGCAGGGCAGAGGTGGTGTGAGACTATGGTGTGGCAGAGGTGTAGTGACAGGGGAGCGGCGGAGGAGGAACCATGGCAGAGGGTGGAGGTGAGTGGACTGCACAGGGCAGAGGTAGTCGGTGAAACTGGGGAAGATGGGCTGCAGACTGCGCGGGGTATTACCTGCGGGGGTAGGCATTGGCGGGGAGTGTGGGGAGGGGGGCGGAGCCCCTGCCCACATCCCATACAATGGGGTGTGGGTGGGGGCTCTGCCCCCCTTCCCACACCCATTTAAAGATAAGCCACGGTGGGGGGTTCGAACCCCTCCCCACCCACATATATATTTTTATCCAAAAAAAAAAACCAATTTGAATAATAAGAATTCTCAGTCTATTTCATTATTTTGCACATCATCCATTAAAAGGTTATATATATATATATATATATACACACACACACACACATCAGTTTCATAGATCCAACTAAAAAATATAGTTTATTTATTAATAATAAAATATAACAATATATATATATATACTGCTGTATATGTAATGTAGTCTTTTAATTTTGTATGACAGAATTATCAAAACAATTTATATTTATATATGTATGTATGTATGTATGTATGTATCTACATATAATTATATTTCCAAATATAATTTTCCTTCAACACTTAGAAATTTTCTATAAAGGACACTACGCAAAAGATATATATATATATATATATATTAATATCAAATTTATCTAAAGCAAATGAACATTTCTTTTTTTAAAGAATATATTCATTAAATAACTATTTTTTTACAAATACATTTAATTGAAATCCTTCCTATATATATATCAACCGCTAAAATTTCTCTTTATAAGAACAATGTAAAACTTTCATTTTTTTTTGTCTCTTAACAATAAATAACAACCTTCCTATTTGTTTATTTTAAACAAATATACATACAACAAAATGGCAATAAAACTATATCATCATTTCATTACTCTATTTTTGGTTGATTCACAAGCATAGAAATCAACAAGATTAAAATTTCTATTTCAAATGTAATAGCTTAATCACACAAGTAAAATTATACTTTTACAATAAGAGAGAGAACAATGTTCTCTTTGAAAACTAGCAATTGATACAAAATCTTAACTTGGCCATGCTCTCTGTCAAGAGCTAAAAAGAAATAAGAAACAACTCCAAGAACAATGATGTTTTCTTCAACTTCACAAACTTAGCTCCAATGAACCTGCAATATCACAAGAAGGGGAAAGAAGCCACAACAAATTGCTCTCCTCCCTACCATAGACCCGCTAGTGGGTCACCCCCGAGCTAGGGAGGTCATCCACACACTAGGAAACTCAAACCACATCACAACAATGCATTCAACAACCAAACACAAAAATTACTCCCATGGCTAATACAACACAAGAACTCACTTAGGATGAGTTCAATAGGGTAGGGGAGTGGATAACACTCAAGTCAAGAGTGACTCCTAAAACATCCCAATAAAAATGCCTCTCAAGGCCTCAAGCCAACACTTTTAAAAATAATTTCACAAAGCTTCCATTTGGCTCTCAAGCCATTTCACATATTGCACATATTCACATATTGCCCTCAAGGCTACAACTCTACAAAATCAAGGAAATGACCTCGAGGAGGTTCACTTCTCCCCCACCCCACTTGTTGAGCATCTTCTCCCAAGTGGGAGAGGCTCTCACAACACCCATACAATTTTTCCCAACAACAAGAAAAAACTCAAAAAATAGAACTCACACATAGCATCACACAAGTAAATAAAATGAATAAGGGAAGGCCTTAGCCTTGAAACCTACCTTAAAAAGCCCAATAGCTAGATGGTTGAGTAGAGCTCCTCCAACTCCTTCTCCGAAATAAGCCACAAAACTCCTTCCAACTTTTCCCCAAAGTAAATTAAAATCAATAAAATTTGCCAAAAATTCAACAACCCCATACCCCTCTCCAAGTGGGATTATAATAAGCTCTTCTCATGAGCCTCGAGGAATGGGGAGGTGACACATGTCACCTCCTCACTCCAGCTCCCAATGACAAGCAAGACACTTGGAATGGGTGGTGACACATGTCATTCACCTATCCACCAAGTCTCTCTCCCTTCCACTTGTCCTCTCTAGAACATGTGGGAGAGAAAAGTGGAGCTTAAGAGGGAATGGGTGCCACATGTGCCCCCAATCCTTTCTTCCCAAGAGGGACCACACAACCCCAAGGTACCCTCACCAATTGTGGAAGAGACTTGGAGTAAAGTCCTCCACAATTAAGGTGTCTTGGAAACTTCCCCAACCTAGGGAAGAGGAAAGGAAGAGGTTGAGTGTTTGACTCACTCATCCTCTCCCTCCCATGCCTCCTTTTTCGTCACTTTACTTTAGGGTGAAGTTAAAGTGACCAAATGGAGGTTTACCTAAGGTTACTCAAGCCCAAAAGGTCTCTAGACCCAAAGGGTACAACCTAGGGTCAGGTTTAGCCCATTTTGAGCACCAAGGGTTGAGTTAAAGCACATGAAAAGGGGTCTCAAAATTTTATAACTTAAAAAAAAATGAAATTCAAAAGACACTATTCTTACAACACCAATTAGAATTCAAAATAAAAGAGGGGGTAGACCTAGCCTAACTAACAACATGCAACAATGTTACCAAAAATTCATCATGCAACATATTGATCTTGGTTCCTCTTGGAACTAGATCAGCTTCACAAGGGAAAACAACACCGTGTGTGGGATGATCTCCAAATTTCTGTGGCTTTGTTAGAAATACCTATGCACTCAATGAAATGTTAATTCCACATGTATATAATAGCTGACGCAAATTGAAACATACACTTGCATACAACATCACATATCCATTTAAGCATCAAGGAAGTCACATTACAATTAGATTCTAAATTCTGCATTTCAAACACCCATTCCCAAGATTGAATCACATAGCAAATTTCTAACTAACATCACGTGATTAGTTTCCCAATAACATCATAATATAAACCATATGTCCAACATCATCAGGGAATCAATATCCAGGTCTAAACACATTGTAAACATGCTAAGCATAACAAATCCACATACAACATAAAGTCTAATAGTCTAGAAATTCGGGATCAATAGTCCCACAAGTCTAAATGTATCACCAATAGTAAAATAAATAGTAAAATATATGGAAATGAAAAGATAGGCCTCACATCCTCCCCCCTAATACTGCACTTCCTCCTAGAAGTCGTCAAAGAGGTGAGGATAAAGGGCCCTCAATCTTGCTGCATCCTCCCATGTCGCCATGACCTCATCGTACATGTCCCACTGGACCCTAACTTGGTCTAGCTCTTGACCTTGAAGGCCCAACGTCTAACGAGCCAATATGCAAATTGGATCCAAAGCCAGCTTGACTGTCTACCTCTACCTGAAGAACACTCCAATCGAATACATGAGATAAATCAGATATGTAACGCCGTAAAATAGAAATATGAAAAACATTGTGGATATGCGATAAGCTAGGTGGCTAGGCTAGACAATAGGTTACGAGTCCTATCTATTCCAAGATCTCAAAAGGTCCAACAAAACAAGGTGCAAGATTAGAGCCCTTTCTGTAATGGATTGGACTCTTGTGTGGTCATACTCTCAAGAATACTCTGTCCCCAACTGAGAAGCTTTGATCTACCCTCTTAGCATTGGCATACTTCTTTTGTTGATCATGTGCCTCCTGAAGTCTCTGTCTAATCAACATCACCTACTGCTCCATATCCTGAACCAACTCTAGCCCTATCGCAACCCTGTCCTCAATACGGTCCCAACTCAAAGGTGTCTTGCAAGGTCTTCCATACAGGGCCTGAAAAGGAGGCATACCCAATGAGCTATGATGCCCATTGTTGTAGGCAAACTCAACTAGATATAGATACTCCTCTCATCTACTCTGATGATCTATGACATACATACGAAGCATATCCGCAAGAACCTGATTAACTCTCTCTGTCTATCCATCAGTCTCAAGATGATAAGTGGAACTGAAGTTGAGTTGTGTGCCCAACGCCTGTTGTAAGGCTCTCCAAAAGGTTGAAGTGAATATTGAATCCCTATCAGAAATGATATGGTGAGGTACCCCATGTAATCTAATAAACTTATCCAAGAATACTCTCACCATAGATGGTGCATTGTATGTCATTTGTACAGGTGAGAAATGAGCTACCTTGGTCAACTTGTCAACCGTCACTATGATGGCGTCATGGCAGTGTGATGATATATGAAGACCAACAATGAAGTCCATGGAAATGGTGTCCCATTTCCACTCAAGTATCTTGTGAGGGTATAACAGTCCCGCTGGATGCTGATGCTTGACCTTGACCCTCTGGAACTCAAGGCAATGAGAAACATATTCTATAATATCTCGTCTCATACTTGCCCAATGGTATAACCGTCGCAAGTCGGCATGCATCTTCTTCACCCCTGGGTGCGCTGCATAAGGTGCTATGTGAGCCTCAAAAAGAATTACTACATGAAGATCACTCACACGGGGTACATAGATGCGTTGTCGATGTCTAAGCAAACCATTTGACTCAAGGGAATATCCTGCAAATCTGCCCTTAAGGGCCCTCTATTTGTGGATCTCCTACTGCACCTCAAGAAACCACTAGTCCTTAGGCAGATGTTGAAGGATGTGCTCTCTCAAGTCCACACTCAAGGTCAAGGTTAGGATCTCATGGTGCCTCTAACTCAAGGCATCAACGACCACATTCTCCTTCCCTTTGATGTAGTGGACATCAAATTTGTACTCGCATAAAAACTCCATCGAAGACCGCTGATGGGTGTTCAAATTTGGCTATGTGAATATATACTACAAACTATGGTGATCCGAATGGATCTCAAAGCGACGACCCAAAAGAAAGTGTCTCTAACAAACAAGAGCATGTACTACTACTGCGAGCTCTAAATCGTGAGTAGGGTAGTTCAACTCATGTGTCTTGAGCTTACACGACTCATATGCAATCGCTCTACCAACCTGCATAAGCACAACTCCCAAACCCTCAAGTGATGCATCTGTGCAAACTACAAAATCCTCCGTAGGATCTAGAACCGCTAATATGGGAGTGCTGATGAGGTGCTTCTTGAGAACCCCAAAGGCCCTCTTGCACTGCTTAGTCTAAGTGAAACTTTTCCCTTTCTACTGAAGGGAAGTGATGGGGTGCGCTATCCTAGAAAAGGCCTCTTAGAATCTGTGGTAGTAACTAGCTAATCCCATGAAACTCTTGACCTTTGTCACACTGGTGGGTGCTGGCCAATCTTGGATAGCTCTGATCTTTGATGGATCTACAGAGATGCCATCACCTGATAGGATGCGCCCCAAGTACTGTACCTCTATCCTAAAGAAGACACACTTCTCAGGTTGCCATAAAGCTGCTGCTCTCACAAGCACTGCAAAACTTGACGCAAATGATCTACATGCTCCTCCTCGGTCCACGAATAAATCAAAATATCGTCAAGAAAAATAATCATGAACTGATCCAAGTAAGTACGGAACACCCAGTTCATGAGACTCATGAACACTACAAGGGTGTTTGTCAAACCGAAGGTTACCACTGTGAACTCGTAGTGGCCATATCTAGTTTGGAAAGTAGTCTTATGAATATCTACCTCTATGATGAGTAATTGGTGATACCTGGATTTCAGATCAACTTTTGAGAACACTCTAGCTCCCTGCATCTAGTCGAAAAGGTCATCAATCCTAGGCAGAGGATAACGGTTCTTCACTGTCACCTTATTTAACTGCCTATAATCCATGCACAAGTGAAGAGACCCATCCTTATTCTTCACAAAGATAGCTGGTGTGTCCCATGGTGAAATAATAGGTTAGATGTGCCCCTTCTAAAGTAACTCCTCTAGCTACAATTTGAGCTCCGTAAGCTCATGTGTAGTCATCTTGTAGGGTGCATGAGACACTGGCTCTGCACCTTGCACTAGATCGATGTGGAAATCTACCTCTCTACGTGGAGGCATACCTGGTAATTCTAGTAGAAACACATCGGTAAACTCTCTTAGGATAGGGTGGTCACCCAATGAAGCCTCAGGCTCATCCTCTAATCTGTCACTAACCGTGATAGCGAACATCTGACATCCCTTCCGCATGCAGCACTTAAGCTACTGAGCGGATATCATACAAACTACCATGGGCTTTTGAATGCCCACTATCTCAACCAGTGAACCATGATCATCTAAGTAGCTAATTGCCCTTCGGTGACAATCTAGCTTGGATCTATGAGCTGCAAGCCAGTCCATACCCAAAACCACACCATAGGATCCTAATGGCATAACTCTAAGGTCACAAGATGTAGTGAAGGAACCCAAAGAAATCTCACAATCCTGAACCAAGGTATCTATTGACATCCTGGCCCCAGAGGCCAACTCAACCTCCCACCTAATGTCCTGCCTAGAATCCACCAGCCTGTAACATTCCACTAATGATGTAGACAGAAAAGAATTAGTAGCTCCAGAGTCAAAAAGAATAGAGATGGGGGCACCCTCGATCATACCTGATGTCTCAATAACAGATGCTTGATAGTCAACCTGGTGGTTATCAACCACTGTGAACATGCGGTGGGACTTGCCCACATCTCCTACAGTTTGCTCTAACCCTCCTGAACGGGGTTGTCCCCCTGTCGTAAAGCCCTGTGTACATTCTCTAGCCAAATGTCCTACCCCACCACAAACATAACATGGGCCCCTAGCCTGTAACTACCCTGACTGAGTCCTAGCACCCTGCTGCTGCCTAGTCCTTCCTGTGGACCCCTGTAAACCTCTATACGACTGTTGTAACCTCACAGGTCCCACAGATGGTTCCTGCTATCTCTGATCCCTACGTGGGCCCTGCTACTGCCAACCACGATTCTATCCTATCTGTGCCCTCTGCTAGGGTCTAGACCTCTGCTGATGTTGCTATTGTGGAGGCCTAGGAGGTAATGATGGAGAACTAAATCCTCCTCTTTGTGGTGGTGGTGGTGGTCTACGAAAGTTTTACTGTTGCTGATGACCACGGTCCTAAAATTGCGGGCATGAATTCTGCACTCATCCCTGAATCTTCTCTGCAATATAAGTCTTCTCAGCAATGTCACTCATAGTCTAGGGGTCTACCATATGCACTGGTCCTGCTATCCCCTGATTCAAACCTCTAATGAATTTGTGCACCAGAAGTTTCTCATCATGGAGATACTCTGCATAACATGAAAGATCAATAAATCAACTCTCATACTGTTCAACCGTGAGTCCTCTTTGCTGTAAGTCATGGAACTCATCTATCTAGTGTTGTCTATAATGGTCTAACAAGTAACACACATTAAAGCGCTCTATGAATGTGTCCCATGTGAGTGTGTCTAATGATAACTGACGCTTGCACTCCTCAGTGCGCCACCAAGTAGCTGTTGCATCTCTCAGGAGGTGTACTGCCACGCGTACTTTTGTGTTTCTCCCATAAGGTCATAACGCAAAGCATCTGTCTAGACTGATGAGCCAAGCCTCAGCCTCAGGTCCCTCTGTAGCTCTTGCGAAGGTAGGTGGATGAAGCCTAAGTAGGTCTCTGATGGGATCTCCTCTATCTCTATGTCCTATGACCAGCTCATCCATACCATACTCATAAGGTCCATGATGCACTTGCTCAACCCTCACAGTCTCATCTCATCTTGCATGTCGCGGAGGACTCCTACTCTGTGCTCTATAAGCTAACCCTACCTCCCTCACAGTAGTATCTGGTATCTCTACAAAAGGCTCCACACGTGGCACCTCTTGCGGATCAAAACGGGGCTCTACACGTGGTTCAGCTCATGACTCAGCACGCAGCTCCTCACATGGCTCCTCTCATAGATCAATACGGGGCTCGTCATGTGGTGCTGGTATAACTGGTGGTAGCCTCTCTAACATGGCCTGTAATGTCTATAAAATTTGAGGTCCTATATCAAGTCCCGATGATGCCTGTGGCACTGGCTGATCTGCTAAGGCTGTGGGTACCTAACCCTGTGTAGAGGAATCACTATGCACCTCAGTGGATGCAATGTTATGTGATCGTGCTCACCGAATTTGTTGGGGAGGAATCCTAAAAAATAAGGTAGGCACTAATTAATCAAAGTTGCAGAATAAGTAATGTGCCCAAATAAGCCCAGTATTTAAACTTGGGCTCTGATACCAAATGTCATGCCTGCATTTCCCATGCAGTCACAACACGCATCACACATGTCATGTCCACATTTGTCATGTGGTCATCACATGAAATATCAAAAATTTTACCACGCTTCCCTTGAAACACTCTTGCACATGCAAGCATGCTCGTTGGCATTATGCATAAGGCATAAACATGATAGTTGAATGTGGGGTAATGCATTCACTTACGCATACCATTCGCAATGAAGGCCAACTAGGGGGTCGATGTGATGCAGTTAATGTTGCCAGTAGAGTTAGGATCAATGATCAAAACCCTAAGTTAACCTATGTGAAAGATGGGATTTTGACGTAAGTCAAAATCAAAAGCCAAGTTCAAGTGCATGAGAAAAATATAATTTATTACAAGAATCTAATGTCGATAATCAGTAAAAACAATAATATAGTCCTAAACAAGGTTAAATTTTACTAACCTAGCTAAACCCTAAATTCCAAAAAAATTTGGCAGCATAACGTCTCACGGGCGTGATTAGGGTTTATTGAAATAAAACTAAATTTGGTCAAAAGTTTCCTGTATTGGTTTTAAATTACCTACGTTACACTAGTTAACTTGGTAGATCAGCCAAATAGATTAATTGTACATTTTTCAACAAAGCTCGATCAATTTGTTCTCCTTCACATTTTCTATAATTTAACACATTTTTCAACAAAGCTCGATCAATCTATTCTTCTTCATGTTTTCTATAATTTAAAACATTTTTCAACATAGCTCGATCAATTTGTTCTCCTTCACATTTTCTATAATTTAACACATTTTTCAACAAAGCTCAATCAATCTATTCTTCTTCACGTTTTCTGTAATTTAAAACATTTTTCAACAAAGCTCGATCAATATGTTCTTCTTCACGTTTTCTATAATTTAAAACATTTTTCAACAAAGCTTAATCAATATGTTCTTCTTCATGTTTTCTATCAATTAGAGTTATCACTGCATCCTTTACATTATTCCTAATTTCTTGGTAGATCAGATCATGGAAACATGTTATACTAACTTCATTTTAATAGTTTACTAGGTTTCCAAGTTGGGTTTAAAACAACGTCTAAATTAAATTCATTAATTAAATTGCCCCAAAATGATTAAAAAGAATATTAAAATTTAATTAATAACGATGTAGTTTAAATCGTCCTCGTCGAGTTAGGTTTAAAGGCAAGGGTTAAAATAAAAGAACATCTCAATAATTAGATAGTTGTAAAAATTAATTAAAATAATTAAAATTCCTTGTAATAATCAAATTTTAAAAAAATCAGTAAAATATAAAATCTCTCTAATAAACTAGTCTATAAATTACCATATCACGAACAAATAAAAATAACTCTCTAAAAAGGAAAAAGGATTACCCATTGTATTATTTATCTCAAACCCCATATAAAAATTCAAAACATAAAACAAATGAACAAATTAAATAAAAGAGTGGGAAAATAAAATAAGACCAATTTTAAATTACAAAGCCCTAAAAGGCCCTCAAATAAAAAACTAATTTCCTTAAGGACAAAAGCCCTAACCCTATTCTTTTCATTTCTCATTTTCTTTTCTCCTCTTTTTTTTTCTCCTCTTCATTCTTTTTCCTTCTCTCATTTTGTCTTTGGATAAAGTTTGCAGGTTTAATAGAGGCCATACATGAAATGCATATGATGGAATTTATATATATATATATATAAAATCCCTAACCCTATTCTTTTCATTTCTCATTTTCTTTTCTGCTCTTTGTTTTTCTCCTCTTCTTTCTTTTTCCTTCTCTCATTTTGTCTTTGAATGAAGTTTGCAGGTTTAATGGAGGCCATACATGAAATGCATATATATATATATATTTTAAACCCCAAGCTTTATGTAATAAGCATGGAGTAGCGGCGCTGTGTGGAGGAGGTCACAGGGCAGAGGTGGTGTGAGACTATGGTGTGGCAGAGGTGTGGTGACAAGGGAGTGGCGGAGGAGGAACCATGACGGAGGGCGAAGGTGAGCAGATTGGGTAGGGCAGAGAGCACTGACAAAACTGGGGAAGACGGGCTACAGACTGCACAGGGTATTACCCATGGGGGTAGGTATTGGTGGGGAATGTGGAGAGGGGGGTAGAGCCCCCACTCACATCCCATACAATGGGGTGTGGGTGGGGGCTTTGTCCCCCTCCCCACACCCATTTAAAGATAAGCCACGGTGGGGGGTTCAACCCCCCCTCACATATATTTTTTTATCCCAGAAAAAAACAACGATCTGAATAACACGAATTCTCAATCTATTTCATTATTTTGCACAATGATCATAAAAATGTTTAAATATATATATATATATACACACAACAATTTCACAAATCCAACTCAAAAATATAGTTTATTTAATAATAAAATATAACAATATATATATATTTATATTTATATATATTTATATATATATTGTTATATATATACATATATATACATATACATATATATATACATATACATATATATACATATATACACATATATATATACATATATACACATTTATTTATATATATATATACATATATTTATAAATATATCAAAAGATATATATATTTTTTAATATCAAATTTATCTAAAGCAAATGAACATTTCTTTTTTTAAAGAATATATTCATTAAATATTTTTTTTTTTTGTAAATACATTTAATTGAAATCCTTCCTATATATATATCAACCACTAAAATTTCTCTTTATAAGAACAATGTAAAACTTTCATTTTTTTTTGTCTCTTAACAATAAATAACAACCTTCCTGTTTGTTTATTTTAAAAAAATATACATACAACAAAATGGCAATAAAACTATATCATCATTTCATTACTCTATTTTTGGTTGATTCACAAGCATAGAAATCAACAAGATTAAAATTTCTATTTCAAATGTAATAGCTTAATCACACAAGTAAAATTATACTTTTACAACAAGAGAGAGAACAATGTTTTCCTCTTTGAAAACTAACAATTGATACAAAATCTTAACTTGGCCATGCTCTCTCTCAAGAGCTAAAAAGAAATAAGAAACAACTCCAAGAACAATGATGTTTTCTTCAACTTCACAAACTTAGCTCCAATGAACCTAGAATATCACAAGAAGGGGAAAGAAGCCACAACAACTTGCTCTCCTCCCTACCATAGACCTGCTAGTGGGTCACCCCCGAGCTAGGGAGGTCATCCACACACTAGGAAACTCAAACCACATCACAACAATGCATTCAACAACCAAACACAAAAATTACTCCCATGGCTAATACAACACAAGAACTCACTCAGGATGAGTTCAATGGGGTAGGGGAGTGGATAACACTCAAGTCAAGAGTGCCACTCCTAAAACATCCCAATACAAATACCTCTCAAGGCCTCAAGCCAACACTTTTAAAAAATAATTTCACAAAGCTTCCATTTGACTCTCAAGCCATTTCACATATTGCACATATTCACATATTACCCTAAAGGCTACAACTCTACAAAATCAAGGAAATGACCTCGAGGAGGTTCACTCCTCCCCCACCCCACACTTGTTGAGCATCTTCTCCCAAGTGGGAGAGGCTCTCACAACACCCATACAATTTTTCCCCACAACAACATGTAAAAACTCAAAAAATAGAACTCACACATAGCATCACACAAGTAAATAAAATGCATAAGGGAAGGCCTTAGCCTTGAAACCTACCTTAAAAAGCCCAATAGGTAGATGGTTGAGTAGAGCTCCTCCAACTCCTCCAAAATAAGCCACCAAACTCCCTCCAACTTTTCCCCAAAGTAATTAAAATCAATAAAATTTGCTAAAACTTCAACAACCCCATACTCCTCTCCAAGTGGGATTATAATAGGCTCTTCTTATGAGCCTCGAGGAATGGGGAGGTGACACATGTCACCTCCTCACTCCTCCCAACTACAAGCAAGACCCTTGGAATGGGTGGTGACACATGTCATTCACCTATCCACCAAGTCTCTCTCCCTTCCACTTGTCCTCTCTAGAACATGCGGGAGAGAAAAGTGGAGCTTAAGAGGGAATGGGTGCCACATGTGCCCCCAATCCTTTCCTCCCAAGAGGGACAACACAACCCCAAGGTACCCTCACCAAATGTGGAAGAGACTTGCAGTAAAGTCCTCCACAATTAAGGGGTCTTGGAGACTTCCCCAACCTAGGGAAGAGGAAAGGAAGAGGTTGAGTGTTTGACCCACTCATCCTCTCCCATGCCTCCATTTTCGTCACTTTACTTAAAGGTGAAGTTAAAGTGACCAAATGGAGGTTTACCTAAGGTTACTCAAGCCCAAAAGGTCCCTAGACCCAAGGGGTACAACCCAGGGTCAAGTTTAGCCCATTTTGAGCACCAAGGGTTGAGGTAAAGCACATGAAAAGGGGTCTCAAAAATTTATACCTTAAAAAAAAAAATTTCAAAAGACACTATTCTTACAACACCAATTAGAATTCAAAATAAAAGAGGGGGTAGACCTAGCCTAACTAACAACATGCAACAATGTTACCAAAAATTCATCATGCAACATATTGATCTTGGTTCCTCTTGGAACTAGATCAGCTTCACAAGGGAAAACAACATTGTGTGTGGGATGATCTCTGAATTTCTGTGGCTTTGTTAGAAATACCTACGCACTCAATGAAATGTTAATTCCACATGTATATAATAGCTGAAGCAAATTGAAACATACACTCGTATACAACATCACATATCCATATAAGCATCAAGGAAGTCACATTACAATTAGGTTCTAAATTCTGCATTTCAAACACCCATTCCCAAGATTGAATCACATAGCAAATTTCTAACTAACATCATATGATGAGTTTCCTAATAACATCATAATATAAACCATATGTCTAGCATCATCAGTGAATCAACATCCAGGTCTAAACACATCTTAAACATGCTAAGCATAACAAATCCACATACAACATAAAGTGTAATAGTCTAGAAATTTGGGATCAATAGTCCCACAAGTCTAAATGTATCACCAACAGTAAAATAAATAGTCAAATGGGAATGAAAAGGTAGACCTCACTATATATATATATATATAGGAAGATATATATCTTTTCATATAAATATATTTGTATAAATTCCAAAACCTATATTTAAATATCATCTTTTTTGAAAACATAATGGAGGGAAAAAATAGTTTTGAAAGTTTTAAACTAGAATCATGTATCAAACAATTTTGAAAACAAACTAAAGAATGCTTAGTAAGAAAACACAAAAAAAGGAGTTAAACTATTATTCTAGAAAAGTAAACTTAAGATGAGAAATAATTCTTCCCATAGGGAAAAGATTTCCCTAAGCTCCCCCAACATCAACCTGCAAAATAAACCCAACAAATGTGAGAGAAGAGTAGTATTGAATTCTTTTTATAAACTCAAAATTAGGGTTGAGAGGGTTGCCCTAATGATTAGGGTCTATTAAACAATTTTTAAACCCTTTTACTATTCAAACCCCACTTAAGTGAAATTAGATCTATTTGTATAGTTCTATAGTCAAGTTTTAATTTATTGCACCTTGATTTAATTAGACGCCTAGATTACTTTTGTAATGTTATGCTTTCAAAATTTATGGGAAATTAGATGCTTGGGTAATGTTATGCTACCACATTTTTGAGAGATTGATTAGTTGAATTAGAGACTTAGATGGGCAAATGAGTTGATCTTTTTAATGGGAAAACTATTTATCAGGTTAGAATAATTTAAATGTTGTATAGTTTTGATTTAAAAGTTCTCCCTTAAATTTTCTGTAGTTAGAATTTTGAAACATATTTAATTTAATATTATTTTGGAGTTAGACTATAGTTTTACTTTTTCTTTCGCATTATAGTTGAAATTAGTTGGTTGATGATTTTTAGGGTTAGGGTTTTAACTTAGGTCAAAATTGATTTCTCATTTTCATTTAGGAAACCCCAGGGTTAGTTTCTTGATGTAGACCTTCCCTCTTGGCAGTGCAAGATGCAGAGCTTTCCCTCTTAGTATACTTCAATCTTCGAAGGGGTGTGAAAGGAGTTTCACATTTCCCACATCTTGATTGACTTCCCTACCTTAGTTTGGTGTGCCTAATGTGTGTTGTGCATACAACAATGTTACGTGCATTTGTTATTTGAGCGTACATTTTATGTGCGAGCTTGTTTAGTGACTTGTTTTATAATTGTTTTTTGATATTTCATTTTTCATGTCCACATGTAAAATGTGGGCATGACAAATACTAGCAAAATAGAGATAATTATTTTTAGAATTAGGATTCCTAAAGTTTCGTATTGTTCCTCATAACTTTGTAGTACAAGACACAATTTCTCTAGGTTGTAGGATAAAATATTGAAGATTGGAAATATACCCAAGTTGGGCATTTACACATGTTTTTTCACCATTTTTTGTGTATCACGATGCTCATATAGGCTTCAATTCTCATTGTTTTGTTTAGTAGTTGTAATTGTTTTATTTTTACCGCCTATTTTGTTGGGTTGGAAGGTATCATCTATGGAAATAAATATTCAAGATGAACTAAGAGGCTAATTATGTATGACATTTGACTAGGTTGGCTATAGTCTCAACCTTTGATTGTAAGTTTTGATGACCGTATTCTTTTTTGGGGGAACACCTCAAAATGCCTTTGTATTCTAAATTAAGATATAACTTTATATATAAATAATAGTAAATAGATACAACTTTTTCTAATCTATTTAAATTTGAATGAAATATTTTCCAAGATGTTAAAAAGGGGGTTAGTTATATAATAATTCAAATGCAATTCAGGTTTCCTCTATTTGAGATGTTTGAAGCAAAATATTAAACTTAAGATTAACTTAGAATAAATATCATATTTTTGTAACATCGAAAATTAAATACTCTTGCAAGTTCATGCTATATTTTAGTCTTTCTTTGATTTCCATTCCCTTAACACATTTTAGGAATCATTTTAGCCTATTATTAGCCTTTTCCATCACTAGATTGCCAAATTTCTTAATCAAATTCTAATTATTTTCACTATCCTAGGAACATGTGTTGAACTTTGAGTGATTTCTATAGGACACTAGCATGACACATGGATGTTCATGCAATGTGCTACCATCCCATGAGTTTCCAAAGATTTAAAATAATGCTTCCCACCCAACTACCTACTATGACATGCTATAATGCTTCATTATCAAAAAAATGCCTTCAGTGTATTCAAATCTGACACTTTAACTTCCTCACACCCCTTATGCAATTTTCATTTTCATTGAGGAAACCTTAGGGTCAATTTGTTTATGTAGACCTTCCCTCTTGGTGGTGCAAGATGCAAAGCTTTCCCTCTTAGTTTACTTCAATCTTCGAAGGGGTGTGAAATGAGTTTTGCATTTCCGGCATCTTGATTGACTTCCCTGCTTTAGTTTGGCATGCCTAATGTGTGTTGCACATACAACAATGTTATGTGCATTTGTTATTTGAGCATACATTTGATGTGTGAGTGTGTTTAGTGACTTGTTTTATAATTTTTTTTAATATTTCAAGTTTCATGTCCATGTGTAAAATTTAGGCATAACAAATACTAGCACAATAGAGAGAATTTCTTTTAGAATTAGGATTCCTAAAGTTTTGTATTGTTCCTCATAACTTTTTAGTACAAGACAATTTCTCTAGGTAGTAGGATAAATATTGAAGATTGGAAATATACCCAAGTTGGGCATTTACACATATTTTTTTATCATTTTTTTGGTATCACGATGGTCATATAAGCTTCAATTCTCATTGTTTTGTTTAGTAGTTGTAATTGTTTTATTTTTTTACTACCTATTTGGTTGTGTTGGAAGGTGACATCTATGGTAATAAATATTCAAGTTGAACTAAGAGGCTAATTATGTATGACATTTGACTAGGTTGGCTATAGTCTCAACCTTTGATTGTAAGTTATGATGAACATATTCTTTTCTTGGGAAACACCTCAAAATGCCTTTGTATTCTAAATTAAGATATGACTTTATATATAAATCATAGTAAATAAATACAACTTTTTATAATGTATTTAAATTTGAATGAAATATATTCCAAGATGTTAAAAATGGGGGGTTAATTATACAATAATTCAAATGGAATTCAAGTTTCCTCCATTTGAGATGATAACTTAGAATAACTATCATATTTGTGTAACATCAAAAATTAAATACTCTTGCAAGTTCACTCTATATTTTGGGCTTGCTTTGATGTTCATTCCATTAACACATTTTAAGAATCATTTTAGCTTAGCCGTAGCCTTTTCCTTCACTAGATTGCCAAATTTATTTATCAAATTCTAATTCTTTTTGTTGTCCTAGGAACATGTGTTGAATTTTGAGTGATTTCTCTAGGACACTAGCATGACACATGGATGTTCATGTAATGTGCTAGCATCCCACGAGTTTCCAAAAGTTTAAAATAATCCTTCCCACCCAACTACATACTAGCACATGCTATAATGCTTCATTGTCAGAAAATGCCTTCAGTGCACTTTAATCCGACCCTTCAGCATCCTCACACACCTTATGCAATTCTCATTTTGATCTAGGAAACATTAGGGTCAGTTTATTGATGTAGACCTTCCCTCTTGGTGGCACAAGATGCAAAGATTTCCCCTTAGTTTACTTCAATATTCAAAGTGGTGCGAAAGGAGTTTCGCATTACCCACATCTTGATTGACTTCCCTACCTTAGTTTGGCATGCCTAACGTGTGTTGTGAATACAAAAATGTTACATGCATTTGTTATTTGAGCATACATTTGATGCACGAGTGTGTTTAGTGACTTGTTTTATAAATTTTTTTAATATTTCAGTTTTCATGTCCATGTGTAAAATGTGGGAATGACAAATACTAGCATAATAGAGAGAATTTATTTTAAAATTAGGATTCCTAAAGTTCCGTATTGTTCCTCATAACTTTGTAGGTAGTAGGATAAAATATTGAAGATTGGATATATGCCCAAGTTGGGCATTTACACATGTTTTTTTTACCATTTTGTTTGTATCATGATTGTCATATAAGCTTCAATTCTCATTGTTTTGTTTAGTAGTTGTAATTGTTTTATTTTTTTACCACCTGTTTGGTTGGGTTGGAAGGTGTCATCTATGGCAATAAATATTCAATTTGAACTAAGAGGCTAATTATGTATGACATTTGACTAGGTTGGCTATAGTCTCAACCTTTGATTGTAAGTTATGATGACCATATTCTTTTCTTGGGAAACACCTTAGAATGCCTTTGTATTCTAAATTAATATATAACTTTATATATAAATCATAGTAAATAGATACAACTTTTTCTAATCTATTTAAATTTGAATGAAATATTTTCCAACATGTTAAAAAGGGGGGTTAATTATACAATAATTCAAATGTAATTCAGGTTTCCTCCATTTGAGATGTTTGAAGCCAAAATTTGAGCTTAAGATGATAACATAGAATAACTATCATATTTGTGTAACATCAACAATTACATACTCTTGCAAGTTCACGCTATATTTTGGGCTTGCTTTGATTTCCATTCCCTTAACATGTTTTAGGAATCATTTTAGCCTAGCCTTAGCCTTTTCCTTCACTAGATTGCCAAATTTCTTTATCAAATTCTAATTCTTTTCACTGTCCTAGAAACATGTGTTAAAATTTGAGCGATTTCTCTAGGACACTAGCATGACACATGGATGTTCATGCAATGTGCTAGTATCCCATGAGTTTCCAAAAATTTAAAATAATGCTTCCCACCCAACTACCTACTAGCACATGCTATAATGCTTCATTGTCAAAAAAATGCCTTCAATGCACTCAAATCTAACCCTTCAGCTTTCTCACACCCCTTATGCAAGATTAATCTTTGAATCTGTATCATTCTATCTCATTCCATTCTTCTCTTAGCTATGCTTGGTTTCACATATCTCCATTATTTAAACTTATTTAAGAAACATGCTATTGAAATAACACTATTTTTTAAGCTCTCTCAAAGATTCACATTGTTACACTTTGGTTGACTCCTCCAAAGAGCTCACTTTTTCCTTTTCTACATCATGTTGGTCACCTTGCAACACAAGGGAAGAGCATACTCATGTTAAAACCTTAGGTTCAAAAGCAAGTAAAAGAGACCAAACTTGAGTTTTTGATCTCCAAGATCACCCAAAGGTGTGAGGAGAGAGCATTCACTCAAGTTTAGACTCAAAGACATGGTTGATTCCCTTAAGCATATACAAGTGTTCCTAGATTAGTGATAAAACAAAGATAGTCATGGACACACAAAGTTACAACAAAGAGATTAGTAGTTCACTTAGATGTCCTAGACAAGTGATGCAAGGCTACAAAAAATAGGGTTATTCACAACACACAACAAGTAAAAGATTAGTCCAAGGGTTAGTCAAGCACAAATCCTAAGAAAATATATATTTTCTATAAATAGAAACACTAATTTAGAAATAGAAATGTTATTTTTTATAGAAACACTAAACCCGATATTAATTGTGCTAAAATGTGAAAAACTTGAGTTTACATGTACCTACCATGGAAGTCAAGAAATAAATGCGTTGATTTGGAATGGATGTGCCAATTTGTGAGGCCTACATAAAAAATGGGTTAAGGTTAGGAAAAGTGATTTAAAATGATAACCTACACAAAAAACATAGAG
The DNA here is from genome assembly GCA_027924645.1 of Cunninghamia lanceolata. Classification (NCBI taxonomy): domain Eukaryota; kingdom Viridiplantae; phylum Streptophyta; class Pinopsida; order Cupressales; family Cupressaceae; genus Cunninghamia; species Cunninghamia lanceolata. Next base: position 2,050,706 of record BSBN01001965.1, on the reverse strand, counting down.
AGAGTGACAAATATGATAGCATAACCCCTTGGAAAACTGATTAAAATTAGAAAACTAAGAGTAAAGAGTGATAAAAATGATGGAAATGATGTTTTGGGTGTTGGGGATGGATGCGTCTGTTTGTACATAAAAATGTTGAGTTGAAAAGTATGCACTGAAACAAAGTTCTAGTGCATTGAAGCATGATTAGGGATAGAAAATGTGACAAAATCTTACACAAACAAAGGTTAAATCAACCAAAATAGAGGATTAGATTGCATAAAAGAATTAATATCACAAAACCCTACAACACTAGCACAAAGATTAGCCTCAAAAATGTTGGGAATTAAGGTGTCTCAACCTTTGCAAGTTCCTAGAATTTAATATTTAATTGTATATTTATTTTTGCCTATTTTTGTAATTTCTATGGAAATCTTATTTTGTCACTTTGTGGGAGTTGGCACAGTGATAATTTGTCATCCTACATGGAAGGTTACTAGATGTATTTTTGTCCTCATATGAGGAGATAGGCATATCACTTTATGGTAGAAGACTTTTGCCATGTGTCGACATCTTTTTGGTGTTGTAAGAGGTCTATGACACATAAGAGTTATGATAGATTCCTATGAGAGAATCTATGACATGTAAGAGCTAGAAATGGAAGACTCTATGATAGGTGTGACAAGTGTTAGGAAGCATCTTTGCATGGAGAATGGAGGCACCCAAGTTTGACTATGACATGTTGTAAGAGAATCCACTATTAATAGCCAGTTATGATAGATTCTCTTATAGTTGTAAGTGTTGTCATATATGACATATTTTATGACATTGTAACAGCATGTCATACCTTTTTTAGGCAATTTGGGGTGCCCTAGTTTGGGGGTTGTAAGGGATGAAAGGGAATCTCTTACAAGTGTCATTTGCATGTTTTATAGCCTTAGAAATTGGGCCATATGGATTTGGATGAGATTCTTGTGTTGACTTGCTCTAGAAGCTACCTTCATTCATAGTACTTCTCTATTTATACATGTGTTTGGAGTTGGAGTTGTATGGTTCATTTGTAGGTACAGAAATGCTGCCAGAATTGCTCCAGAATTGACATCTTGGGAACTCTTGAAAGAACTTGCATTCCAAGTGTGTTGTAATCTACATTGGATTTGATAATACATTGTGCAGGTTTTTGAGTGTGGGGTTTTTCACCTGAAAGGGTTTTCCCCACATATATCTTATGTCTTTGGCATTGTGCTTGCATTTGATGTTTGTTTAATCCCTCTGTTAATGTGTACCACATATCTATAACTATAAAGATTTAATAAAATTTGCATAACACTCCCCTCATTATTTTGGTGTAGGAAGCTATTCCACGTACCTTGCTTCCATTCAATTAGTATCGGAGCCTGGACAATTTTAGTGCTAGTTTTTGGGTAGAGGGTTTTTTGTACCGATCTTCAATTGAGTGTGAGTGTGTGTAGAGTATTTTGTGATCTTGTTGCAAGAAGAAGATGGCAAGCACATTTGGGAGATTTGAAATAGAGAAATTCAATGGAGGCAACTTTGAGTTGTGGAAACTCAAGATGGAAGACATGTTGGTGGATAGAGATCTATGGCTCCCAATATTTGACACCAAGCCATTAAGCACGAAACAAGAAGATTGGGATCTGATGGATCAGAAGGCTAAGGGTCTAATAAGGCTCTATTTGGTTGATTTAGTGCTCCTAAATATCTATGAAGAGAAGACTGCAAAAGACCTTTGGAAGAAACTTGGAGATGTTTATCAAGATAAATCTCTGATGAACAAGCTATTCCTGTGAAAGAAACTATATTCTCTAAGGATGGAAGATGGAGGATCTATCGCGGATCACCTAAATGCATTCAATATGCTTGTTTCCCAGTTGACCTCTGTTGGTGTCAATATGGAGGAGGAGTATCATTGCATGACATTGTACTATGTTCCTTACCAGATTTGTGGGACCACCTTTTCATGGCCATTGGGAGTACCACTACCACCTTCAAGATGGATGAAGTGGTTTCTTCACTATTATCTAGAAAGATGTGGAGAATGTTTTCCGAGTAGGCTAATGAGGCTCTTGCGGTTCATGGTAGACCTAAAGAGAAGGGAAAGAAAAAGGACAAGAAGAAAGAAGACAAAGAAAAATCCAAATCCCATGGGAGATCTAAGTCTCCTAGAAAGTCTAAGGCTCTATGTTGGAATTTCTACAAACCTGGTCATTTTCGCAAGGAGTGCAAGGAGGAGAAGAAGAAAAAGAAGAACTATGATTCAGATTTTGAAAAGTCCTCTCAAGAGGATGGGGAAGTGTTTGTCACTGCCTTGGCAATAGATGCATCTGAGGATGTGTGGCTAATCAACTTTGGTGCATCCTTTCACATGACCTCACACAGAGATTGGTTTTTGAAGTATGAAAATTTTGATGGTGGGAAGGTGTACTTGTGTGATGACTCTCACCTGAAGATTGTTGGTCATAGAAGAGTCTTGATTCAATTCCCTGATGGAAAAGTGAAGGAGATCAATGGTGTTCTGCATATCCCTAGTTTGGAATGGAACCTTCTTTCTATAAGTAAGTTGAATGATGTGGGTGTGCAAGTTGTTTTATCAAATGGAGGATGCAAGATGACTAGAGGAGCTATGGTTCTAGCTAAGGGTGTTTGAATTGACACTCTATTACAACTTGATGCATGCATAGTTCGGTGCAATAGTGCCTTTTTTCAAAGAAGAGAGCTTCAGAGTCTTCATCCTCACCATTAGAAACAATAGCTAAGAAGACTATTGCATCAACTCCTAATGATCATGCTTTCTGAGTACCCAAGGGTGCTCATTCTATGGAGATGAAACTTCCAGCAGAAAAGACAATGTTATGGCACCAAAGGCTTGGCCACATTGGTGAAAAGGGTTTGAGGACCTTGAAAAATAAAAACCTTATTGAGGGTATGAATGATTGTAACCTTGAGTTCAATTTCTACAAATATTGCATATATGGAAAACAAAATCATGTTCAATTTTATTCAAGTTCTCACAAATCTTTTGAGGTGTTGGATTTAATTCATTCTAATGTATTTGGTCCTATTAATGTTCCTTCAATTTTAAAATCTGTATATTTTGTTTCATTCATTGATAACTACAGTAGATGTATTTCCTTAGAAGTAAATCTGAAGTCTTTGCAAGATTCAAAGAGTTCAAAGATCTTGTAGAGAATCAAAAAGATATAAAGATTAAGTGTGAAGACTGATAACAGTGGTGAGTTTTGCTTAGTAGATTTTGACAAGTTCTATAAAGAATAAGGCATTGAGAGGCACAAGACAACTCCATATGCCCCTCAGCAGAATGGAGTTGCATACAGAGGATAAATAGAATGTTGATGGAGATAGCTAGGAGTATGCTAAGTGGAGCTAGCCTTGAACAAAAGTTTTGGGCTAAAACTATTGCTACCGCTTGTTACCTTGTTTATAGGTCTCCTACGTCGATGCTCATTGATAAGACACCTACGGAGGTGTGGTCTAGTAAAAAGACTTCATTAAGACACATTCAAGTATTTAGTTTTGAGGCATATGGCCATGTGCCTAAGGAGAAGAGGTCTAAGTTGGAGAACAAGGTAGTAAAATGTATCTTCATCGGTTATGGTATCAGTGTGAAAGGGTAGAAGCTTTGGAATCCAGCATGGCTGAGAGAGTTCTATATAGCAGAAGTGTGATCTTCAAATAGCTCAGACCTTCTTCTATTGTTCTACAACTAGAGAAAGAAAAGAAGAAAGAAGATGTGGTTCAACTTCCTTCCACCCTTGAGAAAGTTGAATTGAAGACATCTGTTAGACCTGATGATGAGGAGAGCTCTAGCAGCTCTAAAAATTTAGAAGAAGAAGAACCTCCACCTCATCTTGTGAGGAGTTCTACATGGATTAGGAAGCAACCTAAGAGGTTTGGTTATTCATTGCTTGATTCTAGTTGTATTTTTGCTTTGATATCTAACACTAATGAGTCTAGAACTATGAAAGAGGCTACGGGTATGAAAGATGCAAGTTCTTGGAAGGAGGCCATGGAAGAGGAAATGGCTTCTCTAAAAAATAATAATACTTAGGACTTGGTGCATTTGCATAAAGGATGAAAACTTGTTAAATGCAAATGGGTGTTCAAAAAGAAATTTGGTGTAGATGGTAGTGTTGAGAAATATAAGGCTAGATTGGTTGCAAAGGGGTATTCTCAAGTGGAGGGAATTGACTATGGTGAAATTTTCTCTCCTGTTGAAAAGCTGACATCTATTCAATTCTTGTTATCTCTTGCAATAGCGTATGATTTAGAAATGGAGCTGATGGATGTGAAGCCAACATTGTTTCATGGTGACTTAGAGGAGGAGATTTATATGTTACAGCTAGAGAACTACATTGTTGAAGGTAAAGAAAATCATGCTTGCAAGTTAAAAAGGTCTTTGTATGGTTTGAAATAGTCTCCTAGGATGTGGTACCAGAAATTTGATGCCTTTGTGTTGAGTATTGGATTTCTAAGATTGAAATCAGATCATTATGTTTATTACAAGTTTGACAATGATCGTATTCTCATTATTGCATTGTATGTCGATGATATATTACTCATTGGGAATGGTAAAAGTTTGATTTCTTATTTGAAGTCTCAGTTGTCAGTATAGTTTGAAATGAAAAATCTAGGGGCAGCTAGGTACATTCTAGGGATACAAATCAGAATAGACAGAGCAAACAAAAAACTTTGGTTAGACCATAGTAAGTATGTTAACACTGTGTTGGAAAGATTCAACATGGTAGTGTAGAGTAAAAGCTCTAATTATGAGTATTTAAGGGTTCGTGGCATATTCATTTTGATTCAGGAGAAGAAGCATCAATAGAAACAATGGTCAATAATAAATGTCGTAGAATAGTGTCAGAGTCACATAAATATATATCCATGCTTCAGGCTTATATAGGTTTCTTTTTTTCTCAGGAGATGTTGAGGAATCCACGTGGCTAAATAACTCTAGTCCAAGCTAGTAGCAGTTCTGATAATTTAATTTGGTACACCATTGGTTGGGAGGTCCAAGTGTTGCCTCTACACACATTTTGAGAAACTATAGTCATGACATCCTTCTCCTATTGCGCCAATGGTCAAGGAATGCATGTGGCACATTTTTGCTTTTGGTGGGGCCCATGATGATGATGATTTCTTAATTTACATTATTTATAGATGGAAGGGAGATAAAATCTATGTGTCACTCTCATGCACTTTTTATAAGGTCCTAGTTTTGATAGCCTTTTCCCTGTGTACCATTGGTCAAGGAATTCAGGTGTCATCTTCACGCACATTTTAAGAACCTGCATTTCTGATAGCCCCTTCCTGATGCACTATTGGATAGTTGAAACATGTGGCACTCCTTCACTACATATAAAGGTTCATTAAGGGAAACAACATAGAGGACGGTGGGTCCTAACCAACTCAGATAAGAGAGACACTTGGCAACACCACACTTTTTGCAAGCATGAGTTTTCTAATAGTTGCTACCTATTACGTTATTGGTTAATGAATCCATGTGGCGGCTTTTTTCTTCATGCAGTGTTTTAAGTGCTTTTATAGGCCATTTTGTAATATAACTTAGGCTTTCAAGAGCTTTTTTCCTTAGTTATCTTTAGTTTCTCTAGTGTTTTCTCCACTCAGTAGTCTATTTAAAGAGCGTGAGCTTTTGTAATAAGGAGGTTGGAACTTATTAGAAATATAGTATAGAAGAAGACTTAAGCCTTAGTGGATGTTTCTCAGAAGGGATTCTGAATATTGTATGTTTGTGCATCTGTTTAAGAGCCTTGTATACTCTGTTCTCTTTTCACCAATGAAGAGGAATGACATTTTGTGCTGAAAATTAAGTCTTTTATCTGCTCTATTTACAATATTGTAATTCATTTCATCTATTTGCTGAAGTAATAAGATATGCAATCTACTATAAAAATCATTTATTGATGCTCTTTTGAATAGTTGTGATTGTCTTATTTGCTCAATAGTAAGAGAGAAAGTGAGTCTTTTCCTTTGTAAGGAGTTTGAATCTAATCCGGTGCATCACCTTAGAATAGTTTCAGTTATTCAAAGTTTTGTTCTTTTATTCTTTATCTCTTTTCATCAAATCCTAGGAAAATAAAGAAGAGCCAGCTTCTCTAAAAATAGATGTTATCTCATAATCAAGTCCCACATTCTGAGATTTCCCATTTTTGTTAGTAAGGTGCTAATTTTACCATCAATAGTTTTTAGCATGCCCGATGGGACACTTTGAATCACCTGATCAAGATATTTGTTTGCATGCGCCAAGGGCCTGTAACGAGGAGTCACTCAACAAGTAACCTAGGGCTTTTAGTCCCACCGTTAATATTTGTCTCTCGTAGAAGAAGTATAGCAGGAGCACCAACAACATAGATGGCCCAACCAACACCACCAAGGAACTTTATTGACTGGAACAGTTGCAACACATTGATTCCTCCAATGCCGCCAGACACTTGGGACCCTATCCCAGCAAATGCCTTAAAATCACATCTAACTTAGTTCATTAGAGAAGAGTTCAAGACCCCTGAAGAACACTTATAGGATGTAGCAAATGTATGTATGGTACACTATGTGATAGATCAGAGTGTAGCCCTGTGACTATTGGTGGCATCTTTCAAAGGGAAGGCCTTAGATTGGTATTAGTCTCTTAGACCAAATTCAATCAATACATGGGATCACCTGGGTGAACTATTCTTCACCAGATTCAACAAGAAAGGGGACATGTCCTCCTTATTGCAATAGCTAATTACCATTCGAAGGGCTCCCCAAGAAGCCATAACAGATTTCAACACCAGATTCTAAAAACATGGCAGAGGATTCTAGTGATAGCTCGTCCCCCAGTAGGTATGGCTATTGTATACTATTTAAAAGCTTTCAATTTAGATATAGCTATAATGATTCAATCACTAGGAGGCCAAACCCTTCCCAATGCATGATTTAGCCATTCTAGATGAGAATAATTTGATAGATGTTGGGAAACATCTCCTGAGACCTCCTTTGCTAGTGTTCCTAGAATTATCTATACCCGTTTAGGTGGAATTGCCCAATTTTCTGTAGGACAATCCTTCCATGTATGTCTATCTAGTAGCCCATGTCTCACCTATCCCAGAATGAGGCCGCAAGCCTCCAAAATAGAAGATATGAAAAATATCTTACAAATCTTTTCAAATGAGATCATAAATCTCAAGAGACAACAAACTAGCTATCCTAGAGCTTGTTATCAAGGATTCCATGGAAATAAATAACCTTATTAGCCTAATTACCACCAAGGCTATCAGCCTAACCAATATCAAGGGAATCAGAGGCCAAGTCTGGCACAACCTTCAAATTAAATTGTCCCAGTCCCAACTCCATTACAAATAGTCACACCTAATCCCCACTATGAGTTGGTAGCTGGCCAAAATATTCTAGCTGAGGAGTCAAACACCTGGTGTTTCCCATGTAATAATGTTCACATGACTAAATATTTCCCTAGGAGAAATTTATAGCAAAAGGTGGCTGAGAAAAGAAGGTAAACACCACAAATAGAGGCTCAATAGGGACAATACCAATATCAGTCACCTGGTATGTAAAATATGGTCTTGGTGACTCAAATGCAAGGGATGTTTATTGAACAAGAGGCAGATATTACTCTAGAGCATGCACTTTTCTCATGGGTGGAGGAGGAGGAAGCAATATCTGCAAATGAAGGGACCACCTCATGGATCCCTTAGGTATAGTCTGACTATTACACTCATTCAAAGAGAAGAGTTGTTGAGGATCACGTAAGTGCTCTACAACCAGAAATTACTTTCCAAAATAATTCAATGTTCCCAGCCACGCAACCACCAATACAAATATCAAATGTGAATTTTGTTGTGGTACCAAACACTAGTGCTACAACTTAGCTAGTTAAAAATGCAAGGTTCCTTGGACCAAACCAAAGGATGCCAGCACCAGGCCTACTAAATGTAGTAGAACAATTGAAAAAGGCTCTAGCTAATGTTTCTCTTTGGGATGTGTTATCAGTCCTTGAGTAGAAGACTTTGCTAAAAAATGCATTAAATGCATCAGAGATGCCCATGAATCCACTAGTCTTGAAATATGCTACTGTGAAGAAGAAGGTGATGTTTGAAGAACCCCCTCAGCAAGATCCCAAGATCTCCCTAATGATTCCAAAGGTAGAAGGAGGTAAATTGAAACCTACCCTAGGATTCTATTTAACTTTGATAATAGGAAAAAGGTTGTTACATAATTCTATGATAGACTTAGGTGCAAGTGCCACTATAATGCCGAAACAAATAACTGATGTTCTTTAGCTTAAGTATGAGCCCATGGAGAAAGGGGTGATGCAGTTAGATAGAAATAAAGTACAAACTATGGGATTTCTTAAGGAATTACCTCTCATGTTATATGCATGCCCAAATTTCACATTTAAGCAAGACGTGTTCGTAATAGGCATCCCACCTATTTTTAGTCTCTATTTATCGAGAGATTTCATAGTGAAAATTGGGGGATACCTCTCATTGGACTAGTCTCATTTGATTCTGAGAACTAAGTATGGCTCTAAGATAAAAGTGTTGACTGAACCGTTGCACAAGGAACACATTTCAGAAGAAGCAATGACAAATTTTGAAACAACACATACCATAGTCACTCAGGATGAAAGGCTGGATATGGAATTACTAGACGAAGAGGGTGTTTTGAGTAATAGAATAGAAGAAGAAGAAGAATTATTACAAAAAGCCTCTTAGAATGACCCTTTTCAGAACTATGATTCTATTGGGTTGGGGGCTTATGTAATCATTGAGGAATATTTTATGATTCCAGAGATCACAAAGAAGGCAAAAAAGACTAGACAAATTGCTGAAATGGATAACTCTCTATGGACCCTACACTTTGATGGTGTGAAATGTAGAAGTGGTTTAGGAGCTAGAATATGTCTTGATTCAGCAGAAGGAGAGAAGGTCCTAAGATCCTTTCACTTCTAGTATAGTTACACAAATAATGATGCAGAGTACGAAGCTTTGGTCCATGGACTTATCCTAGCTGAAAAGATGGGAATCAAAAAAATACAAGTTTTCAGAGACTCAGAGTTGGTGATAAATTAGGTTCGAGAGAAGGCCACTACAAAGAACATGAGGATGAGGTCATACCATCATAGAGTATGGGATCAAATAGAGAGCTTCATCACCTTCAATATCCAAGTGGTTCCAAGAATGTGAAACACTGAAGCTGATAGAATGGCACAAATTGGTGTGCAATTCAACCCTATAGAAGATCTGTGGCCAAATAAAAATATGGTAAAACTAATCATCCGACTAACTATCTTAGATAATGGGAATCACTGGCAAGTTTTTTAGAGTGATGACCAGATTGATTTATTCCTACAATAGTCTGGTGAGTTCGTTGATCAACTCCAACCCAAGATAGAGGAGGCCTATGAAGACCAAATATTGCAATTAAAGACAAATAAACTTTTGAAAGGTCTAATAACCTTAGAAAGTTTATTTGATCTTGATGATACCAAAATAGATAGAAGAAAGTTCATGGCCAATAAGGATGATTACTCTGAACTGAAGTCAACGATGGGAAGAGAATTAAGGTAGGAAATGTCACTACCCAAGAAGTGAAAAAATGGTTGATCTCTTTGTGTAATAGGTATGATAAAGTGATAGCCTGGAAGTACGAGGACCTTTGGGGGTATAATAAAGGAATAGTCCAACACACTATTGAACTTGTGGAAGGAGAAAAACCAGTTTGCCATAAATAAAGGTCGGTGAATCTAAGGATCAAATCCATGATGGCCCAGGAATTAAAGAAGCTACTTGAGTCTAAAATCATTTTCCCTAGCAAACATTCAACTTGGGTGTCCAATTTAGTCCCAGTTTGAAAGAAAAATGGTGAGATTAGGCTCTGTGTTGACTTTTGCGACCTAAATTGAGCTTCCCTCAAGGATCACTATCCTTTACCTTCTATGGAATAGATCCTGCAAATAGTAGTGGTGCCTAAAAGGTTCTCTCTCCTAGATGGGTTTTTGGGGTACAATTAGATATGGTGAAAGGAAGAGGATCAACATTGTTGTCATAAAATGTCCCCCTAGGACTTTTAGCTCCTAAGTTTACCTCCTGAATCCCTTAGAATTAATCATGCATGTTTAAAATGAATCTGATAGAAAAATCCACTGAAACCCATGTCAAATGGGATTTAGGGGTGAATCCCAAATCTTAACCAGGACCTAAAATAGGTCCCTAGACAAGGGTACACGCACCCTTGTCCTGCCCTATTTTGTCGGGGTCCCAAATTTGAATGTTATTTTTGTGACCGTTAAAAGGTTTCCTTGTCAGCATCTTAAGTTTGAATTCTGAAATCTTAGAAGGAATACATATCTAATCATGTTTAGGACTTCATTTTTACAACTACATGGATATTGCGAACTTGTGATCTTATTCTAAGGATACTCAAGGTTTTCATTGTGTTGCAGAGCACTATTGTGTTGTTTTTGTACATGTTTGTTACATATTTGTCTTCATCAATCCATCTCCTCATGGCATGAAAGATCTTCATCTCCCGATGAGAGCTTCACCTCCTAGGTGACATTTACTTTGTGTTTCAATCATTTATCATATCATTAATTTTGCCTCTGTCCACCAAGGACATGCACTCTCTATCTAACAATAGTGTTGGAAGGCTTGAATGCCATTCTAGGGCTTGACCGAGGCAAGATCCTAAACACCACAACCCCCAACCCCTCTCTTGCGATTGTAGGTGAAAGGTGTCAGATCTTGGGGAGAGGAGTTGCAGAGGATCATTGTCGAGCATAAGGATTCTAGATCTGAAGATAGCTACAGAAATATCCCTAAAAGGACAAGGGCATTCCCTCTTTTGTCCCTCAAGTTATCACTGTCAAAAATCCCTGAGCAAGAACAGTCTATAGCATATTTGGCTCCCGGTCTATAGAAATTGTACCACCTTGGACAAGGGTGATCCCTCTTTTGTCCCCAAAGTTTTCAATTTCTGAAATTAAAATCCTTGTATGTTTCTACTTTGTGTTTAGCATCTTCATGTGTGAGCATTTGTTGGGATTCATCCGTTTGTTTACAATTTTGCATAATTAGGGTTTTAGGCATAATTGGATTAGGGTTTGACAAAATATAAATCTATTCTATCTTTCCAAGCATCTCATAGTGACATCAGACCTATAGCTAATTCCTCTATCATAGTTGTGACTTAGCTCGATCTATTTCCTTGAATGTATGTGTGAAAGAAGGGTTTGATTGAATCTAATTAACACACAAATCTCATCATCCCCATTTTTCCACATAGCATTTTGGTGAACCTGTATTTTTTATGAACATTGCATCTTTATGACTGTTGTAAATCAGATTTGCATTCATACATTTCATATTCATCATTCTACATTCAAAAATCTTACAAAAAATTGAAAATTTTGAAAAAATCAAGCATCCTACGCTTGCATTTAGGCATAGTTTGCACTATTTTCATTACATTTCATCTAAGTCATTTAAATCTCTGATATTTACATCATATCTGACATAAATTACAACAATACATTATTTCATAATCATTTACCTTGCATTTATGCACTTTATTTTTGAGGGTTTGCTTGAAATTTTGCATTTTTCATATAACCTAGTAATTCTAAAATCTAGGGTTTGTAGCTAAAATATTGTTTCATATTTTACTACTCTTTTTAACACTCATTAAAATCTGATTTTGTACTGTAGTGTTTCATAATTGTGTGTTTTTGCATCTACATATCAAATTTTGCATTTACACATTGTGTAATTCAACAAAAAGAGTCATATTTATTCATACTTTCTTAAAAATTAACTTGCATTGAGAATTGTAGGACTTTTGCATCATTTTAAAATCTGATCTGAGTTAATTTACATATTAAATCTGATTAGATTCCATTCATTCATCATTTTTCATATTTTTAAGCCATAATTTCACTATTAGGGTTTCAAAACCCCTTGCATTTTTACTACATTTTGGCTAATCTTTCATCTAGCATTGTAAGATTGGTGTGTTGTGACAAATTTTTCTGCATTATTGGACTGATTACAAAGTCTTAATTTTCTATTCCTCATCATTACCATAAATCCATTACATATTTTGTGCATTTGCATTGAAAAAAGTGAAAAGATTGAGCATTTTAGTTACATAAACAAGCATAGATTAGTGTTGTTTTATTGCACTCATCTTAGATATCTTGAATTTCAGATCTTTCACTCATATTCAATCATATATTCATTTTTCATTTGAATTTTTTTCATAATTTCATATCCTTGTGTGAAAATTAGCATAATCTTAAAATTACATAGTGTGTATTTCAACATTATTTGTGTACACACCTTTTCACATCCTTAGATCAAAACCTTTTGGGCATTGTTGTGTGGCATTATTTCCTCCTATCCTCTTTGATTTTTGTAGACTCTGTGTGTATTTTTACCCATTTCCCTCAAACAAGTGTTTAGGTGTGAAACAATCTTACTTATCTTACTTGATTTCCTTCATCATGGATGCATATTTCCTTGTGTATTTTTACGTATATTACAAGTGTTTTACGTGTGAAATAATCCCACATCTATGGCTTTTCATCATAAAAATAATACTATGATCCCTCCTCACCCTGATAGGAAGAGGAAGACCACTGAACCTGAAATAACATTTTCACCAAACATTAAAACATGAAAAGATATTGAAGGTCCTCTCTAAATCACCGTTAACATTATGAAGACTGGAAAGAGGAGCCCTTGTTGATCCAAATTGTATGACCAATATTGCTACAGAAGAGTTTCTTTACGCCAAACTTATAAAAGAAACTTATGAACCTACCAACATGATGATAAAAACACATAATGGAACTTTCATCCCGACCATAGGGAAGATTTCTAATTTGATGATTAAAGTACTTGATAAAGCATTAGAACAAACATTTGACATTATTCTGACATTTGACCTCTTCCGTGTAAAACTAGACCATTCATGGCTCAATGCTATGAAAGTTGTCCCTTCAACACTTCACCAATGTTTAAAATTTCCTCACCATGGGTCCATATGAACTGTTTCCCATAGTCTATGGCAACCTCAGGTGACTCAGAAAAACATTATCCTTGACTACTTTTGGCTGGAACCTATAGAAGAACCTGAGACTAGAACATACCACACCTTCTTGGGATATCGATGTCACAAAGCACAATTACTATCTAGATTGGTTGGTCCCCCTATTCAACAAATAATACCTAAAGAGAAACCTATACTACAAGAACCCCCTAGACTGAAAGGAAAAGGGATATATGCTAAGGTTCCTCCTCCATCATCCCTACAAGGATTAGGAGAAAACTATAGAAAACAATATCATGCATCACCACAAGTTAATCACGCATCTGCCTCCTCCACTAAGATACAAAAACCTATGGAAAAACATGAGACTCATTTTGAAGATATCAACAATAAAATAAGAAGAAATAGACAAGATGGAGAAAGGAGGAAGAGAAGACAAGCCTTGGCTCAAAACAACACATCACCTCAACAAGAAAACATTGAACCACCTACCATTGAAAAAATGAAGAAGAGCCTAAGGTAAAGGATAAGCAATCTTAATGGGCACTTGTTCCCTATGTACCTCTCTCCTCCGACATTCAAGATTGGGAGGAGAATGATTTTCTTATCAACAACCACTAGCACGGTTGTGTTCATAGGTAAGTATTTCTAACCCTGTTGGTCACCTTTGTTGTAGCATATCTATGCTCACTTACATGACCTAATCTTATGTGTTGTGTTCCCCCATGATGTGTTATGTGTTGTTTAGGCATCATAGGATGAACCTTGATAATCTTGTAAGGTCAAGGATATCAGGAGACTACCTCTATTATGACCATTCTTCTATTGTTCCTCTCCTCTATTTTATTGTTGTGTGTTGTGCCTTAGGGGCATAGCATTGCGGTTGATGACTTAGGGGCATCCTCCTACGTAGTGTTCCTAAGGCACTTATTCTCCTCTCTCATTTTGTTATTTACCTTGTTCCTACCTAGTTGGAGGATGATGAAAACAAATAAGTATTGACACAGACCGTGCATCTCTTTAGTGAGAAAGGAAAAATGGACCTAGTCTATATATGAAGATGGGGTTGATACATATACATATCTGACGCTTGACTAGTAGAATCACTTCATGTGATCTATCATCTTATGGAATTTCTTGTAACTAACATTCTACAATTCAATCAATCTACTCTTGTACACTTTGATTAGTATCTCACCTTGTTGATACACTTGGTTCTGAGGTATCTACAGTATATCCCAACGGTTATACTCGGTTCCAAACCTGTAGTATAGCCTTGGTCCTTGATGTGATTATTTTTATGCATAGATTTTATCATGTGATATGGTTGTTATCTTAGAGTAATATTTTCTAACCATCATGTTATCTTATCTTAGCATATCTTATCAATGTGTTTGTGGGAACATTCGGTGATATGAGCACATGCCACCTTGGGGGCATGGGATTTGTGAGAGCTCTTGTTCCCTTGCATGTTTTCTCTCTACCTTAATGTGCTTGATATCGGTACACAACATCAACCATCTTAAGGTGGGGGCATATATAAGGTTATCTATTTGATGATTTTGGTACTAACGAAGCATGTTTTTAAGCCCTCTTTATGAGGTGGGATGTTGTATCTCTAGAGTGAGTACACATATTTATTTATATTGCAAGCAAGAAGCCCTCTGCAAAGGTGAGATAACATATCTCTTGAGTTGGTGCATATACTTTTATTCGAAAGCCCTTCTGCAGAAGGCAGGATGGTGTATCTCTTGAGCTAGTGCACATCCTTTTATTTCAAAAGTCCTCCATGGAGGTTGGGTTGGATCTTGAGACTATCCTCCCTTAAGCATGTCTTTGGAGGTTGTTGTGGCATAAGCCCAACTATCAAGTGTGTCTACAGTGTGTTTGAGATGGTAGGACTTAGCAATAAGCTCCTTCCATCACCTTGTTTTCCATGTTTAAGACGTATAGTATGTCTATGGCATACTATACGATGCTCATATTTTCCATGTATCTTCCATGTATCTTCCCCAATGTGTGGTTTCAAGGGTGTTTCGATGAGCTCCTCCCACACTCAGGTATTGTTTGGAATGTTTTCCCCTATGTGTAGTTTCAAGGGTGTAGCGATGAGCTCTTCCCACACTCAATTTTTGTATGGCGTGTCTTCCCTCATGTGTGGTTTCAAGGGTGTGGCAATGAGATCCTCCAACACTCAGGTTTTATATGGCATTTTTTCCCCCTAGTGTAGTTTCAAGGGTGTAGCGATGAGCTCCTTGTATATTTTGGGGTTTTGTGTTGTAATTTTTATTTCCATGCATATATATTGTCAAAATGAAAATGTTATATCATTGTATTCATCATGTTTTGCATGAATTCTCTCATGTATTCATCATGTTTTGCATGTCTTCAATACCATCGTCTCCATGTCTTGCATGCTTATCACTGTCTTCATTGTGTCTTGTGTATCTACAATGTGTTTTCCAGTGCTTACCTAAGATTGGGGACTACGAATAGTTCCTCAATCTTGGTGTATGCCTTAGCTTTAAGTGCTTAGCATGTTTCATTTGTTTTCGACCGTACTTTAATTCATGTATTGGTTGTAAGATCATACATACATTAAGTGGGGGCTAAATGTTATGTCGTAAAATGTCCCCCTAGGACTTTTACATCCTAAGTTTATCTCCCAGGTCCCCTAGATTTAATCATGCATGTTTAAAATGAATTCCAAAGCAAAATCCTCTGAAATCGATGTCAAATGGGGCCTAAAGGTGAATCCTAAATCTTAACCAGGCCCTAAAATAGGTCCCTAGACAAGGGCACCCATGCCCTTTTCCTGCCCTATTTTGTCAAGGTCCCAAAATTAAATGTTGGTTTTGTGACCGTTAAAAGGTTTCCTTGTCAACATCTTAAAATTAAATTATGAAATCTTAGTAGGAATGCATATATAATCATGTTTAGGACTTCATTTTACAACTACAAGGATATTGCAAACTTGTGATCTTATGCTAAGGATACTCAAGGCTTTCATTGTGTTGCAGAGCACTATTGTGTTGTGTTTGTTCATGTTTGTTACAGATTTGTCTTCATAAATTCATCTCCTCATGGCGTGAAAGATATTCATCTCCCCATGAGAGATTCACCTCCAAGGTGACATTTACTTTGTGTTTCAATCATTTATCATATCATTGCTTTTGCCTCTGTCCACTAAGGACACTCACTCTCTATCTAACAATGGTGTTGGAAGGCTTTAATGCTATTTTAGGGCTTGATCGAGGCAAGCTCATAAGCACCACAACCCCCAACTCCTCTCTTGTGATTACAGGTGACAGGTGTTAGATCTTGCGGAGAGGAGTTGCAGAGGATTATTGTAGAGCATAAATATTCTAGATCTAAAGATAGCTGCAAAAAATATCCCTAAAAGGACAAGGGAGATTGCTCTTTTGTCCCTCAAGTTATCACTATCAGAAATCCCTGAGCAGGAACAATCTACAACATATTTGGCTCCTAGTATTTAGAAATTATGCCACCTTGGACAAGGGCGATCCCTCTTTTTCCCTAGAAGTTTTTGCTTTCTAAAATTAAAATCCTAGTATGTTTCTAATCTATTTTTACTGTCTTCCTATGTGAGCATTTTTTAGGATTTGTCCGTTTGTTTATGGTTTTGCATAATTAGGGTTTTAGGCCTAATCATATTAGGGTTTGACAAAATATCAATCTATTCTATATTTCCAAGCATCTCATAGTGACATCAGACTTGTAGTTGAGTCCTCTATTATAGTTGTGAGTTAGCTCGATCTATGCCCTTGAATGTATGTATGAAAGAAGGGTTTGATTGAATCTAATTAACACACAAATCTCATCATGCCCATTTTTCCACATAACAAACATAAGACCACTTTCACTATGAAGTGGGGGACCTTTGCTTATGTGAAAATGCCTTTTGTCATATCTAATGTCGGGGCTACTTTCTAGAGAGCCATGGATATCACTTTCAGCGAATTAATGAATAAGATCATTCTGGCTTAGTTAGATGATCTCAATGTATTCACCAGGTAGGCAAAGATCATTTTGACCATGTTGAGAAAGTGTTTTAGAAGTGCCAAGAGTTCAAGATTTTTCTAAATCCCAAGAAGTGTATTTTTAGGGTTCCTTAAGGGAAATTGCTTAGGCATGTTGTGTCAAAAGAAGGAATCTCTATAGACCCCGAAAGGGTTGAGGCTATTCTGAACCTACTATTGGCAATTAACAAGAATGGAGTGGAGTCTTTCCTAGGGAAGATCAACTTTGTAAGTCATTTTATTTTAGATTTTGCAGGGTTGGTCAAACTAATTACTTCAATGCTACGAAAGGAGTTGAATTTCAAATGGACCCCAGAAGGCTGACAAGCTTTTGAGTGTATCAAAATGTCATTTCTATTGCCCCAGTTTTAGTAAATCCAATTTTTACTAAAGACTTCTTCATGTATGTATATTATAGGGAGCACAGTGTGGCAACTGTGCTAACTCAGAAAGGAGAGGATTAGTATGAAGAACACCCGATTTCCTTCTATTCAAAGACTCTGCGAGAATATGAGTCCAGTTATAACTTTATGGAAAAATAGGCTTATGCCATAGTCAAAGGACTAAAAATGTTTTGGCACTTGGTAACTAGAAACAAGGTAATAATCCTGGTAGCACACGCAAGCATGCAAGAGTACATCATGGAAGGAGATATCATAGAAAAGAGAGCCAACTGGATCACTAAGATTATGAAGTATGATGTAGTTATCAAGCCCACAAAACTGGTTAGGCGAAGAGGAATTTGTGAGTACATTACTCAAAGTCTGGATACTACTACAGATCAAGGGAAAAATTTAGAACTGATATTGATGAATGACGATGCAAAGTCTTGGGTATCAAATAGGATATGTTTTATGGAAATAGGGACATACCTAAATCGCTTCCCTCCTCATAAAAAGTATTTCTATAGGATGCAAAATTCCAATTACTCCCTGGTAGATGGTTTCCTATTCAAAAGAAATTTTAATAGAATCCTGCTCAGATGCATGGAAAAGGCTGAGTGGTATAGGGGCACCATAGGTCTTCATGCTTCCAAGGGTTCAAAGTTAGCATTTTGTTTTTTTTTTGTGATGATTTTATGTAATAAGGTCTTCAAGGACCATTTATTGTGTGTTTGAGTCAGTTTTGAGTCATTAGGGGTGAATTAGGGCCTAGTTGCAAAATATTGTCAAGTTGGAAGATGAACCATTGTAATGTGAAAGATTGGTTATGAACCATTGGGCAATGATGGGAAATGTTTAAAAAGGAATTGTATGGTTGACACAAGGGTGTTTGAAGGATTTTGGAGAGAAAAGCAATAAAATAACTCTATTTTCTACATTTTTTAGACATTTCTTCTTGTTCCCTTGCATAGTACGACCCTATCTAGATGTGTCAAGGTCTGCAACTGACTGGAGATGAAAGAGTATTGAATCTACTTTCCAAATATCTTTGTTGCATCAAATTTTAGTTTGTTTTGAATGAGTTGTGCTAGTTTTAGTTCAGACTGATCAAAACCCTAGTTAGGGTAACCAGTGAATAAAGAAAATGCATATCTTTGCCTTCCACTAGTAGAAATCCATGAAACATGTTGGAATGACTTATGTTTCTATATATTTTGATATTCCTAAGCTGCAAAGGTAGGGGTGTAAGTTTGCACATGTGGAGGAACACTAAAGAGGCTGATATCTTCATGTATTAGCCCTAGAAGCCTAGTAAGTAGGATAAATTTGTTTTTTGCTACTGGTGGAATGATCTATGTGATGTGAGTAGATGTTTGAGGCCCTGTATGACATGTTTGAAGCATTGGAATGGAGGATTAGATTCTAGAATTCCCAAACCCTGCTGCTATCTGTGGTTGGCTAAAAAGCTCTGTTACAGTCCTAAAATAATAGATTGAAACCCTACCTAAGCAATAAAGCCCTTAAACACCCCAGACTACAAGCATAGAAGCATAAAAACCTTAGGATATCTAATGCATTTCCTCCAATGCTAAAATCTAACCTAGCTATGATGGTGTACTCAAACTTGTAGGTCTACAATTTGGATAGAAGCTCAAATGTTGACAATTGCAGAATTCAAATGCTCAAGTGGTGGTTGAAAATGGAGAGGTAAGAGGGGTTTTATAGAAAGTGAGAAGTGAATGGAGGGCTGAGATTGATAGTTGACTTAGGGTAAAGATCAAGGGCTCAAAATGATTTAGGGCTTCCTCTCATAAGAGGACAAATTTGATTTTTAAATTAGAGGAAATTGGTGAGGAGGTCAATGTTTTAAAATTAAATAAATTGTAGGGATTTATTTAATTTTTTGTGAGGAAAGGGGGAATGTGTTGGGATTAGATTAAATAAGTGGGGACTTATTTAACCTAGGGCTAGGCTAATAATTTAAATAAATGAATATTTATTTAAATTAAAGGGGATGTGGACATTTGATGAGCGAATAATTAAATAATAATTAAATTATTTAATTATAGAGGAATTTAGAAGAAGGGAGCTTAAATAATTAAATAAATGAAATTTATTTAATTAAGAAAGCATAAGAGGGAGTGAATTAATTAAATATTTTTTAAAATTATTTAATTAATAGTAGAATGTAGAATTAAGGTGGAATGTGCGTGAAAATGTTGTTCACACACCCAAGACATTTTTAAGTGTCTAACTTTTGCCCCTCTCTGATATAATGTTGAATCTGACGTTATATCAAAGAAAAGTTTGAGAGATGTGCTCTAAATGTGCCCCAGTGTTTTTTAGGTGAAGCGTGATGGTCTTATGCCCCCTCGGGAATTTTTTCAAATTTTTGTGAAAATTTAAAAAAAATTGGAAAAAGTTTCTGAAAAAATGTGCGGGATGGCCAAATTATGCTAGGTGTGAAGAAAGGGTCATAAAAGGTGCTCGAGATATGAAAAAAGTCTCCCATTGGTCCAAAATGTTGAAAAGTGGGGCCATTTAGGTCAAAAGGCTGTATAAATAGCTATTAGAGTGCCCATACTCCTTATTTGCACACTTGAGTCTTAGCAATCCTAGAGAACAGAGCATGAGCCTGTGGAGAGTTTGTACGAAGCTTCTATCGAGATATCACCCATACCAATTCACCAGCACCATGGATCATGAGTTTAGACCTATGGTTGGCTTCCTGGGTTAGGTACCCCAATATGTATCTAATCCTTCTTTGTCATTTTTTGCGTTTTTGTGTAGATTTTAGGGACCGAAAATAGGGCAAGCATGCGGTGGAATTTTGTGCACCACATGCATCTTCATGTGCACTACTTGCACGTGGAGGTGCAATGCCTACACAAAGGTGTGACACATGCAGTTTGTGGAGTTGCATGCGCCATTGGCTGTGACGCCTCCTCTTAGGCGGCGCGCATCGGCTGGCTACGACGTATAGGTTAGATAGTGTGATGCATGAGTCATGGTGCGTCACATGCATTGAGAAGTGTGACGCATGTGCTTCAGTGAGTTACATGTTGAGCAGTGCAATACATGCGCTTAGCTGCCATGCATTGGTTTAGTAGTGTGACACATGAGCATTTTTGGGCCAAAAAGTATGAATGTTGCCATGATTCTTGCCTAGGTTTGGTTGTCAATGTCGCAATTAGGGTTTTCTATAGTAATGTGTTGTCTTGGCTACATGAATATAGGTGAGGCTGCTACCTATTTACACATGGGAGAGTTGTCCTACCAGGTATCGATTGCAGGACTCTTTGTCGATGGAGGAGAAGGACACTTTGGCTACCCTATGATTGTATGGTGTTGTGTTTATGCCCAAGATCTGGGATAACCGAGGGCTACTGACAGCAGTCATGGAGAGGTACCTCTCAGAGACTAGCTCATTTCATTTTCTGACGGGGGAGGCTACTGTGACCCTACTAGATGTGTGGTAGATTCGTCAACTTCGCATTCATGAGGAGCAAGTAGTCTACAGTTTGGAGACTGGGTTACTAGCATTGTATCGATTATTCAAGACGGTGGATGATGTTGCATTGGGTGTCTAGGAGCATGAGATACCATGGGACATTATGATAGATCATTATGATCAATTGATTGTGGTTATATCCACGTGCATTGCTGGTTTGGTATGCCCCGATCGACGCGACCATGGATTTCCAGTTGGCTAGGGTGAGATGTTGGAGGGGATGGTGGTGGATGCGACTTCATATGCATGAGGACCCTGCCTCTTAGCTCAATTGTATCACCAGATGCATGGTGTTGTATATTGAGGGGAGTAGTTGATCAATTGCAGGGTGACTTTGCTCATGATATGGTCATGGGAGCACATTACAGTGTGTAGGCCGCTTGTGGATTGGGACATTTTGGAGGAGCTACCATATGTGTTTTGTTATACTAGAGCAGTGCCACAAGTTTGGATGGGTGATGTGGGGTACTGGCGACATGCTATTGACCACATGGATTCATTTACTTAGATGCCATATAAAGATTGCCCCAGATGGATAGAGGATGGTGAGCAGCTACCTTACTACAGGCATACACGATATCTTATTGGATAGACTATACAGGCACAACATGTTATAGAGCAGCATTTGTCATCTTGAGTTCTCAAGAAGTTTGGGGAGTGGAAAGATGAGCCAACTGGTATTGTAAAGTTTTCTCAAGTTACATGGGAGATTCTATTGTGGGGACCTATGATTCCAGTGTAGATAGCTCTTGATGAGATGCAGGATTGTAGCCACTTTAGTGGGGTTATAGGGATGTTGCAGATCTGGGGATGACTCCCACTTATGATGCATGGTGGGCCACTCATAGGCCAGTTCCGTATTTACATCTTGATGCACCAATGCTAGTGGAGCAGTTGGGACAGGGGCTGAGAGGCTGATTCAGAGGACAAAGTAGGGGGAGAGGAGGTGGAGATGATGGTGGAGATGATGGTGGAGATGATGGCAGGGCAGGTGGGGGTGGTGGAGGCAGAGGCTGAGGAGGTTGAGGCCAGGATGGATAGGGTAGGGGTGCGGTACTTGCCCCTATACAAGAGGAGGGAGAGGGAATAGTGGGCTGTGTGACAGTAGCTGTGGGGGAGATGTAGGTGGGAGATCTAGAGGAGGATGTGCCTATGGAGGATATTGGTGAGGGAGAGGAGATGGAGGAGACCGAGGAGGAGGAGGATGATGAGGAGAAGGAGAGGATTAGGGATGAGGCTTTGTGGGATATACCTCTTGTAGAGATGGGTAATGATGAGGTAGAGGGGGATGCCCAAGCCTACAGTGGAGATGTAGATGGGTGGATATCTAACTTACATGCATAGCTAGATGCCATGCAATAGCGTGTGCAAGAGGTGGAGGGGCAACTGCTTTAGAGGATGGCCGAGAGGGACATGGTCATGATCAGGGTGTAGAGGGTAGAGCAGCGGAGCATTGAGTTCACTGCTACGCTGAGTGGACCATCGGTGGATTTTGCATAGGCTTTGGTGAGGTAAGCATAGGAGACTCAGTATTACAGGGGCCTCTATGAGAGTTTAGTGCTAGCAAAGCAAAGGGCACTCAGTTTCCAAAGTAGGAGTACCAATCAATCCCACTCCCATAGATCTCATAGCAGTGTGGGGCACTCACAGAGGCAGCCATCACCTTATGACAGGCCTTCCAGATTGAGAGCACAAGGGTCTTCTCACGAGGCCATTTTGATAGTTTTTGATGTACTTATTTTGATTGAGCCTGCGTGCTCTTGATTTATGACTGAGCCTACGAGCTCCATTTTTGACACACGTATATGTATTGGGATTGTACTGTGACACACATTTTTGATTATATATATATATGTGTGTGTGTGTGTGTGTGTGTGTGTGTGTGTGATGGACCTATTATGATTGATCTTGTTATTCATTATATGCTCATGATGGATGGATTCTTGGTGATCATTGTGTTATGTATTATGGTTTATGATTTATGATGATGTATTACCAGATGGTATGATGCTTATGATGTGATGTTTATGTGATGTTTACATGGTTTTTATAACGTGATGCATGATACTAGCCCTAGATGCATATGTTGATGTGATGGATGGTATTTAATTTCTATGTGATGTTCATGTATGGATGTAAATGAGAATCTGATGAATGCATAAGTGCCAGATATATGATTTTAAGATTTTATGTGATTTACTGCAATGCTTATGCTTATGATAAGTGATTATGATTATGGTAATTTATTATGATGATTATGATGATGATATATGATGGACTAACATGTGTGTATGTAGGTGGTATGACCTAGTGTTGTTTTTCGTGTGCCATAGTAGGATGAAAGAAGAGATGAAGAAATGACAATGAAGAAATGAAGAATTGGGTGAGAGATGAAGAATTGGGTGAGAGATGAAGAATTGGTTAAGGGGAGTGGAATCAGACTTTGCCGTAATAGATGTTGAGCTTCTTTAGTGCAGTTATTGCATATCATCATAGTACTTATTGTATCAAAGGATAACAATTGCCATGGTATATTGTGACCAAGGCACAAAGTGTGGTCCTTTGGGAAAACACACAAAAAAATAGACAAGGATTATGTGGCTCCTCCCAGGTCACTAAGGCACCTTGTCAAATTATGTGATGAGAACAATTCTAGGTGTATTAGTCTTGATACATGGAAGTATCTAGCCATTCCAATGTATAGGATGTGTTTGATTCACCCAATAATGTCCCAGTCACACACAAGGAACTTAGTTTCCCTAGTTGTTTTGCCTAGACAAACTACAAGCAGCAATCAAAGAAAAGAGATCTCCCCCCATCCTTACCTCTCTTCAACTCATAGGGACTTCCTTGAGAAGCTTAGGAACAAGATCATAGAAAACAAATTAAAGTGAAGTGTGAGACAGAGCCAACAACCATCAGGTCATGTGCTGAGTGTAGATGTGCTTGCCTGAATGATTATGATAGGTTGAATGATGCCTGGTTTCAGGATAGAAAGCATGTCGTATAAGACGTCGAGTTTGGTTTTGACAATGTGACCTCCTGTATAAAGAAGATGAAAGTTGCAGGACATCTTACGTAAGACATGTGGTCTAGTTTTGAGATTGTTGCAAGTTTGCGGCATGGTTGATTTGTGATGAGCGAATCCTGGTTTCGACTACATCCCATGCTTGTTGCCGGACATGTGGTTGGGAGTGTTTGTTGATCATAGTGATATTTGATTATCACAGTGGAGATGATGACTGATAGTGTCCTGGCTATGTTGTTCAGTTGTCTTATTTGCGTGTTTTGGGTGTTTGTTGCTTGTGTCTGCTTGTAGTGTCTTTCCCGTTAAAGGACAACTTATTATGATGATGTGATAGGACGGGCCCTAAGGGGCTGACCTAGTGCCTCGGGGGCGCATTAATGATGGCCTTTCCTATGTGAAATCTCAGAGGCATCGTAGTTCGACAAGGGTGGACTTGGTTTGACCTAGGACCTAAGGGGAATGCCTCGGAGGCACATCAGAGATGGCCATGCCTACGTGAAAGCTCAGAGGCAATGTAGTTCGGTTTATTTGTCTGATGCTGTGTGACTATTTTTGTGGATTTTTGGTTGACTATTTAATGTTTTTGTGTTTTTTGGGAATGTTTGGATGTTTTTGTATTTTTTTTTGGCGATATTTAAGTTTTTTGGATTTTGAGGATATTTTGGTTTTTTTGGATTTTCTAGATATTTTGATTTTTTTAGATTTTCTAGATATTTTGGTTTGTTTGGATTTTCTAGATTTTTTTTTGGATTTTTTAGATATTTTGGTTGTTTTTGGATTTTTTTAGATATTTTGGTTTTTTTTTGGATTTTCTAGAGACGGGTGTCCTCCAACAATGACCTCAGCATCAGGAACTGCCCCCAGTCAGATGCACTAGCATGTTATCGTGAAAGCGAGGTGGGGGAAATGTGAAGGCAATGAAATGTTAACTTGTTTCCAGGCCATGGGAGGGGCATTATGATACATTACGTGGTGGGCGGGGATTATTGCACAATAGGGATCGTGGACTCAAGTGATGGTAGACAAGGGAGTAGAGATCAACTACACATGGTGTTTGTTTGCCAAGTTTTCATCCTGTTGTTTATCCCAAGTGCCACTGAAGTGGTTTTCACTTTTTGACATTTTTTTTAATAGGTATAATACCGCTGGAGGTGCATGTTGTTGATGGGTTCTGGTAATAGCTCACCTTTAGGAGTGGCTAATTGATATGCACTAGACGCATAGGCCGCAATGATGACATAGAGCCCTAGCCAATTTGGTTCAAATTTTCCCGACTTCTCTCATTCCATCTGATTTTTAGATTCTCTTTTAAAACAAGGTCACTAACATTGAAGTGCCTAACCTGAACTCTCTTGTTATAACTGTGTCAAAGATGATTTTGATAAGTCTTTAGATGAGTTAGTGCATTTTGTCTTCTATCATCTAATACCTCAAGCTCTTGCAACTGAGATGTTATGTATTCTTCATCCTCGACCAACTGCTACAGGGATACTCTTAAGGAGGACAACTCGACCTTGATGGGCAGGATAACTTCAAAATCATAGACAAGGGATTGAGGAGTGGCTCCAGTGGGTGTACGAATGTTGGTACGATAAGCCCATAGGGCGGGGTTGAGTTGGATGTGCCAGTCACGGCTAGTGTCATTGACCATCTTTTTTAGGATCTTTATGATGGTTTTGTTGGATGTATCAGCTTGATCGTTCCCTTGTGGATAGTACAGAATGGCAAAATGGTGTTGGATGTGGAATTTTTCACAAAGTTCATGGACATCTTGATTCTTGAATAGGTGGCCATTGTCTGTTACGATGGATTCTAGGACACCATACTGACATATGGTATAGTTAAGGATAAAGTTTGCAATTTGCTTGCCAGTAATGTATGTCATAGGAATGGATTCAATCCATTTTTTGAAATATTCAATGGCGATGAGGATGAATTTATGTCCATTTGCAGAGGTGGGGTGGATTTTTCCTATGAGGTTGAGTCCCCATTGAGAAAATGGCCACAGAGATGTAAGTGGGTGTAGGTCCTGAGCTGGTGCATGCACAAGATCCCCATGTATCTAGCACTATCTGCACTTAGTGAAATGGTATGCATCTTTTTCCATTATTGGCTAGTAATAACATGTTCTGATGATTTTCTTATTAAGGGTGGGGCCACTCGAGTGCGCTCTACATATACCCTTGTGTACCTCTCGTAGGGTTATTTGTGCTTCTTCAGAGTTGAGACATCTCAGGAGGGTATTGTCAAATCCACGGTGATATAGGGTGTCACCGATGATGGCATATTTGGTAGCCTGGCATAGGAAGGATTTGTGTTGGTTGGATGACAGGTCAGTGGGTGGGGTATGGTCATGTAAATAGGTGTGTATGTCATGGTACCAGGGTGACGTACAATTTTGCAGACTAACTCAAATTCTGGGATATCAAAGGTAGGGACCAACAATTGTTCCACCAAGAACTCAAACTGAGTGACATTACTTGGGATATCTAGGAGAGATCCAATGGTTTCTAATGCATCTGCTACTCGATTCTAGACTTTGGGAATCTGATCAAATAGCAATGTGTCAAAATAGAGCCTGAAGCTATCCACCATTCTTTTATAAGGTATGAGCTTTTCATCTTTAGTGTTGCACTCATTGTTGACTTGTTTGATGACCAATTGTGAGTCACCGAATACTTGTAATATTTTGATTATCCAATTGACAACCATTTGAAGTTTTGTGAGTAGTGCATCATATTCTTCTATGTTATTTATGCAAGGGAAAGCAATTTGGAATGCCTTGGGGATGGCATCACCTTGAGGAGTAATAAACAGAATATCCACGCCTGAACCGTGATTGGTACATGATCCATCAAAGAATAGTGTCCAGATTTTGGGTCCATCTACTATGAATATTGATTCATCAGGGAAATCAATGACCATTGGGTTATCTGTTGGTGTAGGTGCTTCTGCGAGCTAGTATGTGATCACTTGTCCTTTGATTGCTTTTCTGTCAACATATTCTATATCAAATTCACTCAATACAATAACCCATTTGGCCAATCATCTTGTCAAAGCTACTTTATTGAGTGAGTACTTAAGTGGGTTAATCTTAGTGACCAACTTTGTCTTATGATCCAACATATAATGTCACAGCTTCTAGGTAGAAAAAACTATGGTAATAAAGGTGTGTTCGATAGGACTATAGTTTAGCTCATATCCCACTAAGGTTTAGTTGATGTAATAAATTGCCCTTTCTTTTCCTTCCTCGTCATTCTATGCCAATAATGCCCCCAGTGCTGAATTGGTAGTTGATATGTACAATAAAAGGGGCTTTCCTAGTATTGGTGGCCTGAGGACTGGTGGTGACAACAAATAGTCTTTGATCTTTTGAAATGCTTCTTGGCACTGTTCTATCCACACAAATGGT
Source organism: Cunninghamia lanceolata (assembly GCA_027924645.1). NCBI lineage: Eukaryota > Viridiplantae > Streptophyta > Pinopsida > Cupressales > Cupressaceae > Cunninghamia > Cunninghamia lanceolata. The sequence goes on along the minus strand of BSBN01001965.1, from coordinate 2,023,243 downwards.
ACCCCTTTAAGGAGTAAGTGTTGGGAAGGTTGACATTTGTCCACAAGTTGTGTAATAAACCTCCGGATGGATTGCAACTTCCCTTGTAAGTTGTACAACTATTTTAGGGTAGTGGGTGGAGGCATTTCCATTATTGCCTTCACTTTGGTAGGGTTGACTTCTATACCTCTGTGTGAAACAATGTAGCCAAGCAGTTTGCCTGATGTAACCAAACACACATTTCTTAGGATTTAGTCTGACATTGTATTCTTCCAGTCATTTGAAGATTTTATCCAACACTTCTAGATGAGTGTTCCTAGTGACTAATTTGGCCAACAAGTCGTCGACATAATCTTCCATACATGTATGCATATAGTCATGAAATATAGTTGTCATTGCCCTCTGGTATGTAGCGCTTACATTTTTGAGACCGAAGGGCATGACGATCTAGTAGTATGTGCCCCAAGGACATGTGAAAGTTGTTTTATGTTGATCTTCTGGTGCCATCCATATCTGATTATATCTAGAGAAGCCATCCATTAAGGAGAGCATTTCGAATCAGGCTATCAAGTCGACTATGATGTCTATGTTTGGTAATCAAAAATCATCTTTTAGACATGCCTTGTTCAAGTCACGAAAGTATTCACATATTCTGATCTGGCCATTGGGTATCGTGACTGGTACAAGATTAGATACCCAATCTAGATAATCAATTGTCCTGATGAAGTCGACATCAAGGAGCTTTTCCAGTTTTGCCTTCACTAGTAATGCAATCTGTGCATGCATCTTTCGTAGCTTTTGTTTGATGGCTTTGGCATTTCACAGTAGTGGCAAGTGATGTAGGACAAACTGTGGGTCAAGCCCAGGCATATCAGCATATGACCAAGCGAAGCTGACTTGTCATTCTAAGAAGAAGTCTCTGAATTCAGACTTTTCCTTTTCTGCGAGTGACTCGACAAACTGAATAATCTTGGGCACTTCTTCGGTACTGAGGTTGGTTTCCACAGTTTTTTCTACTAGCAATGGTGATTTTTCCTATGTGATAGGCAACACTTCCATCCCTCCATCCTTGGGTGCCTCAAGGAGGTTTTCACCCTTAGATACATCCTTTATTTTTACTTTTGAATGATCTAAGAGCATCTTTTGGTTTTCACCCAAAGACCTATGTTTTCTTTTTTATTTTAACTTTTGTGACTAGAGGGCATAGTGGATTTTCTAAAGTATGTAGAATTGTCCAAGTCCATGATGTATCCAAATTTATGATCCCCAAGAGGTAAACCTTCATGAAGTCCCATGAACTCAGCTATCACTTTGTCCTTCTTGAATAAATCTAAGCTAGGTGGATCTTGTTGGTCCCAGTCGATTAGCTCGGGATGGACTAAGGGTAAGCTAACATTAGTGTTTAGGTAACTCATGGTCATGGGAGTCAAGGTGCAAATGGACATTTTAGCAGGATCCCAAAAGATACTGATCCAAGAGGCACCTTCGGGGCGGTTAGGTGTGGATGATTTAGGTACATCGACTGTAGACAGTGCGGGCAAATCAGGTGTGGATGGTTTGGGTTTAGGTTCGGGAGGGTCCCTTGATGTCTCGACTTCTCTAGAAGTACTCATTTCCCCTCTCAGAAGTAACTTAGTACATGGAGCCCTATCTCTTTGTGAGGTATATCCCAACCCTTTGTTGCGTGACCACATTGTTGGCTGAAGAGGCTCTATACATCCATTTCCATTGGGCCCAAGTCTACTATGCCCATCAATCCTTGTTTTTTGACAAATTCATACCCTTTACCATATTGTTCCATAGGTAGTTTGATATGCTCAACCTCTTCTTATTCTTCTTTATAGAGCCATGTGGATATGTCTTCGCTGACGTCTTCTTTATTAAGTTCACCCCACTTTGTGAATGTGGTGGGACTAGCTGAGAGATTTTGCTTCAGCAGAATAAGGCTAGACTTTCCCTGAGACTTGGGTGATGCAGGCAATTTTCCAATGCAGTATAACCATTCCATCTTGTACTCACCACATCCTTTGTCTTGGATTTAGACTTTGTGATTGGTTGGTGTTGTGAACGTGGTAGTGGATTTGGATAGTGTAGATGGATTAACATAATTAGATGAAGTGAATGGTGAGATTCCCCTGTGTACAGGTATCTAATGTTGGGATACCTCTCTCAGGTGGTTGCAGTATTGGAAGGCATCGGGATCACCAGGGATGGTGATTTCCATGCTATTATAGGGGAATTTGATGTATTGATGGTAGGTGGAAGGGATAGCCTTCATGGCGTGGATCCATGGTCAGCTAGGGATGAGGTTGTAAGGTAGCTTGATATCCAAGACATGGAATACAATATCTTGTGTGGCGGGTCCCACTCTTACAGGAAGGATGATGACTCCCTTGGAAGAGCATTCAACATCGTCATATGCGTTGATGATGATTCTTTTGGTTGGATCAATGCAAGCCTCTGAGTAGCCCAGTGTTATTACCAATTATAAAGAATAAATGTTCAATCCTACTCCACCATCTATTAGGACTCGTCAGATTTTGTATTTGTTGATAAAGACTTCTAGGTGAAGAGGGTCGGTGTGTTTTGGGTGATGTGAAGGTACATCATCTTATATGAAGGATACATTATTCATAGTGGTTAAATGTCCCACCATGGCCTGGAATTGATTAACATTTAGATCAGTGGGAACAAATGATTGTAGAAGCACTTTGTCTAGAATGGCCTTGTGTTCGGGTAAAAGATAGAGTAGCTCAAAGATGGATATCTATGCTGGGGTCTTTTTTAGATGATCTAAAAGGTTATACTGACCTTTGACTTGTGGAGTGGGTGTATTGGAAGAGTTGGTGGGTGTGCCTTGCAATGTAATTTTGGCTTTTCAGGTGGTGACAGCACATTCAGGATTGGCTTTTATGGTAATCATGGAGATATTATCACACACACAGATGCTATTAATGGTGTAATCGCAGGCAACACTATTATACTTGACACTATTATTCAGCTTGGTTCCTGATGAAGAGGCTTGTCTTGATCCATGATTCTGTAATGGGTCAGTAAAGATGGTATGGTCAGTGTTGGAGGAACTGGTTGGTTGATCTACGCCTGCTATACCCCTATCGATGAAGTCTTGGATGATATTTTTAGTTTAAAGTAGTTTGACATGTTATGTCCTTTGATTTGATGATATTCACAGAAGTCATTGTCATTCCATGAAGGAGGTTTGAAGGCCAGATCATATTGTTGGATCTCCAGCAGTTGAATGAGGTTGTTTTGTAGGACCTTCTGCAGGACAACTTCAATTGGTTCTGTCAAAGGTGTATAGTTGTGTCTAGGGGTATTATTCCTAGGAGGTAGTCTCCTTTGGTTATTTTGAATCACGTTTGCTAATTACTTTTGAGGTTGCGGTTGTTGTTGTTGTTGTTGTTGAACATGATTGTTTATCACGGGGGGTGCTTTAAGTGTGATGGCAGGACCAACCCTAAATGCTTTAGCATCTACCACCCTATTGTTGGTAACATTCTTGTTTCGTGCCCAAGTCGTATTCTTGTTGTAGGGTGTGTTTTAAGTACTTTAATTTTTGTTAAAAAAAATTATCGTGCCTTTAGTGATAAGAGCCTTTTCAATGGCTGCCCCTTTCTCGACCACTTCATCGAAGGAGGTGCAACAATGGATTTGTAATTGGTGCATAAGCTCTTTGTTTAAGTTTTCTACGAAGATTGGCACAAGTTGATTCTTGGGAATATAACAAGGGCATTTGCTTGCTAGTCCCCTCCACCTTTGAAAGAAAGAGATGAAGGTCTCTCCCTCTTCTTGTCTTGTTTGGCACAAGGTGGCTATGTTTACATCTATCTCTATGTTATAGGAAAAATGTGAAATGAACTTGTCTGTGAGTTCTGTCCACGTTCATATCCCCATGGGGAGATGTGTAAACCATTCGAGAGATTGGCCTGTGAGACTCCTTGGGAAGAGTCTCATCAAGTAGGTATGATCATAGGCGATCTCTAGACAAGCAATATGGAACTCGCATACATGTTTGACGGGACTCCCCTTTCCCCTATGCTTGTTAAAGTTTGGTGCGGTAAAATTCGAGGGAAAAGGAGGCATGCAAATGCTTTTGTCAAATGGATATGGGCATAAGTCCTCCATAGAGTATGATTTCTTTTTCCCCGAAACTTGTAGGTTTGAGAATTGTTGCTTTCATTTATCTAACTCTTGAGTGAGGGCTTCGACGGGTGTGGTGGCAGTGTTTACGACTATGTCTAAGTAGGGATTCGTCATGTTATAGGTTCCCATGTTGCCAACAAGTGGTATGGTGTTGGTGTTTATGTTGAAATGAGTGTGTAAAGGTATCATGTTTTGGTTTTGGTTGTGGGTCATGAAGGATACTTTAGGGTTGATGTATCGATAATGGTATGGCATACTTTGTGTTGTTTTGAAATAAAACATTAGGATTTATTTGTTGTTGGTTGGGATCGATGTATGAGGCATTAGTTGCATTATTGTTGGTTCCAAGAGGATCTATGGGGTTCGAGTTGACATAGGATATAACCAAACCTTGGCTAGTTGTGTTGTTATGTTGGTTGAGGAGGTTGGTGTTGAGATTGCTCGTGTTGGTATTACAATTGGATCCAAAGTTTGTGTTTGTGTTTGACGTGGAATTAACTCCTTGGGTTCGGGTTTGTGAAGTCACAATGTGTATCCTTCATGTTCTCTTAGCATGACCTTGAGGATTTGCTGAGAAAATAAAAGGATTTGATGTGTGAGTCATGACGTTCATGTTGTTATCCTTGAAAGGGGGAGGTATGTTTACTGTGATGCATTCATGTGAAGTTTTCCCTAGAGGTATGTTGACATGTTCTTGGGTTTGATTTGTAGGGTTACTAGAGGATGAGGCATAGCTTTGGCTTGTCATGATACCGTTGGAGGGCCTTACTACTAGGATGTTTATGTCAATGCCTTCGGGAAGTTTAGTTCCATTTTGTAAGAGGCGCAAAAGATAGCTTTGTGGGTCCGCAGCAATCATTTCATCTAGGATCCTCAATACTCCAAGGTCTTGTCTTGCGGCTTCAAGGACTTCGAGTGTAACCCCAGGTTCGTCATCTTGCAAGAAGAGATTGTCAAAGGGGTTCCCCATGTTTCAGTTAGGTTGTTCATTGGGAGTGGTGCCAAATCTCATAGTTTCAATATGAGATTCTTGGGGATGTTCTAAGTCTTCTTCTCCCTTTCTTTTCTTTTGCAACCGTGTTTCAACCATAAAAGACCTAGGTGGTTTATGCAAGGTGGGAAAATGACAATGCAACGTTTCTAAGTTTTTGGTATTTTCAGATAAAATGAAAATGTAAGTTATAAATACAATTCTAAGGGGACCTAAAGGTTCTTAAGAATGGAGATGCAAAGACAACCTAAATGCTTTATGCAAATAAATGGGGATATATTTTTGGTATTTTCTAAGGTTATATTTGTGGGGATGGATATGCAACTAATGGGATATGCCTAAGACCAAGATGGAGGTTTAATGATTTTAATCTTTGCAAAGTCTAGCTCCAATAGGATACTCTTGTCTACTAATGACTCTCAAAGTACAAATCATGTTTGTTGAGACCTTGGATTTTTGGTGTGAGAGAAATGATTGATTGAGGCAAGCTTGGAAAGTGGACTTAAACTAGTCAAATGAATATTAGGCCCATGCTATGATGAATTGAATGGGAATAATGCCAGGGTATCTTAGTCCAATTTTGCACTTATGAGACGGTCACACTTTGACAGTTTCTCCTTAGGTTTTGACTTAGGAGGATTAATATTTTGAAACTTCTATATCTAAGGTAGGAATCCCAAAATTTTAAGGTTTCCTTAATGATAAGGTGAATATGAGACCTAAAACCTAAGAAAATGAAGGGTGATTTTGCTAGTGAATCCTAAGGGATGAAAACTTAGAGGTCTAAATTGTATTTAGTATGGTTGCAATTGAATTTAATTGAGAGAAAAAGGCTTCAAAGGTTCCCCTAAGGCTCGAAAATTATTCTTAGGTGAATGCATCACACTGTTCTATGGATGCATTGTACTATTCTGCTTATGTGTTTTAGAATTAGGCGGATGCATTTCACTATAATCTATGCATTGCATTGTTGAGCTTATGCATTTTACTCTTTAGTAAAGGCATTTTACTGTTTAGCAGATGTGGTGTACTATGCAGCAGATGTGTTTTACTCAATCTTATGCATTGCAAGATGTTTCTTATGTGTTTCACTATTTAGCTTATGCGTTTTACAATTCAGCAGGATTTAAAATAAGTTTTTCCTAAGTCTATTTGATGTTTTTGTGGCAAATCAGAAAGCACATCAGTCATAAAAACACTCAGCAATCATTTTTGTGGCTATCTCTTAATTTTTTGATGTTTTTAGTGATAAGAGCTTTTGAAAACACTTAGAAAACAAGCAGAACCCTATGGCTAGGCAAGGACTATACTTGTTGAATTCCCACTTGGGTTTCCCCAGCCGCGCCTATTTAAAGTGGATAGTTCCAAGAACTTGGTGGTACAAGCTCTACCTTACAGTGCACTCACTTCTCAGGCACACCAAGCTCCAAGTCCTCAAGACATGCAGATCTTAAGGTACTTTGTTATCTCTACTTTAAATTGTGAAAGTGTGGGACGACTTCAGGGATCTATCATCGAACCTGTAGTGTCAAACAAGTAGAGGGTTTTTGGCCACTAAACAATGGTTCGTAGTGAATATCTAGGGGACCGGTACCCCATGAGCATCAAGCAAGCCACTAAAGGCTCTAACTAACTCTATTAGGAGTTTTAATATACGCAAAGGTATGTCTCCTTTTGAGCTAGCACTATATGGTGAGCACTCATACCAGTTTGGACTTGGTTTTCACCTTATTGTAATTTGTATAGTGGATCGGATGAAAGTACCGCTTGGGGTTGCAAATGAGTTCTCCTTGCGGATGTGTCTCAAGAGCAGGCCCACCCTAAAGGGTGACAAAAGTGATGTAGGAGCATCCAGTGGTGTAAGGGCAATCTTGTATCACCCAAAAATAAGTTAATTCAAAACCATTGTAGTTGTTTTCATTTCTTCCCATAATTAATGTTTTTGGTTCCATAATATCCAGAATAATAATGTAGGACTTTCAGTTTTTCCAAAAATGCTAAAAATAGCGACCTGCCTGTTTTGGAAAGTGTACCTGCTATTTTTAGAAAGTTTGCATTTGGGCACATAATGAAGCAAAAACTTCCAAAAAGTTACATAACAGAAATATAAGACCTTTGGCGAAGGAATCAGGCAAAGATCATTCGTGAGCTATGTTGGTGCCTGAATTCACTGTCAGTTAATTTAGCAATTTTCATGCAGGCACCATCCCAAAATATCCAAAAGGTTCTAAGTTTTGGCACCCCTTCAGTACTTTTCAGCATCTGCATCTCATTTCTTGAGGAGGGGTCTTCGTCTTTTCTCCATCGGCATGGGTTCATTTTTGTGTCTTCGACATTTCAGTTTGAACTTGAACCCTTTTTTCTCTAAGTTCAGTGGTTCAGCGGTTCAGGGTTCAATTTTCTTCTAACGGGTCGCATTATGCATTTGCCTTGCGCAAATATTGCATCATTGAACCTCCCACTTGAACCTTTTTGTTTTGGTTCAAGGTTCAATGGTTCGAAGCTTTGTTGCCTAGGGAGTATTATTTTTGATGTTTGAACCATTGCGTTGAACCCTCGTGTTGAACCCTTTTGGTTCGGGGTTCAACGGTTCAAGGCTTTATGTTTTTGGTCTTGTCGGAGTGATTAGCTTCATCGGTGAAAGATTTCTTGAGTGCTTCGATTGTTTTGGTCTGGCCGATGGATGTCCATCGGCGTGTGTTTGGCTATCGGCGAAGCAAATTTTTGGGCCGCCAATGTAAGGAGTTTGCCCGATGGGGAATGCCATCGGAGTAAGATTGATATCGGGCTAGTAGTTGGAGGTTCCGCCAATGGGTCTTCTCTGGCCGATGTGGAAGTTGGAGGCTTTAGGGAGGTGTTCGTTGGTGTGACTAAGGGTGTCAGCCAGTGTTTTTTCAGTTGCTCCGATGATGAGTGTTTGGCCGATAGTGGAGCAGAGTGTGGCTCGTTTGTGTATCGGGGTGATCGGCTGTGTCGGCGAGGGCAATTCTTTTTGTGCCGATAGAGTTGGTTTCACCGACAGAGATAGGAAGCGAGGGTGCTGTCAGTGAAGGTTTGGAAGGTCAGCCCGATGGTCTATCTCTGGCTGATGAAGGGGAATGTGAAGCAAGTTATATCGACCAGACTATTGATGTCGGCAGGAGGATTTGGGAGTGTGCCGATGGCTCGGGTCTTGGCGATAGGCTTTGGACAAAGGCTTATGCGTCGAGCGCGGCAAAGGCGCTCGACACTTGGTATGTATGCGGCCCCATTTTTAAACTAATGAAGTGGTCTCAGCAGCATGCATGTGGGACTAGTCTTCCTAAATTTTTTTGAACCTATGGTAAACGCGTTTTGGCGGGAAACTTCCATTTGAATGCAACGACAGTTTCCAGGTAGGCCGCGGGTGGTTGAGCCATCAATGCCTACTGTAGCGGGGATATGGGTGATGGTACACATGATCAGGTTGCCCAATTTTTGAGTGAAGACTTCCTAATGGCGGTGCAAGGCTCGAGGCCTCCCTTGTCTGCTGCATTGATGGCTTTTGAGCACCATTCCCTCTGATGGATGTATCTGGCAAATTTTTGACTTCTGGCCATGTAATTAATTACTGAATGTACACGGTTCTGTATAAATGGTTTTGGCTATGTTACTTTTGAGAGGTTGGAGGTTTTTTGGGCTTTCGGCTCTGACTCTGAACATAAGGTGTTCACATTTTGAAAGGCATTTTTTGCTACAGACTCGGTCCTTAGTCTGGTGTACTAATCTATCTTGGATTGTAAATGATGATTTTCTCTATGATGACCTTCTATGTAGATTGATTTTAAATGAAAAACACCTGTGTGTGTATTGTTTCTGATTGTCTCCTGTATGTCATTTGTTTTCCTTTCAAACAAGGTTGTCAAGGACTTCCAAGTTTTTCAGTGTATGCATACTGTGTGTCTAATTTATTGCGTCTGCTCAAGGAGTGGTTAAATAGGCTTTTGATCAGATACAAAGGGAAATAGAATGCATCATAGGATCTGTTAAGCATGATCATTAATGATACTCTTTCTTGGACATGTTGCTGTTAGGCAGTAGCATTATTCTTAGGTCCTCTGGATATGAATTTATGTTGTCATGGGGAGACATTTACAGTCTTAGATATGACTCTACTGCCCAGATAAGGCACTGGTTTGGGAATTTGTCTGTTCAATGGGTCTAGGAAAGTCCCATCACTCCAAACACCATTTCAACCCATCTCATCACTTCCACCTGTTAGTTGTAGGATTAGGATTAGGAACCTCTGCATGCTCTCATACCTAACCAGACATTATGTCCAAGAATGTTGCCAACCTTGTGATTTGTTACACAAATCTTGGTCCATACATGAGAGTATTCTGCCTGTTGCTGTCAAGTTAAATCCTTCTATCATTGAGCTAGTCAAGGTCATACTTTTATCAAATAGGGACACCCCCCTTGGTGCAGCAGAACCAGAAGTGAAGGGGAGGAGCTCACGCAACCTCCTGTATTCAGTTGGCTGAATCTGCCTGTGCATTAGAACTGGCAAACCCTAATGCTGATTCAGAAGAAAAACCAACAAAATGGTGACTCCACTAGGGATGGACTGATAAAAAAAATGATATATTTGTGGCCCATCTGAGTCACTAACAAAATGATGCTCTGTTGGTGGAATGAACCTGGAAAAAATAGCTTTCAGCTGCTGTAAATTTTGTCCTCTCTGGAGAGGTGGCGACTCTGCAAAAGATCTGAATGCACATGAAAGTTGATGTGTGTGTTGTGACAAAAATGTGTTGTTCATACTTCAGCATCTGTATGAGAAAAGGTACCTTGTTCCTTCCCCTTTATATTTGTTGTTTATTGCATAGGTTAGATGCCAGGGGAGGCTATAGGTCTTAGGAATGGAAAAGATGTCTGAAAATAGAAATTTCATGAATCCAAGTATGTGTTATCCCATACTCAGTCAGGAAGGGAATGATAAAAGAATAGAAGAGATAAAAAATAGGTTGATATTCTTAGAGGCTAGGCAGGCCCAGTTGAATCATGATAACCTTGTTGTGTCTGCCAGTCAGAAAGCTAAACCTCCTATCAGCCCTTTTGATCCTTTGTATGACCAACTAGATTTGTCATGGGTTGATTATAAATTAGAAAATATGCCTGCTAGGATATACTGTCAGATGCCTAGATTTAGCGGTCACAGTGTGTGTGATGGGAATGCACATATCCAAAATTTTCATGAGTTCATGGGAAAACATTCATTCAGAGATGAGGATATGTGGATGAGGTTTTTTGTTAGGTCCTTTGATGCAAAAGCAAAAGACTGGTATTTGAGCTTTTCAAAAAGATCCTTTGCCTGTTGGAATGAGCTTGCTGACTATTTCAAAGAAGAATTTGCAAAAGAACCGGCTGATCTTGTTGTAGAATTGATGAAAATCAAAAAACAAGATGAAGAGCCATGTGTTGTTTTCAGTCATAGGTTTGCAGTAGCCCTTTCACAGATCCCAGAAGTCTTCAGACCTGATATTTCAGCCTATGTTGGCATATTCTTTGAGGCTTTTGAGGAGGGCTCTAGTGCATTACTGATGGATTTCAAGGTAACAAGTATGCAGATGGCATACAAGTTCATAGAAAACATAAAAAAATTCAGAAATGAGCACCTGCTGAAATCCCTGTCCCCAGGCTTTGGTGTGAATAATGGTTGTGAAGCTGCAAATGACCAAGTAATTAAGACATCATGTGAAGATGAAAAGATGAATATTGAAGGTGCCAGCGAAAGGACTAGTAAGGATTCGCATTGCAATGATGATACAGCTGGCCATGAAAACAACAATGAGGTTGTGGACAGTAATGAGCAACTGTTGGAATGGACCTGTGGAGACAATTGTGAGTATTGTACTCAAGACAAAGAAGGTATAAGCAAACAGAAAAATAGTCCCATGTGTGACCCATTGCCTACCTTTCAAACACATGGAGATCATGAAGAGCCGTCAGAAATTGAAATAAGTGCTAGTGCAGAGCATGATTGTTTTTCATTCGATGGCTATTTTGCTTATGACACATAGGCTGATACTCCTCCACAGAGTGAATCCATCGGTGATGAAAATGCGTGCTCTGCTGCCCATGAACCAATGGCATACTACGATGGAACTGATGCACCTGGGTCACCCATTTATGACACATGTGATGATGAGGATCTGTCTGAGTATGGTGAGGATCTAGACATTGTTTTTGAATTGGATTCTATTTCTCATCCTGATGAAAGAGGAAACAACATACATTAGGTAAGTGACTGTAAAAATGTGCCTGATTTGAAAGAGATGCCAGAGCCTGATCTTTTCCAGTTTGGTGCTGCTATTGGTTGTGTGCATGATGTGCACAATTGTGAATTTGAAAGCTTTTCTTTTGAGAGGCCAGCGTATAAAGAGAGCTCTATTTTTCCTAGTTGTGTGGTGGACTTCAAGTGCTTTCAATTTTTAGTCCAGCTAGGAAATCATTTTGCAATGCATAGTGATGATAACCTATGTTCTATGCCATTTGAGTATGCATTGCTTGATACATTCTGCATCCATTTGTTGCCTAATGCTAAGGGTTGTTTGCATAAGGGTGACAGTGACAAACTGAATTAGAAGGTTGAACATGCAAATGACCAAGGTAGCTTATGGTCAGATCATGGCAGTACTCTCAGGCTTGACCCAGTGTATGCAGATGAGAACAAGGTGTTTGACAAGGGGAAATATTGGTTTTCCTTTTCTTGGTGGCCTTAGGCCATCAAGTTTGATTGGTGATGCAGATCATGGTAACTTCACGACTCTATGCCCAATGGATAAGGCACTGGTCTACATCCCAGAGATCTGAGGTTCTCGCTGCAGTCTTGCACCTACACATCCCCAATCAGAGCCACTGTTGGTGCCTGAATTCACTGTCAGTTAATTTAGCAATTTTCATGCAGGCACCATCCCAAAATATCCAAAAGGTTCTAAGTTTTGGCACCCCTTCAGTACTTTTCAGCATCTGCATCTCATTTCTTGAGGAGGGGTCTTCATCTTTTCTCCATCGGCATGGGTTCATTTTTGTGTCTTCGACATTTCAGTTTGAACTTGAACCCTTTTTTCTCTAAATTCAGTGGTTCAGCGGTTCAGGGTTCAATTTTCTTCTAACGGGTCGCATTATGCATTTGCCTTGCGCAAATATTGCATCGTTGAACCTCCCGCTTGAACCTTTTTGTTTTGGTTCAAGGTTCAATGGTTCAAAGCTTTATTGCCTATGGAGTATTATTTTTGATGTTTGAACCATCGCGTTGAACCCTCGTGTTGAACCCTTTTGGTTCAGGGTTCAACGGTTCAAGGCTTTATGTTTTTGGTCTTATCGGAGTGATTGGCTTCATCGGCGAAAGATTTCTTGAGTGCTCTGATTGTTTTGGTCTAGCCAATGGATGTCCATCGGCGTGTGTTTGGCTATCGGTGAAGCAAATTTTTGGTCCGCCGATGTAAGGAGTTTGCCCGATGGGGAATGCCATCGGAGTAAGATTGATATCGGGCTAGCAGTTGGAGGGTCCGCTGATGGGTCTTCTCTGGCCGATGTGAAAGTTGGAGGCTTTAGGGAGGTGTTCGTCGGTGTGACTAAGGGTGTCGGCCAGTGTTTTTTCAGTTGCTCCGATGATGAGTGTTTGGCCGATAGTGGAGCAGAGTGTGGCTCGTTTGTGTATCGGGGTGATCGGCTGTGTCGGTGAGGGCAATTCTTGTTGTGCCAATAGAGTTGGTTTCACCAACAAAGATAGAAAGCGAGGGTGCTGTCGGTGAAGGTTTGGAAGGTCGGCCCGATGGTCTATCTCTGGCTGATGAAGGGGAATGCGAAGCAAGTTATATCGGCCAGACTCTTGATGTCGGTAGGAGGATTTGGGAGTGTGTCAATGGCTCGGGTCTTGGTGATAGGCTTTGGACAAAGGCTTATGCATTGAGCACGGCAAAGGCGCTCGACACTTGGTATGTATGCGGCCCCATTTTTAAACTAATGAAGTGGTCTCGGCAGCATGCATGTGGGACTAGTCTTCCTGCATTTTTTTGAACCTATGGTAAACGTGTTTTGGCGAGAAACTTCCATTTGAACGCAGCGACAGTTTCCAGGTAGGCCACGGGTGGTTGAGCCATCAATGCTGACTGTAGCGGGGGTATGGGCAATGGTACACATGATTAGGTTGCCCAATTTTTGAGTGAAGACTTCCTGATGGCGGTGCAAGGCTCGAGGCCTCCCTTGTCTGTTGCATTGATGGCTTCTGAGCGCCATTCCCTCTGATGGATGTATCTGGTGAATTTTTGACTTCTGGCCATGTAATTAATTGCTGAATGTACACGGTTCTGTATAAATGGTTTTGGTTGTGTTACTTTTGAGAGGTTGGAGGTTTTTTGGGCTTTCGGCTCTGACTCTGAACATAAGGTGTTCACATTTTGAAAGGCATTTTTTGCTACAGACTCGGTCCTTAGTCTGGTGTACTAATCTATCTTGGATTGTAAATGATGATTTTCTCTGTGATGACCTTCTATGCAAATTGATTTTAAATGAAAAACACCTGTGTGTGTATTGTTTCTGATTGTCTCCTGTATGTCATTTGTTTTCCTTTCAAACAAGGTTGTCAAGGACTTCCAAGTTTTTTAGTGTATGCATACTATGTGTCTGATTTATTGCGTCTACTCAAGGAGTGGTTAAATAGGCTTTTGATCAGATACAAAGGGAAATAGATTGCATCATAGGATCTGTTAAGCATGATCATTAATGATACTCTTTCTTGGACATGTTGCTGTTAGGTAGTAGCATTATTCTTAGGTCCTCTGGATATGAATTTATGTTGTCATGGGGAGACATTTACAGTCTTAGATATGACTCTCTGCTACCCAAATAAGGCACTGGTTTGGGAATTTGTCTGTTCAATGGGTCTAGGAAAGTCCCATCACTCCAAACACCATTTCAACCCATCTCATCACTTCCACCTGTTAGTTGTAGGATTAGGATTAGGAACCTCTGCATGCTCTCATACCTAACCAAACATTATGTCCAAGAATGTTGCCAACCTTGTGATTTGTTACACAAATCTTGGTCCATACATGAGAGTATTCTGCCTGTTGCCATCAAGTTAAATCCTTCTGTCATTGAGCTAGTCAAGGTCATACTTTTATCAAATAGGGACACCCCCCTTGGTGCGGCAGAACCAGAAGTGAAGGGGAGGAGCTCACGCAACCTCCTGTATTCAGTTGGTTGAATCTACCTGTGCATTAGAATTGGCAAACCCTAATGCTGATTCAAAAGAAAAACCAACAAGCTGGAAGATATTAAAGTTTTTGTTTTTTGAAAAGCCCTTAAAAATTTATAGAACGAGATATGAGGCACTAAAACTTTTCATAACATCTCAAAAAGTTGACAACAATCTATTTGTGAATTTTCAGCGTGATAGTTCACATCGCTAGCTTTCTGGTGCTTAAAACGGTTCGTCAATCGGACACCCGGATCAAAAGTTATGCTTCCCGGAAGTTGACCTACTTTTGGAGGGAGTTGCAAATTTCAAAATTTAGCTAGAGGCCACCAAAAAGTGCTATTTATGACTGTTTTGGGAACCCTGGGCGGTGGTAGAGTTAAGGGGGCCAGTGTAGAGTCAATAATAGGTTAGAAAATAGAAACCCTAGCTGATTTGGGGTTACAGAAGGCTGAAGATTCTAGAGTCTTGAGGTTGGGAAAGCTGTAATGTGTTGCAGCCAGTAGGGGATTCATCCTCTGATTGTAATTGAGCTTTTGTAATGTAATAAGTTGCCCAGTTCAATAAAAGAAAGTTCTATTTACTGTGTTCAATATCTGTTATTGTGTGTTTTGTGATTTACCCCCTTCATCAAAAAGTAAGACAAGTTAACTTGTTTTTGATCCCCAGGCTCGCACTAAGATGCAAGGGGAGAACATACACATGTAAACTTGCTCACACTCACATGGGGGTTCTTTTGGATTTATCTTTTCCTAAGTGTGGTGTGGTTTTATGTAAGTGAAGTGGAGGGTTTTTCTTATATACCTTTCCACAACTCTAACACAAACCACCAAACATGGAAAACAAAGATTCAATCCTTTTTATCTTGTTAAATGAGTGAGTATGCAAGTTAATTTTAAGCCCCAATGAGTGAGTGAATGCAAGATTTGTGGTTCGTTTTTAACCCAATATGCAATAATGCAAAGTTGTGTTATTTTTAACTCATGAAATGTGAATAATGTAGGGGTTGTGATTCTTTTTAACCAATATGCATGAGGTTCATTTTATCCCAAAATGAATGTAGGTTTGCAAACAAAAATGTATTGTTAGATTTTTAACCCAAATTGCAAAGTGTTCCTAAGTTAAACCATACACACATTCATGGAAAAATAAAACCCTAAGTACAAATTATGTTTGCAAGTCAAAAAATTTCTCCCACGCCACAGGCTACAAACCCAAAAATTAGTAACAGAAAACTCAAACCCAATTGTTCAAAATAGAAAAACTCAAATGAAGAAGATTGAAATTTTTTCTATTTTTTATACTAGTCGTATGTGTCACATAGAGAGTGCAGGCGGTGCACTATCAAGCATATGCATTTTAGAAACTAGTGCGAGTGGTGTACTGTTATGCGTATGCGGTACAGTCAAGCACAGGCGATGGACTAAGCAGCTTATTCATCGCAAAGACCTACACAAACGTTAAACAACACCCTGCAACTAGAATTTAATAGGAAACACTAACCAACAAGTGAAAAATGTATTATGCAAACTAATATCAAACCCTAGGGATTGTAAGGTTAGTTCCTGAATGCCAGAAAGATGGAGAACTCTCAGTTATTAATAGGATTTACCCAAACTATAACCTAGCTAAATGTAAACCCTAGATAAAAAAAGCTTTGCAATATTCAAACCCTTGATGCTTTAAAAAACCCTAATGACAGATAAAACTAGAGAGTAATCTAAGGAAACAAAGCCTGCAAAACAATTTAAAACCCTGCAAAACAAACTGGGTTAAGGTTATTTGAAAATAAAACAAAAGACTCAAGCTCTAACACAGTCATATGCATTGCAAAACTCTCCTTACGTGGTGTAGGTTTTGGTGCAGACGTCACAACGTATGACTGAAGCATCGCACGAAGGGGCTTATGTGTGACACTGATTAGCACATCCATCGCACAAACCTACAAAATTCAAAAACCCTAAATTCATAGTCTGTACAGTCATTTCCAATCGGGTTCACCAATGTGGCCAGGTAAGAAACTCTGTTACAATCATAAAACAACAGATTGAAACCCTACCTAAGCAATAAAGCCCTTAAACACCCCAGAATGCAAGCATAGAAGAATAAAAACCTTAGGATATCTAATGCATTTCCTCCATTGCTAAATCTAACCTAGCTGTGATGGTGTACTCAGACTTGTAGGTTTGCAATTTGGATAGAAGCTCAAATGTTGACAATGGTAGAAATCAAATACTCAAGTGGTGGTTGAAAATGGAGAGGTAAGAGGGGTTTTATAGAAAGTGAGAAGTGAATGGAGGGTTGAGATTGATAGTTGACTTAGGGTAAAGATCAAGGGCTCAAAATGATTTAGGGCTTCCTCTCATAAGATGACAAATTTGATTTTTAAATTAGAGGAAATTGGTGAGGTCAATGTTTTAAAATTAAATAAATTGTAGGGATTTATTTAATTTTTTGTGAGGAAAGGGGGAATGTGTTGGGATTAGATTAAATAAGTGGGGACTTATTTAACCTAGGGCTAGGCTAATAATTTAAATAAATGAATATTTATTTAAATTAAAGGGGATGTGGACATTTGATGAGCGAATATTTAAATAATAATTAAATTATTTAATTATAGAGGAATTTAGAAGAAGGGAGCTTAAATAATTAAATAAATGAAATTTATTTAATTAAGAAAGCATAAGAGGGAGTGAATTAATTAAATAATTTTTAAAATTATTTAATTAATAGCAAAATGTAGAATTAAGGTGGAATGTGCATGAAAATGTTGTTCACACGCCCAAGACATTTTTAAGTGTCTACACTACCAAGTCTACTTGTGTAATTAGGCCTATTTAGGAAGAGGACAGTCAAATTTCGACTCATTCCATACAAAGGAACCCTATCTGATTTTGAGCTATGTTTGTAAAGGGAAAAAAGGGTATCTATAACTATGCTTATATTTTGAATGTCATGCCTTCCCTACAAGTTATGTCTAAAAAACTAGTTTTGAAAGGCTACTAGGGTAAAAGGGTAGTTTGTGAAGGAAAGGTTATTGGTTGATGTGTGAAGGCTCTTTTGAGTGGTTGTCTAAGTGAATTTGATAGGTTGGAGACCAAAAGGTCCTTGTGGGAGATTGAAGGTTGTGTATATCTTTGAATGGTTTGTTTCTTAAAGACCAAATGTCTACCCTTGTGAAGAAATCTGCCCTAATATGTTTGCCTTTGAGTTTTGAGGAAGGAGTGAATCCATTTGTTGTGAAATATGGTATCAATTGTCTAGTTGATGCCCCTGCTCTACATCAAATTGGCATCAGAGCCTAGGCTGTTCAAAAGAGGGAAAAGTTGAAGTGATATTGTGGTCAAGATGCCTCCAAAAATAAATATAATTGCTAGAGAAGTGAGTGAGTTGAAGGAGAAAGATGCAAGAGAGATGAGGCAGTTGAGTGAAACCTTTGAATCCAAACTTGCTACATTGGAAAGAAATTAGAAAAGGGGAGAGATCATAGGAGATCTAAGTGATTGAGAAGAGGAAGAAGAAGAGTTGGTGGAAGAGAATCCACAAGAAGGGTCCCAAGAAGAGTTGGATCCTGAAGATTTGAAATTTGCAAAGTTACTGAAGGCAGTCAAAGGAGATGGTTCCAAAATAAAGATGGAACTACTAGTGTATCGAGGAAGTCTGAATAATGAAGAGCTTCTTGATTGGATAAGTGAACTAGACAAATATTTTGAATTTGAAAATGTCCCTGAATAACAACAAGTAAAGTTGGCAAGAACAAAGTTGAAGGGTCATGCATCCATTTGGTGGGATTATGTGCAAGATGAGAGAAGGAAGGGGGGCAAATCCAAAATCACGTCTTGGAATAGAATGGTTGCAAAGTTGAAAGGTAAATTTCTACCCAGTGATTATCCCACTCAATTGCATATGTAATTACAAAATTTGAGACAAAAAGATATGGATGTAAAGGCATATACAGAGGAGTTCTACAAACTGAGTATTAGATTAGGGCATTTGGAGGATGAAGTTGATAAGGTTGCAAGATATCTTAATGGGCTAAAGTATAGCCTCCAAGATAAACTTAGTCTCACAAGCCCAAGGAAAGTAGAAGAATGTTATCAACTAGCCTTGAAGGCTGATGAAAAGTTGCAAAGGAAGCAAGAGAAGAAAAGTAGAGGTAGGGGAAGGACAAATTTCAGAGGTAGAGGGACATTTTTTGATTCAAGACAGCCACATGGGAGTCAAGGAGAGACAAGTAATACCCAAGAATAAGCTGTAGATTCAAGAGGTAGTTTTAGGGGCAAAAGATGAGATTTTAGGGGCAGATTTGGAGGCCAAAGAAAAGGATCAAGTGGGTTCACTGAAAAATGCTATAAGTATAATAAGTTTGTAGGCCATCAAGCATGGCAATGCCCTAAAAATCAATCCACTACTTCATTTGGAGGAGAAAGAAGAAATCAAATTGCACAAGAAGAGGATAGTGAAAGTGTGAAATCTCCATCACATAATGCTGATACAGAAGTTTGTGAAACTTTCATGGTGAGGAGGACCTTGATCAAAGTACCAGTGGAGAAGGAACCACCACAAAGAAAGTCACTTATTAGAACTACATGTAAGTGCTTTTGTAAATGTTACAAAGTTGTTATTGATTCTGGTAGTATGGATAATTTGGATTCTCTTGAAATGGTAGAGAAGTTAAAACTGAAAAGAATACCACATACCACTCCTTACAAGGTCTCTTGGTTGAATAAGGGGCAACAAGTCTTAGTAAATGAACAAAGTTGGGTAGAGTTTCACATAGGGGGTTATAAGGATAAGGTCCTATGTGACATCATCCCTATGGATGTTTGCCATATGCTTCTTGGGAGGCCATGGGAATATGATAGGAATGTAAAATATGATGGGAGAAAGAACATATATGTCATAGAGAAGGATGGGGTCTCATTTACTCTCACACCATTGAAAGATGAAGGCCAAGAACAACAAGTGGGCTCTAGTGTGATAATGATAGGTTAGAAAGAGTTGATTTAAACTATGGGAGAGGTAGAAATAGGTAGGACTATTATGACAACACTTACAGTGAATGCACTGCCTTTGGAGAGCTAAGATTTGTCAAAGAAGAATGAGGATAAACTAGCAATGGAGGTAATTGGAAATGGGCCTTTTGGTGTCCATTATCTAAGCCCAAATTGTGCCATCAATGGTATCAATAAAGTAGATTGGAACAACATGTTTATGAGGACTGATAAAGAGCAAGAGAATGGATTTGAGTCTAATGTGCAAGTTAAGCAAGGCGGGTTGCTAGCAAACATAGTGCAGGGTTCAGTTTTTTAGTTGTTAGGCTATAAGGATAGAGATTTCCATTTAGTTCACCCTGTTAACCATATGCCATTTGAGTTTGAGGATGCAAGGAGATTTATGTCTGCTACTAGGACAGTAGAGAGGGTTGTAGATGGGGAAGATCAAATTGCCATTGTAGTTTTGCAGACCAAGCTATTTCAGTCAGATGTTGCCATGTTAAATGGGTCACTAAGAGAGTGTAAGAAGTAGATAAAAGAAGACATAGCTGGTGATAATACTCAATAAGTACTTATAGAGGATAATGTTCACATTGTTATCACCCAAGTGCAAGGGGAAGAGTATGAACAATATGCTAGGAAGACTAATCAGTTTCAACTAAAAGGTGAATTGGAACATAGTTTGTATAATTATTCTATGTTTTGTTAAGGGTTATCTGCAATTGTAAGTGGATTTCAGTCCCTTCAAGTCAAAGGAAATAAGTAACTTGAGTTTGATGCTACACATACATAATATAGAGCTATTGTTTTAGATGTTTAGGCACTATTGAAAGAAGAATTTAGAGGTACAAATGGGGCACATGTTTATTTTGACAAGTTCAAATAGCTTTCCCAAGTATTCAAGATACCTAAATTGAAGATGAAGCAAGCACGGGATTGTTTTAAAGAAGAAAATATGCAGGGATTTAAAGACATTAGACAAAAGATTTCAAGCATAGTTCTCATGTTACTACCCTCCATTCAAGTGGAGCTTGAATCTTTTCTTCCCCAGGAGTATGGTGCAGGGGCACCATAGGTCTTCATGCTTCCAAGGGGTCAAAGTTAGCATTTTGTTTTGTTTTGTGATGTTTTTATGTAATATGATCTTCAAGGACCATTTCTTGTGTGTTTGAGTCAGTTTTGAGTCATTAGGGATGAATTAGGGCCTACTTGCAAAATATTATCAAGTTGAAAGATGAACTATTGTAATGTGAAAGATTGGTTATGAACTATTGGGGAATGATGGGAAATGTTTAAAAAGGCATTGTATAGTCGACACAAGGGTGGTTGAAGGATTTTTGGAGAAAAAGCAATAAAATAACTCTATTTTCTACATTTTTCAGACGTTTCTTGTTGTTCCCTTGCATAGTATGGCATGTTACAGATGTGTCAGGGTTTGCAACTGACTGGAGATGAAAGAGTATTGAATCTACTTTCCAAATATATTTATTGCATCAAATTTTAGTTTGTTTTGAAGGAGTTGTGCTAGTTTTAGTTCAGACTAGTCAAAACCCTAGTTAGGGTAACTAGTGAATAAAGAAAATGCATATCTTTGCCTTCCACAGGTAGAAACCCATGAAACTTGGTGGAATGGCTTATGTTTGTGTATATTTTGATATTCTTAAGTTGTAGAGGCAGGGGTGTAAGTTTGCACATGTGGAGGAACACTAAAGAGGTTGATATCTTCATGTATCAACCCTAGAAGCCTAGTAAGTAGGAGAAATTTGTTGTTTGCTGCTTGTGGAATGATCTATGTGATAGATGTTTGAGGCCCTGTATGACATGTATGAAGCATTGGAATGGAGGATTAGATTCTAGAATTCCAAAACCCTGCTACTACCAAGTCTAGTTGTGTAAGTAGGCCTATTCAGGAAGAGGACAGTCAAATTTTGACTCATTCTGTACAAAGGAATCCTATCTAATTTTGAAATATGTTTGTAAAGGGGAAAAAGGGTATCAGTAACTATGCTTACATTTTAAATGTCACGCCTTCCCTGCAAGTTATGTCTAAAAAACTAGTTTTGAAAGGCTACTAGGGTCAAAGGATAGTTTGTGGAGGAAAGGTCATTGGTTGATGTGTGAGGGCTCTTTGAGTGGTTGTCTGAGTGAGTTTGATAGGTTGGAGACCAAAGGGTCCTTGTGGGAGATTGAGGGTTGTGTATATCCTTGAATGGTTTATTGCTTGGAGACCAAATGTCTACCCTTGTGAAGAAATCTGCCCTAATATGATTGCCTTTGAGTTTTGAGGAAGGAGTGAATCCATTTGTTGTGAAATATGGTATCAATTGTCTAGTTTCTGGCCCTACTCTACATCAGTGAAGCTGATAAAATTTTGCATGAGATGCATTATCGATCATCTGGGGGACATTTCTCAACAAGAACTACCACAGCCAAGATTTTATGCACTGGGTATTATTGGCCAACTTTGTTTTCTGATTGTTTTGAAATGGTGAAACAATGCCAGCAATGTCTATTTTTTACAGGTAGGTGGAAGAATGTTGTGATGCCTCTCATTCCAGTCATGGTAGAAGAGCCTTTTGCTCAGTGGGGCCTGGATTTCATAGGGATGATTAATTGTGTTTCAAGCGTTGGTCAAAAATGGATCCTCATGGTAACTGATTACTTCACTAGATGGAGCGAGGTGGTACATTTGAAGGAAGCTACTGAAAATGTCATCCCGAGTTTCCTTGAAGATATTGTTACAAGATTTGGAGCCCCAAACACAATTATCTCAGATAATACTAAAGTATTATTGGGATCTAAAGTTTCTGAGTCTGCCCTGAGAAATGGCGTTTTCTTAAAAACTTCTTCAAACTACTATCCACAAGGAAATGGCCTAGCTGAATCGACGAACAAAAACTAGATTCAGTTGATCAAAAGGATGGGGGAAGTCACCAAAAGGAATAGTATAAGAACCTTAAGATTGCCTTATGGGAAGACTACATCACCCCGAAGCAAGTCATCAAGACTTCCCCTTATGAGCTTGTTTACAGGAAGAGAGCCACAATGCCATTAACATTAGAGATTCCCTGGCAATACAACTTCTAAAACAACTTGATATAGAAGAAGGTGGAG
The DNA here is from genome assembly GCA_027924645.1 of Cunninghamia lanceolata. Classification (NCBI taxonomy): domain Eukaryota; kingdom Viridiplantae; phylum Streptophyta; class Pinopsida; order Cupressales; family Cupressaceae; genus Cunninghamia; species Cunninghamia lanceolata. The sequence goes on along the minus strand of BSBN01001965.1, from coordinate 2,000,775 downwards.
CAATTCATGTAAGGCTTGTTGAATTGATAGAGCTTCATAAAAAGTGGGAATTTGCCTATGATGTTGTGTATAATCGCCAATCCATAGTCAAATGATGGTTTGATCAAGGGACCACTGATCTAGGTTTCAAAGTAGGAGACTCAATTCTAAAATAGGAAGATAGACCTGTGAAACTAGGTAGGCATGCGAAGTTTGATTCCCTGTGGAGAGGACCATTTAGGATAGCTGCTTGCAAACCAAGCAATGCTTTTGACCTCAAAGATGAAAATGGTGAGGTAACTAAGTTTCCCGTAAATGGGATTTTCTTGAAAATTCTTTAACTTAAGGAAGCTGTGACACTTGTACATAGTTAGTTTAGGTGTGTGTTTCCCAAGAGGTTGAGTTTCCTGCCTCTTTTTTAAAGAAGTGCCAGTAGCACATTTTGTGTTTCTAATAAAGTCGTTGGATTTTGCCACGTGCCCAGTCTGAGTTACAACTACAAGAGATTCCCAACTACCAGAGATTTTTAATCATCGATTGGCAAGGGAGTATTAAATAGCATATATTCATGGAGATTGGTTAACGAATCACTGACAAGGACTCTAGTACGTGCGATATTAAGGTGACTACAAGGGCACGCCAATCAAAAGCTAAAATCATTAAAGACGCATGTTTGGAGTAGCTACATATAAACATCATGGGAGCCTATTATGATTTATTTTCTACAAGTTACAATGAGAGTGAAGTGGTGCTTGCCTAATAGCTGTAGCAGTTTTTGAGTTCTGGGTCCCTAAAGTTTCTGAGTTTATGGGTTCTTAATATTCTGAGTTTTGAGAAATGTTTTATTAGTAGTTGGAGAATATAATGGAGGCTGGAAGCAGCAGAGGTGCTAAGAGAAGGACTTCTACAGCAAGGGCGACTATCAATTTGCCCCCAGAGTGAGTGAACAAGTCTCATGCCTCTGTGCTAGCACAATGCAAGGGAAAACCTCCCCAAATCAGAGAGCACAAAAGAGGTAGGTGGCAAGATGCTTCCCTTGTCATTGATCTAGTCGATAATATTTTTAATCTTCTTTTGTCGAAACATACCAAAAACCTCTGGGAAGGAGATCATGCATGCATATTAGTAAGAATGAAACAAGGAGAGGTGGGGACTTTTAGGATTAGGTTGTGGTCTTCTTAGTTGGCCCAGTTTTTAGTGCCTCAAGTTTTTCCTAGCCCAGAACTAGTGGAGGCCTGTATCAAACGTTATGACAAGGATACCCATGTTATTACTAGTTAGAATATCAAGGTTACAATCTCTCCTCAGGCCTACAAGATAGATTTTTTGGAGATCATATCGAATAGCATGAATTACTAGCTGGCTTATTTCCATCACCAATAGTATTTCAGGTACATGTCCTTTCTGTTACATTTGATGATTTTTCATAATCCCCAATTCTTCTCACCCCACATGTAATTAACAATGGATAAGGACATGGGTAATAGCAAAAGAATAATTCTAGTGTCTACATGGACTCCCCTCCTATCAAACACTTTTGATTTTTATGAATACTCAGAGTGTTTCATGACTCCGGCCTTGATAGATCTTAGCCTAGATATAGTTTGTTTTTGGGTGAGTGACAAGCAAAGAGCCTTGATGTCTAGTCTGTGTCTTCCATGTGATTAGTTCCTTGGTGATCATTTCACCATGCTGTGTGTACACGGTTTCAAAGAGGAACCATTTTGGTTGCCAAAATTTCTCACCGATAGGGTGGTCATGTTGTTGACAATTTGCCAGTTGGATGTCATTGATACATAATTTGGAGCCAGAAAGAAGTGAAAGGTATTTTATGATATTCCCCTCTCCAAGGGTAGAGGCATGACAGTACTAAAGCGGCAAGTGAATTGACTACTCATGATGAAACTAGTTGAGATGGGTTTAGACCAAGTCATGGATAAATGGAAATATGACCTTGATAAAGTTGTGAAGAAATGGTTGTCTGCATCTAAGTCTCCCATGGCTTTTGAGAATCAAACCTACCCCTCAATTGAGTTGAGGAGATCACCACTAATGGATACAGCTGATGCTTATATTAAGTTGGCACAAATTCTAGAAGAATTTAGGCATCCATGGGAGGTATTTTATCAGATTATCAAACCCTATGATTTTGTGAAACCTATGGGATGTGGTCTCAAAAATGCCTTGTTGAAAGAGGATAGGCCTATCGACAAAATTAACACCTATTGGAAATATAGGCAAGAAATATTTGAATGGGAGAAGAATTTTGGAGAGATAGAGATAGATGAAGAGTGGGAGTAGATATGGGATGAATATTACATTGAGCCAACCTCCCTATACAATGTGAGAAAAATATTCAGAGGAGAAGAGGAGGTTGAAATAGAAACAGAGACTGAGCTAGAGAAGGAAGTGGAGACAGAACAAGAGCAACAAGAAATAAAGAAGTCAAAGCTGGTGCTACAAGAAGAATTTGAAGAGGAAGATATTCTTATCCTTGGCTCAGCAACTAGTGTAGCCACATCCACCATGGAGAAGGTAAGTATCTCTTTGCCCTTTTCTTTCTCTAAATCTATTCCCCTTTCTTTCCAAACTCCAATAAATGTATGCCCTCCCCTCATTTCATCTACTTCCCCTCTATCTCCACCATCCTCATTTTCCACACCTACTACCACACAAATTACTGTCCCACCTCTCATCAATTTAACACCATTCTCTCCTGTTCTATTGATGCATTCCCTAGTTCCTCCTAGCTTCGGCCCTAGCTCAACACAACAAAAAGTTAACATACCTTATGCTTTACCCAAGGTGTTCCATTCATCGACGAAATGATTCCATCTCTGTCCACTTTCTACCAACATGTAGAGACTACAAGGAAGGCAAGGGAGGCTCACCTAGAAAAGAAAAGAAAAAAAGAAGGCCGAGCCCCTACAAATCCTCACACACATTCTCTGTATGACCATGTGTAGCAAGCTCTAATGATAGGCCATATGACCTTGAATGTTATAAATCCTCACTAGCAAATGTAGCCAGATGATTATTCCATCCATGCTGTGGGCAAAATCTTGCACAAACTGGGCCACAAGATAAGGTGGAACTAATGGAAGAGACCCAAAAGTCTGTCACAATAGACTATATCAAAATGAGTTGAAAGTTTGAAAAGTAGTTGCAAGAACTGGTTAGGGTCAAGAACACAGTCGATCAACTAAGGGTTGAGTCCAAAGCCAAAGATTTAGAAATTTCCAGGCTCACCTCCAAAATGCAAAATTTGTTCTCTAAGGAGACATTAAAAACATAGCAGAATAAGGGTGCTAGTCTAAGCACAAAATTAAAGACAATAAAGTCACAGCTGGGCACTCTGAAGTGGGAGAAGAGTCAAGTTGATAAACATCTGAGTGATAAAAGAAGTGAATTAATACATATGCATAAGAGCCTATTAGAGGAGCGAGATGCAAATAAATAGTTGAAAGAAGATGCCCAAGTAAAAGAACAACTCCTTTAGCTCAAACAGGATCTCCTACAATAGCCTCCCGTGATGAATGTTCTCCCTCTCATTCAAGAATTGTATATTTCATTTTGGATGCGTATTTCAAAGGAGATTGTTAAACTTAAGTCGACGCTTAAGTTTATTTTGGATTCCCAAAGGCTAAGCACAGAGGTTGAGGTTATAGTAGAATAAACTTTGTCTCTGGTAATTCCTAAGGTCACTGAATCCCAGTTGTTGGCACAAAAACTTTACAACTCTTTGGAGGAATCTCTTTTGGTAGTTGGAGTGGACAACAGGAGGACTTCTGCAGTAAAAGTGAATAAATTCCTAAGCCAAAATAAGACAACTCTAAAATGTAAAGCTCATTTGGAGGCTTTAAATAAAGTGGTCTAAGAAATGAAGGGACACATTGAACATTTGGTCCAGTTAGGACTCCCCTCCCTATTTCTTGATTATTCAACAGTTCTCTCCAAGGACCAAATCAAAGCCCTATTTGTTAACAAGCAAAATGACCAAGTGATGCTTGTAGGTATGAGCCCAATACCAAATATCACAGAGGTTGAAGTAGTTTTGCAGCCTCTTGCATATTTAGAATTCCATATTAAAGTTGCCATTGATAGCCTTTGGGGCTTTTCTTACAAGGAGATACTAGATCTAGATAGGGTGTTTGAGGCACTAAAAAAGAAGGAACAACCTTCTGAAGCTGATTGGAACACATTGTAGCAAGCTCTCCAGAAGCTGTAGAGCATGTCACTGGCATTTTCTTTTCATTTTCCTTTTTCTATTGTAGCTTTGGGTTCTTCTGCATAGGCATAGTTTCCTTAGTGAGTCACCAAGAACTGTTGAGTAAAAACCCTACATTTTGAATATTTAAGGGTTCGTGGTAGATTTATTTTGATTTAGGAGAAGAAGCATCAATAGAAACAATGGTCAATAATTGGTGTCATGGAATAGTGTCAGAGACACATATTATATATCCATGCTTCAGGGTTATATAGGTTTCTTTTTCTTTCAGGAGATGTTGAGGAATCCACGTGGGTGAATAACGCTACTCCAAGACAATATCAGTTTTGATAGTTTCATTTGGTGTGCCATTGGCTGGGAGGTCTAGGTGTCACCTTTGTGCACATTTTGAGAAACTACATTCCTGACATCCTTCTCCTATTGCACCATTTGTCAAGGAATCCACACGACACCTTTTCGCTTTTTGGCAAGGCCCGAGATGATAATTTCTTAAGTTACATTATTTATCGATGGAAGGGAGGTACAATCCACATGTCACTCTCATGCACTTTTTATAAGGTCTCAGTTCTGACAACCTTCTCCTTGTGCACCATTGGTCAAGGAATCTACGTGTCGTCTCTACACACATTTTGAGAACCTACATTTCTGACAACCCCTTCCTAATGCACTATTGGATGGTTGAAACACATGGCACTCCCTTGCTACATACAAAGGTTCATTAAGGGGAAGCAGTATAAAGAATGGTGGGTCCCTACCAATTCAGATAAGGGAGACACTTGGAAACGACGTGCTTTTTGAAAACATGAGTTTTTTGACAGTTTCTACCTATTGCGCTATTGGTTAATGAATCCATGTGGTAGATGTTTGCTTCATACAGTGATCATACATTGATTTAAGTGCTTTTACAGGAAGTTTTGTAATATAAATTAGGCTTTCAAGAGCTTTTTGCTTTAGTTATCTTTAGTTTCTCTAGGGTTTTCTCCACTCAGTAGTCTATTTAAAGAGTGTGAGCTTTTGTAATAAGGAGGTTTGAATTTATTAGAAATATAGTAGAGAATAAGACTTAAGCCTTAGTGGATGTTGCTCATATGGGATTCTAAATATTGTATGTTTGTGTATCTGTTTAAGAGCCTTGTATACTCTATTCTCCTTTTGCCAATGAAGAGGAATGACATTCTATGCTAAAAATTGAGTCTTTTTATCTGCTCTATTTACAATATTGTAATTCATTCTATCTATTTGCTGAAGTAATAAGATATGCAATCTACTATAAAAATCATGCATTGATGCTCTTTTGAATAGTTGTGATTGTCTTATTTGTTTATCAGTAAGAGAGAAAGTGAGCCTTTTCCTTCATAGGGAGTTTGAATCTAATCTAGTGCATCGCCTTAGAATAGTTTTATTTATTCAAAGTTTAGTTATTTTATTCTCTATCTCTTTTCATCAAATCCCAAGAAAATAAAGAAGAGTCAGCTTCTCTAAAACTAGAGGTTATCTCATAATCAAATCCCACATTCTAAGATTTCCCATTGTTGTTAGTAAGGTGTAGATTTTACCATCAATAGGTAGATTGTAGACCTTTGACTATTCTTATTACGATGGGGACAAAGTTATCTGTTGCAGATTGTCCAAAGTCTCATTTTGAGATGAAGGATATGAGAAGAGTTCCTTATGATAATGCAGCTGGCAGCTTGATGAATGCTATGGTCTGTACAAGACCAGACATTTCCCAAGTAGTGGGAGTCCTTATCCAATTTCTAGCTAATCCTAGACTAGTACATTGGGATGGAGTGAAGAGAGTGTTTAGATAGTTGCGAGGTACTTCCAAGTATTCCTTATGTTATCATGGTTATCCTATGGAACCTCAACATTCTAATTATTCATGGATATGTAGATTCTGATTGGGCAGGTGACATTGACAGTAAGAGATCCACCATTGCTCATGTGTTAACTATGTTTGGTGGTGCTTTCAATTGGATGAGTAAGTGACAACCTGTGGTCGCTTTGTCCATGACAGAAGAAGAGTACACGGTAGCTACTCATGCTTGTAAGGAAGCCATTTTCCCTAAGAGATTGTGTTCTGACATTAGGTTTGATGTAGGGAAGATTACCATTTGTTGTGACAACCAGAGTGCCATATGTTTGGTGAAGAATCCTACTTTCCACACAAGGACTAAACATATTGATGTCTACTACCATTTTGTTCATGACATGGTAGAGGATGGGAAGGTGAATTTGGAGAAAGTTGACACTTTGGTGAATGTTGCAGATTCCTTGACAAAGCATGTGAGCACGGAGAAGTTCAAATGGTGTTTGGAGTCTATGGGCCTCTTGGCCCCTAGAAATTAAAATCTTGTCATTCTATTAGCTCTTGAAAGGTGTTTGACAAGTGGGAGAATGTTGGGAATTAAGGTGTCTCAAACTTTGCAAGTTCATGGCATTTAATACTTAATTGTATATTTATTTTGGTCTATTATTGTAATTTCTATGTAAATCTTATTTTGTCACTTTGTGGGAGTTGGCACAATGATGTGCCATCCTACATGGAAGGCAACTAGATATATTTTTGTCCTCATATGAGGAGATAGGCATCCCACTTTGTGGTAGAAGATTTTTGCCATGTGTCGGCATCTTTTGGGTGTTGTAAGAGGTCTATGATGCATAAGAGTTATGATAGATTCTTATGACAAAATCTATGACATGTAAGAGCCAGAAATAGAAGATTCTATGACAGGTGTGAAAGTGTCAGGAAACATCTTTGCATTGAGAAGGTAGGAACCTAAGTTTGACTATGACAGGTTGTAAGAGAATTTGCTATTAATAGTCAATTATGAAAGATTCTCTTACAGTTGTAAGTGTTGTCATATATAACGAATTTTATGACATTGTAAGAGCATCTACCATACCTTTTTTGGGAAAATTTGGGGCACCCAAGTTTGGGGGTTGTAAGGGATGAAAGGGAATCTCTTACAAGTGTCATTCACATGTTTTATGGCCTTGGAAATTGGGCCATATGGATTTGGATGAGATTCTTGTGTTGACTTGCTCTAGAAGCTACCTCCATTCGTAGTACTTCTCTATTTATATAGGTGTTTGGAGTTGGAGTTGTATGGTTCATTTGTAGGTATAGAAATGCTACCAAAATTGCTCTAGAATTGACATCTTGGGAACTCCTGAAAGAACTTGCATTCCAAGTGTGTTGTAATCTACATTGGATTTGATAATACATTGTGCAGGTATTGGAGTGTGGGGTTTTTCACCCAAAAGGGTTTTCCCCACGTATATCTTTTATCTTTGGCATTGTTCTTACATTTGATGTTTGTTTAATCTCTCTGTTAATGTGTACCATATATCTGTAACTGTAAAGATTTAAGAAAATTTGCATAACACTCCCCTCATTAGTTTGGTGTAGGAAGCTATTCCACGTACCTTGCTTCCTTTCAAAAAAAGCCATGAAATCCTTCAAAAAGTAAGTTAGAGAGAAGAGTCAATGGGTTGTAGGACATAGGAATGGATGTACCAAATTGAAAACACCTACACTCAAGTAGAATGCATACATCAAAACTAGGCTCACACTGTTGCAAGTATGTGCTAATCGGTGTTGCCATTGATGTCAACATGTTTGTGTTGTCATTAGTGTCAACTATGCTCTTGTTTTGTTACTTGATTGTCATAAGTTAGTTTCATTGTATTGCATTTTATATGTGTTGAAGATGATAAGAATATGTTCCTGATATTGAGTATCCAAGTGCTTTTGAGAAAACCTTGTTCATACAGAAGACAGAGTTGTGAAGATGTATTCTGGCTTACTGAATACTGTCTGAGTTTTGCACTGCATTTCTTCTATGTTGAAGACTAGAGTATGAGATTTGGATATGATTTAGAGAAGTGTTTGAAGATTCTAAGTCCAAAATTTGATGATCCGGATCATTGTACAGTAAAAGTTTTATTCACTAGTTTGAATATTGTGCCTGGTAGCATTTGTAGTGTGACAGAGAGAAAGTTTTTTTCTCTGCATTTCTCCATAGTTTAGTTTTTGGTCTTGTAGTTCTACACTTATGTTTATAAGGTCCTTAGCTATCTTCATGCTAAAGGATTTGTGATTTGGTGCTTCAAAAAGCAAGTTATTGATTAGCAAAGTTCGACAATGTTTGTTGTGAGCAGTCTGTGATATGTCTTCAAGTGAGATATGTTGTGGATGGATTCGTCGGCTCCCAATTTATTTTTTGTTGTTCATGGATGTCTCTAGATCATGTTAAAGGATTTTTTTTGATCCATAAGCAATGATTGAGCTCTTAGCAGCATGTGTCTAAGTATTCTTGGTGTTTGCACAAGTTAGGCCAACTTGGATGCTAACACTCTTTGTGGATGTGTTTCGTGGATTGTAGAAGCACGCTAAAGCATGTGAAGATGTATTTGGCTCTGAGATAAGTCATGAAGTTTTCTTCCTTACTTCATTTGCTTCACAAGTTTGTTTAGGTCTAGACCTAATTTGAATTATGTGTGTTTTCCAACCTTGGAGATTGTTCCAATGATTGTATGTTGTATTGCCAACCTTGATGTATGTTCCAAGGTTGATGATTGGTATAAATATATGTAATGAATTTGCATGTTGGTGTGGGGGAAGCGAAGATGCACATATGAGAGTGTGTGTGTTGTAAGGGTAGCAAAGGTGATTTGTTTTGTGCTTCAATAGAACTGAACTCAGACATATTGTAGATGCTATTATATCAGTTCATAGCAGTGAGCCACTCCTCCAAGAAGTGATCCAACCCTTGGTAGTGAGCCACCCCATGGCAATGAGCCCTATTTGTAGTGAGCATTTCTTTGGATAGTGAGTCCTTGGGCAGTGAGTCTCTTCTGCTATTCGATATTGTTACTACATTATATTGTGAGCTAACACTCACTATGGTTTTTCCCTTTTGGGGTTTTCCATGTAAAAATCTGGTGTTCATATGTGTATGGTGTTGATGTGTTTAAGTTTGATTTATGCACTTCATGTTTAATCTTCATAACAGATTAATGGGTTAAAGTAAGTGAATGTGAATGTGATGATGTTTAAGAAAAGTTAAATTTTTGGATACAACTGATTCACCCCCCCCTCTCAGTTGTCTTGTGCCTTCAACAATTGGCATCAGAGCAAGGTTCCTTGGAAGAAAGCCTAACAGCTGAGGTAGATCTGGGATGGTGCACAAGAAGGATGTCTCCCTGTTTGATGAATCTTCAGAAGATGGATACACGTCCATCAGCAATGAAGAACTCAAGGTTGCTCTTGAAGACCTAGAAAGAACTGAAGAAGTCAAAGATCTGAAGGAGAATGTTAAAGAAGCAGATGAATGTATCAAAAAATTAAGAGAGCAAGTCAACAAGTTCAAAATAAAAAATAAGAAGATTAGTGAACAATTGAGATCAACAAATTAAATCTTGGATAATCTGAGAGTATAAGTTGAAGAAATGGAAAAAGAAGAAGAATATCTAAATCTAATGGTGAAAGACAAATACGAAGAATGTACAAAGATTGAAAAAGAAGTTATGAACATGAAGTCAGATTTGGAGAAGGCAAAGAGCTATGAAGAAAACTTTAAGATAAGTTCTACCAAACTTGATGAGATGATTGCCAGTCAGAAAACCCTGATGACAAAAAAGGCTTGGGACTTGAGAAAGGTGAAAGTTCCAAATCAGGTGAAGCAGTGAATGCTGAGAACAAGAATGACAAAGGCAAGAAGATTAGGAATCAAAAGATTAAAGCTAGAAGACCTCCAATCAAACAACCAAATGCTCAAAGGTATCCATCTTTCAATGGTTTTTGTCATTTATGCAATAAGTATCGACACAAAGCAATAGAATGTAGAAGTAGAAGCAATCAAAATGTTCCATCCTTCTCTGGTCAATGCTTCACATGCAATAAAATTGGTCATAGAGTTGTTGTATGTAGAAGTAAAGTGAGTCAAAACTCTATTAGGTGTTTTGCATGCAATAAAATAGGACATAAAGCAAATGAGTACATGAGTCAAAGAATGAATGGCTATAACTATTGTAGAATGACTCAATCCTTCAATGGCTACTGTTATACATGCAATAGATTGGGGCACAAAGCTAACCAATGCAGATCCAGAATGAATGAAAGGAATACTGGTTAGAGGAATGTTGTGTGCTACAATTGCAATAGGACTGGACATATTGCAAGATTCTACAAAAGCAAAAACATGAAGAAGGATAGTCCGGTAGAAATGAAGAAACTAGTGCAAAAGGATGATCTGGTAGAAACTAGGAAGGAGATGAACAATACATGGATCAACAAGGATATAATTGAAGTCAAGAATAATCCTATGCCAGCCTCTATTACAGATGTTTCCACCAGGAACTAGATGCATAAAGAAGTGCATCAGTCTAGTATGGTTCAGGAGTTATTTCTTTCTGGACTAATGATGGAGTCTACCTTTGAAGGAGAGCAGGTAGTGATACTGAAGAATGTTACAGAATAAAGCAAGCATTCGAGACAGTTAAGAACAAGTGCAAGTATGTGCAATGGAAGGAGATGTGTTGCTCTTTTCCATTGATGTCAAAGGGGCAGAGAGTTCGTGTGAAAAACTTAGAGAAAAGAGAGTTCAAATGTGTAAAGAGAAAGGGAGAGTTACAATGCAGAGTTGTGTCTTGATGGTGGAATTTATTGTTCAATTTTTCACATCATATGTTGCCATCAATGACAAAGGGGGACATTGTTGCAAGTATGTGCTAATCGGTGTTGTCATTGATGTCAACATGTTTGTGTTGTCATTGGTGTCAACTGTGCTCTTGTTTTGTTACTTGATTTTGATGAGTTAGTTGCTTTATATTGTGTTTTATAAGTACTGAAGATGATAAGAATATGTTCTCGATATTGAGTATCCAAGTTCTTTTGAGAAAACCTGGTTCATACTGAAGATAGAGTTGTCAAGATGTATTATGGCTTACTGAATACTATTTGAGTTTTGCTTTGCATTTCTTCTATGTTGAAGACTAGAGCATGAGATTTGGATATTATTTAGAGAAATTTTTGAAGATGCTAAATCCAGAATTTGATGGTCCAGATCGCTGTGCAGTAAAAGTTCTATTCACCAGTTTGAAGATTGTACCTGGTTGCATTTGCAGTGTCACAGAGAGAAAGTATTTTGCTCCGCATTTCTCTGTAGTTTGGTTTTTGGTCTTGTGGTTCTGGACTTATATTTATAAGGTCATTAGCTATCTTCATTCCAAAGGATTTGTGATTTGGTGCTTCAGAAAGCAAGTTATTGATTAGCAGAGTTTGAAAGTTTTAGTTGTGAGCAGTCTGTGATCTGTCTTCAAGTGATATTTGTTGTCTTCAAGTGAGATTTGTTGCAGATGGATTTGTCAACTCCTAGGTGATTTAATTTTGTTGGTGGATGTCTCCAAATAGTGTTAAAGGCTTGTGCTTGATCTATAAGCAATGATTGAGCTCTTGGAAGCATGTATCTAAGTATTCTTGGTGTTTGCACAAGTTAGGCCGACTTGGATGCTAACACTCTTTGCAAATGTATTTCGTGGGTTATAGAAGCATGCTGAAGCATGTGAAGATGTATTTGGGTCTGAGCTAAGCCATGAAGTGTTCTTCCTTAATTCATTTGCTTTGCAAGTTTGTTTACGTTTAGACCTAATTTGAATTATGTATATTTTCTGACCTTAGAAATTGTTCCAATGGTTGTATGTTGTATTGCCGACCTTTATGTATGTTCCAAGGTTGATGATTGGTATAAATATAAGTAATGAATTCATCTGTTGGTGTGGGGGAAGTGAAGATGCGCAGATGGGAGTGTGTGTGTTGTAAGGGCAGCAAAGGTGATTTGTATTGTGCTTCAATGGAACTAAACTCAGGCATGTTGTAGATGCTATTATATCAGTTCATGGCAGTGAGCCACCCCTCTAGGTAGTGAGCCAACCCTCGATAGTGAGCCACCCTTGGACAGTGAGCCACCCCTCGGCAGTGAGCCACTCCATGGTAGTGAGCCCTATTTGAGTGAGCATTTCTTTAGATAGTGAGTCCTTGGGCAAGGAGCCCTTTGGTAGTGAGCCTATTTTGTTATTCGGTATTGTTACTACATTATATTGTGAGCTAACACTCACCATGGTTTTTCCCTTTTAGGGTTTTCCATGTAAAAATCTAGTGTTCATATGTGTATGGTGTTGATGTGTTTAAGTCTTATTTATGCACTTCATGTTTAATCTTCATAACATATTAATGGGTTAAAGTAAGTGAGTGTGAATGTGATTTTATTTAAGAAAAGTTAAAGTTTTGGATACAACTGATTCACCCCCCCCCCTTCTTAGTTGTCTTGTGCCTTTAACACACACATGTTGAACTATGATGGACGCATAGCAAAAGATACACAAAACACCCAAAAGATGATTAGCGAAAGGGGCATGAGTCCTACTAGACATGTCAGAAATATGTACATGTAAAAGTGAACATAGAAGAACAAATTAAACTAGGTCTAACCTAATTTATTCACAACTACAAGCAACCTCAATATTAAGCCTAAGGAAACTAGTTAAAATGGATGAAGGCAAACACAATTCTCACCTACAAGTCTCCTTGTTGCACCAAGCCATGGTAATTGTGCTCCAAGATTGATTGTGATGAGAAGATATTACTATGTTAGTGCTCACCTCAAAAGCATATCATTGCATTCAAACTTGTTATAAAAATGGCTTGTGGAGGGTGCTATTTATTGATTTTTGGATAAATTGATGAAGGGCTAGGATTGCCTTGAGAGATCAAGGGTTGAGATTGATGAGAGAATGGGAGGCATGCAAATCCTCCAAGTGGCACCATGTGAATGGTGGTGAAAGGGAGTTCCAAGATTTAAGGGGAATCAAGGATAGAGATTTTCCTTGAATAAAGTGAATGGTGGGAGATTTAAAAGTAGATTTTTGGAGAGATGTGAAGATCTTGTCCATGCCTAAAGTACTAATTATGTATAAATTAAGGCCATATCTTTGACCCCATGTACACTTTAGGAACTTGTGCAAGATTTACCTTGATTAATCATGTTTTGGAATGTGCAAATGATTATGGATTGTTAATGATTTGATTTTGGCAACTAATGAAAAGTGGATATTATAGGGAATTAAATTAATATAATAATTTATCTATTTTTTGGGATGGGATGAGATGAACTTAGATAAATAGATATTTGAATTTATTTTTCTAAAGTTTGACTATAGATGAATGTTTGATTACTTTAATAAATAGTCCTGATTTATTTAATTAATGCCCAGGTGAATAGTGAATGAATAGTTGATTTATTAATTAAATCATTAAAAAATATTTAATTAATACTAGAAGGAAAATTAGAATAATTAATCAAATAAATAAGATTTATTCAATTACTTATAGATGAATTATCAAGTGATGACCTGATGGTGGTAAAATAGTGATGAGATGATTTTAGTTGTCTACACTTATTATATAATAATAACATGTTCAAATGTACAAAAATATTTTCTCCCACTCTATTATTAAAATTTAAATCATAACAATCAAACAAAAACTTTTAAAATAATCTAAATACCTATGAAAACAACTACATGAACCAATTAAACACATAATCCTAATTAAGTTTTGTTTAATAAAATATATAAAAATATTTTTTTATAAATTTTCATTCATTTTAAATATGTATATATAAGATTGTTTAAGGGGATTTACATTGCTTATATAAAGTTATTTAGACCAATTAAATAATTAAAGTGCTCATTTGACAATTGAACAAAATAAATAAGTTGGGATTGGAAATAATAATGGCTAAATTAAATGTAGGAATTAATTGAATTTAAATACAATCCTTAGCTAGATTCTAGTGATAGGAAAATGATGTCAAAGATGTAGGGAATTGATTTGCCATGCAATTAGAATATTAGGAACTGACCCCTCAAGTCCCTCAAACTCTACAATTATTGTGATATGCTTTGGTTCAAATCCATGCTTGTGGAACTAATCTCTATGAGTATGGAAACAACCTTGTGGGTGGACCTGGACTTGCACCTATGAAAATGAACTAACAAAAAGATAAATGTTGGAACTTGTTGTGTGGTTACACAACACGCCCCATTTTGCATTATCAAAATAGGGACCCAACTTTTTGGCTTGGCTTGTGTTGTCTGTTTTCTGGCGGTTTGGTAAAAATGAGTCAGGTGCATCATCATCATGATATTCGATGAGGTTGGTCATCATCATGAGGTCAGTTTGTCAAAGTTCATATTTTGTTTCTATGACCTCATATTTAGAAAGAGCTTGAAATTCCATGCAGGTTTGCCTTTTACATCACCTGAAAATTCGTCCATATGAGGAAGTTATGAGCAGTCAAAGTTTTGGTCAAACCTGATAATCACAAGAGGATCATCATATTTTTATCCTCAGTCATATTGTCAAGGTCATCCTGATCTTGATCTATCACCCGATAAAAATCATGCAGTCAAAATATCTGGACGTCAATCTTAGGTGATAGTGCCCTTTACTCGTCAAATGACCTTATGCGCATCGTGAGCATCATGATTTTAGGAGGGTCATATTTCATAACAACGAGCATCATGATATTTTTACATCACCTGATATTATAATATCATGCTGATATTATAATATCACCCTGCTTAGAAAATCCACCATCTGCATAATTTGCATGCGCATGTCAAAATCCTGATGATCATCATCATCCTGATCTTTCAAGAGAGGGTCATATTTGCTGATATTCGCTAATATAATGATGACATCATCATATCCTCCTGATTTCCTTTTGCATGATCATGATGATCACCCTATCTTTTAAGGGAGGGTGATATTCCATTCCTCAGCATGATCAATTTTGAATATCACCCTAGCGCTAACCTGATGATGACCTCAACTCATCCTCATGCTCTGAAGGTAGAATATGACGGTGACGTCATCATGATATTCAATGAGGAGGATCATCTTCCTAATGTAACCCGATATTTTGTAATGTCCTCCTGCCGAGAAATATGACCTTTTTGCTAATATCTTGATGACGTCATCCCGATCTGATAAACGAAGAAGCAAATATCAGGATGACATCATCATCATATTTCTCCTTCGGCAGGATATTTTCCAAAGCATGATCCGGTTCGTGAATATGATGATGACGTCATGTTCTAAGTTTAACAAAAGCCCCGGATATCCTGATGATCATCATCATCCTGATCTTGTGAGAGGGTTACCTTGGCTGCAAAGGGGTCATATTACATTCACCACCTGATCATCTTCCTTAGGTGACCCGATATTACATTTATCCCCTGATCTTAACTAAACATGACGGTGACGTCATCTTTTGCATTTTAATGAAGCCCGGATATGACGATGACGTGACCATCATATTCCTTTCCTCAACAGCAGGATCATATGTCATATCCTCCTATTTTCCTTCGACATGATGATGATGATGATGTCATTCTTTCCCCAATATACAGAAGCGAAACATGACGGTGACGTCATCAGGACATTCGAGAAAGGGGAGCATCATATTTCCAAAATATCATGCAGACGAAAGTTTTAAGTCTTGCTGTCGGCCTTATCTTGAGTTATCATGCCGATAGTTGTTATCTTCCCGATGGGTGGACATCATCATGATTTCTGGCGTCGGTATAAGTTTAGCCGTCGGCCAAGTGTAAAATTGTCATTCCGACAGTGTGTAGTCACGCCGATACATACATGCATAATATACAAGCACCGGATGTCAAGTAAAAGTTAAATACAGGAAATTGCATGTATATCTTTGTCTTTCATGCTTGTATATGTAGATTTAGAACCCGATATACATGAAAATGGGCGGGAAAATGAAGCAATGGAAATTTGAAGACCCGATTGCATTTTCCAGTCAACGATGGTTGACCTGATGGTGTTTTGATGCTGTTTATGCATTTAGTGCATAATTTTCACTGATTTGAAGCTCGATTTGCCTGTAGCTATACATTTTGAGGCATGTTTAATAAAACGTTTAAATTTCCTGTTGTTTATCCACATGATGATGAACTTAATGTTTGTCTGTTTATTGCAGGAAGTCATGATGCTGTTAGAGCTGAAGCTGATAATTACAAAGGTGCACATAGAGGCAACATGAACCAGAAATGAGGAGGATATTGTCAAATATGTTGTTTGCCAGCTGGAGACCGAATCAAATCAAAGATGCTGGAATATTCTGTGCCAGCTGTACATTTGCCAACTGGCGAAGCATGTGCTTTTCATCTGGACCGTTGATTATTATGGGAGGATCCTGATCCTTGGATCATTGTAACTGTTTTCTAGCATTTGTTCTATATAAAGGCCAGAACCTGAGGCATAAGATACATGAAGACATAGGAATATCTGGCATTAAGGCCAATTACTGTAGAATCAATTAGGAGATCGGATTACTGAGACTAATGAGGATAGAATTGTTGAAATGTCAAGGTTCTTTCTTCAGATCACTGTAAATGTACCTGTTCTTGAGCATACTGAATGGATATGAAGTTTCAGATTACATCCTGATTGTAAATTTTATGTAATCTTCATGTTGATTTCTGGATATGTACTGGTGAATGCTGTGTTCAACTGGAAGCGCTTTCATTTCATTACATGTTGTTGTCAACTTTTCCTTTGAAGATTTGCACTGGATCATGCGGATTTGTGGAATGTCCTGGTGAAGTATGATTCTAGTTTCCTTCTTTTCATTGCATGTATGGGAGCTTGTATGTGGATCAGTGATCTCAGTCAAGTAGTTTTGGGAATCTCATTCTTTAACCCTTTTCCTTTTTTTAATTTCATAAATTCATCACCATAACTGTAAGTCATGATAAATAACAAGCAGAACAGAGAAATATGCTGACATCCCGTAGGAAACTGAAAATCATTAGCATATTTGAGTTAAATGCATGTAGTATTGAAAATATCATGCAAAGAATCATAAATAGTGGTAGAAATCATGCAAATATCAGCCTGTAGGCACATTATTTGACTAAATTCACAGTGCAGAGGTAGAATTATTGGAGATTTATGCAGAGCAGACATATAGAGTAGGATATTTGGAAGAATAATGATGAACTTTGCAGAAATACGTAAGGCCCCTGAATGGAAAACAACAACACACATCAACCACTGAGTAACGTCAGTAGATTAAGACCTAATCAATGGAGACTTGGGATCATGAATTCTCTGAATTCATCGTATCTTTCAAGATGAGTAAAGGTTGTTGTGTAACTTTTATTCTATGTTTGTGAATGACTAACAATCATCATCAACATAAATTGGCGCTAGAAGGAGGGCTGGACAGAGAATTTCTAGATTTCAACATAGAAGGAGGGCATGTGAGCTGTTTCTCAGCAAATAAATTCTTTTCAGTTGAAGTGATATCCCCTGCCTTAGTATAGCCGCTTGCCCTAAATCTTGCAAACATAGCTACAGGCCCCTCGCTTCTAACGCAACATAAATTGGCGCTAGAAGGAGGGCGAACTGGAAAAGACACTACTGCTTCAGTCATCATTCATTTTATGCAGGCCCCTCGCTTCTAACACAACATAAATTGGCACTAGAAGGAGGGCAGATGAGCTGTTTCGCAGCAAATAAATCCTGTTCAGTTGAAGTGATATCCCCTGCCTCTGTATAGCAGCCCGCTTTAAATCTTGCTAACATATCTGCAGGCCCCTCGCTTCTAACGCAACATAAATTGGCGCTAGAAGGAGGGCCTGAGCTGTGAATTTCTGGATTTCTACAAATATTGCATAAATATTTCAGCATTTCAATTAAATGTCTGCAAATATCTCTTATCTGAGATGTTTTGGTTGCACCTTTGCAAAGATCTAGCTCGAAACATCAAAGATTAGTTTGATTTTCTAAACTTTCAAGTTTTATTCTGAGATATGATAGATCTCATTAAAATTTCAAAATACTAAAAAATTGAAAAATAGAGTCTCATTTTGATGGATGTATATGAAGGCACTTGTCAAATTAACATTCCTTTATTTCAGGAAACTTTGAATAGGCAGCTTTACCCTCACAGTTTGTCTAACTTTGGTTTATCTACCTGTTGCAGGATACACCAGACTGCGGAACACAGTGAAATAAATTGTTTAACTTTCCTTACAAGGTTGGATTTATATTTGAAAGGACTAATATTCTTCCCGGATGTGTTCAGGGCCGAAATTTGCCAGGAAAATGAAGAAGTCTGGCAGGAAAATAAAGAAATTCTGGAGCAACAAGCAGATGTAGCACCAGAAGTTATTAGTTGTCCAGACACTGAAGTGGATCGTTTTGAAGATTTTGAATTATACTTGTCTAGAAATATACAGTGTAGTCAAATATTAGGTTTACCCATTGATGATGTCTTGATTGAAAGCTGGTGCAGATTACATGATGAAGAGCATTCAGAGAGAGATTGCTACCCTTGCTTGGCCATGTTGAAAAAGACTCTAGAAAATATAATAGCTGAATCAGTTCCAGAAGGTAATGAAGAGGAAACATCTTTCCTTGATTCATTTTATGGTGAGACTGATAGGAGTTCTCTACTTCCTAATACAAGTAAGGATCAGTCAGTATGCAGGTATGAATCTTGTGAAAATTTTAGAGAAGAAACCACTCATCAGGATAATATTTTTGATTCTGATCCTAATACTTTTGATAAAGAAAATGAAACATCTTTCCTGGAGTCATTCTATGGTAAAAAGAAGTGTAAACAAATAGTAGAGCAATTTAAATGCACTCCTGATGATGAAGTTCCTATGATAGTAACTCAGGGAGTCATAGAAAAGAAAATAAATACTGATTTACTACCTGACTTCTTTGAATTAAATGATCAAATGCAAGAATGTTGCAGGTTAATGGAACCGGATCCTCTAATAGATAGAAGATGTGAATTATTTAATAAACAATTCCTAAAAGATGAAGATGTAGAAGACTTTGGAGTTGTTGTGAATGATCAGACGTTACTCCAGAAATATTTTGAAAATGAAACAGGGGAGTGTCCCTATCAAGTGAAAGTTGTTTCTCTTTTACAGTCAAATGATTTAGAAATGATAAATTTCTGTATATCAGGTTGTGATAATAAAGATACTTATTTAGATGCTGATGTGCAGGAAATTGAAGAAAATATTGAGAAGTTTCCTGAACTGGAAGATAAACTGAACATCCAGAATGAAGGGATAAGGCTGGATAAAGATGGAGAATTAATACATCAAGAGTCATACATCCTTCAATTTGAAGCAAGACCAGGCACTGAGCCAAGCAGTGAAAATATAATGACAAATGGAAGACCAACTGCCAATGAAGAAGCATGTCCAACAAAATCAGAAATACACCAGGTTGTATTTCTCCTTTCCACAGTGAATGATGTTGAATACTATTTTGATTATGGAAATTCAGGAGATAAGACATGCATATGGATTAATCATGAACATGATGAGCTTCCTCAGTTGCTGATCATCAAGAGTTGTTCTGTTGAATACAATGAATTCAGAATATCAGAATATTTTTCAGAATATAAAGATAAATTTGCTAGGTTGAGAACCATAACTGATACCCTAATGCTCCTGTACAATCAAAAGAAGTATGCAAATACAGGTGTATTTGGGTCGTTTGCTGGTTTTTGTTTGCCTAGTAGTGGTTTGTATATAATTTTGTAGGTTAGTTGTTTGTACAGTTTGCTTGTTTTTCTTTCTTGTTCTGTTTCTGTTGTTTCCTTTTGTAGGTTAGCCATTTGTACAGGTTGCTTTTTGCTTTGCGTTGTTGAGTCTTTGTTTTGGTTGGGCAAAACTGGTGCACCTTGTTACTTAAGAACACTACATAAATTGTTAGAATTCAAAAGTTGAATATAAGTTTTTACATAGGTTGTAACTCATATCAGTGTAGGTATTCTTGATCAGGTCTGTGGTATCATATTCATCAGTACTACTTTTCTTGAGTCAAGGTGATCCTCACAATGACACACCTAACAGCCTTGGGTTTGTTGAACATATCAGTGTAGGGGTTAAGTGAAAAATCTAAAGGTTGCCCTTGCTACCATTGCAATTCTCAACTTAATTTTAACAAGTGACCATTCCTTGTATCATGAGGCTACAACTGTTATATCTTAAGAATTAAATTCAAAATATAAAATAAATAAAATAATAAAATGGATTTTCTGAAATCTAGATTAAGTCATCTAAGTAACTCTACCAGGGCTATAGACGCTTGCTGGCAGTGGGGCTCTACTTAGGGGAATTGCAACGATAACCTTGCCGGGGCTATGGACGCCTGCTGGCAGCAAGGCTCTATCCGGTTGGCTATGAGGGATGAACCAAACTACGTAGCTTTACACCAGTCACTGACTTATTCAACTCACTTTCAAGATGAGTATATGAATCACATGCACACAATTGATCCCTTATCAATTCATTGTTACATTGATGAACATGATACCAGTTAGAAAGGATTAGGATGCTCATGCTTAATAGGAGTTGGAAATTTATGTTTTAATTTATCCTCACCTTTTGAATTATTTGAATTTTGTTGTTTTCTTTGGTGGCAAGTTGTTGTGTGGTTACACAACACGCCCCATTTTGCATTATCAAAACAGGGACCCAACTTTTTGGCTTGGCTTGTGTTGTCTGTTTTCTGGCGGTTTGGTAAAAATGAGTCAGGTGCATCATCATCATGATATTCGATGAGGTTGGTCATCATCATGAGGTCAGTTTGTCAAAGTTCATACTTTGTTTCTATGACCTCATATTTAGAAAGAGCTTGAAATTCCATGCAGGTTTGCCTTTTACATCACCTGAAAATTCGTCCATATGAGGAAGTTATGAGCAGTCAAAGTTTTGGTCAAACCTGATAATCGCAAGAGGATCATCATATTTTTATCCTCAGTCATGTTGTCAAGGTCATCCTGATCTTGATCTATCACCTGATAAAAATCATGCAGTCGAAATATCCGGACGTCAATCTTAGGTGATAGTGCCCTTTACCCATCAAATGACCTTATGCGCATCGTGAGCATCATGATTTTAGGAGGGTCATATTTCATAACAACGAGCATCATGATATTTTTACATCACCTGATATTATAATATCATGCTAATATTATAATATCACCCTGCTTAGAAAATCCACCATCTGCATAATTTGCATGCGCATGTCAAAATCCTGATGATCATCATCATCCTGATCTTTCAAGAGAGGGTCATATTTGCTGATATTCGCTAATATAATGATGACGTCATCATATCCTCCTGATTTCCTTTTGCATGATCATGATGATCACCCTATCTTTTAAGGGAGGGTGATATTCCATTCCTCAGCATGATCATATTTTGAATATCACCCTAGCGCTAACCTGATGATGACCTCAACTCATCCTCATGCTCTGAAGGTAGAATATGACGGTGACGTCATCATGATATTCGATGAGGAGGATCATCTTCCTAATGTAACCCGATATTTCGTAATGTCCTCCTACCGAGAAATATGACCTTTTTGCTAATATCTTGATGACGTCATCCCGATCTGATAAACGAAGAAGCAAATATCAGGATGACATCATCATCATATTTCTCCTTCGGCAGGATATTTTCCAAAGCATGATCCAGTTTGTGAATATGATGATGACGTCATGTTCTAAGTTTAACAAAAGCCCCAGATATCCTGATGATCATCATCATCCTGATCTTGTGAGAGGGTTACCTTGGCCGCAAAGGGGTCATATTACATTCACCACCTGATCATCTTCCTTAGGTGACCCGATATTACATTTATCCCCTGATCTTAACTAAACATGACGATGACGTCATCTTTTGCATTTTAATGAAGCCCGGATATGACGATGACATGACCATCATATTCCTTTCCTCAGCAGCAGGATCATATTTCATATCCTCCTATTTTCCTTCGACATGATGATGATGATGATGTCATTCTTTCCCCAATATACAGAAGCGAAACATGACGGTGACGTCATCAGGACATTCGAGAAAGGGGAGCATCATATTTCCAAAATATCATGCAGACGAAAGTTTTAAGTCTTGCTGTCGGCCTTATCTTGAGTTATCATGCCGATAGTTGTTGTCTTCCCGATGGGTGGACATCATCATGATTTCTGGTGTCGGTATAAGTTTAGCCGTCGACCAAGTGTAAAATTGTCATTCCGACAGTGTGTAGTCACGCCGATACATACATGCATAATATACAAGCGCCGGATGTCAAGTAAAAGTTAAATACAGGAAATTGCATGTATATGTTTGTCTTTCATGCTTGTATATGCAGATTTAGAACCCGATATACATGAAAATGGGCGGGAAAATGAAGCAATGGAAATTTGAAGACCCGATTGCATTTTCTAGTCAACGATGGTTGACCCGATGGTGTTTTATGCTGTTTATGCATTTAGTGCATAATTTTCACTGATTTGAAGCTCGACTTGCCTGTAGCTGTACATTTTGAGGCATGTTTAATAAAACGTTTAAATTCATGTTGTTTATCCACATGATGATGAACTTAATGTTTGTCTGTTTATTGCAGGAAGTCATGATGCTGTTAGAGCTGAAGCTGATAATTACAAAGGTGCACATAGAGGCAACATGAACCAAAAATGAGGAGGATATTGTCAAATATGCTGTTTGCCAGCTGGAGACCGAATCAAATCAAAGATGCTGGAATATTCTGTGCCAGCTGTACATTTGCCAACTGGCGAAGCATGTGCTTTTCATCTGGACCGTTGATTATTATGGGAGGATCCTGATCCTTGGATCATTGTAACTGTTTTCTGGCATTTGTTCTATATAAAGGCCAGAACCTGAGGCATAAGATACATGAAGACATAGGAATATCTGGCATTAAGGCCAATTACTATAGAATCAATTAGGAGATCGGATTACTGAGACTAATGAGGATAGAATTGTTGAAATGTCAAGGTTCTTTCTTCAGATCACTGTAAATGTACCTGTTCTTGAGCATACTGAATGGATATGAAGTTTCAGATTACATCCTGATTGTAAATTTTACGTAATCTTCATGTTGATTTCTGGATATGTACTGGTGAATGCTGTGTTCAACTGGAAGCGCTTTCATTTCATTACATGTTGTCAACTTTTCCTTTGAAGATTTGCACTGGATCATGCGGATTTGTGGAATGTCCTGGTGAAGTATGATTCTAGTTTCCTTCTTTTCATTGCATGTATGGGAGCTTGTATGTGGATCAGTGATTTCAGTCAAGTAGTTTTGGGAATCTCATTCTTTAACCCTTTTCCTTTTTTTAATTTCATAAATTCATCACCATAACTGCAAGTCATGATAAATAACAAGCAGAACAGAGAAATATGCTGACATCCCGTAGGAAACTGAAAATCATTAGCATATTTGAGTTAAATGCATGTAGTATTGAAAATATCATGCAAAGAATCATAAATAGTGGTAGAAATCATGCAAATATCAGCCTGTAGGCACATTATTTGACTAAATTCACAGTGCAGAGGTAGAATTATTGGAGATTTATACAGAGTAGACATATAGAGTAGGATATTTGGAAGAATAATGATGAACTTTGCAGAAATACGTAAGGCCCCTGAATGGAAAACAGCAACACACATCAACCACTGAGTAACGTCAGTAGATTAAGACCTAATCAACGGAGACTTGGGATCATGAATTCTCTGAATTCATCGTATCTTTCAAGATGAGTAAAGGTTGTTGTGTAACTTTTATTCTATGTTTGTGAATGACTAACAATCATCATCAACAGAACTCACTCACGTCAATCTTCCAATATTTGAATTTTGGTAAGGACGAGTGGTGTTTACAAACACCTTTGAGGAATCCATTGAATTGCAAGGGTCATGTTTTCATTAGTCATATCTCTAGTGGACCAACTTTACAACTTTGAGTGAAAGATCAAAGACATCAAGCAAGCATGTGATAGTGCCTAAGATGATGCCACAAGTATACAATGTAGAATAGATTCCCTTTTAATCTCTTTGACCTATATGTTCATTTTACATTCTGCCATTTCTTGACCTCTCCTAGATGATTTCAAAATGAATGAATGAACATCTATAACCACAATGACATAACACACAAATCAACATAAATGTGTACTAGGCTAGCTCACAATGGCTAGTGAAAAAGGTTAGGAAGGTGTAAATTTAAATTTTGAATTGTAAAAGTTCAAGCTTTGGCTCTATGACTACAAAATGAATTGGGTCAAATCAACACCTACATATTTGATTGATGATGATGAAAGGTGGATCTAAGGATCAAAATTAATCTCTCAGAATGGGTGATAATAAGATTAAGATGTGGTGATAACATATATCAAATTCATGCAAAAATATACCATTTATAAATAAACTAACCCAAACAATTACAAAAAATAACATAAATATACAATTTTCACTATTACAATAATTTATGATATATCTATCCCATCTTTTTCTATTTAGTAGGACTGTGATTGCTCACCGTTTGCTCTTTAGTGGTATTATGATTCCTTCCCCTTGTGTTATTGAAACATAGTGATTCGAATTCCGTAGGCAAATAGGACATTGCTTGCTAAATACGCACAGGGAAGCTATCGTATGATTTGAAGGTCTTTCGAATTGCTAGTTATCAATATTAAGAGAGGAAATTACAGTGCCGTGCTCTCTATGCACGACTGTCCTCATGAGGAACAATACTAGCTTTTCTTACATGTGCTCTTAATGGGAACACCTCCCTTACGTACGACCTTTTCCTTTTCAACGTCTTTTTCTAATTACATAAAATGGAATCCACATAATAAGAGAGGGCTTCTTGGTCTAATTTTGAGTATTATGACAATCATGTTTTTTAAAGAATTTATATAAATTTGTTTAGTCCATAGGTTATTATTATATAATTTTTTTGATAGGTTATTATTATGTGAACTTTTTGGGTAACTTTAAAATTTTGGTTTGATCGTCCAAGATTTTCTATTTTTATATCAAATAAAAAAAATATGTAACATCCCTAAACATTTTATAATTCAATTTTTTGATAATACAAAAATAGTATTTATGAGTATATCACTACCATCAAACACAAGCTACCTATATTTATTCTTATAATCTTAACTTTCTTTGTAACTTCTAATCTTCATTGATCTTTGTAACTACTATGCATCACCTATACACCAAATTAAACCAAACCATCTAAGAAAAATGAAAAAAAAAACTCTTAGTCTTATATTAAATATTTGTTGAAATAAGACTTCCATTTGTTAAAAAACTTAAGTAGAGCTACCTAAATGAAGTTCTGTGGAATTCGTTAAAATAAATTGGAAGAAGATGATAAATTACAAGACACCAAGGAAAAGATGTGAAGGCATGTTAGATTTATCAATAAGAAAACACTCAATAAGTTGAACAACCAAAGTATAATGTTATCCTTTCTCCTATAAGTTATATTTCGCTTCCTTTAGTTCTACAACACACAATTTTTGGGTTGATATTTTTAATTACCTATCACATTTCAAGGCTCATTACCATCCCTTCAACTTAGAGCCAAGATTTGAGAGGTATCCAGTCCATCAATTTCACTTGGGGAATGATCTTGGTCACATATCTTAAGAGAATAGGGTCTTTGCACTCAATGAGACATTATTCTTGGTCAGCACTTTGTGATCCATTCAACTTCAACAATAAACTAGAGGGCACTTGACACACTATAACAATTTTATCAACATAGAATCTTGTTTTTATAGAGACATCAATCTTATCACTTATATATGAAATACATAATGTAAAGAAAATAATTAACTTTGACTTGTGAATAACTTAAAATAAACAAAGATGAAAGTAAAACAAACTTCACACTTTCTTGGAAACATTCTAATAGTTTAATCTTGTCCATTGTGACATCATAATTTTGAAACCCCAAAAACATGATGTTAAATTTATCAACAAATAAAATACTTATAGTAATGTCAACCTATAGAGATGTCATACAATATTACTTGTAAAACACCATATTAAAGAGTAAAATTACTATACCACATTTCTATAACACAAAAGACCCGCCTAGAGAGCTCTGCAAAATACTTTCGAAAAAACTAAGATAATGCATTCTCATTGTTGAGAAAAGGCTAATTCAAATTCTGGACTCATCATAGCATATTAAAAGAAAAGTTTTCTTTTAAAGTTTCATTTTTAGTTTCATGAGATATAGTTTTCACCTACAACTTTTGTAACCTTAACTTCAATTTGTCTAGACTAAGACAAAAGAAATTACAAAATTATCTAATTACTTTAGGCAACTCACGTGCAATTTGGTAGAGTATCTTAGATAATATAGCTTATCTAAGTAACTTATTGCTATAAATTTTAAAATTAATAAAAGCAATCACTTGGCTAATGTCGAAAGACCATGACTTTTCCTCATCCACCGCTTCTTGAAAAAATAGCTTTCATGATTTTAAAATTAAGAAGATGATAGATTTGGCATACACTCATGTCAATATAAGAGATGAAGAGATTAGCTTGCATGTTATTGTTATGACTTAAATATGAAATTTGAAAATAAAACCAGGAAAGGTTACACTTCCAATCTACAAGCATTGATTTTTCCTAGTGATAAGAAATTTGAGAGTTAGAATTTTTTGAAAATAAAGAATAATTTGAAAGATCTATTTTATTTTAAACCTTCTTGATAGTGATTTTTTTCCTCTAAGTTACAAAGATGTTAAATTACCAAAATAATCAATACATTTTTCAATTAATAGAAGTAATTGAAAGAACAATCCTTATTTCTAAGAAAAACCTATAAAAGAGTGTTATTACTATTACTTGAAGATATTTCTAGATAAGTTAGTGTTTGTGTGTGAATGTGTGAATCATAAAAGAAGTGCTCTCATTAGTTAAGTTTTTAAACAAATGGTGTATATTGCAATATGTATGAAATAAGGAATAACCATCTATATGGTTTGTAAATGACAATCCTTTTTATATTGCAAAATTATAGGATTATTTTTGTAATGTAGAAAAGAGTGATCTAGCCTTAGGAGTTAAACTAGGTCAAAACCTTCTTCTACAAACATTGAGACACAAACTGAGCTTGGCTTCTACCCTTGAGGGAGAGCCAAACTACAAGGGGTTTGCCTCTTTGTTGTATAGATGAGTGTCAAACCAAATTCAACCAACCTATCTAGGGCACAACTTCAAAACCCTAATTGAGAAATATTGAGCTACATATGACTATTGGAAGCAAGATCTAAGAAACTAATTGAACAATGGAGGTAAAGGGATAGTTCAGAACCTAGATCTGATGACAAAGATGCTTAGGACCAGGGCGCCTGGATGCCCTAGACCTCGTTTAGGGTTTACAGAAACTACCACTTTTGTCAGGTCTACACCTATAAGATCCTCTGTCTCCTAGACTAGTATCTCCCAAAACTTGTCCATATGATCTACACACAAGAAAGAAGGGAAAATGGTTTGTGTCTATATAGGAGCTTGCCTCAGTCAAGCCCCCAGATGTCATGTGTGCTCAGAAATCCTAAGTGTGAGCAATAACATGCAAGATCTAACCAAATAATGTTAAACCCTACTCCTATATGACTCAAGCAAATAGGAAAGGATGCTTCACTCAAGGAAGCTCATAACTTCACCTTAAGGATAAAGATTCATGGAACGTTTGTTGAATAAGAAGGTGATGCAACCATACCCTTGGAGGGTACTCAAGACAAACTCAAGTTGGTGGTTCCAACCCTTCTCCCGATCATCCAAAGTGTTTCAACCTAGGAGCCAATGAGATAGACTCAAGATTTCATCTCCTAGCCTTCATACAAATCTTTCCAAGAGCAAAGTAGAACTCCACTTGACCAAAAATCTGCAATAACACAATACCAAAGAGAGAAATAGCAATGGAGAGCTTCTTCACATCAAAATCAATCTTGTCATCTAGTTTTAAAATCAGGTAAGTCACTTACTTTTATACAAAACTATAGAAAAGAGTAATTTGAACTAAAATATCGACATAACACACCAAAATGAAAATTTGAATTTAGGGTTAGCCTAAACAACATCAAAGCCGACTTGCAACCTTAAATTGCCTCCATAAACATGGGAGGGATCAAGGTACTTGGGCACCCTGAGCCCAGGAGAAATTTGAGGCCTAAGTCTGCTATTAATGCAGGGCTAACTCCAAGTATTAATTTATTTCTTGAGGTCATGACAAAACTTTAATTAGAATCACAATATTTTCTATAAACGAGGCCAAAAAAAGGTTTTAAGGTAGACTTGAAAATGGACTAGGTTTGGGATGGGTGATCCCACAAAAGTGGGTTACACTTTTGTGGACGAAGAAAAATTGAAGGTGCCAAAAAATCTTTAGCAGACACCTTCATTCGAAGGTCCACTCTACGAACGAAGGCATTGTCGGACAATTCAAAAAGCATATAGTCAGAACCTTCATTCGAAGGGGGTCTACGAATGAAAGTGATTGAGTGCCAAATTAAAAACAATAAAATAATGCCTTCATTTGAAGGGGGTCTTCGAGCGAAGGCATTATTTTATTGTTTTTTTATAAAAAGGGTTAAGACTCTCAAATGACAAATTTTTTGTCATTTGAGAGCTCGCAACAGAATGAAGGCGATAGGGAATGACGTCTAAAGGTGACAGAGAACGACATCCATGAAGGCAATAGGGGACAACATTCACGAAGGTGAAGACCCCACATGATAGCATCTCCATACATGTCGAGCACCAATCACAGTTGAATACGGCCCAAATCACCATCCACGTCGAGCAAACTCCCATATTTAGGTGCATAAATTTGTTGTGCCCTTTACAATACTGTATATATGCAATGCTTGCATGTTCACTCAAGAATACACCAGTTTCTTGCTGACAAGGGCTTCCATTGTACAGTTAATTAAATAAAGAAAATTTCCTGCTATGAAACCCTAGTTTGGCAATACGATTTGTGATTATAGTTAATGAAATATAGAAAAATTCAACTAAACGCAGGAATTTGATGAATTCAGTTAAAGAACTAGAATAATTTGGAAAACCCTAGTTTGCCAAACTAGGGTTTGTCATTACAATCAATAAAATTGAGAAAAAATTCATAAAAAAATAGAAATTTATCTTGATACAATGAAAGAAGTACCAAACCCTAGTTTGGTAAACTAGGGTTTGTCATTACAATCAATATAATTGAAAAAAAAACCATAAAAAATAAAAATTTATCTTGATACAATGAAAGAAGTATCAAATGCTAGTTTGCCAAACTAGGGTTTGTCATTACAATCAATAAAATTGAGAAAAAATTCATAAAAAATAGAAATTTATCTTGATACAATGAAAGAAGTATCAAACCCTAGAGTTTCAAAAGAAATTAGGGTTTGTCAAATTAGGGTGAAAAGATGAATTTAGTTTCACCCTAATTTGACAAACCCTAAACTAGGGTTTGTCATTACAATTAATAATTTATAGGGAAAAAATTCATAAAAAATAGAAAATTTTCTTAAGACAATGAAAGAACTATCAAACCCTAGAGTTTCAAAAGAAATTAGGGTTTGTCAAATTAGGGTGAAAAGATGAATTTGGTTTCACCCTAATTTGACAAACCCTAAACTAGGGTTTGTCAAACCCTAGTTTGGCAAACTAGGACCATTTATCTTTTGATCCTACTTCCCATTTGGCTTATACATATACTAAACCTACTAAATTCATCACACACATGTGGATATTCTAAGCATAGAGGCATAAAGGCATTGCATCGATACATAAAAATTCAAGAAATTATAGACAAATGGAAGATAAACATTACACATTCTCATGAGATGAAAATCTCTCACTTGATAAGATGAATCATGGAAAAGTTTAAGTCACATGAATGCCAAGATCCTGGTCTTGTTCACCATATGTAGACCTCAAGAAGCTCATTATTTGGATAGTGACACAAATTTTGTAGTTTACATGTGTAAATTTATGTATATAAATTTATGTATTTTTGTGATGTTTCTTGTATTGGATATGCTATAAATCATATTGAGTTACCATGGAAATATATGAATGTATAATTTCATAATTTTTCTATTGTAAACATAAGTATGACAAAAATAGACAACTAAATAAACAAAAAAAAAGGTCTAGGAAGGAGGGTTATGGCAATATATGTCTTTACAAATGATGTAGATAAGATACAAAAACTTCAAGTTAAACATTCATTAGAACTCCTTTTATAACCATGATCAAACAATAAATTTGATCTAAGAATAGTTACTAAACTTGAACTTCTAGATTGTTAATCCTTCTTTTGAGAAGATAACAATGAAACATAATAACAAGCTACTTTAATTAAGATTATTCAATGCTAAGTCTTTTAATATTGTTAATATTTTCCTATTAAGCTATCTAATTTTCATGGTGAATGAAGACATTAAAGCTACCTTAGAACATTCCCTAAACTCAATGCTATTTTCTAAGGTCAATTTGCATTTGTTATTAACCAGTAATTATGAAGTGAAAAAGTGTTGTTTCATTCTAAAATTTACCAATTCAAAACTAGTGTGCTAGAAGGTTAGGTGGGTAAGTAGTATATTTTTATCCAAAAATTAGGATAAAGGTCTAGTTTTTGTGCAAGGAGATCTAGTTTTTGCGAGATCTTAGTTGTCGCATAACAAGATCTTAGTTCTCAGATAGTGAGATTTTATGCTTGTTTATATATTTTATTATATTTTTAAGTGTTTAAATATCTACCATGTTTGCTCACACATGTGTCTTTGAGAATTGAAAACCATTGTAAATGGTGGAATATTTGATTAAGAGTGATAATTAGGTCTTAGCATAGTTAGATCCATTATTGGTAAAATTGTGTGAGGTCCTCCTAGTTTATAGACTAATTTTGATGTAACATTAGAGGAATCCTCCATAGGTGAGACCCCTAGTAATTAGGGCATTGAAGCCAACACCACAAGTAGCAAGGAATTGCCTATTAGTTGTCAATGGGGAATGTTGGAATATTTAATACATAGTTGACATAAATATGAACATTCTCAATTTATTCTTTGACCACTTATATCAAGTTGGGTATGAGAGGAAGTACAAATAACAATACATGCTAAGGTGCTTGAGTTTGTGGGAGGACTAACTAGGAAAAGGACTTTTTTTCTATTCTTCTGTTTAGAGTTACATTTTCTAAGATTATATTAATTTGACAACACAAATCTGATGCAATGTGAGTGCATTCTATGATCCCATGTTTTGGTATTCTAGTAAAGAGAAAATGGGGAAATATGAACATTCTCAATTTATTCTTTGACCACTTATATCAAGTTGGGTATGAGAGGAAGTACAAATAACAATACATGCCAAGGTGCTTGAGTTTGTGGGAGGACTAACTAGGAAAAGGACTTTTTTCTATTCTTCTTTTTAGAGCTACATTTTCTAAGATTATATTAATTTGACAACACAAATTTGATGCAATGTGAGTGCATTCTATCACCTCATGCTTTGGTATTCTACTAAATATAAAATGAGGAAATACTGCACATGTGGTTCTTAACGAAGTTCAAAATCATAACTACAATTTTAAACTACAACGAGAAACAAAATATATTCAAAGGGTTAGGTTTGGACCACCAGAGAACAAGGACATGTATATTCAAATAAGGTATAAATTTGATGTCAATTCTCTACACAAAATATGCCATTTAGACATTAGTTATGACATGAAGAACAATAGGTCAAAATAAGTCCAAAATGATTGGGGAAAAGTATTAGGGATGGACTTTTCACCATTACAAGAGTTTAAAAAATCAAAAATAAAATATCTACACTAAAATCATTTGAGACTTATACTAAATTTCCTAAATGTTCTCATTAAATTGTTGGAATTTTATTACATCTTTAGTACATAGTTAATAAATAAATATATTACAATTAAAGTCACCTTAGTGACTTGTTCTAGTACTTAAATAATTGAATGTTAGTAAATATTATTGTTAGTTTTGGGAGTTACTTTCCCATAAGTAGTTTTGGTAGTTAGTAAGGGAAAGCAAAGGCTTTTAAGACAATTTATTATAATGTAAAAATTAACAAGTTGAGTACATGATAGTGGTGGCCATTACAGAGTGATTGGCATTGATAACATTTTGGTAACATAATAGCAGTAGCTTTGCTACATTTTTTTTTATTACTGATAAAGGGAGGGACAACCATTAAAAAGAATTGCACTGCAACTAGAAGAGGGCCACACCTACCTTATATAGGCCATGCTCCCTCACAAGAAGTTGAACCTCCTTAAGATCTATTGTTGCAAATGTCTGGAAGTAGCCATGTATGCAAAATTTGGAAGTATAATGTTGTGTAGAGGAGAGGCAAGGACAAAATGGTGAGCGATTCAAGGATCTATGCCAAGGTAGTTGTGATGGATGCACATCACCAGATGTTTGGATGCATCGAGCGTCTCCATTCTAGCCAAGAATCTCCTCAATGGCCAATGAGTGGTGGTTGTGCAATGTGAAGAGATCTATTTGTTAGGTGGACTTGTTCCCCAGAAAATGACTTGTACCTCCATTTTTTAAGAATGAGAATGAATACAAAGCCATCTCATGGCCCCATTCATTTTAGGGCACCTTCTAGAATTCTTTGGAGGACAATTAGAGTCCTAGAAGTTAAATTGAACTATGTGACTTGTTTGTTCCGCAACTGATTGAAAAAATTGAGAGGGGGTATACAACTATCCTCATCATTTTAGTTGCAAGACAATCAAAATATTTTTCTAAAATTGTGAGCGTGCATAGGAATGATAATTTTATTAGTTCATCATAAACACATTTATTTAAGTAAATTGCCTTAAATGATGAAATCATGTCCTACAAATGTATATATTGCAATAAAGTTGTGGACAAAGTAAATAGTTAATGATAATTTTACAATAAATTTGTGGACATGTTTGGATGCCTCAAGTCTCTCCATTCTAGCCAAGGAGCTCCTCAATGGCCAATGAGTGGTGGTTGTGCAATGTGAAGAGATTTGTTTGTTAGGTGGACTTGTTTGCCATTAAATGAAGTACCTCCATTTTTTAAGAACGAGAATGAATACGAAGCCATCTCATGGTCCCACTCATTTTAGGGCACATTCTAGAATTCTTTGGAGGACAATTAGAGTCCTAGACTTGCTAAATTGAACTATGTGACTTATTTTCTATTTTGGAATACTTAGAACTTTATATGCTATTTTCTACAAAACTGGAAGTGGTGGGGATGTGCCAACTAGATATAGTAGACCTAGGAGTCATGTTTTCTATACTTAAGACATGCTTTCTATAGATGTAGCAAGAAAATATAGAAAAATTCATAGCATCCTTAATCACTCAAGGTCAAGAAAAATACTTTAATAAAAACATGTCTAATTTAGTGAATGTATAATCAATTAAAGTAATGTAATAGTCATATATTTCCATGGTAACTAGATATGTATAGTCATTGGTTGTATCCATGTTCTTAGTGTGTAATGTTCATTATTTTATATCTTTAACTATTGAGTTACCTAGATGTGTAAGCTACATGGAGTAGGAATGACTTAAATGGTTTATTGCACACATGGTATTCAATTTTATGACACTAATACATGTTCAACATTACACATGTATGTGTAGATTTGGGAAAGTTAAAATCTTTCTCTCTCTCTCTCTCTCTCTCTCTCTCTCTACAAGTTGAAAAGGAAAAGAATCATCCATGCATTTTAAAAATGAAATCTTCCCTCTTGGTCAACTATTTATTTAATGTGTTGGAATTACATTAGGATCTAGTCATGTTTAACCAATTCTCTACAAGATGACTGATATGCCTCACCAACACCAGTAATAACTAGTGTCTAAGTTTGGAAGTTGTGGAACAATGTATCAAATGTACACACCTGTACATCAGAGAAGAAATGTATGTTGATATAGGTGAGTGCAACACAACATCCCTATCTACTCTGATGTAGGATGTGTATGTTGATATATTTGTTCCATGGGACCCAAAGTAGACACTATCATGTTATGTTGTTGGTGTGACATATCAGTCATACTTGTAGAGAATTGGTTCAACATGGTTGGATCCTAATGCACATGTATGTATGTATTGGAATAAGTAATTTATTTTTACATGCACAAAATTCAGGTTGATATATATATCATGGCACATGTGCCACCACCTCCTAGACCTTCTATATTTACACACACATATACTAAGATTCAAAAATTAATGTCTCTTCTTTTTGACCCCAACACAACAGGGGTTTATAGGGACACATGTCAATCAATTTTAACTAGCTTGTAGCACATTAGACAGAGTCTAGGAGATACCCGTGCTTATTTGGGTGATACTTTTGTTTCTATTCTTGCCCAGATGTGGCAAGAGGTTACTGGTGATGTTTCTCTTGCTTTTGTTCATCTTAGTGTCTCGAAAGAGACTATCAAATCCTAATGTTTCCAATCTTATGTTGGTAAGCCTAATGTGAGGGGCTACCAAATGACTAGATGTGTAGGCCCTCTTATGGCCCCATTGATATGTCCATGTTTTCTTTCTGCTCATGGTCGGTATCCCAATAACAACCAAATTCCTTTATATTTTGCACAACAGTTATATGCAGAGGTTCATATGGGCCTCAAGGTGAACTACTTGGATTTGCCAGAATATTTTGGCTAGGGGAGGGGTAGGGTTGCTGATAGAGATGCCTATCATCGACTAGATCAACAAGCTCTAGTTTATAGGGCCTTGGTTGGGGAGAGGATGCCTGCTATCTCCCTAGCCCTAGCCCCTATTTCTGATCAGGTTGTCATTGCTTCCCAAAGGGAAGTAATCAATAGTGTAGGCGATATTACAGCTGCCACATCTATTATATCTTCTGATCGTGTGGAAAGATATTTGTGTTGCAAGTATGGGCCTAACTAGTGTTGTCATTGATGTCAACATACTCCTGTTACATTAATGATAAGGATTGGATGAGCTGTGTGCTGAGGATATTGAGAAAATTAGTCTCAATTAGGAACAAAGAAGAACAGGGAAGATAGTAAGGTAAAAGTTCAAGATAGTGAGGATCAGAGGATGCGGATTAAAGGGTTGGTAGATTTGTGTCTTAAGATGATCCAATAGAGATTTCAGAGGTCTGCATGAAGATATGAAGAAGTTGTGGCCGATCAAGTTAAACCGGTTCTAACAGGTGTTTAGTGGTGACAGAGTGAGACAGATTGGTCCGGTGAGATCCAGAAATGCATTATCCTATTCTACATATTTGAGGGAGTGATGAGGACGTCTCTGTGATGTGTCAACTAGATTGGTTCGTGGTTTGAAGGTCTGCAAGCATCTATTCCTTTATGACAGTGATGACAGTCTATGTTCTTGACGTTCCGGATGAAGGAGAGAAGGATTTCAGTAAGTAAATGAGGTGTGGATGCTCGTGGAGATTCAGGCAAGCTTGTGGAAGTCTTTGGATCATGTCCAGTTCATGTTGATGGTCCACATTAGAGTTGGAGCCTGCAATTAAAGAGTAACTTCCAGATGTTGGTGTTCTTCCTGAGACTGGCTGACCGGATGAGTTATACATCTTGCGAATGTTCTTGTGGATGTTTACCGACTTAGATGATTGTTCCTAAGTTGATGTCTTGTATAAATAAAGTATTGCAAAGTCATTTCAAAGGTGTGCTTGTCAGGATGAGTGTGTGGTAGGAAGGAGGAGAGCGAAAGGTAGAGCAGAAGTATTGAGCTTAATGAAACTAATTTAAGCATGGTGAAGATGCTATTTTCCAGTTCAAGTAGGTGATACTTATTTCTTTGTAGACAGTGTGTCTCTTGTAGGCAGTGAGCCTCTTGTGAGCAGTGTGCTCGGGTAGTGAGCCCTAATTGGCATGTGCCATTTTGTTCTTTCTATTCTTCTAAGAGAGAATACATTCTTGGGTTAATCACCCCATGGTTTTTCCCTTAACCGGGTTTTCCACATCAAAATCTTGGTGTCTCATGTGTTGATATGTTACTGCTCTTGATTTGTTACATTATGTTTCCATGATTGATTTATTGTCAAGCTGCTGAATTGCAAAGTGGAATTAAGTGTTTAAATAGGAAGAAAGTTTTGCACAACTAATTCACCCCCCCTTTCAATTGTGTGCCCTAAAACTAATAATTGGTATTAGAGCCAAGTTCCTCTAAAAGGAGCTTAACCGCTTGAGGAGATCCAAGATGTCATCCTACAAGAAGGATAGTCCAAAGTTTGATGGAACCAATTTTAGTCTGTGGAAAGGTAGGATGAAATGTCACTTGCAATGTATGGGAAAGGTGTACTGGACCATGGCTACAACACAGTATACACCTCCACAGGGTGGTCTGAAAGGTCCAAATGAAATCACAGATGCTGAAAACAATCTGCGGACTATAGAAGCTCTTCTAAGCACATTATCTAATTCAGAGCTCTCAAATGTTATTGACCTACCAACTGCTTATGAGATTTGGAAAAAATTGGAACTTTTGCATGAAGGAGACCAGTATGTTAAATGTGCAAGGTTACAGAGTTTGAAAGGGAAATTTAAAAACTTAAAGATGAGAGATGATAAAAATATTACTACCTTTATGCCAAGAGTAAATGAGCTTGTTTGTGGAATTAGAAATGCTGGTGGAGTCTTGGATGAAAATGAGATTGTTGGCAAAATTCTCAGATCCCTTCCTGCTTCTTACAAAATCAAGGTTGTTACCATTGATGAATTCAAAGCCCATGCAACTGTTACAAGAGATCAATTGGCTGGCAAATTAGCTGCATTTGAAATGTTTGAATTTGGAGATGATCCCCCCAAGATTGAATCTGCATTCAAAGCCAATGCCTCTGTAAAAGGTAAACAAAGGTATGATTCAGGAGAGAACTCTTCAAGGAAACTGTCATGGTATGAAAAAGCAAGAAAAAACCTAGAAGAAGAAGTAGAAACTGCTCAACTTGAAGCCCTTATTGCAAAGAGACTTCCAAGAGGATTTGGTAAGTATGAAGGGAAATTACCTTTTAAGTGTTTTAACTGCAATAAGATTGGTCATTTTACCTCAAGATGTCCAGAAAGATTTTCAAGGCCAAATACTAACAGATCAAGGTTCCAAAAAAATTGTTACTATGTTCATGAAGAGGATGACAATGAAGGAGTAACAAATGATGAATCAGAGATAGGAAACAAATTTAGAAATGAATGGGTGTTTATTGCCATCAAGGAAGAAGAACCAATATCCTCTAAATCTGTAAATCATAAAGTTGTAGAAAGAGCTCTGGCTGCCCAAGTTGAAGAAAAGGATGATTGGGTCATTGACAGTGGATGCTCTCACCATATGACAGGTGACAAAAATAAGTTTGTAGATTTGGAAAGGTATGAAGGAGGAGTAGTAAAGTTTGGTGATAACTCTGTTGGTAGAATCAGAGGTAGAGGAACTATTTCTTTTGATGGAAGAAACAATACCGGTAATATACTGTATGTTGAAGGATTGAAGCACAATCTTCTTAGTGTTGGACAATTGGTGGACAAAGGCTATGATCTCCGGTTCAAAGATGGAAAATGCAAGATCTTTGAAAGCTCTAGAACAAAGATTGCATCTGGTACCCAAACTAAAGGTAATATCTTCCACTTGGTTGGTATTGGTAAAAGTTTCTTATTTGTTCAAGTTGATCAGAGCTAGTTATGGCATAGGAGAATGTGTCATGTGAATTTTGATAATATCATCAAGATAAGCAATAATCAGGCTGTAAGAGATCTTCCAAAATTGGTGAAACCTACTAATAGCTTGTGCAAAGAATGCCAGTTGGGTAAGCTGAGCAGAGTCACATTCAAGAGTAAAGAACTATCTTCTATCAGATTATTAGACTTAGTTCATACTGATCTTTATGGTTCGACAAGAATCAGGAGTATGCAAGGTGATAGATACTTCATGTTACTAATTGATGACTATTCTCGGATGATATGGGTAACTTTTCTAAAAGAGAAATCAGAAGTTTTTGAGAAATTCAAAATATTCAATGAAACCAGATTAAAATTGGAATGTCTGAGGTCTAATAGAGGTAGAGAATTCACATCCGGTGAATTCTTAGAGTTCTGTGAAAAACATGGAATAAAGAGATAGTTGTCTACTCCTAGGACTCCACAACAGAATGGAGTAGTGGAGAGAAAGAACCGGACCATCTAGGAATCTTCTAGGACCATGATGATGGAAGAAAATGTTCCTCACATCTATTGGAGAGAAGCTGTCAGCACTGCAGTCTATACTCTCAATCAAGTTCAAATCAAAAGCAATACAGGTAAGACTCCTTATGAACTTTGGTTTGGCATCACTCCTACTGTGAGGTATTTCAGAGTTTTTTGTAGCAAATCTTACATCAAAAGAGATGAAGATCTAGGAAAGTTTGATGCTAGAAGTGATGAAGGAATATTCTTGGGTTACTCTACTCAAAGCAAAGCATACCGGTGTTATAACAAAAGACTGAGAAAGATGATAGAAAGTACAAATGTGGAGGTTGATGAGGGAATTGAGAAAACCTCAAGGTTTTATGAATTTGATGAAGATGATCAGAATGGTGTTCTGACTCAAGGAGCCCAAGCCTCATCTGTTAGTCAGATTCAAACTAATCCGGTAAACTAGGAAGAAGAAATGAGTTTCAATGAGCCTGATCAAGAATTAGAAGTGCAAGAAATTCCCAAAGTTCCCAGGTATGTAAGACTGAACCACTCTAAAGATCAGATCATAGGTGATAAAAGCAAAGGAGTACAAATCAGAAGGAGAATTGTTCAAGATTCAGAAGAGTATTGTGTGATTTCAAAGATTGAACCTAAGACAGTGAATGAAGCTTGCAATGATGAAAACTAGACTAAAGCAATGGAGGAAGAGCTGGTGCAAATAGAGAAAAATCACACTTGGGATCTTGTTCCTAGACCTATAAACAAGAATGTGATTGGAACAAAATGGGTCTTCTGGAACAAACTGAATGAAGTTGGTGAAGTAATCAGAAATAAAGCCAGATTGGTCTGCAAGGGTTACTCTCAAATAGAAGGAATTGATTTTGAAGAAACCGTTGCTCCAGTGGCAAGAATTGAAGTAGTCAGACTATTTCTTGCATTTGCTGCCTTCAAAGATTTCAAAGTGTATCAGATGGATGTCAAGTTTGCCTTCCTGAATGGTGACTTGGAAGAAGTATACATTGAACAACCAGATGGATTTCAATTGTCAGATCATGGTGATATGGTCTACAAGTTGAAGAAGGCACTGTATGGACTGAAGCAAGCTCCAAGAGCTTGGTATGAAAGATTGGATAAACATCTTTTGAATATTGGTTTCAACAAAGGTACTGCTGACAATAATTTGTATTTCAAAATTGATCATGAAAACATCTTGATTGTTGAAGTGTTTGTTGATGATATGATTTTTGGAGGAAGAGATAATATGTGTAAAACCATTGCAAATCAAATGAAAAGTGAGTTTGAGATGTCCATGCTTGGTGAAATGAATTTTTTATTGGGTTTGCAAATCACTCAAACAAAGAAAGGAATCTTTATTTCTCAGACCAAATATGTGAAAGAGTTGTTGAAGAAGTTTGGGATGGAAGACTCAAAACCAATGAATACTCCCATGACAACCGGATGTAAATTGAGCAAAGATGATGATTCTCTTAAGGCTGATCAGACAAAGTATAGGTCAATGATTGGAGGACTATTGCATCTCACTCAAACTAGACCAGACATTATGTAGACTGTTGGTCTTGTTGCTAGATTCTAGGCTGATCCTAGAGAATCTCATGTCATGGCAATCAAAAAGATTTTTAGATATCTAAAAGGGATAGTTGAGTATGGTTTGTTGTATCCTAGAGATCATGATTTCTCTCTTCATGAATACATAGATGCGGATTGGGTAGGAGATGTGGATGAATGGAAGAGTACCAGTGGTGGAGCATTCTTTTGGGGAAGAGATTGGTTTCTTGGCTAAGCAAGAAATAAGAGGCAATATCTCTATCTACAACTGAAGCAGAATATATTGTAGCAGTAAGTAGTTGGACTCAAGTTTTGTGGATGAAGTAGATGCTAAGAGATATCAAAGTGGAGTATGAGGAACCTATCACAATTTTCTGTGATAATTCAAGTGCAATAAATATATCTAAGAATCCGGTGCTGCATTCAGAGACTAAGCATATATCCATCAAGTTTCACTTTTTGAGAGAGCAAGTGAACAAGAATGAAGTCAGATTGGAGTTTGTGCCTTCCAAGGATCAGATTGCAGACATCTTTACTAAACCTCTACCTAAGGACTCTTTTGAGTATCTCAGGGCGAAGTTAGGGGTTATTGCCTCTCTGGTGATGAACTAAGGTGCACTGTTGTGCATCTCTCTAGTGGATATCACAGTCATATCTTATGATCTAGATTGATGATGGGGAGCTGCTACTTAGGGGGAGTAGTAGGTATGATTCTGAAGTGGTAGATTTGTAAGTATGTGCCCTTTGCCATTGATTTCAAAGGGGGAGAGAAGACATGTGAAAAACAAGTGGTTTCTAATCAAAGGGGGGGTAGTAAAGGAAGAGAAGACATGTGAATGGTTGCTACTGTTAGGGGGAGTTGTGTCAGTAAGGAGAAGTTCTTGTCTTGATGGTCAAAACAGTTTTTCACATAAAATGTTGCCATCAATGACAAAGGGGGAGATTGTTGCAAGTATGGGCCTAACTGGTGTTATCATTGATGCCAACATACTCCTATTACATTAATGATAAGGATTGGATGAGCTGTGTACTGAGGATATTGAGAAAATTAGTCTCAATTAGGAATAGAGAAGAATAAGGAAGATAGTAAGGTAAAAGTTCAAGATAGGATGAGGATCAGAGGATACAGATTAAAGAGTTGGTAGATTTGTGTCTTAAGATGATCCAATAGAGATTTCAGAGGTTCACATGAAGATATGAAGAAGTTGTGGCTGATCAAGTTAAACCAGTTCCGGCAGGTGTTCAGTGGTGACAAAGTAAGACAGATTGGTCCGGTGAGATCCAGAAATGCATTATCCTATTCTACATATTTGAGGGAGTGATGAAGATGTCTCTGTGAAGTATTAACTAGATTGGTTCATGTTTTGAAGGTCCGCAAGCATCTATTCCTTTATGACAGTGATGACAGTCTGTGTTCTTGACATTCTGGATGAAGGAGAGAAGGATTTCAGTAAGCAAATGAGGTGTGGATGTTCGTGGTGATTCAGGCAAGCTTGTGGAAGTCTTTGGATCATGTCCAATTTGTGTTGATGGTTCGCATTAGAGTTGGAGCCCACAATTGAAGAGTAACTTCCAGATGTTGGTGTTCTTCCTAAGACTGGCTGATCGGATGAGTTATACATCGTGCGGTTGTTCTTGTGGATGTTTGCCGACTTAGATGATTATTCATAAGTTGATGTCTTGTATAAATAAAGGATTGTGAAGTCATTTCAAAGGTGTGCTTATTGGGATGAGTGTGTGGTAGCGAGGAGAGATAAAGGCAAAGTAGAAGTATTGAGCTTAATGGAACTGATTTAAGCATGGTGAAGATGCTATTTTCTAGTTCAAGTAGGTGATACTTATTTCTTTGTAGATAGTGTGTCTCTTGTAGGCAGTGAGCCTCTTGTGAATAGTGTGCTTGGGCAGTGAGCATCAATTGGCATGTGCCATTTTGTTCTTTCTATTCTTCTAACAGAGAATACATTCTTGGGTTAATCACCCCATGGTTTTTCCCTTAACTGGGTTTTCCACGTCAAAATCTTGGTGTCTCATGTGTTGATGTGTTACTGCTCTTGATTTGTTGCATTATGTTTCCATGATTGATTTATTATCAAGCTGCTGAATTGCAAAGTGGAATTAAGTGTTTAAATAGAAAGAAAGTTTTGCACAACTGATTCACCCCCCCTCTCAGTTGTGTACCCTAAAACTAACAATTTGATGAGTCATCCTGGATGATCTAGACCATTGGATCATGCTAATGATCCTTATGCTATCGCAGGTGTCCCGTCTCTTGTAGACATAGATGGTTTGATAGGAGAGCATATGCTTCAGAATGTAGCGAGTTATATTTCTGAGGACCTATCAGAGTCATATGCTTTTATTGCATCAGAGCTTGGTATCCCTTTACACAAGGTTAGAGGACATGTGGGTAGCGCTTTTCATTCACAGAGTGCGGCACGATCCTATCAGGCTACAAGACCTTCTCATCAGGTGCCTGTGATTACTCCACATCCTGATCAACCCTTAGATCATTCAGCTGCTGCAGAGGGAGATACACCTATCAGGCCTCATGTTGAGCATCAGACATCCCTACCCTCCCTAGATTCACTTAAGGTGCAGTTTCAGACAGGATCAGTGTTAGGTTTTGTGGATATGCTTCTTCATTTGGCCTCTTCATTGCCAAGTCACCTAGTTAGTCCACTTCAGACTTCATTACTTGATCTAGCCAAGGAGGCACTGGATACAATCATTGCAATGGATCATCCTACAACACCTAATACATAGGTAAGTACATGCGTACATGTACATGTGCATGCATGATTTAAAATTGAACTTAAATTAAAGTAAGTTAAATTACTTTTCTCTAGATAGAGTCTTAATGTTGTATATATATATATATATTGTAGGGGTTAGCTCATGTTACACCTACTCTGAGGATGGACCGTGTATGCAGGCGTGATTCAATTGATGGCAGTAATGTTATTGGACAAGTGAGTATTAAATTTTTAAATCATTATTGTACTTACATACATGTAAATGCATATAATTTGTACATTTTTATACATACATCACATGTACTATCTCTAGGGTTCAGCGCATCCATCAGATTAGGATGCTCAGTCAGACTTGGGTCACTCAACTCGTAGCTGACATGATGACCAGGATATTGGTAGCACTTCATAGACATGTGTTTCTCCAGATATTTCTCTAGATCTTATATTTGTTTGAGTAGACATTTCTATAGATGTACATGTTTATGTATGGACATTTCTATCTAGGTACATTTGCATGTATGTGTGTTTGTGGATATTTATGACCTAACATTTCTATCTACATGTGTGTTTGTGGACATTTATGACCTAACATTTCTATCTACATGTGTGTTTGTGGACATTTATGACTTGACATTTCTATCTACATGTGTGTTTGTGGGTCACATTTATGAGGACATTTCTATCTACATTTGTGTGTTTGTGGACATTTATGAGGACATTTCTATTTATGATTATTATGATTGTTTTTGTCATGAGAAGTTATTTAGGTATTTGTGTAATTTAGTAAGTGTAGAATATAGGTTTTAAAATGTAAATTTACAATTGCATTTGAATTATGATTCATTTATGGGTATAAATAAAAGTGAAAAACAAAAAAGTCTTTATATCATGAAACAAAACAATATTATGAATAGTTAAGACTTAGAAATGATTTATTTAGAAATGATTGCCTTGTATTAAGGACAAAACCATTCTCCCAAAATAGTTTATTAGAAAAAATCTACCATGACATAAACAAATCTAAACACAATTATGTGGTGCTAATACTTTGCTTAAAGCAAACTTGATGAACACTTATCATACAATGAAAACATCAAATACAATTCCAAACATGAAATTTATTATAGTTTTACTTGATTATAAATATAATGGTTCACATATCTTTTATTTGATGTGGGGATATGCAAGCCACAACAAAATAATGACAATTTCTCCTTCACATTCTACAAATTAGCAATCGAGTTATTTGAAAGGGTGTAATGGTTATGTTGACATGCACATTTGAACACAAAATAGTTAGGTGTTTATGTAATTCAATATAATATAGATTTTAAAATTTGTAAATTTACAAACTCAATTACAATTGCAAATTGTGATTCATTTATGGGTAAAGAAAAGTGAAAAACAAAAAATTCTTGATACATGTGAAACAAAAAAATATTATATAAATAAATGGACCTCCAAATAAAACAAAAGTTTACAAAAAAGTCTTGATATGTGAAACAAAACAATATTAAATCTACAAACACTATAGATTCTAAATCTACAATCTACATTTATTTGATGAATTTTGTTATTTATGACACATATTACCTAATTTTCTAAATGAATATGAGGAATAAAAAGAAGGGAATGTACTGAGCCTATGCTAAGAAACAAATGTGAAATTAAAGAAGAGGAGAAATAAGTGGCACTCTAAATTGAAGAACTTCCAAAATTTATTTTGAAATAAAATGGGAATCAATGTAATCTTGTATTCACATGTGCAATTAAAATTTGTTTGGAATTATTGAATTGTTAAATTATTTTTGGGCCTATGTGCAGTCAAATACTATTAGTGATGTTTTTCAATTACATGGCAATAAACAATGATTATTATACCATTAAATCTATTAATGATATCATCTAAAAATTTTAGTAGACATTATTGCCATTAGAAGATCCTTTGATATTTAGCATATCAAGCATGAACAATTATAACTAGCATACAATTGAGATAACCTTACATATAGTTGGCTAGTAGAAGACTAAACTTCTAAAGCTATGGTAGTTTGCACTTGAAACTAAAACAAGATTTTCAAGTACCTAA
This sequence comes from Cunninghamia lanceolata, assembly GCA_027924645.1. Taxonomy (NCBI): domain Eukaryota; kingdom Viridiplantae; phylum Streptophyta; class Pinopsida; order Cupressales; family Cupressaceae; genus Cunninghamia; species Cunninghamia lanceolata. The sequence continues at coordinate 1,956,013 of BSBN01001965.1, read as the reverse complement.
TTCTTGCTATTCTCTAACTATCCACTTCATCATGAGGCATGTTCCTTGTGTCTAGGGGTCTAAGATTCCAAGCCTACCACAATCTTTAGGTTAGAGATAATGTGCCCATGTAGAGCTTGACATCCCTCTTTTATTACCTCATTGGGCCATAGAAAGCATCTTATAATCTTTGTTAGCTATTTATATCATGATTTGGAGAGCAACTAACATGAAGAAATGCATACATGTGGTTGGCTATGAGTAATTAGTTATCTCGTCAACTAAATTTTGAAGGAAAAACATGCATTCATTAATGAAATAGGAATTCAAAGACACTACATCATTAAGCAATGAAATACCATATAAGATGTTGCAAATGGACATGATACAAGAGATAACCTAGGGAAGCTACTACATGAGAACATATATAAATGGAGCCTAAAATGTCCTCAAATTTTTATCATGACAATTTTAAACTTTCGAGTCTACCAATTCGAAGTCCATGAATCAACTCATCTTCTCAAAGGTTGTGCAAGTACATTTCGATTCGTTTGTAAAAGTTTGTTGTCATCTAGCTTTGATCAAGTCAAAAATATGTCAAATAGTCTCTATCATAGGTGATTCAAGAAAAGAACTTGGACATTTTAATTTATCAAAAATGTTCATGTCAAGATGTAAAGTCAATTGTCACTATGTGTCATATACTTGAATGGCACCCAGAAAAATCATGAAATTGATGTCAATCAAAGGTTGCTCAAGGTTGTGTGCCAAATATTTCATTTTTGTTGATATTGTGGGAATTTCAATTTTTGTATTGGTGGCCTAAAATGATTTGTCAACTTCAAAGTGGAATAATTAAGATCTCTCTTTTTACATTTGTCAAGTGAAATTTTATTGGTTGAATAGTTTATAGATGTAACATGGCTATATATATCTATAAACTTTATAGATGACATCTCTAGTGCATATACATGTACATGTAAATTGTAGCATAGTTCAAACATCATTTATAGCATTAAATAAAAGCATTCAAAAATTATCATATCAATGCATGCTTGAATAAGAAGATCTAGGGCATTCTCTACATGACTTCTAATAGAGAGATCATTTGTACATTAAGAACCGCCATAGTTGAAATTTAAAATTTGTTCAACAAAAGAACTATTAATTTAACTTGCATAGATTGTAAAATAATTAATACATGAACATACATCTAAATAGTGAATTTAGGTCTTCAAAACATAAAAAATTGTAAGTTCTTCATCCATATTTTTCATACCACATCAAGTGGTTCATCTTGCTCTTCAATCACATCTAATATTCTCTGATGATCTTCACTATGTAGTCTCCACTTACAACATCCACATGTGTTTGAAACTATATGAAGAGTTAGGCTGGTAGCAATTACTAGGTGGCTATACTGATATACCTTGTTATTAGATTGATAATCAATAAAGTGAATCCCATATTGAACAATCTTGACTTGTTTGAGATATGTCCCTTGCACTACAACTAAACCTGTGGGAAACAATATTCCACACCATAAGACAACATTTTCAAGGTAAATGTAACCTACATGTACATCTATGAACATGTATAGCATTATCATTGCTTGGTAAGACATAACATAAATTATAGTATAAAAATTGAACACATTTTAAATCACTCCAAGAGGTACTTGACATGTACATATGTACAACAAATTGAATTAAAATAAAGTTAAACCTATGGGAAACACCATTCCATCACTTGTTTATGGATTTATTAGCTTTTGCCTCTCTTCCGTGCAATGCAATAAAAATAACTAACTTGTTCTATATTTCTAGCCTCTACTATGACTGCAAAAATATCTCCAGCACCAAAAATTTACATATATTCCAAAATTTGTAACTTAAAAAATTTAGAGATACCTTATATATAATATATATATATATATATATATATATATATATATATATATACACACACACATACCTTTTTTAATCAATCCTGAAATATGGTTATAATCAGTTGAAATCAAAGGAATGTCTTCAAATCTTTCATCCTCATCTTCATTGTATGCATTGGTAACAACTAGTGGCACATTTTCCCATTCACTGACATATCCACGTCGCTGGTTATTACAATTCTCAAAATCTCCCAACATGCACTCATAACAAAAACAAGAGTAATCCCTAGTGCACAATGTCCATGTAGGGCTATCTGTACTCATGACACAATGCAAAGATCTTGTTTTCTCTACCCTCTTGCATCCATACATTGATCTTCTATCCACACCTACAAATTTATTATATATCAAGTACATTATGAATAAAATATATCTAAATAATTAAATTCAAACTAAAATAAACAAACTTGTGTGTACACATATATCATATACATGAATATATATATTTAAAGTACATCTATACATTAAATAAATTCAAGCAATACATACCTGATATCTCCCAAAACACTCTATGTGGAATGTATATGTTTGTTCTTGAAGATGTGCCAGCCTCATTTGGTGCAAAGTGTAACTTACACCATTCAACAACATTATGTGCATCATTTATATGGTCTCCATCATAATTCATTTGATGTTTCCTTAGAGCATGTTTAATGCAAGCTCGTAGGCCATCATGTTCACCCTTTCCATGCCCACTCTCAAAGAAACTCCAAACATGTGGTATATTTTCATTTCGATGATATCTACATAGTGCATAAAATGGCCTTGCTGATTTGAATTGTGACGCACATCCATCTGACCATACAAAATGCCTTTCAAAATTTACACCCCTGCTTGCCAAATATCCAAAAAACTTCTTAAAGCAATGTTGTACAAAAAGTGTGTCATGCTCTTTATCATCACTAATATAAAAGTGATATTCTTTCTTGATGACTTGTGCTTGAAATGTACTATCAACACCATCCAAATCCAATTGTGCATGCCAATAACACACATGCACCATAATAGTGATGTACTATGAAAAGTAATATTTTGATCGAATCTCTTTTTGATGTACAAAAGAGTAATTTTCTACAAAGTCAACCACTAATAAAATTGTTTCAGGTGGGAAAGTATCTCTTAATGTTTGAAACTGTTGTGCTTGCCACTTAGCAAAAAAAGCATGATGTATCTATGGTTGAATCAATTTATGGAAATTTTCCATAAATGTTCCAATAGGTATCTCCTCTTCTACATAATCTAACCTTGTGGATTCTTTCCCATGTTTTGTTTGAAACTTTACATACTTGTACCTCTTGCAATTTACCAACTTCATTGGGTCGATATCTTCATTTCTCAAAGGCATTTTAGCCAAATTTCCATATGTTTCACAAAGACCTTTTATGTAATTTATTTGACCATTTCTATTATCATCATTTGATTTATCACATAAGATGGATGTTATGAACTGACTTGCCCATTTATGAGGTGCATTTACAAGACCATCACTATCTTTACAAATCTTTCGAAACACCTGATAATAGAGATCAAATTCAATATGATAACGAAAACAACAAGTTTCAAAAACCTTGTTTGTCTTCACATAATATGGCCTTAACCTTTCAAAGATTGTTTGCCCAATCTTTATAGTTGGATTTAAATTACAAAAGTTCACATACATCTCATGTTGTGTTATATCTAGCCAATGTTTTGTATGTAGTTCATAACTATTGGGCCCAATTCCGTGTTTGATTACATCTCTACTATTTGATGAAGCATGAGTATTATCATTCCAAAAGGTTGAGATCAAGTTTCTAACAACATCTTTAATCCTGTCAGATTGAGAAGCTCTACACATAATTGCCCAATTGCCTTCTGAGGTACTATCATCCAATAATTTTCTCCTTTTCACATATTTTGTTACTGTCTTTCTACTGAAACCAAGTTGAGATGAAATTGAAGACAATTGTCTTTTTTTGGAGTTTCTTTCACTTACAATACCTGTGAACATCGTTCTTCTTGTAATGGACTTATCCGCAGATCAAGATTTTTTCCCGATGGAAGCCAAACCTTCTTTAAAATTTTCAACAATATCTTTTTTCTAGCTGTGAACCTTTCCCCTTTTTCAATGACAAATTGACACCCAACAATTGTAATGGCTCATGTAGCTCCTTACTAAGAAGTATAATTGATAACAATTGGGTTCGGCCAGGTGTATCAAGATTATTGAAATGAGCAATTATTTCCTTTGCAGTTTTATTCATTGACCTATCATCATGTCTAGGTTGTCTACCATAATATTTCAATTTCTCAATATCCATTTTAAGTAAATGATCTAAATTTCTATAAGAATTTTTTCTTTTCACTTCTTCAGCTAGATTAATATGCTCATCCATACTAGTCAAAGGAAGCGATCCTGACCCCTCTCCAACATCCATTGCTTGCACTTGGGCCTCCTCTTGGTTAACATCAACTATGTGTTCTTCAACAACATTTGCTCCACTTTCTGTATCACAAATGAAAGAAATACATATTAAAATAAAAATAAAATTATTTATTTTATAAAATAAAACTTTCTAAATAATAAACATTTATTTTATTTTATTGATTTATACTCTTAAGTTCTACAATGTAGAAATTATTATGTTTTCTAAAAAATAATGTCATTCTTTAAGAAAAAGAAAATCTAAAAAGCATTCTAAAAATATTTAACAAATCTTTTCTTAAAATTTTTCTTTTATTCCTTAATTTAGCATTAAAAATCATAAAAACACAAATAAAAAAGAAAAAAAAACATTCATGATAAAAATTTATTGGATAAAAAAGCTAACAATTATTATAAAATATATTTTAGAGAAAGAAAACAAAAAAACAGTGATAAGAGTTTGTTTTAAAATTAGGAAGTGTGGCTTTTTAAATATAAATTTTTTAGATTTAAAAGAATTTTTAAATAAAAATAAATAATCAAGAAAAGAAATAATCTAAAATGAAGAGTGAACTTGATTTTTTTAATAAATTATAATAGAAATATATGTTACCACTTTAGAAAAAACAATGAAGTTGAGTTGGAGATAGGGAGAGGTATATGGAGAGTTAGAGAGGGACAAAGATAGCTACGAAGGCCACAGTGAGGGAGAGGTAGAGGTAAAGAGAGTGGGCAACAAGAGAGAGAGAGAGAGAGAGAGAGAGAGAGAGAGAGAGAGAGAGAGAGAGAGAGAGAGGTGTATGTATTTATCTCTAGGTAGAGAGGTAGAGATTATAGTCAAGAATGAGGAATGACTTAAACTAAATGACATCGCTACATGATTCATCAATACATGTATATATTTAAACATGAATAAAATGACCTAGATTAAAAATAGAAAAGAAAATATATGCATACCTTGTTTTTGTTTATGAAATTTTTCCAATCTTTCTTCATTCAATTTTGCTATAGTTTCTATGGAATACTTTTGTGTAGTCTTATTTTGTCTTGTCCTTTTCTTTCCCATCTCCTTCTTTGTAAAATATGACTTCAAAATTCTTCTCTCAAAGATTTCTTGGACTCCCTTGCACAAGAAAAATGTGAATTTATCTTGTTTGTAATTGATTTATAATGAAAAAAACAATCCTATTTATATGCTATACGAATAATTAAAACATTAAAAACAAAGCATGTCGGCATGCCTTTGATCGAAGGCCAACAATTAAAGGAAACAATATATTATTAAATACAAGGTGCCTTCAAATGAAGGTGGTTGTTATGGGCTACAAGGCTTCATGTGAATGCCTTCATTCGAAGGAGGTATTTCTTCGAATGAACGATGTCACTTTCCTTCGTTCGCAGGAGTCTTCGAGCGAAGACCCTCACTTGGCACCTTTCTTGCTTCCCTTCCCCTTTCTTCTGCAAAATTTTGGCTTTAGAAGCCCAGTTGAAGGTCCAAATGGATTCACCTTTACCAAACAAAATTGGAGGATTGAAGTGCTTGAAACAAGATTTCCAACGAGTATAGTTTCGATATATTTTGATTTTATTATGATTTTTTTTTAGATTTACTAAACATAGGTTTTTTATCGAACATCAAGTTCTCTGTTCTACACATGGAAAAATAGTAAATTAGTGATTTTTTTAAAAAAAATATATATACACTAGGTATTGATGTCCTTGTTTTAGCAAAAAAAAATTGAATTTTGATACATACAAAAATAGTTATGTTCTATGGAATACGTGTATGTCTAAATTATAATTGGTTTGAATTCAAAACTAAATTAAAAAAAATCAACAAAAAATTATGAAACCAAATGCATTCACTAGATATTGGTGTTACCAATCTACATTCGAAAGAATCAGAAATTTATCCTTTATAGAAAAAAGTTATGCATTATGGAATACACATCACTTTAAAAAATTGTTGTTTACTATTAAAAACTAGTTATCAAAGGAGAGGTAAAAGAATTACAATTTAACTCCAAATTTTTTTTAAAAAATATTTTTAGAATCTGTAGACAAAATCACACAAATCACTAGTTCGCATCATCTTCAAATTCCTAATGGTTTAGCGGCTATAGGTGTCATAAAGTAAAGATTTATGGTGCAGGAGCACCCCTACAAGACAGGATATAGGTTCATTGTCCGCATGACAGGACATTAGTCTATTTTTAGCATGTTTGACTTCATAATGTAATAAGGTCCATTGGACCAATGCATATGTATTAGATCAGCCTAGGAGAGTGTGCAGGCAGTTAGAGTTCGTGATCAGGTAGTATGAGCGGTCCTCTCCCAGCCGCTTGGAAGCTCCCAGCCACTGGGAATCGAGTTGGTAGTACTCGTAGGATATTGCTATAAATAACTCAGATCAGTTAGGGTTTGAGATCATGATCAGAGAGTAGAAGAGAGTAGTAGTTATGTTATGTTGTACTGGTGATTGAGTGAAATCCAGAGATCAGTCCAGACATTGTGAAACATTGTTGTAGAAACAGGACATTTGTGTTTCATCTAAATAAGATCTCATCAATTGCATTATCTGGTTTATCAGCTGTTTATGTTTTGATTTCTGTTCTGATTACAGGTTAATGGATTCTTTCAACCCTTCCACCGGTTGATTCTGTGAATCGGTGGAATGGTCATGCATGTTAGTTTAGGTTGTATTTTAGTTTTCTGTTTATGCGTTTCATTGTGTGGGAGATCGATTGGTAGCATGTTGTGACTCAACCTAGCATCCTCATGTGCTAGGTTTAGGAAGATAAACTGTTAAGTTTTGACCTGAAGGTGATTCGGCCTGATCATCATATTTTCTTTGTAAATTGTGTGGTTCTGTGGGTTTGCATGCAGCTGACGGATATACAGGGATCTGCATGTGCTTTTCCAGACAGAGTGAATCGCATCGACATCTGTGAGTATATCGCTATCCGGATCGGGTTAGGAAGTTGATGAAGACTGTATGTTTCAAGTGCATCAGGATGATATAGGTTAGATATATACTCAGTGTGTATATCATCGTCAGGATCATCTTTTGTGTGTATCCATCATCCGCATATCGCTATCACATGCAGGAGTGAAAGTTCACTTTTTGGCTAAGGACCGGAAAGGTCATCATCAGGATATTGAAAAGATCACCGGATATTCATTATCATGTTGCGGAGGATATAAGTGTCTTATATCCTGTTGACATCATCATCAGGTGTATTGACATCATCATCGGGTGCAAGTGATGTCATCATCATCAAGATATTGCGAATATCACCCTATGCAAGTTTATCCTGCTGTCTCTAAGTGTTGTGGCATCGGCGTAAGTCATCAGCATAAAGTTTGGTTAACATCATCAGGATGTTTCAATATGACCGGATAAGCCATATCCTGATGCTGTTGTTTGAGTAGTCAGATATCGGGGTGACGTAAGCATCGAAGGAAGGGTGCTTGAAGTTGTCGTCATCAGGATATATGGAGGGAACCGGATATTTTATATCCTGCTGATGAAGATGATGTTGAACATCATGATGATGAAGGTAGAGTTTGGCAGTAAGATGAACGGTGAACATCAAGAGGATGTTTGCGCTTGCTGAACATGATGATGCTGCTGATAGCCGAGTATCATGATGCTGCTGACAGGCGAAAGGCGAAAGGCGATAAGGAAGTGAACAGTAGTTAGCAGGAGGATATTTCATGCCTCTTCGAAATATGATGATGCTGTCTGTGTTAGCAAGAAATATGATGATGATGATAAGCCGATAGGATTTTAACATGCTAGTTGTGTTATTGACTCCTCCTTCCCATTTGTAAGCTTCTGTTGCATTTACCTCTGCATCAATTTAGTTCAAAATTTTGATTTCAATGTCAAGTTTGGAAAAAAAGTGTAAACCATTATTGTGGGATGACCCAAACCACTAAAGGGAGGAGCTAAACATAGTGAAATTGTGCCTAGACACAATTGTACACAAATTATGACGTTACATTTAGCCCTCACTTTAGTGGTCATATGACACTATGTGCATATGCGAGCTAAAGGATAGGAAAGTAAAAACATATTGCAAAAGGATATAAAAAATGATACTATAGAGGACACAGATCATCGCCACATAAGAGGGTGAATCCCACAACTTATCATCTTGCAAACAACAACATTAGGTAAAATAATTCTGCAACCAACAGATGTATGTGTTAGTTGAAAAACTCTAAAGGGGAAGGTTATTATAGAGAAATTCATAGGTAGATATATGCCCGCCTTTTTTTTTGCTACTTCAGGATGTAGAAAAAGGGTGGTGATCTTTCTACTTTGACTTTCTAGAGAGAGAAAGTTGATGAATATGCTTTGGTAGGGTTATTCTAATGAATAACTCCAAGACACAAAACATATTGTTGTAAAGACAACAGAACTAGGATTTGAATGCAATGAATGACACTCGAATCTAAGTTTGCTATCTTGATTTATCGATGTTTAGATGAAGATGTTTAGAGAAAAGTGGTCTTTGACCCTAGATAGTAGTCACGAGTTCTAGCTTTTTACTATAAATAGTAAAAGTAGATCTCACATTTTACCATTCTATTATCATTTTTATTCTTTGAGGAGATATAGCAAGTAGGATAGCCACCATACTGAGCTGAAGGTCATATCGACCACTGAGGCTAGAAGCATTGTAGAGCTGAGTAGTGTAGGGACTTGATGAGCATCAGATAGGCTTCTATCTGACTTGTTATTTCATTTATGTGATTACTATAATGAGTTTTTTTTTAATTTTGAGCCAAAAATGGGCCCAAGGGACACTTTTTAGTATCCACCTAGGGTGCCATTGTCCTCCTGGGGCACCCTAGACCCTTCTAAGCACCTAGGTCCTTCCTAAGCACCCCAAACCTATCTCGGTGCCTTGGTAAAAGGACAAGGCTACAAATGCTTTTTGCCATTGTGGATGAATTGATTAGGATTGAAGTCTGATGTATACATTGTTTTCCATGTTTCAAGATCTTCTGGGAATGCAAGAGCATGTCGGAGGTCATCTATACACATTGTTGTGTAGTCTATCAAGCATACTTACTGATGCAAAGATGGGACGCATGTGAGATGTTGGATTATGGTGAGTGTACACTATGCTTATGATGACATATTGTCATTCTATGTTGATGGTTCTCATGGAGCGGTGGAACACAGATACATCCACTTTTCATCTTCCGATAGGAGAGATGACTGTGACCTTAGAGGATGTGTGCATGCTACTTTGATTACCTATGGATGGTGAGATAGTTAGGGTCGCAGAGCAAAAGTCTAAGGACTACACTCGGGTGAGCCAACTATTTTGTCTTGGACATAATGCCATCAATTGCTCGAGGACACATGGACATCAAATTCTTAGAGTAGGGTGCAACTGTTATATTGACCATACATCACATCATGATCACTATTGTTGCACTAGTTGTTACACTGAATGGGCAAAGCACACACCTTCATGAGGGCCTAGCTCATACCATTAGAGTGATGGAGTAGTAGAGGACCGTATACTCTTGGGGATGGAGTATGCTTTCTCACTTATATTATGATTTGGGTCGCTATTGTTATGTCAGAAAAACTAACCTTGGGGGCTTTTTGATAGGGAGGACTCTAGGCTGCCTACTTTGCATCCTGTAGGTGTACAAGACCATTTGACAACACTAGCCTTCCTACCAATTCAAGGTGCTAGAGACATACTCTTTACAGAGATGGAAAACTCTACTTCTCTGCTTGGTGTGGGGCACATACATTGTCCTCACTGCTTCCAAGGTACTGCCTCAATGGCACATAACTTTTTGAGCCCATTGCCCACCCTTCTCACTCTGTTTAAGGGTCTGGACTGCTTGGTGCTCACTTTCTTTCTCTCTACTTTTCCACCCCTGCAAATCTATTTTCCTACTTGTTTATCTAGCCGGACTCCTCACTGAGCTCGCCTAGAACAAGCATGCATTGCCTCTAGCCAGCAATCCGACCACCCCACAAAAGAAAAACAAACAAAAATCATGGCTCTGCTTTATGACCTCCATACTGTACAGTGGAAATTGAGGAGTCATCAAAACAAAGTCATGGTTTGCAAAAGAAAACAAAATTGCAGAAACAGAAAGACTAATCTACTTCAGAATGGTAAACTGAAAACAGAAAAGAAAATACACAGATGATTGAACTGCTGTACTTTATTTCTATTCAAAAATTCTGATTACATCAAAATGCTTCACACACCAAAATTCACTTCTTCGATTCTTCTTCTACTGAACTCCTCTACAGAAAGAATGCTACATCTTATGTATTTGCTCATGTCCATTAAGGACGGTTCAGCTTCCATACCGGTTGGTATTCCAACTGTCGGTTCAGTTCTGTGCTATCAGTGTGACAAACAACTATCGGTCTGTCCCGAAGTCCTTCCACCGATGTGTCATCTCTTCCCGATGGCCTGTGTGATCTGTAGACTCCCATCAATTCCCAAATTGCTTTTGCAATCTCATCGATTCTCATGCAAACGACCGTTCATTCCAACTGGCATCACTCTTTTCCAACCGTTACAAAACTACCAAACTGTTCGCATATTCGTGAGGACCTTTAGTCCCACATTCATCCGGCGTTGGAGGATTTCTAGTTTATATGTCTGATGACACGGTAAGGCTATTGTCGGCACTTTTGCCACCGACGACCCCAGTCTATCCCCATCGGCACAACTCAAACCATTGGCCAACCTTCCATCTTTCATTCCGACGGTTCCACGTCCCACCGATACCAAAGACAACATGCCTTCATTGAAATAACAGACAACCATCGGATAGACACCCAAATCTCAAACCGACCAAGTATCTCATGCCGACGCCAATGCCTCACCAACTTCCATCGGGGTGACAGATGACATCGAAACAACAACCCTAGGATTGGCTGATAGTGTTTCTCACACCGATGCCAACCCTTCATCAGTATAACATGAAGTATCAGGGATACACCTTCCAGCTGCGCTGATAGAAATCCTTGCATCGACGTCCAACTCCATCGGAGAAACACATAGCTGTCAGAGACACAACCACAGGCTCCGCCAATGACCACCCTCATGCCGATGGACATCACACATCGGTAAGACCTTCAACCATTGGCCTACGATCAAATCCTCAGCCCAATACTTATACTCACGCCGATGTCTTCGGCCAACTCCACATCGGTGAGACTCGATGTTTATCACCCCGATTGGTGAGATGATACACTATTGTCTCATGATTATTTCCTCAGCCCGATGCCAAGGCTCACGCTAATGACCCACTTTGGATAAGCAAACACTTCTTCCTGCCAAGGCTTATTAGAAAATTCACCACATCACGCCAAAATGCAATTATAAGAAAATTTCACAACATCACACCAAAAATGTGCAGTATATACATGGGCTCCGAGCCCTTGGTGCTCCTGCACCATACTCCCCCTATGCGGAAGAAGTCAATCACCTCCAGTGACAATGAGGCAAAATCAATGCCCCTCTTTTTGAATTCTGACTCTGCAACCCAGGTAGCTTCTGCTTCAGGCAACTGCTTCCATTTGACCAAATGCTCCATGTAGACACCATGTCGGGTTTGCTTCTGTACTCTAGAATCCAGTATTCGTTCTGCCTGTAGTTTGGGTTGTAATGGCAAAGTCACATCTATTGCTGTCTATCCCTTCTTTGAAATGGATCCATTTGCTGCTGACTGAGGACCCCTGTATTGTACCAGGTCTTGGACATTAAACACTGGTGAGATTGCCAAATCTTCTGGCAATTCAATTCTGTATGCATTATTTCTATACTTGTTCAGTATTCTGCAAGGACCAATTCTCCTCATCTACAGTTTGGTTGGCATTCCTTTCTGCATTCTGGCTTTGTTCAAGTGCACCATAACCAGATCACCAACCTCAAACTGAATATCCCTTCTGTGGGCATCTACTCTATCCTTGATCTTCTTTGTGTTCTTTGTCAAGGTTTTCTTCACCTGCTCATGCACTTCTTTCATGGATTGTGCAAAATCCTCTGCATGTCCACTTCTGTTCTTCATGTTTCCCATATTTTTGAGCTCACATATACCTCTGGGATGCATTCCATAGACTATTTCGAATGGACTCTTACCAGTAGTCCTATTCACACTATCATTATAGGCAAATTCTGCCTGATGAATGACAAGATCCCAACTCTATCCATATTCTTTGGTTATACACCTTAACAGGTTGCCCAATGTCCTATTTACCACCTCTGTCTGACCATCTGTCTGTGGGTGATATGCTGAACTGAATGACAAATTTGTCCCCAATCTCTGCCACAATGTTTTCCAGAAATGCCCCATGAATTTAGCATCTCTGTCAGACACAATACTTGCTGGAAGTCCATGAATTCTGATCACTTCTCTGAAAAATAAGTGTGCTATATGACTGGCATCATGAGTCACTTTGCAGGGATGAAATGACTCATCTTGCTAAACCTGTCCATAACTACATATATGCTGTCATAACCAGTCTTAGTTTTAGGCAAACCAACTACAAAATCCATACTTACACATTCCCATGGCCTGGAAGGAATGGGTAAGGGTTGGTATAGTCCTGCATTTGAAGTGGTTTCCTTGGCCTTCTGACATACGATACACTGCTCTACATACCTTTTGATGTCTCTGTGCATCCTTGGCCAATAATAGAACCTTTGGACTAGCTCCAGTGTCTTATTCATACCAAAATGGCCACTCAGACTACCATTGTGCTTCTCTTGTATGAGATTTTCTCTCATAGATCCTCTTGGCACACATAATTGTCCACCTTTGAATAGCAATCCCTGCTGTAAGGTGAAATCTGCAAACTCACTGTGAAAGTGATTCTCAAAATCTTGACATACCTTGTATGCCTCAGCAAAATCTTCATCATCTTGGTAAAGATTCTTGAAATCTTCAATTCCAATGCTCTTCAACTACACTTCCTGCACTGTGAGCAATCTTCTGCTCAAAGCATCTGCAACTCTGTTCAGCTGCCCCTTCTTATGCTTAATTGTAAAGGTATAAGACTGCAGGTACTCCATCCATTTGATATGCCTGCTGCTTAACTTATCCTGTGAGTTTAGAAAACTTAGAGCTTGGTTATCTGTGTAGACAACAAATTCTTTAGGCAGGAGATAATGTCTCCACTTCCTCAATGCTTGGACTAGAGCATACAACTCTAAGTCATACGAAGAGTACTTACTCTTTGCTTCATTCAGCCTCTCACTGAAAAAGGCTACAGGTCTGTTTTCATGATTTAGCACTGCTCCTACAGCTATATTACTTGCATCACATTCAACAGTAAATAGCTTATCAAAGCTGGGCAACAACAAAATAGGTTGTGTTGCTACCTCTTTCTTCAATCTTTCAAAACTTCTATCTGCAGCTGGTGTCCATCTAAATTTTTCTTTCATTCCACCCTTAATTGTATCCAACATGGGTGCACATATTCCACTGAAATTTCTGATAAACTTTCTGTAAAACTAGGCTAAGCCATGAAAACTTCTCACCTCTGTGGCTGCTCTGGGAGTAGGCCAGCTCAATATGGCTTCTACTTTGGACTTGTCCATCTTCAACTCTCCTTGGGACACCACAAAACCAAGGTATACCAATTCCTGCTTCATAAATTCACACTTCTCCAGATTGATGGTTAGTTGTTCATCATGTAATTTTTGCAAAACAGTATTTACATGTTCTAGATGTTCGTCCTTGGTCTGACTAAAAATTAGAATATCATCTAGAAAAACAACAAATTTACCAATGTAATCCTTTAGGACTTCATTCATGAGTCTCATTAAGGTGCTGGGTGCATTTGATAGACCAAATGGCATAACAAGCCACTCATACAGTCCTTCTGTGGTCTTGAAGGCTGTCTTCCACTCGTCTCCTTCCTTGATTCTTATTTGGTGGTAACCACTCTTCAGGTCTATCTTGGTGAAATACTTTGCTTTTCCAATATAGTCCATGAGATCTTCAATTCTGGGAATTGGGAATCTATACCTTATATGGTGCAGGAGCACCTACCTGACAGCTAGCCTCCATGAGGCAATTAGTTAGTTATAGGTCTTATTAATGTTTCCAAGAAGGTCTTATAAGACCAATGCATGTAATAAGGTCTAAGTTGACCATGCTTTACTATTTTTAGATAGTTTGTTTGGACGGCTATTTAGTTTGTTAGTTCGGTTGGATTTCCCAGCCGCTTGGAAGCTCCCAGCCGCTTGGAATCAAGTTGGTAGTACTCGCAAGGAGTTCCTATTTATGCTTTAGGATCGGTTGATTTTAGACATGGAAGAGGAGAGACAGAGTGAGACAGAGAGAGGGACAGAATATTGTATTTGCATCTTTTGAAATCAATAAAGAGATCCTGTTTGTGTCCATTCTCTGTTTTGAATTCCATTGTGTAATCGAGTTGCTGTTCTGGTGGTTGCATGGATTCACGGATCCATTCCACCAGTTGATTCGTCGAATCGGTGGAATGGCTATGTACAATAGTTTAGGATTTAGTTTGCATTTTCTATTTGTTCACATGTATGTTTGCAGGATCGCAATCAAGAGGTGTTGAGAACCCTAGCATGGGTATGTGCTAGGTCGTGCTGGTTGTTAGAGTCTGGAAGATCGCCCTGAAAGCAGATCGGGTCACCTCAAGAGGTTCGGCGGATCGAAATTTGCTAAGGTTGGAAATTCGTCACAACGGCATCATCAGGATATTTCTATGTATATCCTGCAGTTACTTCGGGCGTCATCCGAGTAGATGGAGGTGAGCATGATGCAATCGTTTGCATAAGGTGAATGCGTTTCGGGGTGATCATCATCAGGTGTTGCCGAGGAAGAGTATATCGGCATAAGTTAGTCGATCAGGTTGATAAAATCATCACGGGCCGATAATGTTAAGTTTGGCCGACAGCAGGATATTGAAGGAACTGCATATGACGTCATCGTCATCAGGATAATCGTCATCAGGACATTCCGAAATATCACCCGATAAAGGTTTATCCTGCTGACCCTAAGTGTGTTGGTATCGGCATAAGGCATCAAGGAGTTAAGTGGATCGGGAGGAGGATATTCGGTAGAATATTCGCCATTAGTATAAAGTTGAGTATCAACATCAGGATGTTTCATTTGACCAGATAAGTCATATCTTGATGCTGTTTGTTTGAGTAGTCAGATATCGGGGTGACGTAAGCATCGAAGGAAAGGTGCGTGAAGTGTCGTCATCAGGATATATGGAGGGAACCGGATATTTTATATCCTGCTGATGAACATGATGTTGAACATCATGATGCTGCAGAAAGCGTTTGGCGGTAAGATGAACAGTGAACGTCAGGAGGATGATTGTGCTTGCCGAACATGATGATGCTGCTGACAAGCGAAAGGTCGAAGGTTTGTCTGCAGGAGGATATCGGTCGGCAGAGAAAATATGATGATGCTAATAGTGTTAAGGGAAATATGATGATGATGATGAAGGGTTGCAGACATACGTGCTGTATGTCAAGGGTTTAGTGTGGATGCCTCTGCATCATTATAGTTATCTTGTTTATGGCTCTGGCATCTGTGCATAATCTCCATGATCCTCCTTTCTTGGGTGCCAATACTGTGGGCATAGCACAAGGACTAATACTCTTCCTGATCAATCCTTGATCTAGCAACTCCTGCACTTGCCTAGAAATCTCTTTGTGCTGATCTGGAGTCATCTTGTAAGGTGCCTTGTTTGGCAAAGATGCCCCTGGAATCAGGTCTATCTAATGGCTTATTGCTCTCTATGGAGGCAATGTGGCTAGTGTACCATCACTAATTATGCCTTTATACGTCTCCAGTGTAGGCTGCATTTCTTTGGGAATCTCTGTCTTCTTATCCTGCTGTCCTTCTTTTGGTTTTACTATGATGGCATAACCAATACCATCTTCCTTAAGAGTATTCAGAAACTCCTTTCCACTCACAACCAAGATATTAGGACTCTTTATCTGAACTGCATCTTCATCTTCCAATGACTGAATTTTATAGGTGACACCATCCTTCTGAAAAGAATAGGCATTCTTCTCACCATCATGTACTGCTTTTCGGTCATACTGCCATGGTCTGCCCAATAAGAGATGGCATGCATCCATGGGTAGTATATCACATAATACCTTATCCTTATAGCCACCTATACTAAACTCTACCCAACTTTGTTCATTCACTACCACATGTTGACCCTTATTCAACCATGTGACTCTATATGGGTTTGCATGAGTAATTCTTTTCAAATTCAGTTTCTTAACTACTTCATCAGAAATAATATTATCAGTAGATCTTGAGTCTATGATAATTTTACATACCTTATTCAAAATCTTGCACTTGATTTTGAATAGTGCTCTCCTCTGGCTTGGTTCAGACTTTACTGGTTCCTTCATCAAGGTTCTCCTTATCATCAGGTTCTCTCCATCTTCTGAGTTCAGATTGACCTTAGGTAACTGGCTGCTGGATGCATTATCTTGGACATAGTGATTCCTCTTATCACCTCCTTGAGAAGAGGATGTGGTCTTTTCTGGACACCTATATGCTGGATGGCCAAGATTGTCACAGTTGTAACACTTCATGTTGGTGAAATAGGATCCTCTGCCTGATCCTCCTGACCTTCCTCTGTTAGATCCTCTTCCTCTGTGGTTTCCTCTACCACTTGACTCCCCACTCTGCTCTGTGAGTTTGGATTCTGCTTGGGATCTATTGTCAGCATTCCTTCCACCAAAACCTCCTCTGTGTCCTCTGTTATCTCTACCTCTTCCTCTTCCTCTGCTATTTGAGTCTTGTTTCCTCTTGTTCTTTTCCTCCACTTTCAGTGCCAGCTGATAGCATTTTTGCACTGTGGTAGGGCACAGCAAATTGATTTCTTCTTGTATATTCCACTTCAGACCATTAAGGTACCTTTCTACCTTTATGCTTTCATCCTCCATTACTTTGGACCTCAAGCATAGCTTTTGGAATTCTTCAGTGTATGCACTGACATCTAATTCCTTTTGTCTCAGATTTTATCTCTTCCTGTGCAACTGTATTTCATAATCTCCTGGCATATATGCTTCTTTAATTTTAGCTACCATTCCCTTCCAAGTAGCTATGGGCTTCTTATCTTCTTTTGCTCTTTCAGTCTGCACAAATTTCCACTAGGTTAAGGCAGCTCCCTTGAGTCTGGATTTGGCCACCTTTACTTTCTGTGCCTCGCTTACACCATCACATTCAAAGTGATTTTCAAGTCCTTCTATCCACTCCATGACCAAATCTGGGTCCATTTTCCCATTGAAAAGTGGTACTCCTTCCAATGTTTTACCACTCATTGCTTTCAAAGCTTTCAAGAATGGTTCTTCTTCCAACTTAGGATCAAGTGTCAGCTCTTCATCTTCTACAGACACACCTTTCCCCTTATCCTCAGAATATTTAACTCTCTGGCTGACTTCTTTAGTCTTTTGCAACATTAAGCCTAGCTTACTCTCCATTTCTGCTAGTCTTTCTTGTAGGAGTCTATTCTCCTCCTCTTGATCTTCAACTTTCTTTGCTAACTCTGCATTAGTCACCATTTTCTTGGATGAACTAACAGACTCACTTGAACTCGATGATGACATACAACTCTTGTATTCCTATCTAGGAATAACCCAAATCTTACTGCTCTGATACCAATTTGATAGGGAGGACTCTAGGCTGCCTGCTCTGCATCCTGTAGGTGTACAAGACCATTTGATAACACTAGCCTTCCTACCAATTCAAGGTGCTAAAGACATACTCTTTACAGAGATGGAAAACTCTACTTCTCTGCTTGGTGTGGGACACATACATTGTCCTCACTGCTTCCAAGGTACTGCCTCAATGGCACATAACTTTCTGAGCCCATTGCCCACCCTTCTCACTCTGTTCAAGGGTCTGGACTGCTTGGTGCTCACTTTCTTTCTCTCTACTTTTCCACCCCTGCAAATCTATTTTCCTACTTGTTTATCTAGCCAGACTCCTCATTGAGCTCGCCTAGAACAAGCATGCATTGCCTCTAGCCGGCAATCTGACCACCCCACAAAAGAAAAACAAATAAAAATCATGGCTCTGCTTGATGACCTCCATACTATACAGTGGAACTTGAGGAGTCATCAAAACAGAGTCATGGTTTGCAAAGAAAACAAAATTGTAGAAACAGAAAGACTAATCTACTTCAGAATGGTAAACTAAAAATAGAAAAGAAAATACATAGATGATCGAACTGCTGTACTTTATTTCTATTCAAAAATTCTGATTACATCAAAATGCTTCACACACCAAAATTCACTTCTTCGATTCTTCTTCTGCTGAACTCCTCTACAGAAAGAATGCTACATCTTATGTATTTGCTCATGTCCGTTACAGGATGGTTCAACTTCCATACCAGTTGGTATTCCAACTGTCGGTTCAGTTCTGTGCTATCGGTGTGACAAACAACTATCAGCCTATCCCGAAGTCCTTCCACCGATGTGTCATCCCTTCCTAATGGCCTGTGTGATCTGTAGACTCTCATCGATTCTCATGCAAACGACCGTTCATTCCAACTGGCATCACTCTTTTCCAACCGTTACAAAACTACCAAACCGTTCGCATATTCGTGAGGACCTTTAGTCCCACATGCATCCAGCGTTGGAGGATTTCCAGTTTATATGTCTGATGACATGGTAAGACTATTGTCGGCACTTTTGCCGCTGATGACCCCCGTCTATCCCCATCAGCACAACTCAAACCATCGACCAACCTTCCATCTTTCACTCCAATGGTTCCACATCCCACCGATACCAAAGACAACATGCCTTCATCGGAATAATAGACAACCATCAGATAGACACCCAAATCTCAGACCGACCAAGTATCTCATGCAGACACTAATGCCTCACCAACTTCCATTAGGGTGACAGATGACATCGGAACAACAACCCTAGGATTGGCCGATAGTGTTTCTCACGCTGATGCCAACCCTTCATCGGTATAACATGAAGTATCAGGGATACACCTTCCAGCTACGCCAATAGAAATCCTTGCACCGACGTCCAACTCCATTGGAGAAACACATAGCTGTTGGAGACACAACCACAGGCTCCACCGATGACCACCCTCATGCCGATGGACATCACACATCGGTAAGACCTTCAACCATCAGCCTATGATCAAATCCTCAGCCCGATACTTATACTCACGTTGATGTCTTCGGCCAACTCCACATCGGTGAGACTCGATGTTTATCACCCCGATCAGTGAGATGATACACTGTCAGCTCATGATTATTTCCTCAGCCTGATGCCAAGGATCACATCGATGACCCACTTTGGATAAGCAAACACTTCTTCCCGCCAAGGCTTATTAGAAAATTCACCACATCACGCCAAAATGAAATTATAAGAAAATTTCACAACATCACACCAAAAATGTGTAGTATATACATGGGCTTCGAGCCCTTGGTGCTCTTGCACCACTTTTTCCTCTTAAGGTTTAGCTCCTGGGTCCTTTAGAATGCATTCAGAGCATCTTGCATGATTTTGATGACTCCCGATGAGAAAACTATGAAGTTTCATGACAAATAGGACTTAAGGGATGCACTTAGCATAAATCATGCCTAAAATAGGGGGGTGGACTTGGGTGCCCATGCCCTAGTTCTGCCCTATTTTAGGTCAGGACCTATTTCAAAGTGTCAGTTTATGACCGTTATTTAGGTCATATGCCAACACGGTAAGTTTGAATTATGAAATTCTTAGCGGGAATGTTTGTAGTTGCATATATAAGCATGATTAGTGATTCATTTGTAAACTAAATGGCAATTTTGATTCAAGATCTTATATTAAGGTGATTCAAGGCATTCATTGTGTTGTAGAGCAAAATTTTGTGTTGTTATTGTGTTTGTGTTTGCAGATTTGGCACCCATCTCCTCATGGCATGAAGAACATCTTCCTTCCATAAGATCTTCACTACAAGGTGATATCAATTGTGTTTTCTATCATTTATCATTTGGATTTTGCCTCTATCCCGTAGGGATACACAATCTTTATGTGACAACGGTCTTTAGAAGACTTGAATGTATCTCTGGGGCTTGACTGAGGCAAGCCTCTAAACACCACAACCCCCAACCCATTTTTCTATGATTGCATGTTACAGGTTGCAAAAGTGAAAGAAGTGGAGTTGCAGGAGGGTAGTGCAGACTGTCAGAATTGTAGATCAAAGAAGAAAATAGGGACCTAGACTTAGGCAACCACTCATTAGTCCTTTGGATCTCGCAACAGAAAATCTTTGAAACAACAGGAACAGGTTGCAGACAAGGTTCCCAGATCTTGACAAAAATTATGACACTAGACTAGGGTACCCCTCATTAGTCCCCAACTTTTCTGTTTTCCAAACTTTGAAATCTAGTACGCATTTGATTGTGATTTGATATCTCTGTGTGTAATCATTTTCCATAATTTGTCCATTTATTCACGAATTCATGTAATTAGAGTTTTGAGCATATTTGGGCTTAATTGAATATCAAAAATCATATAATTCCAATCTTCCCCTATGTTCCAAGTGACAAGAAGCCTGTAGTAGATTCCTCTACTCGGTTGAATGTCCTTGAATGTTTAGTGGTGAAAGGAGGATAAACATAAATCATTGAAAACAAAGCCTCTTCATTTTTTATCCTAAACATTTTGGTGAACTTGTGGTTTTGGACTTTCTTGCACCTTGTTGAGTGTTTTGCTTCAAATGTACATTCATTTTTTCATTCATCTCATTATTCATCTTATTGCATTTGAAAAATTACAAAAAAAATTGAAAAATTTGAAAAAATTTGGCATTTTTAGCTTGCATTTTCAAATAATTTTAATTAGTTGGCATTCAATTTCAATAAATTTCTGTCATTATTTTCATGATCAAATTGTTATAAATTGCTTGAAATTGTGCATTTTTCCATATAACCTAGTTTTGCATTAGCTAGGGTTTGTAGTCAAAATATTGTTTCAGATTTTACTACCCTTTTAAAACACTCATTAGGACTAATTTTTAACTATATTGTTTAATCATAGTGGGTTGCTTGCAAAATTTAATGCCTAGGGTTTGAAAACCTTGCTTTTTTACTAGATTTTGGCCTTATCGTCTCTCTAGATTTACATCATCGGTGTGTTTTAGAGGATTTTTCATCACTAATTGGCTATAATCAAGGTTTTGATCTGTTTACCCGCCTCAAATTCTTTACAACACCCTTTTTATTAACTTTTTGCATTGAAATTTGGTGAAAAGTTACATATTTTGGCTATATTTTCCCTCGGGCTTGACCTAGATTTGCACTCCAAGTGTGTTGTGATGGATTTTATGGATTTAGATGATTGATATTACTGTTATAATCTAATACACCTCCTAAAATTCTTTACAACACCCTCTTTATTGATTCTTTGCATTGAAAATTTGTGAAAAATCGCATATTCTAGCACATTTTCACTAGGTTTTGACTTGTCAACACTCTAGGTTTGCATCAAAAGTGTGTTGTGAAGGATATTATTTCTTTATTGGACTGATATCAGAATATTATTTGCTTCCCTTGATCAATTTCCTTACAACACTTTTCTTTCACTTTTTTGCATTGAAAAAAGTTGAAAAAATCAAGCATTTTTAGGTCATTTTCACATATAGTTTTGCACTTGTCTTTTGCATAAATTTTGAAAATCTTTTAAAATCTGACTTTAAATTTATGTTACAAGACATTTCACCATGTAATCTTCATCCCATTGCTCTTTGGTATCTTTACATGCATATATCAAAGACTTCGAGAATTTCTACAAATTTCTTAATATGAATCCTCATGTTCTCACTTACATACAAGCTATGTATCACAAGGATATATTTAAATGCTCTTCATTTGAAATCCTTGACTATGTATCTAATTTTGACAACTTCACATCTCTCATGCATACATACCCTTGGTAGTAGAGTATTTAACAAAACATGTTAAGAATGACGAGTGTGAAATTTATCTTAATGATTTGGAATTAATAGCTCAAACATATGGCGATGATGAAGTTGATTACATAAGTTATCCTACTTCTCCTATAGTTTAATCACCAAGTACCTTAGATGAGAAGACTATGGATAACTCTATTAATGACACAATACCTAATCTCCCCACAAGCATTGTACCTTCCTCATTCCATTTCTCTCCCTGGTTTAGACGTAGCATTAGTGGATGAGAAACGGTCTCTCACATTAAATCCTTTAGGGATAGATGTTCGGTATAATCAAGAGGAAAACAATGTTAATTCAATCTTCATTAATATACTTTGTAGTAATATTCCTGAGATGATTGTGCAGGGGGCACCCAGTGCACCTTCTTGCTTAAAACCAGTGATTATGGTTCAAGGTGCTCAACAATGACTCCATAATGTGATTGCTCACACATACAACACCCATAATAACAAGCAAAGAAAGCAAGAACCTCATGTGCATGTCTCTCTTCAATCTTCTCAACCTATGCTCCCCCTGCCACCTCGTCTTACTCATAAAAGTGGTCAAGAATATGATCTTGTCGAGCAGCTTCGTGCTACTCCAACTAAGATCTCTCTTTGGGATTTAATACAAACTTCACCTACATATCATGGAATGTTCCAAGAAGCTTTAAAAAAGGTGATTGTCCCACCTACTGCTAAGCCAAATGATGTACCAGCTATATTAGATAGTATGCATGTGACAAAAATGGATATTGTCTTTCAACCACATGAATTACCGTCAATTGAAGTTCAAAACCAATATGATCCACTTATAATTTTCGTCACAATAAATAAAACATTGGTAAAAATGGTTATGATTGACAATGGATCGGCTCTTAATGTTTGTAGCAAGGCAATATTGGACCTATCTTGGGATGGGCGTCCAACTTGGTCTCATGGCCCAAAACCCACACCTACACTTGGTCAACATTGTAGAATGTGCCTGACACTTGTCCATAGCTCCCATCCAAAAGAGGTCATAGGTAAAAGCAAGAAACTTAGTCCACATATAGGGGAAGTCGCGCAGGCAAAAAAAATGCCGCTAGTAACGAGCACCCAAACCTAAACGGGCACCCGTTTAGTAATGGGCACTCGTTTAGTAACGGGCACCCATTTAGTAACGGGCACTCGAGCCTAAATGGGTACCCGTTTAGTTTCGAGCGCACGTTGCTAAATAGATACCCGTTACTAAACAGGTACCCATTTTCAAAAAAACTATATATTTTTAAAAAAAGAGCCTTGCGGGCTCATTTTCTCCCATAGAGGCCGACAGCGACAGCAGATTGTTTAGAATGGGTACGCGTTGCCAAAGACCAAACAAACACAATAGCAGAGATTTTTTTGCCCTCTCACCTCCTCCTGCCACCTTGTCACCACTAAGCTCTTCCAGGTTGGTTCTCTGCCTATTTTTAACTTGTTTTAAATGTTTTTTTTCTAATTGTAGGGTTAAAATGAAAATTAGGGTTTTATTTGTTATTTAAGGGTTTTACTTGTTATTAGAATTTTATGATTTTTTTGTGATTGTATGTTACTGCAAACCCTAAAAAACTTAAACTATAAACCCTAAAAAACTTAAACTATAAAACCTAAAAAACCAAATTATAAACCCTAAAAGCATGTTGTACTACAAACAATAAAAACCTAAACTATAAACACTAAAAAACCAAATTATAAACCCTAAAACCATGTTGTACTGCAAACTCTAAAAACGTAAACTATAAACCCTAAAAAACCAAACTATAAACCCTAAAACCATGTTGTCCTACAAACCCTAAAAACCTAAACCCTAAACCCTAAAAAACTAAATTATAAAGATTTAATTTTGAGTGAGTATGATTTGAATGCATTTGACTATTCAATAACTTCTAATGGGAACATAATAGCATTCAAAAGAAGCTTTGTGAATTGAATTGTTGTGGTCAAACAAAATTTTATATTGAATTGACTTGAAATTCCAAACAAGCCACTCTTCCATCCTCCTAAAAATGCAAACTACTAATTAGAAATATCTTATAATTACTTTACTATATATATATCTTCATCATCATTTACTAGTATTCCATTAATGACCACTAAGTAACTGTTATTGCTTTTGAGGATCCCATAGTTTCATTTGAATCCCATGCCATACCCATTGACTACATAGTTCTCCATCGTTTAGATTCTCTCCGCTTTAAGCATTCTTTTACTCCTATTAATTCCATTGCAACCACTTTCATTATCCACGTTTCTATTATCATTATTCTTACTAGCATTACTTGTATTTATTACCTTATGCTATGTAGAATTCCATGATTTGTCCATGCTTGTATTTCTCATCTCACTTTCCTAATATCAAATCCCACTTTTGATTCCTATAGGCTTGTAGGTGGATCTTTCATGTTTTCATTCATCAAGTGTTGAGTTCCAAAGAGTTAGCTTACCATGAGCCACATTAAAAAGAAATACATTCTTCAAAAGTTATTAACTCATCTTCATGCATACCCATCTATCATGTCATTACTAGCCTAGTCTAATCTTTAGTGATGAGTCCTTGTATATTACTCTAATTGCATGGGGTTAGACCTAGGAGCTTGTTGGCCCATGCCCCGAAGTGCAAATTTTTATGTTTTTTATGTGCCTTATTGCTCTGGTAAACCCTACATTGACAAGTGATTGGAAATATTATAATAGAGAAATGGGAAGAAAACACTTGGCATGGGCTATCATGCACTTTTAAATTATGACAAATAATGTGATAAATGATCAAAGGAAATAATCAATGATAGTTAAACAAACAAGACAATGGAAATAGAAATTGACACCAGATTAGGAAAAAGTAAACTATAAATACAATAGATGCACTTGTAGGAGATGGAACTACCACTAGAATAATAAAAGGGATAAGTTTGAAGATGAGGAAATCATGTCTACGTGCAAATAATTTTAGGATGAAGACCTAGGAGGTCTATAACCAATACAGAATGATATTCATTAGGCTCAATAGGGACCTTAATGCCTTCTTTTTGATCTAAGTGACTATGCCTATAACTAGATTTTCTGAGGATATGATTAACTTAGTATATGTAATAATGATAAAAGGGATAAGTTTGAAGATGAAAATGTATCAAGAGGAGGCATGTAGGATGCTTTAGTGTTGATGATTAACTGAGGGTACACTAATGATAAAAGGGATAAGTTTGAAGATGAGGAAATCATGTCTACATGCAAATAATTTTAGAATGAAGACCTAGGAGGTCTATAACCAATACCATTCATAGCATGATATTCATTAGGATCAATAGGGACCTTAATGCCTTATTTTTTATCTAAGTGACTATACCTATAACTAGATTTTGTGAGGATATCAAAACCAAGCCTATAAATGATTGCAACTCTTCAAAAGAAGTAGGATCAATGTCAAAGGCATGCCCGACACAAGAGGTATATTCAAATGATCCTTTAATAGAGGAAATGGATGCCTCATTAGATTGCGATGCCAATGTTGTAGTTGTGATTTTAGGAATCTCAAAATGTGACAAGTCTATCTTATATTCTCCAAAAAAAAGGTGTAAATCTAAGGGACCCCAATCATCACCAGTCCATGTACTAGAAGAAGAGGTGAATATTTAGCCACATCATCAATAGGAGTTGTATTTTTTGTGAGGATAAAGAAAGCATCACATTTTGAAGCAGTAGTGAAGAATTATGCTTTTTCCCAAGTTTAATTTGTTGACAATATTGTAATGGATCGGGGTCTACTTTTATTGTAATTTTTTTATTCCCATGGACAAATTGAATATATTAATATTTAAATTTGATGGGATGGCACCCATGGTATGAATAGATTGCCTACCTAAAAGGAGATTATAAGAAAGGAAAACCGATATCACATGCACCATGGTTGGTAATGTGATAGGGCTCAATTCTATAGGAAAAGTGATGTTTCCAAGGGCTTTCCAACTTATGTTTTAGAAACCCATAATTGATATAATAGAAGACGAAATACAAGTTGTATTTATATTTATGTGATTTAGAAAATCTACCCCAAATACATTAAGACTAGAGATATTATCTATAAGGGTACACTTTCCTACAGTAGAATTTACACCAACAATAATCAAAATGGGTTCATTTTGTTTTTACACTTCAGTAGAAGGTAACTCATATTGTTGGAATACAATGTTGTAGTATTGGTATAAATGTAGTCTAACAAGGTCACTATTGGTATAAATGTAGTATTGGTAATAAATGTAGTATAAAAGTAGCATACAATGTTCAATTAAGTCATAATCTATACCACTCTTTTGAGACACATGCTTGAAGCCTATAGTAAAATTGGAGTTAATATAGGAAGAGGAATAGGAATGAATTTTTGTTGCCTATTCCCATAGGTATTATAGGTATGAGCTACCACTTGATAGTCAGGAGGAGGTACTACATGATAATTAAGAAGAGTCTTAGGTGTATTAGATGTGATAGCTCTAGCAAATTGAGTATAATGCTATTAATTAGAAAATATAACTTTTCTAAGTTAAGAGCAATAAATGAATAGAAATGAAATACTATTTACAAAATTTTGGAATTTTTTTAATGACCTGAAGCGGAACTAAAAAATACAATACAAAATAGACCTATCACTAGAGAGAGAGAGCCTCCACCTATAATGTCAGGGCATCACGTAGACATCTTCATGTCACACCGTCATCTATTTGGAGGAGTAAAAACAACAGGATCTAGAAATTGGTATGAAAAACTAAAGCTAGGTTTAAACCAAGGTTTGAAGGAGAAAGAGTGAATTTAGGAGATGGAAAAATAAGACTCAATGAAACAAAGTAAAGGGGAATAATATGGATATAGAGAGGACTAATATGGGAGAAGAAAAGAAATAATATGAAAGATACAAGTGATGAAAAATAAAGTAGAAATGAGAATCTAAAATGAAAAATTGAGGAAAGAAAATGGTTTAGAAAGAGGTCCAGGCTGATTTTATATATTTTCATACAAAAATAGAAGTCCAAATAATGTGATAAATGATCAGAGGAAATAATCAATGATAGTTAAACAAATAAGACAATGGAAATAGAAATTGACATCGGATTAGGAAAAAGTAAACTATAAATACAAGGGTTTACATGCAATTACATAGGAGATGGTTACCACTACAAGTGGACTCAAAATAAACATTAACTAATAAATTAATACAAGGGTTTACAAATGGACTCAAAATAAAAGTAGAAGATGGTGCAAAATAGTAAAATATGTCACAATTGAGCTTAACCTAGAAGCTAGAAGTAGCCTGATTAATAGAGAAATGGGAATCTAATACACTTGGCATGCACTTTTAAATTTGGACTATATAAGGTGTCAAAATGTAACTTCCATTATAATTTTGAGAAAAATGATGATACAACAAGGTTGTTAGGTAGAGTGACACCTTGGTGTATGACTAGGACCTAGAACCTGCAACCTTGTCCACTATGTGAAAAAGATCTAAAAATTTAGACATAAATTTATGTTGTATTTTTTTGCATAACTTCCTCTTGGTAATTTGTGAGATCTTTTTTCTAATTATTCCATATTTTATCTATAAATACCAATTCTATAGTTCAAAAACCCTCTAAAAAATGGTTAAAGAGGAATGAAGTAGGAAGGAGAATATAATATTTTAGGGAAATGTTGGATTAATTTAAGGAGACATTGGTATGAGGCATCATCATTTGATCATATTATATGATAAACTTGTGCATGTGTTTAATTTTCAAGTATTACGTGCTCTCTAAATTCATGGATATTTTAAACTAAATCATTTATAGATCTATTCTAGATTAAGTTTAAATTTATAGATATTTGTTTGTAAGTTTTCAATATGTATATATATTTGTGAAATTATACATTTGTAAGTTTTTTATATGAATTTACATATTTGGAAATTTGCAGGAGACAAATCTAATGGATGACCAGAGTCTGGATGAATTTTTAATAGATGATATTCTTTATGAAACCCCCCCACCCCGTGATCCACCTAAAAACCCCCCACCCCGTGATCCACCTCAAAACCCCCCATCCCCTCCACCTCAAAACCCCCTACCCCCTCCATTTGATGAGGCCCAATTGCGGCAAAACATTAATGAAAATATTAATACAATTGAGCAGAACATTAATTTGATTAATAATCAACCTCACTTGATGCCTCCTCATGTGGTTCGGTTTGCATCTTCGATGCAAACCATTATTGATTCTGTTAGGTCTATCGATGCAAACCTAAATAGATTTCAGCTTTGGCGGAAGCAGAGGAGGCAATTCTATGTGGATGGTCTTTCATATAAAGACATCCATGACCTCCACATTACAAAACAAACATTAGCCCCATTTTTTTGTCACCCAAAAACTAATCAACCTATAGCTGCAACAAAAAAAAGAATATCAATTAAGTGGTGTACGCATGAGGGGATTTCGAGACATTTTTGGGATCGATGGTGGATGGTGTTTGATCACCCACCACATGCTAATTATGAGGTGTCACTATATTTTTTGAGAAAATTATAGGTGGAGTTTCAATTGGGTCAAAAACCCAATTATTTTGATATGAGAGAATTTCAGGGTGTTGGTCGTGGCATGCCACAACATAGACCAAGGGCACGAGTTGACCCCAATTGACCTGTTCCTCCTGCTCCTATGGTTGCTCCTATTTTGCCCACGATTCTTGCACTTATTCAGTAGTAGGTAGTTTTTTCGACATTAGGAGCATTGAGTAGACTCTCAGGCAATCTCACTGAACAAGTTGCCCACATGGTAGCTGAATTCAGTGGTGGAGAGCATCATGGAGGAGTCGATGCATCTCAGCATAGAGCCTCAGGCATGTCAGGGGCACATTTGTGTACAAATTGAAATCAACCATGTTATGGTCCTGCTCCTACATCCACATCAGATGTAGCTACAGCCGGAGTGGAGTCATACTTGGATCTACTATATTTGGATGATAATCCTACACAGGTACATTGACCACATTTTATTAAATATTTCGAGTGTATAATTTGAACGTAGATCAAAATTTTTATAAATAATTTAATGAATTAATATATAATTGTAAACTATTTGTTGTACAGATCTCAAGTCGCTCTAGGGCCACATCACGATTTGATACATTGAGTTTTGCATAGACAGCTATAGAGATTGGCACACCTTATGGGGTAAACCAATATATCTTAACCCTAAAACCATATGTATCTAATTCTAGTTTAAATTTTCTTTTGAAACTTATCAATATTATATTTTAAATTAACAAGTGTATAATTAAATAAATAACTATATACATACATGTATGTGAAACACTACTATTGTAGCGAGGCTCAAGTCATGTGGCAATTCCCTTGTCTGACCGACCACATGGCTCAGGGGTTTCTTCCATTGATCCTCCATCGTTAGCTATTATGCCTGAGTATTTCCTGGTGTGTGTTTTAAAAAATTGTACTAAATTTGTACTAAGTTTCTTTTTTTGAGTTTATATAAATTTATATATGCACCCATATATATGTAAGTGCAGGATGATAGGAGTGAGACTATTGGTCAGGTTGGTACTCAGGGACAAATTCATGAGCCATCTACACATTTTCAGGTCCTAAACTTTACTTTAAAATTTTCTATATGTGCAATTTCTAGGTCTTTATATGCTAAATTTAAATTCTAACTTATTTCAAACTTGCTTTATTTGAAATTCTAGCAATTAGCAAGTCAAACTTTTGGTCACGAAGATGAAACAGTTATACCACCTGCACAACAAAATGTGGGACTACATGAGACGATAATTTAAATGCACACTTTAAAGCCTACATTTAAATATTTAATTTCATATGTCATTTTAAAAATTTTTAAATCTAATTGCAAGTTTGTTCTCTTGTGTGTACAACATGAGGTAGATCCATCCATTTCACAAGGAAGAAAGAGGCCTCTTTCAGATTTGAACTTGAGTGATGATCATCCCTGACATAGAGTTTTATTTCATAGACTAAACTGTATGATGTGCAAATTATTTTTTTATATGCCATTCTAGGACTTTGACTATATATGTCGAACTTGCTATTACATGTTCTTCTAGATATATTTCAGTATTTCATGAACTGTGATTTGCATTTATTTATATGCTGATGATGAGTAGATGTTTTAAAGTACACATTTCATGGGTCCTACCTAGATATTTTATAATATTTCATGGACTTATCTAGATCTAGATCTACATGTATATATTATTGAGTATATATGCTTGAATGTAGTTTAGTATGTTAAATATGCTTCATTGTTAAATATGTTAAATATGCTTCATTGTTCACATCTAGATTATAAATTATTTAATTGAGACATGTTAGAAGATTTCTCTCTACTACATTTTTTAATTTTTAAGAAGTGATTAAATGCATTATGGTTCAATAGTTTTTCTTGAAATAGTGAACAATCTATTAACTGCCTCACAAACCTAAACTAAGTTAATTTACATAGTGGAATAGATAGGTAAATGGTGTTACAATTATCTAATAGATAAGTTTGGTGCTACAATTATCTAATAGATAAATTTAGGGCACTTTATAACAAGGTAATTTACTTAGGATAAACCTACAAAATCACGATAAAATGATAAGGATGTTAGGCTCACTTTGATAGTGTCCTTGAACAAAATCTTCGTTAAAAAAACATTCAAAACATGATTCAAATGAAGCATTCAATTCTTGTAGAGAAACTAACTCTTTTTTAAAGAAGAAACTATCTAAGGAAATTCATTTGAATCTTATCCACACAATATAAGCTACTACAAATTTTATCACAATTTGAAATTATTCAAGTAGTATTCAATTCTAACTCTTTTAAAGAAGAAACTAGAAGGTTCAATTCAAATCAAGTATCACACAATATAAGCTACAAAAAAAATTATCACAATTTGAAATTATTCAAGAAGTAGCATTCATTTCTTGTAGAGAAACTAAATCTTTTAAAGAATAAACTATCTAAGGAAATTCATTTGAATCTTATCCACACAATATAAGCTACAAAAAAATTTCACATTTGGAAATTATTCAAGTAGTATTCAATTCTTGTAGAGAAACTAACTCTTTTAAAGAAGAAACTACAAGGAAATTCAAATTTCTTATCCACACAATATAAGCTACAAAAAAATTTATCACAATTTGAAATTATTCAAGAAGTAGCATGAACAATTCTTGTAGAGAAACTAGAACTCTTTTAAAGAAGAAACTATCTAAGGAAATTCATTTGAATCTTATCCACACAATATAAGCTACAAAAAAAATTCTCACATTTTGAAATTATTCAAGAAGTAGTATTCAATTCTTGTAGAGAAACTAACTCTTTTAAAGAAGAAACTACAAGGAAATTAAAATTTCTTATCCACACAATATAAGCTACAAAAAAATCTTTTAAGATCTTCTCTTTTATACCTTATTGGTTGACAATGTTGGTGCATTAATCGGGCTTATAATGATTACTCATAATGTTTCTAGTGCTAGGGAATTAGATGATTTTTGAGATTCCTTTTGCTATACATGTAGATTCTTGTCTTCATTTGATTGGCCATTCTCTTAGTAGTTCTATTGAGTGGGTATTAGGGATTATCTTCAAGTTCTTAATAACATCTTTGATTGGTCATGAAGGCAAGTGGCTATTAAAGGGATTGTTATGACAATCATATAGGTGTTTGGATGATCACTTATGAATTTCATGAAGGCCACTTGTTGCCATAAATACATGTCTATCTAACTCTAGCAAATGACCATTTAGAATGATATACTTGATCATCAATCACTATGAAAACCTCTTGACTAACATGATTGTCCTATTTGTGTCATGAGTGTCCTATTTGTTTCATGACTATCCTAAATTTGTTTTATTATTGTCATATGGATTTTTGCAATGGAATTTAGATGATATAACCTCATTATGACTGATTTTTAGATTTGAATTGCTCTTGTGAGAACATCTCAATGATTTATGACAGTCTAGATTGGATACATGGCAATAATCTTCATGCATGACTATTTAATACCTTACCTATGCATGATAACCCTCATTATTACCTTAGCAGTCGTAAATAGAGTTCAACACCAATGATTACACCTAGGCATTCATAGAGGTGATATTAAACCATGTTTCAAATGTGCAAACTATCCTAGGACTATTTCCCTTTAAAGTTATCATGACACTACTTTTCAACATTTATGCATTTAAATAATATTTAAAATAAATGCTAAATCAACACATCTCAAAACATAGCTAAAGTGGGTACAAAAATGATACGAGAAATACAAACTATATATACTTATTAAACCTCTACACTAATAGCATAGATCATAAAATAATATTCAATCCGTGAAAATTAAATGCATAGATCATAAAAAGAGTCTCAAAACAAAAAATAGGTCCATTATTAAACATATGAGTATATCTATACAATTAGCTTATAGGTCCATGTTATTAGTTTGACATGACTACAAAACTGATCTACAATTTACATTATGATGAAATATTGTAGTGGCAATCATGGAAAAATCTACTTGTAGGATACACCTGCAAGAAATAATGAAAGTAAATGAGAATGAAAGAATATGTACCAAAAACACAAAATATTAATGCAATATGTACTAAATAACACAAAAGAGGAAACAAAGATGATGGCTTAAGGGGAGCTAAGAGGATGTCTTAAGGGGATACATAAGAGGATGGCTTTAGGGGATGTATAAGAGGATTAATTAAAAGGGGAGCTAGAAGAGGATGTCTTAAGGGGATACAAAAGAGGATAGCTTACTTGGAGAGATGTACACTAGTCAATTTACAAAGTATAAAATAAAACTTGATGGCTTAAGGGGATGTAATTACCTAATTTGCGTTCACTTTTAGTTGAAGACTACAAAATTGACCTCACATACTTGTATGGTGAAAATTTCTATTGACAATCATGCAAATTTGACTACTTGTCTAGGGTACACCTGCAAAAAGTAATGTTCAAATGTACAAGTAAATTAACTATATATTTCCATGAGTCGATACAAAATTTAAGACAAGGGGAATAATATAGAAGTTGAAATGAGAATGAAAGAATTTAACTTGGGGATGTAAGAGTATGGTTTACTTACCTATAAATTTATTCTATTGTACCATCTGCATCCTCATTTTTTTGTAATGCATCTATAATTGACTCATGTTCTTCCATCGAAAGCATCCATAACTGTTTATTAGAAGGTTTGCCTTGATATCTGACTAGTTTTATATTTGTTGCCACAACCAAATGTGAGTAGTGTATGATCTTCTTATGTGTTTCATAATCTTCAAATGTAGGCACACCATTCCTTCTTATTAGATATTTTAGTAGCCAAGTGCCAACAACAACCATAGAACTTGTTGGATACTCCATGTTATCATCATCTACTCTAGGATGTAACAACTTTTGTTTTGTCTCAACACATCAAGCCAACCAATACTCAGTTTCCTCTTCATTTCCCTCAGGTGCAATAACAGCATAGACATATCCTACAAAAAAATTATGTAATTCAATAAAGTGTGACATGTATCTAAATCAAATAAATTTGTGCATGCATACATATATAATTAATTATATATAGGATGTACAAAAAAATGACAATAAAAAAAATTGAAAACAAAAGTACCTTCTTGTACAAGGTCTAAAACACGATCATAGTCATCTGATGCAAACATTTGATTATCATCTTCAATTATTGTTTCAAGTTGATCTTGTGTTTCTGTAGGTGTCAAGGATCTTTATTTCCATTCTTCAACCCATTCTGTATTTTCACATGCTCCCCAATCACCTGTAATACAAAATTGACAAAAACATGCAAGCTCCCTAGTCCATATAGTCCATGTGCTTGCATTTGAACTCTTAAATGAATGCCATATTGTTGATCTAGTTATTATCTCACAATCAAGTCGAGTAGGAATATTCTCTTCTTCAACTAACCAAAAGAATCATCGAATTGTAGAGTTTTGACTTGATCCTGTAGATAACTTTTCATTACACCAATCCACAATTGCACATGCATCTTTAAATTTGGTTGTATCCTGAAATTTTAGTTGCTCTCTAGCAAGAGCTCTTTTCACACATGCTCCAGCTCCATCATGTTCTCCTTTACCATGTCCAGCTTCAAAAAAACTCCACATATGTTGGATATTGATTTCTTTGTGAGCCCTACATAGCCAATAAAACATTCTTGCATTTTTGAATTGCCCTGTACAATTATCTGACCATATGAAATGTTGTGTCATCTGGATTCCTCTTTCTTTTAAACTTTCATAAAATTTTGTGAAACAATATTGCACAAACTCTGAAGAGTGTAACCGGTTATCACTCAAATAGAAATGCTACTCCCTCAAAAATTTTCTATTATCTTCTATACTATCATCTGCATGTCTGTATACAATAAGAACAAATATGGCCACTTGCACTGAATTATAATACTGAGATTGAATTTCCTCTTGTGGAGCAAGAGTATAGTTTTCTGCAAAGTCAACCACTGATAGGATAGTTCCAATTGGAAAGGTGTTTTTACATGAACGGAATTGTCCATCAAGCCATCGAGCATATTGGGAGTGTTTGACATATTTGGATACAATATTATCCTTAAAATCTTTGATGAATGCATGCACATAAATTTTTTCAGTGACTAACTCACAATGCTTTCCAATTTTTCCATCCTTTAAAGCATATTCAACATTCTTGAATCTTTTCACATCCACTAATTGTTGTCCAAATTCATGTGAAATATTTTCATGCATACATTTTCCTAACAATGAAAAGTTGCCACATCTATTGCATTGTCCAGAAATACATGCTTTTGAATAAAATAAGTATCCAGTAGATGTTTCACAAAACAAACCTGCTACAAACTCCTTAATTATTTGAGGTGGCATATTAATACCACATTCCTGTATAATTTTGTCAGTATACAAAGTAGAATGTATATATCGAAAAAGATCATAATAATAACAAAATTGCACATGAGTTCTACAACAACAAGAGATTCATTGTTTACTAATTTTCACATACCAAGTTTTACATTTCTCAAAAGATCTTTGGCTTATGGTAATATTAAAAGGATCTAACACTAAATCATCTAAGAATTTTTTATATAATTCAGTTTGAGTCATGTCTAATAGATGTTTTGGATGAGGATCATGAATTTTAGACCCCACTCGTAATTTTAAAACATATCTAACATTAGATGATACCCTTGTATTATCATGCCAATATTTTTCAATTAAAGATTTGATTTCACTATTTAATTTCATGTCATACCTTGGGAGTCTACCACTAAAACTCCAACATTGGTTAATTGGATCTTTTTCAATAGATTCTCTTCTCTTTGCTGCTCTTCTCAAAGTTTTAGGATTTATCTTTAGAATTTCACTTGTCTTACTTATCATTCTTTTATTAGAAGATGATTTATTGACTAAAGCAGTTGTTATAGCTCTTCGTGCTGCATTGCTATCTTTAGATCGACTCTTTTTGCTAATAGAATCAATAGCATTAGCAACACTAGATAAAACTTGTTTCATTGATTCATCTTTTTTTTTTAGGTTTTTACAAAGATGCCTAACTTTTTCATTACTTTTCACAATTTCCACATCTTCATCAATTGCATCATAAGTTGACATTGAAATCCAAGACTTTTTCTATGAAATTTTTTTTTATATAATCTATTTGCATGAGTTCTCATTTGCCTCCAAGAAATCTTACCAGGAAGATTATCTAAGACATTTCTTTCAATCTCAAATAAAACATTTTCATTTTCACTCTTAAAAGGGATATCATTCTCATTCATATCATCAATAGGTGGGTTTGAAGACATACCTGGATTTGTTTCTATAGTCGTGTTTTCCATATCATTGAAAGTTGGCTCCGAAGACACACCTAGATTTGTTTCTATAGTCGTGTGTTCTATATCATTGAAAGTTGGCTCCAAAGATACACCTGGATTTGTTTCTATAGTTCTGTTTTCCATAACATTGAAAGTTGGCTATGAAGACATACCTGGATTTGTTTGTATAGTTGCATTTTCTATATCTTTGAAAGTTGGGTTTGAAGACATACATGCATTTGTTTCTATAGACACATTTTCTTCCAAATTCACCATTTCCACATTTGCATCATCTACATTCATCCCATCATTTATACTCTCTTGAATATCTTTCTCTTCAATACTCATGGAACTAGATGCTTCAATATTCTTCATCTCTTGAATCCTTGCTCTTCTATCTCTTTGCCTTTTGGCTTCCTTCTCTCTATTTGCTTCAATTTCTTGAGGTGTCATTACCCTCCTTTGTTTTTTTCTTTGACGTTGATTTGATCGCATGATTACCAAACCCTCTTGATAAAATAACAATTGATACTTAATCCAATTTCATAATTGATGTTCTTATTTGAACTTTTGAAGTAGAATTAGATGTAGATCCTTTGTTCCATAGATTTTGAAGTAAAAGGTAGATGTAAAAACAAAAACCCTCTTTCTTTATTCCTTTTGAAAATAGCTCATGCACTTGATTTCACTTCAGAATTGTTCATATGATTGACTCCTTTCAAAATCTGAATAGAATATGACCTGTCAAGAGATTCCACAAAACAACTGTAAGTAAAAAAATGTAGAAATTATCACTGTCGCACCGTACTGATCAGACTTGCAAGTTGCAAGGATACAGTGAAAGTACTTTTTTCCCTAATATGGGAAATAACGGGTATAATAGAAATGGGTACCCGTTATTGAAAACATAACGGGTACCCATTATTTGAAATTAGAAATCTCCGCCCACCTTTTCCCTTACCTTTGCTTGGGTTTTAGGCTCGGGATAGGCATGGTTGACCGACCTTGAGCCTTGGACCTGCAAGTTTTTTTCTAAGTACAAAACAAGAAGAAACACTAAGCTTACCTGTATGGCTGAGGGCTTTTTTTTTGAATTTTTTTACGAAATGAAAACCCATTATAGATGACATTGTCTAGTTTTCAAATATATAATTTTTTTTGTTATTGGACATGTTCTTCTATTTATTATTCAATTTATAAGCAAACTAGTCCAAAAACTTGAAATGACAGGTGTTTGTATTTTTTTAATAACTTTTAATTTTTAATTTTAAAAAAAAAATTATATGTCATCAATCTACACATCATTCTTTACACAATGAAAAAAATAAATTTAATTTTATGATTTTTTTTGCTCAAATTATGTTGGCCGTATACGAGGGGTTTTCAAAAGTAGCAATTAGGCCTAATAAACAATTAATAAAAAAATTAATTGGAAAAAAATTATAAAACAATATCCTCATCAAACTTCACTGTACTACATATGTTTTCCCAAAAGGATTTTGAAAAATAATTTTATTTAGGTCAAATTATGTTGGCCGTACACATGCATGGTATGGTAAAAAAAAGTGACTTTTAAATAGTGGTTTTTAGAAATGCCTATTGAAAATTAATTTGTATCATCTGGGTATTGAAAAAAATTACATATTTAGAAACTAGACTCCGAGTACTACATTTTATATTTAGTGACTTTTTTAAAGATTACATCTCTAAGTGCTTCAAATTTTAAGGTCAAATGTGACAAATTCTGCAAATCAGGGAAAACACTTCCATTTTTTGGCCAAAAAGTGGACCCAACTTGCACTGACCCTCACCTATTTCCAAAATGGGCTATGACAAATGCTCTTACAACACTTACGACCATCATAGAATCTGTCATAGTGGTTACAACTTACAATTTTAAGAGAATTTGTCATACACAGACTATAAATAGCATATTCTCTTACAACATGTCACAGTCCACCTTGGGGCATCCAAATATGACTTATTCAAAGATGCTTCATGACACATGTCCTCACCTGTCATACAAACTTCTATTTCTGACTCTTACATGTCAGATTCTATCATAAGAATTTGTCATAACCATTTTGGTCAATATTCCCTTACACAACATGGAAGATGCCGACACATGGAAAAATGCTCCTACCACAAAGTGGGACGCCTATCTCCTCATGTGAGAACAAAATTACAAGTTGTCATATTCCATGTAGGATGACACATCACTGTGCCATATCCCACAATATGACAATATAGAATTTACAATTTATTTACAACATAGGAAGTTAATAAATATATACAAGCATAAATAATGCAAGGAATTACCAAGGTTGAGACACCTTAATTCCTAACATTCTCTCAGTTGTCGAACACCTTGTAAGAGCCAATAGAATAACAAGACTTAATTGCTATAGTCTAAGAGGCTGATAGACTCTGAACAACATCTGAACTTCTCTGTGCACACTGGTTTCATCAATGCATCTGCAACATTCTTCAAAGTATCCACCTTCTCCAAATTTACCTTTCCATCCTCAACCATGTCTCGCATGAAGTGAAACTGAACATCAATGTGCTTTGTTCTAGCATGGAAAGTTAGATTCTTCAAAAGGCAAATTGCACTCTGGCTGTCACAATTGATTGTGATCTAACCTACATCAACACCAATATCTGAACATAATCTCTTAAGCCAAATGAATTCACTACAAGCATGAGTTTCTACCATATACTTAGCTTTTGTTGTGGACAAAGCAACAATAGGTTGTCGCTTACTCATCCAACTAATAGCACCACCAAACGGTGTAAACACATAAGCACTAGTGGATCTCCTGTTGTCAATGTCACCCCAATCTGAATCCACAAATCCACGAATATCAATAGAATGTGGAGGTCCTAAAACATTACCATTATAAAATATGGAATACTTAGAAGTACCCCTCAAATATCTGAACACTTGCTTAACTGCATCCCAATGAACCCGTCCAGAATTAGCCATAAATCGACTAAGGACTCCCACTGCTTGGGCAATGTTTGGTCTAGTGCAGACCATAGCATACATCAAACTACCAACAACACTAGCATAAGGTACTCTACTCATGTCCTCCACCTCACTATGAGATTTTGGACAATCCTCAATAGACAACTTTGTCCCCAAAAAAATGGGAACACACAATGGTCTACAATCTACCATGCTGAACCTGTCCAACATGGTCTTCACATACTTATTCTGGCTTAACCAAAGTTTTCTGTTGGTTCTATCTCTTTTGATTTTTGTTCCTAGAATGTACCTGGCTGCCCCTAAATCTTTCATTTCAAATTGTGCTGACAACTAAGATTTGAAATCAGAAATCATATTCTTACCCTTCCCAATGAGCAACATATCATCAACATATAGTGCAACAATGAGAATACAATCACCATCAAACTTATAATACACACAATGATCCGATTTCAATCTCACAAATCTAATAGACAACACAAAGGCATCAAACTTCAAGTACCATCTCCTAGTGGATTACTTCAAACCATACAAAGACTTCTTAAGTTTTCAAACCAAATTTTCTTTACCTTTCACCATGTAATGCTCTAGCTGTGACATGTAGATTTCTTCCTCCAAATCACCATGAAGGAAAGTTGTTTTCACATCCATCTATTCTACCTCCAAGTCATAAGTTGCTGCAAGAGACAACATGAATTGAATGGATGTTAGCTTTGCAACGGGAGAGAAGATCTCACCATAATCTATACCCTCCACTTGTGAATACCCCTTCGTAACTAATCTAGCCTTATACTTCTCAACACTGCCATATGCACTAGATTTTTTCTTGAACACCCATTTGCATCCAACGGGTTTCCATCTAGGAGGGAAAGACACCAAGTCCCAAGTTTGATTCTTTTCCAAAGAAACCATTTCATCCTCCATGACCTCCTTCCAAGAACCTGCATCTTTCATGTCCATAGCCTTTGATACAGTTCTAGGTTCATCACTGTTAGTAAGTAAAGCAAAAGCACAACTAGAATCAAGCAATGTAAAACCAAACCTTTCAGGATGCTTTCTTATCCATGTAGTCCTCCTCAAGAGCTGAGGTTAAGGTTTAGCTTCTTCATCTGAGCTTTTAGAGCTGCAAGAGCTCTCCTCATCATTAGGTCCAACATTGTCTTTATGTTCAGTCTTCTCAGGGGTAGGAGGAAACTGAACAACATCCTCTTTCTTTTCTTTTTCTTCTGGCTGTAAAATAGTGGAAGAAGCTGTAAGCTGTCTGAAGATGACACTTCTGCTATAAAACACTTTTTTAGCCATAGGGTCCCAAAGCTTGTATCCTTTCACATTGACACCATAGCCAATTTTGACCGCTTCTCCCTAGGCACATGTGCATATGCCTCACAAACAAAAACACAAAGATGCCTTATTGAAGGCTTTCTACTAGACCACACCTCCATGGGTGTCTTTCCAACAAGAGCTGATGTAGGAGATCTGTTAACAAGATAGAAAGCAGTGGCAATAGCTTCATCCCAAAACTTTTGTTCTAGGCCAGCTCCACTAAGCATACTCCTAGCCTTCTCCATCAGTGTCCTGTTCATCCTTTCTACAACTCCATTTTGTTGTGGAGTGTATGGAGTTGTCTTATGTCTTTCAATCCCAAGTTCCTTGCAATATTTATCAAATTCTTTAGAATAGAACTCGCCACCATTGTTAGTTCTCAAACACTTAATCTTCTTACAAGTCTGATTTTCAGCAAAGGCCTTAAACTCCTTAAACTTACTATAGACTTCAGATTTTCTTTTGAGAAAATAAATCCATGTCCTTCTACTATAGTCATCTATAAAAGATACAATATATATAGATTTTGATAATGAAGGAACATTAACAGAACCAAATACATCAGAATGAATAAGGTCCAACACACCAGAAGACTTGTGAGAACTAGAATAAAAATGAACACGGTTTTGTTTCCCATAAATGCATGTTTGCAAAAGTTGAACTCAAGATTACAATCATCTAACCCCTCAATGAGGTTTTTATTTTTTAGGGTATGCAGACCCTTCTCACCAATGTGGCCAAATCTCTTATGCCATAACATTATCTTTTCAGCAGGAAGTTTAACTTCCAAGGTAGGATTACAAACATTAGAACTAGAAATAACATATCTCTTAACTACTCATTCAGATGGTGGGGATGAAGTGACTGCTGCCCTCTTCTTTGAATCAGAAGAACTATTGTATTGTGAAATGCATGCCTCCAGCTGAAATAGAGTACATCTCCTAGTACCCTTAGCAAGCACCATAGCTCCTTTAGTCATCTTGTATCCTTCTTTTGAAAAGATAGCCTACACACCTGCATCATTCAAACTACTTATAGAAAGTAGGTTCCGTGCTAAGCTTGGGATATGCATAACCCTAGAGATCCCCTTCACTCAACCATCAGGGAATCAGATAAAGACTCTTCCATGAACAACAATCTTTAGATGAGAGTCATCACCCAAGTACACCTTTCCACCATCGAACTCCTCAAACTTTGTGAACCAATCTCGATGCAAGGTCATGTGGAATGATGCACCAAAGTCAATCAGCCACACATCATCAGATGTATGGGTTGCCAGGGCTATAATGAAAGCATCATCATCATCTTGTGATTTGTCAAAATCTAAATTAGGAGCTTTCTTCTTCTTCTTCTTCTCCTCTTTGCATTCCTTTCAAAAATGTCCAGATTTACCACAGTTCCAATAGATAGCCTTAGACTTTCCAATAGATTTGGATCTGCCATGGGATTTAGATCTACCCTTCTTAGCTTTCTTGTCCTTCTTTTTCCCTTTCTCCTTGGGTCTTCCATGAATTGTAAGAGCCTCTTTGGTTGCATCAGAATACTTCCTCCACATCTCTTTAGATAACAACATAGATACCACATCTTCTATCTTGAATGTGGATGTGGTGCTTCCAATAGCCATGACAAGGTGATCCCACAAGTTCGGCAAAGAACAAAGCAGGGTCATACACTGATCCTCCTCCTCCAACTTTACACCAATAGATTTCAACTATGCAACCAACATGTTAAAAGCATTCATGTGTTTATAAACGGATCCTCTATCCTCCATACGAAGAGAATATAGTTCTTTCTTAGAAAAATTTTATTAACCAGGGATTTGGCTTGATACACATCTCCCAACTTCTTGCAAAGCAACGTTCCAGTCTTCTCCTCATGGACATTTAACAACACATAATCAACAAGAATAAGTCTTATGAAACCCTTAGCCATCCAATCCTTCAGATCCCAATCATCTTGTTGCATTATAGCTAGTTTATTTCTGGTAACAGTTTCCCAAAGGTCTCAATCAACAAGCATGTCTTCCATCTTGAGCTTCCATAGCTTGAAGTTAGTGCCATTGAATTTCTCCACTTCCATTCTTCCAGATGTGCTTGCCATCTCCTTGATGTAATAGAAAACATAATACTTTGCATAGACTCCCACTCAACTTAAGATCAACTCAAAAAACCCCTACCCAACAACTAGGACCAAAGGTGATCAAGCTCTGATACCAACTGAAAGGAAGCTAGGTGTGCGGAAAATGCTTCCTACACTAATCTAATGAGGAGAGGGCTATGCAAATTTAAATTATTCCTTACAACTACAACAACATAGAACATCTAAATGAGATATTGCAGTAATACAAATGAACCAGAAAGCAGACAAAAGAAGAGAGACAAAGATTTACGGTGGGAAAACCCTTATCAGGTAAAAAACCCCACACTCAGAAACCTGCACAATGTATTAACAAATCTAAAAGAATGTTTACCATACACTTGTAGTGCAAGCTTCCATGGTCTTTGACACTCGTATCTGGAGTCATTCTGATAGCATAACAGTACCTGTAAACCTGTGATACAAACTCCATCTCCAAGCACCTGGTTATATAGAAAAATACAAGGCAATATTGGACCTATCTTGGGATGGCATCCAACTTGGCCTCATGGCCCAAAACCCATGCCTAAGGACACTTGGTCAACATTGTAAATGTGCCTAACACTTGTCCATAGCTCCTATCCCAAAGAGGTCACCTATTTCAAAAATGGGCTACGACAAATGCTCTTACAACACTTACGACTGTCATAAAATTTGTCATAGCGGTTACAACTTACAGTTGTAAGAGAATCTATCATACACAGACTATAAATAGTATATTCTCTTACAACATGTCGTAGTCCACCTTGGGGTGCCATGTTGGGAATTAAGGTGTCTCAACCTTGGTAATTCCTTGCATTATTTATGTTTGTATATATTTATTAATTGCCTATGTTGTAAATAAATTGTAAATTCTATATTGTCATATTGTGGGATGTGGCATGGTGATGTGTCATCCTACATGGAATACGACAACTTGTAATTTTGTCCTCACATGAGAAGATAGGCATCCCACTTTATGGTAGGAGCATTTTTCCATGTCGGCATCTTCCATGTTGTGTAAGAAAATATTGACCAAAACGGTTATGACGGATTCCTATGACAAAATATATGACATGTAAGAGTTGAAAATAGAAGTTTGTAAGACAGGTGAGGACATGTGTCATGAAGAATCTTTGAATAAGGCATATTTGGGTGTTCCAAGGTGGACTATGACATGTTGTAAGAAAATATGCTATTTATAGCATGTGTATGATAGATTCTCTTACAACTGTAAGTTGTAACCGCTATTACAAATTCTATGACGGTCGTAAGCGCATCTGTCATAGCCCATTTTGGAAATAAGTGACCTCTTTGGGATGGGAGTTGTGGACAAGTGTTAGGCACATTCTATAATGTTGACCAGGTGTCCTTAGGCATGGATTTTGAGCCATGAGGCCAAGTTGGACGCCCATCTGAAAATAGGACCTATTTTGCTTGTATTTTCAATATAAATAGGTGCTTGGAGAGGGAGTTTGTATCATAGGTTTACAAGTACTATTATGCCATCAGATTGAGTCTAGATATGAGTGTTGAAGACCATTGAAGCTTGCATTGCAATATTGTAACCAACTTTCAGATTTGTTAATACATTGTGCAAGTTTCTGAGTGTGAGGTTTTTC
This sequence comes from Cunninghamia lanceolata, assembly GCA_027924645.1. Taxonomy (NCBI): domain Eukaryota; kingdom Viridiplantae; phylum Streptophyta; class Pinopsida; order Cupressales; family Cupressaceae; genus Cunninghamia; species Cunninghamia lanceolata. The sequence goes on along the minus strand of BSBN01001965.1, from coordinate 1,911,760 downwards.
ACTTGATAAGGGTTTTCTCCACTGTATATCTTTGTCTCTCTTCTTCTGTGTTCTTTTTGGTTCATGTGTATTTCTACAATATCTCATTTAGATGTTCTATGTTACTATAGTTGTAAGGAATAATTTGAATTTGCATACCCTCTCATTAGATTAGTGTAGGAAGTGTTTTCTGCACACCTAGCTTCCTTTCAGTTGGTATAAGAGCTTGATCGCCTTTGGTCCTAGTTGTTGGGTAGGGGTTTTTTGAGCTGATCTTAAGTTGAGTGGGAGTCTGTGTAGAGTATTCTATTTTCTATTACATCAAGGAGATGGTAAGCACATCCAAAGAATGGAAGTGGAGAAATTCAATGGCACTAACTTCAAGCTGTGGAAGCTCAAGATGGAAGACATGCTAGTTGACTGAGACCTTTGGGAAACTATTAATGGAACTAAACCAGCTGGTGCAGGAGCACCTACCTGACAGTTGGCCTCCATGAGGCAGTTAGTTTGTTTTAGGTCTGGTTAATGTTTCCAAGAAGGTCTTATAAGACCAATGCATGTAATAAGGTCATGTTGACCATACTTTGCTATTTTTAGGTAGGTTGTTAGGACAGCTGTTATGCTGTATGTTTGGTTGGATCCTCCCAGTCGCTTGGAAGCTCCCAGCTGCTGGGAATCGAGTGGTAGTACTCGCAGGAGATCCTATTTATGCATTAGGATCGGTTGGTTTTAGATATAGTATTGCATTGAGCTGAGGAGTTAGATTACAGAGAGTGAGACAGAGTACTGTATTGCATCTTTTGAAATCAATAAAGATCCTATTTGTGTTCATTTTCTGCTTGATCTCCATTGTGAAATTGATTTTCTATTTTGGTGGTTACATGGATTCGCTGATCCATTCCACCAGTTGATTCGTCGAATCGGTGGAATGGCTATGTACAGTAGGTTAGGATTTAGTTTTCCTTTTCTGTTTGTTCGCATGCATGTTTGCAGGATCACGGTCGAGATGTGTTGAGAACCCTAGCATGGGTATGTGCTAGGTCCTGCTGGTTGTTAGAGTCTGGAAGATCACCCTGAAAGTAGATCGGGTCACCTCAGGAGGTTTGGCGGATTGAAATTTGCTAAGGTTGGAAATCTGTCACAACGGCATCATCAGGATATTTCTGTGTATATCCTGCAGTTACTTCGGGCGTCATCCGAGTAGATGGAGATGAGCATGATGCAGTCGTTTGCATAAAGTGAATGTGCATCGGGGTGATCATCATCAGGTGTTGCCGAGGAGGAGCGTATCGGCATAAGGTAGAAGATCAGGTTGATAAATTCATCGCGGGCCAATAATGTTAAGTTTGGCCGACAACAGGATATTGAAGGAACTGCATGTGACGTCATCGTCATCAGGATAATCATCATCAGGATATCGGGGCAGTAGGATATTGAAGGAGCAGCATATGACGTCATCGTCATCAGGATAATCGTCATCAGGATATCGGGGTGACGTAAGCATCGGAGGAAGGGTGCATGAGGTTGTCGTCATCAGGATATATGGAGGGAACAGGATATTTTATATCCTGCTGATGAACATGATGTTGAACATCATGATGATGAAGATAGAGGTTGTCGGTAAGATGAACAGTGAACATCAGGAGGATGTTTGCGCTTGCCGAATATGATGATGCTGCCGATAGCCGAATATGATGATGCTGCTGACAGGCGAAAGGTCGAAGGTTTGTCTGCAGGAGGATATCGGTCGGTAAGAGAAAATATGATGATGCTGACAGTGTTAAGGGAAATATGATGATGATGATGATGAGTGTTAGACATACATGCTGTATGTCAAGGTTTTAGTGTGGATGCCTCTGCATCATAGTGGTATCAGAGCTCAGGAAAAGGTCTGGGCTGTTGTGTGTTGATTCTGTCACCGAAAGGGCAGAGGTAGAGTTGATTCTGTCACTGAAAAGACAGAGGTAGAGAAGTGAGAGGTTGACAAAATGCCTCCGAAAGGTAATGGTACTGCAAGGGAATTGCAGGAGATGAAGGAAAAACATGCCAGAGAGATGAGGAAGATGAAGGAGCTTGCTGAAGCACTTCAAGCCAGGCTTGTAGCCCTGGAAAAGAACAAAAAGAGGGAAGTGGACGACAGTGAGTCTGAAGAAGATGAAGATGCTGTTGAAGAGTATGAAGAGGTAGCTGAAGATCTGGATGCTGAAGACCAGAGATTTGCAAAACTGTTAAAGGTAGTGCAGAGTGATAAACCTAAGGTAAAGGTTGATGTTTCCAAGTATAATGGAAGTTTGAATGAAGATGAGTTACTAGATTGGATTGCTACACTTGATAATCACTTTGAATGTGAAGATGTTACTGAGGATCAGAAGGTAAAGGTTGCAAAGACCAAGTTAGGAGGTCATGCTTTGGTATGGTGGGATTATGTACAATCCGAGAGAAGGAAACAAGGGAAGTCAAAGATCACTTCATGGGATAAGATGGTAGCAAGGATAAAAGGTAAATTCTTGCCTAAGGATTATGAAATTCAGATGTTTAAGAAGCTGCAATTTTTAAGGCAGAAGGAAATGGATGTGAAGGCATATACTGAGGAGTTTTATAAGTTGAGTATGAGATCTGGTCATCATGAGAATGAGGTAGAAAAGGTGGCTAGGTACTTGGCTGGTTTGAGATTGAACATACAGGATGAGTTAGTTTTAGCTAACCCTAAGAGTGTGGAGGATTGTTACCAAATGGCAATCAGGATTGAAGAAAAGATGAATAGGAGACAAGATAAGTCCATGAGAGGAAGATGAAACAATATGAGGGGAAGAGGATTAGCCCCTACAACAAGGCAAACCAATGAGGGTCAAGAAGACACTGGTAAAGGACAGGGACAGTCTGATTTCAGAGGTGGATGGAAAGGTAATAGAGGCAGATTTGGAGGTGGTAGAGGTTCTACTACATTTTCAGGAAAGTGTTACACCTGTGGTGAGTTTGGTCATCCATTTTTCAAATGTCCAGAAAGCAAAGGTTCATCATCCAGAAATGATAGAACAAGTGACAAGAGAGTACAACTTGTGCAAGAAGAGAAAGTAGAGCAAAGTGTACAAAGTTCAAACACTTATCAAGAAGATAGAGCTCCTGAAAGTTATGGATATCCTGAGGAGGGAGAAGCATTGATGCTTAGGAGAATTAGTTTGCAGGCATCAAAGGATATGATGCAAAGAAGAGCTCTTTTCAAGACCACATGCAAGAGCAAAGGTAAGGTATGTAAGGTTGTCATTGATACTGGTTCAATAGATAACATGGTATCTCAGGAAATGGTGGATAAACTGCATTTGGAAAGGATTCCACATCAAAACCCTTACAAGGCATCTTGGGTGAGTGATAGTCAATCACTTTTTGTCTCTGAACAGGCATATGTGGATTTTCAGATTGGAGCATATCATGATAGAGTTTTGTGTGACATTTTGCCCATGGAATGTTGTCACCTACTGTTGGGTAGACCATGGCAATTTGATAGGAGGGTACTGTATGATGGGTATGCTAATACCTACACCATCAAGAAAGATGGGAAAAGTATTATGTTGATGCCATTGCAGGAAGATGCTGTAGCACAGAAGGCAGCAAAAATCATTTTAATGGGAAATAAGGAATTTGTGCAGAAGCCTATAGGAGTAGGCATAAAGGCAGTTGAGGACATTGCAGGAAAAGAAATTGTTAAGGACAACAGGTTGAAGACAGTTTCAGTTTTGACTGACAGAGGTCAGCAGCAGGTTCAACAACAGGTTTGCAAACAGCAACCAGTTGAGAGGAATGACAAGGATGTTGTCATAGTTGGGACTATTGTTTGTCCTATAAAGGTTGAAAGAAAGACAGAGTTGAACATTACAGAAGTTCAAGAGGCAGTTCAGATAGAGGTTCTAGTCAGACAACCTGACAAACACAAGGTATGTGAGAGAAGGGCCTACATTGACAGGCATGAGGATTTACTTGCAAGAAAGCAAGTTATAGTTCAGAAGTCTTGGAGTAGCCAAGAGACAGCAGAGGATAAAGTTGGAACAGGTCAAGACACTGCAAAGGCAAAGTGTAAAGGTGGAGGACTTCCACAACCAAACTCATGGGACATGAGTTCTTTTCTGTTGGGGAGTATGGTGCAGGAGCACCTACCTGACAGCTGGCCTCCATGAGGTAGTTAGTTTGTTTTAGGTCTGGTTAATGTTTCCAAGAAGGTCTTATAAGACCAATGCATGTAATAAGGTCATGTTGACCATACTTTGCTATTTTTAGGTAGGTTGTTAGGACAGCTGTTATGCTGTATGTTCGGTTGGATCCTCCCAGCCGCTTGGAAGCTCCCAGCCACTGGGAATCGAGTGGTAGTACTCGCAGGAGATCCTATTTATGCATTAGGATCGGTTGGTTTTAGATATAGTATTGCATTGAGCTGAGGAGTTAGATTGCAGAGAGTGAGACAGAGTACTGTATTGCATCTTTTGAAATCAATAAAGATCCTGTTTGTGTTCATTTTCTGTTTGATCTCCATTGTGAAATTGATTTGCTATTTTGGTGGTTACATGGATTCGCTGATCCATTCCATCGGTTGATTCGTCGAATCGGTGGAATGGCTATGTACAGTAGGTTAGGATTTAGTTTTCCTTTTCTGTTTGTTCGCATGCATGTTTGCAGGATCATGGTCGAGATGTGTTGAGAACCCTAGCATGGGTATGTGCTAGGTCGTGCTGGTTGTTAGAGTCTGGAAGATCACCCTGAAAGTAGATCGGGTCACCTCAGGAGGTTCGGCGGATCAAAATTCGCTAAGGTTGGAAATCCGTCACAACGGCATCATCAGGATATTTCTGTGTATATCCTGCAGTTACTTCGGGCGTCATCCGAGTAGATGGAGATGAGCATGATGCAGTCGTTTGCATAAAGTGAATGTGCATCGGGGTGATCATCATCAGGTGTTGCCGAGGAGGAGCGTATCGGCATAAGGTAGAAGATCGGGTTGATAAATTCATCGCGGGCCGATAATGTTAAGTTTGGCCGACAGCAGGATATTGAAGGAACTGCATGTGACGTCATCGTCATCAGGATAATCGTCATCAGGATATCGGGGCAGCAGGATATTGAAGGAGTAGCATATGACGTCATCGTCATCAGGATAATCGTCATCAGGATATCAGGGTGACGTAAGCATCGGAGGAAGGGTGCATGAGGTTGTCATCATCAGGATATATGGAGGGAATAGGATATTTTATATCCTGCTGATGAACATGATGTTGAACATCATGATGATGAAGATAGAGGTTGTCGGTAAGATGAACAGTGAACATCAGGAGGATGTTTGCGCTTGCCGAATATGATGATGCTGCCGATAGCTGAATATGATGATGCTACTGACAGGTGAAAGGTCGAAGGTTTGTCTGCAGGAGGATATCGGTCGGCAAGAGAAAATATGATGATGCTGACAGTGTTAAGGGAAATATGATGATGATGATGATGAGTGTTAGACATACATGCTGTATGTCAAGGTTTTAGTGTGGATGCCTCTGCATCACTAGCTACTATGCAACAACCTAATTGGGATCTCAAGGATCGGAAGGCTAAGGGTCTCATAAGACTTAGTCTTGGTGATTCTATGTTGTTAAATGTTTATGAGGAGAAGACTGCAACCTTGCTTTGGAAGAATTTGGGAGATGTGTATCAAGCCAAATCCCTGGTTAATAAACTTTTTCTAAGAAAGAAGTTGTATTCTCTTCAAATGGAGGATGGAGGATCCATTGCCAAACATATGAAAGCTTTTAACATGCTAGTTGCAGAGTTGACATCTATTGGTGTAAAGATGGAGGAGGAGCATCGGTGTATGACCCTGCTTTGTTCTTTGCTGGACTCATGGGATCACCTTGTCATGGCTATTGGAAGCACTACATCCACATTCAAGATGGAAGATGTGGTATTTGCATTGTTATCTCAAGAGATGTGGAGGAAGTCTTCTGATGTAGCCAAAGAGGCTCTTGCAGTTCATGGAAGACCCAAGGAGAAAGGGAAAAAGAAGGACAAGAAAGATGAGAAGGGTAGATTGAAATCTCATGGGAGATCCAAATCTCCTAGAAAGTCTAAGGCTATCTATTGGAACTATGGTAAATCTAGGCATTTTTGAAAGGAATGCAGAGAGGAGGAGAAGAAGAAGAAGAAGAAGAAGAAGAAAGCTCTTGATTTAGATTCTAACAAATCACAAGATGATGGTGATGCTTTCATCGCAGCCCTGGAAACCCATGCATCTGATGATGTGTGGTTGATTGACTTTGGTGTATTATTCCACATGACCTTATATCAAGACTAGTTTACTAAGTATGAGGAGTTCAATCGTAGAAAGGTGTACTTGGGTGACGACTCTCATTTGAAGATTGTTGGTCATGGAAGAGTCTCTATCCAATTCCCAAATGGTAGAGTGAAGGGGATCTCTAGGGTTATGCATATCCTAGTCTTAGCACGGAACCTACTTTCTGTAAGTATTTTGAATGATGCAAGTGTGTAAGTTGTCTTTTCAAAAGAAGGATACAAGATGACTAGAGGAGCTATGGTATTTGCTAAGGGTACTAGGAGAGCTACTTTGTTTCATCTGGAGTCATGCATTTCACAATGGAATAGTTCTTCTGATTCAAAGAAGAGGGTAGTAGTCACTTCATCCCCACCATCTGAACAAGTAGTTAAGAGATCTGTTGTTTCTAGTTCTGATGTTTGTAATCATGCCTTGGAATTTAAACTTCATGCTAAAAAGACAATGTTATGGCATAAGAGATTTGGCCACATTGGTGAGAAGGGTCTGCATACCCTAAAAAATAAAAACCTCGTTGAGGGGTTAGATGATTGTAATCTTGAGTTCAACTTTTGTGAACATTGCATTTATGGAAAGCAAAACCATGTTTAATTTTATTCAAGTTCTCACAAGTCTTCTAGTGTGTTGGACCTTGTTCATTCTGATGTATTTGGTCCTGTTAATGTTCCTTTGTTATCAAAATCTATATATTTTGTATCTTTTATAGATGACTATAGTAGAAGGATATGGATTTATTTTCATAGACAAAAATCTAAAGCCTATAGTAAGTTTAAGGAGTTTACGGCCTTTGCTGAAATTCAGACTAGTAAGAAGATTAAGTGTTTGAGAATGGACAATGGTGGTGAGTTCTATTTTATAGAATTTGATAAATATTGCAAGGAAATTGGGATTGAAAGACATAAGACAACTCCATACACAGCAAAATGGAGTTGCAGAAACGATGAACAGGACACTGATGGAGAAGGCTAAGGGTATGCTTAGTGGAGCTGGCCTAGAACAAAAGTTTTGGACTGAAGCTATTGCCACTGCTTGCTATCTTGTTAACAGATCTCCTACATCAAATCTTGTTGGAAAGACACCCATGGAGGTGTGGTCTGGTAGAAAGCCTTCAATAAGGTATCTTCATGTTTTTGGTTGAGGCATATGCACATGTGCCTAGGGAGAAGTGGTCAAAATTGGAGAACAAGGTTGTTAAGTGTATCTTCATTGGATATGGTGTTGGTGTGAAAGGATACAAGCTTTGGGACCCTATGGCTGAAAAAGTGTTGTATAGAAGAAGTGTCATCTTCAGAGAGATTACACCTTCTTCCACTATTTTACAGCCAGAAGAAAAAGAAAAGAAAGAGGATGTTGTTCAGTTTCCTCCTACCCCTAAGAAGATTGAATAGAAAGACAATGTTGGACCTGATGATGAGGAGAGCTCTTGCAGCTCAGATGAAGAAGGTGAACCTCAACCTCAGTTCTTGAGGATGTCTACATGGATAAGAAAGCAACCTGAAAGGTTTGGTTTTACATTGCTTGATTCTAGTTGTACTTTTTCTTTGCTTATTAATAGTGATGAACCTAGAACTGTATCAGAGGCTATGGACATGAAAGATGTAGGTCCCTAGAAGGAGGCCATGGAGGATGAAATGGTTTCTTTGAAAAATAATCAAACTTGGGACTTGGTGTCTTTGCCTCCTGGACAGAAACCCATTGGATGGAAATGGGTGTTCAAGAAGAAATTTGGTGTAGATGGTAGTGTTGAGAAGTATAAGGACATATTGGTTGGGAAGGGCTATTCACAAGTGAAGGGTATAGATTATGGTGAGATCTTCTCTCCCATTGCAAAGCTGACATCCATATTCTTGTTGTCTCTCGCAACAACTTATGACTTGGAATGGAATTCAAGTACATTCTAGGAATGGAAATCAGAAGAGACAGAACCAACAAAAAACTTTGGTTAAGCCAGAGTATGTGAAGATCATTTTGGATAGGTTGAGCATGGCAGATTGTAGACAATTGTGTGTTCTTGTTTCTTTGGGGACAAAGTTGTCTGTTGAGGATTGTCCAAAATTTCTAGTGAGGTTGAGGACATGAGCAGAGTACCTTATGCTAGTGCTATTGGTAGTTTGATGAATGCTATGGTCTGCACAAGACTAGACATTGCCCAAGAAGTGGGAGTCCTTAGTCAATTCATGGCTAATCCTGGACGAGTTCATTAGGATGCAATTAAGAGAGTGTTCATATATTTGAGGGGTACTTCTAAGTACTCCATATGCTATCATGGTAATGTTTTAGGACCTACGCATTCTGTTGATATTCGTGGATTTGTGGATTCAGATTGGGCAGGTGACATTAACAACAGGAGATCCACTAGTGCTCATGTGTTTACACCGTTTAGTGGTGCTATGATGAGTAAGTGACAACCTATTGTCACTTTGTCCACAATAGAAGCTAAGTATATGGTAGCAACTCATGCTTGTCAGGAAGTCATTTGGCTTAAGAGATTGTGTTCAGATATTGGTGTTGATGTAGGTCAAATAACGATCAGTTGTGACAGTCAGAGTGGAATTTGCCTTGTGAAGAATCTAATTTTCCATGCTAGACCAAAGCACATTGATGTTTAGTTTCACTTTGTGTGACACATGGTTGAGGATGGAAAGATAAATTTGGAGAAGGTGGATATTTTGAAGAATTTTATAGATGCATTGATGAAACTAGTGGGCACAGAGAAGTTCATATGGTGTTTGGAGTCTATGGGCCCCTCGGCCTATAGCAATTAAATCCTGTTATTCTATTGGCTCTTACAAGGTATTCAACAAGTGGGAGAATGTTGGGAATTAAGGTGTCTCAACCTTGGTAATTCCTTGCATTATTTATGTTTGTATATATTTATTAATTGCCTATGTTGTAAATAAATTGTAAATTCCATATTGGCATATTGTGGGATGTGCCACGGTGATGTGTCATCCTACATAGAATATGGCAACTTGTAATTTTGTCCTCACATGAGGAGATAGGTGTCCCACTTTGTGGTAGGAGCATTTTTCCATGTGTCGGCATCTTCCATGTTGTGTAAGGGAATATTGACTGAAACGGTTATGACAGATTCCTATGACAGAATCTATGACATATAAGAGTTGAAAATAAAAGTTTGTAAGACCGGTGAGGACATGTGTCATGAAGCATCTTTGAATAAGGTATATTTGGGTGCCCCAAGGTGGACTATGACATGTTGTAAGAGAATATGCTATTTATAGCATGTGAATGACAAATTCTCTTACAACTGTAAGTTATAACCGCAATGACAGATTATATGGCGATCGTAAGTGTCATAAAAGCATCTGTCATAGCCCATTTTAGAAATAGGTGACCGGTTTGGGATGGGAGCTATGGACAAGTATCAGGTACATTCTACAATGTTGACCAAGTGTCCTTAGGTGTGGGTTTTGAGCCATGAGGCCAAGTTGGACCCCCCTCCCAAGATAAGACCTATTTTGGCTTGTATTTTCTATATAAATATGTGCTTGGAGAGGGAGTTTGTATCACAGGTTTACATGTACTGTTATGCTATCAGATTGACTCCAAATATAAGTGTCGAAGACCATTGAAGCTTGCATTGCAAGTGTATTGTAAACAACTTTCAGAATTGTTAATACATTGTGCAGGTTTCTAAGTGTGGGGTTTTTCACCCGATAAGGGTTTTCCTCACCGTATATCTTTATCTCTCTTCTTCTGTCTTCTTTCTGGTTCATGTGTATTTCTACAATATCTCATTTAGATGTTCTATGTTGCTATAGTTGTAAGGAATAATTTTAATTTGCATAGTCCTCTCCTCATTAGATTAGTGTAGGGTGTATTGTAAACAACTTTCAGAATTGTTAATACATTGTGTAGGTTTCTGAGTGTGGGGTTTTTCACCTGATAAGGGTTTTCCTCACCGTATATCTTTGTCTCTCATATTCTGTCTTCTTTTTGGTTCATGTGTATTTATGCAATATCTTGTTTAGATGTTCTATGTTGTTGTAGTTGTAAGGAATAATTTGAATTTGCATAGCCCTCTCCTCATTAGATTAGTGTAGGAAGCGTTTTCTACACACCCAACTTCCTTTCAACCTACATATCATGGAATACTCCAAGAAGCTTTACAAAAGGTGATTGTCCCACCTACTGCTAAGCCAAATGATGTAGCAGCTGTATGATATAGTATGCATGTGAAAAAAATGGATATTCTCTTTCAACCACATGAATTACTGTCAATTGAAGTTTAAAACCAATGTGATCCACTTATGATTGTAGACACCCAAAATTGACTCATCATTATTAACATTCAAATATCGCATTATCACACATTTGCATTTGTCTAACACACTTGAGCAATATCCCTAACATATATATTTCTTCTATTAATTAAATAAATTCTACATTTATTTAATTAATTCATTAGCTATTTCCTCTAAACTTTAATTAAACAATCTTCAATTATTTAATTATCTTCATTTTTTAATTTTTAATTAAATAATTCTTATTTATTTAATTAAAGATTCCTTTCATAAGATAACTTTCCAATTAATTAATTAAATTGCATTTATTTAATTAATTTATCTTATCATTTATCTTATGAGCCGACATTGTGTGCCTCTTTCATTTAAAAAAGATAAGTGGTACTACATCCTTTTATTTAATATCTTTCACATGTAGTACTTTTTTATGAACACAAGCACACATGAGCCCTATCTTCCCACCACTTGTCATCTTCACATTTACCTATGTCTATCTTTCAATCTTAGCCATTCACATAGCCTCCAAATCTCCACTGTTGATTGATTTTGGTTGAGTTCTATATAAACACCCTCTCATTCCATACTACATCTATCTAGCATTCATATAGCGTCTACATTATCATCTTGAGGATATTGAGCATTTGAGCATTCATAGCAATCATTGAACTTTCATCATTATCATCTATCATGGTAGCTTTTATCTTCATAATTGTTCATTGTTGAAGAAGCAATCCACATCATAAGCAAGGAATCACACAATCTAAGTGATATTGTGCTTGAATTGCATTACTCTTTGATTTCATTTAGATTAGATTCTTTGATGATGGTAGGGTTAGGTTTTCATGGCTTTGATTGATCTTATCAACCTAATTTTTTACCTATCACATTTGGCATGCCTGGTGGGACCCACACCCTTGATTAACTTTGCTGTTTGAAGTTATTTTTATGAAGATCAGATTTTTTGAGCACTTACAACAAGTTTTTGTTGCTTTTGAGCAAACAACTGTCGATGTCTACATACCTATGTCGCTTCTACGCTGACATATATCACCTTTAGCCATTTTCAGATTGCTTATAAGTGGACAGCGATCACTTTTTGTTTTTTTTTGCATCATTTTTGGACTAACAGTGGTCGCCTTTGCATTCAATCTAATCTCTTTTGATCTTATAGTGGTTGCTTTTAGATAATTGAATTACTTTCTGTAGAATTAGGGCTTTTGTTGTGTATTATCTCTGTTACAGATCTAGGTCGCGTATGAGCCTATATGAACCACTTTATGCTATTTCGCGTCACTTCTGAGCCTAAATAATTTGCATCTGGAGTTTTCGAGATCGCTTTTAACCTACAGTAATTCACTTATGACTGAAACAGAGATCGCTATTAATGAACAGTAAACCACCTATGGTAAACTATGTGCTTTCAATCTATATAATTTACAGTTTATTTTCTTGGCTACTAATTGGGTATTTGTGCAACATCTTATCGATTTGTCCAAGAAAGGGAGGTTATCAAACTACTGACATATCTGTTGTAAATCTGATCGGTCCAAGACTTGTGGCTTTTCACTAAATTAGGAACATTTGGGCTTGGTGCTTAAAATGAATCATTGCTTGCTCCGTGCTTGATTTATCCTTTTTTTTTATTTCTTGCATGTGATTGATTGTAACCCAAATTTAATAAAAAAAAGTATCCTCTACCCTTGCCTATCAAATGGATCTTAGGTGCATGTGAACTTGTTATTATCTTTATAGGGCCTGCCTTCCCGGAGTGAGAAGGGATACGACCCAAGCGGTAATGGGCTAAAGCCAAGTCCTTCCAAGCTGGTATATAAGAAAAGTGTTTGTGTCGAAAGCCACAAATAGTGGGTGTTGTTGCATTATACCGACAACCAACCTACCCCAAAACCCTCCAAGGCGTAACCCTTGAAGGCTGGGAGACTCCACAATGGAGAGTAGTGCTGCCGCATGTATAGCCACCCGAACGGATGCCCTTATTAGCAACTTTGTGTAGTAGCCAAAAACCTTCTATTTGTTGATGCAAAATGTGGGACCTTTGAAGTGGCCCGGATTCATGTGGTTCTTAGAAGAGATAGCAAGGACAATCCTAAGGTTTGGTGGGGGGACAAGCCTTACAGGAAACCTAGATCTTGGTATGCATGAGAAGTGAGTGTCGTGGAGGGGAGCTAGTGCTACCAAGATCCTGAAGCTATCCACTTTGAATAAGCATGGCCAGGGGATTCAACAAATACAGTCCTTTCTATCCTAGGTTGTACAAGTTTGAGATTATTGTGAGTGTGAGTGACTAAAATTATTGTTTTCTTGTCAAAAATCACAAATCAGACATCTTTCCTGGTAGACATAGTCACTTTTAAGCCTAAACTACCTGCATATAGACAACAAAATTGCTTTTAAGCCACAGTTATTCACTTTTTGCCTGAACAAAATTGCCTTTGAACAATAGTTTATTGCCTTTTGTATAAATAGAGTCATGTTTGAATAGTAGTTAGTTGCCTCTTATCTGAATCAACCTATATTTAAACAATAGTCAATCACCTTTGCTCTAAACAAGGTCATGTTTAAACAACAGTCTTTCACCTTTAGCTTAACCTGAATCACTTCCAACCAACAATAAATCACTTTTCAGCTAACAGTCATCACCTCTAAACATTTGGATAGCCTTTGGTTAACACTATAATCTGTGTCAGAACCTAAACCAGTCCGTATTTGAGCTATTACCACTCACCTTTAGCATTCTCTGAGTCGCATATGAGCTATCACTTGTCACCTGTGGTCTAATACCAGCATATCCTAGTGACTCTACCGAATCAGCTACATTTTTAGCTTGCTTAGCTTCAACATTAGCTTTCAAACCTATCTCTGATCATTAGCAGATACCTGGATATTGTCTCCTTTCTTTGAGCTTATCAATCAATCACATTTCATGAGCTTTTCATCTTTTTGAGATCCCAAACCAACAAACCAAACATCAAATCAATCGTCTTGATCCATCAGCAAAACATCAGCTTTAGCTTTAGCCAACATAGCAATGTTTAGCAAACAACTTTTCCCTTGAGTGTGTGAGCTATTCTCTAGGGAAACTAGCCAACAACAAACCAACAACCAAGCAAAGCAACAAATCAACCAACCAACCAACTAGCAAACCATCATCTTTTGGGTCTCAAAACTTTGACAAGCTAAGCTTCAGTTTTCAACATCAACATCATGCCTCAAACTAGGAGTCAATATAGAGCTGAAATGGAAGCTAAATATAGCATTGAAATGGAAGTCAAATTGCAAGATGAGATGCAACAACTTAGATTGACACCTCTTAAGGACACAACTCAATTCACGACTGGTATGCCTCCTCATATGTTTACACCTCATGGGTATACCCTTGGAGAATCATCCTCACAACAAATACCACCTCCAACAACTTTTGAGACTTTTGAAGAACAATCTCAAGATGACCCATCAGAATTTTGGGATACCCATGTGTGGGATCAAGTTGAGAGACTTATTATATTTGAGCCTAATCACTACTTCTTGCAACTTGCTCGCATGGTGCTAAACTACCAAAAGATTTTGACACATCCTCTATCAAAGAGCAAGATCCAAACACTCCCACTGTTGTTGCAAAGGGACCATCCACTATAGTCACATCATCTCCTATCATATCGTAAGCGCCATCTTCCAACACATCTTCTTCATTACCTATTATTGCTTCATATGATCTACCACACTTAGAGCACACTCTAGAACCTTTGATAGTGCCAACTAATATGCTCCCTCTCATGTCACAGAATCTAAACATTCCACCTTTCCATGTTCCTCAGCATATTTCTCTACCTACCATGACTGTTTCCATGCCTCAAACAACACAAGATGTCCATGTGGCCCAAGTGCAACCTTCCCAAACATCACAAGCTATCCCTATGTCTCATAATGTGCAAGCCTCCCAAACTATACCAACACAACCAATACTTCAAGGTTCACAACCATCGTAATCTACCATATCCCATATACCAACTACTAATATGCTTTCTACCATCTCTACTAATCCTTCCACTACACCATATAATCCCAATGTTAGTCTTATTGATATGAGTGACCCTCCTATTGTTTCTCAAGCTAATCCTAGCTCTACGGTCACTTTTGTTGAGCAACTTACATCCATTCCATCCTACTCTTCCAATCCTTCGCACACTATCAATTCATCTTATGCTACCCAAGGTTTGCCCATTGTCACCCAACACATGATGCATACCAATCCCCATGTTGTCTAAAATACCAACCCAACTATCCATCCTTCCTTCACATCTACCAATCCTTCCATCACTTACCATGTCACAAATCCAACTCCAACTTCCCAACCATTAACTAATGTCAATCCGTCTTCTACTTCATATGTGATGCAAAATCTTGGTGCCCATTCATCCCAATATACTCAAACACCACTTGTGCCTCAAGAATAGCAATCCTCAACTACATATGTGTCACATCCCAATCCTTTGACATATATTGTGAGTACACAACCCCAAAAATTGTTCATGGCTCCATATATCCCACAACAGCAACTTCAATATACACCATACCATCTTTCACCCCCTTCACAACAACAACAATTATCTTTAGCGGATGTTCAACAAATGAGTAACCAAGCAGTAGGACAAGGCAAGACGACATTCTCTCTAGACAACATATGCACTTATCCATTTGATAAGTCTCTTCACATGATACCTTTTCCACCACGCTTTGAAATTCCACAATTTGACAAGTACAAGGGCAAAGGAAATCTGGAAGACCATCTTAGAGCATTCTTTGTGGCATGTCTCGATGTTGCTTATGACAATACATATCTTTTGAGACTATTTTCTCAAAGCTTAGCATGACAAGCTCTTAAATGGTTCTCTCATTTACCTTTGGCAATTAAGTCTTTTTCAGAGTTAGCCAATAAGTTTCACTCACACTTCACTTTCAACATTAACCATGAGATAAACATGAATGACCTTGTCAACAATAAATAGTGCAATGGTGAATCTTTTTCTTCATTTACTCAATGATGGTGTAATATGGCTAGAAAACTATCATGGGAAATCCCTGAGAAGCAACATCTTGATATCTTTGTTCAAAATCTTCATCCTGATCTATCATTCCAACTACAATTGCAAAGTGCTAGCACCTTTGATGAACCTTATTTCCAAAGGAACCATCATTGAACGAGCCTTAATTACTAAAGGAACTATCAAGTTTTTTTGCGATAACAAAGACTATCCTCAAAACTCCAACGATAAGTCTCACTTTTGGAACAAGAATAAGAATATTGTCAATGATGGTGTTGTAGATGCAAAGCACATCCAAAATATGAAATCTCCTATCAACATCCAAGCTGCTTCCACAACAACACAACCTTTTCAACGAATGCACCAACACCAAACTTCCAATCCATGTCGACAATTTACACCATTAGCAAAACTTATGGAAGTTATCTTTCGAAAGCTTATCCAAGCGGGGGATATTATCTTACCAGATGCACCACCAAATGTTGAACCGCTCTTCAAAGCTCCTTGGTAAAAAGAAAATGAGTATTGCGATTTCCATAGAGTTAAAGGACACAAAACAAATGGTTGTATGCACTTAAAACATGTCATCCAAGATTGCATCGATCAAGGTTTAATCAAAGTTACATCTTCAACAACTCAACCTGCACAACAATCCACATCAAACTATGATTTAGAGACTTTCAAGAATCCACTTCTATCTCATGACAAAACAAGTAACCATCATGCTGGAAATGCCATTCAGTATACGTATGAATCATCTACCATTGGCCGCATTGACTATGCTTGCATTTCTACCATTACTATCTAAGGTAAAGCACCTGATTGCATTGTAACCACTCGAAGAGGTCATGCTACTATTCAAGGAGCACCTGTTCATCCTCCTCGACCATTCCCTAACTATAATATCTTGGATCATCTTGGCAAAACACCCATGCACATATCCATTCTTGAATTGCTTCGCATATCTCCTACTCATAAAGCTATCCTTAACAAAGCTCTACAAGAGTCTTCGGTGCCCAACGATATTGATATCTCACAATTCCAATCTATGGTCGCTAGCATTGCAGACCCTTGTCATTTAACCTTTTCTAACAAAGATCTTCAGCCCTCCATCCATCCTTTACATAATGAAGCCCTCCACATTGAAGTGTTTGTCAAACAATGTCGTATCAAACGAATCTTGGTAGATGGTGGAGCTGGTCTCAATATATGTTATTTGAAATTGATAAAACAACTGGCATATTCTGAGAAAGATGTTGACACCTCCAAGGTTATTACTATCAGAGCATATGATGATGCCAAAAGAGATACAGAAGGAATTATTTTCTTGCCTATCCAAGTTGGGCCGAGCACTACAAAAACCCATTGTCAGGTCCTTGATATCAACCTTCCTTATAACATCATTCTTGGTCATCCATGGATACACACCCTCAAGGCAGTTACTTCCACATACCATCAATGTCTTAAATTCCCACACAACGGTGTTGAATTTACTATCCAAGCTGGTCCCAATCCATTTGAATTTTGTCATGCTTTCCAAGCTAAATATCAGAGCCCAAACTGTATTCCTATCAAACCGAGGCATATCCATCTTCATCCTATGTAGATCCTTCAGACCTACTCAAGCCATCATCTAGTAAAACCCCTTCCAATCTTTGTATCAAGTACACCGAACATGGCCCTGGTGAATACACATTGCAAGAATCTTCATCCACATCCATTTTTGATACATAAGCTGGATCTTCTTTGGCAAGAGAAACTTCTAACTCTGATACCATTAACGACTCCCTTCATATCACCGAACCTTTTCTAGGATCTTCCATCTTCATGCTTTCCATGACTCCTTCATCTCCATCTAATGAGGAACTCAAATCTAGTTCTCCAAACACTCCTAGTCCTAGTGTCAAGCACCGACCTCCCCAAGCTAAAGATGTTGGTAATTCATCCATCCATTTTAAGTCCATCATTTCCCATCAAAAACTCCATCCTAAACCCCACAAGCATGTGACTGTACATCTTCCACCATCCAATCTACCCCCACTTCTTCCAACTCCTAAACGCCCACCTTTAACCTTACATCCAAATTTTCCACTTTCACCATCCTATAACTTGCAAAAATGTGACCATCCATCTTCCACCATCTAATTTACCTCCACTACTTCCAACTCCAAATATCCCTCCATTTTCCTCACCTCCCTTACTACTAATGTCTAATTATCCCTTTATCCATCATCATCATCACATTCCTAATCATGACCAACAAATGCACATACCATCTAAGAATAAAGCTTCCACTCATTCCGCCGACCCCACTTCCATCAAATCCATGGTATTCAAAAATAAAAATTTGGATGCCTCTACTTCTAAAACTGAAAATCCTACCAAGAATCCTAAAGATTCTCGTGCCTTAGAGCACCAAAGTAAAGAATCACAGCCTAATACATCTAAAAAGCTAGCTGAGCCCATAACTCCACAAGAAGATCATATGACCAAAAGGGTCTGGGTCCCTAAGCAAACAAGTACATAAGTTGATTGAGGCATCCTCATCCACATCTCAAGAATCCCAATCATTTTCTTTCATTTCCATCCCATGCCATTTAAAAATCCCACAAGCAATGCAAAAAGCATAGAAATACTAAATCTATGTGGGTTCCTAAATCACTTCATCAACCATCCCATAAACAAACATCTCCATTGCTTCCCCATCACCTTCCCAACTAAAGCTTTCTTACTTAGCAGTGTGTGCAACCGTTGGTCATGGTTTCATTCCATTCCACATTTTCACATATCTCCATACCTCCATTCTTCATCCATTATCCTACATATCTTCCCTATCACGTTCCTATGGTCCATGCTTTTGCCTAAGCCTTCCATAATCCACTATCCCATCCATCTATCCTTGCATGAACCTTTCATAATCCATTTCATCATCCACTATCTACCTAATCCATCTCTCTTATGCAATCCCTTATCAACATCTATGAGCATAATGACATGGTCCATGCGAAGACATCATCCATCTCTAATGGGACACTATCACCTCTCATAGCACTAGACACTTGAGTCCCTACTATCCATTACCATGGTGAAAACCTAGAAAACAGGCACCATGTGTAATTGTCATCCCATCTAAAATGAAAATAAAAAAATAAAAAAGTAAAAAATAAAAAAATCCATCCAATAGTGAAAAACCCCTTTGTGGCACTTTGGATAATAAAAAAATAATAGTCTAAGATAAATAATCCATCCTCTAGTGAAAACCTAGCAAACAAACGCTATGTGTAATGACCAGATTCTATCGTCTACTTGGTTTGTTTGATCATCACTCATCCTACCATACTTCACCATCTCATCCAACATAGTCCATATCGTAATCCATATTTCATCGCAATAAATATCCCTTTTCCACCTTCGTTCCTGTCAATGCTAGCCATCATACTTGAGACATTGTTTCGATAACTATATCTTGGGCACCTTAGCATCTTGACTGCACGCTTTCTCCATCTTCACTCCTTCATCGTAAACCTCATCTTGCATTGGAGGCATCTTGTTGAGTCTCATTTGGAAGTGGATACCATCATCTCTAGCTCATAACACATCAAACATTTTAGATCACAACAAAACAAACTTTCAACTTCAACCATAGAATTCATCCAACAACCAAATGTGGCCAACCATTTTGCAACTAGGCTTCATATCTTTTCAATCAATTTGCACTCATCTGACATCCAAAAATCGCAAGCCCTCACATCACCAGCATAATAAGCAAGAACTACATCCCAGCTCTATCGTTAAAGCCTTGATCCCATGGATACAGGGTATGTAGGGAATTTGAGATGTGAAGGAAGCACTCTGATTCAGGCTAAGATGATAGCCTCCTTCGTCCATCATCTATCTTTCATTTTTCTTCTAATCATCCTCCTAATCTTTCATTTCACATTCTTCTATCTCTCATCACTTATATCATCAACAAAACCCAGAACTACATATTCAACATGTCTCATCTTCATCGTAAAAGTTCTTTGATCTCGTGGATACAGGGTATGTAGGCAGTCTGGAATATGAAGCAAGTTTCCAGTACTCAAGCACAGATGATCCACCCCATCTTCTTCATCTTCTCTCATCTTCCACCTTCTTCTCTTTGATCAGCTCAAGCAGGAAGCAATCTATGTGTATACTGAAAGCTTAAGCACTTTAACCAATCAAGAATAAGCCAGAAGCTATTTGTCCGCATGCCTTAAGCCAACATTTTCTATAGCAGTTTCTCAATATCTTTAGCCCTCAACATGAATGTAGCTTTCCTCTCAACAAGGTGCTAGCTTCAATCCATCTAAGAGCACCTAAATTTGGCAAGAGAACGTGATGACAGAATATTTTGTTTTATTTTTGATTTATCTTTTGTCCCTTTTCTATACCTAATCAAGACTACCTTGATCTATCTATATCTTAGTATGTTGCGATGAAGTAAGGAATGGGGCATGGTCATATTGCTTTCATATGTCGTGTTTACGGGATGATCTTATTCTCTTTTTATGCTTATTGGTATCTTGTACGTGTTGGGATTAGCATCTTACATATCAATATCTCTAGCATCTGAGAAGCTAAACAATCTCTTATGCACTTGAGACTATTCTATGTTAAGACTAGCTCCATACATATAACCAGCAAGCTATCGCTGTGTGTAGTGGAGATAAGCTCAAACCATTGCTTGTAGTGTCAAAGTCCATCTCACAACACTAGTTGTTATTCATATCTTGTGCATGTTGGTTCAACATCTTGTACTCATGTGTTCAGACAAGATTGTAACATGCTAGTTCCGCATTGGATATCTCGACACCTTAGTCTTCTATACCCTGGTGCATAACATCCACATGCTATATCAAACATAGGGATTGCATTTCTTCTCATTTTTGAGTAATTACTTAAAAAGCTGCCCATCCCATCATCTATCCATCTATTATCTGCCTATATATAAAACTTGACCAACATCAATCCTTTCCAGCATCCTTTTTTTCACATCTTTTATCCTACACAAACAAGTGTGTTAGACATACATAAGTCCATCATATATCATTTTATTACCATCTCTCTATATGTATAATTCCATCCATATCATTACCATTTACATATTTGCATTATCATACATTTCCATACATGTCATTTGCATCAACATTCATACATAATCCATGCCACATAAATACATCATGCATCCATTATCACATCATATAGATCATCAATACACCATCATATATATATATATATACATGTGACAATATACAAGTGTCTACATATACAAGCTGAGCCATAAAAGAATGTATGTACAATTGGCTTTAGGCCTCATCATGATACAATATAAACAAGGTAGCCCTAGTGACTACTGGCAATTCCCTTGCCCTGACCACCACTGCTGGGTCCTGTACCTGGTCCTCTATCTCTCAATGGCCCCATCACTAATTCTACTGATCGCAATCCACCTAACCTCCATGAACCTAAAGCCCCTGACCTGCTCCTAAAGCTAGGTTGCCTCTGCTCTGCTAGCACAACCCCATAATATAAGCCTCTGTAGTACTCAGCCTCACCTTGTACTCTCCATAGCTCTAGCTATACATGTGTCAACTATGTAGCCAAGTATAGCCCATCTGTCCCTAGTGCATTCATTGCTCTGTCTCGCTCACTAGTCATCCCATGTATCTGCTGCACAACCATATCCCTCTCTGCTCGTAGACCATCTCTCTCTGCCCTCATAGCCTGCACTTGTTGTATAGCCATATCCTTCTCTATCCTCATCATCTACTCACTCTGTCTAGCTGCATCTCTCTCTCCTGTCACCCTCACTAGTGTACCATCATCCTATCCACACCCTAATTCTTCCATGCCAAAGCCTATTTTCACCTGCTTCATCCCATTTGTTCCCCACCCAACCCCTATTTTCTTCATGTCAACCTTGTTTCTAGCCTTTCATGAGCCAACCCAGCCCTTCCTGGTTAGCCTAACTTACCTCTCGAGGGGGCACCACCTGCCAGTTACACTGGGGCATAACTTTGTTTATCAAGTGAGACATCGTATCTTCTTTGACACAACGCTCCAACGAACATTGTATCAAAGAGGGGAAAATGTAGACACCCAAAATTGACTCATCATTATTAACATTCAAATATCACATTATCACACATCTGCATTTGTCTAACACACTTGAGCAATATCCCTAACATATATATTTCTTCTATTAAGTAAATAAATTCTACATTTATTTAATTAATCCATTAGCTATTTCCTCTAAACTATAATTAAACAATCTTCACTTATTTAATTATCTTCATTCTTCTATTTTTAATTAAATAATTCTTATTTATTTAATTAAAGATTCCTTTTATAAGACAACTTTCCAATTAATTAAATAAATTGTATTTATTTAAATAATTTATCTTATCATTTATCTTATGAGCCGACATTGTGTGCCTCTTTCATTTAAAAAAAATAAGTGGTACTACATCCTTTTATTTAATATCTTTCACATGTAGTACTTTTTTATGAACACAAGCACACATGAGCCCTATCTTCCCACCACTTGTCATCTTCACATTCACCTATGTCTATCTTTCAATCTTAGCCATTCACAGCCTCCAAATCTCCACCGTTGATTGATTTTGGTTGAGTTCTATATAAACACCCTCTCATTCCATACTACATCTATCCAGCATTCATATAGTGTCTACATTATCATCTTGAGGATATTGAGCATTTGAGCATCCATACCAATCATTAAACTTTCATCATTATCATCTATCATGGCATCTTTTATCTTCATAATTGTTAATTATTGAAGAAGCAATTCACATCATAAACAAATAATGACACAATCTAGGTGATATTGTGCTTGAATTGCATTACTCTTTGATTTCATTTAGATTAGATTCTTTGATGATGGTAGGGTTAGGTTTTCATGGCTTTGCTTGATCTTATCAACCTAATTTTTTACCTATCACAATGATCTTCATCACAATAAATAAAACATTGGTAAAACAAGTTATGATTGACAATGGATCAGCTCTTAATATTTGTAGCATTGACCTACTACATAAAATCAAGACCAACACATTAAAAATCAAATCAGATAAACTTAGCATTTGTGGCTTTGATAATCATAGTAGTCAATCAGTAGGTACTATAACCTTACCTATAAAGTGGGTCCTATGATTGTATCTACCCTAGTTCATGTCATGCCTAGTTCTTTATCATACAACATGATTCTTGGTATACCTTGGATTCATGCATTGGGGGCAGTTCCTTCCACCCTACATCATTCGATCAAATTTATATTTAAAGATAAACTTGATACCATCCATGTTGATCATGAACTGGACAACTGCTTACATATTGAAATGTAAAAACAAGTTTACAATCATATGAGCTTAAACAATTTACGAGCTGATTCATCAATGCTTCCTACCACGAATAGTGTTGTGCACGATTCTACACAATTGAATGCACTCTTTGGTGATGACTGGGGCTCATTGGATTCTAATCCTTGTGATATAGGGGAATATAAAATTAATAGCCTTGACACATCAAAAGTAGCATCGATCTCACCTAAGCAATCTTTTGAAGCACATGAGAAACCTAAAGTCCCCTTGTTAGAAAATAAAGACAATACTCTCACTTATACTACAAATTACGAGACCTATGAGGCTGCATTATCCTTTAAAGAAATGACATCCCTCTATGGTCAAGGATTTAAAATCCTTTATAACAACTATGAATATGTAGGTAAGGGATGTGGTGTAAATCAATAAGGGATTTGAGTACCTATAGAATTTGCTTCAAGACATTACTGAAGTGGCATTAGATATAATCCTTTTAAAGAAAAGAAAGCCTCTTGTCATCCTAAACTCAATGTTAATGCAATTTCAACAAGACCAAATCCACATGAGAGATATCCTAGATATGTATGTTCTTAACATTGGATTCTATTAGGTAAGTATTTCTAACTCTTTACCTCCATGTTGTGTTTCCCCTATGATGTGCTATGTGTTGTTTAGGATGCCTAGGATGACCCTTGATACTCTTGTAAGGTCAAGGATATCAGGAGACCACCTTTGTTGTGACCCTTCTTCTATTTGTATCATCATTCTTCTATATTACTTCTCATCTATTTTCATTGTTGTGTGTTGTGTCTTACGGACATAGCATTACGGTTGGTGACTTGGGGGCACTCTCCTACATGACTGTCCCTAAGGCACTTGTTTCTCCTCTTTCAATTTATTATTTCCCTTCCACTAGTGTTTCTATCTAGTGGGTAGATGATGAAAAGGATTTTATACTGATGTGGACCTAGTGTCCCTTTAGTGAGAAATCAAAAAATGGACCTAGTCCATACATGATGATCGGGTTGTTATATATTATCTGACGGTTGGCTAGTAGAATCACTCAGTGTGATCTTGATGCTATCTTATCACACTTACAAAACATAACAATACTGCTGCTCCATGGACTTTTTCTATCTTGAATCTTGCATTCCTCAGTTCTTTATGTGATTGATCATATGCATTGTTGTTTATCATGATTATATGGATGCTAACACTTTTGTAGGAATGTGTTTGTGGGAACATTTGGCAATCCTAAAGTACATGTCACCTCTGGGGGGCATGGGCTTTGCAAGAGTCTATGTTCGCTTGTGTGTTTTCTACCTACCTTAACATGCTTGATATCGGTACATGATATCAACCACCTTAAGGTGGGGGCATATATAAGGTAAGATGTCTATTTTAGATGCTAGTAAAGTGTGTTTGTTCTTAGGTCCAGTCTTAAAGACTAGTGGCGATGAGTCCCTCCTACACTCTAAGATTTGTTTGAAATCTATTGCAATCATTTTAGCCCTCTATGGAGGTAGGGATGGTGTATTTCTCATGGAGAGTGCACATCCTATCATTTTCAAAAAGTCCTCTGCAGAGGCGGGGAGAGGTTTTGTGACTAACTCAACACTTAAGTGTGTCTTCAACGATTGTTGTAGCAAAACCCAATTGTTGGTGTGTGCCTGTAATGTGCCTGAGATGGTGATAAACCTAGAAATAGGAACACTCCATTGCTTGTCTACTATGTTTTCTCTATGTCTTCCAAGTGTGTGTCTATTGTGTGTTTGTTCCCAAGCATAGTTTAAAGACTGGTGGTGACGAGTCCCTCCTATGCTTTGGGATTTGTATGGCATTTTTGATTGTATGATGTGCTTGATTTGTATTATGTGTATGTTGCCCCATATACAGTTTAAAAACTAGTGGCAATGAGTCCCTCCTATATTTTGGGTGGTGTGTTTACTTTCCTTGTACTTGCATCTACATTTCATATATATGAAAATGAAAAAGAAAAAGAAAATCATCACTGTCTTCACTGCATTCACTATATTCACTATGTTTTGCATGTCTTCAATACTGTCTTCTCTGTGTTTTGTGTGCCTCTTACTATCTTCTCTATGATTGGCATGTCTTTTCTGTGCTTGGCATGTTTGTTGTGCTTGTTGACCATACTTCAATGCATGTATTGGCCTTCCGTTTATACATACATTAAAGTGGGGGCTAAATGTTATGTTAGAAAAAGTAACCTTGGGGGATTTTTCCTCTTAAGGCTTAGCTCTTAGGTCCTTTAGAATGCATTTAGAGCATCTTGCATGATTTTGATGACTCTCGATGAGAAAACCCTGAAAGTTTCATGATAAATAGGACTCAGGGGATGCATTTAGCATAAATGCTACCTAAAATAGGGGGAGGACTTGGGCGTCTGCACCCTAGTCTTGCCCTATTTTAGGTTAGGACCTATTTCAAAGTGTCAGTTTATGACTGTTATTTAGGTCCGATGCCGACACGGTAAGTTTGAATTATGAAATTCTTAGTGGGAATGTTTGTAGTTGCATATATAAACATGATTAGTGATTCATTTGTAAACTAGATGGAAATTTTGATTCAAGAGATTATGTTAAGGTGATTCAAGGCATTCATTGTGTTGTAGAGCATAAGTTTGTGTTTTTATTGTGTTTGTGTTTGCTGATTTGGCATCCATCTCCCCATGGCATGAAGAGCATCTTCCTTCCATGAGATCTTCACTACAAGGTGATATCAATTGTGTTTTCTATCATTTATCATTTGGATTTTGCCTCTATCCCATAGGGATACATACTCTTTATTTGGAAACGGTGTTTGAAAGACTTGAATGTCTATCCAAGGCTTAAGACTGAGGCAAGCCTCTAAACACTACAACCCCCAACCCATTTTTTCGTGATTGCAGGTTACGGGTTGCAAAAGTGAAAGAAGTGGAGTTGCAAGAGGGTAGTGCAAATAGTTAGAATTGTAGATCAAAGAAGAAAATAGGGCCCTAGACTCGGGTGCCCACCCATCAATCCTCTAGATCCTACAACAGAAAAATCTCTGGAACAGCAGGAATAGGTTGCAGACAAGGTTCCCAGATCTCGATAAAAGCTATGGCACTGGACTAGGGTGTCCACTCATTAGTCCCTAACTTTTCCATTTTCTAAACTTTGAAATCTAGTACACATTTGATTGTCATTTGATATCTCTATGTGCGATCATTTTCCATAATTTGTCTATTTGTTCACGAATTCATGTAATTAGGGTTTTGAGCATAATTGGGGTTAATTGAATTTAAAAAATCATACAATTCCAATCTTCCCCTATGTTCCAAATGACAAGAAGCCTATAGTAGATTCCTCTACTCAGCTGGATGTCCTTGAATGGTTATTGGTGAAAGGAGGATCAACATAAATCATTGAAAACAAACCCTCTTCATTTTTCATCCTAAACAACTATGTACACCATGATGCAAACAACTTAAGGATATGCATGCTCCGATAGGTGTGGGCATTAGAGCACATTACATGCATGAGGCCTGGGTGTTTCTGGATAGATATTATTGGGACTGACCCATGAGAATAGGCCTACGAGTTGAGAGGACCATGGAGATATGTTGATTTGCTATTCTAGAGGATGGTATTTGACAGGCTGCAACCAGAGGCCATTGTGTGGAGACCATATAGAGGATGCATACTATGGATGGGATCAATTGTTGATTGGTTATCGAGATCGCATCGTAGTTCCATTCTACTATGATAGAGTGATGAGGTAGTTTAGACAAGTGCATGGAGTTCCCACCATAGATTCATCTTATGTGAGGTCATCATGTTGCAAAGTGTGGCCTCATGATAGGGCATGGCTTACCATTGTAGATGTGGTGTTGAGTGATCCTGATGATGATATAGAGGATGATGATTTTGTCTTCAATGTTGACAATGTTGGTGTGACCCCAACATATACATCATGGTGGGAGACAACACGCCCTTCTCCTATCTTCCTTAACAATCATCCTGCTAGTGATCCCAGATCCTGGGCTGAGCAAGGAGATGAGTGAAAGGAAGGAGAGGGAGACATCGACATAGATTACATGAGAAATGATGATGGTGATAATGATGAGGAGAATCCACTAGTGTTGATGACAAGAGGTAGATGACGCCAGCTAGCGGAGGGTGTAGGTGTTGACAAGGAGGGATTTGATGTCTGAGCTTATATCCTATGACCATGCTGCACAACTAGAGGAGTACAGTGTCACTTTGAGCATGGGGAGTCAAGTGGTGGTGCCACTACAATTCCCCTAATAGATGGGATAACTACAAATAGTCATCATTCCACATGATCGATCATGGTGAGAGGGTGACCCAAGAGATGATTATATTTTTTGTTATTATACTTATATTGGTTTAAAATGTATAATGTTGATTCGATTGAGATGCTGACATTATGATTATTTTACACTCTAAAGTTGGTTCCAGTGCATGGCATGACTTTGTGAGTCAGATCATAGTAGAAATGGTACCCACTAAGTTGACATAGCAGCTAGTGCAGGCCTACTATAGACCACCACACAAGGTAGGTTAGCACGCAAAGATATTTGATCCCATAGCATGTCTTAGAGTAGTATTTGAGGAGGGATAGATACAGTGAGATCAAATAGTAGTTGAGAGAGATCTGATAGTTGAGAGGGCAACAAGTGCCAAGGAGAGGCGATATGATCTCCAAATTGCAAGTATGTGCTAACTAGTGTTGTTATTGATGTCAACATGTTTGTGTTGTCATTGGTGCCAACTGTATCTTCTAATATTACTGATTGTTGATTGACTAAGTTGACATGTTAAGAAAAATGTCTAAGTTTGTGCTTCACTTTTCCTCTGTATTAAAGACCAGAGTATGAGATTTGGATATGATTTAGTGAAGTGTTTGAAGATGCTAAATCTAGAATTTGGTGGTCTGGATCATTGTACAGAAAAAGTTCTATTCACCAGTTTGAAGACTGTGCCTGGCAATGTTTGCAGAGTGACAGGGAGACAGTATTTTTCTCTACATTTCTCTACAGTTTGGATTTGGTCTTACAGTTCTAGACTTAAGTTTATAAAGTTCTTAGCTATCTTCATTCCAAAGGATTTGTGATTTGGTGCTTCAGAAAACAAGTTATTAATTAGCAAAGTTTGACAGTGTCTATTGAGAAGCAGTCTGTGATGTGTCTTCAAGTGATATTTGTTGGCTTCAAGTGAGATCTATTGTGGTTAAATTTGTTTTATCTGAAGTGATTCTATGTTGTTCATGTATGTCTCCATAATGTATTGAAGGTGTGTGCTTAATCCGCATGCTATAATGAAGTTCTTGAAAGCATGTATTTAAGTATTCTTGATGTTTGCACTAGTTCTGGCTGGCCTGGTTATTTATACTTATTGCTGAGGTGATTCGTGTATTGTAGAAGCATGTTCAAGTGTGTGAAGATGTATTTTTCTCTGAGCTAAGCTATGAAGTGATCCTCTTTCATTCATTTGATTCGTAAGTTTGTATAATTTTAGACCTAATTTGATTTATGTATGTATGTCAACCTTCGAGATATCTCTAATGGTTGTATGTTGTATTTCCAACCTTGATGAATGTTCCAAGGTTGATGATCCATATAAATATATGTAATGAATCTATGAGTGAGGTGTGTGTGCAAAGATGTGAAGATAAGGTGTGAATTATAAAAGTAGAGCAGAGTAGAGGAGATATTGTGCTTCAATGAAACTAAACTCAGGCATGTTGTAGATGCTACCATATGAGTTCATGGAAGTGAGCCACCCATCATGGAAGTGATCCATCCTTTGGCAGTGAGCCACCCTTTAGCAATTAGCTAGCCTTTGGCAGTGAGCCACCCCTTAGCAGTGAGCCTTTCATTTAGGTAGTGAGCCCTTTGGCAATGAGCCTCTTTTGTTATTTGGTATTGTTACTACATTATATTGTGAGCTAACACTCAATGTGGTTTTTCCCTTTTTAGGGTTTTCCACAAAAACAATCTGCTGTTCATGTGTGTATAGTGTTGATGTGTTTATGTTTTGATTCTACTATTCATGATTAAACTTCATAATAGATTAAGGAGTTAAAGTAAGTGAATGTGAATGTGATTTTGTTTGAATAAGTTAAGGTTTTTGATACAACTAATTCACCCCCTCTCTCAGTTGTCTTGTGCCTTCAACAATTGGTATCAGAGTGAAGTTCCTTGGAAGAAATCCTAATAGGTTAAGGTAGATTCAGGATGGCACACAAGAAAGACATTCCTCAGTTTGATGGCTATGGCTATGCCTACTAGAAGGTATGAATGCAAATTTATCTTATTTCTATTGGTTATAATGTTTGGACAATGGTTCAAGATAAATACACTATACTTGAACATGGTCCAAAGACTGATGAAGAGATTAAGGATTATGAGACTAATCACAAAGCTAAAAATACTCTATTAAATGCTTTGTCTAACATTGAAATGGCAAAAGTTGTGGATATGGAAACTGCTCATGAGATCTGGGATAAATTGAAAAACACCTATGAAGGTGATGCATCTGTCAAGAAGGCTAAGTTGTAGAACTTGAAGACCACATATGAAACCATGCGAATGTCTAAGGATGAGAACATAACAAATTACATACAGAAAATTTATGAAGTTGTCGGCAACATCAAGGGTCTTGGTGGAAAGTTAGAGGATGGGGATGTTGTAGATAAGATAGTCAGAAATCTTCCCAAATCTTATAGTCACAAGGTATCTTCCATTGAAGAAATGTTTGATATGGGAAAGCTTTCAAAAGATCAATTACTTGGTAAACTGACTATTTTTGAGATGAGAGAATTTGGTACTACTGATGGCCCTGTGAAAATTGAGACTGCCTTTAAGGCCAAGGAAGAAAAGACTGCTAGATCAGATAAATATGTTGTAGAGTCAGATGAAGAAAATTTTGAAGAACTTGAGGTAAAATTTGCAAGCAGAATGAAAAGAGCTAGCAAAGGAAAGTTTAAAGGTAAGTTACCTTTCAAATGTTTCAATTGTGGTAAAATTGGTCACTATACTTCAAGATGTCTTGACAGAGCTTTGAAGTTCAAAAATAATGAAAGTAAAGGAAAAATGGTAAGAAAGAGTTACTATGTTAGAGATGATGATGGTGTAAATGATGATGAACTTGATTCTGATGATGGTAATAGTAGTGAATGCTTGTTTATTTCACTTAGATAAGAGCTTGTTTCTGCTAATCTTGCAAGTTGTGTGAAGGAAGGATGTCTAGGAAGTCTAGGAGAGTTGTCTGCATTTCATGCTAGAAAGGAAGATAATGGATCATTGACAGTAGATGTTCAAATCACATGACAAGAGATAAGAGTAATTTTGTTAAGTTTGAAAAATATGATGGAGGATTAGTTAGGTTTGGTGATGATGCAGCTGGTAAGATTTGTGGAAAAGGATCAATTACATTTGATGGCAAGCATAATATAGATTATGTTCTTTATGTGAAAGTCTTAAAACATAATCTTCTAAGTGTTGGAAAAATGTGTGACAAAGGGTATAATCTGATGTTTAAGGACAATGGGTGTGGGATAAGGTAAAGATTTGAAACCTTAATTGTTATTGGTAAGAAGACTCATGGTAATGTTTATCATTTGAAGGTACTAATAGTTGTTGTTTGTTGGCTCAGACAAATGAAAGTTGGTTATGGCATAGGAGAATATGTCACATTAACTTTGACAATTTGGTGAGAATAAGCATGGTACAAGTAGTGAGAGACTTGCCTAAGATTGTGAAGCCTACCAATGCCATGTGCAAAGAATGCCATTTTAGGAAGATGTCAAAGACTACTTTCAAAAGAAAAGAATAATTCTCTATCAGTTTGCTGAAGTTGGTGCATACAGACTTATGTGGCCCTATAAAAACAAGAAGTCTACAAGGTGATAGGTATTTCATGCTTCTTATTGATGATTATTCAAGAATGACTTGGGCTATCTTTCTTAGAGAAAAATTAGAAGCTCTAGACAGGTTTAAGGCATTCAAATTTATGGTTGAAAATGAGATGGATTTGAGAATCAAGTGTTTGAGATTTGACAAAGGTGGTGAGTTTACTTCAAATGAGTTTAATGCTTTCTGTGAAGAGCATGGAATAAAGAGACACTTGTCTACTCCTTGAACTCCTCAACAAAATAGAGTGGTTGAAATAAAAAATAGAATTGTTCAAGAAGCTGCTAGAACAATGATTAAGGAAGCAGATCTACTGGAAGTATATTGGAAAGAAGCAATACACACTGTTGTCTACATTCAAAATAAAGTGCTAGTCAGAGTAAAAGAAACAAAAACACCTTATGAGCTATGGTATGGAAGAGCTCATACTGTCAAATTCTTCAAAGTTTTTGGAAGCAAATGTTACATTAGAATAGATGAAGAATAAGGAAAGTTTGATGCTAGATGTGATGAAGGCATATTCCTTGGGTACTCCACTAAGAGCAAGGCTTTCCAGTGCTATAAAAAAAGACTAAGAAAAATTATTGAAAGTGCAAATGTAACAATAGATGAAGATATTCAGTCAGATGGATCTGCTGATGCAAAAAATATTAAAAAGGACAAAGAAAAGGAAGTTTGGACTATAGAGAAAGTGGCTCCTAAAGAAGAAGTTCAAGATGAAGCTCTAGAAAGAATTCCTTAAACCCCCAAGTATGTACAAAGAGATCACTCCGAAGATCAGATTATTGGTGACAAAAGGAAAGGTGTATTGAGAAGAAGTAGAGCTGCAAAAGATCAAGTAAATCTCTATTTACTCTCACAAGTGGAACCTAAATGTTCAATAAAAGAAGAATACAATGATGAATATTGGGTCAAAGTAATGGAAGAAGAACTAATGCAAATTGAGAAGAACAAGACTTGGGAACTTGTCCCTAGACTTGTAGACAAGAATGTGATAGGAAAAAAGTGGGTATTCAGGAACAAACTGAATTGATGCAGGAGCATCCAGAAGCATTCAAAACAATGGAGACAATTGACAATGAAGTTGCATATTGTAGAGAGAGAGACCTTGGAGAATTCTGGTAATTGAATATTAGAGGCTGTAGATCTGAAATTAACATCTAGACATAGTCAGTTATAACATATTAAGAATTTAGATCATTTGGCTTTGATTTTGGAGAGTTATCGCTACTGGAAGATTGACTATTTTTGTAGAACAAAGCCGATAGTGTTTAGTGGAGTCTAATTGGCTGGCGGATCAAATCCGTGATTACAGAGAAAAAGGTATCATTGTTTGATGAAGTTTAGGACTTGGCTGATCTTCAATGGTGATCTATAGAAAGTTCTATGCAATTGTGAACCAGTTCCTTATGTTTAGGCCTGACCTATTTTGTGTACACATTACCTAATTAGCCGTTGCAATTAGGCCGACTTGATCATGATTAGAAGACTTGCGGAGGATATAAATAAAGGATAATGATTTGTTACAAAGTAGCAATGATGAAATGATTGATAGCACTAAGATATGAAGCAAGATCTGAAGTTGTTTTTATCCGAAGGAGTAGCAAAATAGAGTAGAAGGTAGAGTAGGAAGTAGAATGAGTTGCAGAGTAGAGAATTGAGTTGTATAATATTGTTGTATGAATCTTTTGTAATCCCTAGGCTATGGCCTAACATCTGTAAAGGCCTTAAGGCATGAGTATTTCAATTTGAAGTAAAATATATGAAGAATGAACTTTGAAGGTTGGGTTTTTCCCTGTTAGGGTTTTCCTAGGACACATATTGTGTTGTGTTCATGAATATCTTTTACCTTTATGTTGTTTAGCTGTTAGCTTCCATTGCATATCTATTATGATCATGGTGTTGTTTAGATAGGACTGCAAGGTTGGACAGTCCCTCATTGGACCCTCCTACCTTGACTGCATCAAGTGGTATCAGAGTTGGTTTCAAATCTGTTGGGCTGGTTGTGAACCTATTAGAAGTGGTGAATCTGATAAAGTGTTGTGTGAAACCCTAGAAGTAATGAGTGTCATCACTGAAGAAAGATCAATGTAAGGAATATTTGGTAAGCTTTTCAATTTTAGTTGTTTATATAATTTTTTTCAGATGGGGAAGATTGGAAAGAGGATGAAGAAAGAAAATGAAACCCTAATGTGCGAAAGAGATATATTAGAAGAAGAATTGTGTGAGGTCAAGAAATGTAATTCAGAATTGCAGGAAAGGATGACAGATCTAGGAGTAGACAAGTTTGATGCCCTGGAAAAAGAACTGAAAGATGTAAAGAAAAGAAATGAAGAACTAGAAGTAGAGTTGAAATTGTTTGAGGATGTTGAAAAGAAATTTGTAGAATTAGAAGAAGGATTTAAGTTGTTTTATAAGGTTGAATAGAGGAACAGAGATCTGAAAGATAGTTTGGAAGAATTGAAGAAGGAGAATAGTTTTCAGAAAAGTGAAATATCAAAATTAAAAGAGCAGAAAGATCAGTTGGAATAGTCACTAGTAGAATGCAGAAAAGAGAATGAAATTTTGAGATCTAAACCCAAATTTTGTGATGTTTCTTGTGATACTAATGATTTGTGTGATGATGCAGAAGTTTCTTTAGAAAGTGAAATTAAAGATGATAGTGTTGCAGAACTTGGAGTGGTTGGAGATGGTATTGGTTTCAAAATCATGCAAAGAATGGGATATGAAGGAAACAGATTGGGAAAGTAGTAGCAAGGAATTATAGAACCTATTGAACCAGTAATCAAATGAAGAAGTGAAGGGATTGGTTATGACAGAGCTAAGGATGTTATGGCAAACTTTAACAAATCAAGTCAAAGTAGAAAAGGTATGTATTGTTTACATTGTGATAGACATGGACATGAGAAAGAATTGTGTTGGGATCTATACCCTTGTAAGTTTTGTGGATTGAGGAACCATTCTGAAAAAGTTGTGTTGGAACAAGATGAAGAAAAAAAAGCCCATGACAGGTTGCATACATAAAGATTATGGATGGATTAATGGAAAAGAATGGAGAAATATTAGTGGTATGTTTAGAGGGAGGTATAAACTAAGGTATTCATATGTTGGATCAGTTTACAGAGATAGAAGACCTTATGCAGAGTAGAACAAGAGTAGAAATTCAAACTACAGAGGGAGAAATGTCAGGAGTCACAATTCTTATCACAATGAAACATACCATAAGAATGAAAGAAGTTTTGTTAGAAGAGTTTGGAGAAGAAAAGAATCAAGCAGTGAGTGAATGTCACCAAGAACTTGTTATCAAAGAAGCTAATGAAGTAGAAGTAGTAACTAAATTAGAGATAGTTTGTACAGAGGAAGAAGATTTTGTTAGTACAAAGATAGTTTATACAAAAGAAGAAGAGCCTGTTGATACAAAGATAGTTTATGCAAAGATAGAGGAACCTTTTGAGACATTAGATTTGATAGAAAAATTAGAAGAAGGTGAAGCATTAATCTTGAGAAGAATTGTGTTTTAAAACTAATCATCAGAGAAAATAGTGTGAGGCATATCAAAAAAAGAGAAGTTCATGTGGTAGAGAAAGAGGGAATGACCAGATATTCTACCAGAGGAGAAATTTTGTGTAACAGAGTAAAGTAAAAGTGGATAAGAAAACAAAGAATAGTATAGGAGAAGTATATGTAGAGAAAATTGTATCTGAAATCAGAGATCAGAATGTGTGTAGAGCAATTCAGGACTGTGTTGACTGTGTCAAAAGAAAGTAACTTATTGTACCAGAGGAGAAGGATTGTGTATCGGATTGAAGTGATTATGGTAAAGGAAACAAAGTAAGCATAGAAGTAGTGTAAGCAGAGTGGAAGTTGTAAGATTTTGATGAGTGCAGAGGAAATTGTGTTGAGAATTAGAGAGTAGATAGTGTTACAGAGAAATTAAGAAAGTGTATTGACCAAATCAGAAAGCAACCTAATTTTTCTAGAGGATGCAAGTATGTATGTATTGACTCTTAATTGATTGAAACAGACATTGATCTTGAGGCAACTTGTGGAGAAGACTTGCTCAGACTGTTGATCATTGAGGCAGTGCAAGGCTTGTAAGTAGACCGCCGAACCTATACCATGACAAGAAGAAGAACTTGAGGTAGCTTGTGGAGAAGACTTGCTTAGATCACCGATCATTGAGGCAGTGTGAGGCTTACAAGTAGAAACACTAACCTTAGAAGAATTTGAGGCAGTTGTGTAGGGTAGACTTGAACAAACTGTTGACCTTGAGGCAGTTGCAAGTACCTGTGAACAGATTGTCAAACCTATTCAAAGCAACAACATTGAATCTGACATAATACAGACCAAAGTGAAGAGGCTCATTTTTCAAATAACCCCAAGAGTTTGATGTAGGAGCATCTAGAAGCATTTAGAACAATGGAGATAGTTGACAGTGAAGTTGTAGATTGCAGAGAGAGTGACCTTGGAGAATTCTAGCATTTGAATATTAGAGGCTGAAGATTTGGAATTAACATCTAGACATAGTCAGTTATAACATATTAAGAATTTATTTCATTTGGCTTTGATTCTAAAGAGTTATCGCTATCGGAAGATTGATTGTTTTTGTAGAATAGAGCCGACAGTGTTTAGTGGAGTCTAATCAGCTTGTGGATCAAATCCATGACTTGTAGAGCAAAAAGGATCATCGTTCGATGAAGTTTAGGACCTGGCCAACCTTCAATGGTGATCCACACAAAGTTCTATGCAATTGTGGAGTAGTGCCTTATGTTTAGGCTCGACCTATTTTGTGTACACATTACCTAACTAGCCGTTGCAATTAGGCTGACTTGATCATGATTAGAAGACTTGGAGAGGATATAAATGAAGGATAATGATTTGTTACAAAGTAGCAGTGAGGAAGCGATCGATAGCATGAAGATATGAAGCAATATTTAAAGTTGTTTTGATCTGGAGGAGTAGCAGAATAGAGTAGAAGGCAGAGCAGGAAGAATAATGAGTTGTAGAGCAGAGAATTGAGTTGTATAATATTGTTGTATGAATCTTTTGTAATCCTTGGGTTGTGGCCTAGCATCTGTAAAGCACTTGAGGCATGAGTAATTTGATTTAAAATATAATATATGAAGAATGAGCTTTGAAGGTTGGGTTTTTCCCTATTAGAGTTTTCCCAGGATACATCTTGTGTTATGTGTTCATGAATATCTTTTACCTTTCTATTGTTTAGATGTTAGCTTCTGTTGCATATCTATTATGATCATGGTGTTGTTTAGATAGCACTACAAGGTTGGACAGTCCCTCACCAGACTCTCCTACCTTGACTGCATCATGAATGAAGTTGGAGAAGTTGTGAGAAACAAGGCAAGACTTGTGTGTAAAGGATACTCACAAGTGGAAAGAATAGACTATGAAGAGACCTTTGCTCTGGTGGCAAGAATGGAAGCTATCAGATTGTTTTTAGCATTTGCAGCACATAAAAATTTCAAAGTATACTAGATGGATGTGAAGTTTGCTTTCTTGAATGGTGAGTTAGAAGAAGTCTACATAGAGCAAATGAATGGATTCCAGTTGTCAAACAAACCAAATATGGTATGCAAGTTGAAGAAGGCTTTGTACGTTTTGAAGTAAGCTCCTAGAGCTTGGTATGCAAGATTGGATAACTACCTGATACATTAGAGTTTTAGTAAAGGGTCAGCGGATAGTAACCTGTACATCAAAATAAGTTGAGACCAAATTATGATTATTGAGATCTATGTTGATGACATCATATTCATTGGAAATGAAGGTATGTGGAAGAAGTTTGTAGATGAGATGCAAAAATAGTTTGAAATGTCTATGGGTGGTGAAATAAATTTCTTCCTTGGACTGCAAATCATTTAAACTAGTAAAGGTATTTTCATTTCTTAATCCAAGTATGTTAAGGAATTGTTGAAAAAGTTTGGAATGGAGGACTCTAAACCGACATGTACTCCTATGGTTACTAGTTGCAAGTTGAGAAAGAATGATGAATCTCCTAAGACTGATTAGAGCAAGTACATATCAATGATTAGAGGACTACTTTATCTAACCTCTACTAGACTAGATATCATGCATGCAGTCTGTCTTGTGGCCAAATTTCAATCAAACCCTAGAGAATCACATGTTATGGTAGTGAAGAGGATATTCAAGTATTTGAAGGGCACTCTTGATCATTTATTGTGGTATCCTAAAAACAAATATTTTTTCCTTAAGTACATTTATAGATGTAGATTCTGCTAGATGTGTTGATGATAGGAAAAGCACAAGTGGAGGTGCATTCTTCCTTGGTGATAGGGCAATGTCTTGGCATAGAAAGAAACAAGAATTAGTCTCCTTGTCTACTATAGAGGCAAATTATATTGTTGTAGCATCATGTTGTACTTAGGTGTTGTGGATGAAATAGACCTTGAAGGATATCAAAGTTGAGTATGAAGAAGCAATACCTCTTATTTTTGATAACACAAGTGCCATAAATATTTCAAAGAACCTAGTGATGCACTCAAAGACAAAGCACATTTGAATTAATTATCAATTTTTGAGGGAGAAAGTTGCAGAGAATGAAGTGAAGCTTGAGTATGTGCCTACAAAAGATCAAGTTGCTGATATATTCACTAAGGCCCTTCCAAAGGATACATTTGAGTATCTCCAAGAGAAGTTAGGGGTTGTTGCCCCTCCTTCCTTGAACTAGATGCATAATAAGATGCATTAGTCCAATGTGCTTCAAAGTATATTTCTCTTGTTTGGACTGATGGGTAAAAACACAAAGATGTGTCACACTTTCAGCCAACTATAAAAATCAGTTTTGGTCAAACATATGATCTTGTAAGATTCATTCTAGCAAAGTTAGATATGTCCACAACTTTTCCAACTAAAATTGTTGGCTAAATGCATATGTAGCACCACTATGAGGCCAATTTACCAAAAAAATAAAATTATTTGAAAAACTTGATGTTTCAACAACTTCTACTCATGTAAATAATATTTTTAAAAATATATAAAAATACCCTTTTGTAGATCTATAAGTTTAGTTTTCAAATATATATATATATATATATATATATATATATATATATATATATATATATATATATATATATATATATATATATATATATATATAGTTTAATTATTATTTATATTTTCCTTTCTATTTTTACTAAAAGTAGGTTATCAATACAAAACATTAGGTCGATTACCATGTCATGGAAAAATAGTAAAACTTATTAAAAAAATTTGAAAAAATATGATGCACTAGATAAAAGAATCTATATCAAGATGGTATAATTTTTTTCCTATTTTAGATAAATAGTTAATATGAAAGTTGACATCGAATGGAAACAACTACGTTTTAATATACGCACACTTTATTATTTATTAAAAATATATATTTATCAAAATTGGAAAAAATATATCCATGCACTAAAGTTTCAAGTTATAAATACACAAAAAAAATTGAAGAAAAAAAAATTACTATATAAAGATTGACGTCTCATGTAACTTCATTTTTCAGCATTTTATCAACAACTAAATTATAGTGTCAATTTATTAAAACCTATATTCAAATAATTTTTAAATTTTTTTCAAAAAATATAAACATAAAATATACTAAAAAATAAATATTTTATTAGTTTACATCATTTCAAAATTCAAAACATATAATTCACTTTTTAGTGATTCAAGTTTAAAAGTTGGATCATCGTAGGTTACCTCTCAGGGGGAGCAGGTAGTGGTTTGAGATGATTGTTGCAGTCAAGGGGAGCCAAAGAAAGATTTCAGACTGATCAGAGTAGTAGTATGCAAGTATGTGCAGTAGGAGAGATGTGATGCCCTTTTCCATTGATGTCAAAGGGGGAGAAAGATCATGTGAAAAACTTATGGGGAGAAAGAGCTCAAATGTGTAAAAAGAAATGGGGAGTCCTAATGCAAAGTTATGTCTTTGATGAAGAAACATGTTATTTAGTTTTTCACATCATCTATTGCCATCAATGACAAAGGGGGATATTGTTGCAAGTATGTGCTAACTAGTGTTTTCATTGATGTCAACATGTTTGTGTTGTCGTTGCTGCCAACTGCATCTTCTGATATTGCTGATTGTTGATTGACTGACCTGTCATGTTAAGAACACTGTCTAAGTTTGTGCTCCACATTTCCTCTGTATTGAAGACCACAGTATGAGATTTGGATATGATTTATTGAAGTGTTTGAAGATGTTGAATCCATAATTTGGTGGTCTGGATCACTGTGCAAAAAAAGTTCTATTCACCAGTTTAAAGTCTGTGTCTAGCAATGCGTGTAGAGTGACAGGGAGAAAGTACTTTGCTCCGCATTTCTCTGTACTTTGGATTCTGGTCTTGCAATTCTGGACTTAAGTTTATAAAGTCCTTAGCTATCTTCATTCCAAAGGATTTGTGATTTGGTGCTCCAGAAAGCAAGTTATTGATTAGTAGAGATTGACAGTGTCTGTTGAGAAGCAGTCTGCGATGTGTCTTTAAGTGATATTTGTTGTCTTCAAGTGAGATATATTGCAGTTGGATTTGTCTCCTCCCAAGTGATTCTATGTTGTTCATGGATGTTTCCAGAATGTATTGAATGCATGTGCTTGATTTGCAAGATATAATGAAGTTCTTGGAAGCATGTATTTAAGTATTCTTGATGTTTGCACTAGTTCTAGCGACTTGGTTATTTACACTTGTTGTGGAGGTGATTCATGTATTGTAGAAGTGTCTTCAAGCATGTGAAGATGTATTTTAGTCTAAGCTAAGATTTGAAGTGTTCCTCTTTCATTCATTTGATTCATAAGTTTGTATAAGTTTAGACCTAATTTGATTTATGTATGTATGCCAACCTTGGAGATAGATCCAATGGTTGTATGTTGTATTGCTAACCTTGATGAATGTTCTAAGGTTGATGATCCATATAAATATATGTAATGAATCTGTGAGTGATGTGTGTGTGTGTGTGTGTGTGTGTGTGTGTGTGTGAAGATGTGAAGATAAGGTGTGAATTGTAAAAGCAGAGCAGAGAAGAGGAGATATTGTGCTTCAATGGAACTGAGCTCAGGCATGTTGTAGATGCTACTATATCAATTAATGGTAGTGAGACACCCGTCTTGGCAGTGAGCTACCCTTTGCCAGTGATCCACCCCTTAGCAATGAGCCTTTCATTTGGGAAGTGAGCCCTTTGGTAGTGAGCCTCTTTTGTTATTTGGTATTGTTACTACATTATATTGTGAGCTAATATTCACTGTGGTTTTTCCCTTTTTAGGCTTTTCCATGTAAAAATTTGGTGTTCATGTGTGTATGGTGTTGATGTGTTTATGTTTTAATTCTTCTATTCATGATTAAACTTCATAACATATTAAGGATTTGTTATGTTGAAAAATGTCCCCTTAGGGGCTTTTCCCTCTTAAGGGTTAGCTCTCAGGTCCTTAGAATGCATTTAGATCATATTGCATGTTAATTCTGAATCCTAATGAGAAAACCCTGAAGTCTTGTGGAAAATAGGACCTAGGGGGTGCTATTGAGATGACTCCTGTTAAAATAGGGAGGAGGACTTGGGCGCTCGCACCCTAGTCCTACCCTATTTTGGGTCAGGCCCTAATTTGAAGTGTCAGTTATATGACCATTGTTAGGTCCTAGGCTGACACCAAAAGTTTGAATTATAAAATTCTTGGTGGGAATGTGTGTATTTGCATATATAAGCATGTTTAGGTTTTCATTTGTAAACTAGATGGACATTGTGAACTTGTGATCTTATGCTAAAGTGATTCAAGACTTTTATTGTGTTGCAGAGTAGTATTATGTGTTATTATGTTTGTTTTTTATAGATTTGGCTCCATCTCCTTATGGCATGAAAGAGTTTCTTCCTTCCATGAGATCTACATCTTTGAGGTGACATTTACTTGTGTTTTCATTCATTTATTATTTGGATTTTACCTCTATCCCGTAGGGATACACACTCTTATCTGACAATGGTGTTTGGAAGACTTGAATGTCTCTCCGGGGCTTCACTGAGGAAAGCCTCTAAACACCACAACCCCCAACCACATTCCTTTATGATTGTAGGTTATAGGTATTGAGTTTCATGGAGTGGAGTTGCAGAGGAAGGTTGCAGATGACAAGGATTCAGGATCCAAAAGAAAGAAGTGAAACAGAGCATTTTTTAGGACATGGGCTCCTAGGGCGATGTCCTTCGAAGTTACAGAGATGGGAATCAAAGTTACAGGGAAATTCTACACCTGAAGGAGCTTCTACATCCTGATAATTAGTCTACCTTGGACTAGGGCACCCGGGGCAGTGTCCTTTGCATTTTGAGTGATGAAAATAAATAGAACAGTGATTATCAGTGCTGAAAAAAAATTTGCATTCCATGAAGAAAACACTACCTTGGACTTGGGTGCCTAGGGCATTATCCTTGAATATTCTAAATTTTGAAATTTGAAAAATGGTCAGTTATTAATCTCCATCCTCTTCCTTAATTTGTAAGCATTTATTTGAATTTACTAGTTTATTCACTGTTTTGCATTATTAGGATTTCTTACATATTTGAGGATTACATTAAGGCATTATTTAATAATTTATGAGTTTCCACATCATTCCAAGTGATAGCCCAACCTATTAGGTGAAATCTCGCTTAGTAGAGATTTAATTCGGTTGATATTTCCTTGAATATTTGTTGTGAAAGGAAGATCTAAAACCATCAAACCAAAACCAGTCAAACCATTCATCAATCATCCTCCCCTTTTCACATCCAAAAAATTTTGGTGAACCCATGTTTTTGAATTCTTTCACCTTGCTGAGTTGTGTGATAGATTTGCATTCATTCATCTTATTGCATTTGAAAAATTACAAAAAATTTGAAAAATTTGAAATTTTTTGAAAAAATTGGCATCTTAGACTTGCATCTTGGCATAATTTGAATTAAATGACATTTAATTTTAGTTATTTTCATTCTATCTGATTTATATGACAGAAATTCATCATTAATCATTCATTTGCATTGCATTTTCATGCTTGATTTGGTGAAAATTGCTTAAAATTGTGCATTTTTCATATAACCTAGTTTTTGCATTAGCTAGGGTTTGTAGTTAAAATCTTGTTTCAGATTTTAATACTATTTTAAAACACTCGTTTAGGTCTGATTTCTAAATGTATTGTTTCATCATAGTGTCTTTGTTGCAAAATTTCATGTCTTGGGTTTTAAAATGTTGCATTTTTCACTAGGTTTTGGCTTATTTTGCATATAGGATTACATCATAGGCATGTTATGAATGATATTATTGCATTATTGGGTTGATATTAAGCATATTATTCACTGCCCCTCTTGAGATTCTTCACAACACCTCTTCTTTCTGTGATTTGCATCAAAAATTTGAGAAAAAAGTTGAAAAATCAAGCATTTTAGGTCATATTCATACATACTTTTGCACTTGTTTCTTGCATAAGTGTTGAAAATCTTTAAAATCTAATTTGGCAGTCATTTGAAAACATACACATGGCTTCTCAATACAAAAATAATGCTAGGTTTGCTCCTAGGCCTCATTTGAAAAGAAGAGCCCTTGAACTTGAAATAACATTTACACCTCATGACAAAGCAATGGTAGATATTGAAGGACCTTGATGAGCCAATAAATTGACTCATTTAATTATCAATATTTTCATGCTCTGATGAACTTTTAAAAACATATTGGCATATAAATAAATATTATTATAATTATATTTATCTTGAGAATTGATTATGCTTATGTTTTGTTTCCATTATGCTTTGATGAAATCTCTTTAATTTTGATACTTGAATGACAGTTTCTATGTGCATCTCATAATTTATGGTATAAGTTGTGGATGTTTAAAAAGGATTGCAGAAGTTGAACTTTAGCTAAACTCCAGATAGCTCTGGAGCCTAATACTTCCTAAGCGTCATCCTCCCCTAAGTTGATGACTTCCAGCAAACGCTCCTAGAGACCCTCTAAAACCTACAACACGTCTAAACCAGTGCCTCAATCCTTGCTGCAACTCCTGATCACACTACCATGTCATTGAACTTAGTGACCCAGATAACCTTTGGTAGACATCAGTTCTAGCTATTGCTGCCACCAGGTGCCCCACTATTTTAGGGAACTCATGGAGTTCACTCTGCTAATTGCCTTATCTAGATCATGGATCTGGAGTTCCTTGGAACTGATTGTGTAGTTAAGCAAATAATACAGTTAGTTGTTCCAATTCTAGTTCATAAGAATTAGTTAGTAAATAGATTTTCCTTTCAATAAGCATACAACTGGCTATTCCAGTTTGCTACAGTTAGACTCACAATTAGTATCTCTTTCCAATAAGACTCGCTTGTATAAGTAGAAGAGCCATCGCACCTTTTTAAATTAGTTCCTGTTTTCATCAATTAGTTGTTCATTGTAGTTTGTTTTCAGCATAAGGAAAACTTTTGAGTTTAGGCATGTACATTCTTTGAATGAGAATAAAATGCAAATGAAGGGAGATTTCTTTTGAAAGAAGCTATTAGCAAAGAGGATTGTCTCCAGTAGGGAAAGTAGGGCCCGCTTCCCCATCTTGGAGGAGATCTCTCAGTATTCTGTTTGTGTTATTTCTGTTCTTGTTAATTTCCTTGTAGCAAATTGTTATATGTGTTTCTCCTATTGTCTATTTTTACTTGCATGTTTATTCTTCAAAAATAGAAAATCATAAAAATTAGATTTGTTATCTCTTTAAGCACTGTGATGTTTAGAGTATTGCATGCCTAAGAAGTAACAATAGATTTCATTTATTTTCATCTCTCATTTCTACAAGTGTGTTCATTTCCAACAACTAGATTAAATCTTCATTTCAGCACGTGTGTTTGTTTCAAGCAATTAAATTAGCGTTTATTTCAGCAAGTGTGTTTATTTCAGCAAATGTTAGAATAGTTTCATTCTAAGCAAGAGTGTTTCTTTTCAAAGAAAATTAAGGTAGTTTATTTCATGAGTAAGAAGATTAAAACTCCAACTATGCAAGGGTCCCTAAACCGATCCTTGGTGCTCAACTGTTCCACTCAAAAAAACCCCCAACAAATAGTCTTATCACATATCACTCCAAACACCTTTGGATTGATAAAGAGTAGATGATGATGTATTAACAAA
Organism: Cunninghamia lanceolata; assembly: GCA_027924645.1. Taxonomy (NCBI): domain Eukaryota; kingdom Viridiplantae; phylum Streptophyta; class Pinopsida; order Cupressales; family Cupressaceae; genus Cunninghamia; species Cunninghamia lanceolata. The sequence continues at coordinate 1,867,711 of BSBN01001965.1, read as the reverse complement.
GCCTACTCTAACCTCATCATTTTGGTGCCATTACTAGGGAAAATCTACAAATCATTGTAGGTTTAAGGTGTTGATAGGACTTTCAATCCATTAGTTGATGACAAGACCTAGGGACGCCTTAGTTTGATTCATTAGACATCCTATAGTAGATATATGTCTGGAGGCTAATTTGGAAGAACCTCCAGATCATCCGATCAATCAAGGATTACCAGTACTATTCAAGTCTTCCAACTCATTTTCCACATCCTCAACCATGGGTGATCAGGAAGATCCAGCTGTTAATAGAACTTTCTGTTATCTGATAGCCATCATTCCTGAGTTAAATGAGCCTCCTATGAAAAACATATCACCTGCATTTTTACCTACCTTTAGGGGAAAAATGTCAGAAGACCCAAACCAATTCCTATTCAAGTTCAAAGTTCTCTATCAAACTTATGACTACACTACTGATAACCAGAAACTGAAACTTTTTCCTTCCATTCTTAAGGAGTCATCTTTAAGATGGTTCATGGGCTTGGCAACAGACTCTATCACCATATGGGATGATATAGAAACAATTTTTCTTGATAAATATCAGGATTACTATAGAGTCAGAGATTGAAAAGATGAACTTTTCCACATGAAACAAAAGGAGGAGGAGAACTTAGAAGACTATGTGGATAGATTCTTATTTATCCATAGGAGGTGTGGAAACAACCTAGATGAGGAACTAAGTAAGACCATCTTTCTAAGATGGATTGATGATGACAGTCGAGAGGCATTAAATCTGATGGGTAAGGGAGACATTAATAAGCAATTTTTTGAAGAAATTATAAAAGTTTGCAGAAACTATTCTCGTACAAGAGCTGGCAACAGAATATTAAAAAGGAATAGTAATAGTGATGTTATGAAAGTAATGGAGGAACTAGAAAATCTTAAAACTTACATCCTACTTCATTTGAATACCACTTTGGATGGCATGTAGGCTAGTAAAAAGAATACTGAACCCTTAGCTATTTATTGCCCTCATTGTAGAGAAAAAACATCCACTTAGGGAATGCCCTTTGAATAGAACTAAGTTGTGTAAAATCTGTGAGAAAAAAACATCCTACCAATGAATATGGCCTACTTCTTGAGATTAAAAACAAACTAAAAAAGGTTCCAACAGATGAGAAAGAGTTGAATTTTATTGGTCAAAAACAATCTACTTATGGATTTAATCAGTTTCAAAACCAATATGCTCCAAGAGGAAACTCTTATAATAGACCCTAGGGAATGCAAATGCCAATGCAGTGGGGTCATGGCCTTAGCAAGATTGGACAAATCAATCTTGGTCCAATACACAATGGTCAAACCAACAATAGTATCAACCACAATGGGCTCCTCAATACGAACCAAGGGATGAGGAGATTTGGAAACCAACCTCAGGCCTTGCTTCCAGGACCTTCACAACCTACGAATGCAAATACCATTGAGTAAGTAAACTACCCATCAATGCCCACACAACCAGTTCCAAACCCCAAGAACAATAGGCTACAACAACAAGTGTAAAATATTGATCTAAATACAGCAAACTTGAATGTGGTAGAGATCAATGATATCCAACTCCGATCTAGAAATGTGCCTATAACTATACATATTGAGGAATTCATTGAAGAAGAAGTGAATCCTAAGGATGATACACAACAGTCCAATAAGAAAGCTAAAGCAAAAGAAATAGAAGATATTCTGAAGGAGACCTTTGTTCCATTCCTAGAATGATTAAAACAGGCTCCTCTACAATCTAAGGCAAACCAGCCCTCACATGATGACTCCCAATTAATTAGGGAACTTAGAAAAATGCACATTAAAGTTCCTTTGTTATAGGCGATAAAAGAAATTCCTGAGATAAATCAGACCATTAAGAGTTTGTGTCTAAAACTTCTAGGTAGAAAAAGGAAATTTCCCAACACTATCCAAGTGGAAGGAAAACTTGAGGATGTCGTATCAGGAAAGTTAATCCCTCAAAAGTATGGGGATCCTGGGAGCCCAGTCATTACGGTAATCATAAAAGGGGTGTCTGTTTCAAATGTTTTGATAGATTTGGGTGCTACATTCAATGTAATGGCATTAGAAACTATGGAAGCTTTGTTTTAAAACATGTTCAGCCAACCTCAACTATTTTACAACTTGCAGACCTATCTATTACCAAACCATAAGAAATTTTGGAGGACGTCAGTCACTATTGACACTTGGGATTATTTGGTTGATTTCCTTATCCTACAGACAAGAAAGAAATAATCAATTTACCCAATAATCCTGGGAAGAGCTTGGTTAGCTATAGAAGCATCACTTATTGACTGTAGATCTAGAAGTATGACCATTTCAAATGGAAAAAGACTTAAATAACTTTCTATCTATCCTCCAGCCAAACCATTTCTGCAATATGAAAACAAACCATGGATAGATGACTTGATAGATCCTGATGAAGAGGATACCTCCTCGTTGGCAATGGTAACAATAGTAGAACACTTTGAACAATGTAATGAGGAATATAAGGAGCTAGAACCAAACAATGAACTCTCCTTGTATAGTGCTACCCAGGAAGAGGTCTCTGGATGGCTCCAAAGAGACCCAAAAGGATCCTTCAAAGCTTTTAATTACCCATACTCTGAAAAGATTACCTCCCATGTAAGTTACCAACAAGAGAAAACTCTCCACCAAGTCATACCTCACCTTTGTCCTTTAAACATGTTGTTAAGTCCATATAGAGAATTTCTTTCTGTCCATGCTAGCACAAAACAAATCCCAGTCCAAACCAACAAAGAACTTTCTATCAGCAGTTGGTTAATAGAAGTGGAAGAGGTTCGGTTGGAAAAATTGTTACAGAACCACACCCAGGCTTTTGCATGGGAATACAAAGACATGAAATGAATCCATCCCAATGTTTGTACACACCATATTTATACTGAGGATGTCTGACCTATTAGGCAACCACAATGAATAATCAATCCAGATTTAAAAGACATAGTGAAGGAAGAAATTAAGAAACTATTATAGGTAGGATTCATTTATTGCATCTCTAAGAGTCAATGGGTATTTCCATTAGTAATATTGTCCAAAAAGAATGGAAAATAGCAAGTTTGCATAGATTATAGGGAGCTAGAAAAAGCTACAAAGAAGGATTATTTCCCACTCCCTTTCATTGACCAAGTCCTAGACAACCTAGATGGAAGTCACTATTTCTCCTTCTTGGATGGTTTTAGTGGCTACAACTAGATCCAGGTAGCTCCAGAAGATTAGGATAAGACAACCTTCACCTGTCCTTGGGAGACATTTGCCTATAGAGTCTTTCCATTTGGGTTATGTAATGCGCCAACCACATTTCAACGTGCTATTTTGGCAATATGTCATGACCACATTTCCCATTCGGTCACAGCACACAACACATGTGTCATGTCCACATTTGTCATGTGGTCATGACATGAAATATCAAAAAATTTCCATGCATCCCTAGAAACCCCCTTGCATGCATCAATGTGGTTGGTGGTAATACGTATAAGGTGTAAACAGGTCAATCAAAATTTGGGGTCAATGCAATCACATACGTATTCCCCTTCATGATGAAGGATGACTAAGGGGGTCAATCGACATGAGGAGCATCGCCACTAGGGTTAGGATCGAAGGATCAAAACCCTAAGTTGTCCTATGTGAGTCACAGATTTCGATTTGAGTCAAAATCCAATACCTACTTCTAACAGCATAACAGAATTAAATAACCACTTAATTAAAAACAAGTTACGGGATCATTCAAATTTGTAGAAATGTTAAATCTTAACTATATGCAAGGTTTAAACCTCTAAGGAAAGTTAACCCTAAATCTCAGAAACATCTACCAACATAACGCCTCTTGGGCATGAATAGGAATTATTCTAATAATTAAAAGTTACCTAAGGTTCCCCTAAGCTTACTAAAATTGGATTAAACAACCTAATTAATTAATTAATTATTCCATATTAGATTAATAAATTTAAACAAATATATTGCATGAAATAAAACAATAACCTCTTTGATTAATGACCACATACGATTAATTAAAAAAAATGATTTAAAATTAAATATGTTTTCAATAGTTAAATTAGGAGGGATATTAATAAGAATAATCTAATCCCATATTAAAATAATTAAATAAATCAATAATTCCCTCCAGTTCAAAATATAAATCTCTAAAGAGCTAATGCAATAATTAAAAGAATCTAAATTCCAACCCCTAATAATTTAAATAGCACTTAGTAAAATAACATTGCTAAATAAAACAAACCCACCCAAAAAGAATTTTCTCTTTTCTCTCCAAATTAAATAGAATAATAAAAGAGTCTAAGTCAAAAAGGAGAGGGAATATAATAAAATCTAATTTTAAATTCCCACAAGCCCTAAAAATTTGCCCCAAATAAAAAACTAATTTCCTTATAAAAAGGAGTCATAACCCTAGCCCCAAATTCTTCTCTCATTTTCATTCCTCTCCATTCTCTTCTCATTCTTTCTTCTTGGTTGTTTGAGTTGCAAGTCTAAAAGATAAGGAAACCATGGATGGAGTCTCCATGGAGGTATATATATATATATATATATATATATATATATATATATATACTGGTTATACAAACCAGAAATATCTTTCATTATACAAAATGTAAACTATATATATACATATATAAAAATAAGGAAGAAAGGTTGCTGATCCAGAAAAGGGCCGAATGACCAAGATTAGAGGAATGATGGTTTATGAGTATGGCATCGTCACGAAGGTAATAGGTCTAAGTTTTTTTTTTATGTTTATTTTGAATATTAAAAAGATTGGGGGGGGATGCAGATACCCTACCCCCCATTCCATATAAAATGGAGTGGTGGGTGGGGCATCCACCCCATCCCCACTCCCCACACCTCAAAGTAAACAAAGGGGTGGCAGCGTTACTGCCATCACCCCCCCATTCAAAAACCCCAACCTCCATTTAATATGCTAATAGTTTAACAAGCCGTCACTGCTTTGCGACAACCCTAAAAAAAATTATATGGTTCCAACCATTTTCTGATTAAAAATTACTTTTTGTTTTAAAATACAGTTTCAATATATATATATATATATATATATATATATATATATATATATATATGTGGACATATATATACACAGTTTCTCTATTTCACAAGTTTTTCCAACAAGCTAAACGATGAAAAATAAATATAAATGGATGTATGTATATATATATATATATATATATATATATATATATATATATATATATATATATATATATATATATATATATATATATATATATATATATATATATATATATATATATATATATATATATATAAACCATAAACACTAATGAAATTCTCATAATGGCCAAACAACCATTCTCTATTTTAAAGGAAGGGTAAGTTGAATTTATATATTTTTTTAAATGACAAACAACACATTATATATCTTTTTTTTTTCTTTTGCAACAATGAGACTAAAAAAATCAACTATCATTTTTCCTTTATTTTGAAGAAAAGATGAAATGAAAGATCATTTATAGGCCTATTTTAATAGCCATTTAAAACAACCATTGCACACCATATTTTTTTTTATAACATTTCAAAGAAATTTCCACAACATAGGACAACCACTAAAATATATATTTGCAACTTCGAAATAAGATACATTCAACCTAAAATATAAACATTTATTTTTACAAAACAAGAGAGGAACAATCTTCTCTCTTGACAAACAAAACAAACTACAAGTAGGCCAAACTTGGCCATGGCTCACAATGGCCAAAATGACAATGAACATCAACTATAAAATGCTCTTCCTCCAAGCTCTAAGGCCACAACAACCTACAAATAACAAATATGGGAAGGGGGAAAAAACCATGAAATACCACTCTCCTCCCTACCATAGACTCACTCATGAGTCACCCCCGATCTTGGAGGTCATCCAGACACAAGGAAATTTCACTCCACATAACAACAAAACACTAAAGCAAATAAACATAAAGAACTCCCATGGCTTGCACAAAACAAAACTTATAGAAATGAGTTTAAAGGGGTAGAGGAGTGGACATCACTCAACTCAAGAGTGCCACTCCAAATGTCTCAAAAACTAATTTTCACAAGGCCTCAAGCCCTCAAATATATAACAAATTTCACATATTTCTCCATGGTTCTCAAGCCATTAAAAAATGTCCATAATCACATCTTGCCCTCAAGGCCAAAAATACCCAAAGAACTAGGATGTGACCTCGAGGAGGTTCACTCCTCCCCCACCCCACACAGGTTGAGCATTCCCTCCAAGTGGAGAGGCTCTCACAACACCCATAAAAATGTCCACAACACAAAATGTAAAGATACACACACACAACCATCACACAAGAAAAGTAAAGTTACATAAGGAAAGGCATCAAGCCTTGAATCCTACCTTATATAGCCCACAAGGAAGTTAGTTGAAGAAGAGCCCTTCCAATTCCACCTCCAAGTCCTTCTCCAAATGAGCCTTAAAAAAATGCCTCTAACTCTCTCCCCAAATTCAAATAAAAATAAAAATTGAAAACAAATCAACAACCCTCTCCCTCTCTTCAAGAGGGATTAAAATAGGCTCTCCTCATGAGCCTTGAGGAATGGGGAGGTGACACATGTCACCTCCTCCTTCCTCCTCACAACCACTTGCAAGTTTCATGGAATGTGGGGGTGACACATGTCACCCTCCCATTCCACCAAGTCTTGCCCCCTCCACTTGTGCTCTCTCACACATGTGGGAGAGAAAAGTGGAGCCAAAGAAGGATGTGGGTACTACAAGTGCCCTAGTCATCTTCTCCTATGAAAGCCCACAAAACCCTAAGGTACTCTCACCAATGTGGGAAAGCCTTCGAGTTGAGCCCTCCACAATTTAGGGGTTTTGAAGACTCCCCCAAGCCTTGGGAAGAGGTGTGTATGAGGTGTAGTGTTTGACCCAACCTTCCACTCCTTCTCAAACTTCCATTTTCGTCACTTTACTTCAAGGTGAAGTTTAAGTGAGTAAATGGGAGTTCACCTAAGATTAGACAAGCTCAAATGGTCCCTAGACCCTAGGGGTACAACCCAGTGTCACTTTTAACCCATTTTGAGCACCATAGGGTGAGTAAAATCACATAGAAAGGGGTCACAAAAAATAAAACTCCAAAAATAAAATCAAATAAACATTACACCTTTACAACACCAAAATACAATCAAATATAAAAGGGGTAGACCTATCCCAAACAACACCACACAATAACATTATGAAATATCATCATGCATAACATAGCTGATCTTGGTTCCTCTTGGAACTAGATCGGCTTAACACGGGAATTCACAAGATGTGTGGGATCATCTCTGATTATTTGTGGCTTAGTTAGAACACCTGCACACTTAAACAAAAGATTAATCCAACATGTATATCATAGCCAAAGCAAAGTAAACATACACTCACACCATCACATAATCATATAGAACAATCATAAACATCACATCATAATTAGATTCATAATTATGCATTTCTATAATCCATCACAAGATAAATTTGGCATAATAAATCCATCACATAAGCACACAACTAGTATCTCAATAATGTCATAAAGCAAATCACATGTCAAATCATCGTCAGTGAATCAAATCAAGATCTAGTCTCATCACAATCATGCTAAGCATAATAATCAAAAGTAAAAGCATATAATCTAATAGTCCTGCATATTGGGATCAACAGTCCCCAAAAGTCTAAAATGTGTCTCCAACAATAATATAAATGATCAAACTAAGGGAGTGAAAAGGTAGGCCTCACACAATATTTGTTGTCTAGAGAATACCTATGTAGAAGTCTATATGGACAACTTTACGGTGCATGGTAAAATCTTTGATGAAGCCATGAATAGTTTAAATAAGGTACTTGAAAGATGCAAAGAACACCATCTATCTTTAAACCATGAAAAATGCTTCCTCATGATGACCAAGGGAATTGTACTTGGTCACCACATCTCACAAGAGGGATTGAAAGTGGATAAAAAAAAGTCAAAATCATAGTACAAATTCCCCCTCCTCAAACTCAAACTGAGGTAAGGAGCTTTCTAGGACATGCTAGTTATTACAAAAGGTTCATTGAAAATTTTAGTCAAAAAGTTGACCCTATGTTCACTTTGCTAAAAAAAGATTCTGAATTTAAATGGACACCAGAATGCCAATAGTCATTTGAGGCCATCAAAAGTGCCCTTATAACAGCTTCAGTAATAAAATGACCAAACTAGGGGAGAATCATTTCACATCCACACAGATACTTCCAATAAGGCCATTGGGGCAGTATTAGGATAATTGAGTGAGTCTAGAGGTATGCATGCAATATGTTACATCAGTAAAAACTTGAATCCATCCAAGAAAAATTACATCACAACTGAAAAAGAATTTCTGGCAGTAGTTTATGTTGTCAACAAATTTTGCCACTACATCACAGGCTATAAAATATTCATACACACTGATCATGCAGCCATAAGATATCTAATGCAGAAGGTTGTAGTAGGAGGTAGAATTATCAGATGGCTATTATTATTGCAAGAATTTGACATAACCATTGTTGATAAACCAGGCAAATATGATGTTGTTGTTGACTTCTTGTCTAGACTGAATGTGTAGGGAAATAACGAACTAGTGGATGATACCTTTCCTGATGAACATTTGTTCACTATCTCTATACAATCTCTGTGGTTTGCTAATCTGGCTAAATATCTAGTTTTGAGGAAATGTCCGCAGCACTTCAACTCAAAAGAAATTAGACAGCTAGTTCGGGAGAGCTCCAGATACAAGTGGGTAAATGGTTTTCTATTCAAAAATTGTCCTAATCATGTATTACGTCAGTGTGTGTAGGAAACAAAGGTGTATGAAATAATCTATGCATATCATGATGAACCTTCTGGGGGTCACTTTTTAGCCATCAGAATAGGGCACAAAATCCTAGGAGCTAGATATTTTTGGCCAACAATGACCAAAGATATTCACCAATATGTCAAGAAATGCGATCAGTGTCAACGAATGGGACGTCCAAACTTCACCACAAAGATGCCACTCCATCCCCAAGTGGCTTTAGAGCCATTTGAAAAATGGGGGATAGATTTTGTTGGACCAATTGACCCACCATCTAGAGGAAATCAATACATATTGGTATGCACAGACTATGCCACCAAATGGGTTGAAGCAAAAGCACTACTAGCAGTAAAGGAGAAGAAAGTTGCAGATTTCCTGTACAAACATATCTTGCAGCAGTATGGAGCACCCAGAACTCTTGTCTCTGATTAAGGACCATAATTTATGTCTGCCATGATCAAAGCATTCCTAGAAAGATATCAAGTCAGTCATAGGAAATCTTCACCATATCATCTGCAGAGCAATGGTCGGGTTGAAGTAACAAACAGAGAATTGGAGAATATTCTCACCAAAACCATCTCAAGCAAGAGGATAGATTGGGTTGATAGAATGATAGAAGTTGTTTGGGCTTATAATACTATCTAGAGATCAACAACTAACTTCACTCCATATGATTTAGTTTATGGAAAGCACCCAATACTACCCATCGAATATGAGGTAGAGACATTAAAGATAACACTTGAAGGTGGTATTGATTTGACCAAGGCATAGAAATAAAGGATACTGTGGTTAAATAGGTTGGATGAGATGAGAATGGAGGCACTTCAACATACAAAGTTAATCCAACAACAAAGGAAAGAATGACATGACAAGCACATCATTAGTAAGCACTTCAAGCAAGGAGATTGGGCCTTGTTGTATAATTCTAAATACCAAGATCTAAAAGGAAAACTACATACCCGATGGTTGGGGCCCTATGAAATTCAAGAAGCCTTCAACAATGGAGTTGTCCAGTTAGTTCCAATTGATGGAGATTGCAGAGTTTTTCTAGTCAACGGACATAGATTAAAGTTGTATCATAAACCAGCCTCTAAAGAAGAATTCTCTGCTGAAATTTAGTCTTGAATAGAACATTTCTCTGTGGAAGATCTCTCTTCCATGGGAATCATGCTCTAAATGATGATTCTTGATTGAATAAAGCAGTCGAGGTTGAAAACTAGAAATGGCGGCCTCTCCTGTCAAAAAAATAAAAATAAAAAATTAGGCAGATATTGAAAACCAATAATGGTGACTTTTCCTTGAGGAAAGACTGAAAACTAGTAATGGCGGTCTTTTCTTTGAAATTCCCTTCCTTTTCAATAAAAATCTTTTACAGATTCTACAGATCCTTTTTGTGATATAGTGAGATCCAGATGGCTCCAGATAGATCCAGATGGATCTTGAAATCTCCAGACAGAATACCAAGTGGGTACCACCTTCTCAAATACCCTCGGGGTGCAAGACCAATGTGCGATGGAAATTAATTCGGTAAAAAAAAAGTTGAAGTGACATAGTCAAGGTCATGGATACTTTACGTAGGTATACTATCTTCTCAAAAATTATACAATTATTTTAATGTGTATAAATATGCCATGTGTTTCAAAAAGTAACATCATGCAGCTTCAACTTTTGGCACTCAAAAATAGCAGTCACGGCAATGATTGAGGGCTAACAAGTGGCAATAGGGTACTTGATAGCAAATCTTGTGTATCCCCCAAGGAGATCATAGTACTTGGTCATTAAGACGGGTGAGTTTTAAATTATTGCCAAAAATAGAATAAAAGCCCGAAATGCAAAATCATAATAATAGTAATGATGACCAATTAAGGAGGGAGTACATTTGATTTGACATAAAGCCATAGTGGAATGGAATCAACTTTGGAAATGCATAGAAGGTAATTAAATGGTGGCTCTAAAGAAAATTTTTACACACGCCACCCTATGGCAACACTCTGGAGTATCCACCATGAGTACCAAAAGGACAGCCAAAACAAATGCCAACCTACATGCAATTATTTCTTCCAATGAATTTGTAGATGACAACTCATACTTTGATAGCTTCCTTCTTCGCCAGGCTAAAATAAAGAAAGTTTTCAATAAACCAAAGTTGCTGTGTAAACCCCTTTCTCCAGATTGAATTTATTCAAACCAGAGTAGTAGACATAGAGATAATCACCAGACATGGGGAACAAAAGGAAAGTAGAACTAAAAAAAATAATCATTAATGACACCAGTGCTTAGATTTTCCAACAAGCGGGGTGGCTCAAGTTCTTGCAGAAGTTTGAGGGTTTCAAGGCGAAATTAGTCCAAGAATTTGTCAAAAATTTCCACAGGACATTCACAATTGTAAAAGGGGTAAGGATTCCAATCAATTCTACTATCATTAGTCAAATTTCTAGAATAGCTACAGTAGGAGTTGATTTTTTTGCCACTAAACCCTCGTATGAGGAGTTAATTCAGAACTTCCATGTCGCTCCAGAGACCTTGCCTTGATACATTGTTAGCAAAGGTGCCACAAAAGTAATCGACAGGAACAGTCTTTCGGATCCATGGAAGACTGTAGTCCTACGGGTTATGAAGTTCTTTACCTATGATGGCTAGTACAGGACTATACTCGGCCCTAGAATGAGATTGATTACACACCTAAGGTATAGTGCCAATAATCTACAATTTATGATAAACATCACTACCTTTTTGTACACTACATTGATAAACATGTTGACAAAGCAGAAAAATAGAGAGGGTCAGGTTAGCCATGTAGGATTAATCCATTTGATTATTAAACACCATTTCGTGCAGTGAGAAGATGGGCAAAGAAAATGGGAAGACTTTCTGGATTTGATGCCAAGGAACAAAAGACCAAAGAACTCTTCTGCGACTGTATCTGTATCTGGCGAGGCTATTACCATGTCTTCAAATCCTTCTAAAGTTCACTTCAAAAGGCTCTGAAAAGGTGTAGAGCATCAGCAACAATAGGTCGAGACAGCATCCTTCAGACCTACACAGATAAGGCACTCTCGCACTTTTATTATTTCTTCAGATGAGGAAGATATTGAACCAGTCCCCATTGCTCCAGCAAGTTAGCAAGGAAGTCCACAAAGAACACAAGAAGTAGTTAAGGAGAGTGGTGGAAATGATATTCCACCAAAGGTACAAGAAATAATTGAGGAAGGTGGCGATAGAGGCATTCCAATGGCAGTTGGTGAGCATGATGCTCTGGGGGCACCAGAGAATGAACCATTGCAACATGGCCATAGGCAGGGCAAATAGGTCATGACAAAGAGCTCCATCTTTGAAGATACCACTGCAAAGGACACTCGGCATGCCCTTGCCATTTCAAAGATTGAATTTAAGCTAAAGCAGTGCAAGGCACTGTTGGCAGCCTTGTCGCAGCAAGTAAAAATGAAAGATGAGGAGCTGGCGACAGAATGGGTGAAGGCCACTAGGAAAAAAGAAGAAAAGGAGAAAGAAATTATTTCTTTGAAAAATGAGGTGGATAATCAAGAGGGCATGATTACCCAAAAGGACAAGCAAATCACTAGACTGAGACAGACTACAGCCCAACAAACCCCTGCCACCACGTCCTTAAATGTTTATGCACAAAATTTGCAATTAACTAGAGATAACAGGCAACTCAGGGGTGAAATTGTAAAGCTCTAGAGAGAGATGGAGACCTTGAGGTAGGAAAAAGCAAAGGTAGAGAAAAATCTAGCTCTCACATATGAAACAAGGGAAACCCTGTTGGCATAAAGATCACCCTCAGGTGTGTATGCTCTTTTTCTAGGAGAACAATTTTTGAGATGGAAACTATTACGCATTAGCTACAATTTACCTTTTGATTTTGAGAATGAAAAAGAATTTGTTGAATGTTACTTTCAAAACCCGCCAGACCAGAGGAATCTTCTATGTGAGTTTTTCCAACAGGGCCACATTTTGCACCATGTCAATACTTCTATGCTAAATCTTTATATAGGGGAACTCCAAATCTGGAGCTATCGGTCTCTATTGAGAAATAACAGATTATGGGAAGATAGAATGGAGTATGAAACTGTTGGTAGGACAATTGGCCTTCTAATGAGGCATGAATTCCCAAAGACTACATGGTTCAGAAACACTTTCAGAGAAAATGTTTATAGGCAGGGTATCACAGGCCAATATATACAAAATCTGAATTCTTGTATTGCAGATTTCTTTGTTGTTGCATATTACCTTCCCAATGCCACTGTGTCAAGCTGTAAAGCATGGTTTGAAACACTTCCCAATGTACTAAAAAGAAGGGAACTGGTTTCCCCTACAAACATACAATGGATGACCGCAAAAGTCAGGAGACTCATTCCAATTATTCAACAAAAGCAACAAAACTGGATAGGAATGTAGTTTAGACTCCCACTATTGCTCATGCTAGCACTGAGGCTCATCCATCCTCAAGGTGAGCTAATGCCATAGGAAAAATTCAGCAAATGGAATAGTAGGATTCAAGAAAATGACGGGTTCCATCCCAAGGGAAGACAATTGTTCCAATTTAGTGATAACAACTACAACTGCAACACAATAATGGAGGGGAAAAACATACTTGATGGGGTAGTGCAGTAGAGGCCATGAGGGCATGGTAGAAGCTAAGTGGGGAGGAGATGATGAGCCAAATAATTGACTCATTTAATTATTAATATTTTCATGCTCTGATGAACTTTTAAAAACATATTGGCATATAAATACATATTATTATAATTATATTTGTCTTGAGAATTAAATATGCTTATGTTTTGTTTCCATTATGCTTTCATGAAATCTCTTTAGTTTTGATACTTGAATGACATTTTCTATGTGCATATCTCATAATTTGTGGTATAAGTTGTGGATGTTAAAAAGGATTGCAGCAGTTGAACTTCAGCTAAACTCTAGATAGCTTCGGAGGCCAATACTTCCTAAGCGTCATCCTCCCCTTAGTCAATGAATTCCATCCAACACTCTTGGAGACGCTCTAAAACCTGCAACACTGTTGGGAATTAAGGTGTCTCAACCTTGGTAATTACTTACATTTTTAATGTCTGCATTTATTATTTAATTGCCTATGTTGTAAATATTTGTAAATTCCATATTGTCATATTGTGGAATGTGGCACGGTGATGTGTCAATCCTACATGGAATATGACAACTTGTAATTTTTTTCCTCACATGAGGAGATAGGTGTCCCACTTTATGGTAGGAGAATTTTGCCATGTGTCGGCATCTTCCATGTTGTGTAAGGGAATATTGACTGAAACGGTTATGACAAAATCTATGACATGTAAGATTTAGAAATAGAAGTTTGTAAGATAGGTGATGACATGTGTCATGAAGCATCTTTGAATAAGATAGATTTGGGTGCCCCAAGGTGGAATATGACACATTGTAAGAGGATATACTATTTATAGCATGTGTATGATAGATTCTCTTACAACTGTAATTTGTAACCACTATGACAGATTCTATGATGGTCGTAAGTGTCATAAGAGCATCTGTCATAGCCCATTTTGGAAATGGGTGACCTCTTTGGGATGGGAGCTATGGACAAGTGTCCTTAGGCATGGGTTTTGGTCCATGAAGCCAAGTTGGACGCCCATTCCAAGATAGGTCCAATATTGCCTTGTATTTCCTATATAAACAGGTGCTTGGAGATGGAGATGGTATCATAGGTTTACGGGTACTGTTATGCTACCGGATTGACTCCAGACATGAGTGTCAAAGACCATTGAATCTTGCATTGCAAGTGTATTGTAAACAACTTTTAGATTTGTTAATACATTGTGCAGGTTTCTGAGTGTGGGGTTTTTCATATGATAAGGGTTTTCCCCACTGTATATCTTTGTCTCTCTTCTTCTGTCTTCTTTTTGGTTCTTGTGTATTGTTGTAATAACTCTGTTAGATGTTGTATGTTGCTGTAGTGATAAGCATTAAATTGAATTTGTATAGCTCTACCCTCATTAGATTAGTGTAGGAAGCAATTTTCGCACACCTAGCTTCCTTTCAAACATGTCCAAACCAACACCTCAATCCTTGCCGCAGCTCCTGATCACACCGCCATGTCACTAAACTTAGTGACCCAGATAACCTTTGGCAGACATCAGTTCTAGCTATTGCTGTCACCAGGTGCCCCACTATTTTAGGGAACTCATGGAGTTCGCCCTGCTAATTGCCTTATTCAGATCGTGGATCTCGAGTTCCTTGCAACTGATTGTGTAGTTAAGTAAATATTACAGCTGGCTGTTCCAGTTCAAGTTCATAGGAATTAGTTAGTAACTAGATTTTCCTTTCAATAAGCATGCAACTAGCTATTCTAGTTCGCTGCAGTTAGACTCTCAATTAGTATCTCTTTCCAATAAGGCTTGATTGTATAAATAGAAGAGCCATTGCACCTTTTTAAGTTAGTTCCTGTTTTCATCAATTAGTTGTTCATCGCAGTTTATTTTCAGCAAAAGGAAAACTTATGAGTTTAGGCATGTACGTTCTTTGAATGAGAATAAAATCCAAATGAAGGGAGATTTATTTTGAAAGAAGCTATTAGCAAAGAGGATCATCTCTAGCTGGGAAAGTAGGGCTTGCTTCCCCATCTTGGAGGAGATCTCTCAGTATTCTGTTTGTGTTATTTCTATTCCTGTTAATTTCCTTGCAACAAATTATTATATGTGTTTCTCCTATTGTTTGTTTTCATCTGCAGGTTCATTCTTCAAAAATAGAAAATCATAAAAATTAGATTTGTTATCTCTTTAAGAACTGTGATGTTTTGAGTATTGCATGCCTAAGAAGTAATAATAGATTTCATTTATTTTCACCTCTCATTTCTGCAAGTGTGTTTATTTCCAGCAACTAGATTAAATCTTCATTTCAACACGTGTGTTTGTTTCAAGCAATTAAATTAGTGTTTATTTCAGCAAATGTTAGAATAGTTTCATTCTAAGAAAGTGTTTCTTTTCAAAGAAAATTAAGGTAGTTTATTTCATGAGAAAGAAGATTAAAACTCCAATTGTACAAGGGTCCCTAAACCGATCCTTGGTCCTCAGTTGTTCCACTTAAAAACCCCCCAACAAACAGTCTTATCGTAGATCACTCCAGACACCTCAAAATTAATAAAGAGTAAATGATGATGTATTAAAAAAGCCTACTCTGACCTCATCAGGCCTCTTTACATTATAATGAACATAATGGAAAAACCCATGCATGGAACACTTATAGATCCTAATTGCATGACTAATGTGATTACAAAAGAGTTACTTCTTAAACATGATTTGGCACAAGATTCTTATGAACCATCAGATTTGAGAATTAAAACACATAATGGAGCCTTGATGAATACATTTGGGAAGATAACCTTGTTGGTCTCGGTATATGATAAAGTTGTGGATCAATTATTTGATGTTATCCCCTTATCTGACCTCTTTCATGTAAAACTAGGACATCCATGGCTTAAGGCTATGAATGTTGTCCCCTCAACTATTCACAAATGTATAAATTTCCCTTTGCATGGAGAAATACATACTATCCATCGTAATTCATAGCATCCTTCAGGTAAGATCAAGAACTTCACTCTTGATTACTTTTGGCCACAACCTGATAGAGACCCTGAGCCATGAAGAGACCAATCTTTCCTAGAATATAGATGATACAAAGCAAAACAACTAGCTAGAGTGGCCAGGCATCCTTTACAAACAATAAGGGAAGAACAACATGCATTCGAAGATCCCCTTAGATCAAAAGGAAAATGACATAAGAATAAAACAAGACTATTATGACTATGATGAAATAATTGGCATAATAGAAGTGGATAAGGAAAAGTTTCATAAATCACCTTGTCCACAAAGAGATGGTATCTATGCTGAGGTTCCTCCCTCATCATCCTTACAAGGATCAGGAGGTGTTCATCGACAACAAAACATTTCATTGAAACCAATGAAATTTGAACATGGTGCTTCCTCCTCTAATGTGCAAATTCTTATGAAAAAACATGAAAATACTTTTGAAAACATAAGAAACAAGACAAGAAGAAATAGACAAGCAAGAAAAAGAAGGAGAAGATGACAATATTTTGCCCAACGAAATGCACATCAATAAGAAAATATTCCACCTAACATTGAATCAAACCTAGACAAACTTAGCACTAAACAATTTGAAGATAAAAACAAAAGTTGGGCTGTGGTACCTTACACACCTCTCTCCTCTAGCATTTGGGATTGGGAGGAGGATGATTTGATTGTTGATAACTTTTAACACAAGCATGTCCATAGGTAAGTATTTCTAGCCCTTTACCTCCATGTTGTGTTTCCCCTGTGATGCATTATGTGTTATTTAGGCCTCCTAGGATGACCCTTAATACTCTCGTAAGGTCAAGGATACTGGGAGACCACCTCTATTGTGACCCTTCTTCTATTTGTATCATCATTGTTCCATATTGCCTCTCCTCTACTTTAATTGTTGTGTGTACTGTCCTAGGGGCATAGCATTGTGGTTGGTGACCTAGGGGCACCTTCCTATGTGATGACCCTAGGACACTTGTTTCTCCTCTCTTGATTTATTGTTTACCTTCTTCTTGTGGTTCTATCTAGCTGGAGGATGACAAAAAACAAATAATACTGATATGGACAATGTGTCCCTTCAGCAAGAAATAAAAAAATGGACCTAATCCATACATGACGATGGGGTTGATATATATTATCTGATGCTTGGCTAGTAGAATCATCCTATGTGATATTTTGATGATGTCTTATTGCACTTACAAATTATAACAATACTGCTACTCTGTGCACTTTGTTTATCTTGGATCTTGCCTTGTTGACTATTTATGTGAATGATTACATACATTGTTGTTTATCATGATTATATGGTTGCTAACACCTTTTCTTGTAGGAAATTGTGTGTTTGTAGGAACATTTGGTGATCGTAAAGTGCATGTCACCTCTAGGGGTATGGGCTTTGCGAGAGCTCATGTTCCCTTTTGTGTTTTCTTCCTACCTTAACATGGTTGATATTGGTACATGATATCAACCACCTTAAGGTGGGGGCATATATAAGGTAAGTTGTTTAATGATTTTGATACTAACAAAGCGTGTTTGTAAGCCCTCTATGGAGGCGAGATGTTGTCTTAATTTTATATTGAAATCATTAAGCCCTCTGTGGAGGTTGTTGAACTGCACTGGACAAGTGAGAGGGAGGGTGAATCAATTTTCCTAAAACTTTTAACCAATTATGAATAGTAACTTATCAATTACTTATATTCTGATATAACCATGAAAGCATGAAATGGGAAGTTCAACACAATAACATAATCAACACAGGAGACACCATATTTTTATGTGGAAAACCCTAAGAGGGAAAAACAAAGGTGGGTGTTAGCCCACAAAAATATATAAGTTATATCAATACTAAAAAATAGAGGCTTACTGCCCAAATTTCTCACTACAAAGAATAGCTCACTGCCTATGGGTGGATCACTACCAAGGGGTGGCTCACTGCCAAAAAGGGTGACCTGATTCAATAGCATCTACTCCATGCCTGGGTTCAGTTCCATTGTAGTACAATATTATTTCTCTGCTCTGCTCTTTCACACCTTCGCACTTATCTTTTCATCTTCACAACATACACTTTTTTGCAACTTCATTACATGCTTTTATACAATTCATCAACCTTGGAATGTGCATCAAGGTCAGCATTACATTCATCAACCATTGGATCAATCTCCAAGGTCGGCATTACATTCATACATAAAATAGGTCTGGACCTAATACAAATTAAGCTAAGGAAAAGATGTAAAGATGTATGTGGATCACACCATGCCTTAGCTGGGTCTCAAACACAATCCTCCACACCACAACATGCTTCTACAATCTTCAATGCATCTCCACAAATAATGAATTCAACTAGATCAGCCAAGACTGATGAGAGCACTAGGTATGCAAGAACATTCTTCATTCATGATATAATTTTCTCTTTACGTACCAATCCAAATGTAGGAACATGATCAGGAGACATCCACAAGCACATTGTAATCACTAGGAACAACCGCACAATCTCTAACCACTCTGTCAAGAAGATTCTTCAAACTGGAGCACAAGAACAACACTGTCAGCCACTGTCATAAGTGAAAGATAGCTTGTAGACCACCAAATCATGAACCATTGTAGTTGAAGGCACTTAACATCATCATAGACTTGATTCCAGAACCACAAACCAAAATACTTTAATGTAGAGGAATGTAGAGCATAACACTTTCTCCCTGTCACCACTAAACATGTACAGGAAAAGCAGTTTTTACACTGGTGAACACAATTCACTTAATTCTTCATACTGGAGGCTCAAACTTGGAATATAACATTTCCAGATAGACTTCTAAATCACTCCCAATCCACAAACAAAGAAATTCATTCTACAAGAAATGTGGAGCTATCTTCTAGACCGTTCTTCAGAGTCTAATACATTGTTTCGACTGCAACACACTGTTTCCACCGGAGGGGCTAATTTTCTCAATATCCTTAACATCAGAATCACTTACATAGGTAAATACAAAGCATCTTACTTATGACAAGAAAGCAAAAAAATAAGAGCATAATTGACACCAATGACAACACAGATATGTTGACATCAATGACAACACTAATCAGACACATACTTGCAACAATCTCCCCCTTTGTCATTGATGGCAACATGTGATGTGAAAACTAAAAAGACCATCAAGACAAAATTCTCCCCCTTTCTCATTACACATCTGTATTCTTTCTCACCCTGAGTTTTTCACATGATTTCTCTCCCCCTTTGACATCAATGGCAAAGGGCACATACTTACATGCAACTCTAATCCACTGGACTTTCTTTGTTCATCAACACTTAATTTTCAAAAACATCTAGCTACTCCCCCTAAGAGGTATCCCTTAAAACATCAATCCAGATCAAAGAATGACACTTTGAGCTCCACTGGATTGATGCATTCCTATGCATCTTAGTTAAAGGCAAGAGGGGTAATGACCCCTTACTTTTCTTGAAGATACTCAAAGGTATCTTTAGGCAAAGGCTTAGTGAAAATGTCTGCAATCTGATCCTTTGTGGACACATATTCCAACTTTACTTCATTCTCTGTCACCTTCTCTCTCAAAAAGTGATACCTTATTGATATGTGCTTTGTTCTTGAGTGCATCACTGGATTCTTTGAAATATTTATGGCACTTGTATTGTCACAAGAGATTGCAATTGGATTTTCATACTCAACTCTTATATCCTTCAAAGTCTGCTTCATCCATAATACTTGAGTGCAATAACATGCTGCTACAATATACTCTGCTTCTATAGTTGACAAAGAGATTGAATCTTATTTCTTTCTCAGCCATGAGACCAATCTCTTACCCAAGAAGAAAGCACCTCCACTTGTACTCTTTATGTCATCAACATCTCTGACCTAATCTGCATCTGTATAAGCACTGAGAGTGAAATCATTGTCCTTTGGATACCATAAGCCATGATCTGGAGTACCTTTTAAATACCTCAGGATTCTCTTAACTACCATCACATGTGATTCTCTTGGATCAGCTTGAAACCTTAGCCATGCATAATATCAGGTCTAGTTTGAGTTAGAGAAAGCAATCCTCTGATCATGGATCTATTTTTTTCTAATCATCCCTAGGTGATTCATCAATTTTTCTCAGCTTGCAGCTAGTCACCATGGGAGTACATACTAGTTTAGAGTCTTCCATCCCAAACTTATTCAACAACTCTTTCACATACTTAGACTGAGATATGAAGATTCCTTTATCTGATTGATTTATTTGCAGGCCTAGAAAGAAATTCATCTCACCAAACATGGACATCTCAAACATTTTTTACATTTCACCATCAAATTTCATACACATACTTTCATTCGCTCCATATATGATATCATCAACAAAGACTTCAACAATCAAAATTTGATCACCATTAATCTTGAAATAAAGATTACTGTCAACAGTACCTTTATTGAATCCTAAATTCAATAAGTACTTATCCAACCTTGCATACTAGGCTCTAGGAGCTTGCTTGAGTCCATACAAAACTTTCTTCAACCTGGACACAAAATCACCTTGGTTTGATAACTCAAATCATCCCGATTGCTCAGTGTAAACTTTCCCTTCCAACTCACCATTTAGAAATGCAAACTTTACATCCATCTAATACACTTTGAAATCTTTGTGGGCTGCAAATGCCAAAAATATTTTGATTACCTCAATCCAGGCTACTAGAGGAAAAGTATCTTCAAATTCTATTCCTTCACTATGTGAATATCCTTTACACACAAGTCTTGCTTTATTCCTTAAAACTTCTCCATTCTCATTCAGCTTATTCCTGAAAACCCATTTGGTTCCAATAACATTTTTGTCAGCAAGTCTGGGAACTAATTCCCAAGTATCATTCTTTTCTATCTACATTAGCTCTTCCTCCATGGCTTTTACCCAACTTTCATCATTGCATGCTTTAGTCATAGTCTTTGGTTCAACCTTTGAAAGTAAATAGTAATTCACTTGTTCTTTTGCAACTTTTTTGCTTGTTAGCACACCTTTGTTTTTGTCACCTATAATCTGATCTTCAAAATGATTGATCCTTACATACCTGGGAATCTTGACAACACTTTCCAGAGCCTCTTCTTCATCTTGATTGTCTTCTTGCTCATCTTTTTCTTCATTCATTATAGTCATAGCTTCATCTAGCTCATAGCAATCCAAGTCTGATATTCTTTCCTTGCCTTCATCCACCTTCACATCTGTACTCTCAACAATCTTTTTGAGGCTTTTGTTGTAGCACCGGTAGGCCTTACTCTTGGTAGAGTATCCAAGGAAAATTCCTTCATCACACCTTACATCAAACTTTCCTAGATCTTCATCTCTGCTGATATAGCATTTGCTTCCAAAGATTTTGAAATATTTTACTATAGGAATTCTTCCATACTACAATTCATAAGGAGTTTGAGTTCCATTACTTTTCACTTGAACTTTGTTTTGAATGTAGACAGTAGTATGAATAGCCTCTTTCCAAAAGACCTCCAGTAGATATGCTTCTTTCATCATTGTCTTAGCAGCCTCTTGAACTATCCTATTTTTCCTTTCCACAACTTCATTTTGCTAAGGAGTCCTAGGTGTAGACAGCTATCTTTTTATCCCATGCTCTTCACAAAAAATGTTGAATTCATTCGATGTCATTCACCTCATCTATCAGACCTCAAGCATTTGATTTGTAAGGAAAGCAAAAGGTGCAGAATACAACTTCCCTAATGTTAATTCAAAGGGGATAATGCAGACAGGTAACTTTCAATTCAATACATAGATGAATACACCAGGAAAATAGAATGAACAATCAAGACAACAAAGAATGACACCAAATTTATGTGGGAAAACTCTTTCGAGTAAAAAACCCACCACCACAAGAGAGACCATCTTTATTACAGCAAACTGAAAGATTACAATAAAGATCCCAACTCACTGTTGCTCAGGTATAGGTCCTATAACAATTATACAAAGCCATTTATTACATTTGCACATCTACAGAATAAACTGTATAATTCAAATAGTATCATCATCCTCCAATGACACCTGCAGATCTGTATTTCTATTTTAGTCATCAAGAGCAAAATCATTATTCATATTTTGCCCTAACTGTTTGATCTAACTTCCCAAGTGTCACTACCTACCAACTGTCGCAACTATTCACATTCTCATGAGATCATTAATCCCACACACACCAGGTCGTGAATACTATTTCAGTTTATCACCACAAATAATCAATATGACTATCGTCGGCAATTTTGTTGCTGACGATGACAGTCAAAGACTCATCGGGATAACCTTCATCATCAAAGATCATTTCACTTCCTACACTGATAGTCCATGTCTCAGCAATGCCCAAGTCCTCCATTCTTCATCGAACAGAATTTTGTCATCGGTCCAAACACTTTGCACTGCGCCGATGAAGGTTCTCATGCCAACGCCCAAAGCTTTGCCAACATCCATCGGGGTGACCAGTCTCATCAGAGCAACTACCAAGATCTTGGCTGACGGCCAACCTTATGCCGATAGACATAAGTCATTGGTGAAACCATGCATATCAGTGTAACACTATGAACTCTCGCCGATAGTGAAAGTCATCCCAATAGTCACTACCATCAGTAAAACGCATACATGGATATGCCGATAGTGTTCAGTGAACCTGATGACTGAAGAACATGATATGAACGAAACTAACGATTAAATGAATGAGGTCCAAGCAGTAACTTGAGACATTAGGTCTCTTCAATCTCCAACTTATCGAAGAGATTACTACTTCCTCTTAATCCTCACTCAGTTACTGAGAATTATGGGCCCAAAGACCCATTCCATCTGAACACCATTTGAACTTGGCCATGCTCACTAGTTTAGTTAAGGCATCAGCAACATTTTCCAAAGTGTCAACCTTTTCCAGCTTCACCTTCCTATCTTCCACCATATCATGAACAAAATGATATTGGACATCAATATGTTTTGTCCTAGCATGGAAAGTAGGGTTCTTCGCCAAACATATAGCACTTTGACTGTCACAGTGAATTTGTATCTGTCTTGCATTAAAACCAACATCAGAACACAACCTCTTCAACCACACAGCTTCTTGGCATGCCCGAGTAGCTACCATGTACTCTGCCTCTGTTGTGGACAAAGTGACTATAGCCTGTCGCTTACTCATCCAATTGATAGCACCACCATTTAATGTGAACACATATCCACTGGTGGATCTTCTACTGTCAATATCCCCTACCCAATCAGAATCCACATATCCTTGAATGCTAATAGATCTCTGTGATCCAAGTGAGTTTCCATGATAGAAAATAACATAGTTAGAAGTTCCCTTCAAATACCTCATAAATCTTTTCACAGCATCCTAATGTGATCTGCCTGGATTCGCCATAAACTGGATGAAAACTCCTACTACTTGGGCAATGTCTAGCCTAGTACAAACCATTGCATACATTAAACTACCAATAGCACTTGCATAAGGCACCTTTTTCATGTCATCAGATTCATTCAAAGATTCTGGACAATCTTCAACAGATAATTTCGTTCCCTGCAAAACTGGAACAACTAACTATTTAGAATTAGACATATGAAACTTATTAAGAACATTAGTAATATACTTGCTCTGGCTGAGCCAAATCTTTCTCTTAGATCTGTCCCTTTTGATTTCCATTCCCAGAATGTACTTCGCTGCCCCCAGATTCTTCATTTCAAATTTCAAGGACAACTGAGATTTTAATTCTGAGATCATCCCCTTACCATTGGCAATGAATAACATGTCATCCACATACAGTGCAATATAAGAATTCGATCACCTTCAGTTTTATAATAGACACAATGATCAAATTTAGATCTCACATACCCCAAGGATAAAACATACGTATCAAATTTTTGATACCACATTCTGGGAGATTACTTCAAACCATAAAGAGACTTTTTAAGTTTACATACTAGATGTTCTTTACCTTTTTCTACAAAATGCTCTGGCTGGGACATATAAATTTCTTCTTCAAGGTCCCCATGAAGAAATGTTGTTGTCACATCCATCTACTCAATTTCAAAGTCATACGCTGCTGCAAGTGACAAAAGAAATCTAATGGATGTTAGCTTAGCTACAGGAGAAAAATTTCTCCATAATCAATTCCTTCCTTTTGGGAATACCCCTTAGCAACCAGTCTTGCCTTGTACTTATCAATACTACCATCTAGACCATATTTCCTTTTAAATACCCACTTATAGCCCACAGGTTTTCTACCTTCAGGCAAAGTCACCAAATCCTAGGTTCCATTCTTCTCCAATGATATCATTTCACTATCCATGGTTTCCAACCAAGAATCTGAATCAAGTAAACTAATAGCTTCTTTCATAGTCCTAGTTTCATTAGTATCAATAAGTAAATCATAGGCGTAACTTGAATCATGTACTAAAAATCCATACCTATCTAGTTATCTTCTTTCACATGTAGACCTCCTCACAGGCTAAGGTACAGGTTTAGGTTCTTTCTTTGGATCTGAATCTTCAGAGCTGCTCGAACTCACATCTGAACCATCTACACTTGGTGCATGTTGTTCCTCTTTTACAGGGGTTAGACAAATATTCACAACATTCTTTTCTTTCTTCTCTTCTGTCTTTTCCAACTGAGGATTAATAACCAAAGGTTTTAGCTCTCTAAAAATAACATTTCTGCTGTACATTACCTTTTCAGTTTCAAGATTCCAAAGCTTGTACCCTTTAACACCAACTCCATAGCCAATAAAGATACATTTGACTGCCTTGTAATCCAACTTAGACCTTTTTACCTTAGGAATATGAGCATATGCCTCATAGCCAAAGACATGAACATGTCTTAGAGAGGGCTTCTTACCAGACCATGCTTCCATAGGCGTTTTATCAACCAATACTGAAGTAGGAGAACGGTTCAGAAAGTAACACGCTGTAGCAACTGCCTCAGCCTAGAACCTTTGTTCAAGACTAGCATAACTCAACATACTTCTTGCTTTCTCCATCAACGATCGATTTAACCTTTCAGCAACTCCATTTTGCTATGGAGTATAAGGTGTAGTTTTATGCCTTTTAATTCCATGATCTATACAATACTTATCAAATTCTACATTACAATATTCACCACCATTATCTATTCTCAAGCATTTTATTTTTCTACCAGTTTGGTTTTCCACAAGAGTTTTAAATTCTTTGAACCGACTGAACACTTCTGATTTATTTTTCAAAAAATATACAAATGCCCTCCTTGAATAATCATCAATGAATGATACATAGTATCTTGATTTAGATAAAGATGGAACATCAACTGGACCAAAAACATCAGAATGCACATAGTCCAAAACACCAAAAGATTTATGAGAACTAGAATAAAATGAAACACTGTTTTGTTTTCCATATATACAATGTTCGCAGAAATCAAACTCCAGATTACAATCAATCAGCCCATCTACCAAAGTTTTGTTTTTCAAAGTTTTTAAACCTTTTTCACCTATGTGACCAAGTCTATGATGCCAGAGCATTGTTTTCTCTATAGGAAGTTTAACTTCCATAGAGTTTGCATCATGTGTTACAATAGTAGCTTTTTCAAATTTTACAGAGACACTATTACAGCACACTAGTTTAGCATCTAACCTATATAGAGTTCCAATGCATTCACCCTTTGCCAGTACTATAGAACCTCTAGTCATTTTACAACCACCATTCACAAAAGTAACTTGCACTCCAACATCATTAAGCTTACTAATAGAAAGTAAATTTCGAGCCAGACTTGGTATGTGTAGCACTCCATTCATTCCCTTTATTCTGCCATCCGAGAACTGGATTTTGACTCGTCCTCGGCCAACAATTTCTAGTGTTGAATCACTTGCCAGAAACACCTTCCCACCAGCATACGGTTCATACTTTGTGAACCACTCTCTATGAGATGTCATATGAAATGATACTCCTGAATCCACCAGCCACACATCTTCAAATGCAGGCGTTGCCAAGGCAGCAATGAAGGCATCAACATCACTCTGAGAAGAATCATTGTCAAAAGAGTTCTTCTTCTTCTTCTTCTTCTCCTCTTTACAGTCTCTTCTGATGTGTCCTTTTTGCCCACAATTCCATCACTTCACCTTGGACTTTGTGCCAGGAGATTTTGATTTCCCCTCTGATTTGGACTTAGACTTGTTGTCCTTCTTCTTTCCTCTTTCCTTTGATCTACCTCGAACAGATAGGGCCTCTTTAGCTGTCTCAGAAGATTTCCTCTACATCTCTTCAAATAACAATGAGGTAACAACTGCTTCAGTTGTAAACATAGTTGTTGTACTTCCAATAGCCATCACAAGATTATCCCACGAGTCAGGTAAGGAACACAATAGAAGCATACAATGGTCTTCCTCTTCTATTTTTACACCTATAGACATCAACTTTGCAACAATTAGATTAAATGTGTTCAGATGGTCTGCTACAGATGCACCTTCATCCATCTTCAGAGAATACAACTTCTTTTTGAGGAATAATTTATTCACCAAGGACTTGCCCTGGTAAATATCTCCCAACTTCTTCCACAAATCTTTAGCTGACTTCTCTTCATGGATGTTTAATAGAACAGAATCTACAAGACTTAATCTTATCAATCCTCTTGCTTTTCTATCAGCTAGGTCCCAATCTTCTTGCTTCATGCTTGTAGGTTTAACCCCAGACATAGCAATCAAAAGATCTCTATCGACCAGCAAATCTTTCGCCTTAATCTTCCATAACTCAAAGTTTGTGCCATTGAACTTTTTAATGTCTATTTTTCTTGATGTACTTGCCATCTTATTTAATAGAATAGACCTCTATAGAATTCCCACTCCCAAAATTAACACAAAAAACCCAACCTACCAACAAGGATAACACAACGGGCCAGGCTCTGATACCACTTGTAAGGAAAGCAAAAGGTGCAGAATACAGCTTCCCTAATGTTAATTCAAAGGGGATAATGCAGACAGGTAACTTTCAATTCAATACATAGATGAATATACCAGAAAAATAGAATGAACAATCAAGACAACAAAGAATGACACCAGATTTACGTGGGAAAAATCTTTCAAGTAAAAAACCTTCCACCACAAGAGAGACTATCTTTATTATAGCAAACTAAAAGATTACAATAAAGATCCCAGCTCACTGTTGCTTAGGTATCAGTCCTATAACAATTATACAAAGTCATTTATTACATCTGCACATCTATAGAATAAATTGTATAATTCAAATAGTATCATCATCCTCCAACAACACCTGCAGATCTATATTTCTATTTTAGTCATCAAGAGCAAAACTGTTATTCATATTTTGCCCTAACTGTTTGATCTAACTTCCAAAGCATCGCTGCCTACCAACTATCACAACTGTTCACATTCTCATGAGATCATTAATCCCACATGCACTAGGTCGCAAATATTATTCCAATTTATAACCACAAACAATCAATATGACCATCGTCGACAATTTTGTTGCCGACGATGACAGTCAAAGACTCATCGGGATAACCTTCATCATCGAAGATCACTTCACTTCCTACACCGATAGTCCATGTCTCAATGATGCCCAAGTCCTCCATTCTTCATCAAACAGACTTTCATCATCGGTCCAACCCTTTGCACTGTGCCGATGAAGGTTCTCACTCCAACGCCCAAAGCTTTACCAACATCCATCGGGGTGACCAGTCTCATCAGAGTGACTACCAAGATCTTGGTCGATGGCCAACCTTATGCCAATAGACATAAGTCATTGGTGAAACCATGCATATTGGTGTAAGACTACGAACTCCCGTTGATAGTGAAAGTCATCCCGATAGTCACTACCATCAGGGAAACACATACATGGATATGCCGATAGTGTTCAGTCAACCCGATGAATGAAACCAATGATTAAATGAATGAGGTCCAAGTAGTAACTTGAGACATTAGGTCTCTTCATGATTTTCAATTCTATTTCACTCTCAACCATTGCCTTGAAAGATTTGAACTTCTCTAGGGCTTCTGATTTGTCTCTTAGAAAAGTAACCCAAGTCATTCTAGAATAATCATCACTAAGCAACATGAAGTACATGTCACCCTATAGACTTATCACCCTTGTAGGACCACAGAGATCTGTATGTACTAGATCCAGCAAACTGGCAGAAAATTGCTCTTTGCTCTTGAAACTTGTTCTTGTTTGCTTCCCTAACTGACATTCCTTGCAAATTGTATTGGATGGCTTCACAAGTTCTGGTAAATCTCTCACAATCTGACTTGAACTTATCTTTACCATATTATCAAAGTTTATATGACACATCCTTCTATGCCACAACCAACTTTCATCTACTTGGGCCAATAAACAATAATCACTAGTTCCTCTTAATTGATAAATGCTACCTCTGGTCTTCTTACTGGTAGCAATCATAGTTCCAGAGCTTTCCATTATCTTGCACCAATTGTCTTTGAATCTTAGATCATATCCTTTGTCACACATCTGACAAACACTCAAAATATTATGCTTCAAATCCTTCACATATAAGACATTGTCAGTATTATGCTTTCCATCAAATGAAATAGATCATTTTCCACAGATCTTACTAGATACATTATCTCCAAACCTAACCAGTCCTCCATCATACTTTTCCAAACTTACAAACTTACTTTTGTCACCAGTCATGTGATGTGAGCATCCACTATCAATCATCCATTCATCGTTATCTTTCTCTACCTGAATAGCCAAAGCACTTTCTTCCACTAGGTTTTCTTCCTTCACACTGCTAGCAGAATTAGTAGACATAAGATCTTCTTTAATAGCAATGAACAAGCATTCATTTGTACTAGTACTAGCATCATCAGATTCATCATCAGTCACTCCTTCATCATCAAAATCTCTAACATAGTAACATTTCTTTGGAACTCTAGGTCTTCTCTCATATCTTTTCTTATTTCTTTCAATTCTTTTGGGACATTTGGAAGCATAATGACCTACTTTACCACAAGAGAAACATTTCAAAGGTAATTTACTTTTGAACTTTTCAAAACATCTTTGCAACCTATCAACAAAGTTAGTTTCAATTTCTTCAAAGTCATCATCCACTTTATATTTCTCAGCTCTAGAAATCTTTTCAAAAGTACTGGCTTTAAAAGTTGATTCAACTTTTGGCAGGGCATCACCAAATTCTCTCATCTCAAAGGATATAAGAATTACAAGTAACTGATCTCTATTAATAGTTTTCATAGTCATAAATTCTTCAATAGCAGCTACCTTGTGACTATAGGACTTTGGTAGTGATCTAATAATTTTCATTACACTTTCCTTATCATTGAGAGTTCCTCTCATACCTTTTATTCCAGTGAAAAGTTCATCAACTCTTTGCATAAAGGCTATTATGATTTCATCTTCATTCATCTTCAAACCCTCATATTTCACTTTCAATCTCTGTAGGTTGGCTTCTCTTATAGAATCATCTCCTTCATACAGATTTTTCAACTTCTCCCATATCTCACTTGTAGATTCAAGGTCCACAACTTTTATCAACACTGAGTCACTTAAGGAACTTAATAGGGCATCCTTTGCTTTGACATCCAATTCATATCATTTAATATCATCTTTAGTTGTCAAAGCATCTTCAGGCATGACAAATTGTGACTGTGTAGCTAAAATACTTTAGAACCAAGACATAGGAGATGGATTTTCATTCGTACCTTCCAAAGAGCATAATTTGTCCCATCAAACTGTGGAGCTTCCTTCCTGTAAGACATCCTGGATCTTCCTCAAGATGTTAGGCTTTCTTCTAAGGAACCTTGCTCTAATACCAATTTTTGAACTATACCGGACAACTGAGAGGGGGGTGAATCAGTTGTCCTAAAATTTTTAACCAATTATGAACATTAACTTATCAATTACTTATATTCTAATATAACCATAAAAGCATGAAATGAGAAGTTCAACACAATAACATAATCAACACTAGAGACACCATATTTTTATGTGGAAAACCCTAAGAGGGAAAAACCATGATGGGTGTTAGCCCACAAAAATATATAAGTTATATCAATACTAAAAAATAGAGGCTCACTACCTACAGGACTCACTGCCCAAATTGCTCACTGTCTATGGGTGGCTCACTACCTATGGGTGGCTCACTGCCAAGGGGTGGCTCACTGCTAAAAAGGGTGAACTGATTTAGCAACTTCTACTCCATGCTAGGGTTTAGATCCATTGTAGCACAATATTATTTCTCTTCTCTACTCTTTCACACCTCCACACTTATCTTTTCATCTTCATAACACACATTGTTTCACAACTTCATTACATGCTTTTATATAATTCATCAACCTTGGAATGTGCATCAAGGTCAGTATTACATTCATCAACCATTGGATCAATCTCCAAGGTCGGCATTACATTCATACATAAAATAGGTCTAGACCTAATACAAATTAAGCTAAGGAAAAGATGTAAA
This sequence comes from Cunninghamia lanceolata, assembly GCA_027924645.1. Classification (NCBI taxonomy): domain Eukaryota; kingdom Viridiplantae; phylum Streptophyta; class Pinopsida; order Cupressales; family Cupressaceae; genus Cunninghamia; species Cunninghamia lanceolata. The sequence continues at coordinate 1,836,817 of BSBN01001965.1, read as the reverse complement.
GATGTATGTGGATCACACCACACCTTCGCTAGGTCTCAAACACAATCCTCCACACCACAACATGTTTCTACAATCTTCGATGCATCTCTGCAAATAATGAATTCAATGAGGTTAGCCAAGACTGATGAGAGCACTAAGTCCACAAGAACATTCTTCATTTATGATCCAATTTTCTCTTTGCAGACCAATCCAAATGTAGGAGCATGATCAAGAGACATCCACAAGCATATTGTAATCACTAGGAACAACTGCACAATCTCTAACCACTATTTCAAGAAGATTCTTCAAACCGGAGAACAAGAACAACACTGTCAGCCACTGTCATTTAAGTAAAAGATAACTTGCAGACCACCAAATCATGAACCATTGCAGTTGAAGGCACTTAACATCATCATAGACTTGATTCCATAACAATAGACCAAAATACTTCAATGCAAAGGAATGCAGAGTATAACACTGTCTCCCTGTCACCACCAAACATACATGAAAAGTAGTTCTTCTTGTCCTTCTTTATCTTCTACAAATTTTCCAAAAGTTGGTTTAGAAGGAGCTCACAGAGATCATAGTCAGTATTCTTCCTTAACATTTCATGAGTAGTATACACAGTAGTTTCGAATACTAAATTCTCTCTACTGGAGTGATATATTTTATAGCCAATTGTCATTGATGCAAACTTGATAGCCGGATCTGTGATATCCTCAATTGTCATAGTTCTTTTATCAAATTTTGATCCGGTAGCCTCACTTACAATTTGGTTTTTGACAGATTTGAGAGTAGTCATCCCATCGATTGAGTGTAATCTGGTTATTGCCCTAATGGTATCCTTAGTGATCTTAAACGGCCTGTTCAACCACATGAAGTTGTCATGCATTCTGTTCAAAACATACCAGACCTATTCATCTTCAGCAAATAGGGGAAATGGATGCACAAACTGAAATGTTTATCCCTGATGACCTTGTATTGGGGTTTGAGATCAAATGAATTATCTATCAGTTCCTTGTGGTAGATATCCATTAACCTGGATTCCCCAAATTCTTCAATGTTCACATGAATGTATGCCCTAATGTCTTCAACATACAAAACTCCATGCGGAATGCTGGAAAATGCTCCTAAGGGATCCACTTCTAGAGATTTGTAGGGATGTTTCTTAAATTTAGGGCACGACCTATTAGTAATCTTCACAACATTCAGAGTAGTCATCTTAAAGATTCAGAGAGAGTTTGATCAAGAACGGAAAATACCTTTTACGCTTTTAGGGTTCATGAAATGAGATGAAGAGATCACCAGCTGATTTGAATTTTGCAATTGATCCTTGAGAGAGATGAGGCAAGTTTGTTTGCAGAGCTCTTCTTGTCTATTTCACTAATGCAAATGTGCAAATGAAGAGCAAATGAACCATTTTAACACTGAGCAAACCCTAATTTCACATTGCAATAAATGCGCAACTCAAGTCATTATGGTTGCCTTGTTCTTTTTATTCTAAGACAGATCTTTTCCGGATCACTGAGATACACTTAGAGTTATTCTTTGGTGAATAGTGACAATTGATCTTCCTTTCCCTAATCATTTGATCTATCTGCAGATCAAGATTCCACAATTTTTGAATCAAGTCGGATCTAACTGTGAGAATTCTATTTTTACCGGATGACTGTTGAACTGGATCAATCTTGGTAGATTAGACTCTTCAAATCTTCTTGCAGATCTTTCATATCTTTACCAAACCTACTTTAGATGTTTCTCTAAGAACCCTTTAATCCACAACTTCCCATGTGCCAATTTTAGGCACCAATTGACTGGCTGGGGGAATTGGTTTTTCTTAGTGACCCCCCTGAGCCAAAGCTCATCTATTCAATTTCTAGAAGGATTATCAGCACCAGATTCTAGTGTAGATCCATCCCCAACATTCTCTATGCTTCTCTTTACCCAAATCTTATTCATCTCCCTTTGAATTTCATCTGCATTCACTTTTCCTTTTCCTTTGTCTTGGTTATGATTATGTTGTTTTAGACCCCTTTTGTTTTGATTCTTACTTCTATAGAATTTGGAAATATGACCGGATCTATTGTAATTGTAGCAAACAACATTTCTTTGCATATTTGACTGATATCCTCTTGATCTACACTGATTAGCCATATGTCCCATTCTATTGCATGCAAAGCATCTACTATTGAATGAACTATTCATTTGCAAGTTTCTACACTCATGGGATTTGTGACCATACTTTTTGCAATTGAAGCACTATCTAGAGAAGGATGTATTAGTCTGATTCATTCTTCTTCTGCAGTGATTTGATTTATGACCAAAGTTATTGTAGTTGTTACAGTATCCATTGACAGATGGATATCTTTGAGCATTTGGTTGTCTTACCGGAGGTCTTCTAGGCCTGTTTCTTGGATTTTCTGATCTGGAGTTCTTCTAACTGGATCCAGAGCTTTCACCTTTTTCATACCCCAAGCCTTGCTTGTCATCTACCCTCTTTTGGCTTTGAAGAAGAACTTCAAGTTGAGCAGAGATTATCTTGAATTTCTTTTTGTATTCATTTGCTATTTGAAGATCCCTTTTAAGAGTGTCAATTTGATTCTCAAGTTGTTCTTCATTGTCTCTAGCTTCTTCAAGATTAGATTCTAGATGCCTAATTATTTTATCTATTTTGTGGCAGTCTTCTGACTTCTCCTTGAGAGATTGTCTTAGATCATCTTTAGTTTTTCTTTTCTCTTCAATTTCTTGGGTGAATTTCATAACTCCTTATTCCATTTCATGTCTTACCATAATGACTTCTTTTGATAACTTTTCACATAACTTGGTTTTCTCCTTTAGATCTTCATTTGTATCATTGGCTTCACCTTGATTTGTCAGTTGCTGAAGTAGGTCCTTTCTCTTTTTCATAGAAATACTCAATTTCCCTTTTAGTTCATTTATGAAATCATCAGCCTATTTCAGTCTTTCCTTCAATTCATTGACTTCAGAGTTAGATTGCTCAAGATCATCTAGGGTAGACTGAAGTTATTCCCTCATACCATACACATCCATTTGAATTCCCAGATCTTCCTCAAGCTGTTAGGCTCTGTTTGGAGGAACTTGGCTCTGATACCAATTGTTGATAACTAAGAGGGGGGGTGAATCAGTTATCTTAATTATTTCAGCTTTCTGAACTTCCTTAATGATTAATGCAGCATCAAATCAAATAAGCAAATGTAACCATAAAATAGAAATAGCATTAATACACATGACACAATGATTTTGATGTGGAAAAACCTGTTAGGGGAAAAACCATGGGGTGATTAACCAAAGATTGTATTCTCTGTTAGAAGAATACGATAGTACAAAATGGCACTTGCCAATTAGGGCTCATTGCTCGAGCACACTGCTCACAAGAGGCTCACTGCCTACAATAGATTATACAAAGAAACTAGATACTTGAACTGATGAGAAGCATCCACACATGCTGAGGTTTAGTTTTGGTTAGGCTCAATTTACTGATCTACTGCACTTCATTCTTCCTCTTCTTTGGTGATGTTGTCTTGTTACATATCGGACCTGTAGTACTATTGTTACTCTACTTTTCTACCTTTTTTTCGCACAACACAACTCACTACTACCCTTTCTCATACTGAAAACAATTTGGTATATATATCTGCACTGAGGATTTCATCCACTTTCTAGTCAGAATCCAGAATACTTATTATTTTCCCAAACTCTTAGTCTGTCAGTTGAATCCTTGCTTGTCAAGTGATGCATATCAAAGAGATGCTCATAGAATTCATCAATCATGTCAGACAATCATGAATGATACATTATCAAGCTTGATCACCATCAATATCTCATCCAGATCAAGGTTGGATGCTCTGCCAGTTAGTTCTTCTGCTGTTTATTCTGCCAAACGGGAACCCAATACTTAGGTGCTTATATCTCTTCATTCTTTCATCATCGGAGGCTCAATCCTTAGAATCTATTAGTCAAGGTACTTCTCTTGACTTCCCCAAGTCCGCACTTTACATGGATACTTCCTCTGAGAGGTCCAGACCTAATTGTCAGACCTTGCTACATACTCTGTTCTTGGCCACCGGACCAAGTTATTCTACAATCTAACATCCGGTATAGACACACCATGTCCTATGGATGGGTGCAATGAACTTTGTTGCCATCAATGACAACACTCATGAAGCTACAATGTGTCTCTTGCCAACACTTCTTTCCTCACTTTCCTATTGGTTTCAGGTTTTCTGATCTCAACATGAAGTTTCATACTTAGTTCCTGATGTCCCAAATCTTTCAACTATTGTGTTGTTTGGCTTTCTCAAAAGATGTTGAGCATACATATTCATAATTTTCTCATCTACCTCATACCCCATGGGCATGATCCAAACAATTCTAGGTTCTACTACTTCCATTACGCACTGATCAGTGTCCACCATGAAACAAATGCCATTCTTATATTTCTCAACAATTGATTTAGGGATTCTTTCCCTAGAGTGCATCATACTCTAAATTTTTTTAAAGTGCCCCCAAATTGTAGTTTTCTGTGCCTTAGAATCTCCAATGTTGTGTAGATGATCTCTGATCTAAGTAGCAACTGGCTTGTCATTAGTCCAGTGCACACCCTTTACTCTAGGTACCTCATTCATAAAGTAGAAAAATAAACATAGAACCAATGTTACATATTTAAAGGTGTTTTTCTTATCTTTCTTAATTTTGTTCAAGTTCTTAATTAGTTGATTCTGCAATAATTCACACAAGTCATAATCTGCATTTTCTTTTATCATTTTGTATGCAGCATATATGACCATTCAGAAGATAGAGTTTTCCCTATTGGAATGATAAATTTTGTAACCAATTACCATTGAAGCAAACTTGACATCCGGATCAATAATATTATTGATGGTCATTGCCCTTTTGTCAAATTCTGCACCGATTGCATCAGTTACAGTCTGGTTCTTCACAAATTTCAGCATGGGTAAACCACTGGTTGAATTCAGCCCAGTCACAATCTTGATAGCATCCTTTGTAATTTTGAATGGTTTCAACAACCACAAAAACTCATCATGCATTCAGCTTTAAACATACTGGACCAATTCATCTTCGTCAAATGTTGGAAACACCATAATCTAAATGAAATGTTTATTGTGCAGTACCTTATACTTGGGTTTAAGATTATGATTTTCATCCTTTAGATGACTCTCAAACATATCTACAAACCTTGAGTCCCCAAATTCATCTATGCTCACATGAATATAAACCCTAATATCTTCAACATGCAGCACACCATACAGAACACTTTAAAATGCACCTCATGGGTTGACTTCTATGGATTTGTGTGGATGCTTCTTAAATTTGGGTCAAGGCCTTTCAGTAATATCAACAACCAAAGGTGTAGCCATTGCAAAAGATTACAAGTTCAAAACTTCTAGATAAATACCTTTTTCATGAAATTAGGGTTGGTGGACAAATTCATCAGTCGCACTTCAAATCCTTGAAATTTTAGCTCAGACACTATTCTTCTTCCTCTCTTTGAAGCAAAGTGTTTCAAATGAAAAGTGAATGACCCTTTTATGCTCTACCCTAACGCATCTGGTTGCATTATTTCTGCATACATTCGACCTTCAATTGTTTCGTAAATCATCATATCCACTTCTTTTCTTCCATAAATCCTTTCAAATGATCTGTCACAACCCAAATTATTTTCTCTCATCATGCTAGATTCAGGCACCCACTTACTAGCTAGGGGAATTTGATTTTTAATGCATCTCCCCTTTAGCCAGAGCTCCTAATTCAATTCCCAGAGGAATTGTCAGTACCAAATTCTAGTGTGGACCTATTATTATTATTCATAACACTTTTCTTGACTGATGTCTTTCTTATTTTATTCTAGATCACATTCACATCCATTTTACCCTTGCCTTTGTCTTGTCTCTGCTCATCCAATTTTTCTATTTACCGGACCTCTTCTTTTATTATTCCTGCTTCTACAAAATCTTGTAAAATGACTAGATCTATTTCAATTAAAGCACACAACATTTCTTTACTTATTTACTTGATTTCCTCTTGATCTGCACTGATTAGCCATGTGTCCAAATCCATTACAAGCAAAATAGTAGCCATTGAAAGAATTTCCATTTCCTTTATTGTTAGAGTTATTCATTATCATACTTCTGCATTCATTTGATCTATGACCATACCTCTTACACTTGTAGCATTGACCAGAGAAGGATGGACCACTTTGATTTACTCTACTTCTGTACTGAGTAGCTCTATGACTAAATTTACTACAATTGAAACAATTTCCATTGAAAGATGGATACTTTTGAGCATTAGTTTGTCTTACTGGAGGTCTTCTAGGTTTGTTTCTCCCATTCCTTGATTGAGAATTTCTTTGTCCAGATCTAGAGCTTTCACCTTTCTCATACCCAAGACCATGCTTTTCATCATCCTTATTTTGACTTTCAAGCAACACTTCAAGTTTAGCTTAGCTTATTTTGAACTTCTCCTTGTATTCATTTGCAACTTCTACGTCATGTCTGAAGATGACAATTTTCCTTTCAAGTTCCTCCTCATTATATATACATTCTTGTAGATCAGATTTTAGGTGACCAATTGCTCTATCCATTTTGCAATATTCTTCTATTCTTTCCTTCATAGTTTGATTCAGGTTTTCTTCATTCTTTTTCCTTTCCTCAATTTCTTTGGTTAGCCTCATCACCCCAAATTTCATCTCATGTTTTAGAATAGAAACTTCTTTTGTCAGCTTCTCACATTCCTTTGTTTTTTCTTCCAGAGCCTCATTCATGCTATTTTCTTCAAAAAGATTAATTAGATGCTGAAGTAGCTTCTTCTTCTTTTCCATACTTTTTTTAGTTTTTCTTTTAACATCTTAATGCAATCATCAGCATCTTTAAGGTTCATTTACTTCTACTTTGGACTGATCAAGATCTTCTAAAGCCAATTCAAGTTGTTCTCTGAGTGAACCCATTGAACTCATTCCCAGATCTTCATCAATTTGTTAGACTTCTTCCAAGGAACCTTGCTCTGATACCAATTGTTGGAATTAGGTCTGACAACTGAGAGGGGGGGTGAATCAGTTGTCATAAAACTTTAATGCTTGCTGTAGTTAATTCTTCTTTACCACTTCTTAACAAATTAATGATATAACCATGAAAAGCAAGAATCAATACACATGAGAAGAAACACAAATAACACACTTGACACCAAGATTTTTAATGTGGAAACCCAGTTAAGGGAAAAACCACGGTGGGGGTTAACCCACAAAGATTATACTCTGTTAAAAGTATTACAAAAGGGGAAGGTACATGCCTCCAGGCTCACTGCCTAGAGCTCATTGCTCAAGAGAGGCCCACTACCTACAAGAATGATTACAAAGAGATTACATATTGTTTGAACTGATGAATAGCATCTACCAATGCAAGAATTCAGTTCTGGTTAAGTACAGAATGCTGATCTTACACACTTCATCTTTATTATGTCCTATTTACTACTTTCCCATAATCCAGACCTTAGATCTCTTCTCTTTCATACTTTAATCTACCTTTTTCACACTTCCAACATCATCACATTACAATCACGCCAAAACACTTTGAATCCATTGGCTATATATATCTGCATCAAGAAATTCAATCAACTACAGTCGGCTTCAAGGAAACTTAGAACTTTTATTAAGAACTCTGCTTTGTCAACTAAATCCATGCACAAACAACAATGCAGACCAAAAACATGTGTTTCAGATCATCAATCATGTCGGCCAATACCACTAATTATCACTAATTACTTATCCAACAAATTTTCTGTATTCGGACCAAGATCAAATGCTAGGCTAGTCTATTCTTCTTCTGACTATACTAACTAATTAGAACCCAATACTCAGGCACTTATAACTTTTGAATCCTTCATCACCAGAGGCTAAGATTCTAGGTTTATATTGTCCTGACAATCCTTATCACTCCCTTAGATACGCATCACTCTATGATTAACCACCAGAGAGATCCAGACTAAGATACCGGACCCTGTCACATGCTTTATTCCTGACATCTAGACTTAGACAAATCCTCACTCTCACTTCCGGTATGAACAAATTATGTAATGTGGATGTGTAGGATAGACTTAGTTGCCATCAATGACAACACCTGTCATGCATAGAAGTCTGTCTTGCCAACAACTTTATCTAGCTCATTATCATGTTCCACTAAATGCTCATCCAACTAAACTAAAAATTGAAAACATTCATAATCCCTTTGACAATCGGTATCATAAATCTTGAAAACATATTCAGTTTGTATATCAAATATAAAGGCTTCAAAAAGGATTTGTTCAATAGTCTCATCAAGAAATATTTTCCTGATTCATTGAAGCTAAATTGCAGCTCCAAGCCTAAAGAATCATCTTGAAATGAAGGCTCATATAAAACTTTAGAGTCATCCTCAGAAATTTGTCCCAAGCTAGACAAGCACTCATTTTGTGTGATAAAAAAACTTGCTCATACATAGGCAGATACTCAAACTAACTTGCATTATATTGGCATTCATACTCTCTTGAGACTTGCAAATCATTCACACTATTACATGCTGCAGATGTTTGGAAATGAGACTTGTCAAAATCCCAACATCCTTGTCATCATTCAGATCAGGGTTATCACAAGAAACCTCATATTTAACAAAATCCCTTGCATCAACAAACATTTCCATCTCAAGTTCATATATGATGTCAAACTCATTCTTTAGACCATTATACAAATCCATGTGAAATGTTTCAAATAGAGGCTCAAAAATTTCAAGACCAAACCTCAAGTCACAAATTTCATATTTCTCTACAACATACTCACTCCTACAATTGTTAGTTGATGGTAAAGCATCTGAGTTGGACTTAGCAGATCCACCATAGCATGGTTCTCATTTACCAATGAGTAAACCTGTGTCTTCATCAAGATTTATACTATTGCGCCCCTCAGTGAATGAAAACATGTCTGTATCTACAAAGAAACAAGCATATTCCATCCCAGCTTTAATTTCATGAGCTAGTAGCTTCGCATATTGACTTTAAAATCATGATTACTGATTTGCAATGAAATATTTGCAACACTTACACTGCTGTCACTGACCGAAGCATAACATGGGAGGACATCTTGCACCTCTTTTACTTCTTCATCATCCAAGATATCATAGGAAGAAATTTCATATATGTCTATTCCGTCACCATGTCATTTATCCTTATTTTTATCACTGATATATTGGTCTGCATGCATGTTGCTTGTGGGCTAATTACATTCACTATCCTCACTGACACAAGATGGATCTTGATTTTCTGATACACTTTCTTCAGTTATGTACATTATGTCCTGATTCTTCCCAATATGATAGCTGTTATCTATGTTTTTAGGCACCACACCCTTTCTATAGTCACATTGTGCTAATGTATAAATTGGGACAATAGGGGTGTAAGTGTTTTGACATTCATTTTTAATACTTGGATTACACCCTTCATCAACACTGAGTACCTTAGGTAAGCAAACACTTGCAGACAAAAGACCTTTGTGCATTCCACACTTACAGTTGTTCTCAATGTCCATGGTAATATGATATGCCTGATGAAGTGTAGTAGGTTCCTTATCTCTCAATCTATAGCTCATTTTCTTGTCAAATGCACCCAAATAAATAAGCATAGCTAAAGTATCATTAGGTCTGATTTTTTTTGGAATTCTTTTCAATGCCTTTATGAATCTGAGGTTAAAGGCTGGAACTAACTCATCTTCTTCAATGTGGATATACATGAAATCATTGAGAAGTGAAATCTCAAATATTCTTTCACCAAACTGCTCATTGAAGGCTAATTTAAACTCATTCCAAGAGTTGACAGAGCAGGATGATAAGTAAGAGAACCAGTCTCAGGCATCTCCCTTTAGAGACTGAACAAACAGTATCATGATCACATCCTCGTGATATACCTCATAGTCATCCATTAGATCACTAAACTGCTGCAAATGTTTTTCTGCTTATTCACTCTTCGTACCACTGAATTTAGGTAAATATTTTCTTATTTCACTAGGGACAGCATTTGGGTAACCATTGATGCCACTGAAATTTATGGGTCTATATCTGTCAATGCTGAAATTTCTTTTATTACATGACAGGGGCTGATTATTATGCATTGTTGCATTTGACACCACACCAGGATGAGTGGAATACATATTCATATGCTTTCACAAGCGTCACACTTCAATCAAGAATTCACTCACTTACAGTCTAAACTCATATCATTATGCTTAATGTATTTTCTCTATGAATTATGCATACTACATCATATCATATGAACTAAAATTTACAACATAAGTGTATACAAACTTATTTCCAACACTTCCCTTTTATCCAGTGCCAACTTCACCTAATAGGGAATCATTTAAAATTCATACACCATAGTTTTCACATAAGCTCTTTTTGAAAACCCAAATAGAAATACCTGGACAACTGCAATAGCTGCTACAAATTCTTTTCTCTGACTAGGAATATGCAAATCCAACACCTCATTGTATCCTTTATTAGTTTCTTCGTATGCAGAGTCACCACCTCCTAGTAGAGGATTGATATGCAAGTAGCATGAGGCTCCTTACAACCTTTCTTTCATTCTGGGTTCTCCACAATAGAAGAGTCACATGAAACCTCTTCAAAATAAGCTGTAACCAAACTTGTCCACGTATGAAACCCTCTTGAAATCTGAAACAAATGTTTAGGTTCCTCAATTTTCTAGACTCTTTTCATGGATATGGCATTGTTCCCTAGCAGAGTCACCAGTTTTGTTGGTCCCTAAATTAGCAAATAGTAAACCCTAAAGGTTTGCCAATTCTTATGATTAGGTTTACTGTAGGACTTAGCTAACAAAGATGAGAGATTGTTTGCAATTGTCTCCCTTGCACTTTAGGTTATACTGCACCTATGGGGTATCCATCATTCACAACAAAAAATTTAGCTTTTCAATACCACGCAGAATGTTCTTAGGCATGCACCAAGATTTTTTAGATAAACCCTAGACTGACAATATTCTTGGACTATCTCACTGGTTAAATCTGAGAACATGCAAGACCCTAACCTAAAATAAAATAAAACATAAAATAGTTTGATTCAAATGATTTGCTTTTAAATTCATTGTTCACTTGGACCTTTGGGCAAATAGGTTCCAAATCGGTGCTTTATTTGGGCAGCAAAGTCAAACTAAACAATGTAAGTGTTTTCTTTTGACACCCAAAACTTCATATCCAAAGGACTCACAATAATATTACTGCCTTACAGTAATAAGCCCAAGAAAGGGTATTTCATGCAACTCTATTTCAACAATCCCTAATGTAGAGCTTCACTTCCTATGTCTTACCTATATCATATTTAATCCATTCCTTGAATAGAAGTAGTAAAATAAGACATTCAATACATCAAATGTGCATAAGTGAACTCCAAAATCCTTGATTCCTTCATTCACAAAAGAGGTGCTTACATTCAAGGAGACAGTTGCAAGAAACACACACATATGCAGTGTTATTCATCTAATTCAATCTAGAAAGAACAATGTCATTCAAATGTTTACTCACTTACATAGTAGAAAATGCCCCTACAGTCCAAAATCCAGTCACCTTCTCCTACAGAAAACTACTTCCCAAAAATGTGAACAATTGTTGTCCAAAGCCCAGAAGAACTCCCTTTACAATGAGGAACAACATGTTCTTATATGCATAAGAACATGTTGCCCTAAAATTTAATACGATACGGAGGTAGGTGAGATTTTTTCAATTACATTTTACCTCCAAAATACATTGGGAATAAAATATTCTACATTAAAAGAGGAGAAGAAAAATGAATAAAATATGTCTTAATTTCCCCTTTTAATTTTTTACATTTTTTATCCATTCCCAGATTTGAACGGTAGCTGAAGACTCCAATCAACTGCACTGATGCAAAATGAACCTTTGGATTTCCTTCTTCAGCTCTTCCATGATCGCATTCAGCTCAGAAGAAAAATGAACCTTTGGATTTCCTTCTTCAGCTCTTCCATGATCGCATTCAGCATCCACATTTAATTTCTTGCCCATTCAATCACCTCTGGGTCATTTTTTGTGAAATAGCCAAAAAATTTTGCCAATGCCTCAAGAATGATCGTAGGGTGATTTTGGAGCCTGGAACAACATTTTCTGGCTGAAAATTGCCCCCAAAAACTAGCCTGAGACCAAAAAATGTGAGCTGCACCTCAAAACTTCAATGAAATCTGCCTGAAGTTGCTTGAAATCCACTGGAAACGCCAAGGAAGTGAAGAAAATATGTTGCTTCCCCTGCAGAAGAGTTGGGAGGGCATAAAAGGCCCTGCAATGGGCATTTCATACCATCGCAGGGGTCTGAAGGAAGGAACCTCCCATGCGATGGTGCGATATGCACCAAAATACTTTATCTTCCCCCTTATAAACTTTAATCTAAAGTTTTAATAACCTCTTCCTTTAATATTTTCCCTCAGTTCATCACATTCAAACTTTTTAAAATGCCTTTTAATATTTTCTTTTAAAATTTCCATTCTAAAACTTTAAACTTAGGCAAATTTGAATTTCGTCTATCAGGCAAATGGCATTTTTTTCATTACAGGCAAACTGGGCATCCGACGACTGCAAAAATTTGCATAGGGGCATCATTAATTATTTCAAGAAAACCCATCTCCTCAGAATCTGTTTCACCAACCGAATTCAGGCATTTGCTTTGTAAACTAACCCATCAGATGTCTTTGCCACAACCAAAAATAATTAAAATGCCATATCAAATGGTCTCTAATTTTGATGAAACTAGAACTAGAGACATTTGAGACCAAATCAAGAAATGGGTTGCCCTCAGAATCATGAAATTTGTAACTTCCTAGAACACCAAATTTAGCTCAGTCGCAGTTAGAAAACAATTAAATACCCCATCAAAACTCATCCTGGAGGCACAAGACTGAATAGACATGTTACCATATGTGTCAAAAAACATTCCACCAACTAGATTTGTAAGATGATGCTTGAGTTGGAAAATTTTAATCGTCGAAGGTGGCCCTCGAGGTAGATTGTGCAGCCTATCGACCTAGCCTTTGTCGACATCTCGAAAGAATATTGGCACATCAAATTTGCAAAATTTGAGGGTGCCACCAGGGCTTACGATTGTAGAGTGTCTTTGGGAGTCACTCATGACCAATAGCCTCACACAAACGACCATCTATTACTCAGTCACAACCAAGTCTTGAAGGGTCTAGGTATCATAGTCCAACAAATTGATGATATCATATTGTATTATGTTGTGATTCACCACATTTTGATGTAGTGGTGAATTTATATACTCAAACTCTTATGATATATATAGGTTTGATTCACAACGTAGTGTGTTTATGCTAGATGTCATTTGTGATATGCATATGAAGTAAATACAGTTGACAAAAGATCTAGATTTGTTTTATGCATGTATGTCAAATTAAATGCTGAAGTGATTTATGTAAACAACTATGTGCAATTGTTTAACAAATGCAACAATGAATTTAATGATACATGTTCTAATGAAATACACATAGGTATGCTTAATTAGGTTTTAAACAAGATGTATATACATGGTGAAGTAATGCAGTTGTGATTGAATTAAACGATGTTGTAACATTATTAGATTAGATTTGACAACGACTATTGACCATGGTGCACATATATCAATTTGTATGCTAACAACTAAGTAATTCTTTAAACTTACAAAACTTCTCTAAAGAATCAAGACAAACTACATATTTTGTCAAGACTGAAACATAAAAAGAAATAGAAAATATACATTTACTATCTACCAAACATTTTCTTTATAAAGGATGTGAAATATCTATGTAAGTGATTAGTGTTGATAGGTTCTTTAAGAGGCGTACCATGCATATCTATCAGTCTATATCCACCAGATCCGAAGGCTTCAATGATGATGTATGGTCCTAACCAATTCGAGCTAAACTTCCCTTTTTCGCCAGGAGGTGCGTTGATGCTACACTAATTTTCATAGAGTACAAGATCTCCAACCTTGAATGAATGATGAATAACACGTTCATTGTACAAGTGTTGCATAGACTTTTGATGAGCTTGAAGATGTTCGAGAGCATTTATACAGTGTTCATTAAGCATTTCAAGTTGTTGATACCATAATTCCCTTTGAGTATTTTTGTTGAGGATACCCTTAAGAGAAATTCACAATGAAGGAATTTCTAACTCCAAAGGCATACTCGCGTTGGTGCCATACACAAGGTTGTACGGGGTAGTACCTATAGGTTTACGAACACATGTTCGATAAGCCCATAATGTATATGATAATTGAATATTCCAATCTTTTTGGTGTTTGTTAATGGTTTTCCAAATAATTTGTCCAATTACTTTGTTAGAAGCTTCCACTTGTCCATTTGATTGGGGATAATACGATGTAGAGAAGTGGTGTTGAATATGATATCTTTCAAGGAATTTCTTCACATCTTTGTTCTTACATGAAGTACCATTGTTAGAAACCAAAGTGGAAGGAATACCAAACTAAGAGGTTATGTTATCTTGAATGAAACGATAGATTACTTCAGTAGTCGTGCATTGGAGAGGAATTCCTTTGACCCGCTTCATAAAGTAATCAATAGTTGTGATTATAAAAGTGTGTCCTTGAGAAGAAGGAGGACCGAATCCTTCCAATAAGATTCAAGCCCCACATGAAAAATGGCCAAGGTGAGACCTAAGCATGAAGTTCCTAGGAAGGAGCTTGAATGAGTTTGTTATGTTGTTGACATTATGGGTACTTTTTAACAGAGGCAAAGCAATCTTGTTCCATGTCTTACCAATAGTAACCCATGGGAAGCAATTTTTGAACAAAAGATCTTCCACTGAAATGTTCTCCACATGCACCTAAATGTGCCTCCTCTAGGATAATCGAGATCTCAGAATTGGGTGAGTGCCGGATCATGATGGGCTAAACACTACACCTAAGTTGCAATGTAAATGTGAAAAACAAACTTAAGTAACTTCATGTCAAAAATTAAATGAGTTATCTACACAATCTATAAATAAGATAGTAATAAAAGTTGTAACAAATTGAATGTAGTTTATGGGCTACTATTTTTTGTTGAAAATTTTAAAAACAGTTTGGTGAAAACTGGACATTTCAATGAAGCACTACTAAAATTTTTAGAAAAATGTAAAAAGTATGTGCCATTCCGGCCAACCTAAGTATGAGAAAAAAATAATATTTTTCCTTCATGATTTTGATTTAAGTAAAAAGTATATGTCATTTCGGCCGACCTAAGTATGAGAAAAAAATAATATTTTTTCTTCATGATTTCGATTTAAGTAAAGGAGACATGAGCGGATGTGATGCATATTTTTTTAAAATTTTATGTAAATAAATAATTATTTTTAAATTTTTTACTGTGACTTTTTCAAATATTAAAAATTAATTTTCTAGCCAACCTAATTTGGTCAAAAATATATGAAAATTAAAAGTTTTAGATTTTAATGTATACCCAATAAATCCTAGAATGTGACGCATCTTTTAGATTTAAAAAAGGATTAATATGTTGAAAGTTATGGATGTTTTTCAATATGTATATCTATCAGAAAATCAAACATAATGTATGTAGAAAATTAATAGTATTTACTTATTAAAATTATTATGAGGCATATATTATATTTTTAGAATTTTAATAGATTCCTCTATAAACCCTTTTCATTTTATTAAAATTAGTTAAAAAAGAGTCTATTAGCTTCAAGGATGAAATTGTAAAAAATTTTAGGATAACACTAAATGGGTGGTTTTGTAAGTTTCTTTGGCATGTTTTCGGACTCCCACTTGCCTAAATATGAGGTAATAGCAAGCCATTTTTGTAGGGAATCCATATTTGAGCTAGAAATATTAAAACCCTTTCCATCCAAATCTAAATATTAGTCTAAATGTTTGTACTTTTTCATCCAACAAGTTTTTTCTCCATTGCCACTATTTGGCCCATCATGATCTCGTACTCACCCAATTATGAAGGAAAAGGAGGGGACCTTCATAGCTTCTTCAATATAGAATATTTGATAAGATGATGTAACACCTTGCAAGTTTGTGTATGCGAACTCGAGTGCTTCTAGATGCTAGATCAAGAAATGTACCTTCACACAAATATTGGAATATATGAGAGTACCATTCTCTTGAATCTATATTATTGCAGAAGGCAACAACAAATAAAGGTATTTTGAGATTATAGATGATATGTTGATAGTTCCTCAAAGAATCATCAAGAGACATAAGGGAAGCAATGCTTGCCATTGCATCTGCATGTTGATTGTCTTTTCATGGAATTGTGTCAATTGTGTAAGATGAGAAATTCTTCAACAAAGATAAGGCCATGTCTTGATACTGAGATAACTTATCTTTCTTTGCTTGATAAGATTCAATGACTTGTCTTATGATCAATTGAGAATCATTGAATATTGAGATGTTTTTTATGTTTAGAGACAAAGCGACATGCAAGCCAACAATAAGGGCTTCATACTCTGCAATGTTGTTGGTACATAGAAAATTAAGACAAAAAGATAGAGGAATTGGCTTTCCTAAAGGAGCTACTAGTATAACACTAGTACCAGAGCCAGTTTGACATCTAGAACCATCAAAGAATAATTTCCACTTAACATCAATAGTGAATGGTGAAGGAGCTCCTGCTAAGTGGTCGATCAATGCTTGTCCTTTAATTGTCTTTTGAGAGACAAATTTAAGGTCAAATTTTGTTAACATAACCCACTTTTATAAGTATCCTAAAAGGTATGTTTTAGCAAACATATTCTTTAAAGGATCAAATTTTACAATTACAATGATTTCAACATTTAAGAGATAATATCTCAATTTTTTTGTTGCAAAAACAAGAGATAGGCATTGCCTTTCTATTGTAGTGTATTGCATTTCATAATCGAGCAAAGTTTGGCTGATGTAATACATAGCACGCTCTTTGCCATCATCATCATGGTGTGCTAATAAAGTTGTGAGAGAATTAGGAGATGCTGATGTGTAAAGAATGAATGGTCATTCGGATATGGATGGTTGTAATATAGGTGGATTGGCAAGATATATTTTGAGATCATCAAAATATTTTTGACAATGACTACCATTTAAAGGTAGATTCTTTCTTGAGTAGTTTTTTGAAAGGAAGAATCTAATCATGAGATGTGAAACAAATCGATGAATAGATTGAATCTTACCTTGCAAACTATGAAGTTGTGAAACATTCTTAGGAGATGGCATGTTAATAATGGTGTCAATCTTTTTCGTATCTACTTCAATAGCATGATGTGAAACAATGAATCCCAATAGCTTTCCACTATCAACGCTAAAGATGCATTTATGAGGATTCAAGTGCATGTTGTATTTATGTATACGCTCAAAGATATGATGGATAATTTTGACATGATCCTAGTGTAAAACGGATTTGGCCAGAATATCATTGATATAATCCTTTAAGATGTTATGCATAAAGTCATGAAAGATAAGTGTCATAGCACATTATAAGTCACACTAGTGTTCTTTAATCCAAATGACACGACAACCCAAAAACATGTTCCCTAAGGAGTTATAAAAGTTGTTTTATACTAATCTTGAGGATTGATGAATATTTGATTATAACCAGAGAAACCATCCATAAAGGAAATTAATGCATGGCCAATGGTAGAATCAACAATCATATCATTATTAGGAAGAGGAAAGTCATCCTTCAAATATGCTTTATTCAAATCTCAAAAAACATTACACATTTGAATATGGTTGCTAGACTTAGCGACAACCACAATATTCGAGATCCAAGGCAAGTAGTCAATAGGGTAGATAAGGCCTACTTGTAGAAGCTTCCCTATCTTAGCTTTGACCAACAATGCAACCTTAGGATTCATCTTGTGTATCTTTTGTTTTACTAGTTTAGCATTAGGATGAATGACAACATTATGTGTTACCACTTGGGGATCGATGCTAGGCATATCAAAGTATGTCCAAGAAAAAAGATTAGGATATTCATGTAAAAGAGATGTGATTTCTTTTTTTTCTTCTATATCTAAACAATTTCCAATAGGGATGACTTTTTCAAGGTCATCCTTATCCATCATAACATTGACCACCTAGGGATCGACGCCAGGCTTATCAGAGTATGTCCAAGCAAAGAGATCAAGATATTCATGTAAAAGAGATGTGATTTATTGTTTTTCTTCTTTATCTAAACAATTTCCAATAGGGATGACTTTTTTACAGTCATCCTTATCCATCAAAACATTGATAGTTGTCCCATTAATGAGAGTATTGAGGTCTTGAATGTTAGGAGGATGAAGGGATTCTATAGGTGACTCATGAGATTCCAAGGTATCATGAGATAAACAAGTGTCCTTCCCAAAGTATGCTTCCGCATTTAAACAATAAGGAAGGCCATGATCATGATGCTAACAAGGGAAGTGGTCATAAGCTCCTAAGAATTCAACCAAAGCTTCATTTGTTGAAAAAGTATTTGAAGGAATATCTTGAAAATTAGAATTTGTATCAATCAATTCTGGATATACCCATTTAAGTGTTGATGATGAAATTGTGTTTACATTTAGATTAGGATGGCAGGTGACTTTGATGGGCTCTAAAGGATGATATCCAAGTCCAAACAAAGAGTAATGTGGATTACCATCCAAAGGGAATTTAATACCTTGCTCCTTCATACCACAACCATTATCATTGTATCCACATTGATAGAGGATTTAAACACCTCTACCATAAATATATGCCATTTTTGAAGAGGAAGGAGGCAACCCATAGGTCTCATATTTAGTAGTATAAGAATAAGTGTTATCATCATTACTTTTCCAAGAAATTTTAGGTGATGCAGAAGTAGAAATTGAATCCACCTTAGAACCTTTTGGATTTGATGGCAAGACTTTATACTCCCCTAAAAAGGTAGGTGTAAAGCCTAATGAACCCAATCATTGCCAAAGAGTGTATTCAAAGATGAATCATATTCTTCTACAATAACCTCCTTAGGAGAGGGAGAAGAATTGATTTTGGAAAATTCATATCAGCTTCAATTATATAGAGTTGATTGTTGTGAAGAAACTTTATTGATCGATGAAGGGTAGACGAGATTACCCTCATTGCATGAATCCAAGTTCTACCAAGAAGAAGATTATGTAAAAGATAATTAGGCATGACATGGATAAGGGTAGGCAATGTCACAGGACCAACCCTAAGAGGTAAGGTGATAGTACCTAATGATTGCCTACCAACATTAGCAAAGCCATGAATGTTGAGTTTATCTGGTTTAATGAGAGAGGTATCAACATTAATTTTATGTAAAAAGTGTATGACACAGACATTAAGACCTGATCCACCATCAATCATGGTACGTCTAACTCTCATGAATGAAGACGAATATCATAAGAGGCTCATTTTGGTTTTGAACTTCTATGGGAGGTAATTCATGTAGTTGAAATATAATATCTCATTTAGTCACATGCATATAATCTAATAGAGTTGCTACATCACTCAACTGAACAATAGGTGGAACAGTCACCTTTTGTAAAACTTCTTGGAGCATTTCATGGTATGTAGGTGATGTTTGTATAAACTCCCATAGAGAGCTATTTGCTAAAGTATCTCAGAGATGCTCGATACGATCATAATCTCTACCATTATGAGTAGGAAGATGAGGTGCTTGAGGAAGAATAGGTTGAGAAGGTGGAAGAGAAGAAGGAATAAATTGTACTTATTTCTTTTGTTTATTATTTCTAGTGTTATATGTGTGAGCAATGTCATGGTGAATGGGTTGTTCCAACACATTTTGATTGAATGGACTACTTCCAATGATTTTTTTTGCATAATTTAAAATGTAACTAGGAGGTCTAGGTGTTTTCATAGAACCCCCTATTATGATAGATGATTGGGGAGCATCATTACGAAGATGTGCAACAATTTTAGGCTTCTTGGGTTCTTTTGGAGAACCAGAACCATAAATTGTATTAATGATTATTTGAAATAAGGATTGTTTAGGAGTCATAGAGGATGATTCCATCAAGATGAAGTTATCCAAGGCTTCATCTAAGCTATCAAAATCATCACTACTAAACAGCGCATCAAATGCATTAAATCTTGAATAAAGTAATCCAACATAGTTGTATATCCTACCTTTCCAAACTTTATAGTGATAAACAAAATAACAGGGAATGAAATGAAGTATCTTTATGATCAATATGAAATGTATCAAACTATGGGTAACAATGTTTTAACTATACTATCCAATAAAGAGTTATAGCATACTAAAAATTTATCAATTTTCAAGCTAGAGTTATCATAAAATAGAATTTTAGGTAACCCTAATCAATATATGAATGAAAGCAAGGCGAATGACTAAAGAATGTATATCAAACTTATTTGTAATCATATCTAAACATCAGGTAATAAATTCAAATTGCACTACAATGATCTAATTTCATGAAGTGTAAACAATATCAAAGACAGGCTATTTTCAATCTAAAAACACATGCTTATTTTTCCAATTTCAAACAAGAAATATGCAAAGCATGTACTAAAGACAAAGTATGATTAGGTAAAGAAAAGAAATTTACTTTAATAAACCTAACAATACTAACAAGATCTGAAACAACACACTAATCTTTAAACCCAAGGTTTAAGACTAGCTAGGTTTTTATGAAATGCAAGGATTTTGTAACCCTAATGATGAATTTTAAATGCAATATGTACTATATGTAATCAAAGAAATGATGAATGAACCTAATTTAAATCATATCTATATTAGAAAACAATATTTTTTTGAAATGAAGAAGGATGCAAGAGTGTATGAAGAGTTGGGTTAACCAAAATGTAAGTAGAAAAGAGTGATCTAGCCTTAGGAGTTAAACTAGGTCAAAACCCTCTTCTAAAAACATTGAGACACAAACCAAGATTGGCTTCTACCCTAGAGAGAGAGCAAAAATATAAGGGTTCTACCTCTTTCTTATATAGATGAGTGTTAACCCAAATTCAACCAATCTATCTACGACACAAGGTCAAAATCCTAATTGAGAAAGATTGAGCTATAGACAACTATTGGAAGCAAGATCTGAAAAACTAATTGAACAACAGAGGTAAAGGGATAGTTCAAAACCTAGATCTACTGACAAAGATGCTCAAGACCATGACACTTAGGTGCCCTAGAGCTTGTTTAGGGTTTACAGAAACTACCACTTTTGTCAGGTCTACCCCTGTAATATATTTTATCTCCAAGACTGGTATCTCCTGAAACCTATTTGTCTAATTTGTACACAAGAAAGAAAGGAAAATGGTTTGTGGATAGATAGGATCTTTCCTCAGTCAAGTCACCATTTCAGTATTCCTACATCACAAATAGCAAGATTAAATCTAGATGTCGTGTGTGCTCAAAAATCCTAAGTGTGAGCAATAACATGCAAGATCTAATGAAATAATCTTAAACCCTAGTCCTATAAGACTCAAGAAAATAGGAAAGGATGCTTCACTCAAGGAAGCTCACAAATTCACCTCAAGAATGAAGATTCATGGAAGGTTTGTTGAATAAGAAGGTGATGCAACCATATCCTTGGAGGGTAAGCCAAACTCAAGTTGGTGGTTCCAACCCTTCTCCCAATCAAGCAAAGTGCATCAACCTAGGAGCCAATGTGATGGACTCAAGATCTCATCTCCTAGACTTCATATTGTTATGTCATAAAATGTCCTCCTAGGATGTTTGCCTCATAAGTTTAGCTCTCGAGTCCCTTGTTTTTCATCATGCATGTTCATTTTAACTCCTGATGCAAAATCCCCATAAACCCATGTCAAATGGGGCTATGAGGATGTTGTTGAACTTGATTTTACCTCAAAAATAGGGTCTAGGGATTGGGCGCTCACACCCTTGCCCTACCCTATTTGGTCATGACCTAAATTTTAAATGATGACAGTGTGACTATTAAAGGTCTCCCTTGTCGGCATCTCAAGTTTGAATTATGAAATTAAAGCAGGAATGCATATATAAGCATGTTTAGGGTTTCATTTATAAACTAGAAGATGATTGTGATACTTTGGTGAACTTATGATTTTACAACATTCAAAGCATTTGTTGGGATGCTCAGGATCAACCTAAAGATAACTCACCACAGGAGGATGATAAGAGCTTGATTCGAGAAGAAAATCTCTATTGCTTGATTAATTTTTTTAAATGTACAAAAGTGTCTGTTTAAAGGCAAGAGAAATATGATGGGTAATCTTTTAACGGATAAAACTACTCTAACAAGAATACCTTCCCAAGCTAATTATTTAAGCCTAAGTAAAACTTAAGCAAGGTAAAATCTATTTTCCCTACCCCTCCTTAAGTGAAAATTAGGGAGAAGAATTATTATGAGATGCAAGATGCAGTATGAGTCCTGGCTACACAACCATTTTAGGTACCCATTTACAAAGAAAAATGTGATGCAATCTCTCACAACTAGAGAAAAGGAGAAAAAACCATGTGGGAGAAAACTCCTCTCCAAAAGAGGGAAAGAGAGAGAGACTATGTAGCCCCCCCCCACAATGTGTAATCACCTGTAAAAATGGTAAGTACCTGAAGACAAAACATGATCCAATGTCGACAAACAACTTGTCTTCCTTTTGGAAGAATCAAAACCATGTATAGATGCAAGTATGATTCCCATTTAGGATATGCTTTGAAAGATGGAAGCATGAAAATTGATGATGATGTTCTCTCCAAAAAATTCTCATGTGTCTCTTTATCTAGATAGAATGATGATGCCACAATCTAATCAAGTACTTCCCCAATCAAGAAAGAAGGTGACAAACTAGAACTATGTGGAAACTAATATAGAGAAAACTCCAAAGATGAAAATACTAAAAATGTCTTCCAACCAAATCTGAAAGACAATGATTGTCCTGTTGATCAGGAATGATGGAAGTCTTAATCAATGACTCTGGATAAGAAGCCAATGGTTGTGAAGGTGGATCAACTATCTCTGACAAAGAATCAAGAACATCTGAAGCAACTGCAACCTCATCTGAAGTCTCAAAAATGTCCAAAGGATCACAAGCATGGTCTAACTTCTTTGAAGGATAATGAGGCACATCAGAGTTGGAAAGAGAAGCATTGAGAGATGGTGGAGGATCATGGTCTCCATATGAGTCTCAGATGTAGGTCCAAAGAGAATAAGGGCACTCAAGATGGATAATAGACTCCAAAAAGTCATCATCAAGATGCTCAAAAATAACTCTAAAGACGCTAGCCCTATAGCCTTTCCAAATATGATACTCACGAGGTGTGCCAAGAATAGCAACATCATTATAGAGATACGACAATAGATTGTGCTCACTAAGATGAGTGATAATGGATTCACTCCATTGCTCATAGTTCCCTTTCTCCAAAGAAAAATCCATTATAACTATAATTCTTCAAAACAGCACAAAGATAGTACCTTCAAAAACCTCCAAATATATGATGATGAATGGCGAAATCAGGCAGATTGACCTGCACCATTGTGAGCTTGGTGATATGCAGAACGTATCAAAATCTGGATGCCCAAGATATGGTCTATGGAAGAAATTTGCCAATGTGGTGCTCAAAGCATGTATGCGGGGGGCAGATTAAGCCCTAGGGTGGATTGACCCTTGGTCACTCACGTGACCACCTAATAGTAATGAGAAAAAAATACACAACGCGGTGTATTGCAAAACATATGATTCCAATCAATCTCCGGGTCACCAAGCACCGATTCACCAAAAACATACTCCACAAGCCGTCAAAACCACTTCACAAATATAGTGCAAGTGTTGGTGAATATAAAGTGTGAAGAGACCTACTGCGGGGCAAATGTGGGAGTAAAAAACCCAAATGGCACTCAAAATACAATGCATGTCAGTCCTACTTTCCAAAACCCTAAATATTTCATTGCAAGACTTTAGAGATATTAAAGCTTGAAAACAAAATGTATTGATGGCGACCAATGAGGAATGCAGGTCTGGTGTATAATCCTTGGCTCTCAGGAATGAATCTGCACTATGCATGCTTGAAAATGTTGTGCCTGTATATTTGAGCTCCCACGCGAGGTCAGGACTGTATCTACTCCTTGTACTTAGATCCCGCGAGGGATTTGGGAACATGCACTCCAAGCTCTATGAAACTCACACCGTCGATGTGGATCCCATGTGGGAATGGGACAATAAACAACACCCAAACTCACTTAATTGAATCTTGCGCAGAACTTTGATGGAGATTATGTCTTTACCAATGAATGCTGTGTGGGACTGTATGTGCCCCAAGCTCTCTGAAATGAATCTAGATCTGTCATGCTTAATGGGATAGGATACATGCACTCCTAGTTGTCTGAAATTGCCTCACCAAGCTATCAGGTTTGGATTTGTACCTTTCAATAGCTCTTGGAATGGATCTCGCACCAGATACAAGACAATGTGCTCAATGATCAATAGATTGCTTCTCCAGCTCACTTCTCTGGATTTGGTTAGGGTTCATGGAACTTAGGCACTTTAATACCATGTTGGGATGCTTAGGATTAACCAGAAGATAACTCACCATAGGATGATGATAAGAGCTTGATGCGAGAAGAAAATCTCTATTGCTTGATTAATTTTTACAAATGTACAAATGTGCCTATTTAAAGGCAAGCAAAATATGATGGGTAATATTTTAATGGATAAAACTACCCTAATGGGAATACCTTCCCAAACTAATTATTTAAGCCTAAGTAAAAATTAAGAAAGGTAAAATCTATTTACCCTAACACCATTCATTGTTGCAGAGCAGATTTGTCTTGTCATTGTTTACACTAGAGGGGCTAATTTTCTCAATATCCTCAACATCAGAATCACTTACATAGATAAATACAAAGCATCTTACTTATGAAAAGAAAGTAACAAAATAAGAGCACAATTGACATTAATAACAACACAGATATGTTGACATCAATGACAACACCAATCAGGCACATACTTGCAACATAGGTGGGATATCATGCATATTCTTTTATTTTAAGCCCTCTACAGAGGCAGGGATGGTGTTGTGAATGGGAAAATGAGATAAATCAATTAAGATGAATTAACCCAATAAAAAATAGAATGTGCGAGTAACAAGAACAAACAACTGAAAGCATGAAACTTACAACCTGTTACCCTGCAGCTTCCATTGGTTGCCCATTCTCTCTCGATCTTGACTGATGAAGGTTGGCCCTCAGGGAGCTTGCTTCCTTGCTTCGATGCCTCAAGATGACAAGGGGGAAATGGCTATGTGATATGATTCCTGCATTACAATGGTATGGAGAAGAGAAGAAGAGAAGAAGAAGAAGATTCCTAGAGGAATTTGAGCATAGTAAGGAAGCTAGAAGAAGTCCCTCTAATTGGCTTAGAAGAGGGTTCTATTTATGGATTTTCTGAAAATAGAACAGAGGGTCAGGATCAACTGATGAGATCAATAGCTCTCATTATTTTTGAATCTTTAATTCATAATGGATGAATTAAAAATTCAGAGTGGAGGATAGTGAGTTATAACAATTGAATTGAAAATTCAAAGTGGAGGATAATGGATTATGACAATTGAATTGAAAATTCAAAGTGGAGGATAGTGAGTTATGACAATTGAATTGAAAATTCAGAGTGGGGGACAATGGGTTATGACAATTGAATTGAAAATTCAGAGTGGAGGACAATGGGTTATGACAATTGAATTGAAAATTCAAAGTGGAGGATAATGGGGAACATTGAATTAAGAATTCAATTTTGGATTTTGGAGGATATTAGCTAATTAAATATTAGGAATATTTAATTGTATGTGCAACATGGTGAGGTGGAAGGGATGAGGTGGAAGGATGAGGTGGATTGATGAGGTGGATTTTGTGAGGTGGATTTGGGATTTGAGACATTAGAAGAATTTAAGGAATTTAATTAAATGAACCAATCAAATAAACTTTGAATATTTATTTGATTGACAGAGGAAAATAAGAATTAAGATAAATATCAGAATATTTACTTAATTCGACCTGTGCCAATTTTAGGCTATTACATTTTGCCCCTCTTTGAAGCAATGTGTTTTATCACATTGTTTCAAAGAATAAATAGTCTGATAATGATGCATGCCCTAGTTTGGCCCTGGTACAGGTTGTGATGATAGGATGCTCCCTCGGGAGATTAGACGAGGAGAAGGCGGAAGGCGTGAGATGGACAATCTCACGATAAGATATGTTGATAGGAATGAAATGGTTGAATGCAGAAGAAAGGGATGAATGATAGGGAATGCAAGATAAAAAGATGACACACAAGCAAGTAAGCAAGTATGCACAAATGATATAGGAACAAGCAAGGTATTGCCCCTGTCGAGCGGTAAACCAATGATATGGGTCGATGATGTCTGGTTTCAAGAATGAAATATGTCGTATAAGACTCCGAGTCTGGTTTCGACAATATAACATCCTATCTAAGACATTTGATATGACAGTGTTGTCATGGCGGGAAATGATATATCCCTAGAGCAACACAAAGGATAGTGTCTAGTTTTAGGAAATGAAGCATGTCATGTAAGACGCGTGTGTTGGTCTGATTTCAACAATGCAACATCCTGTATAAGACCATTAATTGATTAACTGATCGAGTTGGTTTACAACCGGACAAGGATCAAGACCACTGATTATGATTGGATCATTCGACAAGATTGATTTGACTTGATTGATATGGATTAAGGATATACTTGCAATTGGATACAGTATGGATATGGTATAGATATGGGCATTTGTCACCTTGAGAGACCAAGCATTTTGAAGTGCTTTCATCATTGGGCTTTATTATGTTGTAAGAAAATACAAGCATCTAGGTATAATTGAACCGAGATGACTTGAGTATTGCTTACATGGATTTTCAACAAACAAGGATTGCCCCTTTTCATGTTTAGACCTCAAAGTCCTCAATGATCTTTTACCGATCATGTCGTTAGACAGAAATCGTCACATTACTAAAGTTTAATCCACAAGCAGTAGACAAAGAAAAAGATTATGCCCCCATCATAGCATCTCTAGCTTTTGGCATCCTTGAGTAGCATAGAAAGGCATGATAGCATAAATCAAGACTCTTAATCTAACCAACACAAAACATTCTTGCAGTTAGATGTGTCTTTTTGCCATAATTGATATGAGATTTAGCTGGAGTGTTTCGGTATGGTGCTCTGTTTTGCCTTGGATAGGTTGATGTTGTGCATTAAGATTTTTGTTGTTTTGAGAAGCATGCTTTGCTGCGTGCTCTTGTCTAGAGAAGGTTGCAGACATAGACAGATAGAGGGACAGATGACAAGACATGGGATGGATGGGAAAGTGGAGCCGACTCAGACAGATAGAAGGACTAGACATGGAATGGACGGGAAAGTGGAGCCTCGGGGGCGCATTGATAATGGCCTTGCCTACGTGACAACGCAGAGGCAGCGTAGTTCAGGACTTGGACCATAGATGGACTAGAGGATAGATGACAAGATATGAGATGGATAGGGAAGCAGAGCCTCAGGGGCGCATTGAAAATGGCCTTGCCTACGTGACAACACAGAGGCAGCGTAGTTCGGGAAGAACCCTAATGGACCTAAGATATGGATCGGATGAGACGCGATATGGAACCAATATGGATCAGATAAGACATGATATGGAACCGATATGGATCAGATAAGACATGATATGGAACCGACATGGATAGGTAGATGTATGGGTGAATGGAACAGGCAAGTAGAAGGAACCAAGGATGTGATCTCCAAGGACTATGTCGCATAAGAAGAACGTGCCCCATTGTAGGTAGAATACTTAGGATTTTTCATGGCAATGTTTATGACGATAGGAGGATAGGTGGATTATGAAGGATTTGCATGGATTGGAGGGATAAGGTATGTCAAGAGACATCTAAAACATTTGTCAACATTGTGCCCCCAATCTTTATCAAGACCAAAGAATAGAGGAAAGGAAGTTTGGATGGGTGGACGGGACATGATAGTTATGCAATGGATAGAGGATAGGATAGGAAATGTAATGGAAGAGTGATATGCTGTGAGACAAGGTGCCCCCAAGTGTGAGTGGCATAGAAGATTGACTTACACATGATGCCTGTTTGCCAGGTTTTCATCATGGTACTTATCCAAGGCACCTGTTTGCCAAGTTTTCACCATTGGATGAAGGGATTTTTCTTTACTTTTTTCTTTTTTTCATCATTTTTTTTTTTGTGTTTTGAATATTTAGATAGGAGAAGGCAGATATGGAAAGACTCAAGTATAGAGTTCCTTGAAAGGTGATAGTCCTGCTAGGTAGATACTGTTGCATGGACAGTGCCAAGTGTTCTCACAGATGTTGGTAGGGGAACGTATGAAAGTGATATGGCATAGGTAGATAGTGTATTATGATGCAGAATATGGAGGGAAGGCTTATGCAAAACCATGGACCATAGGATGAGGAAGATATGTAGGATAATAGTGGAAGGAAGGAGAGATGGAGTTATACGGAAGTGTTGTGGAATAGAAGGGAATCATGACCAACGGTTGCACATACCGTGGTAAACATTGAAGCTGGTGATGGGAAAGTAGTGTAGGAAGCAATGGAGACGTTTTCTTGTGGATGCATGACGCAGGCATGCAGGGTTCCACATAGATTGAGTATTGTCCTGATGTTTGCTTGCCATATGGGATGGAAGAATTTTAGACTTATGTATGGAATGGGAGAAAGTAGATGGTTGAGATTCTTGAGAGGTGGATGCCTCATGTAACTTGACGGCTTTTTGCTTGGGTACCCAAACCATTTTGTTTTTAGATAGTACTTGTGAAGGTAAGGGTTTGGGTGTATGCAGCTTTTGTTCAGCTTTCGGAGTAATCATGTGTTGCTGGGGGACCCACACCTGTTTCAGTTTGGCATTGAGGTGTATGGGTGTATGCAGCTTTTGATATGGATAATGCTTTGATTCGTGGCATTTATATCCTAGGTCAGGAGGACTCTTAGGATTTTTTACTTTGTAGGTAGAGGCATCCACATATTTGTCATTGAATCCCTGTGGGATGGTAGAAGTGAGGTTGGTGCAAGCTCCTTGTTGAGACAATATGTGCATTTATCGGCCATGATTGGGATATGTAGAGGATTTATAGATGGATGGATAAGGTGTTGGAAGAAGTGGTGGTAACAGGCATGGAGGGGTGCTAGGAGTTGGAAGTAGCGGAGGTAGATTGGATGGTGGGATATTGGGAGTTGGAAGTAGCAGAGGGAATGTGGATGGTGGGAAGTGTATGGTCACATGCTTTTGACATTTATAGGATGATGGAGGTGGAATGGCGACATGTTTTGGGAATATGATAGGGTTTGCAATGGAAAGTGGTAGACTTAGGAGGAGTGGAGGAAGTACCAACATCTTGAGTTTGTGCACCTTGGGGTATGTATCCAGGGCCGTATGAAGGTGCAGGGACATTAACATGTATGGGCTCCAAAATACCTTGTTCATGAAGGCCTAAGCCTTTACCTTGATAATTCATCTTCTGGAGTATGCGGTGGATAGCAGGATTATGTATAGGTGCACTAGCAGCGAGTTCCTTATTAGATGAGGAAGAGGCGATAGCAAATAATGGTTGCTGGTGTTCTAAGAAAGAACATTCATGCATGAAGGTAATAAGACCAAGGAGATATGGTGGAGGCTTTGTAGCATGGTCAATAATGGATGGTGAAGGAGAATCATTAGGATCGTGATTAGCACTGTGTTCACTAAGATCCAAGTTATTTGTTTGATCTTTTATGCTTACTTGGGGGACAAGTGTCTCATCATGACAAGTGGATGTTGTGGGATCATTGCTAGAGGAAGAGATCTCTTTGCTTTGAAGGAAGGCCATGAAACGGGGTGAATGCTGAAGTAGGTCAACAAGACTTTCATTGGATAAAGCATGTAGGTCTTGGGTGTCTTGTGCATGGATAGTTGTAGGGGTATGAATAGGATCAAGTGGCTCATGGATAGATTCATCATTATGGCTATCATCTTGATCATGGAAAGATACATATTATGGATAGGTTGAATTTGGATAGCGTGTTCGTGAATGGTTGTTGGGGGATGGATAGGATCAAGTGGCTCATGGAGAGGTTCACGATTATGAATATCATCTTGATCATAGAAAAGCCATTGGATCTCTAGCTCAGGCATAGGATCAAGTTGCTCATTGATTGCTTCTTTATCAATGGTAGTATCTTAATCAGGGAAAAGATAGAGGGTATGCCTAGTGGGAAAGTGGACATGGGTGCTTTGATCTTCATTTAGACAAAGGGTAGATGTTTCCACATGCTCTAAAGTGTGCTCTTGACATACCTCTTGGGTTGTTTGAATGGAAGTAGAAGGCTCTTGGTTGGCAATATGGATGGTTGAGGGACCTTGACTCTGTTGCATGATAGGAGGTTCTGCGATAAGCTCAAGGGGTTGCGGATGACATGAAGAGTTTGTAGGATTTGACAAGTCATGGGAAGAATCTTTGGTAAGGTCAAGGACCAGACTTTGGGGACATGGTTGACTCTCAGCTAATAGTCCTTGGATCACATCCTTCGTAAGTGTATGGGTAGATGAATGAGGTAATGGAGGAGTTGATTTGGCTTTCTCCCTAGCTTTTATTTTGTTGTGTAAATCTAGGAAATATTGTTCCCAATTAAAATTTGAGGACCTAGATGGTGGTGTTGTTGTAGAACTGGTATGCTTTGGGATAGGTGTCTTAGAATATGGTGAAGGAGGACTAGTAGACGGGGTGATATATGATTTCCCTCTTGAAGTGGTGGTTGCTTTGTCAATAGTATCATTAAGACGGGAAAAGAAGGTATGGTTTTGGGACGAGGCATAGCTAGTATTGGCCCGTTCAGCTTGCAAGTTTGTCACTTCTTGTTTTAAGACTTGGATTTGTTGAAGAATTGCTAAACACTCTTGGGGCGAGGGACCTAAGTTTACTTGCATTATCAGAGATTGAAGTTTTTGATCAAGATATTCTAATTTGTTTGCCATTGACCCAAGGCTGGAAAAGCTTACTAGTTTGGATGCGCAAAAACAAATGCGTTAGACCAGAGTACAAATGCGTCACAAGTCGAGACAAGTGTGCTTGGAAGAATGAGTTGAATGACCTGTCTTATGTATTTGATGTTGTAGTTTGGTTTGGCAACATTTAGCAAATGATCACATGTACAAACAAGAATCACTCACAGAAAGACACAAGCAGATTTGAATTTTGAATTTGAAGAATGTGATAATGATTAAACAAGGACACTTGCAAAACAAATCAACATGCCCTATTGTCTAGTTTGATGGGGTATGGCCAGTTAGGTTTGGTCAACATTTTGACGAGGTTGACTAGGAATTTGAAAATGAAATCTTGCCACACAGCCGGGAGAAGGGGGTAACCCACCATTCACCTTCACTTCCCAAAGGTAGAAAGTTCTTTGGGGCTTAGCCAAGAGTGACAGGATTCTGATTTCAAAGAGGGTGTCTTTCGATTCAACCTCGAATGAGGTCGTCCCTAGGGGTGATGAAATCCCCTACCCCTAGTAGGCCTCCTAAGAAAGGGTAAACAGAAGTGAATCAAGTGAGGCATTTTTAATCTCCAAGGTCACCTTGCGGTGCGAGAAGAGAGCATACACACGCACTCTTGATTCACACTCACACTTGTAAATTAACCCTTAAGAATTGAAATATGAGGAAGGCACTTCAAGCAATGGTTCTTTTTAAATCCAATTTGAAGATGTGATTGAAGACACTGGTTGATTTTATATCCAATTTCAATGATTGTGTAAGCAAACAAAGTTCGTTTTTAGAAGCCCAAATCCCAATGTGTTTGCAATCAGGATTGTGAAGAAAGGAGAGATAGAATGAGTGCACCTGGATTGTTTTTGCTATCCAAATTGCCGTATTTTCTGATCTTGATGTTATTCCAGCCCTGAATGATCACCTGCAAGTCACAGAACCTACAACAAAGCACGTAGACTAGCCAAGGAGATTGTTATGTGAAAATCAAGAATCTGATAAAATCGGATGAAAAATGAATTGATACAAGGAAATGAAGTGCATAATCAGATTCTAGACGAAATTCCATACACTTTGAAAAAAATTTCACTGAAAAAGGATCAAATTTGCACAAGTTATGATGATTTGAAGTGTAAATGCAAGGTTGACTTTGACCGCGAAAAAAGGTTGGAAAATGGTACCGTCACTGGATAAAATGTTCACAACTGTGTAGTTCGTCTCGTCAGCTTTCCAACGAGTCCTCATTTGCACGATTTCGACATCGTGTGAGAAAGTTGTGTTAGTTTGAAAAAAAGGCCCTATTAAGACATGCAGGAAAAAAGAGTTTGACTCCCTCCTTGTTTTTGATTTTGGATTTTTGATTTTTTTTTTATTTGATTTTTTTTTAAAAAAAAAAAAAAAAACAAAAATTATTTTTGTTTGTTGTGATTTTTTTTTTTTTTTTTTAATTTTTTAAACTTTTTTCTGTTTTTTAAAGTTGGTTTAAAAAATTGTTTTTGCTTGTTTGTAAAAAAAAAATTGTTTTTTTTGTTTTTTGCCCAGCGGGTGGAGGTGGGCGGCGGCGCAGCGTGGGTGGCGGTGGTTGGTGGCGGAGGGGGCGGTGGTGCAGGGGTTAGGCGGCGCGCGGTGGTTGGGCGGAGGTGCGGGGGCGGTGGTGCAGGGGTTGGGCGCACGGGAGGCGCGGAGGGGCGGCGGCACGGGCCGAGCGGCGGCAGTAGGGTTTGCTGGGCGGGAGCAGTGGGGGTGGGCCGAAGGGAAGGGAAGGGACGGCGGGAGGGGAGGCCGCGGGAGGGAGAGGGTGGCGGGTTAGCTGGGAGGGACGGCGGGTTCAGGGGGGCGCGTGAGTGCAGGGGGCGGGGCCGACGGGTGGGGCGGGGGGAGGCCGACGGCCTGGTGGGGGATGGGGGGATCAGGGTCTGTGGGAGGGGCCGAAGGGGGAGTGTATGGGGTTTGGGGGGGAAGGGTTTCGTTTGCTTTGCTTTTTTTTTGTAAGCTTTTTTTTTTTGTTTTTTTGTAAGTTTTTTTTTTTTTTGTTTATGCAAATGTTATTTTATTTTTGTTTTATATATATATATATATATATATATATTTTTTTTTTTTTATTGATTTTTTTTGATTTTTTGATTTTTTTTTTTTTTTAAATGTAAAGAGAAATAAAAATCTAATGCAACATTTGTTTTTTTATTTTTTTATTTTTTTTATTTTTTGAAAATGTTAAATAGAATGAAAAATGAAACCTAATGCAAAATGTTTTTGTTTTTCACTGGTTTTTATTTTTTTATTTTTTGAAAAATACGTTGAAAACTAAAAAAAATTTCAAAAAATTTCCAATAACAACACTAGAGAATTGATAGGGGATTCCTGACCTCTGATGCCTTCTGGACCCAACGGCGGGCTCGATTTGCACGTAGGAAGCCGTTTGTGAGAGGTGATTGCCGAATGCGCTCTCTGAAACACTTGAATCTGCAACAAGCACTTTCAAAGCCAAACACTCACAAACAAGAAGGGGGTTAGACCACGGTGGGCGCCAAAATGTGAATGGAAAAATGAGATAAATCAATTAAGATGAATTAACCCAATCAAAAATAGAATGTGCGAATAACAAGAACAAACAACTGAAAGCATGAAACTTACAAACTGTTACCATGCGGCTTCCATTGGTCGCCTATTCTCTCTCGATCTTGACTGATGAAGGTTGGCCCTCAGGGAGCTTGCTTCCTTGCTTCGATGCCTCAAGATGACAAGGGGGAAATGGCTATGTGATATGATTCCTACATTACAACGGTATGGAGAAGAGAAGAAGAGAAGAAGAAGAAGATTCCTAGAGGAATTTGAGCATAGTAAGGATGCTAGAAGAAATCCCTCTAATTGGCTTAGAAGAGGGTTCTATTTATGGATTTTCTGAAAATAGAATGGAGGGTCAAGATCAACTGATGAGATCAATGTGAATGGGAAAATGAGATAAATCAATTAAGATGAATCAACCCAATCAACAATAGAATGTGTGAATAACAAGAACAAACAACTAAAAGCATGAAACTTACAACCTGTTACCCTGCGGCTTCCATTGGTCGCCTATTCTCTCTCGATCTTGACTGATGAAGGTTGGCCCCCAGGGAGCTTGCTTCCTTGCTTCGATGCCTCAAGATGACAAGGGGGAAATGGCTATGTGATATGATTCCTGCATTACAACGATATGGAGAAGAGAAGAAGAGAAGAAGAAGAAGATTCCTAGAGGAATTTGAGCTTAGTAAGGATGCTAGAAGAAGTCCCTCTAATTGGCTTAGAAGAGGGTTCTATTTATGGATTTTCTGAAAATAGAACGGAGGGTCAGGATCAACTGATGAGATCAATGGCTCTCATTATTTGTGAATCTTTAATTCATAATGGATGAATTAAAAATTCAGAGTGGAGGATAGTGAGTTATGACAATTGAATTGAAAATTCAAAGTGGAGGATAATGGATTATGACAATTGAATTGAAAATTCAAAGTGGAGGATAGTGAGTTATGACAATTGAATTGAAAATTCAGAGTGGGGGACAATGGGTTATGACAATTTCATTAAAAATTCAGAGTGGGGGACAATGGATTATGACAATTGAATTAAGAATTCAATTTTGGATTTTGGAGGATATTAGCTAATTAAATATTAGGAATATTTAATTGTATGTGCAACATGGTGAGGTGGAAGGGATGAGGTGGAAGGATGAGGTGGATTTGGGATTTGAGACATTAGAAGAATTTAGGGAATTTAATTAAATAAACCAATCAAATAAACTTTGAATATTTATTTGATTGACAGAGGAAAATAAGAATTAAGATAAATATCAGAATATTTACTTAATTCAACATGTGCCAATTTTAGGCTATTACAGGTGTATTTCTTGAAGAGATTGCATATCCTATCATTTCTAAAAGTCCTCTAAGCAGGCGACATTGGTATATCCTCCCTTAAGCATGTCTTCGGCGATTGTTGTGGCAAAGCCCAATTGTTGGTGTGTGCCTATAATGTGCCTAAGAAGGTAGCGAACCTAGCAATTGGTCTCTTCCATCACTTGTTTTCCATGTTTTCTTCATGACTTCCATGTGTGTGTGTGTATGGTGTGTTTGTTCCCAAGCATAGTCTCAAGATCGGTGGCGATGAGCTCCTCCTATGCTTTGGGATTTGTATGGCATAATTGTTATCAAGTGTAGTTTCAAGATTGGTGGTGATGAGCTTCTACACTCTAAGATTTGTATTTCATGTCTATTGCCCCATATGCAATTTCTAGATTGGTGGTGATGAGCTCCTCTTGTGTTTTGGGTTGTGTGTTTACTTTCCTTGCATTTGCATTTCATATATATGAGAAAATGAAAAAGAAATAATCACTACATTCACTATATTTGTTGTGTTTTGTGTGTCTTCAATACTCTCTTCTCCATGTCTTACATGATTGTAACTATCTTCTCCATGTTTTGCACGCTTGGTACTATCTTTAATGTGTTTGGCATGTTTTCACCATTCTTGACGTGTTTTCTATGTTTGTTGACCATACTTTAATGCATGTATGGGCCACATGTTCATGGGTCTAAATTTTATGTGAGAAAATGTCCCCTTGGGGGCGTTTCCCTCTTAAGGTGTAGCTCCCGGGTCCTTAGAATGCATTTATCTCATATTGCATGTTAAGTTTTGTTGGTTAATAGTTTTGTCACTGCAAAAACACACTCTGATTCGACCAATAGGCAGTAACAAAAGTAACCAACAAATTGAGTAATCATAGTGATTGCAACAATTATCCTGTATGTTTGAGAGGGGCAGCTCCCTCATATGATGGGGGTTTTTGTATTTTGGGTACTTTTAACTAGAAAGTACAAAGGTAGCAAAAAGAGAGAAAAAGAGATAAGAATAACAGAGGAAGGAATCTGCCTGTGAGCATAGTTAACACAACACAAACTCCCACAATAGAAAGAAGTGAATATTAACAACATCAAGGGACAAAGTCCTTCCCAAACACCTACATATCAAGAGCTAAGTAAAAGAGCATGAAAAGAGAACTAATTAAACATAGGAGTAACTAGCCCATGAGAAGAAATTGCAGACATAAGAACAAAAACTCTTTAATATTTCCCAATGAAAGAAGTACAAAGCCTCCTTATTCCTCCATTACAAAGCTCCCAACTCTACAGGAACATGAAATAATAAAATGCCTTCCAGACTGATCGAGTCTCACTCGTACACCAAAGTGCAAGGGGGATCAGAAACCTAGCTGGCCCAAAAGATACAGAAAATAGAAATAGATATCTAGTTACTACACTCCTACAGCTCTCACAGGAGCTCTTGGTGTAATAGTAAAAAGATCCCCTTCCAGTCCACAGATTGCATATTTATAAATTTGCTTCTTGGGAACCTTTTGGTTTTCGTAACTGCTTCTTGGAAATCACCTTTTAATGAAAATCCAATTTTCCCTCTCGTGTAAAATTTCTATCTTGAAAACTGTTTCAAAGAAAGTCTCCTTTTTCACCTTCCCGTTACATGAGAACTTACCTTTTAGACAATTCATGAGTTCTCTTTTTAAAATGACCTTTGTGCCACATGGAATTGGTTGATTTCTCATAGTCATTACCTTTTTCTTGGTGTTAAATTTAGTAGTTTGGAGTAATTTCACAAGGATGAGATAATGTTTGCTTTAGCAATGTTCCTGTGATTTCCTATCACTACTACAGTTACAAACACAGCTAAAGAATACTATGCTAGAATCATCATAGGCCTCCCCATTTTAGGCCATCCTTGCAATATTTATATGATTTCCAGGCTGACAATCAATCTTGGCATAGATTATTTTACTAAAACACAATCCAAGGTTATTAGATACCTCTTCCCTAGTCCATCAGACACACCGGGAACACCATAGCTAATAGTTCATTTGATTCACCGCAAGTTGGAGTCATTTGATCCATTACACCACAAGGAACTTCCATGACATGATTTTCCACCTTCACACTATACAACTTTATACATTTCTTGCCATCTTGAGAGGCATTTGTCAACAGTTCATGGCCTTGTTCATGCTTCTTATTTTACAATGAAATGATAGTTGACAGAGTATGCCATAACATCTGTCATTACAACTGCTGATTGTACTGCTTGAAAATTCTTGAAACCTTATCAACAACTCCATTTTGTATGCTTCATGCCATTATTACATCCCTTCCTTGTGGAAAATTTTTGTGACTGCAATATCTAGTGGAAATCATGTCTTTCTATTTATGAGAATGTTGAAGGCAGGTTGGCAAAATTCGCAGGATATATATTATGATGCAATCTT
Source organism: Cunninghamia lanceolata (assembly GCA_027924645.1). Lineage (NCBI taxonomy): Eukaryota > Viridiplantae > Streptophyta > Pinopsida > Cupressales > Cupressaceae > Cunninghamia > Cunninghamia lanceolata. The sequence goes on along the minus strand of BSBN01001965.1, from coordinate 1,799,464 downwards.
AGTATGGACTCAGAGGATACTTGTAAAGGCAATGGGTTTTGAATTCATAACAACCATTAGAGAGTTTCTAAAACCTTTTCAAGAGACTAATTTTTGTGAACTTCTTGCAATCTCGGCACGCCTTGAGATTTCCATATTTAGTATCCTATTTTGCATACACATTCATGAGATGATGTCCGGTATGGGCTGGGAGGCTTGATTTCACATCATGCTGATTGCGTTTGCTTAAAAGTGTCCAGAACCTTCTTAACAAATCCATTAGATGCATAATCTGTCTGAAACGTCCCAGTTATTTAAGAGATTCTAATGTCTTTTCAATTGATCTATCTTGTGCATATCCAATGAACATTCTACAACCAAGTCACTTGCCTTCTCTTCCATGATTTTTACATGTCGCTACCAGAGCATTTTGAACTATGATACAATCCAACTTCCCTTTGAGAGCCGTCAGGGAGAATACTAGCTAAGGCTCTGGAATTTTGGTTTTACGATAGTCAATTATAGTTATTTTGAAGTTTCTAAAGCTTATTCAACAAATTCATACTCTATGTATCCTGACCACCGTCTTCATCGAGTTCCATGAGACTATATTACTTTGATGTCTTCTTTACGATATCTTCATCGCCTCGCTTGAGTTTTCTTAGTTTGTGTGCCTTATCTATGGCACTTCAAGTTATAAGATCTGATGAAAAATGTAATTCCAATATGCTTTGAAAGACATCTACATCTTGCTCTATGGATCCCAATATATCTGAATTATTGTCTGAAGATGAACCAACATGAATATTTAATCCAGGTGAAGAAGTTCTTTCTGAGTCTGACACTTCAAGTGCTCATCGTCCTTGCCAAATTGAGCTTGAATTTGAGAATAGTCTTCAAACTTCCTCAGAAAACAATGTATGTGACACCATGCTTATTCCTGATATGAAAAATATCAACTGAAGCAAAGTATTCTTCAATGAAATCTCTTTTGGCATGATTCATGGAGCATAAACCACTAGTTACAGATTAGAAATATTCATCAGTTACTTCAAGTCTGAACTCTGTGTTGTAAAATGAATTTGTGGGAAGCTAAGCTCCATTGTAAACATCGACTAAGTTTCATAGGGCACATCTCAATAGGAGTGACTCATCAAGCTTCCATTTTCTCCAAATGTTGAGGGGAAACAACTGGCTTGGACCCAAGGAAAAGTGCATTCTACAAAACCCTAAAGTCAGAGAGAAGCAAAGAAGAGGTGGTCAGAGATCGAAAGATTTTATGAACTTTTAAATTTTAATGTCAGGTAATCAGACCTTTCAAGAACTTTTGAAGCTTGTAATAGGAGTTCAGGAGTTCTAAAAACTCCCGACTCAGTGACTACCAAAGGGCTCTTAAGTATTTTAATATGGTCAAGTGCATATGAAGTTCTTGAATCTAACAAATTCCTGACAATAAGGAATTTATTATTCATAAAGTTTTTTTAGAGCTTGGCATAAAACTTAGAGCCTCCAAAAACATAACTTTACTAAAGTCATTTCTCCTTCACTGTGGGATTTAAAATAATGTGATTATTTACATTTCTAAACTTTTAAAAAGATATTAGAATCCATAATAATAATCATTTTCAGGAATTGGCAGGTTCAGAGGCATATAGGAAGGTGTACCAAAAAATTCAAAATTTTCAAGTTTAAATTTTGGGGCAACAATAGGCTCTAATTGGGGACTGCATTCCCTTGCAGAAAGCAGAGAATGCCATAATCTTAGGTGAAGACCAGTGCCTTATCCATTGGGCAAATAGAGTCAAGGGGAAATAACAAAGACTTGAACAAAACCAAAAATGGAACAGACACAACAACAATAGGAAATGGAAACAAGCTAAGACACATATGTACCCAAACTGGGTACCACACACCACTTCTACCCCAAAGACTATGCAAAGCCATTAACTAGCTAAGAAAAGTATATGCCAGTGTGGAAGAGAAAACTAGGCCAATGGAGTGTGATTATACTTATCTATGATTTTATGCTTTAAATAGCAGCTATGTGATCTTTGGCATATGAAATCCTCTAGATAAGAAACTGAATCCAAATAACTTCTCCTCATGGAAGGTGTATGAATTAGAAAATACTTCAATGTCTTCATCCATACTAAGAAACACTTCCTCCTGTATAACTTGAAGTATAAAAAACTCAAGTTTTTGAATGCATCTTTCACGATTTGAATCTAAGATGTATGATGCAAATCCTCTTTAAAATATGATGGAGCAGCAAATAAAAAAATTTTAGAATAGAGAAAATCTGAAATGGGTACCTCTAGACAATAGATAGAAATATCATGAAGTATGTTGTCTTCTTGATTTTTGCTTGTCTGATCATCAACATCTTCTTGCTCCTCTAATGCTTCAAATTCCTTTTCTTTGCTTTCCACGGTCTCCACTCGGCATTCTAAGAAGCAGTTCAAATCTGAAATCAACTTATCATTAACTACATCTTGCACACATCTAGTATTAGCCTTATTATCAAGCTCAAAGTGATATATCTCTTCAAATTCTTCATTTTGATCATGCGTCTTGTATGTACTATCACATGCAGACACAAAAGGAGCTTCTTCTATGATGCAACTTTGTACATGCTTAAATGAACTCATCAAAAGAGGATTATTGTCTGAATGCCCAAGAGAAAAAGAATTTTGAGGAGGAATCAAACCAGGATCTTCATCTTTAGACTTTGATTGTATGTGCAATATAGAAACAATTTCTCCTTTATCTTCAGATGCCTTGGCTGCTTCATCAGAAGAATTTTTAGCCTCCATATCATTGTCCTCTTTTTGCAAATCGTGCCTTGTAGCATGAGGTTGTTCACCATATGTATCTTTTTCACAAACATGACTCTTTTTTTGGCTGCAAGAAAGAAAATGTGTATCTTTCCCATCCCTATGTTCAATCACTTGCAAGGTTTTAAGAAAATAAACTTACAATTGCACTTTATTTCTGTGCATCCACATATTGGGTTGAAATCACATATTAACCATAAATATTCTTGAAAAAGCTTACTTGCATAGGATCATCAAGTACCTGATTATTTTGAGATGTAGATGTGGAAGAGGGAAAGTCTTCATCATCACTATCATCACTGTCTTCTCTTTCTGGATACCAAACCATTTTCAAAATCTATGTAGAGTCAGCAACCTCACTCGTTTAATGAGGTACCTTGAATTTTTTGGAGATAAAGAATGCACCAATCTTTGATTTCAATCCCTAGTAGAGTCGCTAAAAATTGTTGGTTAATAGTTTTGTCACTGTAAAAATGCACTCTGATTCACCCAACAGGTAGCAACAAAAGTAACCAACAAATGGAGTAATCATTGTGATTGCAATGATTATCCTCTGCATTTGAGAGGGTCATCTCCCTCATATGATGGGGGTTTTTATATTTTAGGTACTATGATTAGTGAGATCAAATGGAGATAAAAAAAAACACAAAACAAGTGCATAAAAAACAAATGTTATACCTCACTATGACTCACAAATCCAAGATAGGGTTGTAGAAGCATGCACCCAAGAGCTCCCAGATGTGCCCTAGATAATGGATTCAATGTGAAATGCTCTATCAAATGCAACTCACAAGCTAGCTCAAGAGATTTTTGGGCATGGTAAAATTACTTAGAAATTGGATCCTCAAATGGGTTGGAGGATGTTGTATTTATAGACATTTTGGAGAGATTTTGATCCAAGGGTTGAGATTGATTTGGGAGATCAATGGTGGAGGATGAAGATGATGTGGAGGGCCTAGATTTCATCTTAGAGGATGGAGAGATAGGAACAAAGATGAATTTTATATTCATTTTGGGAAAGGGGTGAATTAAATGAGGTTGGGTGAGATGGATTATTTGTGAATTAAAAATTCACATGGGGAAGGGTAAAATGAATTAAAAATTCCTTTGGGGATGAGTGGATATTAATGAGGTATGGTATGGGTAAGGGGTGTAAGAGGTATTAAATGTGATGTTGGACATATTTTTATAAAAAAAAGATTTATGTGGAATATATTTCAATTTTTTATTTGGAGGATGTGGGGAAGGGTGTTAAGCTGGGTTTGACCACTTTAATGGGAGGTTAAAATTAATTAAATAAGGTTTTATTTAATTAGTCCTAAGGCTAGGATGAGATAGGTTAGGGTAGGCAATTAAATAATGCCTATTTAATTACCTAATAGGCTAAATTAATTAGTTAAACATGGTTTAGCTAATTAATTGGATTTAGTGAGGAGGGAGAAATTAACCAAATAAATATTGCATATTTATTTAATTAATTGGCTAAAGTCGAATTATTGAATTAATAAAATTAATCCAATTATTGGGGATAGAATGATAAAAAATTAGGTGATGAAGGGATAATTAATTAAGTAAAAATTTAATTAATTGACTAGAAGGGAAATTGGTATGTTTAGGGATGTCGAGAGTCAGTTTGATGATGAAGACATTTTTAGGTGTCTACATTTGCCCCTTTTTGACATGGTGTCAGGACCTAGTAGGGAAGTGGCATTAGGTCAAAGAAAAACATGACCCAGCTGCTAGGAAGGAATAAGATGGGTGAGGGATACCCCCTCGAGAGGTCATCGAAAAAATAAAAAAAATTTCAGGCGAGCTCTCGAAAGGATGTGACAGGAGTGAAGGTTGGATAGAGGATGGAAAAAGAAGATAACAGGAAGAAAATCAGAGGAAAAAGGTTGTGATTTGCACCCTTGAAGGTAAAAAGAGTGGGCGGAAGGATGACATGGCTTACTATATGTAGACAAGTGGGCCCTAAGGTGCCACATTTGCACACATTGAATTCGTGAGAAGGAGGAGCAAAGGAGAGATGGCAGAGCGCAATCCCATATTCCCCCGACTCACCCACATTTCTGAGCATTTCTGATCATATGGCCAGGCATCAGAGACTAGACCCTAGGTAGGACCTAACCCTAGCTTTGTGATTTTTTTATTTTGTCATATTTTTGGGCTTCAGGAATTGGGAATTGGCATTGTGACGCTATCACAAGATCATGCAGCACGAAAAAGGAGCGGATTAGTGCAATCTTCTAGATAGGCACTATCCTCCAGGGTAGAATAGAGGTAGTTTGGTGCCAAATGTTTAACATTTTGGCACTATCCTCTGGATTAGTGCAATGTGCACAGGGTTTTGGATTCTGGCGTTTTGGCGCTAATTAGGAATAGGGTAGCGCTATCTTCTAGATAAGAGATATGTTGTATAGTGGCACTATATTTAGGATTAGCACCATGTGGAGGAGTAGCACCACATCTGATATATGTGCTATTGGGAGAATTGGCACCATTCGTTAGATTTGCACCAAGTGGAAGGGTGGTGCCATTTGTGTAAATGGTGCGAAGAGGCTGTGCAGTGGCGCTATAATCTGAATTAGCACCCTAGGGAAATGTGGTAGCTCCATCATTAAAAATAGCACAAAATATGGTCTGTTGTGGCACCAAAATGTTTTTGGCTTTCAACATTAGAAGAAAGGGATGGATTTAGAAAAAGATAGGTAGATTTTTTACCAAAAAATTGTGGATGCAGGATACGAGGTCGTTTATAGTGTCCTCGTGGGAGCGATGTGTGCCATCTATGATGGCGTTGTTTGATTAATTTGATGATGCCACCCGGGCCTGACTAGCGAGGTTAGGGCTCTTGACAGCTACATTGATGCTAGTGCTGTGATCTCATAGAGCTATGATTACAGCAGTTGTAGAATGGTATCGGCCAGAGACTTGTATATTTTTGCTTCCTACTAGCGAGATTACTATCACTCTTGAGGATGTTTATCGCATCCTCAAGCTACCTATTCATGGCCGTCGGGTAACATACGACATGAGGAGGGGATGAAGGGCCTTGATTAGAGTGTTTGGTCACGATTGGATGGCTTTGTTAGCAGATAGGAGGGAGATGAGCTATAAGGGGACACTAGCAGCAGTTGCAGACCACTTTGCTTTATTCCTATGTGCATTGATTAGTGGCATAGTGATGCCTGATAGGAGGGGCAGGGGATTTCCAGTTGGATGGGGAGAGGTGATTAAGGGGGTGGTTAGACATGACACCATGTATGCTTGGGGACCAAGGATGTTGGCACAACTCTATCATGAGATGCATACAGTGGTTTATCATTCTGATTTAGCTTTATCAGCCAGGGTTACTTTGCTGCATGTGTAGATCTAGGAGCATATTCTGGTCACTCGCCTGAGATGTGGATACTGTCACCATTAGTTTGAGGCCTTTGTTTTCCTGTATCGAGATGTTGAGTATACATACACTGGGCAGGTTCGATATTGGAGACGGGTATTGGATGACATCATTCAGGTTACCTGGCGACCCTACATTGGAGTGGAGCCATGGCTAGATGATGATGTGCACATGCCTTTCACTTTCCAGTAGCACTACTTGATAGGTCAAGGAGACCATATGATCGATATGTATCTACCATCACGAGTTATGCGACAGTTTGGGTTATGGTAGGATGCTCCACAACAGATGGCAATTTTTGTACGGACTCATCGAGATGTCTATTATTGGCCTGCAGCCATACAGCCCTGGGTTGCCTTGGAGAATTTTGTGTCTTTGGACCCGTTGATGTGGGATTGGGAGAGTGCGATTAGGGATGCAGGCACTACTCCTGTGTATTAGACATGGTGGTAGATGTGGCGACTGACTCGATTCACCAACCTTGTAGATGAGGTAGTCCCTACGGAGGAGGCAACGAGATCAAGGGATGAGGAGTCTGAGGAGGATGGAGATGATGATTCTAATGGAGATGATTTCCTGGAGGAGGGTGAGGAGATTATTACAGACTACCTTGTGGAGGTTGGAGGGGATGGGGAGGAGAGGGAGATTGGGAGAGATGGGGAGCTAATGGATGTGCTAGCAACAGCAACAGTTGGACAGGTTGGGCTTAGGGGAGAAGGGCAGGTGAGTGGTAGTTCACAGGTGCCCCAGTAGCAGGTGCGACAGTAGGTACCTATTGAGCAGGTCTAGATTAGAGTGGTACGGATGTAGGGATGACCTCGACAGTGTGGGGCACTACCAAGGGTAGGTAGGGGTGTTCTACCCTGATTGCAGATATCACAACAGTAGCAGGCTATTGCAGCAGGTAGAGGTGGGCACCTCAGGGGTAGGTGGAGAGCTAGGGCTTCGAGGGTCCTCATCTCGTTGATGGCCTCAAAGTGGAGAGGAGGAGGAGGTTGAGACTCTACGAGCACATGTAGCCAGCCTATAGGAGGCTTTAGAGAGCCCCGAGGCAGAGTTAGTGCAGTTCTGGGGGACATTTGCATTATTAGATGGTATAGATGGACAGGTGGCTGCATTGTAGGCAGAGTTAGCCTAGGCTTAGGGTGAGATAGTGGTTTTGACAGGAGAGCGGGATGCGACACCTGCGAGGGCTCGGTAGGAAGAGGCTATGGTGGGTAGTTTGTAGGCTTCAGGTGCTAGTATGGCCCCAATTTTGACACTGATGCAGACACAGTTGTCTCAGGCACAGGGATAGTTGTCTCAGGTACAGGGATAGTTGTTGGAGGCTAGAGGACAGATAGATTATTATCGGGCCCTCTATCATGTGGCAGGGTCTATGGAGTAGCATGCATCAAACTATAGTCAGGTCAATGGATCCAGGGCATCTAGGTCACACAGATCTAGATCAGTTCAATCTGTTCAGCAAGTGATGGGTCCCCCATCACATGTGCCCCAGCAGGTTACAAAGGTAGAGGTTCAGCCGCGGCCGCAACCATAGCCACAGGTAGGACCACAACCACCGCCAGGGCCAAGATCCCCCACCACGTCAGAGAGAGGGTCCTCTATGTGACAATTGTATCATTTTGGACCTTGGAGGCATTGTATCATGACATGTTATTATATTTTTTGATATATATATATGAGCAATGTATATTTTTGCAATGATCATATATGATATGATGTTGTTTGATGACCTATTTATTTATTTATGATGCTTTTATATGATTATGATGATGCTTATGTTGATGGATACAATATGCTGTATGGATTATATGCTATAGATGTGTTGTGTTTATGCAATTTATTATGTTGATGTTATGGATGTACTTATTGATGTAACATGATGGATGTAATGATGTTTTACTTATTTTGACATATGCATGTTTGTGATCTATGGACTATGATGTAGAATGCAAATAAGTTTTTAGATTAATAAACATTTATTATGGATGTAAAATGTAATTCAATGGAAATGTATGCTTATCTTAATAAGCACATGTTATGTATGGAAATATGGATATGCAAATAGATGATTATAAAATGCAGCTAAATGATTATGATTGTGATTATGCAATGTAACTAAATGATTATAAAATGATATATGGAATGCAAACTAAATGTAAATTAAATGATTATATGCAATTTAACTAATTATGAAATGCAATTTAAATGATTATTATATGCAACTAAAGGATTATAAAATGCACCTAAATGAATATGAAAATTAAATGATATATGATATGCAATTTTAAATGATTATGATATGCAACTAAAGGATTATAAAATGCACCTAAATGAATATGAAAATTAAATGATATATGATATGCAACTAAAGGATTATAAAATGCACCTAAATGAATTTACAAATTAAATGATATATGATATGCAACTAAATAATTATAAAATGCACCTAAATGAATATGCAAATTAAATGATATAGGATATGCAACTAAATGATTATAAAATGCACCTAAATGAATATTCAAACTAGGTGATATGTGAGATGCTTAAGTCTTGATACACATGATGCTCTTTGTTGGACCCTGGGTGGTGGGGCTGTGTGATAGGGGAATAGGTGGGGAGAGGATAAGGGTGAATGGATGGGGTATGGTTATGATTGGTTGCACCTAGATTGGGAGGGGTGGGATGGTTAATGAGGGAGTTGCTAGGTCATACAACACCATGTCATTGAGGGGGGATTTACTTTGGTTGAGGATGTGGGAATGGTTTTAGGATGGGTATGATGCTGAGCATTGATGGATATTGATGGTCGCGAGTTACAGGGAGATCGATGTATGGGAGTGATTTGCAGTGAATTGTTAGGAAGGATTTTTTGGATTTTGGTGATTTTCTATTATTTTTTGGATTTTGTGATTTTGTATTGTTTTTGGATTTTATGATTTCATATTGTTTTTGGATTTTGTGATTTTGTATTGTTTTTGGATTTTGTGATTTTGTATTGTACAAAAGGAAGCTTACAAGGATCCTCGTTCCACGAATTAGCCTTGGGTGGAATATTGTAGCGTGGGTGATAGGATTTGATGTTTCAAAATTCCAAGCTATGGGATGTGTGTGATATGGACTGTTGTGATGGAAAGAGGACTTATTGGATGGTAGAACTGGCCAATACACATGGCATCTAAACAGGTATTCACATGGTACCAATCCAAGATGTCACAGAAGTGATTTTAACCATTGGAAGTCTTTATTGCACTCAGGTTTTTCTTGATTTTTTTGATTTTTCTATTTTTTTTAATTTTTTGATTGGGGTACTTGATGGGTTATGCATAGAATTTCTTTAGGTGTAGAATGTTCATAGGCTCATCAAGAGGCTACCCCTCAGGTGTTGCAAGCTGGTATGCTCTTGATCCATAGCTGGCTGTGATGACATAAGGCCATAGCTAATTGGGCTCAAACTTTCCTTTCTTAGGGTGCTCCTACAAGTTTTTCTAGTTTTCCATAAGGACAAGGTCACCTACATCAAATTTTTAGTTTCTAATTTTCTTGTGATAGCTTCTTCTGAGGTGATTTTGATAGGCCTGCAAGTGGTTCAACACATCTAGATGTTTCTCATCTAGTAATTCTAGCTCATGCAACCTTGCGACCCAGTATTCCTCATCATTGATTATATTTTATAGAGATACTCGTAGGGATGGGAGCTCGACCTCAATAGGTAAAATGGCTTCGAATCCAAATACAAGGGAATATGTGGTGGCTCCTATGGGGGTACAGATGCTTGTACAATAGGCCCATAGGGTGGGGTTGAGCTAGAGGTGCCAGTCACAGCTGGCTTCATTAACTATCTTTTTTAGGATTGGAGGATGGTTTTATTTGAAGCTTCTGCTTGACCATTGCCTTGAGGGTAATATGGAGTGGAGAAGTGGTGTTGGATTTGGAATTTTTCACACAAAGTGTTGACTTCCTGGTTCTTGAATGGTTTTCCATTGTCAATGATGATGGAATGAGGGATACCATAACGACATATGATATAATGGAGGATGAACTTGGATATCTAGGTTCCAGTGGTGAAGGTGAGTGGTATTGCTTCCACCCACTTAGTGAAGTATTTGGTTGTTGTGATGATAAAATTATGGCCATTGGATGATGGTGGATGTATTTTTCCTATGAGGTCAAGTCCCCATTGCGAAAAAGGCCACAACATTGTGATTGGTTGCAACTCTTGTGCTGGTGCGTGAATGAGATCTCCATGCTGTTGACATGGCAAGCATTTTTTCACAAACCAGTAGGCGTCTCATTCCATGGTTGGCCAATAGTATCTGTTCTCCAAGATCTTTTTAGTGAGAGTGGGTCCACTTAAATGTGCCCCATAGATGCCCTCATGTACCTCTTGCAAGGCCACTTCAGCTTCCCTAGAGTCTAAACATCGTAAAAGCGTGCCATCAAGACTCCTTTTGCATAGGGTATCTCCTACAAGGGTGAAGCTGGAGGCTCGGTGGATGAAATTTTTTCATTGTGAGGTGGATAGGTTAGGAGGGATGATGTTATCATGTAGATATAGATAGGTTTCTTGATACCATGGGGATAGGGGACCAATGACTTTGCACACTAGCTCCAATTAGGGAACATCATATGCTGGAATAGGGAGTTCTTCTATTAGGAATTCACACTTCTTGCTATCTTTCATGTCAACCAGGGATCCGATGGTGGCCATGGCACTTGCAGCTTTGTTGTTTAGCCTTGGGATTTGTTCAAAGTGGATGTCATCAAAATAGTCTTTAAAGTCATCGACCATCTTTTTATAAGGAAGGAGTTTATCATCCTTGGTCTTGTACTCATTGTTTACCTACTGGATGATCAGTTGAGAGTCTCCATACACTGTTAGGTTCTTAATTCTCCATTTGATTACCATTCGAAGACTTGTGATAAGTGCCTCATACTCTGCCACATTGTTGGTACATGGGAATGTAATTTTGAATTACTTGGGGATGGTGTCACCTTGAGGGGTAACAAACAAGACACCTGCCCCCGAGCCTCTCTCTGTGTGTATGATCCATCAAAGTACATTTTCCATGTTTCTGTTGCTGGTGCTATTGTCAAGATGGCTTCATCAGGGAACTCTGCTAGTGTGGGATATTTTGTAGGAATGGGTGTTTCAGCCAGCTGATCAGTGATAACCTATATTTTGATAACTTTTCTCTCAGTATATTCAATGTCAAATTCAGTGAGGATCATGACCCATTTTGCCATTCTCCCAGTAAGAGCAGTTATGTTTAGCAAATATTTTAGTGGATCAATCTTGGCGATGAGCTTAGTTTTGTGATTGGGCATGTAGTGTCTTAGTTTTTGTGAAGTAAAGACTAGGGCTAGACATGCTTATTCAATTGGTGTATAGTTTAGCTCATAGGATATTAGGGTGCAACTAATGTAATATATGGCTCTTTCCTTCCCTTGCTCATTGAATGCTATGCTAATAAGGCTCCAATAGTTGTTTCTATTGCTGAGATATATAATAGGAGGGGTTCTCCTTGCCTTGGCAAAGTTTGAATGGGGGGATTAGCTAGGTATTATTTTAGCTGGTCGAAGGCAACCTAACACTGAGTGTTCTAGACAAAAGTTGTATCCTTTCTGAGTCGATGTTGGAATGGTTGACATTTATTGGCAAGTTGAGTAATAAACCGATGAATGGACTAGAGTTTCCCTTGCAGACTTCTTAGCTATTTTAGGGTTTTCGGAGGAGATATTCCAATGATGGCTTTGACTTTTATGGGGTCTACCTCAATTCCCCTTCTAGAGACTATGTATCCCGAAAGTTTTCTAGAGGTGACCCCAAAGACACATTTCTTTGGATTTAGTCAAACATTGTATTGCTCTAGTCAGTCGAAGATATTTGCTAATACATCTAGGTGTTCCTCCCATGTCTTTGATTTTTCTAGCAAGTCATCCACATAGTCTTCCATGATGTGGTGGAAAAGATCATGGAAGATGACAGTCATGGATCGTTAATATGTGGGTCCAGCATTCTTTAGGCCAAAAGGCATTACCACCCAATAGTACGTCCCCCATGGACATATAAAGGTTGTATTATGTTGGTCCTCTTCTATGATCTGGATTTGATTATACCCTAAAAAATGATCCATTAGGGATAACATCTTGTGTCCTACTGTAAGATCTACTATCATGTCAATGTTTAGTAACGGGAAGTCATCCTTCAGGCAAGATTTGTTAAGATCTCAGAAGTTGGTGTAGCAATAGATTTAGCCATTAGGTTTGGCTATTGGTACTAGGTTGGAAACCCATTCAAGATAATCAATTGGTTGGATGAACCCAACATCCAGTAGTTTCTTCAATTCTGCTTTGACTAGGAGGCCCACCTGAGGGTTCATATTTCAAATCTTTTGCTTCACTGGTTTTGCATTAGGCCGTACTACAAGGTGATGGATGACCAAAGTAGGATCAAGCTTTGGCATGTCTGCATAAGTCCACGCAAAATTGCAATTTCTACATTTGAAGAAGGCTAAGAAGTTTTCCTGCTCTATTGCACTGAGAGATTCTGCCCTGAAGGTGATTTTTGGCTCTTCTTCTGTCCTAAGATTCATCTCTTGAGCTAGCTCTACCAGGAAAGGTGATCTGTTAGGGTATACCTTCTCTATCTCAGGAAGGCCCATGCTTCCATCTCCTAGCGCCTCATGGAGTTTTTCACCAGGAGATACGTCCTTTATTTTTACTTTTTGGGATCTGACACTGCCACATAATGATTTTCACCGTCAAATCCATGCTTGATTTTTATATTTTTGTGATTTGAAGCAGGGGTTGTCTCTCTGAAATAGGCAGCCATATCAAGTTCCATAATGTATCCTACCCTATGATCTCCCAGGGGGAAGTGATCTCTAATCCCCATCATTTCAATGATGGCTTCATCATTTGGTGCTACGTTGAAGATAGGAGGTCCCTATTAGTCCCAGTCTATGAGGTCCAGAAATACAAGGGGTAAGTCATTGGATGAAGAGGTTAGTGTGGTGACTGTGTATATGGTACATATGGATGAGTCAAATAATTCGGTGAAGTCACTAAAGGAGTCTTGATGGCCCATTTTATTGACATTATCGACTTCAGGGGAAACTGTAGCGACCTCGGCTAGGATACATTGGCCAGTAGTGAGGATACATTGTCATTGACCATATCCTAACCCTTGGGTGTAAGGATTTCTTGTTACTTGGACTAGTTCCATGATCCCTTGTTCATGAAGGCCAATACCACCTTGTCCTTAATAGCCCATATTTTTAACAATCTCTAATCCTTTAACATAGATCTTTGTTGGTATTGTGGGAGCCTCTTGTGTTGTTTCCTCATTCTTTATATAGCCATGATGATATGTCTTCGAGCATGTCTTGATCAAGGAGATGTTTCTTCTCAAAGGTAGCTGATGGTTTACACTTGATGACAACTGTATTGGCTTCTTCTTTCTTTGGGATACTAAACATTTTAGGGTTGGGTAATGTGCCCACACAAAAGGTACCATGTAGGTCATATTCCCCACATCCCATGTCATTGAGCTTGATCTTAACTTTGAGAGGTGGAGGTGTTTGGGATGAAGTGGTGGCAATGTCGGTAGGGTCGATGTATGAGGTGGATGTTGTGGAGTTGGCTTTTGTGATGACTTTGTTATATGGACAGAAGGTGTGGTCATGACCTTCCAAGAAACTACAATAGTGGAAGGGACATAAATCGACATAGATAGTTACTTTTGTGCCATTGTGAGGGAACTTTAGACATTGATGGAATGGAGAGGGGACAGCTTGTATGTCATGGATCCATGGTCGGCTGAGAAGAATGTTGTAAGGGAGATCAAGATCAAGGACCTGACATTTTGTTTCCATTATCTTTTGTCCCACTTGAATAGGGAGCTTGATAGTACCCTCAGATAGTCATTTAGTGTCATCATACCCTTTGATTGTTATGCATTCACTGGTGTCTACAACCACATCCAAGTATCCCAAGTGTTTTAGTAATTTAAGAGTGCACAGGTTTAGGCTAGAGCCACCATCTATTAAGACTCTCTTGATGATATACTTGTGGATGTGGACTTCGATGTGCAAGGCATCATTATGTGAGTTTTTAGACGCAGGAAGATCTTTTTATGAGAAGGTGAGATGATGAGGTGTGGCGATATGACCCACCATGGATTGGAATTGATTCACATTCAGGTTGGTGGGAACTTGGTTATCCAAGAGTGCTTTATCAAGGACTTCTTTATGGAGAGGTGATGTACGGAGTAGCTCAAGTATGGAGATTTGCTTCGCTAGATGTTTTAGAAGGTTGTACTAATTGGTAGGTGATGGGCACGTACTTGGAGATTGGCTAGGGAGTCTGACATTGATGTGGGTGTTTGATCAGTGGTATGGGCTATGCGGATGGATACGCAGCCATGACAGGTTGTGACGGTGCAATCAGGTGCTTGACCCTAAATGGTGATTATGTTGATATGGTTAGATGATGGTTCTATCTGCCCTATGATAGAGTCATAGGATGCAGGAGGTGGGGTGACGTTGTAGGCTTGATTCGATGATGAGGCTTTGTTATGATTGGGTAGTGGATCCTTGTAAGCTCCTAGATTAGCGTTAGGTGATGGTTGGGTACTTTTCTCAAGATTGACTTTGTTTTGATTGATGATGTCTTGTACACAATGCTTTAATTTCATGCAATTAGCCGTCTTATGGCCCACAATGCGGTGGTAGTCACAATAATCATTTTCGTTGTACCACGTAGCTTTGAGCTCACTCTCTTTGTGGGGCTTAATAGGTGGGAGAGTTATCAAACCTTTCTTTAGACATCTGTTGAGGATATCCTCAATTGGTTCCCCTAAAGGTGTGAATTGTCATCAAGGTTTATTTTGTTTAGATTGCCCCCATGGGATATTTACATTGGCGGTATATGTACTTGAGGGTGTTTGATTCTGTAGATGTTGGACAGCCTTCACATCAATGATGTCATCATTCAAGGTGTTTTTGTTCTTTCCCCAATAGCGTGACTTTTCGTTTGATTGCGTGTTGTTGTTGTTTGTATTGGGGACATTAATATTGAGTTTGTTGTTGTTGTTGTTGTTGTTGTTACTGTAGGACTTGTTGTCATATAATTTGATCGAGCCCTTAGCAATGAGGGCCCTTTCTATGGTAGTACCTTTTTCAATGACTTCTTCAAATGTAGATGCACAAAGGATATGTAGATGGAACCCTATTTCTTGATTTAGGTTAGTCACAAACATGGTGACTAATTGTTTCTCAGGAATTGGCCAAGGGAGTTTGCTTGCTAAGATTCTCCACCTCTACAACAAGGAAGTGAAGGATTCTCCACTCTTTCATTTTGTATTGCCAAGGTCTATCATAGATATTTCATGTTTGAAATTATAGGAGAAATGATTGACAAATTTTTCTGAGAGCTCAGGGAAAGACCTAATGCTCGTGGGAAGATGTGCGAACCACTTAGCGGCTTGACCACCGAGGCTTCTTGGAAATAGTCTCATTAGATATGTATTATTGTTCAAGACTTCTAAGCAAGTGAGGTAGAACTCCCTAAGATGATCCCTAGGGTCTCCCTTTCCCTTGTACTTGTCAAATTTGGGCATTTCAAAATTTTTGGGGAAAGGGGGCATGTACAGTGTTTGATCAAATGGATAGGGACAAATATCCTCAAAAGAATAATGCTTGCATTTGCCCCCAACTTGTATGTCATTTACTTTTTCAATCAAGTCTTGTACAAAACTTGTTAAATCAGGGGTTGGTGGTGTTTGTAGTGTGTAGGTTTGCTGATTGATGAGGTGCTGGAGATTGGGTGGGGTTTGATGTTGGAGGTTTTGGGAGATTGTGTTTTGGTACTATGGGGTGGTGTTTTGGTTGAGTTGTGCGAGACATTGTTGGTAAGCATGGACTTGTTAGAGAATATGGGGAGATATTTGAGGATTGGGATTATGTTGTGTTGATGATGCTATGGGATTTTGTAGATATGTGAGATTAGGCGGATTGACATTGGATGGGTTAACATTGGATGATTTGACATGAGATGCATTGACGTTAGATGGATTGGTTGTGTTGTAAGGTGGTTGTGAAAATAATTGTCTCATGTAGGCTATGGTTTGAGGGTTGAGTGGAGGCACACTTGTGGAAGCACTTACGTGCGTGAGGTTCCCTTGAATGCCCAAGGTAATTTGCGGAATGGAAGAGTTTACGTTAGTTGTGGTAGTGGATGTGATGACTAGTTGGGAGGTGGTAGGATTGGAGACACTTGTGGGGATTGTAGATGTGGTAATGTTAGAGCTTGTGGGGGTAGTAGATATGGCGAGAATTGAGGTTTGAGAGATGATAAGTTGGGTGTTTGATGTAGATGGTTGGGAGGATGTGGTAGGATTGATGTTAGAGGTGGATGGTTGGGACAATGTCGTGTTGTGGGGTGGTTGGGCACCAATTTTGAGGAGGTAGTCAAGATATCTATTTGGATTTGACCTTAGGACTTTGTCAAGCATGTCCATGTTATCAGCATCTTGTGTAAAGTTCAAGACATCTTGATCGTCTTGGGACATGATGGTGACATTTTGGATGGGTGGGGGTGGTGGTGGCAGTTGCAAGAAGTGGAAGGGGTTTTCATTGGGATTATATGTCGAGATTTGAAAGATTGTAGGTGGGTTGTGTGTTTGGTTGATTGGTAGATTGTTGTCATTAGTATTAGGCATTCCTATGCCCATATATTATCCAAAGTCTACTATTGCTTGATTCTTCTTGTGTTGTGATCTAGTTATGGGCATGCAAGTGTATGGATTTAATTTTGAGGTGGGTGAAAAGGGGGATGGAGACCTTAGAGAATCTGGATTGATTTGTTGGACCCAAAGAAGATGTGGTAGTGGAATAGAATAAAAGATGAAAGGATGATTGTAGCATGATAAAGGATAGATTTTTCACTTCTAAGATGATTCTTCAAAAAAAGTGTCAATCTAGGGATGATAAGGGGGGGTGATATTGATGTTTACAAAAAATTGGACCAACATGGTATATGATAGATGAAGTTTGCTTTAGGATGATTTGACGAAAGGGATTTTGATGTTGATTTGGATGGTGAAATTTTTAGATGAACTAGATGCTTGGTATGAGAGATTAGGATGATGTTTTTGAAAAGGATTTGAAGGTTGATAGATGAACTTAAGTAAGATCTAGTTTTTGTGTTGTACAAATGGATGTTTCTCTTTGTTTGGGGTAGACTAATGACCTTACACAAAGAAGGATGATTATTTTATTTGAAAGGTTGACTAATGACTCTCCAAGAAAAATATGATGTAAAAGATGAAATCTAGATCTAGCCTTAGCTCAAAGGGATGATAAGTTTTGGATGTTGATTAATGTTTTTTTTTTGGGTGGGTGTTTGGATTTTTGAAGATTTTGGATATGTTTTTGATGAGAGAAGCGAGATGATTTTGGAATAATTTCTTGTAACAAGGATGTTTGTTTGGTCCAAAAAGGTATGCAAAGATTAATGAGGATGAATGGATTATGGTATGGAAAGGGGTCCAATAATAATAATGGTTGATTCTCTAAGGTCAAAATGAAGGTATGATTGGATTTTTTTTTAGAAGAAAATGGGTGGGGTATTGACGGGTTTTTGGAAGGTGATTATGGATTATGGTGAAGCAGGTCCTAAAGATTACAATGGAATTTTCTCTAGTTTCAAGCAAGTCAATATGTAAATAGCACCAATCCACACGTGAAATGGTGCCAAAAGAAGATAGAGATGACGCTGAAATAGGTCAGTGTTGGTCGAGGCTTTGAAAAAGATGGATTTTGATGACAAATTTGGATTTGTTTTGATATGAAGTTTGATCAAATGATTTTTATTGTCTCTTGGCAAGTTTCTTGAAAGCACTTTATGCACAATAACACACAATAAACAAGATTTTGTTTGTGAAAAGACATTTGATTTTTCTTAAACAAGCACTTTGTACAACCTAAGGCAAAGATAGGACAGTATTTGTTGAATCCTCTAGCTACACCTATTCAAAGTAGGTAGCCCCAGGATCTTGGTAGTACTAGTTCCCCCTTACAGTGCACTCACTTCTCATGCATACCAAGATCCAGGTTTCTATGAAGGCTTATCCCTCACCAAACCTTAGGATTGTCCCTACTACCTCGGCTAAGAACCGCATGAATCGGGGCCGCTAAAAAGGTTACCCTTCTACGTCAACAAATAGAAGGTTTTTGGCTTGCTAAAATAGAGGTTCGTAGTAAATGCATTCGTTCAGGTGGCCATATGTGTGGCAGCGCTACTCTCCGTTATGGAGTCTCCCAGCCTTCAAGGGTTATGCCTTGGAGTTCAGGTGGCCATATGTGTGGCAGCGCTACTCTCCGTTATGGAGTCTCGCAGCCTTCAAGGGTTATGTTTTGGGGGAGGCTGGCTATCGGTATGACACAACAACACTTGTTTCTTGTGACTTTCATCACAAACATATTATTTATATAGCGGCTCGAAAGAGCTTGGCTTTAGCTTGTTGCCACTTGGGTCATTCCCACCTTTTGAAGCGGGGTGATAGGCCCTCTAAAGGTTTAACAAAAGTAACACAACTACAAAAATACTCTTGATCCCTAAGTTCATACAAGGATGCAAGGGAAGAGCAAACATATATTTTGTGTTTGGGTCACGCTAAACAAGGTTCATTTTTAGTTCTTTGGATTATATTGGGGGTGATTTATGCAAGTGTTGTGAGAAGCTTTTGATTCCCAAGATCACAAATGGTGCAAGGGAAGAGCATAAAATTTTCACCACAAAAACATTATCACAAACCACTTCACACAATTGATTTGTTTTCTTGTTTAGATGAGTGAAAAATGTAGATTGTTGTTCTTTTTAATCCAATGAGTTATGATACACTTTGTGGTTCTTTTTAAGCCCAAAATTGAAATGTTTGTAGATTTTTGGAAAACACTTGTCAATAATTAGAGCACCAAATTCAAATGTTGTTTTTAAGCTAACATACATGGATTCCTTTTAAGCACCAATTGAATGTGTTTGTTTAATCTAAGGATGAAAAACCCTGCAAGAACTTGTTAGTGGATCTAGAATGATGGTGATGACCTGTAAACATCTTACCAGTCCCTACACATAACCCAAAGTTAGCCTACAAACATAGCGCTAAAATAGAAACTAAATGGCGCCACCTTTGACTGCAAATGGCGCTGCTGACAATAACTGACCTAAAACCTAATTGCCCTAAAAAGTAGCACTAATATATGTATAGATAGTGTTGATATACAACAAAGCACTAAAACAAGATACATAATGCACCAGAATAACAGATAGTGCTAAAACATATTATAGAAGAAGCTAAAACTAAATATCGTGCTAATATGTATGTAATAAGATGCCATTGCGCGTGTGTTTGAACAGTCTAATTGACAGTGTAATATAGCACTGCTCTAGGTGCTGATAGCACTGATACGAGGTTGAACTTGTTAGGCCTGCAAAACAAAGGTCTTCCTAACCAAAATAGAGGGTTAGACTACAAAGAAAGGGGTCTTGTTAGTCTTGTCAACTTAGTGAAAGGAAGCCAAAACAAGACGAAAGCAACAATGTATGTTTGGTCCTTAATAAAATTTTGGCATGACCGCCCCCTCTTTGTGCAAGATGCCTGCAAAAATAGAGAGCAAATAACCTAGGAAAATGGCAAGAAGACCAAAAAAGTAGATAAATGTGTGAGTGAATTTTAAGAGAAAAAGTGTTGCATCAAATAGCGCTGAAATAGAAGATAGCACTAAAATGCACCACAAATGGCACCACTGCGCAGGTAGATAGCACCACACCTATAAAACATGTCTCAAACAACAAAAATCACAAAAAAATGATTAGATTTAGACCTTGCAGGTCCCATCAAGTGTGCCAATGTGATTAGTGAGATCAAAATGAGATAAAAAACACAAAACAAGTGCATAAAAAACAAATGTTATACCTCACTATCTCACAAATCCAAGATAGGGTTGTAGAAGCATGCACCCAAGAGCTCCTAGATGTACCCTAGATAAAGGATTCAATGTGAAATGCTCTATCAAATGCAACTCACAAGCTAGCTCAAAAGATTTTTGGGCATGGTAACATTACTTAGAAATTGGATCCTCAAATGGGTTGGAGGACGTTGTATTTATAGACATTTTAGAGAGATTTTGATCCAAGGGTTGAGATTGATTTGGGAGATCAATAGTGGAGGATGAAGATGATGTGGAGGGCCTAGATTTCATCTTGGAGGATGGAGGGCTAGGAATAAAGATGAATTTTATTTTCATTTTGGGAAAGGGTTGAATTAAATGAGGTTGGGTGAGATGGATTATTTGTGAATTAAAAATTCACATGGGGAAGGGTAAAATGAATTAAAAATTTCTTTGGGGATGAGTGGATATTAATGATGTATGGTATGGGTAAGGGGTGTAAGACGTATTAAATGTGATGTTGGACACATTTTTATAAAAAATTGATTTATGTGGGATATATTTCAATTTTTTATTTGGAGGATGTGGGGAAGGGTGTTAAGCTAGGTTTGACCACTTTAATGGGAGGTTAAGATTAATTAAATAAGGTTTTATTTAATTAATCTTAAGGCTAGGATGAGATAGGCTAGTGTAGGCAATTAAATAATGCCTATTTAATTACCTAGGGTAGGGATAGGTTAATTAATAGGCTGAATTAATTAGTTAAACATGATTTAGCTAATTAATTAGATTTCATGAGCAGGGAGAAATTAACCAAATAAATATTGCATATTTATTTAATCAATTGGCTAAAGTTAAATTATTGAATTAATAAAATTAATCCAATTGTTGGGTATAGAATGATGAAAAATCAGGTGATGAAGGGATAATTAATTAAATAAAAATTTAATTAATTGACTTGAAGGAAATTTGGTATGTTTAGGGATGTCAAGAGTTAGTTTGATGATGAAGACATTTTTAGGTGTCTACAGGTACTTTTAACCAGAAAGTACAAAGGTAAAAAAAGAGAGAAAAAAAGATAAGAATAATAGAGGAAGGAATCTGTCTGTGAGCATAGGCAACACAACACAAACTCCCACAATAGAAAGAAGTGAAATACTAACAACATCAAGGCATAAATTCCTTCCCAAACACCTGCATATCAAGAGTTGAGTAAAAGAGCATGAAAAGAGAACTAATTAAACATAGGAGTAACTACCCCATGAGAAGAAATTGTAGACATAAGAACAACTCTTTAATATTTCCCAATGAAAGAAGTACAAAGTCTCCTTCTTCCCCCCTTACAAAGCTCCCAACTCTATAGGAACATGAAATAATAGAACACTTTCCAGACTGATCGAGTCTTACTCGTGTACCAAAGTGCAAGGGGGATCAGAAACCCAGCTGGCCCAAAAGATACAGAAAATAGAAATAGATATCTAGTTACTACACTCCTACAACTCTCACATGAGCTCTTGGTGGAATAGCAAAAAGATCCCCTTCCAGTCCATAGATTGCATATTTATAAATTTGCTTCTTGGGAACATTTTGGTTTATGTAACTGCTTCTTGGAAATCACCTTTTAATGAAAATCCAATTTTCCCTCTCCCCGTGTAAAATTTTTATCTTGAAAACTCTTTCAAAGAAAGTCTTCTTTTTCACCTTCCCATTACATGAGAACTTACCTTTTAGACAATTCATGAGTTCTCTTTTTAAAATGACCTTTGTGCCACATGGAATTGGTTGATTGCTCATAGTCATTACCTTTTTCTTGGTGTCAAATTTAGTAGTTTGGAGTAATTTCACAAGTGATGAGATAATGTTTTCTTTAACAATGTTCCTGTGATTTCCTATCACTACTGCAGTTACAAATGCAACTAAAGAATACTATGCCAGAATCATCATAGGCCTCCCCATTTTAGGCCATCCTTGCAATCTTTATATGATTTCTAGGCTGACATTCAAGCTTAGTGCAGATTATTTTACTAAAACACATTCCAAGATCATTAGATACCTCTTCCCCAGTCCATCAGACACATCGAGCACACCATAGCTAACAGCTCATTTGATTCGCTCATTTGATTCACCACAAGCTGGAGTCATTTGATCCATTACACCACAAGGAAATTCCACAACATGATTTTCCACCTTTACACTGTACAACGTTATACATTTCTTGCCATCTTGAGAGGTATTTGTCAACAGTTAGCTACCTTGTTCATGCTTCTTATTTTAGAATGAAATGATAGTTGAGGGAGTATGCCATAACATCTGGCATTACAACTGCTAATTGTACTACTTGAAAATTCCTGAAACCTTATCAACAACTCCGTTTTGTATGGTTCATGACATTATTACATCCCTTCCTCATGGAAAAATTTTGTGACTGCAATATCTGATGGAAATCATGTCTTTCTATTTATGAGAATGCTAAAGATAGGTTGGCAAAATTTGTAGGATATATATTATGATGCAATCTTTGTATGGACTCGGAAGATACTTGCAAAGGCAATGGGTTTTGACTTCATAACAACCATTAGAGAGTTTTGAAAACCTTTTCAAGAGATCAATTTTGTGAACTTCCTGCAATCTCAACACGCCTAGAGATTTTCATATTTAGTATTTATTCTACATACACGTTCATGAGATGACATCTGGTACGGGCTGGGAGGCTTGATTTCACACCATGCCAATTTCATTTGCTTAAAATTTTCCAGAACCTTCTTAACAAATCAATTCGATGCATAATCTATCCAAAACCTTCAAGTTATTTAAGACATTCTAATGTCTTTTCAATTGATCTATCTTGTGCATATCTAGTGAACATTCTGCAACCAATTCACTTGCCATATCTTCCATGATTTGCACACATCGCTACCAGAGCATTTTGAACTATAATACAATCCAAGTTCCTTTTGAGAGCCGTCGGGGAGAATACTAGCTAACGCTATGGAATTTTGGTTTTACGATAGTGAATTGTAGTTATTTTGAAGTTTCTAAAGCTTATTCAAGAAATTCATACTGTATGTATCCTGGCCACCATCTTCATTGAGTTCCATGAGACTATATTACTTTGATGTCTTCTTTACGATATCTTCATCACCTCACTTGAGCTTTCTTAGTTTGTGTGCCTAATCTATGGCACTTCAAGTTATAACATCTGATGAAAAATGTAATTCCAATATGCTTTGAAAGACATATACATCTTGCTCGATGGCTCCCAATATATCTGAATTATTGTCTAAAGATGAACCAACATGAATATTTAATCCAAGTGAAGAAGTTCTTTCTAAGTCTGACCCTTCAGGTGCTCATCGTCCTTGTCAAATTGAGCTTGAATTTGAGAATAGGCTTCAAAATTTCTCAGAAAACAATGTGTACGGCACCATGCTTATTCATGATATGAAAAATATCAATTGAAGCAAATTATTCTTCAATGAAATCTCTTTTGGCATGATTCATGGAGCATAAACCACCAGTTACAAATTAGCAATATTCATCGGTTACTTCAAGTCTGAACCCTGTGTTGTGGTAAAATGAATTTGTGGGAAGCTAAGCTCCATTGTAAACATCATCTAACTTTGCATAGGGCACATCTCAATAGGAGTGACTCATCAAGCTTCCATTTTCTCCAAATGTTGAGGGGAAATGACTAGTTTAGACCCAAGGAAAAGTGCATTCTACAAAACCCTAAAATCATAGAGAAGCAAAGAAGAGGTGGTCGGAGATCAGAAGATTTTATAAACTTTGAACTTTTAATGTCGGGTAATCAGACCTTTCAAGAACTTTTGAAGATTGTAATAGGAGTTCGGGAGTTCTAAAAACTCCCGACTCAGTGACTACCAAAGGGCTCTTAAGTATTTTAATATGGTCGGGTGCATATGAAGTTCTTGAATCTAACAAATTCCTGACAATAAGGAATTTTATTATTCATAAAGTCTTTTTAGAGCTTGGCATAAAACTTAGAGCCTCCTTAAACATGACTTTACTAAAGTCATTTCTCCTTCACTGTAGGCTTTCAAATAATGTGATTATTTACCTTTCTAAACTTTGACAAAGATAATAGAATCGATAATAATAATCATTTTTAGGATTTGGCAGGTTCAAAGGCATATAGGAAGGTGCACCAAAAATTTCAAAATTTTCAAGTTTAAATTTTGGGGCAACAATTTTGAATCCTGATGAGAAAACCCTAAAGTCTTGTGGCAAATAGGACCTAGGGGGTGCTATTGAAATGACTCCTGCCTAAAATAAGGGGGAGGACTTGGGCACTCACACCCTAGTCCAACCCTATTTTGGGTTAGGCCCTAATTTGAAGTGTCAATTATATGACCGTTGTTAGGTCCTAGGCCAAAACCAAAAGTTTGAGTTTGAAATTCTTGGTAGTAATGTGTGTAGTTGCATATATGACCATGTTTAGGTTTTTATTTGTAAACTACATGGACATTGTGAACTTGTGATCTTATGCTAAAGTGATTGAAGGCTTTGATTATGTTGCAAAGTAGTATTGTGTTGTTATTGTGTTTGTTTGTTGCATATTTGGCTCTATCTCCTCATGGAATGAATGTGTTTCTTCCTTCCATGAGATCTACATCTTTGAGGTGACATTTACTTATGTTTTCAATCATTTATCATTTGGATTTTGCCTCTATCCCACAGGGATATGCACTCTTATCTAACAACAGTGTTTGGAATACTTGAATATCTCTCCAGGGATTGACTGAGGAAGGCCTCTAAACACCACAACCCCCAACCACACTCCTTTGTGATTTTAGGTTACAGGTACTGAGTTTCACAGAGTGGAGTTGTAGAGGAAGGTTGCAAATGAAAAGGATTCAGGATCCAAAAGAAAGAAGTGAAACAAGCATTTTTCAGGATATGGGCACTTAGGGCAATGTCCTCCTAAGTTACAGAGACATGAATCAAAGTTACATGGACATTCTGCACCTAAAGGAGCTTCTACATCCCAAGAATCAGCCTACCTTGACTAGGGCACCTGGGGTAGTGTCCTTTGCATTTTGAGTGAGGAAAATAGACAAAATAATGATTATTAGTGCTGGAAAGAGTTCTACATTCTGTGAAGAAAAGAGTGCCTTGGACTTGGGTGCCTAGGGCATTGTCCTTGAATATTCTAAATTCCAAACTTCAAAAAATGGTTAGTTATTAATCTTTGTCCTCTTCCTTAATCTATAAGCATTTATCTAAATTTACCAGTTTATTCACTATTTTGCATAATTAGGGTTTCTTACATATTTGAAGATTACATTAAGGCATTATTTAACAATTTCTGATTTTCTACATTGTTCCAAGCCACAACCCAACTGCTAGATGAATGCTCTCACTTAGTAGAGATTCAACTCGGTTGATATGTCCTTGAATATTTGTTGTGAAATGAGGATCTAAACCCATCAAACCAAAACAATTAAACCAATCATCAATCATCCTCCCCTTTTCACATCCAAACCAAGAGTTAAAGTAAGTGAATGTGAATGTGATTTTATTTGAAGAAGTTAAGGTTTTTGATACAACTGATTACCCCTCGTCTCAGTTGTCTTGTGCCTTCAACACTCCAAATGCAACTAGATCAACATAGAGTCAAGTGGCATCAGGTACTGAGCACAGCCTACTAAGCTATCTATAGGCTGAGGTGGACTGACTGAGAGTTGAGAGAGATCAAATCCAGCGACTACACACCAAGTCCAGGTGGGAGGTGGGGGAGCTTAGAGGCAAGATTAGGGCTTGTTAGTCCCCAAATTAGCAGACAGTAAACCCTAAAGCCAATTCTTATAATCAGGTTTACTGTAGGACTTAGCCAACAAAGATGGGAGATTGTTTACACTTGTCTCCCCTACACTTTAGGTTATGCTTCACCTATGGGGTATCCCTCATTCACAACAAAATGATTTATCTTTTCAATACTAGGCAGAATGTTCTCAGGCATGCACCAAGGTTTGTTGGATAAACCCTAGACTAGCAATATTCTTGGACTATCTCACTAGTTAAATCTGAGAACATGCAAGACCCTAACCTAAAACAAAATAAAACATAAAATGGTTTGATTCAAATGATTTGTTTTTAAATTCATTGTTCTCTTGGACCTTTGGACAAATAGGTTCCAGATCGGTGCTTTATCTGGGTAGTAGAGTAAAACTAAGCAATATAAGTGTTTTCTTATGACACCCAAGACTTCATATCCAAAGGATTCACAATAATATTACTGCCTTACAATAATAGGCCCAAGAAAGGGTATTTCATGCAACTCTACTTCAATAATCCCTAATGCAGAGCATCACTTCCTCTATCTTACCTATAGCATATTCTTCCTTAGGTTGGCCTGGTCCATCCGCTTGTGATCGCTATGATTGAGGGGGAGGGAGAGCTAATAATTTGGTCTTGTACGAAATGATATTGCAAAAATTATGTTGTCCCAGGGGTATAGGAGGTCATTTTAGTGCTTCTATACTCATTTTCTTTGCAAAAATTATGTTGTTAGTATCAGCCTTATCATGTCAGCAGTAGCAGTCTTATCATGTCTGCAGTACCAGCCCTATAAACTAAAAAGATTTCAAAATGGATATAATAGAAGCAGTAAAATAAGACATCCAATACAACAAATGTGCATAAGTGAATTCCAAAATCCTTGATTCCTTCATTCACAAAAGAGATGCTTACATTCAAGGAGACATTTGCAAGAAACACACACATATGCAATGTTATTCATGTAATTCAATCTAGAAAGAACAATGTCATTTAAAAGTTTACTCACATAGCAGAAAATGGCCATGTAGCCCAAAATCTAGTCACCTTCTCCTAAAGAAAACTACTTCCCAAAAATGTGAATAGTTGTTGTCCAAAGCCTAGAAGAACTCCCTTTACAATGAGGAACAACATGTTCTTATATGAATAAGAACATGTTGCCCTAAAATTTAATACAATATGGAGGTAGGTGAGATTTTTTCCATTACATTTTAGCTCCAAAATACATTGGGAATAAAATATTCTACATTAAAAGAGGAGAAGAAAAAAGAATAAAATATGTCTTAATTTCCCTTTTAATTTTTTACATTTTTTACCCATTCCCAGATTTGAACGGCAGTTGAAGACTCCAATCCCCTACACTGATGCAAAATGAACCTTTGGATTTCCTTCTTCATCTCTTCCATGATCGCATTCAGCTTAGAAGAAAAATTGTAGCAGCATCCACATTCAATTTCTTGCCCATTCAATCACCTTTGGGTCATTTTTTGTGAAACAGGGGCATTTTTCATCATTCTGGCAGCCAAAAACATTGTAAACAAGCTAAAAACCTTCACCTATGCCTCAAAAATGATTGTAGGGTGCTTTTATAGCCTAGAACAACATTTTTTGGCTCAAAATTGCCCCCAAAAACTGGCCTGAGACAAAAAAATGTGAGTTGCACCTCAAAACTTCAATGAAATCTACCTGAAGTTGCTTGAAATCCGTTGAAAATGACAAGGAAGTGAAGAAAATACATTGCTTTCCCCTGCAAAAGAGTTGGGAGGCTATAAAAGGCCCTGTGATGGGCATTTCACACCATCGCAGGGGTCTGAAGGAGCACAGGAACCTCCCGTGTGATGGTGTGATATGCACCAAAATACTTTATCTTCTCCCTTATAAACTTTAATCTAAAGTTTTAATAACCTCTTCCTTTAATATTTGCCCTCAATTCATCACGTTCAAACTTTTTAAAATGCCTTTTAATATTTTATTTTAAAATTTGCATTCCAAAGTTTTGAACTTAGGCAAATTTGAATTTCTTCTGTCAGGGAAATGACATTTTTTCATTGCAGGCAAACCGGGCATCTGATGAATGCAAAAATCTGCGTAGGAGCATCATTAATTATTTCAAGAAAGCCCATCTCCTCATAATCTGCTTCCCTAACCGAATTTAGGCACCTGCTTTGTAAATTGACCCTCTAGATTTCTTCACCATAGTAAAAATAATTAAAATACCAAATCAAATGGTCTTTGATTTTGATGAAACTAGAACTAGAGATGTTTGAGACCAAATTGAGAAATGGGTCGCCCTTAGAATCATGAAATTTGTAGCTTCCTAGAACACCAAATTTAGCTTTGTCACAATTAGAAAACAATTAAATACCCCATCAAAACTCATCCTAGAGGCACAATACTGAACATACATGTTACCATATGTGCGAAAAAACATTCCACCAATTGGATTTGTAAGATGATGCCTAAGTTGCAAAATTTTAATCACTGAAGGTGGCCCCCAGGGTAGATTATGTAGCTTGTCGACCTAGCCTTTGTCGACATCTCGAAAGAATATTGGCACATCAAATTTGCAAAATTTGAGGGTGCCACCAGTGGCCCTTGCTCGGGGATGCATGCCTCTTATAGGCATGGTGAGATTCCAATTATCTCTGGGGCATAGACCAGGTGCCTATTCCATTGGGCTATTGAGTCAATATTCCATCCTGCATTAAAAATCATACCTTTAATTTTATCTGGTGGCCCCAGGCCCCCAAAAATGAAAAACTAGAATCCTCCTGTGTCAAATACCTGATTTCATTGGGTCAAGTCTGAAAGCACTACCATAAATTGCCCACAAACTAACCTTGGCACTGCCATGCCTAACCACATCACTAAGCCTGCCCCTGTCAACATTAACCTTATCAATCTGAACACTGTGTGCTAACTGAAATCCACAATCATTTTGACATTTAAGTTTTGTTGGAATTAGGGATGACAACTGAGAGGGGGGGTGAATCAGTTGTCATAAAACTTTAATGCTTGATGCAGTTAATTCTTCTTAACCACTTAATAGATTAATGATATAACCATGAAAAGCAAGAATCAATAACACATGAGTAGAAACACAAATAACACACTTGACACCAAGATTTTTAACATGGAAACCCGGTTAAGGGAAAAACCATGGTGGGGGTTAACCCATAAAGATTATACTCTATTAAAAGTATTACAAAAGGGGAAGGCACACGCCTTCGGGCTCACTGCTCAAGAGAGGCTCACTACCTACAAGAATGATTACAAAGAGATTACAAATTGTTTGAACTGATGAATAGCATTTGCTAATGCAAGAATTTAGTTCCGGTTAAGCACAGAATACTGATCTTAGACTCTTCATCTTTATTCTATCCTGTTTACTGCTCTATCATAATCTGAACCTTAGATCTCTTCTCTTTTGTACTTTAATCTACCTTTTTCACACTTACACTATCATTTTATTACAATCATGCCAAAACACTTTGAATCCATCAGCTATATATATCTACATCAAGAAATTTAATCAACTACAGTCGGCTTCAAGGAAACTTAGAACTTTTATTAAGAACTCTAGTCTGTCAGCTAAATCCATGCACAAACAACAACGTGGGCCAAAAACTTGTGTTTCAGATCATCAATCATGTTAGCCAATACCACTGATTATCACTAATTGCTTATCCAACAAATTTTTTTCATCCAGACCAAGATCAAATGCCAGGTTGGTTTGTTCTTCTTCTGACTGTACTGACTAACTAGAACCTAATACTCAAACACTTATAACTTTTGGATCCTTCATGACCAAAGGCTAAGATTCTAGGTTTATATTGTCGTGACAATCATTATCACTCCCTTAGATCCATAGCACTATGTGATTAACTACTAGAGAGATCTGGATTAAGATACCAAACCCTGTCACATGCTCTATTCTTGACATCCGGACACAGACAAATCCTCACTCTGACCTCCAGTATGAACAAATCATGTAATGTGGATGTATAGGATAGACTTAGTTGCCATCAATGACAACACCTGTCATGCGTAGAATTGTCTCTTGCCAACAATCTCCCCCTTTGGCATTGATGTCAACACTTAGTGAAAAATGACTGTCGGAACAACTCCACCTTTTTATGTACACTTGTTCTTTTCATTGTTCTCCAAAGCTCCCCCTTTGTTGGATTCCTCAGTTTTCAATGCTCTTCACTCCCCCTTTGACATCAATGGCAAAGGGTAGGTTCCTCAAATCAAAATTTACACAAAAATTTGGTATACTAGGCCACATATGTACAGACAATCCTTAAGTCCTATTTACATATACTTGAGTACATCTCAAAAAATATTCTTCAATTGTGCCAGCTCGCTATCCTAGCTCTTCTTCATAGTGTTCGAAATGGAAATATGGCCACTGAATAGGAATGCTTGTGACTTTGCTATTCGTAGATCAATTGGGTCACTTGACTGAACTACAGCTTGGGCTTCAGTTAGAGCATTGAAAATGGCTTCCATTTTGGGGGAAAGTAGTCCCAGGAGCTCACTCATTCTTACCTCTGTGCTCTCCTTCACTTTTATCAATTTCTTTATATATTCAATCAAGTTGATCACTTGACTCTCCTTACTTGCCACTGATACTGACACCAAATCAAAAGAATTGGATATACTAGATAATTTTTGCTTAGATATTTTTATTTTTTCTTCAATATCCTCTATAATTTTAGGACAAGATAGTTAAAATTTATATACATCTCCTCCTTCTGTAAGAACATTTTGAATACTCTTAATACTAGCATCCAACACCATTTTGTCTACTCCAATCAATCCCTTAAGAGCATCAAATCTTTTATCATTGAATTCTTTTTGAACCTTGACCTCTACAGACTTCTCTAGAGACTCAAAATGAGAACTTACCGAGTTTATCAGGTTCTTTAATTGTCCGGAAGGGGATGCTAAAGAATCCTTCTAGTATGTTGGCATGATTTTCTCTAAAATTCCTGATGCCAGACCAACTAGCTCACTGTCTTCTATGCGAGACTTCAAAATGTCTTCTCTAGCCTTGGCTTGAGCTATAAAAGCCAACTTAATCTTCTGCACCGAAGATAATGTATCAAAGTTTATTGGACCTTGAATTATGTCCTGATCTTCTTCAATCTGTTTGTCTCTCTCCAAAATCTCCTTTACTACTTCTGCAGTGTCTCTTACCTAGAATGATGATGTATCTGTTTGATCCTTATCGGCACTGTCATCCAGATTGTTCTGCTTGGGCTATTCATCACCCTTTGCAGTTTCTTCTTCCTTTTCATTCTTCTCCTTGACCTCTTATATTTCATGGTCCTTAGCCTTTTCTATTTCATGCTCTTCAATCTTCAATAAGTCATCTTCAATTTGATCATCTATTTCAATATCCATCTCTGTATCCTTTTTGTTAGAATGATCTGGAGGAGTTAGAATACTTCCAGGATCAACAATTTCATTTATCAACTTTTCATCTTCCTTGTTTATTGTTTCCTCTTTGGGGACAGAGGAGTCATCTAATCTGATTTATTTATCATCCTTCTGCTGCTCTTCATCATCTAGGACTGGTGTGTCATTAGCAGGTTCATTTGACACAACAAAGAATTTGTTCTTGTCCAATGTTTTTCTCAAAATTTGTTTAGTTTCTTGGACTACTTCCTCTATTTCTCTAATAATCAGTTTGTTCATTCTTGTCTTACTCCTGAATTCATTTTTGACCTCCTTAAAAAATTTATTTGCTTCTCTGCTAGAGATCACCGAACATAGGGTGGTCAACACATGTTCCCTTAGCTCCATATCTTTTGACTTGGTAGCTTCTTTTCTTATTTCCAAGATATCTCTTAAGCCTTTTGGAACTTCTAAAAAAATTTCTACCAGTGCTCGATTAAACACATTCAAGTACTTGATAGTGGTGTCTTCCAAGAGTCTTTTGTCAGCATCATTGTAAAGATCATAGAATTTAGTCAATGGTTTTAAATTCCCATCAACAGTAATTATCTTGACAATGTTTTTCACAGAGGGAATTTGTTTCTTAGCATCAGCTTCTGATTTCTACCTCTTATTTTTTTTCTTGCTTCCAAAAGGCTTTTCTTCAAATACTTTAACAGCTTTAGCGCCTGTGGCCTTTATCTCTTTAAGCCCATCATCTGAGTCTATCTTTTCTTCATCTTCCTTTTCCAAACTGTCATATGATCTCTTTTCCTTTACTTTAGTTCTTTTACTTTCCTTACCAGATAATATGTCTTTTGGTTCCTCAGGATTGACAAGTTTTGGGGGAACAGGAGTAGCAATAGAGCTTCTAGTGGTCCTTGGTGTGGAGGAGGGTTCTATCGGAGCACTTTCTTATTTCTTACCCTGCTTCTTCCTCTCAGTCTTTCCAGTTCTTTCCCTAAATTGCCTCACAGCTTCCTTGATGAGGCCTAGATTTTCTACCAATTGCTCAACTTCTTTCCTCACTTTCCTACTAGTTTCAAGTTTTCTAAGCTCAACATGAAGTTTCATACTTACTTCCTCATATGTCCCAAATCTTTCAATTGTTGTGTGATTTGGCTTGATCAAAAGATGTTGAGCATACATATTCAAAATTTTCTCATCTACCTCATACCCCATGGGTATGATCCAAACAGTTCTAGGTTCTACTGCTTCCATTAGGCACTGATCAATGTCCACCATGAAACAAATATCATTCTTATATTTCTCAACAACTAATTTAGGGATTCTTCCCCTAGAGTGCATCATACTCTAAATTTTTTTAAAGTACCCCTAGATTGCAGTTTTATGTGCCTTAGAATCTCCAATGTTGTGTAGATGATCTCTTATCTGAGCAGCAACTGGCTTGTCATTAGTCTAGTGCACACCTTGTACTCTAGGTAGCTCATTCATAAAGTAGAAAAATAAACATAGAACCAATGTACCATATTTAAAGGTGTTTTTCTTATCTTTCTTAATTTTGTTCAAGTTCTCAATTAGTTGATTTTCAATTAATTCACACAAGTCATAATCTACATTTTCTTTTATCATTTTGTATGCAGCATATATGGTCATTTTGGAGACAAAGTTTTCCCTACTGGAATGATAAATTTTGTAACTAATTACCATTGAAGAAAACTTGACATTCGGATCAATAATATCATTGATGGATTTCCCTTTTGTCAAATTTCATACCGGTTGCATTAGGTATAGTTTGGTTCTTCATAGATTTCAGCATGGGTAAACCACCAGTTGAATTCAACCCAGTCACAATCCTGATAGCATCCTTTGTAATTTTGAATGGTTTCAACAACCACAAAAACTCATCATGCATTTGGCTTAAAACATACCGAACCCATTCATCTTTGTCAAATTTTGGAAACCCCATAATATGAATGAAATGTTTATTGTGCAGTGCCTTATAGTTGGGTTTGAGATCATGATTTTCATCCTTTAGATGACTCTCAAACATATCTACAAACCTTAAGTCCCCAAATTCATCTATGGTCGCATGAATATAAACCCTAACATCTGTTGGCAAGTATGAGGTGAGCCAGTGTTGTCATTGATGTCAACATACTCATACTGCACTGACAAGAAGGATTTGATGAGCTTTATGCTGAGGATATTGAGAAAATTAGCCTCAGTCAGGAACAGTGAAGAACAGTGATGAGAAGAAGGTAAATATACTGTATAGGATGAGAACCGGAGGATGCGGATTAAAGGGTTAGTAGATATGAATCTTGAGATGCTACAGTTAAGATTTCAGAGGTCCGCATGAAGATCTGAAGGAGTTATGGCTGCCGGTATAGAACCGGGTCCGGCAAGTATCCGGAGGTAACAGAGGATCACAAAAAGGTCCGGTGAGGTCCGGAATTGTATTATCATAATCTGCGGATTGGAAGGAGTGTTTGAGATGTCCTTGTGATGTGTCATCCTGATTTGTGTGTGATTTGGAGGTCCGGAAGTACCTCCTGCATTATGACAGTGGCGACAGACTGTGTTCTTGAAGTTCCGGATGAGGAAGACAAGAGATCCCAGTAAGCAGAGAAAGTGCGGATGTATCCGGACATTCAGACAGACTTGTGAAGGTTCTTGAATCATGTTTAGGTTGTGTTGTTGGTCCGCATTGATGGTAGAGCCCGGAATTGAAGTTACTCTTCCGGATGAAGTTATTGCTCTGTTTAGCCGACCGGATGTGTTATTCATCTTGCGGATACTCCTATGGTTGTTTGCCGACTTAGATGCTTGTTCCTAAGTCGATGTCTTGTATAAATAATGATTTGTGAATTCATTTCAGTGTGTAGCATGTGGATGAGCATGGTGTAGCGAAGAAAGGTGCGAAAGGCAGAGCAGAGATTGTTGGGCTTAATTGGAACTGATCCGGACATGGTAGAGATGTCATTCTCCAGTTCAAGACTGTGATTTTTATCACTCTGTAGACAGTGTGTCTCCTTGTAGGCAGTGGGCCTCTTTGTGAGCAGTGTGCTCGGGCAGTGAGCCCTTATTGGCATGTGCCATTCATTTTTCCTTATTCTTCTAACAGAGAATAATTCTTGGGTTAATCACCCCGTGGTTTTTCCCTTAACCGGGTTTTCCACGTCAAAATCTTGGTGTTCAATGTGTTGATGCTTATCTACTCTTGTGTTTATGTATTGTGCTTCCATGAATGATTATTTGATATGCTGCTAACTAACAACAGAGAATAAAGTGTTTGAAATAGAACAAGTTCTATACAACTGATTCACCCCCCCCCCTCTCAGTTGTATGCCCTAGATCCAACAATTGGTATCAGAGCTGAGTTCCTCTGATAGGAGCTTAACCGCTTGAGGTGATCCAGGATGTCGTCATACAAGAAGGATAGTCCGAAGTTCGATGGAACCAACTTCACTCTCTGGAAAGGTCGCATGAAGTGTCATTTGGAATGTATGGGAAAAGCATACTTGGCTATGATTTCAAAACCATATATACCCCGACAAGGTGGTCCGACAACTCCTGATGAAACCACAGAAGCTGAAAACAATCTGCGGACCAAGGAAGCTCTTCTAAGCGCATTGAATGACTCAGATCTCTCGAATGTCATTGACCTACCAACTGCATATGAGATCCTAACTAAACTGGAACTTCTGTATGAAGGAGATGAGTTTGTCAAAAGTGCAAGGTTGCAAAGTCTGAAAGGGAAATTTGAAAGATTGAAAATGAGAGATGATGAAAACATTACTACCTTTATGCCAAGAGTAAATGAGCTGGTATGTGGAATCAGAAATGCTGGTGGAACTCTAGATGAAAATGAGATTGTCTGCAAAATCCTAAGATCCCTTCCTGCTGCCTACAAAATCAAAGTTGCTGCCATTGATGAATTCAGAGCCCACACAACTGTCACAAGAGAACAATTGGCTGGCAAACTAGCTGCATTTGAAATGACCGAGTTTGGAGATGATCCACCCAAGACTGAGTCTGCTTTTAAAGCCAGTGCCTATGTGAAAGGCAAACAGAGATTTGATCCGGGTGAAAACTCATCAAGGAAAATGTCATGGTATGATCAAGCAAGAAGAGACATGGAAGAAGAAGAAGCAGAAACAGCTCAACTTGAAGCCCTCATTGCAAAGAGACTGCCAAGAGGATCCGGTAAGTATGAAGGAAAACTACCCTTTAAGTGTTTTAACTGCAATAAGATTGGTCATTTTGCCTCAAGATGTCCGGAGAGATCTGCAAGATCTAATACTCACAGACAAAGGTTTCAAAAGAATTGCTATTATGTTCATGAAGAAGATGACAATGAAGGAGTAACAGATGATGAATCAGATCCAGGAAGCAAATCCGGAAATGAGTGGGTGTTTATAGCCATCAAGGAAGAAGATTCCTTGCTCTCTGAATCTGTCAATCACAAAGTTGTTGAAAAAGCCTTGGCTGCTCAAGTGGAAGAAAAGGATGATTGGGTTATTGACAGTGGATGCTCTCACCATATGACTGGTGACAAGAATAAGTTCTTAGACTTGGAAAGATATGAAGGAGGAATGGTAAAGTTTGGTGACAATTCTGCTGGCAGAATCAGAGGTAGGGGAACTATTTCCTTTGATGGTAAGAGCAAAACAGGTAATGTACTATATGTTGAAGGATTGAAGCACAATCTTCTCAGTGTTGGTCAGTTAGTGGACAAAGGCTATGATCTCCGGTTCAAGAATGGAAAATGCAGAATCTTTACAAGCTCCGGAACTGAAATTGCATCCGGTACTCAGACAAGAGGTAACATCTTTCATCTGGTTGGTTCAAATAAAAGTTGTTTGTTTGTTCAAATTGATCAGAGTTGGTTATGGCATAGAAGAATGTGTCATGTAAATTTTGACAACATCATCAAAATAAGCAATACTCAGGCTGTGAGAGATCTTCCAAAGTTGATAAAACCTACAAACAGTGTGTGTAAAGAATGTCAGTTAAGCAAACAAAGCAGAGTCTCTTTTAAAAGCAAAGATTAGTCTTCTACCGGATTGTTGGAATTAGTACATACTGATCTATGTGGTCCGACAAGAATCAAGAGTCTGCAAGGTGATAGATATTTCATGTTGTTAATTGATGATCATTCCCGGATGATGTGGGTTACCTTTCTAAAAGAAAAATCAGAAGCTTTTGAGAAGTTCAAAATCTTCAAAGCTATGGTGGAGAATCAAACCGGATTGAAACTAAAGTGTCTAAGGTCTGATAGAGGTGGTGAATTTACATCTGGTGAATTCATTGACTTTTGTGAGAAACAGGGTATAAGGAGACAGTTGTCTGCTCCTAAGACTCCACAGCAGAATGGAGTAGTTGAGAGAAAGAACCGGACCATCCAGGAAGCTGCTAGGACAATGATGTTGGAAGCAAATGTTCCTCAAATGTTTTGGAAAGAAGCTATCAGCACTGCAGTCTACACTCTCAATCGAGTTCAAATCAGAAACAACACCGGTAAGACCCCCTATGAACTTTGGTTTGGCATCACTCCTACTGTGAAATATTTCAGGGTATTTGGTAGCAAGTGTTATATTAAAAGAGATGAAGATCTAGGAAAGTTTGATGCTAGAAGTGATGAAGGAATTTTCTTGGGCTACTCCACTCAAAGCAAAGCATATCGGTGTTACAATAAGAGATTGAGGAAGATGATAGAAAGTACAAATGTAAAGGTTGATGAAGGAATTGAGAAGCCTTCAAGATTTTATGAATTTGATGAAGATGACCAAGATAGTGTTCAAGGAACTCAATCCTCTCCGGTGAAACAGAGTCAGCCTGATCCGGTAAATCAGGAAGAAGAGTTAGGTTTAAATGAGCCTGATCAAGAAACAGCAGTACTGGATACTCCCAAAATTCCAAGGTATGTAAAACTGAATCACTCTGAAGATCAGATCATAGGTGACAGAAGCAAAGGTGTACAAACTAGAAGGAATATTGCTCAAGATCAGAATGAATGTTGTCTGATTTCAAAGATTGAACCTAAAACAATGAATGAAGCCTGCAATGATGAAAATTGGACCAAAGCGATGGAAGATGAACTGATGCAAATTGAGAAAAATCATACTTGGGATCTTGTTCCCAGACCTAGAGACAGGAATGTAATTGGAACCAAGTGGGTCTTCCGGAACAAACTAAATGAAGCTGGTGAAGTAATCAGAAACAAAGCTAGATT
This sequence comes from Cunninghamia lanceolata, assembly GCA_027924645.1. Classification (NCBI taxonomy): domain Eukaryota; kingdom Viridiplantae; phylum Streptophyta; class Pinopsida; order Cupressales; family Cupressaceae; genus Cunninghamia; species Cunninghamia lanceolata. The sequence continues at coordinate 1,761,856 of BSBN01001965.1, read as the reverse complement.
GGTCTGCAAAGGCTACTCTCAAATAGAAGGAATTGACTTTGAAGAGACTTTTGCTCCGGTAGCAAGAATTGAAGCAGTCAGATTACTTCTTGCATTTGCTGCCTTCAAAGATTTCAAGGTATATCAGATGGATGTCAAGTCTGCCTTCTTAAATGGTGATCTGGAAGAAGAAGTCTACATTGAACAACCGGATGGATTTCAATTGTCTGATAATAATGATATGGTCTGCAAGTTGAAGAAAGCTTTGTATGGATTGAAGCAAGCCCCAAGAGCATGGTATGAAAGGTTGGATAAGCATCTTGTGCAGATTGGATTCAACAAAGGTACTGCTGACAGCAACTTATATTTCAAAATTGATCATGAAAACATTCTGATTGTTGAAGTGTTTGTGGATGATATCATTTTTGGAGGAAGAGATAGTATGTGTAAAACTTTTGCAAATCAGATGAAAAGTGAGTTTGAAATGTCTATGCTTGGTGAAATGAATTTCTTCTTGGGTCTGCAAATTACTCAAACAAAAGAAGGGATCTTCATTTCTCAGACCAAATATGTGAAAGAATTGTTAAAGAAATTTGGTATGGAAGACTCAAAGCCTATGAACACTCCTATGGCAACCGGATGTAAGTTAAGCAAAGATGATGATTCTCCAAAGGCAGATCAGACAAAGTATAGATCAATGATTGGTGGATTGTTGTATCTCACTCAAACTAGACCAGATATAATGCAAGCTGTTGGTCTTGTGGCAAGATTCCAGGCTGATCCTAGAGAATCTCATGTTATGGCAATCAAAAGAATTTTTAGATACTTGAAAGGGACAGTTGAGTATGGTCTATGGTATCCTAGAGATCCGGATTTTTCTCTTCATGCTTACACAGATGCAGATTGGGCAGGAGATGTGGATGACCGGAAGAGCACTAGTGGTGGAGCATTCTTTTTGGGGAAGAGATTGGTTTCTTGGCTAAGCAAGAAACAAGATGCAATATCTCTGTCTACAACAGAAGCAGAATACATTGCAGCAGCAGGTAGTTGTACTCAAATCTTATGGATGAAGCAGATGCTAAGAGACATCAAAGTTGAATATGAGGAGCCTATCACAATTTTCTATGATAATTCAAGTGCAATTAATATTTCCAAGAATCCGGTATTGCATTCCAAGACTAAGCACATATCTATCAAATTTCACTTTTTAAGAGAACAAGTAAACAAGGAAGAAGTCAGATTGGAGTATGTTCCCTCCAAGGATAAGATTGCAGATATCTTTACAAAACCTCTTCCCAAGGACTCTTTTGAATATCTCCGCGAGAAGTTAGGGGTCATGGCCCCTCCGGTGATGAGCTAAGATGCACTGATGTGCATCAGTCCGGTGGCTATCACAGTCTTATCTTGTGATCCGGACTAATGGGGAGCTGCAACTAAGGGGGAGCAGCTGGTATTATTCTGATGCATGAGAGTTGCAAGTATGAGCCCTTTGCCATTGATGTCAAAGGGGGAGAGAAGACATGTGAAAAACAAGTGGTTGATGATCAAAGGGGGAGCAGCAAAGGAAGACATGTGAAGAGTTGTTGTTGATAGGGGGAGCTATGACAGAAAAGAGAAGTTCTTGTCTTGATGGTTTTTCACATCATATGTTGCCATCAATGACAAAGGGGGAGATTGTTGGCAAGTATGAGGTGAGCCAGTGTTGTCATTGATGTCAACATACTCATACTGCACTGACAAGAAGGATTTGATGAGCTTTATGCTGAGGATATTGAGAAAATTAGCCTCAGTCAGGAACAGTGAAGAACAGTGATGAGAAGAAGGTAAATATACTGTATAGGATGAGAACCGGAGGATGCGGATTAAAGGGTTAGTAGATATGAATCTTGAGATGCTACAGTTAAGATTTCAGAGGTCCGCATGAAGATCTGAAGGAGTTATGGCTGCCGGTATAGAACCGGGTCCGGCAAGTATCCGGAGGTAACAGAGGATCACAAAAAGGTCCGGTGAGGTCCGGAATTGTATTATCATAATCTGCGGATTGGAAGGAGTGTTTGAGATGTCCTTGTGATGTGTCATCCTGATTTGTGTGTGATTTGGAGGTCCGGAAGTACCTCCTGCATTATGACAGTGGCGACAGACTGTGTTCTTGAAGTTCCGGATGAGGAAGACAAGAGATCCCAGTAAGCAGAGAAAGTGCGGATGTATCCGGACATTCAGACAGACTTGTGAAGGTTCTTGAATCATGTTTAGGTTGTGTTGTTGGTCCGCATTGATGGTAGAGCCCGGAATTGAAGTTACTCTTCCGGATGAAGTTATTGCTCTGTTTAGCCGACCGGATGTGTTATTCATCTTGCGGATACTCCTATGGTTGTTTGCCGACTTAGATGCTTGTTCCTAAGTCGATGTCTTGTATAAATAATGATTTGTGAATTCATTTCAGTGTGTAGCATGTGGATGAGCATGGTGTAGCGAAGAAAGGTGCGAAAGGCAGAGCAGAGATTGTTGGGCTTAATTGGAACTGATCCGGACATGGTAGAGATGTCATTCTCCAGTTCAAGACTATGATTTTTATCACTCTGTAGACAGTGTGTCTCCTTGTAGGCAGTGGGCCTCTTTGTGAGCAGTGTGCTCGGGCAGTGAGCCCTTATTGGCATGTGCCATTCATTTTTCCTTATTCTTCTAACAGAGAATAATTCTTGGGTTAATCACCCCGTGGTTTTTCCCTTAACCGGGTTTTCCACGTCAAAATCTTGGTGTTCAATGTGTTGATGCTTATCTACTCTTGTGTTTATGTATTGTGCTTCCATGAATGATTATTTGATATGCTGCTAACTAACAACAGAGAATAAAGTGTTTGAAATAGAACAAGTTCTATACAACTGATTCACCCCCCCCCCTCTCAGTTGTATGCCCTAGATCCAACAACATCTTCAACATCCAACACACCATTCGAAACACTTGAAAATGCACCTAATGGTTGACTTCTATTGATTTGTGTGGATGCTTCTTAAATTTGGGTTAAGGCCTTTTACTAATATCAAAAACCAAAGGTGTAGCCATTGCAAAAGATTACAAGTTCAAAGCTTCGTAGATAAATACCTTTTTCATGAAATTAGGGTTGGTGGACAAATTCATCAGTCACACTTCAAATCATTGAAATCTTAGCTCAGACGTTATTCTTCTTGCTCTCTTTGAATGTAAAGTGTTTCAAATGAAAAGTGAATGACCTTTTTATGCTCTGCAAAGCCTAATTTTCCTTTGTAATAAATGCTCCGCCCTAACACATCCGATTGCATTGTTTCTGCATATAGTCGACCTTCAATTGTTCCGCAAATCATCATATCCACTTCTTTTCTATTGGATTTAGGACATACAACTGAGAGGGGGGGTCAATCAGTTGTTTATAAAAATCCTACAATTTATTTTCTTTAAGCCTTCTTATATTTCAACAACATATCAATGATTCAACCATGGAAGCATGATGTAATAATTCAAGAGTAGAAACAAATTCAACACATATAACACCAAGAATTTGACATGGAAAACCTGGTTAAGGGAAAAACCACAGGGTGAATAACCTAAGAATGTATTCTTTGTTAAAATAATAAAGATGAATAAAATGGCACTTGCTAGTTAGGGCTCACTACTCGAGCACACTGCTCACAAGAGGCCCACTACCTACAGGAGATACACTGTCTACAAAAGAATATAAGTATTACATACTTGAACTAGAGATTAGCATCTTTACTATGCTTGAGTCAGTTCTATTTTAGGTCGATACCTCTGCTCTGCTTATCACTCCTCTTCACTATCACTTGCTCATCGTGACCTCCATACTTTTGAATGACTTCATAGCTCTTATTTATACATGACATCGACTTTGGAATGATCATCAAAGTTGGTACAACATACACTTATTTTATTATAGAGAAATTACAAAAATACAACTTGACTCATTACAAAAACCTCATGCACATTGCTACATTATCAGCCACACATAGTGGGGACTCCAATCTTCTTCGAGGAACATGCCACGCTTCACAAAACATCTTCAAGATCATCCGTAACATGCGTAAATCATCCGGTTAGCCAAGACTAGGAGGAATACCATCACCCAAAGGCAAGTCTTTAATTACGAACTCAATATTCAATGCGGACCACCAACATGAAATAGACACAATCTAGACACCCCCACAAGCTTACTTGAATCACCAAGAACATCTGCACCACTTCTGATTACTGTAATCAATCTTCATCTAGAACCTCAGAAACACAGTCACCCATTACTGTCACATTAGAAGAATTGCTCGTGGACCTCCAATTGAGTTGTCAATTTACATTAGCTTCCCAAACATGCCACCAGATCCACAGAACATGATATTGTATTTCTAGATCTCACTAGACCTATTTGTGTCACTTTGTCACCTCTGAACAGTTGTTGGAACCAGTTTTACTCTCATGGCCATAACTTCACATTTTCATGCGGACCTCTCAAATCTTGACTGAATCATCTTCAGACACATATCTACAAACCCTTTGATGCACATTCTCTGATCTTCATCTAGCTGGGATCTTCACTTCATAGAGCTTTAATGTCTTCACTGATCTCTATTTTTGATAGGACTAATTTTCTGAATATCCTTAGCATGCAACTCATCCAATCCTTGACATCAATGCAACAAGAATATGTTGACATCAATGACAACACTGGTTAGGCCCATACTTGCAACAATCTCCCCTTTTGTCATTGATGGCAACATATAATGTGAAAAACTATTTTAACCACCAAGACAAGAACTTCTCCTCACTGACTGACATAGCTTCCCCTATGAATAATAATCATTCACATGTCTTCTCCTCCTTTATTGTTCCCCCTTTGATTAGAAACCACTTTGTGTTTTTCACATGTCTTCTCTCCCCCTTTGACATCAATGGCAAAGGGCACATACATGCAACCACTTCACATACTTTAGAATCATACAGACTGCTCCCCCTGAGTAGCAGTGATGCAAATCATGTAATGAAGTGGTGAAAATAGATCAGAATTATAGAACTATTACTGGGGTTGAACCTTTGAACCACTTGAACCAAATGAACTCATTGAACCTATGGCTACTAAACCGTTGAACCACATGAACCGTGGAACCACATGAACTATTGAACCTTTAACTATCGGTTCAACATACTTCCATCACCCAGACTTAGGCTATCGGCGTAACCCTATCCTCGTCACTCGATATCAAAATTCACACCAATATGCAGATCACTTCACTTTGACTCTGTTGAACCAATTGAACCTGTTGAACCTATGCATTGGTTCAACCATCAGCAACCTTATACCATTGGTTCAATTTTCAATTAATCTTCCGATGACTCTTCTCACACCGATACTTTCAATTTTGAATATGCATTGTTTAACCTTCTATCACCAGTCACCCATTGTATCTCCACTCGCTTTGATCGCTACAGCTGGTCATCACTTGTATCTTACAAAATGCATATTAACAATGTACATTCCAATATACAATCTTCGACATGTAAATGTAGTATACTCATCAAATGTCACTTACATACAACTGTGATATACACACAGGTTGTCTTCAACATACAATTTTAGGATATACACAAAATTTACTCTGATATAGTTGTGATATACACATGAAATGTATCTTCACTAAAACAATGCCAATCTTATGCCAAGGATGTCCTCTACAGCTAAATTCATATATTCTATCTGTCCAACCCTAGCAAATAGAGATGCTAGCCTTTCTATTGGATCCTCTGTTCTATTCTGTCATAATCATGAACAAAAAGAAAACAACATAGAAAATTATTTATAGGGTCCATTCCACTGATTTCAAAGAAATCCACTAGTGGAATGGTCTCAGTCTTGCATCTTCGACAATAGAAAACTGGAGTATGTACAGAACAATTTGATACCAAGAATATACATAGAATAATTTGATATATAGGGAATTTACGTAGAACTTGTAAACACAAACTGATAGAATTTTCTATTTCTTCAATCAAACTTTGTCCTCTACTCTCCTCTTCCAAAAATGTGTTTATATCTCTCCCCATTCAGTTCCAACCGAAACACCAGAAGTTGGAGTCATTACAACTTCCAACCGAAATACCAAAACTCTAACTAATCACACGACACATGTTTTGCATACGACATGAATTAAACACATTAACAAGACACCTAAACATAACACACTTGATTTAATCATCCACATACCCCAATTGCCCAAGATGTTCAAATTAGCTTATGAAGATGCCAAATTTGTAATACTGGTTCACATGATGGGGTTTTTATTACAAACATGAAATCACAACACAAGTCCTACATGACAACACAAAAAAACATAGAAATGCATAAAACATAACAACATATTAAGATCTTAGTCTTCTCCCTCAGATGCATATTTGTCTTGTTGAAGGGGTGCTCCTGCACCATACTCCCTGGGAGAAGAGATCTCAAGCCCACTTGAGATGATGGTTTGAAAATCTGCACCGTGGTTTGTGATTTGATCTTTAATCATCCAAACTGCCTCTGAATCAGGTTTTCCCTGCCAAGCCACCAAGTAATCCATATACTCTTTGTTCCTTGTCTTCTTTACCATTCTTGAGTCTAAGATCTTCTTCAATTTTGGTGGATCATGCTTAGGGATATCATCATCTGTTGTATCCTACAATGATTCCTATTCTACATCTGCATTATTCTTATATGGAGTTAAATTACATACATTGAAAATGGGTGACAATCCAAGATCAGGAGGATGTTGGATCTCATAAGCATTATGCCCACACTTTTTCAAAATCTGATATGGTCCAATCTTCCTCTACATTAGCTTGGTATGTTTACCTTTTGGGAGCCTCTCCTTCTTCAGATGAACCCACACCAAATCTCCAACATCAAATTGTACATCCCTCTTCTTCTTGTCAGTGTATGTTTTGTACTTCAATGAAGTTTGTTGGAGTTGGTTCTTGACTTGATCATGCACCTCTTTGATGGTTGATGAAAAGGCTTCTCCATCTACACTAATAGACTCTTCTATAGGCAGATCTCTCAACTCCAAAATACCCTTGGATGAATGCCATATACCACCTGGAAAGGTGACTTCCTTGTACTCCTATTGATGGCGTCATTATAGGAAAATTTTGCTTGTGGTAGGATGTTATCCCACTTCTCTCCATGCTACCTTGTCAAACACCTTAGCAGATTTCCCAATGAACAGTTAACCACTTCAGTCTGACCATCTATTTGAGGATGGTAGGCTGATGAGAAGGATAAGTTGGTGCCAAGCTTCTTCCAAAGAGTCCTCCAAAAGTGGCCAATAAATCTCACATCTCTATCTGACACTATGCACAGTGGCAACCCATGTATCCTTACTATCTCTTTGAATAACAGATCTGCAACATATCAAGCATGACAAGTGGTTTTGCATGGCAAGAAGTGTGCCATTTACTAAATCTGTCTACTACAACAAAAAACACTATCATACCCCTTCCTTGTCCTAGGCAAACCCAATACAAAATCCATGCTTATTCTCTCCCATGGCCTGGAAGGAATGGGTAGTGGTTGATACAAGCCTGCATTAGTTGATCTTCCTTTTGCTTTCTGACATATCACACATGCCTCCACAAATCTCCCTACATCTGACTGCAACTTTGGCCAATAGTAATGCCTCTTCACAAGATCAAGAGTCTTATCTAGACCAAAATATCCTACCAATGCCCTGCAATGTTTCTCCCTAATGATATTCAATCTCATAGAATACCGTGGAATGCACAACTGTCCACCTTTGAAAAGTAATCCATCTTGGATCAAAAATTTAGAGAACTCAGCATGATATTTGTCACCAAAGGAAGTACATACCTTGTAGATCTCTCCAAAGTCTCCATCAGCATCATACATGGCCTTCAAAGAGTCAATGCCAACACTCTCCAATTGGATCTGATTTATCGTTAGAGCCCTCCTGCTCAAAGCATCTGCTACCTTGTTCTTGACCCCTTTCTTGTGCTTGAGTGTGAAGGTGAAAGCTTGCAAAGTCTTCACCCACTTCATATGACTATTTATGAAACTAAGGGCCTAATTTTCTGTGAATACTATGAATTCCTTTGGCATCAAGTAATGCCTCCATTTTTTGAGTGATTGTACTAGAGCATACATCTCCAAATCATATGATGAGTATCTCTTCTTTGCATCATTTAGTTTCTCATTGAAAAATGCAATAGGCCTACCTTCTTGACTAAGTACTGTCCCAATTGCCATGTGGCTCACATCACATTCGACTTAGAAAATCTTGTTGAAGTCAGGAAGTGCAAGGACTAGTGGCTCTGCCACCTTCTTCTTCAATGTTTCAAATGAATCATCTGCCTCCTTTGTCCAAGTGAATCTGCACTTTAGTCCTCCTTTTATGGTGTCAAGCATGGGTGCACAAACATGACTAAACCCTTTTATAAACTTCCTATAGAAGGTTGCTAACCCATGAAAACTTCTAACATCATTCATGGTTTAGGAGTTGGCCAAGACAATATGGCACTTACCTTCTCTTGATCCATTTTCAGTTTGCCATGTGAGATGACAAAACCCAAATATATGACCTCCTCCTGCATGAATAAACACTTCTCTAAATTGATCATTAGCTGCTCTTCCTGTAACCTTTTGAGGACCAGGTCTATATGTTTGAGGTGCTCCTCCCTTGTATTACTGAAAATCAGGATGTCATCTAGATATACTATGACAAATTTGCCTATGAATTCCCTCAAGACCTCATTCATCAACCTCATAAAGGTACTAGGGGCATTGGACAAACCAAAAGGCATGACCTTCCACTCATATAACCCCTCATTTGTTTTAAATGCAGTTTTCCATTCATCTCCTGGCCTAATCCTAATATGATAATAGCCACTCTTTAGATCTATTTTTGTGAAATATTTTGCACCCCCCAAACAATCAAGCAAATCTTCTATTCTAAGGATTGGGAACCTATACCTGATTGTTATCTTGTTGATGGCCCTTGAATTAGTACAAAGTCTCCAAGTTCCTTCCTTCTTTGGTGCTAGGATAGCCAGTACTACACATGGGCTTAAACTCTTGCCAGTTATGCCTGTCTCCAACAATTCCTCAATTTGCCTTGCTACCTCTGCATTTTGTTCTGGGGTAAGCTTGTAGGCTACCTTGTTTGGAAGTGTAGATCCTAGGATCAGATCTATGCAATGGATGATGTCCCTTTTAGGTGGTAGGGACCTTGGCATTCCATCAGAGATGATGCCTTTATACTTGTCCAATAGCTCTTGGACAACTAGATCTATGAACCTTTGCTTCTTCTCTCCCTTGACTTCTTGCTACTACTCCTTGTTCACCTTTAGGCATGGAATTAGATCATATACAACTGGACCTTCTTCTACTATTTCTTTCATGAATTGTTTACCTTCTGCCATGATCACCTTAACTTCCTTCCCTTTTGATTCCTCCTCATTCTCCATCAATGGTAGCAACTCTATCACCTTACCATCCTTGGTGATTGAATATGTGTTCCTAACTCCATCATGGTGTGCTTTCAAGTCATATTGCCATGGTCTTCCAAATAGGAGATGTAAAGCATCCATCTTGGCAATGTCAAACAATAATTTGTCTTTGTATTTTCCAATTTGAAACTCCACCCAAGCTTTCTCTTCCACAACTGTTTGCTGACCTTGGGTGAGTCATGAGACCTTGTATGGGCATGGATGTGGTAATCTTCTAAGCTTAAGCTTTTCTACCATTTCAATGGACACAAAATTTTTAGTAGATCCAGAGTCAATTAGAACTTTACATACCTTTCCTCCTGCTTTGCAAGTAGTTCTGAAGAGAGACTTCCTTTGCGGGGGTTCTTTGTCAGGTACCTTAATGGTGGTCATTTCTCTCCTAATCATCAAAGATTCTCCTTTCTCAGGATACCCATAACTGTTAGGAGCATTCACACTTTGACAATCAGATTCTTGGATCAAATTAGTCCTCCTTTCTCCCATTGAACTTGTTGCCTTTTCTGGACATCTACTGGCTATGTGGCCTTCTTGATTACAATTGTAACATTTGAGAGGTCCTCTTCCTTAAGATCTTTCTCTAAATGGTGGTCTTCTACCCCTAAAGTTTCCTCTTTGGTTGTAACTTCCCCCTTGAGTTTGACTATTGTCTCCTTTGCTGCTCTCTTAATTGGATTCACCTTGGTGTCCGAATCCATTTTGTCTACCTTTGAAAGGACTTCTTCCCCCTCCTTGCTATCTCCCTCTTCCTCTACTATTATGCTCTTATCTTTTGTTTAATTTCTCGTCCACTTGAGTGCCAATTGGTAGCACTTTTAGACTGTATATGGGTTATGTAGATTTAAATCTTCTTGGATGTTAAACCTCAATCCATTGAGGTACCTTGCCACCTCTCATCCTCACCCTCTTTTACCTTTGCCTTGAAACATAGTTTCATGAACTCTTCAGTGTATGAATTGACATCTAACTCCTTCTACTTCAAGTTTTATTTCCTCTTAAGTAGTTGGATGTTGTAATCCAACAGAACACAGGCTTCCTTCACTAAAGCCACCATCTTCTTCCAAGTAGCAACTCTGCTCTTTCCCTCTTTCACCCTATCATCTTGGATGAAAGTCCACCAAGTTAGTGCAGCCCCTTTCATTTTGGATTAGGCCATCTTCACCCTTTGGTGGTCTGGTATCTCCTCGGTCTCAAAGAAATTATTCAAGGAGTCTATCCACTCCATCACTGAATTAGGATCCATTTTGCCTGCAAACACAGGTAGGTCTAGTTTCATATCCATGGTCCTTCTCTCCATGGATTTGAGGGCATTGATCAAGGGTCTCTGGTCTGCAGGAACCTCCATCTCTTCCTACCTAGGGATCTTCTCTTCATCCCCATCTTCTTCATCACCAGAATCTTCTTCTCCCTTGTCTACTTTGTCCCTCAACTTCTCTAACTCATTTCTCAAGGCCTGATTCTGAGCCCTAATTGTTTTAGTCTCTGCCAATTGCTTCTTCACCAGAATAGCCAACTTAGCGTTGGTCATCTTCACTGGGTACTCTTGTGACCCTTCTTCAACTGACATCTTGTCTTCTTCTTCTACCCAAAGGATACTCCTTTTCTCTGATACCACTTGATGCAGAGCATGCAAGGAAGTGGTGAAAACATATTAGAATTACAGAACTATTGCTATGGTTGAACCTCTGAACCACTTGAACCAAATGAAGTTGTTGAACCTACGACTACTGAACCATTAAACCTTTAACTATCAGTTCAACATACTTCCATCACCCAGACTTAGGCTATTGGCGTAACCCTATCCTCGTCACCCGATATCAAAATTCATACTGATATGCAGATCACTTCACTTTGACTCTATTGAACCGATTGAACCTGTTGAACCTATGAACTGGTTCAACCATTGACAACCATATACCATCCATTCAATTTTCAATTAATCTTCCGATGACTCTTCTCACACCGATACTTTCAATTTCGAATATTCATTGTTTAACCTTCTATCATCAGTCACCCATTGTATCTCCATCCACTTTGACCACTACAGTCGGTCATCACTTGTATCTTACGAAATGCATATTAACAATGTACATTCCCATATACAATCTTCGACATGGAAATGCAGTATACTCATCGAATGTCACTCGCATAAAACTGTGATATACACACAGGTTATCTTCAACATACAATTTTAGGATATACACAAAATGTACTCTGATATAGTTGTGATATACACAAGAAATATATCTTCACAAAACAATGCCAATCTTACATCGAGGATGTCCTCTACAGCCAAATTCATAGATTCTATCTGTCAAACCCTAGCATATAGAGATGCTAGGCTCTCTACTGGATCCTCTATTCCATTCCATCATAATCATGAATAAAAAGAAAACAAAACATAAAATTATTTACAGGGTCCATTCCACTGATTTCAAAGAAATCCACCAGTGGAATGCTCTCAGTCTTGCATCTTCAACAACAGAAAACTAGAGTATGTACAGAACAATTCGATACCAAGAATATACATAGAACAATTCGATACACAGGGAATTTACGCAGAACTTGTTAACACAAACTGATAGAATTTTCTATTTCTTCAATCAAACTTCATCCTCTACTCTCCTCTTCCAAAAATGTGTTTATATCTCTCCCCATTTAGTTCCAACCGAAACACCAGAAGTTGGAGTAATTACAACTTCCAACCGGAATACCAAAACTCTAACTAATCACACAACACATGTTTTGCATATGACATGACTTAAACACATTAACAAGACACCTAAACATAACACACTTGATTTAATCATCTACATACCCCAATTTCCCAAGATGTTCAAATTGGCTTATTAGGGTGCCAAATTTGTAGCACTGGTTCACATGATGGGGTTTTTATTACAAACATGAAATCACAACATAAGTCCTACATAGAAATGCATAAAAGATAAAAACATATTAAGATCTTAGTCTTCTCCCTCAGATGTATATTTGGCTTGTTGAAGGGGTGCTCCTGCACCAAGAAGCCTCCTAACATCAATCCAAATCACAAGATATGATTGTGGAATCCACCAGACTGATGCACATCAGTGCACCTTAATTTTAGAACTAGAGGGGTAATAACCCCTAACTTCTCCCTGAGACACTCCAAAGAATCTTTAGGTAGAGGTTTAGTAAATATGTCTACAATTTGATCTTTTAAGGGCACAAACTCGAATCTAACTTCATTCTTGTTTACCTGCTCTCTCAAAAAATGGAACTTGATGGATATATAGTTTGTCTTTGAATGCAACACCAGATTTTTTGATATACTTATTAAACTTGAGTTATCACAGAAGATTGTGATAGGTTCTTCATCCTCCACTCTGATATCTCTTAGCATTTACTTCATCTATAATACTTGAGTACAACTGCTTGTTGCTGCAATATACTCTACTTCTACAGTGGACAAAGATATTACCTCTTATTCCTTGCTTAGCCAAGAAACCAATCTTTTTCCCAAAAAGAATGCACCACCACTGGTACTTTTTTGGTCATCCACATCTCCTACCCAATCAACATCTGTGTATACATGAAGAGAGAAGTCATGATCCTTAGGATACCATAATCCATACTCAACCATTCCCTTTAGATATCTGAGAATTCTCTTGATTGCCATGACATGAGACTATCTAGGTGTTGCAAGTATGGGCCTAACCAGTGTTGTCATTGATGTCAACATACTCCTGTTGCATTAATGATAAGGATTGAAAGAGCTGTGTGCTGAGGATATTAAGAAAATTAGTCTCAATCAAGAATAGTGAAGAACAGTGATAGCAATAAGGTAAAATTCCAAGATAGGATGAGGATCAGAGGATGCAGATTAAAGGGTTTATAGATATGTGTCCTAAGGTGATCTAGTAGAGATTTTAGAGGTCTGCATGATGATCTAGAGAAGTTGTGGCCGCTCTAGTAAAACTGGTTCCAACAGATGTTTAGTGGTGGCAGAGTGATATAGATAGGTCTGGTGAGATCTGGAATTGCATTTTCCTATGCTGCAGATTTTAGGGTGGTTTGAGGAAGTCTTTTTGGAGGGTAAACTAGACTAGTTCATGGTTTGAAGGTTTGCAAGCATCTATTCCTTTGTGACAGTAATGATAGACTATGTTCTTGAGGTTCCAGATGAAGGATAGAAGGATTTCAGTAAGGAGATGAAGTGTGGATGTTCTTGGTGATTCAAGAAAGCTTGTGGTGGTCTTTGGATCGTGTCTAGTTCATATTGGTGGTCCACATTGAAGTTGGAGTTCACATTTAAAGAACAACTTCTGGATGATTGTGTTCTTCCTGAGACAGGCCGACCGGATGAGTTATACATCTTGCGGATGTTCTTATGGATGTTTTCTAACTTAGATGATCATTCCTAAGTTGATGCCTTGTATAAATAAGGGATTACAAAGTCATTTTGAAGTTGTCCTTGTGGATATGAGTGAGTGGTAGTGAGGAGGAGATTGAAAGGCAGAGTAGAAGTACTAAGTTTAATGGAACTGATTCAAGCATGGTGAAGATGCTATTTTCCAGTTCAAGTAGGTGATATGTATTTCTTTGTAGACAGTGTGTCTCTTGTAGGCAATGAGCCTCTTGTGAGTAGTGTGCTCAGGCAATGAGCCCTAATTGGCATGTGCCATTTTATTCTTTATATTCTTCTAACAGAGAATACATTCTTGGGTTAATCACCTCGTGCTTTTTTCCTTAACCGGGTTTTCCACATCAAAAATCTTGGTGTCACATGTGTTGATATGTTTCTTCTCTTGATTTGTTGCATTGTACTTTCATGATTGATTCACTATTAAGCAACTAAATAACAATGTGGAGTTAAGTGTTTAAATTAAGGAAAGTTTTGTACAACTGATTCACCCCCCCTCTTAGTTGTCTGCCCTAAATCTAACAATTGGTATCAGAGCCAAGTCCCTCTAAAAGGAGCTTAACCACTTTAGGAGATCTAAGATGTCGTCTTACAAGAAGGATAGCCCAAAGTTTGATGGAACAAATTTTAATCTATGGAAAGGTCGCATGAAGTGTCACTTGCAATGCATGGGAATGGTGTACTGGACCATAGTTACAATACAGTATATACCTCCACAGGGTGGTTCGAAATCCCAAAGTGAAATCACAGATGCTGAAAATAATCTGCGAGCTATATCTGATTCAAAACTCTCAAATGTTATTGACCTACCAACTGCTTTTGAGATCTTGCAAAAATTGGAACTTTTGCATGAAGGAGACAAGTATGTTAAAAGTACAAGGCTACAGAGTCTGAAAGGGAGATTTGAAAATCTAAAGATGAGAGATGATGAAAACATTACTACTTTTATGCTAAGAGTAAATGAGATTGTTTGTGGAATTAGAAATGCTGGTGGAGTCTTGAATGAAGATGAGATTGTTGGCAAAGTTCTCAGATCCCTTCTTGCTTCTTATAAAATCACGGCTATTGCAATTGAAAAATTCAGAGCTCACACAACCATCACAAGAGATCAATTGGTTGGTAAATTGGTTGCATTTGAAATGGCTGAGTTTAGAGATGAACCCCCAAAGACTGAATCTGCATTCAAAGCCAATGCCTCTGTAAAAAGTAAACAAAGGTTTGATCGAGGAGAGAACTCTTCAAGGAAACTATCATGGTATGAAAAAGCAAGAAAAGACCTAGAAGAAGAAGAAGCTGAAACTACTCAACTTGAAACCCTTATTGCAAAGAGACTGCCAAGAGGATCCGGTAAGTATGAAGGAAAATTGTCATTTAAGTGTTTTAACTGCAATAAGATTGGTCATTTTGCCTCTAAATGTCTAGAAAGATTTTCAAGACCAAATCCTAACAGATCAAGGTTCCAAAAGAATTGTTACTATGTTCATGAAGAAGATGATAATGAAGGAGTAACAGATGATGAATCAGAGATAGGAAACAAATCTGGAAGTGAATGGGTGTTTATTGCCATCAAGGAAGAAGAACCAATATCCTCTAAATTTGTCAATCATAATGTTGTAGAAAAAGCTCTGGCTACCCAAGTTGAAGAAAAGGATGATTGGGTCATTGACAGTGGATGCTCTCACCATATGATATGTGACAAAAATAAGTTTGTGGATTTGGAAAGATATGAAGGAGGAGTGGTAAAGTTTGGTGATAATTCTACTGGTAGAATCAGAGGTAGAGGAACTATTTCTTTTGATGGAAGAAACAAAACCGGTAATGTACTGCATGTTGTAGGATTGAAGCACAATCTTCTTACTGTTGGATAGTTGGTGGATAAAGGCTATGATCTTCAGCTCAAGGATGGAAAATGCAAGATCTTTGAAAGCTTCAGAACAGAGATTGCATCTAGTACTCAAACTAAAGGTAATATCTTTCACTTGGTTGGTACTGGTAAAAGTTGCTTATTTGTTCAAGTTGATTAGAGTTGGTTATGACATAGGAGGATGTGTCATGTGAATTTTGATAATATCATCAAGATAAGCAATACTCAGGCTGTAAGAGATCTTCCAAAATTGGTGAAACCTACTAATAGCTTGTGCAAAGAATGTCAGTTGGGTAAGTTAAGAAGAGTCTCATTCAAAAGTAAGGAACTGTCTTCTACCAGATTATTGGACTTAGTTCATACTAATCTTTGTGGTCCAGCAAGAATCAGGAATATGCAAGGTGATAGATACTTCATGTTACTAATTGATGACTATTCCCAAATGATGTGGGTAACCTTTCTAAAAGAGAAATTAGAAGCTCTTTAGAAATTTAAAATATTCAAGGCTATGGTAGAGAATGAAACCAGATTAAAATTGAAATGTCTAAGGTCTGATAGAGGTGGAGAATTCACATCCAGTGAGTTCATAGAGTTCTGTGAGAGACATGGAATAAAGAGACAGTTGTCTGCTCCCAGGACTCCACTATAGAATGGAGTAGTGGAGAGAAAGAACCAGACCATCCAGGAAGCTTCTAGGACCATGATGATGGAAGCAAATGTTCCTTAGATCTATTGGAGAGAAACTATTAGCACTACAGTCTATACCCTCAATCGAGTTTAAATCAGAAGCAATACCGGTAAGACTCCTTATGAACTTTGGTTTGGCATCACTCCTAGTATGAGGTATTTTAGAGATTTTGGTAGCAAATGTTATATTAAAAGAGATGAAGATCTAGGTAAGTTTGATGCTAGAAATGATGAAGGAATATTCTTGGGTTACTCTACTCAAAGCAAAGATACCTGTGTTATAACAAGAGACTGAGAAAGATGATAGAAAGTACAAATGTGAAGGTTGATGAGGGAATTTAGAAACCCTCAAGGTTTTATGAATATGATGAAGATGATCAGAATGGTGTTCTGACTCAAGGAGCCCAAGCCTCATTTGTTAGTCAGATTCAAACTAATCCGGTAAACTAGGAAGAAGAAATGAGTTTCAATGAGCCTGATCAAGAATTAGAAGTGCAAGAAATTCCCAAAGTTCCCAGGTATGTAAGACTGAACCAGTCTGAAGATCAGATCATAGGTGATAAGAGCAAAGGAGTAAAAACCAGAAGGAGAATTGCTCAAGACTCAGAAGAGTATTGTCTGATTTCAAAGATTGAACCTAAGACAGTGAATGAAGCTTGCAATAATAAAAAATGGACCAAAGTAATGGAGGAAGAGCTGATGCAAATTGACAAAAATCACACCTGGGATCTTGTTCCCAGACCTAGAAATAAGAATGTGATTGGAACAAAATGGGTCTTTCGGAACAAACTAAATGAAGTTGGTGAAGTAATCAGAAATAAAGCCAGATTGGGCTGCAAGGGTTACTCTCAAATAGAAGGAGTTGATTTTGAAGAAACTTTTGCTCCGGTGGCAAGAATTAAAGCAATCAAATTATTTCTTGCCTTTGCTGCCTTCAAGGATTTC
Organism: Cunninghamia lanceolata; assembly: GCA_027924645.1. Taxonomy (NCBI): domain Eukaryota; kingdom Viridiplantae; phylum Streptophyta; class Pinopsida; order Cupressales; family Cupressaceae; genus Cunninghamia; species Cunninghamia lanceolata. The sequence goes on along the minus strand of BSBN01001965.1, from coordinate 1,744,445 downwards.
AAGGTATATCAGATGGATGTCAAGTCTGCCTTCCTGAATGCTGACTTGGAAGAAGTGTACATAGAGCAACCAGATGGATTTCAATTGTCTAATCATGGTGATATGGTCTGCAAGTTGAAGAAGGCACTGTATGGACTAAAGCAAGCCCCAAGAGCATGGTATGAAAGACTGGACAAACATCTTTTGAAGATTGGTTTCAACAAAGGTACTACTGACAGTAATTTGTATTTCAAAATTGATCATGAAAACATCTTGATTGTTGAAGTGTTTGTTGATGATATCATTTTTGGAGGAAGAGATAGTATGTGTAAAACTTTTGTAAATCAAATGAAAAGTGAGTTTGAGATGTCCATGCTTGGTGAAATGAATTTCTTCTTGGGTCTACAAATCACTCAAACAAAGAAATGAATCTTCATTTCTCAAACCAAATATGTGAAAGAATTCTTGAAGAAATTTGGGATGGAAGAATCTAAACCAATGAATACTCCCATGGAAACTGGATGTAAATTGAACAAAGATGATGAATCTCCTAAGGCTGATCAGACAAAGTATAGGTCAATGATTGGAGGACTATTGTATCTCACTCAAACTAGACTAGACATTATGCAGGTTGTTGGTCTTGTTGCTAGATTCTAGGTTGATCCTAGAGAATCTCATGTCATGGCAATCAAGAGGATTTTTAGATATCTAAAAGGGACAGTTGAGTATGGTTTGTGGTATCCTAGAGATCATGATTTCTCTCTTCATGCATATACAGATGTGGATTGGACAGGAGATGTGGATGATCAGAAGAGTACTAGTGGTGGAGCTTTCTTTTTAGGGAAAAGATTGGTTTCTTGGCTAAGCAAGAAACAAGAGGCAATATCTCTGTCTACAACTGAAGAAAAATATATTGCAGTAGTAGGTGGTTGCACTCAAGTTTTGTGGATGAAGCAGATGCTAAGAGATATCAAAGTGGAGTATGAGGAACCTATCACAATCTTCTGTGATAATTCAAGTGCAATAAATATTTATAAGAATCTGGTGTTGCATTCAAAGACTAAACACATATCCATCAAGTTTCACTTTTTGAGAGAGCAAGTGAACAAGAATGAAGTTAGATTGGAGTTTGTACCTTCTAAGGATCAGATTGCAGACATCTTTACTAAACCTCTATCTAAGGATTCTTTTGAGTATCTCAGGAAGAAGCTAGGGGTTATTGCCCCTCTGGTGATGAACTAACGTGCACTGAGGTGTATCAGTCTAGTGGATATCACAGTCATATCTTGTGATCCAGATTGATGATGGGGAGCTGCTACTCAGGGGGACCAGCAGGTATGTTTCAAAAGTGTTGGAATTACAAATATGTGCCCTTTACCATTGATGTCAAAGGGAGAAAGAAGACATGTGAAAAACAAATGGTTGTTGATCAAAGGGGGAACAGTAAAGGGAGAGAAGACATGTGAATGGTTGTTGCTGATCGGGGGAGTTGTGACAGTAAGGAGAAGTTCTTGTCTTGATGGTTAAAACAATTTTTCATATCATATGTTGCCATCAATGACAAAGGGGGAGATTATTGCAAGTATGGGCCTAACCGATGTTGTCATTGATATCAACATACTCCTATTGCATTAATGATAAGGATTGAAAGAGTTGTGCGCTGAGGATATTGAGAAAATTAGTCTCAATCAAGAACAATGAAGAACAGTGATGGCAATAAGGTAAAAGTCCAAGATAGGATGAGGATCAGAGGATATAGATTAAAGGGTTTATAGATATGTGTCTTAAGGTGATCCAGTAGAGATTTTAGAGGTCCACATGATTTTAGGAGAACTTGTGGCTACTCTAGTAAAACTGGTTCCGACAGATGTTTAGTGGTGACAGAGTGATACAGACAGGTTTGGTGAGATCCAAAATTGCATTTTCCTATGCTGTAGATTTTAGGGTGTGTTGAGGAAGTCTTTGTGGAGGGTCAACTAGATTGGTTCATGGTTTGAAGGTCCGCAAGCATCTATTCCTTTGTGACAGTAATGACAGACTGTGTTCTTGAGGTTCTGGATGAAGGAGAGAAGGATTTCAGTAAGCAGATGAAGTGTGGATGTTCTTAGTGATTCAGGAAAGCTTGTGGTGGTCTTTGGATCATTTCTAGTTTATATTGGTGGTCCACATTGAAGTTGAAGTTTGTATTTGAAGAACAACTTCTAGATGATGGTGTTCTTCCTAGGACAGGCTGACCTGATGAGTTATACATCTTGTGGATGTTCTTATAGATGTTTACTGACTTAGATGATCATTCCTAAGTTGATGCCTTGTATAAATAAGGGATTATGAAGTCATTTTGAAGTTGTCCTTGTGGATATGAGTGAGTGGTAGCGAGGAGGAGAGCGAAAGGTAGAGCAGAAGTACTGAGCTTAATAGAACTAATTCAAGCATGGTGAAGATACTATTTTCCAGTTCAAGTAGGTGAAACTTATTTCTTTGTAGACAGTTTGTCTCTTGTAGGCAGTGAGCCTCTTGTGAGCAGTGTGTGTAGGAATACACACAACACTGAGAGGGGGGTGAATCAGTGTTGTTTACAAATTTTAACACTTTTTACACCTTTTGATAAACTTAACTTCACAATTATAGAATTCTTCAGATAGATAAAAAGATTATGCAAAGTATCAACACATAAAATTTGACACAAGAAATTTCCCGAGTGGAAAACCCTCCTGGGGTATAAAAACCACTCAACTGCCTCACTGGCTTAACAAAAATTCCAGATCTACAACTGTCTCACTGACATTACAATTTTGCCTCACTGGCATATTGTACTACTCTGCATGTCTCACTAACATTACAACATCAGAAATTTATTGAAAAGAACAAATCAGGGGATTTCCCTGTTTCAATAATCACAATACCTTATTTCTCCCTTTTAAAAAGAATCAAATAAATGTATTTTTCCTCTGCAACACAATTCCAAAATCAATTCACAATATTATAAACTCTTTGACTGCAAAATTGAAAAATTAACCTTCTTTGAAAATGATTATCTTTCAAAACTTCAATCTGCTCTGTAACACTTCAACCTTGATTACATCATCCCATCAACAAAAATTAATGCTCTGCTCTTCAATCATAAAAACCTTTCAATCTGGATTGCACCATCATACCTGCAAAAAATTCATCTCATAATAAAATCTTTCATCTTCTCAAGAAATCTCTCTCATCCTCAAAAACCTCTCTAAAAACTCTTCAACTCAAACTCTTCTTTCTCATCTCTTATCTACAACTCTATATATCTGCCATTAAAAAATCTCTATATACAAAATGAATTTCCATCAAACAATAATATCAAAAAAATTGGTTCAACTTCCACCATCATATTTCATTCATCTCACATTCTCTAAAAAAATAAAAACTAAAACACCAAAAATGAAGATTACATTCTTTTCATCTTCTCTGTCATAGGAAACCTTCCAAATCTAACAAAAAATCTAAACAAACTTTCTAACTTCATTCTTCAAGACTCCACATCTCTTGGGCTTCGCTGTCTCACTATAATAGAAACAAAAAGCTTGATTTTCTTGCCTTTTTAAACACAGAAACCGTCAAATTTAGAATGTGTTAAATGGGGCTCCGTTTGAATCTCTACCATTCGATGAGAACACCCCCTGCCAACTATCATTTAAAACTTAGCCGTTGATCAGCTTTTTTGCGCCCACATTTGAAGCTTGCACTGGCGCTCAACCGAAACCTAGCACAAGGGGCCGGTAAAAACTACGAGCCAACACCCCTTTAAATTGTCACTTAAGTGACTTTGACTACTTCAGCTGGTCAATAAACAATTAAAAGAAAAGTGCACTGACGTTTAAAATAGGCTTTTAAGGAAGTTTAATTTAGGTCTTGTGAAATAATGAAGAACAACATAAACCACTATATGTGGCATTTGTCACTATAAACCACTTGTAAGATAATTCCAAACCTTCAAACCACTGTGATTACACTGAATACTGAGATGATACCAAACCACTGTGATTACAACAGGCCACAATCAAGAGTGTACTATAATTGCATGAAGACTAATCATAATGCCAACCTTTGCCACTTTCACTGAAAGATCAAAACTGAGAAGATCATGTCATTGATGAAGACCATGTCACTGATGTCACTACCATCATTTTGACATCAATGAAAAGACAATATGCTCAACTGTGAAATGTGCTACAAAACTCCCCCTTTGTCTTTGACATTGATGGCAAAACCATAACTCATTTCTCCCCCTTTTTGTCATAAAATTATCAAAGGCAAAAAAAACACAACCAATAGAGTCCTGTTCTTGTAAATGCAATCCTCTGAGAAAAAAAACTGTCAAAAACCAACACTCTACATCACATTGATCAAATGCACATTACTGTAATACTACCAACCACAAAAAATATGTACAAAAACTATATACATACTATGTACAAATGAGATTCAGGACATCAAAAATGATCTAGAAGACAACTCCCCCTGAATCTAATATCTCTGTAACTTACTGAAGAGAGACAAGAGACAGAACTCCTAGTCTCTGTCTCAGAGTTTCAAATGTCTCCTTTGGTAAAGGCTTTGTGAAGATGTCAGCCAATTGATCACTTGTATGCACATATTCCAAAGCAACTTCATTTTCAATCACCTTTTCCCTTAGAAAATGATATCTGATAGCAATGTGCTTAGTTCTTGAATGCATTATAGGATTCTTTGACATATCGATAGAACTTGTGTTATCACAAAGAATAGACACAGGCTTTTTAACCTCAACCTTAATATCAAGAAGTGATTGTACCATCCAAAGTACCTGTGTACAACATGAAGAAGCAGCAATATACTCAGCTTCAGTTGTGGATAGAGAAACACAATCTTGTTTCTTACTATGCCAAGCAACCAATCTACCTCCCAGAAAGAAAGCTGCCCCACTTGTACTTTTTTTGTCATCAGGACATCCAGCCCAATCTGCATCTGTGTAGGCAAGAAGTGTAAGATCATTGTGTCTAGGATACCATAAACCAAAATCAAGTGTACCCTTAATATATCTAAAGATTCTCTTAACAGCATTCAGATGTGATTGTTTAGGACAAGCTTGAAATCTTGCAACCAAACAAATAGCCTGCATAATATCAGGCCTAGAAGCAGTGAGATATAAAAGACTCCCAATCATAGATCTATATAGAGACTGTTCTACTTCAGGTGATTCATCATTTTTACTTAGCTTATGTCCTTTCTCCATAGGAGTACCCAAAGGTTTGCAATCATCTATTTGAAATCTCTTTAACATCTCTTTGGCATATTTATTTTGTGAGATAAATATTCCTTTTTCAAGCTGAGATACTTGAAGACCAAGAAAGAAAGACAATTCTCCCAACATAGACATTTCAAATTCTGATTTCATGATGTTAGGAAATGAATGACTCATATCATCATTGTTACTACCAAAAATGATATCATCTACATAAATTTCAACAAACAGAATATCCTCACCTTTGATTAGATAGTACAGATTACTGTCCACACCTCCTTTTGTAAACCCCTATTCTTGCAGAAACTTATCTAGTCTATAATACCAAGCCCTTGGAGCTTGCTTTAAACCATATAAATCCTTTTTAAACCTATAAACATGATCTGAATTATCTTTATTCACAAAACTTTCTGGTTGTTCCATGTAGACTTCTTCTTCAAGATCTCCATTTAGAAATGCTGATTTTACATCCATTTGGTAAACTTTAAAATTTTTATAAACTGAAAAAGCTAAAAACATTCTTATAGCTTCTAATCTAGCAACAGGAGCAAATGTTTCTTCAAAGTCAATACCTTCAATTTGTGAATACCCTTTGCAAACTAATCTGGCTTTGTTTCTAACAACTTTACCTTTATCATCAAGCTTATTCCTAAACACCCACTTTGATCCAATAACATTCTTACCTTCTGGTCTTGGAACAATTTCCCATGTTTTGTTCTTTTCTATTTGACTTAACTCCTCTTCCATGGCTTTAATCCAGGCTTCATCTTTGCTGGCCTGAACATAACTTTTAGGTTCCATTTCAGATATCAAGCATACATGTGCTTAATTATGTGTAGCAGCAAGCTTTCTTCTAGTTACCACACCACTATCCTTGTCCCCAATGATCAACTCATGAGGATGATCTCTTTGATATGACTTTGAAGGAGTCTTTGTCTTAACATCAACAGATTTTTCAAGATCTTCTTCCTCTACCTGAATTTCTTCTTCCTTTTGTGAATGATGATCAACTTCATTGTCATGAATCAGCTGCATACAGGGCTGCAAATCCTCATCCACCTTAACATTAGTACTTTCAATTATTCTTTTGAGCCTATTGTTAAAACACTTATATGCCTTGCTATGTGTAGAATAACCAAGAAATATGCCTTCATCACATCTAGACTCAAAACCACATAAGCTATCATTATCTTTCTTGATGTAACACTTACTTCCAAAAATTTTAAAATACCCAACATTAGCTGACTTACCATACCAAAGTTCATAAGGAGTATAATTTGACTTTACCCTTAATTGAACTCTGTTCAAAGTATATACAGCTGTATGAACAGCTTCTCTCCAATAGACATTAGGCAGATTTGCATCATGTAGTAAGGTTCTTGCCATCTCTTTTACAGTCCTATTTTTCCTTTCAGCTACTCCATTTTGCTGTGGAGTTCTAGGAGTGGAGAATTGCCTTCTTATCCCATGTTTTTCACAATACTCCTCAAATTCCTTTGAAGTGTACTCTCCTCCATTGTCTGACCTTAAACATTTTAGCTTGAGATCAGATTCCTTTTCAACCATCTTCTTGAAGATTTTGAATCTATCAAATGCCTCTGATTTATGCCTTAAGAATGTTACCCATGTCATTCTTGAAAAGTCATCAATGAAAAGCATAAAATATTTTTCTCCTCCCAGAGCTTTAGTCCTTGTAGGACCACACAAATCTGAATGTACCAGCTGTAGAGGTTTTGAAGTAAAATACTCCTTAGGCTTGAAACTAACTTTGGTTTGCTTACCCAGCTGACACTCTTTGCATATAGTATTACTTGGTTTTGAAATATGAGGCATATTTCTGACATTGTGATTCCTGCTGATTCTCACAAGATTGTCAAAATTCACATGACCAAGTCTTCTATGCCACAACTAGCTTTCCTCAATTTGACCCATGAAACAGATATGGCTATCAACACTTTTAGTTTCTGAGTTATGAAGATTATAGATGTTACCACTAGTCCTTAGACCTGCTGCAATAACTTTACCTAATTTCTTTTTGATCTCACATCCATGTGCATCAAAAACCACATTAAAACCATTGTCACATATTTGACTAACACTTAACAAGTTGTGCTTCAGTCCTTCTATAAAATACACATCATGTAGTGGTGTTTCATCATCAAGAAGAATTGTACCTTTGCCTTTGATCATAATGCAATCATTATTTCCAAACATAACAGAGCCTTCATTAATGTCTTCAAACTTAACAAATTTTTCTTTGTCTCCTGTCATGTCGTTGGAACAGCCACTGTCAATCACCCACTGTTCCTTCTTTTTGGCATGAAAAGCAGCTTGTGCAATCATAACATCAAGACTCTTATTGATTACCTTAGGTTTCCAAACAAGCAACTTCTTTTCAGAACTTGAAGAAGACAAACCTGTAACAATATTCCTTATAGTTTGCTGCATTTGCAAAGAAGGTCTACAAAATTTGGCAATATGCCCAAAATTTTTACAATTGTGACACTTCAAACTTCTTAAAAACATGAATGGATTCCTTGGACATAAATGCATTTCTCTTCTGACTCCAAATCTGCATTCACTGGCTTTATGTCCAAACCTGTTGCAACAAAAACAAAATCTAGTAAAGTGAGCATTATACCTGAAAGTATCACTCCTGTTGTAGTTTGTTGTCCTTATGATTGATTTGCCATTTGTACTAGCCTTTTGAGAACATTGTCCCTCTTCAAATCCAAGACCTGATTTATCTTTGAATCCTTTTTGTCTATCAAGAAGATCATCAAGTTTATCACTACTTCTGCACATATCAAGTCTTCTTCTCAGATCAACAATTTCAGCTTCAAGTGTATGACATTCCTTGTCCTTGTTATTCAACTCTTTGTCTTTAACATCAATAATTCTCTTACTTTCTTCAAGAAAAAGAATTAGATCAGTAATCTGTTTCTCATAACAAGTTAATTTATCATTCATGATATCATTTTCCTTTTGAAACTGACTTCTTTGTGCAATGATTTCCTTTTTAAGTTTCTTGACTTGACTTAATGCACACATCAATTCTCCTTCAAAATCAATAACAGCTTCACAACTGTTTGATTGTTCCTCACATTTTTCATTTTGAACTTCATTTAGAATAGTCATAAATAAGGTCTGTGCATTTTCATCAAGAAAATCATCTGAATCACTTTTAGTCATATCAACATTTTTGATGAACAAACTTCTTTTCTTTCTGAAATTATTTTTCCTTCTAGAAACAAACTATTTCTTTTTAAATTGCTTCTTGTTTTCATCTTCATCACTGTCTAGGTCTTTGTAAGGACACTGAGTTGCATAGTGTCCAATCTTTCTACACTCAAAACATTTGAATGGAAGCTTACCTTTGTACTTACCAACAGAACCCTTCTTCAACTTGCTTGCCAGAGATATTTCTTGATCATCATCCAATTCTTCTGAATCAGAAATCTCCTTTTCTTTTCTGATTGATTTGAAAGCAGCTTCTTTGCTTGAAGGTATGTCATTACTAATTCTCATCTCATAGGCTGTGAAAGTGCCATGAAGTTCATCAAATGTAACTTTGCTTAAGTCTCTTTCTTCAACTACAGACACTTTGGATTCATATTTTGGATTTAAAGTCCTTAAGATTTTTGTAACAACTATCTTCTCTTCCAGTGTATCACCAAGTCCTCTTATAGAATTTACAATTTCTTGGACCCTTAGAAGATATTCTGCCACTTTCTCATCATCACTCATTCTGAGACTTTCAAAGTTGGCTCTGTAGGATTGCAGTTTTGCTTCTTTGATTTTATCATCTCCCTGATAAATATTAGACAGTTTGTCCCATATTTCCTTGGCTGTTTTACACTCCATGATTTTGACAAGTATGTCATTAGTAAGACCACAACATAATGCATTTTTAGCCTTAGCATTATTTTCATATGCCCTTTTCTCATCAGCTGTACTAGGAGGATTTGTAGCAGTATATGCAGTAACAATGGCAGCATACACATCATACCCCAGAGATGACAAATATGACTCCATCCTGAATTTCCAAAAAGCATAGTTAGAACCATCAAACACAGGTGCTTTATAATTTGAGTAACCTTCTTGACTTGCCATGATAAGTATTCCAGAAATATGATCTACCCAAGCTGATTAAGCTTTGTCAGGGTACCAAGCTTTGATACCAATTGTAGGAATACACACAACACTGAGAGGGGGGGTGAATCAGTGTTGTTTACAAATTTTAACACTTTTTACACCTTTTGATAAACTTAACTTCACAATTATAGAATTCTTCAGATACATAAAAAGATTATGCAAAGTATTAACACATAAAATTTGACACAAGAAATTTCCCAAGTGGAAAACCCTCCTAGGGTATAAAAACCACTCAACTGCCTCACTGGCTTAACAAAAATTTTAGATCTACAACTATCTCACTGACATTACAATTTTGCCTCACTGGCATATTGTACTACTCTACATGTCTCACTGACATTACAACATCAGAAATTTATTGAAAAGAACAAATCAGGGGATTTCCCTGTTTCAATAATCACAATACCTTATTTCTCCCTTTTAAAAAGAATCAAATAAATGTATTTTTCCTCTGCAACACAATTCCAAAATCAATTCACAATATTATAAACTCTCTGACTGCAAAATTGAAAAATTAACCTTCTTTGAAAATGATTATCTTTCAAAACTTCAATCTGCTCTGTAACACTTCAACCTTGATTGCATTATCCCATCAACAAAAATTAATGCTCTGCTTTTCAATCATAAAAACCTTTCAATCTGGATTGTACCATCATACCTGCAAAAAATTCATCTCATAATAAAATCTTTCTTCTCAAGAAATCTCTCTCATCCTCAAAAACCTCTCTAAAAACTCTTCAACTCAAACTCTTCTTTCTCATCTCTTATCTGCAACTCTATATATCTGCCATTAAAAAATCTCTATATACAAAATGAATTTCCATCAAACAATAATATCAAAAAAATTGGTTCAACTTCCACCATCATATTTCATTCATCTCACATTCTCTAAAAAAATAAAAACTAAAACACCAAAAATGAAGATTACATTCTTTTCATCTTCTCTGTTGTAGGAAACCTTCCAAATCTAACAAAAAATCTAAACAAACTTTCTAACTTCATTCTTCAAGACTCCACATCTCTTGGGCTTCACTGTCTCACTAGAATAGAAACAAAAAGCTTGATTTTCTTGCCTTTTTAAACACAGAAACCGTCAAATTTAGAATGTGTTAAATGGGGCTCCGTTTGAATCTCTACCATTCGATGAGAACACCCCCACCAACTATCATTTAAAACTTAGCCGTTGATCGACTTTTTCATGCCCACATTTGAAGCTTGCATCAGCGCTCAACTGAAACCTAGCACAAGGGGCTGGTAAAAACTATGAGCCAACACCCCTTTAAATTGTCACTTAAGTGACTTTGACTACTTCAGCCGGTCAATAAACAATTAAAAGAAAAGTGCACTGACGTTTAAAATAGGCTTTTAAGGAAGTTTAATTTAGGTCTTGTGAAACAATGAAGAACAACATAAACCACTATATGTGGCATTTGTCACTATAAACCACTTGTAAGATAATTCCAAACCTTCAAACCACTGTGATTACACTGAATACTGAGATGATACCAAACCACTGTGATTACAACAGGCCACAATCAAGAGTGTACCATAATTGCATGAAGACTAATCATAATGCCAACCTTTGCCACTTTCACTGAAAGATCAAAACTGAGAAGATCATGTCACTGATGAAGACCATGTCACTGATGTCACTACCATCATTTTGACATCAATGAAAAGACAATATGCTCAACTGTGAAATGTGCTATAGTGTGCTCAGGCAGTGAGCCCTAATTGGCATGTGCCATTTTGTTCTTTCTATTCTTCTAATAGAGAATACATTCTTGGGTTAATCACCCCGTGGTTTTTTCCTTAACCAGGTTTTCCACGTCAAAAATCTTGGTGTCACATGTGTTGATATGTTTCTGCTCTTGATTTGTTGCATTGTACTTTCATAATTGATTCACTATTAAGCAGGTAATTAGCAATGTGGAGTTAAGTGTTTAAATTAAGGAAAGTTTTGTACAACTGATTCACCCCCCCTCTTAGTTGTCTACCCTAAATCTAACACTAGGATCAACTTGGAATCTGGCAATAAAACCAACAACATTCATAATATCAGGTCTAGTTTGAGTAAGGTATAGCAGTCCTCCAATTATTGACCTGTACTTTTTCTGATCAGTCTTAGGGGATTCATCATCTTTACTCAGCTTACATCCAGTTGCCATGGGAGTATTCATTGCCTTTGAATCTTCCATCCCAAATTTGTTCAACAATTCTTTCACATATTTGGTCTGAGATATGAAGATTCCTTCTTTTGTTTCAATGATTTGCAGACCCAAGAAGAAATATATTTCCCCAAACATAGATATCTCAAATTCATTTTGCATTCATACTATCTTTTCCTCCAAAAATGATATCATCAACAAATACTTCCACAATCAAGATATTTTCATGATCAATCTTAAAATATAGATTACTGTTAGCAGTACCTTTGTTGAAACCAATCTTCAAAATATGTTTGTCTAATCTTTCATACCAAGTTCTTGGGGCTTGTTTGAGTTCATACAATGCCTTCTTCAAATTGCAGACCATATCTCCATGATCAGACAATTGGAATCCATCTGGTTGCTCAATGTATACCTCTTCTTCCAAATCACCATTTAGAAAAATAGACTTGGCATCCATTTGATATACCTTTAAATCCTTGAAGGCAACAAAGGCAAGAAATAATTTGATTGCTTCAATTCTTGCCACCGGAGCAAAAGTTTCTTCAAAGTCAATTCCTTCTACTTGAGAATAACCCTTACAGACCAATATGGCTTTGTTTCTTACTACTTCACCTTCTTCATTTAGTTTATTCTGAAAGACCCACTTAGTCCCAATCACATTTTTGTCCTTAGGTTTGGGGACAAGATCCCAAGTGTGATTCTTTTCAATCTAAATCAATTCTTCGTCCATTGCTTTAGCCCAACTTTCATCATTGCAAGCTTCACTTATTGTTTTTGGTTCAATTTTTGAAATCAAACAATACTTCACTAAATCTTGAGCAATTTTTCTTCTTGTTTGAACACCTTTGCTTCTATCTCCTATAATCTAATTTTTAGAATGATTCAGTCTTACATACTTGGGAGTTTTGGGAATTTCTTATACTTCTAATTCTCAGACAAGTTCAACCAAACTTGTCTCTTCTTCCTATATTTTAGGATTCTCCAGATCAGTCTAAATCTAAACTACAATTGGGGCTTGTTATCCTTGGTCCGAGACATCATTCTGATCATCTACTTCATACTCATAAAACCTTGAGGCATTTTCCATGCCTTCATCAACCTTCACATTTGTACTTTCTACAATCTTTCTCAATCTCTTGTTATAACACCGGTATGCTTTGCTTTGAGTGGAATATTCTAAGAATGTTCCTTCATCACTTCTAGCATCAAAATTTCCAAGGCATTCATCTCTTTTGATGTAGCATTTACTACCAAAGACTCTAAAATACTTCATAGTAGGAGTGATACCAAACCAAAGTTCATAAGGGGTCTTACTAGTATTGCCTCTGATTTATACCGGATTAAAAGTATAGGCAGCCATGCTTACAACTTCTCTCTAATAGATCTAAGGAACATTTGTTTCCATCATCATAGTCTTAGATGCTTCCTAGATGGTCTGGTTCTTTCTCTCCACAACTCCATTCTGTTGTGGAGTCCTTGGAGCAGATAATTGTCTCTTTATCCCATGTTTCTCACAGAATGTTATGAACTCACCAAATGTGAATTCTCCACCTCTATCAAACCTGAGGCATTTTATGTTTATGCCAGTTTCATTTTATACCATATCCTTGAATATTTTGAACTTCTCAAGAGCTTTAGATTTCTCTTTTAAGAAAGTTACTGACATCATCCGGGAGTGGTCATCAATTAGCGACATGAAATACCTATCTCCCTACAGACTCTTGATTCTTTTCGGACCATAGAGATTAGTGTGCACCAAGTCTAACAATCCAGTTGAAGATTGTTCCTTACTTTTGAATGTGACTCTGCTCTGCTTACCTAACTGACATTCTTTGCACAAACTGTTAGTAGGTTTCATCAATCTTAGAAGATCTCTTACAGCCTAAGAGTTGCTTATCTTGATGATATTATTAAAACTCACATGACACATTCTCCTATGCCACAACCAACTCTGATTAATTTGAACAAATAAGCAACTTTCGCCAATACCAACCAATTGGAAGATGTTACCTTTTGTCTGTGTACCAGATGCAATCTCAGTTCCACAGCTTTCAAAGATCTTGCATTTTCTATTTTTGAAATAGAGATCATAGCCTTTTTGCACCAACTATCCAACACTAAGAAGATTATGCTTCAAATCTTCAACATATAGGACATCACTGGTTTTGTTCTTTCCATCAAAAGAGATGGTGTCTCTGCATCTAATTTTGCCAGCAGAATTATCTCCAAACTTTACAACTCCACCTTCATATCTTTATAGGCTTAAGAACTTACTCTTGTCACCAGTCATATGGTGAGAGCATCCACTGTCAATAACCCATTCATCCTTTTCTTCAACCTGAGCAGCCAAAGCACTTTCTATCATCTTATGATTGGTAGATTCAATAGGCATTGGATCTTCTTCTTTGATGGCAATAAACACCCAGTAACTTTTGGGTTTGTTTCCTATGTCAGATTCATCATCTCTTACTCCGTCATCATCATCTTCTTGAACATAGTAACACTTCTTCTAAAACCTTGTGTAGACACCTAAAATTGGCTCAGGTTGAATTAAGTAAATATTTTAATATTTATCTTAATTCTTATTTTCTTCTGTCAATTAAATAAATATTATAAGTTTATTTGATTGGTTCATTATCCTACAATTAAATAAAATTATTTTATTTAATTAAAATCCCTAAATTCTTCTAATATCTCAAATCCTAAATCCACCTCACAAAATCCACTTGATCAATCCACCTCATCTTTCCACCTCATCCCTTCCACCTCACCATGTTGCACATATAATTAAAGATTCTTAATATTTAATTAGCTAATATCCTCCAAAATCCAAAAATAAATCTTTAATTCAATTATTCCCCACTATCCTCCACTATTGAATTCTTAATTCAATTGTTCTCCACTATCATCCACTATTGAATTCTTAATTCAATTGTTCCCCACTATCATCCACTATTGAATTCTTAATTCAATTGTCCCCCACTATCCTCCACTATTGAATTCTTAATTCAATTGTCATAACCCACTATCCTCCACTATTGAATTCTTAATTCAATTGTCATAACCCACTCTTCTCAAAAAAGAATTTTTAATTCATCCATTATGAATTAAAGATTCACAAAAAATGAGAGCCATTGATCTCATCTTTTGATCCTCACCGTCCATTGCCTTTTCAGAAAATCTATAAATAAGACCCTTCTCTAAGTAATTAAGGAGGGACTTCTTCTGGCATCCTTATCATGCCCAATTTCCTTTAGGAAATCTTCTTCTGGCATCCTCATAATGCCTAGTTTATTCTCTATTCTCCTCTTCATACCCTCCTAATGCCAAATTCATTCTAGTCTATCCATATCAGTTGAATGTAGTGAATCTATCCATCCCATTATCCTTCATTGTCCCTGTGTTCGAAGTTCATCTTCAACACAACAAGCATCATAGCCATTCCATTCTTGTCACCATCAACAAGCAAGGAAGCAAGCTCGTTGAGGGCCAATCTGCTTCATCATCAAGGTCGAGAATAGATAGGCGAACAATGGAAGCCGCAGGGTAACAGGTTTTGTGAGTTTTATGCTTATTTATTCAAGCTTGTTATTTGCATATTCCATTGATGTATTGGGTTAATATTATCTTAATTGATTCAACTCCCATTTTTCCTCCTTACATTTTGGTGCTCACCGTGATCTAACCCCATTCTTGCTTGTGAGTGTTTGTTGCAGATTTAGGTGTTTCAAAGACCATTTGGGCATCAACTCTCGCAAACGACCTCCTACGCACAAACCAAGCTCACCGTTGAGTCTGGAGGCCTCAGATGTAAGAAATCACCTATAACTTCTCCAATTTTGTTACTGAAATTTTTTTGAAAGTTTTTTTACTTTTCAAAATATTTTTTTTGCACAAACTCAAAAAAAAAATAATAACAAAAACAAAAATTTTAAAAATGAAAAAAACAAATAAAAAAAGAAAAATTGAAAAAAACAAACAAAGGGGCAATAGGTCATATTTATTTCTTCTATTTAGATTAACATTTTCATTTTATTTTAAAAATAAACTAAAAAAAATATTAAAAAAATAAAAATAACATAAAAATAAAAACAAATTAAAAAAAAAACAAAACAAAACAAAAATTACAAACACAAACCCCCGCAACACCCTCCGGCCACCCCTTCCTCTCCTACCCACCCCCTGCATCCCCCTTCCCTCCCATCCCCCACGCCTCCCCCCGTTCCCCCCTGTAAACCCTACCCCCCATTCCAACCACCCTCCCCCCTGCGCCCCCTCCCGCGGCCCCCATCAGCACCCTCCCCCCTTGCGCTAACCCCATCCCCCCTACAGCCCATCTCCTCGTTCCCCTGCGCGGCCTCCCGAACCCTGCCACCCCTGCACTCTCCTGCACCCCGCCACCCTTGCATATCCACCGCCACCGCCCTTCCCCACGCAGCCCTTCCCTCACCTCTCCACTGTCCACCTCTCTCCCGTGGCCACCCTTAGCTCTACCCCATCCCCCGCCCACACCAAATCTCTCCTCCCCATCCCCCCGACCTCCCTCCCGTAGACCCTCCCCACCCCACCTCCACCGCTCAGTCAGTCCCCCACGCGCCACCTTGCCGCCGCCCATCCTCCCCCGCATCCAAACCCTACCACCGCCCCTCTGGCCCACCTCTTCCACCACTCTCCACCCCTGCCAGCGGCCTCCTTGCCTCCCCTTCTCCACCAAACCTTCAGTCGCGCCACCAGCCACCACCTCCACTCAGCCCGCCCACCACCGCCCAGCCTCCCCAGCTCTGCCCTCCACTCAACAAAAAAAACCAAACAAGCAAAACAAATTTTAAACCAACTTTTAAAAAAAAAAAATCAAAATAAAAACAAAAGGAACTCAAAATAAAAAACTTAAAAAAATAAAAAATATTTTTTAAAAAAAAAATTAAAATAAAAATAGGGGGGAGTTAATTTTTTTTTTCCCACTTAGCAAAATAGGCTATTTTTTTCAAATTTTCACAACTTTCACATACGGAGTCAAAAATTTGGAAACGCACACTCATCGGAAAGAGGATTCAGAACACTTCAGAACAGTGGTGATCTTATCAGGTGATTGTACCATTTTATCATCTTTTCTTGCAGTCAAAGGTCAAACATGCACATAAACTTCAAATGCTCATATCTTTTGCGTTTTTGATCAAATTTTTGCACATATTTTTTTCAAATCGCATAGAATTTCTTGAATTTTTTGTTCATATAATCTATTTTTTTGTATCAATTCATTTCTCATTAGATTTTATTAGATTATCAATTTTCGCATAACAATCATCTAGGCTAGTCTACTTGCTTCGTTCTCGATTCTGTGACTTTCAGGTGATCATTCAGGGCTGCAGCAACATCAGGAACAACATATACAACATCTTGGATAGTGAAAACAATCCAGGTACATTCATTCTAATCTTTCATCTTCAATCTTGTTTTCATCACACACTTCAATTTGGGCTCTAAAATGAACATTGCTTGATCACACATCATTGGAAATTAAGCTTAAAATCAACTAGTGTCTTCCATTCATATCTTGAAATTGGGCTAAAAAGAACCATTGCTTGATGTGTCTTTCCTCACATTTCAATTTCTAAGGGATAATTTACAACTGCAAGTGTGAATCAAGAGTGCATGTGTATGCTCTCTGCTCGCACCGCAAGGTGACCTTGGAGATCAAAAACACCTCACTTGATTCACTTTTGTTTACCCTTTCCTAGGAGGCCTACTTGGAGACACACCACTCCTAGGGATGACCTCATCTAAGGCTGAATCGAAAGACACCCTCATTGAAATCAGAATCTTGTCCCTCTTGGCTAAGCCCCAAAGAACTTTATACCTTTGGGAAGTGAAGGTGAAGGGAGGGTTACCCCTTTCTCCCAACTGTGTGGCAGGATTTCACTTCCAAATTCCTAGTCAACCTCGTGTAAACATAGACCAAAACCTAATTGGCCATACCAACTTGACTAGACATTAGGCTTGTGATGTGTTTTCAAGTGCTTGCTTAATAATCATCACATTTCATTTTCAAAGTCAACAATTGCTTATGTGTCTTGAGTGAGTGATTCATGTGTGTATATGCATAATCATTTGTTTGAACATTGTCAAATCAAGCTCTAAACATGAAACACATAAACAATTCATCCTACATTTCATCCACATCACCCAATTTTGTCATTCCACATCATATCCTAATCATACCCAAATCAATTTTATGTTGAACATATCCTAGTCCCATCCACACTCATTCCAAATCATCTCCACATCATCATCGAATCATAACCAAGTACTTGCCAAAAAGGACTTAAGACTTAAACACTTGTGTGACATCATGTCAACCTTAGAGGACCTCCAAAAGCTCCTTCCTATGCTTCACCACATGCATGCAAGACAATCACCTTTAGAGCAATGAACCTTTCAAAGCATTCAAGAATTGATTCAAATATGGCGAACAAACTAATCCTCACATATACAATACCTCTTGGAAGAAATACAACACATCTTGGCCACTTGTAAAGTCCAACGACCATCCTATCTAGCACCTATCCCATCATATCCATCCACACATCAAACCAATTCTGCATCAACTTATCCCACTTCATATCAGCCAAATTCATCCACATGTCATATTAACTCGTTATCAACCTATCACAACCCTTATCTATATCAATCCATATCACAACAACCATTACCCTATGCAACCCCTCCATCATCATCACATCAACACATTTACCAACATCAACAACAAGAAGTCCAAACACCATCCCAACCTCAACAAATTCCACAACAACCTTACATGTCATCATCTTCAACTTCATACCAACCTAATTCGTCCACCTATCATGTCAATGCCACATCAACAAATCAATTTTCACCCCAACATTATCCAATTTCTCATTCTAACATTCCAACATACCACCAAGCCCATCCACGAGGTAGCCAACAACAAGAACATGTAAGCCCAAATCCACCATGGCAACAAGATCAAATGCCCTCAACTTCATACCAACCTCAAGATCTTTTGTCTAAATATCCTACCATTTTACCCAACCACCAAGACTATCAATTGCCTCCACAATAAGCACAAGTGAGCCTATGTCCACCTTTGCAACGAGAAGCACATGCAAGTCCAAGTGGCCCTTTGTATATAAACCATGCTAGCCTAATACAAAAAGACTTAATTGCCTTTGACAAGGGAGATACCAATCTAGCCAATGCATCTTATGATTGGCCTTCACCATCCAATCCCATGCCAACACATGAGCCAACAAGTCCTATCATAAGACCACCATGTGATCCTACCCCTAGTCCATCTTCTAGCCCATCAAGCCCTTCATCAACTCCATACCCATGTTCTACCAATCCTCTAGCACAGGATCCCTTGGACATAATCGTACAACAATTAGTTCAAACAAATTTGATTGAGTTGCCATCGATAGAACCTTTTGAACGAATCCTTAAACCCACTTGATATAAGGAAAACCATTATTGTGCATACCATAGATATGAGGGCCATACAACAACCAATTGTGTCAAACTTAAGAGATTGATCAAAAACATCATAAATTGTGGTAAGATTATCCCTTCATCCAATCCAAATCCTAATCCTAGTCCTAAGCCTACAACATCATCCACTATTATTGCTCATCCATTATATCATCCATCTACCCATACACCTACGACGGATGTGATCCAAGGACTACTAGCAAAAAGTCAACCATGTCCCCAATGTCTGGTCCTTGACCTTACCAAAGATTCTTCCAATACCATGTCAAATCCTACAACCCCTTCATGTCATCCACAACCCCTTGAGCTTCTCAACGAGCCTTCTACCATGCACTAGAGTCAAGGTCCGTCACACCCTCATGTTGTTGACCACGAGCCCATCCAAGAGCCTTCCACTTCCATTCAAGCAACCCAAGAGGTATGTCAAAGGTTTAATCCTAAGCATGTGGAAACATTAAGCCCTAGTCCAACTCAAGATCAAATCACTTTTATGCAACCCATCCATAATATGTATCTTTTCCATGATCAAGATGATAGCCATAATGATGAATCTATCCATGAGCCACTTGATCCTATCCATCTCCCAACAACCATTCACGAGCACGCTATCCAAATTCAACCTATCCATAATATATACCTTTTCCATGATCAAGTTGATACCTATGAAGAAGCTATCCATGAGCACCTTGATCCTATCCATAATCCTCTATCCATCCATGAGCGAGATATCCAAATTACTCCTAGTCATCTATCATCTAGCCCTATCCAGAATGAGCAAACATCCACTTGTCATGATGAGACACTTGTCCCCCAAGTAAGCATAAAAGATCAAACAAATAACTTGGATCTTAGTGAACACAATGCTAATCATGATCCTAATGATTCTCCTTCCACATCCACCATCGATTCCACTTCAAATCCACTATCATGTCCTATTGGTCTTACCACCCTTATACATGAGTGTTCCTCCTTAGGACAACAAGGACCTTTATCCACTTCACCTTCTCTATCCAATAAAGAGCTAAAGTCTAGTTCCCAAAGCACACCTAGTCCCATTGTCCATCGCATACTCTGAAACATGAACTACCAAGCTAAAGGCCTAGGCCTTTATGAACAAGGTATTTTGAAGCCAAACCATGTCAAAGTTCCTCCATGCTCATATGGCCTTGGATACACACCCCAAGGTAAACAAGTCCAAGATGTTGGTAATCCCTTCATGCATCCTAAATCTACCACTTTCCATCACACCCCCCATCATCTACCCAAAACATAAGTAGCCATTCCACCTCCATCATCCTATAAATGTCAAAAGCATGTGATCATACACCTTCCACCATCCACTTTACCTCCACTCCTTCCAACTCCCAATGTCCCTCCATCCACCTTGCCACCGTTGCTTCTGACACCTAACATACCTATCATTCATAAGTATCCTTACATCCCTAATCATGGCCAACAAAAGCACACATCATTTAAGCATAAAGCTTCCAATCATTCCATCCACTCCACCCACCCCATGGGATTCAAAAGCAAAATTTTTGATGCCTTTATCCATAAAGATAAAAATCCTACCAAAAATCCTAAAGGTCTTCATACCTTAGGACATAAAGAATCAAAATCAAAGAAAAGTTCATTTAAACAACCATCTAAACCCTTACCTCCAAATACAAAGCCCAAAAGCAAAATGGTTTGGGTTCCTAAGAAAATAGCTAGCAAGTCAAATGAGGCATCCTCATCCACATCTCAAGAATCCCAACCACATATATCCATCCAAAAGCCTACTTCCATCCAAAACTTCCATTCCCTTCAAAAATCCCACAAGCAAAACAAAAGCACTAAAAATTCTAAATCTATGTGGGTTCCTAAATCACTTCTTCAACCATCTCCTAAGCAAACATCTTCATTGCTTCCTACACCACCATCTCATCAAAAGCTTCAATGTTTATCATCGTGTGTGCAGTGATTGGTCATGGTTCCTTTCCACTTCACAACACCTCCACATAACTACATCTCCCCATCTTCCATCCATTATCCTACATATCTTCCTCATCCTATGCCTATGGTCCATGCTATTGCATAAGCCTTCCCTCCATATTCTGCATCATAATCCACTATCTACCTATGCCATATCACTTTCATACGATCCCCTACCAACATCTACGAGCACACGGGACATGGTCCATTTGACAGTATATATCTAGCGGGACTATCCCCTTTCACAAAACTATATACTTAAGTCTTTCCATATCCACCTTCTCTAATCTAAATATTCAAAAAAAAAAAAAAGTAAAGAAAAATCCCTTCATCCAACGGTGAAAACCTGGTAAACAGGCACCTTGGATAAGTACCATGATGAAAACCTGGCAAACAAGCATCATGTGTAGGTTGATCTTCTATGTCACTTACACTTGGGGGCACATTATCTCATCCAACCTATACATTTCCAAACTATCTATCCCATTATATCATTTTCCATCCTATCCTGTCCTACCATTACCACACCATCCTACCATCCTTAGCCATTACATAAATATGCCTATCCTATTGAACCCATTTACCCATCCTTCCGCCTTTTCATTTTGATGAAGACATAGGGGCAAAATATTGAAACATGTTTGGATATATCTTGGCATACTTTCTGTCCAAACCAAGTCCTATCCATTGACCATTTATCCATCCCATTCACTATCATCGATCCTTTCATCTATCCTTTGCACCTAGACTTGGTTTTCTCTCTTGTCATTGGTATCTAGCACAAAGGCTACTCAATTGTAAATCCATCGACATTCAAAACATTTCAAAACTCCAAAAAAAAATCAAAATATATCAAAAAATCTAAAAAATCAACTATCCAACGAAAAATCCAAGCATTAAAACCAATCATATAATCCAAAACAATCCACTCCATCAACATTCAATCAAATCAAAGCATCATCATCATCAGTTCTTCCTATCAATAACATTCATTGATCCATTTCAATCAATCACTTCTTCCAATCATATCAATCAAATCAATCTAAGTAATGATCTTAAATCCAAGTTACACTAATTCATATCAAGCACGCTAATCAATCAAGGAACATTATCCAATCCAATCAACAAGTTTTGATCCTAATCTTGTCATAGAAATCACCAATCATCATCAATGGGATATATCATTCCCACATCATCCTTGTGTTGATCTAGGGATATAGCTTTCCCCACAATGACAACACTATCATGATCAATCAAACAATCAATCATTGGTTTATGACTTGACAAGGGCAATACCTTGTTTGTTTTACATCCTTTGAGCACACTGAGAACACTTGCTTATACTTAGATTGAGTGGACACTCACACCATCACTATCATCATTCAAAACAATCCAATCATTAAAACATCAACCTGTCCAAAAACAAAGCGAAGCACCATACCAAAACACTCAAGCTAATTTTATACCAATTATGGCAAAAAGACACATCTAATGCAAGAATGTTTTGTGATTGGTTAGATTAACTTACAAAGTCTTGATTTATGCTATCATGCCTTTCTATGCTACTCAAGGATGCCAAAAGCTAGAGATGCTATGATGGGGGCATGATTATTTTCTTTGTTTGCTGCTTGTGGATTAAACTTTAGTAATGTGACGATTTCTGTCTAACGACATGATCGGTAAAAGATCATCGAGGACTCTGAGATCTAAACATGAAAAGGGGCAATCCTTGTCTATTGAAAAATGCAAGAAGTACTCAGGTCATCTAGATTCAATTTTGGCTAGATGCTTGTATTAACTTGCTAAATCAAAATCCATGTAAGCAATACTCAGGTCATCTAGGTTCAATCATACCTAGATGCTTGTATTTCCTTACCACATAATAAAGCCCAGTGATGAAAGCACTTCAAAATACTTGCTATATCAAGGTGATAAATATCCATATCCATATCCATACCGTATCAAATTGCATCTCATATCCGTACCCATATCCATATCCATACCATATCTAATTGCAAGTCTATCCTTAATCCATGCCAATCAAGTCAAATCAATCTTGTCAAATGATCCAATCACAATCAATGGTCTTGATCCTTGTCCAGTTGTAAACCAACTCAATCAATCAATCAATCAATTATCTTAGACAAGATGTTGCCTTGTCAAAATCAGACCAACACACGCATCTTACATGACATGCTTCATTTCCTGAAACCTGACACTATCCTTTGTGTTACTCTAGATATCCATCATTACCCACCATGACAACACTATCACATCAAATGTCTTAGACATGGATGTTAGATTGTCGAAACCAGACCCGGAGTCTTATACGACATATTTCATTCCTGAAAGCAGACATCATCCATCCATATCATTGGTTTACCGCTCAACAGGGGCAATACCTTGTTTGTTCCTATATCTTTTGTGCATACTTGCTTACTTGCTTGTGTGTGTTCTCATTTTTATCTTGCATTCCATATCATTCATTGCTTTCTTCTGCATTCAACCATTTCATCTCCTGTCAACATATCTTATTGTGAGATTGTCTATCTCACGCCTGCCGCCTTCTCCCCATCCAATCTCTTGAGGGGGCATCCTATCATCATAACTTGTACTAGGGGTAAACTGGGGCATGTATCATTATCAGACTATTCTTATTCTTTGAAACAACATGATAAAACACATTGCTTTAAAGAGGGGCAAAATGTAGACACCTAAAATTGGCTCAGGTTGAATTAAGTAAATATTTTAATATTTATCTTAATTCTTATTTTCTTCTGTCAATTAAATAACTATTATAAGTTTATTTGATTGGTTCATTATCCTACAATTAAATAAAATCATTTTATTTAATTAAAATCCCTAAATTCTTCTAATGTCTCAAATCCTAAATCCACTTCATCAATCCACCTCATCAATCCACCTCATCTTTCCACCTCATCCCTTCCACCTCACCATGTTGCACATATAATTAAATATTCTTAATATTTAATTAGCTAATATCCTCCAAAATCCAAAAATAAATCTTTAATTCAATTATTCCCCACTATCCTCCACTATTGAATTCTTAATTCAATTGTTCCCCACTATCATCCACTATTGAATTCTTAATTCAATTGTCATAACCCACTATCCTCCACTATTGAATTCTTAATTCAATTGTCATAACCCACTCTTCTCAAAAGAGAATTTTTAATTCATCCATTATGAATTAAAGATTCACAAAAAATGAGAGCCATTGATCTCATCTTTTGATCCTCACCGTCCATTGCCTTTTCAGAAAATCTATAAATAAGACCCTTCTCTAAGAAATTAGGGAGGGACTTCTTTTGGCATCCTTATCATACCCAATTTCCTTTAGGAAATCTTCTTCTGGCATCCTCATAATGCCCAATTTCTTCTCTATTCTCCTCTTCATACCCTCCTAATGCCAAATTCATTCTAGTCTATCCATATCAGTTGAATGCAGTGAATCTATCCATCCCATTATCCTTCATTGTCCCTGTGTTTGAAGTTCATCTTCAACACAACAAGTATCACAGCCATTCCATTCTTGTCATCATCAACAAGAAAGGAAACAAGCTCCCTGAGGGCCAATCTACTTCATCATCAAGGTCGAGAATAGATAGGCGAACAATGGAAGCCGCAGGGTAACAGGTTTTGTGAGTTTTATGCTTATTTATTGAAGCTTATTATTTGCATATTTCATTGATGTATTGGGTTAATATTATCTTAATTGATTCAAATCCTGATTTTCCCATTCACACCTTGATCTATTAGAGTTTAGCCTTGAAACCCTTTCTATACATCTTGAGGCAAAATGACCAATCTTATTACCAGCAAAGCATTTGAAAGGTAATTTTCTTTCATACTTACTGGATCCTCTTAGTAGTCTTTTTGCAATAAGGGCTTCAAGTTGTTCAACTTCTAACTCATCTTCTTCCAAATCTTTCCTTGCTTTATCATACCAAGTTGATTTCCTTGAGGAACTCTCACCTGGGTCATATCTTTGTTTACCTTTTGCAGAGGCACTTGCTTTGAATGCAGATTCAGTCTTGGGAAGTGCATCACCAAACTCAGCTAACTCAAATGGAGATATCTTACCAACCAATTGATCCCTTGTGATAGTTGTTAAAGATCTGATTTCCTCAATGGTAATAACTTTGTGTTTATATGCAGGAGGTAAAGATATGAGAACTTTAGCAACAATTTCATCTTCATCCAGTACTCCACCAACACATCTGATGCCACATACAAGCTCATTTACTTTTTTCATATATAAAGTGATATTCTCATCTTCACTCATCTTTAAGTTTCCAAACTTTCCTTTCAGACTTTGTAGCTTGGCACACTTAACATATTTGTCTCCTTCATATATATTTTCAAGGTTTGTCCAAATTTCAAAGGTAGTCTTCAATCCCATAACATTTGTCAGCTCTGAATCAGACAAGGCACTCAGTAGGGCTTCTTTAGCTTGAAGATTATTTTCTACATCTCTGACTTCATCTAGAGTTGTTGGGCCTATTGGGATTGAAATTCCCAAGCTACTTTTTGGCAAATATTAAGTTTCAATCATCCAAAGCTTATAGTACATGAGCATATATGGAAAAATCCATAGTTGTTTTCAAGCAGAGATTAACAATTGAGTTAATAGAAATATTTGGATTTGATCTATTTTGATTCCTAAAGACTTAATATAACATGGTTGAAGTGCTCATTAAAGATGAACCATAAACACATGACACCATTAACCCTTCGTTGGATAGACAAATTCCCAGTCATAACGATTGGTGTAAGATGACTTGATCGGGGTATGTTTCCTAGGTCTCTCTGACTATGTAGGTCACACCGATAATAGAAGTCATAGAGGATTTTGGACAAGGTCAAAGATAGCATATCAGTGGGATTATTGTATTGGCAAAGATTATTTAAACTACATTGATCTTACATCTGTCACCGATGGAGCTCCGAGAGATATGCAAAAGGAAATGAGCATCGGTGAGCACCTTGTATGTACTCCCAATATACCAAACCATTGTATATACAAGACATAACTTGTTATCAATGGTTCTCTCTACCATTTATACCAGTCACCATTTGCATCTAACAACACATACATTCTAAAACATACATTCTCAATATGCTTTTGAGATATACAAAGCTATATGCATATCGCGGAATTGAAAGATTATGAACTATAGTGAAATTGTTGTATGTCGTGTTCTTATATATTTTGGGTTATACAAGGTTAATATACATACCGCGGATTCAAAAAAGTATGAAATAAAGTTAAGTTGTTGTATGTATCACGTTTTGTATATGTATGCTTTACATTGCAATGTGCATTGCACTTATACAAGTGATGGAACCAAAAACAATATTAAAACCAATTTTATCCTTGTATGTTTTGGGACTTGTATACATACATTGTAGCACATACAAGATGGAACTTAAAAGAAGTTAAAATCTGATATATAGGATGCATCCTGACTCATTGTATATCAGAATATACATTGCACTTTATGCAAGTCACAGAATCCAAGAGAGATTTAAGTTTAGTTAAACAAATGCATCAGGACTTAAAGCATATTGGAGGATGCATATACAAGTCGAAACTGAAAGTGACTACATAATGCGATTTATAAAATAAGAAGTCCGTAAGGAAAACACAATTGAATTTGTATGGGTCCCGCCACTTGCACATTGGGCTTGTATAATAACAAATGTACATCTTAAAATATACAAGCCATTGTACAAGCAAAGATACAAATTAGAGATACATTTTTGATATGCAAAAGGAAATGAGTATCAGAGTGAGACTAACGATTGGTGAGAAGATATTAAGAATCACCGATGAGTAAATTCACACCGATGACCTTTCATCGGAAAGAGATTGCGAGGTCATACCGATTAAATTGAAAACAATGATTATCAGCGTAAGGAAAGTATATCGGAGAACACTCCCAAGATCACCTCGACGGTATAAGCTATACCGATGGACGAAATTATTAAAGAGTTTTCACCAAGCCAACAAAAAACCATCGACGAGATGCAATGAATCAGAGTAAAGATGGCAAGTTCAGCCGAAATAGAACTCACAATGATGTCGGGGACATGTTGTGAAAGTCATTCCGATGAAAAATGAGATGGCTGATTGGGGAAACAATTACTATCAGGTCACTTGAAAAATGTTATCCCGATGCGATATCTTATCCCGACGATAACAAAGGTTATGTTCATCAACAAGACCTATGCTAATAGTCATATCAGGGACACCAAATAGATCAGGGAAGAATGTTATTTTTACAGTGATGTAGGAGGTCTTGCCGACGCAAGATAAAGAAACCCTAAAATGACATTTAATCCGAATGGTTAAGATATTTTTCTGATATTTGAAGAATGGATTTTTTGTAGGATATACACAGCAGGGATCAAACTATAAAAACACCCACAAAAGGATCTTGAGGAACTGAATAAAATATCGGTAAGGGAAGTAATTACTTGAGTAAATACACATGTTTAAATAAATGGGTTTTGATCATTTGATCAAAGATTAATTTGTGTTTTATTTGGTCTTTTTAGGAAACCCTCAAAGGATATTAAGTAGAATTGTAGTTAAAGATCCTTGTTTGATCCTGAAATGGTTATCCATTTGATGATTAGTGGTGAGAATTAAATTTCTTAAATTATTTTATTAAGACAAATATTGTTGTTTGGTTATCAACTGTCACAACTGTTGTAACTGGTCTGAAGCTTGTATGCCACTCTTTATAAGAGATGACCAAGACCAGAAAGAGACATTAGAAGATAGATTAGAAGATAGAATAGAAGATAGAATTAGAAGATAGATTAGAAGATAGAATAGAAGATAGGATTAGAAGATAGAATAGGAAAGATTACAGAATAGAGCAGGGGATACTATAGATTAGATTTGAACAGCAATGTCAGTTCACTTTTAATATATTTTATTTCTAGTAGACCATGTGCAAGCATTCTCTGATGAAGTCAAGTTTGTGAACATGAAGCAGTAACTGTAAATTTCAGTATCAACTATCTGTTTAATTTATTCAATTATATGACTATCTCCTTTCAAAGTTTTCTCTGTTATTCAATTTGAGTTATCAAGTATATCTTTAAGTTGTCTATACACATTTGCTATTATAGTGTGATAACATTAATTGGTTTCTATTTTTAGAATTAAATCCTTTAAATCTGTCATAGTAACTATGAAGACATTGTCATGGATCTGTAAGAAGAGTCATATAGTTAGGGTTTGTATTATGTGTCCATTTTTTGATAAATCTATTACAATTGCAGTATTATTCTGATAGGTTCCTTCAAGAAGGGATTAAATCCTTTTAGATAAATGCAGGTAATTTGATTTTATCAACTGGATATATATAAGTATAGGGTTGTACAAGTTACATACATATTCTTTCATTGCAGACAGTTCAAGTTTTTACCAAACAGATAGTTATTTATTTCATGATCATACTAACTCTATATTCAATAAGGCACTATTCTAGTGTTTTCATTATTACTTATACAAATTCACTTTAGATTTACTTAATTAGATTGCATTATTGTTTTAGCATTACAATTTAGATCATTTAGAATTAACTTGCTATCTTTTTATCTATTTTATAACTTGTGCCATTATCAATAGTTAGATTAATTCTGATCTTTATCTGCTTTATTAATTAGAGGTTTACCCACCTAGGTCTGGCAGAGCCTAAAGTGAAGTGGTTTTAGCCATATCTACCCCATGTCAGTTAGCCAAAAATGTCAAGAGAGCCTGGCACCCTCTTAGGGTTAACAACTTGCATTTTTGAGACCTAATAGAATTGGCGATTCTACTGGGGAGTCAAGTAAAAGTATTAGCCAGAGATTGTGATGTTTTTCCCATCTGAGTCGTAACAAAATTGGTGACTCTACTGGGGAAACACATAGAGAAACTTGGTAATAGACCATGTTATTCAAGTCAGAGAATTAAAAGGCATAACTCTGCTAGTGGAAGGAAAAACCCATAAGATTGATTAGTCCTCTAAATAGAGGTGGCAATTCTACACAAAATTCAAATACAAATTGGTAAACTCTGCTGGCAAGAACCCAGAAAGATGAAATCTTCCTCTTCTCACAAGAGGTGGCGACTCTGAAAATAAAATTGATGAAACATGAAAAAATATAACATACCCTCTATAGATGCATTCTTTGAACTAAGGAGACATGAAGGAGAATTTGGGTGTGATTTGTTCCACAGGTTGGTGGACATCTATACACAGATACCTTTTTATCTCAAACCTAGTGAATCCTTATGCATTAAAATGTTCATGTTTGCTTATGACCCTATGCCAATTTATTGGCCTCAATCATTAAAGCCAGTTACTCTAGACCAAGTGGCTAAACTGATTCCTCTCATAGAAAGTAAAAGATATGAGGATGCTATCAATATTAAATCCAATAAATATCAAGAGGATGATAAAAAAATACAGCCATTAAAGGATGGATATGCAAATGAAAATAATGACTATAGCAGCCCACATGATGAGGATGAAAATAGAGAGGGTCCATCTGCATAATAGATTGTGACTGTAAATGTTATGAAGAATCCATTGAAAATTTAGATTTTGATGACAATCATGTGGATTTACAATTAAGTGATTCTTGTAGTTTTTATGAAGAACAAGAGGGGTTTGTTGATCAAGCTGTTGTTGATCTTGATAGCATGATTGATCAAGAATTAGAAGTGTATTTAGAATGGAAAGAAGAGCAACTCAGGAGGATGCAATAGAGGATACAAGAAAGCCAAGATAGACAATTGGCACAATTAACCATCTAGGCATCAAGATCACCAAAATATGTCACTCCACATAAACAAGGTGGAAATGTCAATTCACATACGCCCTCTCAGAACACATACGCTCCATATACTACAAGAGTACCTCATAATCCATACCATAACCCTATTCAGCATAATAAGCCACCACAAGGGCTCCAACCTAGAAATGCAAGTAACTCTCCTCAATACTATCCACCACTAGGATAGTACTATGCCCCACAATACTAGCAATATGTGCCACAACAAAATGTTTACTATCAGCCTCCATATCGGACAAGTTTTATCCCAGCCCACCCACCGCAATATATGAATCAACAGTGTTGGGGGGAAGAGGAGCACTGTTTTCAAAAAGGAAGACAAACTTTTGATAAAAAGGGTCTACCAGAACATGAACTCCAGGTGTTTCCAAACCCATGCTATCCTGAGGATGAAGTCTTTTCAGATAACCAAGGTGAATATTTTCAACAAGAAAAACAAAATCTTGATCAAGAGGAAGTGCACATAGCAGAAAATAATCTTCAGGCCTGTTCAAAACCATTGTATGATGACATAGTACAAGAAGATGAAGAGGATGAAAGCCATTCAGACAGTCAAGGAGGTGGATATTCTGATAAAGAGTCTATCAACAATCATGTTGATGAAATATGTACATCAATTTTTGAGCATTATAATAGTGACGAAAAGAATGATGAAAATTTCGGTGAGAGGATTGATGAAGAAACATGCTCACTTGACAGTGAGCATATTTCAGAATTGCTCACCAAAGAATATCAAAGATATGTACATAAAGATGATACCCAAATATTATGTCCAACACATATATCTTTTGATAGTGAATTCATTCAACATGATAAGGGTGATGAGATATATGAGGCCATATTTCCTAAGTCACATTTTTGCAAAGAAGAGACAGATAACGGTCATGAGTTCTCTTATGACACTGATCCAAAGATAAAGATGTCCATTGAACCAAAGTAGGTTGATGATTCCAGTATGTATGATTGGTAGATTATTGATTCTCAAATGTGTGGGGAAGATGGATGTGATAAGGAAGAGGATACAGTGTTTTATGTTGGAGCCAGTATTAATGATAGCATGTGTCAGAAGCAGCTTGATCTATTCCATTTTCCAATTTAGTTAAAAGACTAGCATTTGGTGAATAACAATAGATATGATAAAGTAAGACATCCTACTAGGTCTAACAATCATGACTTCCTTGTGTCATATAATAATGAAGGTGTTCAGACTATGCCTGACTTCCAGATACCAAATAATACTGAACACACTTGCAGCATAAATTATGATGCATTAATGAACTATACAAATAGATTCAGTCAAGCAGATGGGGTATCATTACAACATGACTAGAACAAGGTTTTTGACAGGGGAAAGACATGGATTTTCTTTTTTGATATGGTCTTTTTGACCATATCAGTTTTGGGGTAAAAGTTTTGACTCTATCACCCAATGGGGTAGGCACTATTCTGCTCCTCCAGAAATATGGGATCTTGCTATGCCCACAAGGGGCATACATCCCCAGAAAGAGCCACTATTGGGACTGAAATTCCCAAGCTACTTTTTGGCAAATATTAAGTTTCAATCATCCAAAGATTTTAGTATGTCAGCATATATGGAAAAATCCACAATTGCTTTCAAGCAGAGATTAACAATTGAATTGATAGAAATATTTGGATATGATCTATTTTGAATCCTAAAGACTTAATATAACATGGTTGAAGTGCTCGTTAAAGATGAACCGTAAACACGACACCGTTAACCCTTCGTCGGATAGACAAATTCCCAGTCATAATGATCGGTGTAAGATGACTTGATAGGGGTATGTTTCCCAGGTCTCTCTGACTATGTAGGTCACACTGATAATAGAAGTCATAAAGGATTTCAGACAAGGTCAAAGATAGCATATCGGTGGGATTATTGTATCGACAAAGATTATTTAAACTACATCGATCTTACATCTCTCACCAACGGAGCTCTAAGAGATATACAAAAGGAAATGAGCATCGACGAGCGCCTTGTATGTACTCCCGATATGCCAAACCATTGTATATACAATAAATAACTTGTTATCACTAGTTCTCTCTACCATATATACCAATCACCATTTGCATCTAACGACACATACATTCTAAAACATACATTCTCAATATGCTTTTGAGATCTACAAAGCTATATGCATATCACAGAATTGAAAGATTATGAACTATGGTGAAATTGTTGTATGTCTTGCATCTTATATATTTCAGGTTATACAAGGTTAATATACACACCATGGATTTGAAAAAGCATGAAATAAAGTTAAGTTGTATGTATCACATTTTGTATATGTATGCTTTACATTGCAATGTGCATTGCACTTATACAAGTGATGGAACCACAAACAATATTGAAATCGGTTTTATCCTTGTATGTTTTGGGACTTGTATACATACATTGTAGTACATACAAGATAGAACTCAAAAGAAGTTAAAATCTGATATATAGGATGCATCCTGACTCATTGTATATTGAAATATACATTGCACTTTATGCAAGTCAGAGAATCCAAGAGAGATTTATGTTTATTTAAACCAATGCATCAGGACTTAAAGTATATTGGAGGATGCATATACAAGTCAGAATTGAAAGTGGCTACATAATGCAATTTATAAAATAAGAAGTCTACAAGGAAAACACAATTGAATTTGTATGGGTCCCACCGCTTGCACATTAGGCTTGTATAATAACAAATGTACATCTTCGAATATACAAGCCACTGTACAAGCAAAGATACAACTTAGAGATACATTCTCGATATGCAAAAGAAAATTAGTATCAGAGTGAGACTGACGATTGGTGAGAAGATATTAAGAATCACTGATGAGTAAATTCACACCGATGACCTTTCATCAGAAAGAGATTGCTAGGTCACACTGATTAAATCAAAAACAATGATTATCAGCGTAAGGAAAGTATATCAGAGAACACTCCAAAGATCACCCCAACCGTATAAGGTATATCGATGGATGAAATTATTAAAGAGTTTTCACCAAGCCAACAAAGAACCATCGGTGAGATGTAATGAATCAGAGTAAAGCTGGCAAGTTCAACCGAAATAGAACTCACAATGATGTTGGGGACATGTTGTGAAAGTCATTCCAATGAAAAATGAGATGGATGATCAGGGAAATAATTACTATCGGGTCACTTGAAAAATGTTATCCCGACGTGATATCTTATCCTGACGATAACAAAGGTTATGTTCATCAACAAGACCTATGCCGATAGTCATATCGAGGAAACCAAACAGATCGGGGAAGAATGTTATTTTTACAGTGATGTAGGAGGTCTTGCCGACGCAAGATACAGAAACCCTAAAATGATATTTAATCCGAATGGTTAATTTAATTTTCTGACATTTGAAGAATGGATTTTTTGTAGGATATACACAATGGGGATCAAACTATACAAACACCCATGAAAGGATCTTGAGGAACTGAATAAAATATCGATAAGGGAAGTAATTACTTGAGTAAATACACATGTTTAAATAAATAGGTTTTGATCATTTGATCAAAGATTAATTTGTGTTTTATCTAGTCTTTTTAGGAAACCCTCGAAGGATATTAAGCAGAATTGTAGTTAAAGATCCTTGTTTGATCCTAAAATGGTTATCCATTTGATGATTGGTGGCCAGAATTAAATTTCTTAAATTAGTTTATTAGGACAAATACTGTTGTTCAGTTATCAACTGTCACAACTGTTGTAACTAGTCTGAAGCTTGTATGCCAGTCTTTATAAGAGATGACCAAGACTAGAAATAGACATTAGAAGATAGATTAGAAGATAGAATAGAAGATAGATCTAGAAGATAGATTAGAAGATAGAATAGAAGATAGAATAGAAGATAGAATTAGAAGATATAATAGAAGATATAATAGGAAAGATTACAGAATAGAACAGGGGATACTATAGATTAGATTTGAATAGCAATGTCAGTTCACTTTTAATATATTATATATATGGTAGACCATGTGCAAGCATTCTCTGATGAAGTCAAGTCTATGAACATGAAGGAATAACTACAAATTTTGGTATCAACTATGTGTTTAATTTATTTAATTATATGACTGTCTCCTTTCAAAGTTTTCTCTATTATTCAATTTGAGTTATCAAGTATATCTTCAAGTTGTCTATACATATTTGCTATTATAGTGTGATAAGATTAATTGGTTTCTATTTTCAGAATTAAATCCTTTAAATCTATCACAATAATTGTGAAGACATTGTCATGGATCTGTAAGAAGAGTCATATTGTTAGGGTTTGTATTCTATCTCCAGTTTTTGATAAATTTGTTACAATTGTAGTATTATTTTGATAGGTTCCTTCAAACAAGGATTAAATCCTCTTAGATAAATGCAGGTAATTTGATTTTATCAATTGGATATATATAAGTATGGAATATTAACTATTTCCTTGCAGGGTTGTACAAGTTACATACCTATTCTTTCATCCCAGATAGTTCAAGTTTTTACCAAACAAACAGTTATTTATTTCATGATCATACTGACTCTATATTCAATAAGGTACTAGTCTAGTGTTTTCATTATTACGTATACAAATTCACTTTAGATTTACTTAATTAGATTGCATTATTGTTTTAGCATTACAATTTAGATCATTTAGAATTACCTCGTTGTCTTTTTATCTATTTTATAACTTGTGCCATTATCAATAGTTAGATTAATTATGATCTTTATCTGCTTTATTAATTAGTGGTTTACTTGTCTAGGTCTAGCAGAGCCTGAAGTGAAGGGGGTTTAGCCATATCTACCCTGTGTCAGTTAGCCAAAAATGTTAAGAGAGCCTGGCACCCTCTTAGGGTTAACGACCTACATTTTTGAGACCTAATAGGGCCATTCCTTGGGGGAACATATTTAGTTGAGGTTATGTTCCAATACTAATATCCCATGCATTGTATGTGACATTCTGTGCGGCTTTTCCAGGTAGTGAAGTTTGATCCATCAAACCTTGGACAATCCTTCTTGTAGGTTGACATCCTGGATCTCCTCAAGTAGTTAAGCTTCTTCTAGAGGAACTTAGCTCTTATACCAATTGTTGGATTTAGGATAGACAACTAAGAGGCAGGGGGTGAATCAGTTGTTCACAAAAATCCTACAATTTATTTGCTTTAAGCCCTCTTATATTTCAACAACATATCAAAGATTCAATCATGGAAGCATGATGTAATAATTCAAGAGTAGAAACAAATTCAACACATATAACACCAAGATTTTTACGTGCAAAACCTAGTTAAGGGAAAAACCATGGGGTGACTAACCCAAGAATGTATTCTCTATTAAAAGAATAAAGATGAATAAAATGGCACTTGCCAATTAGGGCTCACTGCCCGAGCACACTACTCATAAGAGGCCCACTACCTACAGGAGACACACTGTCTACAAAAGAATATAAGTATTACATACTTGAACTGGAGATTAGCATCTTTACTATGCTTGAGTCAGTTCCATTTTAGCTTGATACCTCTCCTTTGCTTATCACTCCTCTTTACTATCACTTGCTCATTGTGACCTCCACACTTTTGAATGACTTCGCAACTCTTATTTATACATGACATCAACTTTGGAATTATCATCAAAGTCAACACAACATACACTTATTTTATTACAGATCAATTACAAAAATACAACTTGACTTATTACAAAAACCTCATGCGCATTGCTACACTATCAGCCACACATAGCAGGGACTCCAATCTTCTTTGAGGAACATGCCATGCATCGTAAAACATCTTCAAGATCATCCACAACATGTGTAAATCATCTGGTCAACCAAGACTTGGAAGAACACCATCATCCAAAGGTAAGTCTTCAATTATGAGCTCAATATTCAATGCGAACCACCAACATGAACTGGACACAATCTAGAGACCCCCACAAGCTTTCTTGAAACACCAAGAACATCTACACCACTTTTTCTTACTGTAATCATTCACATCTTCATCTGAAACCTCAAGAACACAATCACCCATCACTATCACATTAGAAGGATTGCTCGTGGACCTCCAATTGAGTTGTCAATTCACATTAGCTTCCCAAACATGCCGCCAGATCTGTAGAACATGATATTCTATTTCCAGATCTCATTGGACCTATTTATGTCACTCTATCACCTCTGAACAGTTGTTGGAACTGGTTTTACTCTCATTGCCATAAC
Organism: Cunninghamia lanceolata; assembly: GCA_027924645.1. Classification (NCBI taxonomy): domain Eukaryota; kingdom Viridiplantae; phylum Streptophyta; class Pinopsida; order Cupressales; family Cupressaceae; genus Cunninghamia; species Cunninghamia lanceolata. Next base: position 1,708,308 of record BSBN01001965.1, on the reverse strand, counting down.
TCCTCCACATTTTCATGTGGACCTCTCAAATCTTGACTGAATCATTGTCAGACACAAATCTACAAACCCTTTGATGTGCATTCTTTGATATTCATCTAGCTTAGATCTTCACTTCATAGAGCTTCACTATCTTCACTGATCTTCTCTATTTCTGATAGGACTAATTTTCTCAATATCCTTAGCATACAACTCATCCAATCCTTGACATCAATGCAACAATAATATGTTGACATCAATAACAACACCATTTAGGCCCATACTTGCAACATTTTCTTCTAGAAATCCTTTCAAATGATCTTTCATAACCCAAATTATTTTCTCTCATCATGCCAGATTCAAGCACCCACTTACTAGCTGGGGGAATTTGATTTTTAATGCATCTCCCCCTAAGCCGGAGCTCCTAATTCAATTCTTGGAGAAATTGTCAACACCAAATTTTGATGTGGATCCATTATTATTATTCATAACAATTTTCTTGACCCATGTCTTGCTTATTTTATTTTGGATCTCATTCACATCAATTTTACCCTTGCCTTTGTCTTGTCTATGCTCATCCAATTTTTTGTTTACCAAATGTCTTCTTTTGTTAATCTTGCTTCTGCATATTCTTGCAAAATGACTAGATCTATTGCAATTAAAGCACACAACATTTCATTGCTTATTTACTTGATTTCCTCTTGATCTGCACTGATTAGCCATGTGTCCAAATCCATTGCAAGTAAAACAGTAGCCATTGAAAGAATTGTCATTTCCTTTATTGTTAGAGTTATTCATTATTATTCTTCTGCATTTATTGGATCTATGACCATACCTCTTACACTTGAAGCATTGATCGGAGAAGGATGGACAACTTTGATTTACTCTGCTTCTGCATTGAGTAGCTCTATAACCAAATTTACTGCAATTGAAACAATTTCCATTGAAAGATGGATACTTTTGAGCATTAGGCTATCTTACTAGAGGTCTTCTAGTTTGTTTCTCCCATTCCTTGATTGAGAATTTCTTTGTCTAGATCCAAATCTTTCACCTTTCTCATACCCAAGACCATGCTTTTCATCAGCCTTCTTTTGACTTTCAAGCAACACTTCAAGTTTAGCTGAGCGTATTTTGAAGTTCTCCTTGTATTCAGTTGCAACTTCTAGGTCATGCCTGAGGATGACAATTTGCCTTTGAAGTTCCTCCTCATTATATCTGCATTCTTGTAGATCATATTTTAGGTGACTAATTGCTCTATCCATTCTGCAGCATTCTTTTGTTCTTTCCTTCAAAGTTTGATTCAGGTTTTCTTTTTTCTTTCCTTAATTTCTTTGGTTAGCCTCATCACCCTAGATTCTATCTCATGTTTTAGAATAGAAACTTCTTTTGTTAGCTTCTCACATTCCTTTGTTTTTTCTTCCAGAGCCTCATTCATGCCATTTTCTTTAGAAAGATTATTTAGCTGCTAAAGTAGCTCCTTCTTCTTTTCCATACTTTTTTTTATTTTTTCTTCTAACATCTCAATGCAATCATCATCATCTTTGAGGTTCACTTTTAGTTCATTTACTTCTTCTTTGGACTGATCAAGATATTCTAAATCCAATTGAAGTTGTTCTCTGAGAGAACCCATTGAACTCATTCCTAGATCTTCCTCAAGTTGTTAGACTTATTCCAAGGAACCTTGCTCTGATACCAATTGTTGGAATTAGGGCTACCAACTGAGAGGAGGGGTGAATCAGTTGTCATAAAACTTTAATGCTTGCTATAGTTAGTTCTTCTTTACCACTTCTTAACAAATTAATGATATAACCATGAAAAGTAAGAATCAATACACATGAGTAGAAACACAAATAACACACTTGACACCAAAATTTTTAACGTGGAAACCTGGTTAAGGGAAAAACCACAGTGGGGGTTAACCCCCAAAGATTATACTCTATTAAAAGTATTACAAAAGGGGAAGACACATGCCTTCAGGCTCACTACCTACAAGAATGATTATAAAGAGATTACAGATTGTTTGAATTGATGAATAGCATCTGCAAATGCAAGAATTTAGTTTTGATTAAGCACAAAATACTAATCTTACACACTTCATCTTTATTCTGTCCTGTTTACTACTTTGCCATAATCTGAACCTCAGATCTCTTCTCTTTCATACTTTAATCTACCTTTTTCATACTTACACCATCATCACATTACAATCACACCAAAACACTTTGAATCCATTGGCTATATATATCCTCATCAAGAAATTCAATCAACTGTAGTCAGCTTCAAGGAAACTTAGAACTTTTGTTAAGAACTCTGCTTTGTTGGCTAAATCCATGCACAAACAACAAAACGGACCAAAAACTTGTGTTTTATATCATCAATCATATCGGCCAATACAACTGATTATCACTAATTGCTTATCCAACAAATTTTCTGTATCCGAACCAAGATCAAATGCCAGGTTGGTCTATTCTTCTTCGGACTGTATTGACTAACTGGAACCCGATACCTAGACACTTATAACTTTTGAATCCTTCATCACCGGAGGCTAAGATTATGGGTTTATATTGTCCTAACAATCCTTATCACTCCCATAGATACTTTACCTTGTCACATGCCCTATTCCTGACATCCAGACTTAGACAAATCCTCACTCTGACTTTTGGTATGAACAAATCATGTAATGTGGATGTGTTGGATAGACTTAGTTACCATCAATGACAACACCTATCATGCGTAGAAGTGTCTTTTGCCAACAACTTTATCCAGCTCATTGTCATGTTCCACTAAATGCTCATCCAACTGAACTAAAAATTGAAAACATTCATAATCCCTTTGACATTCGGCATCATAAATCTTGAAAACATATTTAGTTTGCATATCAAATATAAAGGCTTCAGAAATGATTTGTTCAATAGTCTCATCAAGAAATATTTGCCCTAATTCATTGAAGCCAAATTGCAGCTACAAGCTTGAAGAATCATATTGAAATGAAGGCTCATATAAAATTTTAGAGTCATCCTCAGAAATTTGTCCCAAGCCAGACAAACACTCATTTTGTGTGATAAACAAAACTTGCTCATACATAGGCAAATACTCAAACTGACTTGCTTTATATTGACATTCATACTCACTTGAGACTTGCAAATCAATCACACTATTACATGCCCCAGAGGTTTGGAAATGAGACTTGTAAAAATCCGCAGCATCCTTTTCATCATTCAGATCAGGGTTATCACAAGAAACATCATCTTTATCAACATCCCATGCATCAACAAACATTTCCATCTCAAGTTCATATATGATGTCAAACTCATTCTTTAGACCATTATACAATTCCATGTGAAATGTTTCAAATAGAGACTCAAAAATTTCAAGACCAAACCTCAAGTCACAAATTTCATATTTCTATACAACATACTCACTATGGCAATTGTTAGTTGAAGGTAAAGTATCTAACTTGGACTTAGTAGATCCACCATAGTATGGTTCTTGTTTACCAATGAGTCAACCTGTGTCTTCATCAAATTTATGATATTGCACCCCTCAGTGTATGAAAACATGTCTTTATCTACAAAGAAACATGCATATTCAATCCTAACATTAATTTCATGAGCTAGTGGCTTTGCATATTGACTTGAATTAGCACATTCTTCTGTGTTATGCACATCAACATTCTCATAGAAGCATTCATAATCCATAGAGAACTAATCAGAATTGGTGTCATGATGATCCTCATCACAAGAGAATTCATCATTACATAAACTATGCTCAGAATCTTCAAAAGAAATATTTAAAACTTCACTTTAAAATCATGATTACTGATTTGCAATGAAATATTTGCAGCACTTGCACTACTGTCACTAATCGAAGCATAACATGGGAGGACATCTTGCACCTCTTTTACTTCTTCATCATCTAAGATATCACATAGGAAGAAATTTCATATATGTCTATTCTGTCACCATGCCATTTATCCTTATTTTCATCACTGATATATTATTCTACATGCATGTTGCTTGTGGGCTGATTACAGTCACTATCCTCACTGATTCAAGATGCATCTTGATTTTTTGATACACTTTCTTTAGTTATGTGCATCATGTTTTGATTCTTCCCAATATGACAGCTATTATCTGCATTTTTAGGTGCCACACCTCTTGTATAGTCACATTGTGTTGATGTATAAATTGGGATAGCAGGGGTGTAAGTGTTTAGACATTCATTTTTAATACTTGGATTACACCCTTCTTCAACACTGGGTACCTCAGGGAAGTAGACACTTGCAGAGAAAAGACCTTTGTTCATTCCACACTTCCAGTTGTTCTCAATGTCCATGGCAATCTGATATGCCTGATGAAGTGTAGCAGGTTCCTTATCTCTCAATCTATAGATCATTTTCTTGTCAAATGCACCCAAATAAATAAGCATAGCTAAAGCATCATTAGGCCTGATTTTTTCTGGAATTCTTTTCAATGCCTTTATGAATCTAAGGTTAAAGGCTAGAACTAACTCATCTTCTTCAATGTGGATATACATGAAATCATAGATAAGTGAAATCTCAAATATTCTTTCACCAAACTGCTCATTGAAGGCTAATTTAAATTCATTCCAAGAGTTGATGGAGCAATCTAGTAAGTAGGAGAACCAGTCTCGGGCATCTCCTTTTAGAGACTGAACAAATAGTCTAATGATCACATCCTCATGATAGACCTCATATTCATCCATTAGATCACTAAACTGCTGTAAATGTTTTTTTACGGATTCACTCTTCATACCATTGAATTTAGGTAAATATTTTCTAATTTTACTAGGGACAACATTTGGGTAACCATTGATGCCACTGAAATTTATGGGTAACCATTGATGCCATTGAAAGTTGGGTAACCATTGTATTATAGGGATGACTTTTTTAGGGTCATCCTTATCCATCAAAACATTGACCACCTGGGGATCAATGCCAGGCATATCAGAGTATGTCCAAGCAAAGAGATCAAGATATTCATGTAAAAGAGATGTGATTTATTGGGGATGACTTTTTTAGGGTCATCCTTATCCATCAAAACATTGACAGTTTTCCCATTAATGAGAGTATTATGGTCTTGAATGTTAGGAGGACAAAGGGATTATATAGGTGATTCATGAGATTCCAAGGTATTATTAGATAAACAAGTGTCCTTCCTAAAGTATGCTTCTATATTTAAATAATAAGGAAAGCCACGATCATGATGGTAACAAGGGAAGTGGTCATAAGCTCCTAAGAATTCAACCAAAGGCTCATTTGTTGAAAAAGTATCTTAAGGAACATCTTGAAAATTAGAATTTGTATCAATCAATTCTTGATATACCCATTTAAGTGTTGATGAAATTGTGTTTCATTTAGATTAGGATGACGAGTGACTTTGGTTGGCTCTAAAGGATGATATCCAAGTCCAAACGAAGAGTAATGTAGATTGGCATCCAAAGGGAATTTAATACCTTGCTCCTTCATACCACAATCATTATCATTGTATCCACATTGATAGAGGATTTAAACACCTCAACCATATGTAGATGCCATTTCTGAAGAGGAAGGAGGCAACCCATAGGTCTCATATTTAGTAGTATAAGAATAAGTGTTATCATCATTACTTTTCCAAGAAATTTTAGGTGATGTAGGAGTAGAAATTGAATCCACCTTATAACTTTTTGGATTTGATGGAAAGACTTTATACTCTCCTAAAACGGTAGGTCTAAAGTCTAATGAACCCAATCATTGCCAAAGAGTGTATTCAAAGGTGAATCAGATTCTTCTACGATAACCTCCTTAGGAGAGGGAGAAGAATTGATTTTGGAAAATTTAGATCAGCTTTAATTGTATAGAGTTGATTGTTGTGAAGAAACTTTATTAATTGATGAAGGGTAGACAAGATTACCCTCATGGCATGAATTCAAGTTCTACCAAGAAGAAGATTATGTGAAAGTTAATTAGGCATGACATGGATAAGGGTAGGCAATGTCACGTGACCAACCCTAAGAGGTAAGGTGATAGTACCCAATGATCGCCTACCAACATTATCAAAGCCATGAATATTGATTTTTTCTGGTTTAATGAGAGAGGTATCAACATTGATTTTATGTAAAAAGTCTATGCCATAGACATTAAGACCTAATCCACCATCAATCATGGTATGTCTAACACTCATGAATGAAGATGAATATCATAAGAGGCTCATTTTGGTTTTGAACTTCTATGGGAGGTAATTTGTGTGGTTGAAATATAATATCTGATTTAGTCACATGCATATAATCTAATAGAGCTGCTACATCACTCAGCTAAACAATATGTGGAACAATCACCTTTGTAAAACTTCTTGGAGCATTTTGTGGTATGTAGGTGATGTTTGTATCAACTCCCATAGAGAGATCTTTTCTAAAGTATCTCAGAGATGATCGACAAGATCATAATCTCTACCATTATTAGTAGGAAGATGAGCTGCTTGAGGAAGAATAGGTTGAGAAGATGGAAGAGAAGCATGAATAAATTGTATTTGTTTCTTTTGTTTATTATTTCTAGTGTTATATGTGTGAGCAACGTCATGGTGAATGGGTTGTTGCAACACATTTTTGTTTAATTGACTACTTCCAGTGATTTGTTTGGAATAATTTAAGATGTAACTAGGAGGTCTAGGTGTTTTCATAGAACACCCTATTATGATAGATGATTGGGGAGCATCATTACAAAGATGCGCAACAATTTTAGGCTTCTCAAGTTCTTTTGGAGAATCAAAACCATAAATTGTATTAATGATTCTTTGAAATAGGGATGGTTTAGGAGTCATAGAGGATGATTCCATCAAGATGAAGCTATCCAAGGCTTCATCTAACATATCAAAATCATCACTACTGAACAACTTATCAAATGCATTAAATCTTGAATAAAGTAATCCAACATAGTTGTATATCATACTTTTCCAAACTTTATAGTGATAAACAAAAGAACAAGGAATGAAATGAAGTATATTTATGCTCATTATGAAATGTATCAAAATATTGACACCAATGTTTTAACTATACTATCCAATAAAGAGTTATAGCATACTAAAAATTTAACAATTTTCAAGCTAGAGTTACCATAAAATAGAATTTTAGGTAACCCTAATCAATATATAAACGAAAGCAAGGTGAATGACTAAAGAATGTATATCAAACTTAGTTGTAATCATATCTAAACATCAGGTAAGAAATTTAAATTGCACTACAATGATCTAATTTCATGAAGTGTAAACAATATCAAAGACAGGCTATTTTCAATCTAAAAACACATGCTTATTTTTCCAATTTCAAACAAGAAATATGCAAAGAATGTACTAAAGACAAAGTATGATTAGTTAAAGCAAACAAATTTACTTTAATAAACCTAACAATACTAACAAGATTTGAAACAACACACTAATCTTTAAACCCAAGGTTTAAGACTAGCTAGGTTTTTATGAAATGCAAGGATTTTGTAACCCTAATGATGAATTTTAAATGCAAAATGTACTATATGCAATCAAATAAATGATGAATGAACCTAATTTAAATCATATCTATATTAGAAAACAATATTTTTTTGAAATGAAGAAGGATGCAAGAGCATATGAAGAGTTGGGTTCACCAAAATGTAAGTAGAAAAGAGTGATCTAGCCTTAGGAGTTAAACTAGATCAAAACCCTCTTCTACAAACATTGAGACACAAACCAAGATTGGCTTCTACCCTAGCGAGAGAGCCAAAATATAAGGGTTCTACCTCTTTCTTATATAGATGAGTATTAACCCAAATTCAACCAATCTATCTACAACACAAGGTCAAAATCCTAATTGAGAAATATTGAGTTATAGACAACTATTGGAAGCAAGATCTGAAAAACTAATGGAACAATAGAGGTAAAGGGATAGTTCAAAACCTAGATCTACTGACAAAGATGCTCAAGACCAGGGCACCTAGGTGCCCTAGAGCTCATTTAGGGTTTACAAAAACTACCACTTTTGTCAGGTCTAGACCTATAATATATTTTATCTCCAAGACTGGTATCTCCTGAAACCTATTTGTCTGATCTATACACAAGAAGGAAAGGAAAATGGTTTGTGGATAGATAGGAGTTTTCCTCAGTGAAGTCATCATTTCAGTATTCCTACATCACAAATAGAAAGATTGAATCTAGATGTTGTGTGTGCTCATAAATTCTAAGTCTCAGTAGTAACAAGCAAGATCTAATGAAATAATCTTAAACCCTAGTCCTATAAGACTCAAGAAAATGGGAAAGGATGCTTCACTCAAGGAAGCTCACAATTTCACCTCAAGGATGAAGATTCATGGAAGGTTTACTGAATAAGAAGGTACTCAAGCCAAACTCAAGTTGGTGGTTCCAACCCTTCTCCCAATCAAGAAAAGTGCGTCAACCTAGGAGCCAATGTGATAGACTCAAGATCTCATCTCCTAGAATTCATACTGTTATGTCATAAAATGTCCGCCTAGGATGTTTTCCTCGTAAGTTTAGCTCACGGGTCCCTTGTTTTTCATCATGCATTTTCATTTTAACTCTCAATGCAAAATCCCCATAAACCCATGTCAAATGGGGCTAAGAGGATGTTGTTGAACTTGATTTTACCTTAAAAATAGGGCCTAGGGCTTGGGCGCTCACACCCTAGCCCTACCCTGTTTGGTCATGACCTAAATTTTAAATGATGATAGTGTGACTGTTAAAGATCTCCCTTGTTAGCATCTCAAGTTTGAATTACGAAATTAAAGCAGGAATGCATATATAAGAATGTTTAGGGTTTCATTTGTAAAATAGAAGATGATTGTGATACTTTGGTGAACTTATGATTTTATAGCATTCAAAGCATTTGTTGGGATGCTCAGGATCAACTAGAAGATAACTCGCCATAGGAGGATGATAAGAGCTTGATGCCAGAAGAAAATCTCTATTGCTTGATTAATTTTTACAAATGTACAAATGTTCCTATATAAAGGCAAGAGAAATATGATGGGTAGTCTTTTAACAGATAAAACTACTCTAATGGGAATACCTTCCCAAGCTAATTATTTAAGCCTATGTAAAACTTAAGCAAGGTAAAATCTATTTACCCTAACACCCCTCCTTAAGTGCAACTTAGGCAGAAGAATTATTATGAGATGCAAGATGCAATATGAGTCTTGGCTACACAACCATGTTAGGTACCCATTTACAAAGCAAAATGCGATGCAATCTCTCACAACCGAAGAAAAGGAGAAAAAACCCTGTGGGAGAAAACTCCTCTCCAAAAGAGAGAAAAAAAGGAAACAAGATGCATGGATGGAGGACTCATTAACACCCCCCAAGGACTACATACATCATGTATATACATTAATGACCCCTCCATAAGAGGGAAAGAGAGAGACTATGTAGCCCCCCCACAATGTGTAATCACTTGCAAAAATGGTAATTGCCTGAAGACAAAACATGGTCCAATGTCAAAAAACAACTTGTCTTCCTTTTGCAAGAAACAAAACCATGTATAGATGTAGGTATGATTCCCATTCAAGATATGCTTTGAAATATGGAAGCATGAGAATTGATGATGACGTTGTCTCCAAAAAATTCTCATGTGTCTCCTTGTCCAGATAGAATGATTATGCCACAATCCAATTGGGTACTTCCCCAATCAAGAAAGAAGGTGACAAACTAGAACTATGTGGAAATTGATATAGAGAAAACTCCAAAGATGAAAATACTAAAATATGTCTTCCAACCAAATCTGAAAGATAATGATTGTCCTATTGATCAGGAATGATGGAAGTCTCAATCAATGACTCTAGATAAGAAGCCAATGGTTGTGAAGGTGGATCAACTATCTCTAACAAAGAATCAAGAACCTCTGAAGCAACTGCAACCTCATCTAAAGTCTTAGAAATGTCCAAAGGATCACAAGCATGGTCTAACTTCTCTGATGGATAATGACGCACATCAGAGTTGGAAAGAGAAGCAGCAAGAGATGGTGGAGGATCATGGTCTCCATATGAGTCTCAAATGTAGGTCCAAAGAGCATAAGGGCACTCAAGATGGATAATAAACTGCAAAAAGTCATCATCCAAATGCTAAAAAATAACTCTAAAGACTAGCCCTATAGCCTCTCCAAATATGATACTCACAAGGTGTGCTAGGAATAGGAACATCATTATAGAGATATGACAATAGATTGTGCTAACTAAGATGAGTGAGAATGGATTCACTTCATTGTTTATAGTTCCCTTTCTCTAAAGAAAAACCCATTATAACTATAAATCTTCAAAACATCACAAAGACAGTACCTTCAAAAACCTCCAAATATATGATGATGAATGGCAAAATTAGGTGGATTGACCTGTACCACTATGAGTTTGGCAAAGTTAGCTTTCTGATGATATGTGGAATGCAATAATCAGACTCTGGATGCCCAAGATATGCTCTGTGGAAGACATTTGTTGATGTGGTGCTCACAGCATGGATTCAAGGGCCAGATTAAGCCCTAGGGTGGATTGACCCTTGGTTACTCACATGACCACCTGCTGGCAATGAGAGAAAAATACGCAATGTGGTGTGTTGTAAAACATATGATGCCAATCAACCTCTGAGTCACCAAGCACTGATTCATCAAGCACATACTCCATAAACCATCAAAACCACTTCACAATATAGTGCAAGTGTTGGTGAATATAAATGCGAAGAGGCCCGCTGCAGGGTGAATGTGGGAGTAAAAAACTCAAATGGCACTCAAAATACAATGCATGCCAATCCTACTTTCCAAAACCCTAAATATTTCATTACAAAACTTTAGAGATATTAAAGTTTGCAAACAAAATGTATTGATAGTGACCACTGAGGAATTCAAGTCTAGTGTATAATCCCTGGCTCTTAGGAATGAATCTGCACTATGCACACTTGGAAATGTTGTGCCTATATGTTTGAGCTCTCGCACGAGGTTGGGATTGTATCTACTCCTTGCACTTAGATCCCGCGAGGGATTTGGGAACATGCACTCCAAGCTCTATGAAACTCACGCTATCAATGTGGATCCTGTATGGGAATGGGATAATAAAAACCACCCAAACTCACTGAATTGAATCCTGTGTAGAACTTTGATGGAGATTGTGTCTTTAACAATGAATGCTGCATGGGACTATATGCGCCCGAAGCTCTCTCAAATGAATTTGGATCTGTCACTCTTGATGGGACAGGATACACACACTCCTAGCTGTCTAAAATTGCCTCACCAAGCTCTCAGGTTTGGATCTACACCTTTCAATAGCTCTTGGAATGGATCTCGTGCCAGATATAAGACAATGTGCTCAATGATCAATAGATTGCTTCTCCAGCTCACTTCTTCGGATTTGGGTGAGGGTTCATGGAACCTGGGCACTCTGATACCATGTTGGGATGCTTGGGATCAACCAGAAGATAACTCACCACAAGAGGATGATAAGAGCTTGATGTGAGAAGAAAATCTCTATTGCTTGATTGTTTTTTACAAATGTACAAATGTGCCTATTTAAAGGTAAGAGAAATATGATGGATAATCTTTTAATAGATAAAACTGCCCTAATGGGAATACCTTCCCAAACTAATTATTTAAGCCTAAGTAAAACTTAAGCAAGGTAAAATCTATTTACCCTAACAACATTCATTGTTGAAAGTAGATTTGTCTTGTCATTGTGTTTGTTATTGTAGATTTGGCTTCATCTTCTCATGTGTTGAAGGATTTATTGTGATGCTCACAACACAGCCCATTTTACTTCTTGGCAAAATGAGGACCCCTGCTGTGGCTATGGCTTTTTTCTTATGTGTGGGTCTGCTTGGTGGTAAAAGGGAAAAGGAAGTGAAGGATTACAAACCTTGTTAAAAATAAAGAAAAATAGCATTAAGTACCAGAGTAGAATAGGGGTGAATTCCTTGTCAAAATGAGTAAGGGTTGCTTTTTGAACCATTTTAAAATTCCTAATGTTCTACAAGATATGCATGTTTTGGTAAAATGCACTATAGGAGGGTTTGTATGTTGCATATACAAAGTCGTTTGTATGTGGGGTTGTTGTACTAGTCGCATAAAAGAGTTGTCAGGTTTTATTAAAGCTTGGTATTTGTATGCATATTGCTAATGCTTCATTCTTTACATACAAATCAGACCCGATAGAATTCGGAGGTAAAATGGATAATTGGGTAAGTCCACGGGTTGTATTTTGGGTTTGCATGTTTGACAAAAGGAAACATACAAGGGGATATACAACACGATATACATGTTCTAGACCCGAAGAAAATATTAAATTTAGTTTTATTGTGGTATGTTTCGCATGGTTATATCATTGAGATACAAAGTGAAAGTTAAGTGGGTCCCACCAATTGTATGCTTCGGGCTTGTATGTCAACAATGTATATCTCTGATATACAACCCAATATACAAGAAAAGATGTAAATAGGAGATGAAAGACGGATTCGAAAGGAAGTTAAATAAATGAAAATCTTTGTATGTTTGAGGCAATTGTTTGTTAATGATATACATACCCGATATATAAGAAAATAAAAGACATTGTGGGAGATAAAGGTAAAAGGAGGTTTGTATGGGTTATGTGTATATGCACTTGTATCTAATGAAACATACAAAGAGTGATATACAAAGCAAAGATACAAGTACTGATAAAAGAGAAAAGGCCAACAATATTAGTTATGGTTCATTGCATATTTATTTGTATGTTGAAAAGATACAATGTGAACATACAAAGAATAACATATAAAGAATAACATACAAGGAAAGATACAAGGAAAACAAGATGTATGCAGAAATGAACTAATGGATAAAAACGTTTAAAACTTAAATGCTGAAATAGAAAGCCAAAGCTTTAGGTGCATTAACTGCTATAATTAATGCTGAGCTAACAACCAAAAAGAGTAAAATTCAAGGGAGCTAGGGTAAATTTAACGTTATTTTACTTTCAGATTTACACTGTCAAGAGTTAAACTGTAGAAAGAGGAATTGTTACAGAAAATCGAATGGAATTCATCAAGATGACAGAATTACAGAAGCTAGACGAAGTAAAAGATGGTATAGTAAGTCAACGATGAAAAGTGAGTGGTCAAGAAATTTAGGTATTTATCTTAAAACATTGTTACATTTCAAATGGTAATTAATGCAAAACATATTTTAGTAATTGCATTTTGAAATATAAACATCCGTTAAATTACTGGTTAAACTGTTAATTAGCTAGGTTGGGATTAAATAAATGTGAAAGTCAAAATGGGAAGAGACAAACTAGGTTAGAGTAAAATGGTAAAAATATAGAAATTCATAGTAAAACCCTAGGTAGAAGGTAAAATGAAAAGTTAAAAGGATGCATTTTTCCACAGGATGGCCTCGAAGCAAAAATAGGTAGATACAAGGGGTGAAGTTAAAAAGGAGAGGAAACCTCACAAAGAAATAGAGAAAGAAGAATTGCCACTACATAGAGGATATCCATTATTGATTAGTTACACTAGAGTAGGGACAGATACAAACATTGGGAATTATGATGCAAATGATGTCTTACAGAAGATCACAGTAGCAGATGCTACACCTATTATGAAGTGTATATGGGAGAGTAGATTGTACAGAGCTGCCAGTTTTTTGTTGGCTATGGAGACCAGGGATTTGTGTTTAGATTGCTTAATTTTGTACGACTTGTCAACCAGGAAAATAATGTTTCATGACAAACTCATTGTAGATTTATCCATAGAGGGTATTACAAGGACATTTGGCCTAGAGATCAATGAAAAAATGGTAGATATTGACATAGATCAATACAATGACGATTTTCATACCAATGAAAGGGATTGTAGAGGTAAGATACTTTACAATTGGTACAGCCCAAAAAACAAACCCAAGGCTATAGCCCGAGTGCACCAAAATCTGCTGAGAATATACTTCAAAGAGGAAATATACTTGATGATTACAATGTTGAGTAGATTGGTAGGATTGAGAGAGGGCACTAAATGTGAGCCCTAGATGTTTACCATCATTGTGATCATGAGAGAGGTAGGAAAGGAACAAGGATATATTCACTGGGCAAAGGCCATAAGCATAACTATATGGAAACAAGCCATGCTAAGGAAGCAAAAGTTGCCACCTTTCTATTTGTCTTCATACATATTGTATTCATGTGCAGTAGAGGTTAGACCATTCATACATGAAATAGAAAGGGTTGGAACCTCAGGTAGTGATCTAGGTTAGAAATTGGTATATGAGCATTACCCTAATTTGTAGGAAGAGAATGCATTGGAGAAATATGCTTTGGTTAATGATGTGTTCTATACTTACATGGTGAGAATTTTGAGAGAGGAACCTAATAAGAGGATATCTAAGGATGCAGAAGATACAATTGGGTTGTATAGTTCGTGGTCTATTCAATTTGAACATTTCACTTACATCAGGACTGTAGGATTTGAGGGAAAACCTTTCATGTTACCCAGGTATCCTTCCAACAAATTAAATGTTCTAGATGTTTCAAGGCAGAATCTGAATGCCTTTAGAATGCACAAGAAGCAGTTTAACAGAGGAAATCTTAAGCTACCTTGGGCCATTGGTAGAAAGTCATGTTACAGTGAGGAAGTGGCTAGTTATTCAGAACAAGAATTAAGAATTTTGAGAGAGGAACCTGATAAGAGGATATCTAAGGAGGCAGAAGATACAATTGGGCTGCATAGTTCGTGGTATATTCAATTTGAACATTTCACTTACATCGGGACTGAAGGATTTGAGGGAAAACCTTTCATATTACCCAGGTATCCTTCCAACAAATTAATTGTTCTAGAGTTTTCAAGGCAGAATCAGAATGCCTTTAGAATGTACAAGAAGCAGTTTAGCAAAGGAAATCTTAAGCTACCTTGGGTGCTACGCCCTTAATATTGGTGTACATAGGGTTATGAATAGTCAGCTTGTGGCTATCTTAACTCCTAATTAAGTCATATTATCATTATTATATTGTTATTTAGTTGTTTAGGTCGGCCTAAGGCTTCTATAGGTCTATCTAAGTCGGCCTGGGTGATATCCTAGGCATAAATAGGTATATATAGGAGGTAGTGAGTCTCATTTCATATCATATTCAGTATTGTGTTCTCATTGAAGACTGTTGGAGGTATCCCCCTCGAAGTGGATTAGGAGGTTGCCCCCTCGAAGTGGCATATTATTATCAAGTATTTTCAGCATATTTACTATTATATTCAGATATTGTGCAAGTTGTTTCATTACAAGTGGTATCAGAGCATATGAAGACAAATATATATGAAGACAAGTATATGCTCAGGTAAAGATAGAATTGGTTGGAGAAATGCTACAAGGGTCAAAAGCACAAGAGGCCAAATAAACCATTGAGACTATTCACATTGGGAGTGATACTAGTGAAAGTAAGGAAAGGGGAACGTATGTAGGAAAAAGAAATTGAAATTGAAGAAGAATCCAGTGAGTTCTTAAGTGAAGAAAAAGAGCAAAACACTCCAACTGATATGGAAATTAAACAAGGCCTAGTGTATGAGAAGGAGAGGGTATAGGAAGAATTAGGAACAGTGGATCCATTTGGTACCCTAGTGTCTCTTGAAATTATTAAAGATGTGCAAGAAGAGGCACATAAAATTAAAGAGGTTGAAAAAGAAGATGCACCTAAGGAAACAATCAAGGAAAAACCTACTCAAGAAAGGATGAAACAAAAGATGGTGCCTCAGGAGTAGATGTATTGAATATCCTTAATATGTATGGTGAATAGAGTGAAGAGGAGAAGAACATAGAAAATAGAAAAGAATAAGCAAAAGAAGCAAAAGAAGATGATACAATGGAAGGATCCCCTGTACATACAGACCAAATTACTAGGGCTGAAAAAGAGCAAAAGGAAGGTGAAAATACAGAAGATACAACTAGAGAACCTGAGGGTGAAGGACATAAAGAGAAGGTTGATGAAAGTAAAATTAAAGAACAAAAAAAAGATATAGACCAGACAAATATAGAACAAACACATAAAGAGGAAGACACAAAGAGGGAATCATCAAGCAAGGAAGGTCCTGAGGAAGAAGGTGAAGATGGAGGGGATACAGAAATTGAAGAGGAAGAAAATGAAGGTGAGTCCAAACAGTAGGATAATCCCATAGTACAAGAGGAAGCCCCTCAACAGCAGCCTACACAGTAATAGGAACAGCAACAGGAACAACAACAACCACAGGAATAGGGAGAAGTGGAAAAGCCTTAGGAAGAGGTAATAAATGAAGAAAAGGTTGCTGCAGACACAAAAGAGATTCCTACCTGGTTAGGAATATAAATAAGGAAAAGAAAGAGGTACAATTGGTACCTATTGATATCAAAAGTCTTTTGGGTGATATCATGTCAAGGAAAGAAAAGAGAAAGGATAGAAAAATGTCAGCTATTCAAAGAGGTCTAGATGGGTATAGGATGTTGAACCTAGCAATACCACAGAAGGAGAAGACTAAGGGAGAAATAACCCTAGAGGAATATAAGATACTAAATTTTGACTTGGGACATACAATGAGGGAACAACATATAACTAAATGGGAAGGGATGCACCAGGTAACAACAGAAATGTTGAGAAAGGATAAAGACAAACAAGAATATTTGAAGGGACACATTGTCCAATTGCAGCAATTTATTAAAGGGGTATTTGATCCCAATACAACAGTACCAGAATTGCCCAATGAGATAGCGGTTGTATCCAAGGAAGAAACAAAAGACATGGAAAATAAAAGGCTTAAGGCCAATATTTTTGAAGAATGATTCAACGATTTTATGTAAGAAGGTGAATAGGTAATAAAACAAGTAGTGAAAAGATGGGAGGTGGTTGCAAGAGAAAAGAACAAATGCAGTATACTTGTACATAATTGCCAATTTAGAAGAGAAGAATGCATATTTGAATTGGAACAATTAACAGAAATTGAGGAAAGAAGAGAGGAATTAATAAATGAAGGAGTAATGATCCCTTCAATGGCAAATCAAGTGCCACAGGTGAGGTTAGAACTAAAGTTTGAAGAAGACAATCTCAAAAAGTGCATAACAGTTGTTTAGGACTTGGAAGAAAAAGTAGATGACATGATCAAAATGCATAAAAGGATAGTAGAAAAGCTACTAGATCATGAATGCATGGATACACTAGCATATGAACTAGAAAGGGCTTTGACAGAATTTAATTCCATTTTTACACCATGCATGGAAAGTCCTGAAGCATATCTCAATATAAAGATGATCGATTCATTGATGGAAGAAAGTGCCAAAATGAAGAAATACATGAAAAAGAGTGAATGTTCAGAGAACAGAGAAAAGAAACTAAAAGAAGGGGTTATAATGCAAGAGTATATATGGACAAAGAGTCTAGGAAGAGACCACACCTTTATAGAAGGTATAATTTATAATTTCAAATCATATTTGAAGGAATAGAAATTGTAAAAGGAGCAGCGGTTTTGGAAAAGTCAAGTAAAAGGTATCTGCGGGTAGAAGTCAAAGAAAACAGGGGAATCTTATTTTAAAAAGATTACAATGCCATCCTTTGAGGAGGATAAGATACCATTCAGATATTTTGAGAGGTGGTTAGAGATGAATATGCACCATTGATCAATAATAGAGGGATCTTAATCATAGATTAAGCTTTGTAGCCATAGCAGTAAGAAGTTTCAAAATCTATATAAGAAACTCTGCTACTTGTACATTAGTTACATAGGGATTTTGAAAGATAACTGGCAATTGTAATTTGTTTGAACACTTTGATTAGAAGAGTATTTTAGTTTAGAGGAGGAGGTCGCCTGTGTCTGCACTAAGGAATGCATGGAGTGTCCAGCTTTCTTATTGTATCTGTAAGACATTGTAAGTTTCTTGTTAAGTTCATTAATGAAGCAAAGAGTCATTCATACATTGTAAATCATATATGACTATGTATTTTGAATACAAATAAATCTAGAATTCTGCGTCTATTTTCAAAGTGTTTTATAGCTCTTATTTGTATTTGAAATAATACCTCTTTAAAATCTTGCAATCTTAGATGTGTGTTCATGAAAATACTCAAGGCTTCACATTTAATGATTTAGTCTATTGATTTGATCAAGTGACATATTTATTACAATGTGAATAACAGAGGATTTAGATCCTATAGTAGAATGATGTTCAATTTGAATTTCTCTAACTTTTCCCCAAGTATTTGAAATAATTAGCTTAAATGCAGAAATTAAAAGGAAATTGTCTGACATTTGAAAGAAGCATGAACAATTGTGTTAATATTTGACAATTTTCATAATAATTGGAAGAAATGGCTTGTTTCATTATAAATCATACAAAGCTTTTGTGATATAATAGTAAATTTATGCAAAGAGATGGATGATTTGTTGATATTTGCAACACCTTGCATAATTCGAGTCCAGTGAGTCATAGATCACCTTAAATCAAGTAAGCCCCCTTGCATATTACAGTTTCACTTTAACCTACTGAATTGTCCACAAGGTCAAGACCTGACCATACAAAAACTTGGGATTAAGAACTCTTAAGTGACTTCTTCATATCTTTCAAGATATTTTAGGTTCATTTTGTGAATTTTAAATTTTGTTATGAATGTGTAAAAAAAGTCATCAACAATTTTTGGCACTAGAAGGAGGGCCTCATTGGAGTTAAGGTTGGATTTGAGTGAAGTTGGCTCATAATAGTGGTAGAGTGACTAGGTCTACATCCAGTTTAGAAGATATATTTGTGCAATTACTTGATAAAAGGTAGAGTAAAGGTCCTTTGATTTAGAATCCTAGAATATCAAACACAGGAGGTTCATCTGGACGTCTCTTGGATCACCTTTTAACATCCATAACATTGTCAGTCCTGATAGTTCTTCATTTAGATCTTTGAATCTTGGTATAAGTCCTCCTAGAGGTCCAAGTCCTCCCAGAGGTCCTAGTCCACCTAGAAATCTAGGTATTTCCAGAGGTCCAGGCCAGGTACAAGTACCTACAATGGCTTATTTTAATGTCAATTCTCCTATAACATTCCTTGATTATCATGAGATGCCAAAGAATCCTAAAAAGATATGTCCTAAATATTAATTGCATCAAGATCCAGAAGATCACATTAGGATATTCAAGGAGGCATGCTTTAGACCTAGGTTAGAGTATGAGGATGTTGTATGCAGGTTGTTTCCTTACACCTTTAATGAGCAGGCTTCTAACAGGTATGTTAATTTGCCTAATAGATATATTTCTTCTTGGGAACTTATGGAGGAGGCATTTCTATCTAGGTTTAGGGGACCAGTTGATCCTTCCACCTTATATCATAAATTGGCTGCAATTAAAAGAGGTGAAGGAGAACTGATTGATAACTTTAATGATAGGTTCCAAAAGGCTTATTCTAGGTTAGTAGCTCCTTACACAATAACTACATATGCATTATTAGCCATGTATTATGTTTCCCTTGATTCACTAACTACTATGTTTGTCAAAAGAAAGGTTGATATAGATACAATATCCAAAGCTTATAAAGAGGCAGCCTTAGTAAACTAGGAAATGAGACAAACAACTTATAATCTATTTCTTAATGGAGGAAATCCTGGGATGCAAAGTCAAACACAACCATGGAATGGAGTTCCTACACACAATACCCCACTATTGAACCTAGTTCCTACATTTACACCTATGTATAATCCTTCCCCAATCTAGGCTATAGTCCCTTATACTAGTAACAACACTAATAACAATCAAAATAATAGTCAATCTTTCTCCCAGCCTCCTTAGGATACATTTGTGGCAAAGGCACAAGAAGATAGGGAAGAAATCAAAGAAATTACTACACACTTGAGAAGATTGACTATTGAAATGACACAACTAAGAAATGAAAATTTCTATGGTAGAAATAATCAAGGATATAGTCAGAACCATAAGCAGAATCATAACCAAAATTATAATCAGGGTCACGGTTCAAATCAAAACCAAAATTATAGTCAAAATCAAAATCATAATCAGGGACAAGCAATGCAAAGTAGAGGACTTGCTGTAGATAACAAAACCTGGGGTAATAACAATAGAAATCAGAATCAACCAGGGCCACCCAGGACATGGAACATAGGGCCAAATAATGGCACTCTAGCTTCTCCATTTGAGAATTTGGATAACTAGGAAACAAAACAAATAGCTAGAGTTCAAATGACTAACATAGCATTAAAGAATTGGTGTAGGATTCATAATACCAGTGCCCATGTTGAACTAGATTGCCCTCAGTTTCATCTGGTAGCAAGTATTTTCAATGTGGATGTGCAAGCTCCCACCTCTAAGTTCCTCATTCCCAAAGGTAATGAAATAGTGCCCTCAGGATTTGAGACTGCCTTAGTCTTAGAGACTTTTACCTTTGCAACTAGAGAGGAAGAGGATCAGTTGTTAGAAGATGAAACTTACTTTTGTGAGAACCTATACCCTGAATCAACCTTAGTATTGAATGCTTTTCAATTTCCTTTTGAAGCTGAAAATGAAGTGTTATATGAAACAGAGGAGGTACAGGCTTTTCAATAGTCTAACAAAAATCATACCTATAATTTGAGAAATAACCCTAGGCTAGGGGGACCTTTCACTACTTCCACTCCTCCTAACAATTTCAATACTCCTCCTGATCAACATGCTAGTAATAATCTTGCTATACTAAAGGCCAATCATCATGTGAATAGTGGAACAGTAGCCCAAAAAATCCAAATAGGGAAAATAGAGATAGTGGAAACAATGAGGTTAATGAATTACTTGTCTGAAGAGATAAAGAAAATCAAAGTCAGTATACCTTTATGTGAATTATTCAAAAGTCTAGGGGTCAGAAATGCTTTCATAAAATCCTTGGATACATCTATGACAAGTAAGGTTTCTAGTGATATGAATGTTCCTAGTAAGGATTCACAGCCCAAACAGAAGAGTAAGAAAACTGAACAACCTTTCAACACTAATGTGGTCATGTATGCAGATAAGAGGGAAGCCCCTCCTTTCTTGTTAACCATTAGAATGTTTGGAAAGAACATACATAATTGCATGGTAGATTCTGGTGCATTAGCTAATGTAATGCCTTTAGGGATATGCAAAACTTTAGGGATGACTCCCAATAAATCTGCTAAGGTTGTTACACAATTAGATTAAACTGAGGTCAATGTGATAGGAGAACTAATGCAAATTCAAATGTAGTTAGCCTCAGATCCTAGGGTAAGTCAGTTTATTGACATTCAGGTAGTAGATATACCAGTGAATTATGGGATGTTGTTGAGTAGAGACTGGTCTAAAACATTGAATGGATATATGGCCACTGATTTTTCACACATGTGGTTACCTTGGAGAGGTGTTCCAAATCAGATTAGGATAGAAGCTGAACCTAGGATGAAACACATGATTACAGAATACAACAGGACTAATGAGATATTGTTTGCTTTTGTTGAACCTAGTGTTTATAGAGTCACTAACAAGGGAGTGCAAATTGAAGAAATCCTAATGCTGAATATCAAAGAAAAACCTATCAGTAAAGAAACAATAGTGTTCATTGAGTCTGATGAAAATTCTTCTAACGAAGAAGACAATGCAATAAATAGTTTTGGTCAAATCATTAGGCGGGAAATGGAAAAGTGCATGGAACAAAATATCCTAGTTTAGTGCAATTTGTACAAGGGTATGTGCATAGTCCATAATAAGCCTCATTCTGAAGAGAATTGTGGAATGTCGAGAGATATAATAGAATATCAATACATCAAATGCACAAAGGGGATGGAACTGCAGGAAGGAAAGGTTAGTCCTAATCAACCAAAGACATACTTTCAAGACAATATGGATGTATTAATCTTAGATTTAGGAAAAGAAACAAAAGGCAAGAATGTCTGTCATCCTGATTCACAAATTGAGAGTATAAACATGCCAATAGGTCAAAATGAATTGTCCATGAAGAAACAAGATAGTACCACACATGTAATAGAAAAGACAAAACATGCCAAAATAAAAGGTCAAAATAATAAAGAAGGCATGTGGACACTAAAATGTGATGGATCTAAGTCTAAACAAGGTGCAGGTGTAGGCGTGGAACTTATAAATCCTAATGGTAAGTCATTTTTAATAGCATATATGCTACAATTTCCTTGTACCAATAATGTAGCAGAGTATGAAGCTTTGATTTATGCACTTGTTATGGCTATCAAGAAAAAGGTGAAAATGATTAGAGTATTCTCAAATTCTGAGTTAGTGGTCAGACAAGTAAGAAATTTGTATGCATGTAGTTATAAGAAGATGGTTTTTTATAGGCATAGGGTGTGGGATTTAATTGATTCATTTGATACCTTCAACATAGAACATATTCCTAGAGAATTGAATCATAGACTAGATGCATTAGCAATTGCTGCTAGCACTTTGGAACCCTTAACATTGTCAGGTTTGAAACGATTTGTTGTTGAATTAGTGAATGTTCCAAGTATACCAGATAATGTTACTCATTTTCAAGTATTTGAAGGGGATCAACAGATTGTCAATTTTCTCACCTGTAATGAAGTGTTTGAAGCTCAAATCATTGATGAATAGGAAAGGCCTAATGTGTCTTGGGATGAAGAAGACATAATAAACTTGAAAAGGAATTTCTTACATAAGGGAGTAATTGAGTTAGAACAAATTTTTAACTTTGATGGGGTAATAAGACATAAGGATTTGTCCAAAACTAAAGGAGGTAAATGTGATCCCTATAACCTGGGAATAGAGCAGAGTCCACATAATGTATTGATTGGAAAGGCTTGCTCTGAGGAGTTAAGGAAAGAAATTGTGGATGTTCTGAAAGAATACAAACATGTCATAGCATGGACATATGAAGATTTGAAGACATATGATACATCCAACATAACTCATGTAATACCTTTGAAACTAGATGTTAAACCATTTAGATAGAAGCAAAGGCCTGTGAATGCTATTTTAGAACCTTTAATATTTGAAGAAGTGAAAAAAATGTTGTCTGCCAGGATAATCTTCCCAGTAAGACATTCAACCTGGGTAGCTAATTTAGTACCTGTGAGAAAGAAAAGTGGAGAAATTAGGTTATGTGTAGACTTTAAAAATTTGAACAAGGCCTCTGAAAAAGATAATTATCCCCTCCCTCCAATAGATGAAGTGCTACAAGAAGTAAATGAAGCTAAGATGATGTCTTTTCTAGATAGATTTTTAGGATATAACCAAGTCTTAGTTGATAAAGAAGCTAGGTTGAAGACTACTTTTACTTGCAAGTGGGGTAATTATGCATATAGGAGAATGCCTTTTGGTTTAATCAATGCAGGTGCCACTTTTTAGCGAGCCATGGACATTATATTTCATGGATAATCAGGTAAGTGCATTGTCATTTATATGGATGATTTAACTGTTTACTCCAAAGATGCATCCACTCATGTAGAAGATTTGAGAAGAGTACTTAAAAGATGTGAAAGGTACGGGATTTCTCTCAACCCAAAGAAATGTTCATTTGGTGTAACTGAAGGAAAATTGTTAGGACATGTCATTTCTAAAAATGGGATATCCATTGATCTCGACAGAGTAGAAGGAATAAGAAAATTGCAATTACCTAATAGTAAGAAGGAACTAAAGTCCTTTTTTGGTAAGATTAACTTTGTCAGAAAGTTTATTACAAGATATACAGAGATTGTGCAACCATTAAACGCCATGCTCAAGAAAGATGCAAACATGGAATGGACACCAGTAGCCAAAGCTGCATTTGAAGATATTAAAGAGGCTATTTCTGATGCTCCTGTGTTAGCAAGTCCAAATTATACAAGCCATTTTACATAAATTATTTTGCATCTACACATTCAGTTGCAACTACTTTGACACAAAAAGGAGAAGATAATGAAGAAAAACCCATAGCTTTTATGAGTGCACCTCTGAAAGATGCACAACTGAAGTATCTTAATATAGAAAGATAGGCATTTGCACTAGTAAGGGCAGTCAATAAGTTTAGACATTACATCTTACGAAGTCAAGTTAAGGCAATAGTACCAGATGTAGCAATGAAAATGTTGCTGATGCGGAATGAGCCTGGAGAGAAAAGGGCCAAGTGGATTACAATATTGCAAGAGTTTGATATGGAGATTATTCCAAAGAAGTTGGTCAGAAGAAAATCATTAGTGCAGACCATAGCAAACACAAATCCAAATTTGGTGAAGCAGCAGTATGTATTAAATTCTAATGATGCATCGAGGTGGTATGTTGATTTGAATACTTTTCTAATATCAGGTAAATATCCAAGTAAGATGAAGTCTTCTCAGAGGAGAGATTTAAAGATTAAAGCACAAAGGTACATGGTACAAGGAGGTCTTCTATTCAAGAAGAACCATGAAGGTATATATTTAAGATGTTTAAATAGAGTTGAAGCAGATAAGGTATTTTTAGAGTTGCATGATAAGTATGAAACTGCTCATGGTTCTCATTTAGCTACTATGCATAAGATACTAAGAGTAGGATACTGTTGGCCTACAATGTTTAAAGATACAGAGAGTCATATTTGAAGTTGTCACACTTGTCAAACTACAACAGATAAAGGAAGGAATTAGGCTAATCCATTATAGCTAGTCATTGAGTCTAGGCCATTCGTATAGTGGGGCATGGATTTCATTAGAGTTATAAATCCTCCATCATTTGCAGGACATAAGTTTATATTGATAGTAACTGACTATTGTACAAGGTGGACTAAAGCCACATGTTGCAAGTTTTCTACTACTGAGGTGGTTATCAAATTTCTTGAAGAAAACATCATAACAAGGTTTGGAGCTCCATATTTGCTGGTATGTGATAATGGCCCTGCATTTTCTTCTTTGAAATTTTCTAAATGGGCATTTGAATATGGGATAGTTTTAAAAAAAATTTCAAATTATTATCCTGAGGGGAATGGTTTAGATGAGTCCACAAACAAGATTTTATTGGATATAATTAAGAAGCTAATTGAATAGAATCCTAGGGAATGGAATACATTGTTAAAATATGTGATATGAATAGATAGGACTAAGGTTAAGTCAGCACTAGGCAATGCACCTTATCACCTAGTTTATGGGAGTGATCCCATACTTCCAGTGAATTTAAGAATATCTGTCTGGAAGTTTGCTAATGAGAACTTAGGTTTTGATGATCACAGAGAGGCTAGGATAATCCAGATGTTATAATTGGATGAGAAGAGAGATCAGGCTATTGAAAAATTTGCCAAACATCAAGCAGTGGTCAAAAGATGGTTTGACAAAAGAGCAAGAGTCAAGACATTCAGAATATCAGACTTAGTGTTGTGTTGGGATAAAGCACATGAAAAGAAAGGAAATCATGGAAAATTTGACAAATTATGGTTAGGTCCATTACAAGTCACAAAAATAATAGGAGAGAATACTTTCAGGCTCAAGACCTTGACTGGGGAAGATGTACCATTACCGGTTAATGGCCAACACTTGAAACATTACTTTCAGGCTTGAGATGGGGGTAGTTGGTATGTTGTGTATCATAATGTAAATAGTGTACAATTTTGTTTTGTTGGTTTTGTTAGGTCTTGTCTTGTTTTGTTTTTGTTTTGTTGTGTTGGTTTGTGTGTTGTGTTGCCTTGGTAGGGATGTTGTTTTGTTTTGAAGTATACAAGAGCAGATTAACAACCTCTGAAAACAATAGAAAATTCATAACATTCAAGTTAATTATTTGAAATTTATGCATAACTTTTTGTGACTGTCATGAATGTAGAAAATGGTTTGACTTGTGAAATTTTGTATTCAATAACTATGGGTTGAGTATTCAAGGGAAGTTTCTCACAATGACACACCTAAAACCTTTGGGTTTGTTGAACATACCAGTGTCGATATTAGGTGAAAAATCAGAGGTCACCCATGCTACCATTACAATTCTCAGCTTAACTTTAGCAAGTGATCATTCCTTGCATCATGAAGTTACAAATGTAATATCTTATAAAGTCTCTATCTTACACAAAATATAAAATAAATAAATAAATAAAATGGATTTTACTGAAAATCTAGATTAGGCCATCTAAGTAACTCTATCGGGGCTATAGAGGCTTGCTGACAGTGGGGCTCTACTTAAAAGAATTGTAACAATAACCTTGTCAAGGCTATAGACGTCTGCTGGAAACAAGGCTCCATCCGGTTGGCTATGAGGGAATGACATCAACTATGTAGTTTAATATTAGTCACTGGTTTGTTCAACTTATTTTCAAGATGAGGATTATTAATCACATGCACCCACTTAAACTGAATGGGGAAATTCATGCACCTTATTGAATACATTAGGTCTCAAGTTAAATGATTATTTACAGAAAAGAAAGTTGGAAGTTATGAATTTATTTTATTTAGTTTTCTTTAATGGTTTTAATTTAATTTTTTTGTTTGGTTGCTAGTTGTTGTGATGCTCACAGCATGCCCCATTTTACTTCTTAGCAAAATGAGGACCCCTGCTGTGGTTGTGGCTTTTTGCTTATGTGTGGGTCTGCTTGGTGGTAAAAGGGAAAAGGAAGTGAAGGATTACAAACCTTGTTAAAAAAATGAAAAATAGCATTAAGTACCAGAGCATAATAGGGGTGAATTCCTTGTCAAAAATGAGTAAGGGTTGCTTTTTGAACCATTTTAAAATTCCCAATATTTTGCAAGATATGCATGTTTTGGTAAAATGCACTATAGGAGGGTTTGTATGTTACATAGACAAAACCATTTGTATGTGGGGTCATTGTACTAGTTGCATAAAAGAGTTGTGGGGTTTTATTAAAGCTTGGTATTTGTATGCATATTGCTAATGTTTCATTCTTTACATACAAATCAGACCCAACAAAATTCGGAGGTAAAATGGATAATTGGGTAAGTCCACGAGTTGTATTTTAGGTTTGCATGTTTGATGAAAGGAAACATACAAGGGTATATACAACACGATATGCATGTTCTGGACCCGAAGAAAATATTAAATTTAGTTTTATCATGGTATGTTTCGCATGTTTGTATGTTGTATGCTTTGGGTTGTATTTTTGATATACATACAACACGGAACATGGGGAAAATTAAAGTTTAGTATAAGTGATCCATTGTACGTTAACATATATTAAAAAATGCATTTCACTTTATATGCATGTTGGAGCCAAAAAGTTATGTATTGCAGTTTATAAAAGATGGGAGATCCGGAAGAAACATAAAAAGGAAGTTTGTATGTATCGGGCCTTGTATCTAAGAGAAGATATAAGCATGGTTGTATCATTGAGATACAAAGTGAAAGTTAAGTGGGTCCCACTAATTGTATGCTTCAGGCTTGTATGTCAACAATGTATATCTCTGATATACAAGCCAATATATAAGAAAAGATGTAAACAGGAGATGCAAGATAGATTTAAAAGGAAGTTAAATAAATGAAAATATTTGTATGTTTGAGGCAATTGTATGTTAATGATATACATGCCCGATATACAAGAAAATAAAAGACATCGTGGGAGATAAAGGTAAAAGGAGGTTTGTATGGGTTATGTGTTTATGCAATTGTATCTAATGAAAAATACAAAGAGAGATATACAAAGCAAAGATACAAGTACAGATAAAAGAGAAAAGGGCAACAATATTAGTTATGGTTTATTGCATATTTGTTTGTATGTTGAAAAGATACAATGCGAACATATAAAGAACAATATACAAGGAAAGATACAAGGAAAATGAGATGTATGCAGAAATGAACTAATGGATAAAAAGTTTAAAACTTAAATGCTGAAATAGAAAGCCAAACTTTAGGTGCATTAACTGTTGTAATTAATGCTGAGCTAACACCCAAAAAGAGTAAAATTCAAGGGAGCTAGGGTAAATTTAACATTATTTTACTTTCAGATTTACACTATCAAGAGTTAAACTACAGAAAGAGGAATTGTTAAAGAAAATTGAACGGAATTCATTAAGGTGACAGAATTACAGAAGCTAGACGGAGTAAGAGACAGTATAGTAAGTCAACAATGGAAAGTGAGTGGTCAAGAAATACAAGTATTTATCTTAAAATGCTGTTACATTTCAAATGGTAAAAAATGCAAAATAAATTTCAGTAATTTCATTTTGAAATATAAACATCTGTTAAATTACTGGTTTAACTATTAATTAGTTGGGTTGGGATTAAACAAATGTGAAAGTCAAAATGGGAAGAGACAAACTAGGTTAGGGTAAAATGGTAAAAATATAGAAATTCGTAGTAAAATCCTAGGTAGAAGGTAAAATGAAAAGTTAAAAGGATGCATTTTTCCTCAGGATGGCCCCAAAGCAGAAAAAGGTAGATATAGGGGGTGAAGTTAAAAAGGAGAGGAAACCTCGCAAAGAAATAGAGAAAGAAGAATTGCCACTACACAGAGGATATCTGTCATTGATTAGTTACACTGGAGTAGGGACAAATACAAACATTGGGAATTATGATGCAAATGATATCTTACAGAAGATCACAACAATAGATGCTACACCTATTATGAAGTGTATATGGGAGAGTGGATTGTACAGAGCTGCGGGTTTTCTGTTGGCTATGGAGGCTAGGGATTTGTGTTTAGATTGCTTAATTTGTATGACTTATCAACCAGGAAAATAATGTTTCATGACAGACTCATTACAAATTTATCCACAGAGGGTATTGCAAGGACATTTAGCCTGGAGATCAATGAGAAAATGGTAGATAATGACATAGATCAATACAATGAGGATTTTCATACCAATGAAAGGGATTGTAGAGGTAAGATATTTTTCAATTGGTACAGCCCAGAAAACAAACCCAAGGCTGTAGCCCGAGTGCACAAAAATCTACTAAGAAATATACTTCAAAGAGGAAATATACCTGATGATTACAATGCTAAGTAGAATGGTAGCATTGAGAGAGGGCACTAAATGTGAGCCTTGGATGTTTACCATCATTGAGTTCATGAGAGAGGTAGGAAAGGAACAAGGACAAATTCATTGGGTGAAGGCCATAAGCACAACTATATGGAAACAGGCCATGCTAAGGAAGCAAAAGTTGTTGTCTTTCTATTTGTCTTCATATGTATTGTATTCATGTGCATTAGAGGTTAGACCATTCATACAATAAATAGAAAGGGTTGGAACCTTAGGCAGTGGTCTAGCTCAGAAATTGGTAAATGAGCATTACCCTGATTTGCAGGAAGAGAATGCATTGAATAAATATGCTTTGGTTAATGATGTGTTCTATACTTACATGGTGAGAATTTTGAGAGAGGAACCTGATAAGAGGATATCTAAGGATGCAGAAGATACAATTGGGATGCATAGTTCTTGGTATATTCAATTTGAACATTTCACTTACATCAGGACTGAAGGATTTGAGGGAAAACCTTTCATGTTACCCAAGTATCCTTCCAAAAAATTAATTGTTCTAGAGTTTTCAAGGCAGAATCTGAACACCTTTAGAATGTACAAGAAGCAGTTTAGTAGAGGAAATCTTAAGCTACCTTGGGCCATTAATAGAAACTCATGCTACAGTGATAAAGTCACTAGTTATTCAGAACAGGAATTGAGATATTATGGATTTGAAGAGTTTGATTTAGCCAGAAGGTTTGACCCCTTCCACAAGATTCAAAATACAATTGATAAAATGTTTAAGCATCAAATACACATTGAAGATTTTTGGTCAGACTACAAAAATGATAAGGAGGTAAGGAAGAGAGCTCATAAATGGCTAATAGTTGAGCAAATGAAAAATATGGGAGATATATATGTTCCTCTAGAGGTTAGGGAAGATGATAAACTGCTACATCATAGTTATGCAGAGGCTAGGCTTGCTCCTATTATAGAGCATGATTGGTCACAACTGTAGAATACTTCTTTGGACGTATTGTCCAAATTGGTTATTTTGTTTTCAAAGACATGGATAAAAGATAGGATTGAAGAACTCAAAACTGAGGGGAGGGAAATCACATATCCAAAAAAAGGGAATAAGAGAGTAAGAGAACCTAGTGATGATCTCCAATGCTTCTATGAGAAGAAGTGGAAGATTGTAGAAGCTAAAAATGTAGAGAAGGATAAGAATGCTACTCTGATAGATCCCTATGCATTGGGAAGCATTGGGAATAACAATAGCAGTATCATCTGATACATTTGTAGATGCAAAATCATTAAGCCATGAAATTAGTGCAGAGGAAGTATAGACTTCCAAGGAAGTAATAGGACAGCAAGTTAGAAGAGCAATACCAATAAGTATATCAAAGGGGGAAACTTTGAAAACAAGTGAAGTCATTGGAGCACAACAGATAGGTGCAAAGTTGAGTGATATACCTAGTGCATCCACCCCAATAGAAAAGAGGCAAGTATATGCTCAGGTAAAGATAGAATTGGTTGGAGAAATGCTACAAGGGTCAAAAGCACAAGAGGCCAAACAAACCATTGAGACTATTCACATTGGGAGTGATACTAGTGAAAGTGAGGAAAGGGGAATGTATGTAGGAAAAAGAAATTGAAATTGAAGAAGAATCCGGTGAGTTCCTAAGTGAAGAAGAAGAGCAAAACACTCCAGCTGAGATGGAAATTAATCAAGGCCTAGTGTATGAGAAGGAGAGGGTACAGGAAGAATCAAGAATAGTGGATCCATTTGGTACCCTAGTGTCTCCTAAAATTATCAAAGATGTGCAAGAAGAGGCACATAAAATTGAAGAGGCTGAAAAAAAGGTGCACCTAAGGAAACAATCAAGGAAAAACCTGCTCAAACAAAGGATGAAATAGAAGATGGTGCCTCATGAGTAGATGTACTGAATATCCTTACTATGTATGGTGAACAGAGTGAAGAGGAGAAGAACATAGAAAATAGACAAGAACAAGAAAAAGAAGCAAAAGAAGATGATACAATGGAAGGATCCCCTGCACATACAGAGCAAATTACCAGGGCTGAAAAAGAGCAAAAGGAAGGTGAAAATATAGAAGATACAACCAGGGAACCTGAGGGTGAAGGACATACAGAGAAGGTTGATGAAAGTAAAATTGAAGAACAAACAAAAGATATCTAAGGGGTATGTGCAGGATCATGATGGGCCAAACTATACCTCTAAGTGGCAATGAAAATACAAAAAATCAGACTTTATCAAGTTCATGTGAAATTTTGAAAGGATTATCTATACAATCTGAAAAAGATGTTGTTGGTTTTTCTTCTGAATCAGCATTAGGGTTTGCCACTTCTAATGCACAGGTAGATTCAGCCAACTAAATACAGGAGGTTGCGTGAGCTGCCTCCCCTTCACTTCTGGTTCTGCCGCACCAAGGGGGGGTATCCCTATAACTCAAGATGTAACCTTGACTAGCTCAAAGATAGAAGGATCTAACTTGACAACAACAGGTAGAATACTCTCATGTATGGACCAAGATCTGCATGATAGATCACAAGGCTGGCAACATTCTTGGACATGATGTCTGGTTGGGTATGAGAGCATGCAGGGGGTTCCTAATCCTACTCCTACAACTAACAGGTGGAAGTATGAAATGTTTTAGTTTGAATTTTGGATGCAAAGCTGGACATGGTGTATAACACAAGAACACAGCATGATTGGTGCCTATCCAGGGCTTGGAGTCGGTAGACATACACCTGTGAATGATCAGCATGAATAGCTAAAACTGGATTTCAGGGGGATACACATGATATCTGCCTTACAGATATCTCCCAATGAAGAGTGTTAAGTTATCTCTACTTATGGCATCCCTACTGCAGTATACCCTTCCCAATGTTCAACTTGAAAACAATTTAATCTACCCCTTGAGCAGAAGTTAAAAGATCAGACATTCAACATAGGAATTCTATGCTCTAGAATCTAAATATTACCCAAATATCCAGATTCAGAAGAAGAATACATGCAATACTGGAGACAGAATTAACACAACACATGCTAAGATAGCATTACTCATATAAGATCAACCATGAAATTAGTGGATTCATGCCAAATTGTACAACAGGAGATACATAAACTCACAAGTTTAAGCTGTACAGAGCAACCAGATCAGCTGGTTTTGGATTACAGAGCCAAAAATCTTCAACTTTCAACAACCACAAATGAGTAACACTTCCTGCTTCTAACAGCCAGGTAGTGTACCACAGCAATTAATTACATGGTTGACCAAAAATCCCGCCAGATACACAGTATCAGGAAAATGGCGCTCAAACACTACCAGATTGGTGCCCAAACATGAATGCAGCAGGTAGGGGAGGAGACAGGAAGATATCTCGAGCCCTGCGCCACTGTCCGCTGATGTACACCTTCAATCGGGTACCAGATCCGCCCATACCTCTGCAACCTTCACCATTAATGGCGCACCAACCCGCGGCCTTGGGAAAAACATCTAACAGTCGATCGCAACCATTTCCCGCCAAGATTCATCATCATGATATTTGAAAATGCAGGATATCAATTATCCCATATGCACCCTGCAGCAACCTCATTAACACTTAATATACTAGGTCATGAGCATATATCATGTCGGTGCTTTTGCTCCTGACGACACTAGTATAAGACTTCATCATCATCACCCTCCAGCAGCATGATATCCTGTCGCTTGAAATATCACCCTGACGTCAGCATCATATCGCAATATAACCTGCATGATAATCGCCTTCATCCGCACAACCTGATCCATCGGAGGAACATCCTCCTGCTAAGCTTATACCAAAAGTCTGGCCGATGAACATTCTGATGACGTCATCATCATATCCTGCTGACGTCATCATCATATCTACCTATTGCGCACCTCCTCATATCCGGATGACATCATCATCATGTTTGCAAATATCGGGAGATCTCCACAAGATGATCTGTGCTAGAAATATGACCTCCCCGGACCTTGATGACGTCATCATCATATTAACATCAGGATGATATTCGGAAGACAACCGGATATTTGGAAATATCATCCTGATGCACAAATATCAGGTTGCACTATAGCTCCACTATAAGATCGGGGCGATAGACGAATATGATGATGCTTGAAAAGATCACCCCCACTAGATAATGCACGAAGCCGGCAGGCGGATATCTCCTTGATATCAGCATCATCATGACGCTGGAACAAACATTCACCCGGGTGATATGAAAATATCACCCCCTCCTTCAGAAATATCATGATGCAGATAGGCAGAGAAAAAGATATCACCCTGTCACAAGAATGACGTCAACATCATCAGGATGAGAAAACAACGAACATGAAGTGATACAACATCATCAGGATGATATTGACTAAGATCATCCTGACGTTCAGAATATGATGACCCCAGTGAATATCGGGTCACACTTAGAACTCTTCAACAACATCATCAGGATGATCATAACCAAGATCACCTGATGATAAAAATATCACCCTGGCGAAATATCATGAAGGCAGAAAATATGATGACCCTCGCAAGCAACACGGTGATAACTGGAAATATGATGATGATGATGACGACCCTTAAGAAAAAACAAGTCAGGTCGAACAACTCAAAGAATAACCCCTTCAGAATATCGGGGCAACATCATCATCATGTTTGGGCAAGGTGATAAATGGAAGATCACCGGGTACTTGAAACATCACCCCCGCAAGCAACTTAGGGCGCACTGTAGCTCATCAGCAGGATCAGGATGATATCCAAACATCACCCGATAGTGAAACATGATGATGACGATGAGAAACTGGTCGACGGAGAACACGATGATGCTGACCACCATCAAAGAAAATATGATGATGATGACCTCCTCCTCAGGAAAATATGATGCTGCAGCTGAAAAATGCTGAGGAGGTCCAACACTTAGAACATTTTTTGGATACTTAGGGAAAGTGCCTGCATGAAAATTGCTCAAAAAACTGCCAGTCAATTCAGGCACTAACACTGGCTCTGTCTGGGGACGTGCAGGTGAAAACCTGCAGCGAGAACTAGATCTCTGGGATGCAGACCAGTCCCTTATCTGTTGGGTACAGAGTCAAATACTGCACTGACCTGCATCACCAAACACACTTGATGGCCTAAGGCCACCAAGAAAAGAAAAACATGTATCTCCCTTTGTCAAATATCTTGTTTTCATCTGCATGCACTGGGTCAAGCTTGGAGATACTACAAAGATCCACCCACAAACAAATCTTGTCATCTGCATATTCAACCATCTGATTTGGCTTGTCATCATCACCCTTGTGTAGATAACTTTCAGCATCATGTGACATGTGGGTGCAGAATGTATCAGGCAATGCATACTTATACTTATCATCTATATCATCATCATGCATTGCAACATGATCTCCTAGCTGGACTGAAAATAGGAAACACTCAAAGTCCACCACACAACTAGGAAGATCAGGGCTCATTGTATTATATGCTGGCACATCAAAAGAAAAGCTTTCAAAATCACAATTGTGCACATCATGTACACAACAATCAGCAGCACCAGGCTGGAAAAGATCAGGCTCTGGCATCTCTCTCAAATCAGGCACATTTTCACAGTCACTTACCTGATGTATGTTGTTTCCTCTTTCATCAGGATGAGAAACAGAATCCAAGCCAAAAATAGTGTCTGGATCCTCACCATACTCAGACAGATCCTCATCACCATATGTGTCATAAATGGGTGACCCAGGTGCATCAGTTTCATCATAGTATGCCATTTGTTCATGGGCAACAGAGCACACCTCTTCATCACCAATGGATTCACTCTGTGGAGGAGTATCAGCCTGTGTGTCATAAGCAAAATAGCCATCAAATGAAAAACAATCATGCTCTGAACTAGCACTTATTTCAATTTCTGACTGCTCTTCATGATCTCCATGTGTTTGAAAGGTAGGCAATGGGTCACACATAGGACTGCTTCTCTGTTTGCTTATACCTTCTCTGTCTTGAGTACAATACTCACAATTGTCTCCACAGGTCCATTCTAAAAATTGCCCATTTCTGTCCACAACCTCATTATTGTTTTCATGGTCAGCTGCCTCATCATTGCAATGGGAATCCTCATTAGTCCTTTCACTGGCATCCTCAACTGGTGAACAATCCAGTTGAGCAGTATTGTTAGCATTATGTTCAAATACAACAGTCTCAACCTTTATGCTTTTATTTTCATTTTTATCTGCATATGATGCCATAATCATTTGGTCATTTGCAGCTTCATAACCATTTCTCACACCAAGGCCTGGGGAGAGGGGTTTCAGCAGGTACACATTTCTGATTTTTTCTATCTTTTCTATGAACCTGTATGCCATCTGCATACTTGTCACCTTGAAATCCCTCAGTATTGCACTAAAGCCCTCCTCAAAAGCTTCAAAGAATATGCCAGCACAGGCTGAAATATCAGGTCTGAAGACTTCTGGGATCTGTGAAAGGGCTATTGCAAACCTATGACTGAAATCAACACATAGCTCTTCATCTTGTTTTCTGATTCTCATCAATCCTGCAACAAGATCAGCCGGCTCTTTTGCAAATTCCTCCTTGAAACAGTCAGCAAGCTCATCCCAACAGGCAAAGGATTTCTTTGGAAAGCTCAAATACCAGTCTTTTACTTTTGCATCAAAGGACCTAACAAAATACCTCATCCACATATCCTCATCTCTGAATGAATATTTTCCCATAAAACTTTGAAAATTTTGGATATGTGCATTCCCATCACATACATTGTGACCACTAAATCTAGGCATCTGACAATATATCCAAGCAGGCATAGTTTCTACTTTATAATCCACCCATGACAAATCCAGTTGGTCATACAAAGGATCAAAAGGGCTGACAGGAGGTTTAGCTTTCTGACAGGCAGACACAACAGGGTTACTGCCTTTTAACTGGGCCTGCTCAGCCTCTAAGAATATCAACCTATTTCTTATCTCTTCTATTCCTTTATCCAACATTTCACCACTGAGTATGGGATAATTCATACTTGGATTCATAAAAACCCTACTCTTAGACATCCTTTGTCTGTCTAAGACCTAAGGCTTCCCCTGGCATCTAACCTATGCAGTAAAACAGCAAATAAAGGGGAAGGAACAAGGTACCTTTTCTCATACAGATGCAGAAAAATGAACAACACATTTCTGTCACATCACATACATCCATCTTTCATGTGCATTTGGATCTTTTTTGCAGAGTCGCCACCTCTCCAGAGAGGACAAAATTTACAGCAGCTGAAAGCTATTTTTTCCAGGTTCATTCCACCAGCAGAGCATCATTTTTCACATGAAAGACTCCCCAGCAAAGTCGCCATTTTGTTGGTTTTTCTTCTGAATCAGCATTAGAGTTTGCCACTTCTAATGCACAGGCAGATTCAGCCAACTAAATACAGGAGGTTGCGTGAGCTGCCTCCCCTTCACTTCTGGTTCTGCCGCACCAAGGGGGGGGTATCCCTATAACTCAAGATGTAACCTTGACTAGCTCAAAGATAGAAGGATCTAACTTGACAACAACAGGCAGAATACTCTCATGTATGGACCAAGATCTGCATGATAGATCACAAGGCTGGCAACATTCTTGGACATGATGTCTGGTTGGGTATGAGAGCATGCAGGGGGTTCCTAATCCTACTCCTACAACTAACAGGTGGAAGTATGAAATGTTTTAGTTTGAATTTTGGATGCAAAGCTGGACATGGTGTATAACACAAGAACACAGCATGATTGGTGCCTATCCAGGGCTTGGAGTCGGTAGACATACACCTGTGAATGATCAGCATGAATAGCTAAAACTGGATTTCAGGGGGATACACATGATATCTGCCTTACAGATATCTCCCAATGAAGAGTGTTAAGTTATCTCTACTTATGGCATCCCTACTGCAGTATACCCTTCCCAATGTTCAACCTGAAAACAGTTTAATCTACCCCTTGAGCAGAAGTTAAAAGATCAAACATTCAACATAGGAATTCTATGCTCTAGAATCTAAATATTACCCAAATATCCAGATTCAGAAGAAGAATACATGCAATACTGGAGACAGAATTAACACAACACATGCTAAGATAGCATTACTCATATAAGATCAACCATGAAATCAGTGGATTCATGCCAAATTGTACAACAGGAGATACATAAACTCACAAGTTTAAGCTGTACAGAGCAACCAGATTAGCTGGTTTTGGATTACAGAGCCAAAAATCTTCAACTTTCAACAACCACAAATGAGTAACACTTCCTGCTTATAACAGCCAGGTAGTGTACCACAGCAATTAATTACATGGTTGACCAAAAATCCCGCCAGATACACAGTATCAGGAAAATGGCGCTCAAACACTACCAGATTGGCACCCAAACATGAATGCAGCAGGTAGGGGAGGAGACAGGAAGATATCTCGAGCCCTGCGCCACTGTCCGCTGATGTACACCTTCAATCGGGTACCAGATCCGCCCATACCTCTGCAACCTTCGCCATTAATGGCGCACCAACCCGCGGCCTTGGGAAAAACATCTAACAGTCGATCGCAACCATTTCCCGCCGAGATTCATCATCATGATATTTGAAAATGCAGGATATCAATTATCCCATATGCACCCTGCAGCAACCTCATTAACACTTAATATACTAGGTCATAAGCATATATCATGTCGGTGCTTTTGCTCCTGACGACACTAGTATAAGACTTCATCATCATCACCCTCCAGCAGCATGATATCCTGTCACTTGAAATATCACCTTGACGTCAGCATCATATCGCAATATAACCTGCATGATAATTGCCTTCATCCGCACAACCTGATCCATCGGAGGAACATCCTCCTGCTGAGCTTATACCAAAAGTCTGGCCGATGAACATCCTGATGACATCATCATCATATCCTGCTGACGTCATCATCATAACTACCTACTGCGCACCTCCTCATATCCGGATGACGTCATCATCATGTTTGCAAATATCGGGAGATCTCCACAAGATGATCTGTGCTAGAAATATGACCTCCCCGGACCTTGATGACGTCATCATCATATTAACATCAGGATGATATTCGGAAGACAACCGGATATTTGGAAATATCATCCTGATGCACAAATATCAGGTTGCACTGTAGCTCCACTATAAGATCGGGGCGATAGACGAATATGATGATGCTTGAAAAGATCACCCCCACTAGATAATGCACGAAGCCGGCAGGCGGATATCTCCTTGATATCAGCATCATCATGACGCTGGAACAAACATTCCCCCGGGTGATATGAAAATATCACCCCCTCCTTCGGAAATATCATGATGCAGATAGGCAGAGAAAAAGATATCACCCTGTCACAAGAATGACGTCAGCATCATCAGGATGAGAAAACAACGAACATGAAGTGATACAACATCATCAGGATGATATTGACTAAGATCATCCTGACGTTCAGAATATGATGACCCCAGTGAATATCGGGTCACACTTAGAACTCTTCAACAACATCATCAGGATGATCATAACCAAGATCACCCGATGATAAAAATATCACCCCGGCGAAATATCATGAAGGCAGAAAATATGATGACCCTCGCAAGCAACACGGTGATAACTGGAAATATGATGATGATGATGACGACCCTTAAGAAAAAACAAGTCAGGTCGAACAACTCAAAGAATAACCCCTTCAGAATATCGGGGCAACATCATCATCATGTTTGGGCAAGGTGATAAATGGAAGATCACCGGGTACTTGAAACATCACCCCCGCAAGCAACTTAGGGCGCACTGTAGCTCATCAGCAGGATCAGGATGATATCCAAACATCACCCGATAGTGAAACATGATGATGACGATGAGAAACCGGTCGACGGAGAACAC
Organism: Cunninghamia lanceolata; assembly: GCA_027924645.1. Lineage (NCBI taxonomy): Eukaryota > Viridiplantae > Streptophyta > Pinopsida > Cupressales > Cupressaceae > Cunninghamia > Cunninghamia lanceolata. The sequence goes on along the minus strand of BSBN01001965.1, from coordinate 1,669,606 downwards.
GATGATGCTGACCACCATCAAAGAAAATATGATGATGATGACCTCCTCAGGAAAATATGATGCTGCAGCTGAAAAATGCTGAGGAGGTCCAACACTTAGAACATTTTTTGGATACTTAGGGAAAGTGCCTGCATGAAAATTGCTCAAAAAACTGCCAGTCAATTCAGGCACTAACAGATGTAAGAATGAAATTTGTAGAGAATTGAATCTAGTTTATAGGCTACTATTTAAAAAAAAAAAAACTAAATTTACTTAGTGAAAATTGAATATTTCAATGAACAGCTTTTAAATTTTTCAGAAAAAAATAAAAAGTGGGTGTCTGTCCAGCCAACCTAACTATGAGTAAAAATATATATATTTTTTTGAAACTTTCAAAATAAGTAGAGGACTCATGTCCGGATGTGATGCATATTTATTTGAAATTTTTTTCTAATAAAATAATTAGTTATGATTTTTTTACTGTGACTTTTTTTAAAATAAAAAGTAATTTTCCAGCCAACCTAACTCGATAAAAAAAAATCAAAATTCAAATTTTTTTTTTTACCTATAGCCAGAAAAGCATAGAGTGTGACACAAGTTTCGGATCTCAAAAAGGTGAAATGGTTTGAAAGTTATGGATGTTTTTCAATCAGTGTGTCCATCAAGATTTCAGAGACACTGTATATTGAAAATTATTAATAATTATTTAATAAAATGATAACCAAATAAATCTTATATTTTTAGAAAGCTAACAATTTTTTCTATAAACCCTTTTCGTTTTATCAATTTTGCATTAAAAAAAAAGTCATCAGCATGAAGGGTGAAGTTCGAAGAAGAGACTGAAACATTAAAACACGTTACAATCCATAAAAAGTCAACAATCAAAATGGATATCTGTCTTGCTTTGTACCAAAGCAAGACGGATATCCGTTTTGCTTCGATAAAAGTAACTAGAAACGGATATCCATTTTGTTGATCTATGAAAAATTTTGTGCCACTGGTTTTGGATGAAGAGAAGCAACATATTTTGTACCATTGGTATTGTTTCACCAAAGATACAATCCATGGGTATATTGTTTATGTATGCGTGGACATTTCGTGTATATCCTGCTATCGTTTATCGTAGTTGTAAATGGTGAATGTACATGTCAAAGGATACAAAGGTTGACCGGCCATATCGGGAAATTTGGGAAAAGATACGTTAGTTGACCGGTGATAACAAGTCATGTTATGTATAGGCTAAATCAAAGACATCGGACTAACAATAGTTATCGGAGAGACAAAGTTCCATTGAGTCGACAACATTGATCTCACAGATCAAGTCATATCGGGGTGACAATCATTAAGTGTCACCAATGGGTTATTTATCGGCACATCGGAAGAACAGTTGAGAACTACACCGATGAGAGGGAGTCACACCGACAGAAGGAACATCGGAAAGAGATGGACTCTCAGAGGCGAGAAGAAAGTGTCACTGATAGAGGCAGTCTGGCCGATGGTGTAGTTCGGTGTCTATTCTTTCGGTGTGAGATACGATATCGAAAATCGAAGAGAATGTCTGACCGATGTAGAAGTCTTATCGATGACTAATGGACGGTAAACACATTGGGGAGAGTTATAATGATGGAATGCAAGTAAAAAGTCTCACTGAGGGTATTGGTCTTACCAATAGACAAGGGTGGTGAATCTCACATCGGAGTAAGTGTGTATATATCCTGCAATCATCTTATTCCATGAGACCACATTTCTTTGAGGCATTTTTTCAAACAGTTCATGTGTCTTGTCTATGCTTCCACACTTTCCGTACATGTCTACCAGAGCATTTCCAACTAGAATATCTACAAAAATCCCACTTCCATTATACTTTGATGAATGTCCATACCCTATTCCAAAGCTCCCATTTTGGTAGAGGTAGAGAGGATGCTGACAAAGGTTGCAGAATCTAGCTTTACACTTGCCAATTGCATTTGCTTGAAAATTTCTAAAGCCTTTTCAAGAAACCCGTTTATGCATATCCTACAATAATAGTAGTCGAGGAGACCACATTTCTCCAACTAGACTTCTACCAATTTAGAAAATGTGTGCTTCTGGACCAGTGTTTGGTACAATAAACATACCAATAGAGTGGTGGCCATAATTCTCCCTCAATTGGAATTAAAAGGTACCCTTTTTCCATCCAAAGGAGGTCTCTCCTTGTTATGCACTTTAAATCTCTCTTTTAGTTCTTTCAAGGGAAGGATTCCACCTTGGTTTGAGCAGTTGAAAGCGTTGAAGATACTTGACTTAAGAAGAAATGGACTAGAGGGTTCTATTCCCAAATCTCTTGCCAATTACTCACAACTTCACTGGAAAAGAATTTCACACAACAACTTGAAGGGGAGTATTCTTGCAGAATTTGGTGGTCCGGGGAAGTTAGAACATCTTTGTTTGTCCTACAATCGCCTGAGCGGAAGCATTCCAAATTCTCTAGGAAACTGCATGTCTCTAATTGATTTGTCCCTTTACAATAACCATCTCACAAGTGCTCTATTCTCATGTCTTTACTTTGAAGGGAGCATGCTAATTACTTTGATCCATCCTCTTATACATATCAGAGAATAATGGAGGAGTCACACCGACAGCATAAGCCTGAGCGATGGATTCTACACATTGGCGAGAGGTCCCACATTGGGCTAACAAATTTGAAGGTTACCGATAATGATAAGTCTGGCCGACAATAGAGAAATGAAGAACATATGAAGCATAGTTTGATGAGACATTAGAAATGTCTTGTCGATAGTAAAGAAAGAGTGTATTTCGGTCTCGTTTGGACCTTGGGAAGGATATTTTAAAAGCTATTTGAGCAATTGGTGGGTTAATGGGTATTTTACACCTTGTTTGTAAGCTTTTGCTGTGTTGCTCTGCATCACTTGTCTACAACATACAAAGTTTACCTTTCTCACCCATACCTTCAGTATATAAAGGACATTAATAGGGAATTTGTAATTTCCACTAAGTCAGTGCAATCTAGGAGAGGATAGATTGTCTAAAGTTGTGATCTATTTCCATTTACACTTGCCATAACTACAAATGCTTAGTGTTTATTCTCAATCCCGGTATATGAATAAAATGTGACCTATTTTTCTAATAGGCCTATAGGGACAAAGAGGTGATAAAGCCTTTAATTTTAAACATGACATGGTTTTGATAACTTCCCATATTGGTAAGGTCCTGGATGACAATCCTTTGATGCACCTAATTATAATAGGTGTTATGATAGTCCTTGGTATCTTTTCATTTCTTTCTTGAATGGCCTACAAATAAGACATAAGACATATTAGATCCTTCATAAATAAGAATTCTCATACATTACATTTAAACTTAAACTCCCTAAACATCCATCAATCCATCCATTAATATCAAAATGCCATGAACATCCTATGATCAACCATTCTAATTCCTAGGATAGTCATATATTGCAATTTTGCTTCTCTATACTGAAATAGCCCAAGGAATATCTAACCTCGAATTTGTATTTTAACAATCTAATGTCTTTACGAATAACATTGAGTCTTCTTTTGGGACAACATTTTTGCCTTTAGAAGCTCCTCATTTGATGATAGCCTAAAATCAAATAATGACTTATATCCAAAGATTTATTAAGTTGATACCTAGGTGGATTAGTGTGTAAACATTGAAATTAGATGGTAATTCACAAGTTTATTGAATAATACAATGAATCCCTAATATAGAATCCAAATGTACATAATAAACCAGATATCTATTTTGTAGTAGGCATATGGACATTGCAAGTGTCCGTTGTAAAGAATTAGGTTTTCCAAAATAGATATCCATTTTCAAAATGGATATCCATTTTGGAAAAGCAAAAAAAAGACAAAAGGAATATTTCTGGGCCCGACTTCCGCAACCAGAGACCCTCTACTGTCGAAATACTCGTGATTTCTGGCTATGACAGTGAAAGGAATATTTTTATGCACTTTTGGAAACACAATTTTCTTGTTACAATCATAAGGGTGATATTTTTGTTCCCCTAATGGGGAGCAACAGTCGTCGTAAAGCAAAAAGGAGGAGGAAAGTTACATTGGAGGAAATTGAAGCAATTAGGAAAAAAGATAGGGAAAGGAAGAGGATTGGAAGGGTGGGTTTGGCGGATGCTTATCAAGGTGAATCTTCTTCTTTACCATCTAATGACATGCAAATTGAAGATGTTAATTTTGATTATAATGAAATGTTAGATAAGAATGAAATTCACCATGATATTGCAAATGAAAATATTGAAAAATGTTATGAAACACCTATTCATAATAGCAATACCATGGACAAAGAAGAAGAAGAAAAACAAAGATGTGCACTTGAAGAAAGTGGATATGAACATCATGATATTGAAATTGCACTCCATAATCCATTTGTTGATAAAATTGATGAGGTTGAAAACATGGATGAAACAAGAACAATCAATGTATCTCCAAATTTCATAAGAAGAGAGGACATTTGTCAAGAAGAGAATAACCGTGATGAAATTGGAAAACACCCAAAAACCCCAAAATGGTTACTTGAAATTGATGAGAACATAATGGAAAAACTTGAAGGCAAGAGGTCATCACGAACGGTTCGGTTGTGGGCTACAAAACTCTTCAATGAATACTTTGAGAAGAAAACATTAACCGAACAATGCCAACTTTTTGTGGAATTATTAAAGATGTACAAAATGAGACCTTTACTAAAGAAATTAAAGATTTGGTTAAACAAAGTGTCTGATCGGAATAAAATTATTGTAAGAAGCCTTTTCAATGCACTCAATTCTATTGGAAAGTCTAGCAAGGAGAAAGATAAAAGAGCTACCCGTAGAGTAATAACAACCTCAATAGTAAGCAAACAATTAAGAAATGCTTGATTAATGAGGCAAACTTGTGTTGACTTAAGATTGAATCGTAAAACATTGTCAAAAGCACTAGCATTAAGATCAAGGCTAGATAGTCCTGTTGCCAATGATACTTGGGCTTTTAGTGGTAGGCTTCCACGAGTTGACAAGAAGCTAATTGATAGCACAAAGGAAGAAATTGAACGATTTTGGCACACTAACTCTAGGGTATCACTGAATGCAAAAGATGTTGTAAAGTTAAGAATTGGTGATAAAGACCGCACACCACATCCTAAACATTACTTGGAATGTAGCCAAACAACATTGTACAAACAATATTGTGAAACTCACCCAGTATGACAATCTCACAAAGAGAATTTGAATCTCTTAAGCCATTTTATTGTGTTCCTCTTAAAGTTCATAATACATGTTGTTGCAAATACCATGTAGAATTTTCTATGTACCATGAATTATTATGCAATATTCGTTCTACTTTGCACACTAACGAAATGTTATAGGAGTGTGGTGCAATTCAACTACCAAAGTCATCTAGGGACTTATTGGATTTATTTCTATGTATTAGAGATGATGGTTGCATGTTCTACAAGAATGATTGTTTAAATGAAAAGTGTTTACAATGTGGTGGGTTATCAAAGTTTGTATCATGTTTTCATGAGGGCAATGAGCATGATTTTGGAAAGAGAATGGTTGAGAAAAAGAGATATGAGATAGTGAAATACAATTTGAAAAGTGGAGGTGAAGGTTCTAGATGTGAGTTGATTGTAAGAGAGGTAAGTATTGCTGATTTTATTGATGATTTTAAGAAAAATCTTTTCTACAAGTATGCCAGACATAGCCACAGGTCTTGATGGTTAGATCAATAGTTCAGGATGTGTAAAGACTCTTTCCTGATTGGAACTATTGTCTTTGTAGTTGATTTTGTAGAAAACTATACATTGCAACCCCAAAATGAAGTTCAATCCCAGTACTACAATTCTATTCAGATTGCTATTTTTGTTCACATCACATACAGACATGCCCCTGAGAGTACAGAAGAGAACAGGAAGATTGTCAAAGAATACCATTTTTACATGAGTGATGATCGATCTCATTCAGCAGAGTTTGTGCAATATTGTTTTCAACAATTTTATGGGTTCTTGCAAGAAAAAGATATTAGAATAGATCAACATCTCATTTGGTCAGATAATTGCACTGGTCAATTCAAGAATGCTCGTAATTTCTATTAGTTGAGCAAAATGTATGTAGAGAAGGGTATACCTCATATTTGGAATTTTTTTGAAGCCGAGCATAGAAAAGGTGAACATGATGGAGCAAGTGCATGCGTGAAGAGAGCTCTTTTTAAAGAACAACTAAAGATTAGAGGTGGTGCTACATTCAGTGATGTAGATTCCATTGTTAAGTGGTGTAGCTATGCATTGTCACGAGGAGTGGCTCTTGATTCTGAAGTGCGCAGGTTCTTTTGGTTGGTTGATGATGGGATAACGATAGAGAAATTGGAATGTCAGAGAATCGGTGAATCATCAAAGATGCATTCATTTCAAAGCTCAAATGCAAGTACATGGACTATTTGGACACGAGAATTAGCTTGTTTTTGTCAGAGTTGTATTAAATGTAATTGGAACAATTGTGAGTCACTTGAGTGGGTAGATGCATGGATTCCACAATATTTAGTCCCTTTATATGAAGGTCAATCATCTTCCGTCAATGACATGGAGAGCTCATTTGACTATGAACATCTTTTAGACCTTGTACAGCCAGGTCATGTTTATGCAGTTGTTGCATCGCATGGAAATGAAGAGAGGTCAGACTATTGGTTGGCACGATGTGTACAGGGAAAACAAAAGCTAACACAACATATGATAGATGATGATGGGTTCACATATCCTACAGGATCAATTGTTATTGCTGGGACTTGGTTACGAACATATATGGTTAAAAAGAATGGCATCCTGGCCTTTGAAGACTTTGAGAAGCATAAAACCATATTGATGTATTCTCACCTAGTTGTAGCAACAAATGTCAAGTTACTAAAGCATCGTGGAAGACCAAAATCAAAAGAACTATGGACAATTAGTAATACTAATCATGAAGTAATATTGGATACTTTGAAGGTAAGAGATGACCCCTCAGGTACGCTTGACTAGCATTTAAACTTCCAGATGGACAGGTATGACATTTTTTATCTTAACTTGTTCTTGTTTTTTCTATTTTTTAGAATTGTTTTATTAAAAATCTTGTTACTTTAATAACTATAATGCATGCTTTTGACTATACAAGACAGCGAATAAAGTTATTTTAGATGGCATCGTAGATTATTTTGCATGGTATCGTAAATTATTTTGTATGGCATCATAGGTTATTTTGACTATACTCGAGGTATGATTTTTAGTTCTCATTTGTATTTCTTAATACTGCACATTTGTACCTTTTTCTACATAAGGCATTCCATGAGGTGACATGTATTTGATGTCTTTTGCCAAATAGTTCATGTGCCTTGTCTATGCTTTCACATATTACATACATGTGTCACATGGCAATTGCAACTACAACATCTGACAAAATTCTCATTTCTTTGAGGTATTCCACCAAACAGTTCATGTGCCTTGCCTATGCTTCCTTACTTTGCATTCTTATAAAAGTCCTATAACAGTCATAATTAATCTTCATACTAATCATGATAGTAATCTTGCCATCATTGTATTCCATGAGATGACAGTCCTATAACAGTCTTATACATGTCTACTAGGATAGTTTTAACTACAGCAGTCCTACAATAGTCCTAAAATAGTACTAGAACAGTCCTATAATAAGCACAATATTTAATGTACATATTTATGATATTCATGTTTACTTTTAAATCTGCTTGTTCATGCTTCTCACAGGACATCACCTCCCCTACCCATCTAGCTCTATAGAAGAAGAGAGACAACAAATGATCAAAAGGGATCACCAATTGGTGGTAAGTGATTGATTACTTATGTCATGTTATATATTTTGAATATTAAATTCTATATTAATGTGCACATTGTTTGATTGTATTAATAGGTGGAAATTCAAAAATCTCTATCGAGGCAGTCTAGTCGATGAGCGATGGAAGATGAGTCATTGACTAGTTCACCATCTTCATGGCCTAGCAAGAGCCATAGATTATTTGATAGCAATCCATAGGAGATTTGATTTTGGGACATTTTGTTACATATGTGTATTTGGCTTTGTAAACATACTTTTGTATGTTATAGATGTATATCATTGTATATACCCATATGGTTTTATTTGTACATGCCTATATGGCTTGATATATACACTATACATTATTTTCATGACATTATGTGCATATATGTATATATAAGATCCTAATTTGGCACAAGTAGGGAGAATGCTTGCACAGGTTATATAATTTGGTTTTAAACGTTCTAATTGTATTTGCTTCAAAGTTTCTAAAGCCTTTTCAAAAAATCCATTTTGTGCATATCTTGCAATCATTGCATTCCATGAGATAGCATCTCTTTGAGGTGTCATGCCAAACTATTCACATGCCTTGTCTATGCTTCCACACTTTGGATTTACACCTGTCAATTGCATTTTCTTAACATTTCCTTTCAATCTTTATCAAAAATTCTGTTTTGTGCACATATTGCAATAATTGCATTCCTTCATTTACAACACATGATTGAATAAGAAGATGCATATTTACAACACTTAAGACCTTCATGAAATGATACATTGGTTTCTTCTTATTCAATCATGCATTGGAGATCTTCAAAGTGTTAAATATGTTTGAAGTGATGAAGAAACTTGTTATTTTGATGTATTTCAACTCCAAACTTCCGCCTAGAAATGAAGGTGCTAATCCTTTATCAAACTAATCTAAAAGTGCGCCTTGGTACTTAGGGCACTAGATTATGATTGATCAACCTCAAATGTGCGCCTAAGGCTAGATAGTGAATAGGAAGGATAAAATGCATCATCAAAGGAGTTTATAGTTATTGAAGGCATCAAATGATGACTTGGGTGCACATCTACCTCTCTACACCATATGTGACTAGTGCCAATTATTGAATAAACAACCTACAATGAGTGCCTTAATATTTGAGGTGCTAATTCATGTTTCTAGAACACCAAAAGTGTGTCTTGATGTTGAGGCGCTAGCTCTTGCTCAAGCAACCTTGAAAGTGCGCTTTCACAAGGAGGTTAAAATGTATTATCAAAGGATTAAGTTGAATCAAGGAATCATCATTGAAGACAAGTAAAACATGACTGTGAATGAGGCACACTTTTCATCATCTTAACCTCACAATTGCGCCTTCCATTGGAAGCTCATATTGTGCCTAAAGGAATAGTACTGAGATATCATCCATGTCAATGATTGAGAATGTGTCAACTAGAACAATATTTTTTGTTCTGCTCATCGTGGGGTCGAACGGACTACGCCAACGCGTCGGGGTGGGGGGGTAAATGCTAGGGGAGGTCTCATTTCATGCGCTAAGCGTCCTAGTCATTTCAGGCAAGAGGCTACCGGCAAAGTCCCTTAAGATCCTTGAGACCAAAAAATGCCAAACTTTGACCGGGCAGTTCTCAGAATTCGTGACAGTTGGGAATGCTCTGTTTGGACCTATAGGTGCATGTGACATCCTTCCACAATAACCTCTCTCATTTTTGGTCAGCTCCATTCCGTTTGACCATGCCGAAATCAAACGCATTGGCACAAAATGCTTCAATTTGATGCAGTGGAAAGGTGCTAGGTGCGACATTTTTCATTCCATAGCTCGTGGGGTCAAACGGACTCTGCCAATGCGTCGGGGTGGGTGGGTAAAAGCTAGGGGAGGTCTTTTTTCATGTGCCAAGCGTCCCAGTCATTCCAGGCAAGAGGCTACTGGCAAAGTCCCTTAAGATCCCTGAGACCAAAAAACTACCAAACTTTGACCAGGCAGTTCTCAGAATTCATGATAGTTGGGAATGCTCTGTTTGAACCTACAGGTGCACGTGGCATCCTTCCACAATAACCTCTCTCATTTTTGGTCAACTCCATTCCATTTGACCGTTGTGAAATCAAACGCATTGGCACAAAATGCTTCAATTTGATGCAGTGGAAAGGTGCTAGGTGCGACATTTTTCATTCCATAGCTTGTGCGGTCGAACAGACTGTGCCAACACGTCAGGGTGGGTGGGTAAATGCTATTGGAGGTCTCATTTCATCCGCCAAGTGTCCCAGTCATTCCAGGCAAGAGGCTACCGGTAAAGTCCTTTAAGATCCTTGAGACCAAAAAACTGCCAAACTTTGACTAGGTAGTTCTCAGAATTTGTGAAAGTTGGGAATGTTCTATTTGGACCTATAGGTGCACGTGACATCCATCCATAATAACCTTTCTCATTTTTGGTCAACTCCATTCCATTTGACCGTGTTGAGATCACATGCATTGGCGCAAAATGCTTCAATTTGATGCAGTGGAAAGGTGCTAGGTGCAACATTTTTCATTCCATAGCTCGTGCGGTCGAACGAACTATGCCAACGCATCGAGGTGGGTGGGTAAATGCTAGTGGAGGTCTCATTTCGTGTGCCAAGCGTCCCAGTCATTCTGGGCAAGAGGCTATCGACAAAGTCCTTTAAGATCCCTGAGACCAAAAAACTGCCAAACTTTGACCGGGCAGTTCTCAGAATTCGTGAAAGTTGGGATTATTCTGTTTAGACCTACAGGTGCATGTGACATCCTTCCACAATAACCTCTCTCGTTTTTGGTCAACTCCATTCCGTTTGACCGTGTTGAAATCAAACGCATTGGCGCAAAATGCTTCAATTTGATGCAGTGGAAAGGTGCTATGTGCGACATTTTTCATTCCATAGCTCGTGGGGCTGAACGGTTTGCTCCAACACGTCGGGGTGGGTGAGTAAATGCTAGGGGAGGTCTTGTTTTGTGTGCAAAGCATCCCAGTCGTTCCGAGCTGTAAGCTACCGACAAAGTCAAAAGTTGCTAGGATTGAAATTTTGCATTCCACAGGTCCTGGGGCTGAACGGTTTGCTCCAACACATCAGGGTGGGCGAGTAAATGCTAGGGGAGGTCTTGTTTTGTGTGCAAAGCATCCTAGTCATTCCGAGCTGTAAGCTACCGTCAAAGTCAAAAGTTGCTAGGATTGAAATTTTGCATTCCACAGGTCCTGGGGCCGAACGGTTTGCACCAACGCGTCAGGGTGGGTGGGTAAATGCTAGTGGAGGTCTTGTTTCGTGCACCAAGCGTCCCAGTCATTCCGAGCTGTAACCTACCAGCAAAGTCAAAAGTTACTAGGATTGAAATTTTGCATTCCACAGGTCCTGGGGCCGAACGGTTTGTGCCAACACGTCGGGGTGGGTGAGTAAATGCTAGGGGAGGTCTCATTTTGTGTGCAAAGCATCCCAGTCATTCCAAGCTGTAAGCTACCAGTAAAGTCAAAAGTTGCTAGGATTGAAATTTTACATTCCATAGGTCCTGGGGCCGAACGGTTTGCGCCAACACATCGGGGTGGGTGGGTAAATGCTAGTGGAGGTCTTGGGCGGGTAACAGCTCGGAACGACTGGGATGCTTGGCGCACAAAACAAGACCTCCACTAGCATTTACCTACCCACCCTGACGAGTTGGTGCAGTCCATTCGACCCCATGAGCTATGGAATGAAAAATGTCGCACCTAGCACCTTTTCACTGCATCAAATTGAAGCATTTTGAGCCAATGCGTTTGATTTCAACACGGTCAAATGGAATGGAGTTGACCAAAAATGAGAGAGGTTATTGTGGAAGGATGTCACGTGCACCTGTAGGTCCAAACAGAACATTCCCAACTTTCACAAATTCTGAGAACTGCCCGGTCAAAGTTTGGCAGTTTTTTTGTCTCAGGGATCTTAAGGAACTTTGCCGGTAGCCTCTTGCCCAGAATGACTGGGATGCTTGGTTCACGAAATGAGACCTCCACTAGCATTTACCCACCCACCCCAATGTGTTGGTACAGTCCGTTCGACTGCACGAGCTATGGAATGAAAAATGTCGCACCTAGCACCTTCCCACTGCATCAAATTGAAGCATTTTGCACTAATGCATTTGATTTCAACACGGTCAAATGGAATGGAGTTGACCAAAAATGAGAGAGGTTATTGTGGAAGGATGTCATGTGCACCTGTAGGTCCAAACAAAACATTCCCAACTTTCATGAATTCTGAGAACTGCCCGGTCAAAGTTTGGTAATTTTTTGGTCTCAGGTATCTTAAAGGACTTTGCTAGTAGCCTCTTGCCCGGAATGACTGGGATGCTTGGCGCACGAAACGAGACCTCCACTAGCATTTACCCACCCACCCCGACGCGTTGGTGCAGTCCGTTCGACCACACAAGCTATGGAATGAAAAATGTCACACCTAGCACCTTTCCACTGCATCAAATTGAAGCATTTTGTGCCAATGCGTTTGATTTCAACACGGTCAAACGGAATGGAGTTGACCAAAAATGAGAGAGGTTATTGTGGAAGGATGTCATGTGCACGTGTAGGTCCAAACAGAACATTCCCAACTTTCACAAATTCTAAGAACTGCCCAGTCAAAGTTTGGCAGTTTTTTAGTCTCAGGGATCTTAAAGGACTTTGCCGGTAGCCTCTTGCCTGGAATGACTGGGACGCTTGGCACATGAAACGAGACCTCCACTAGCATTTACCCACCCACCCCGATGCGTTGGCACAGTCCGTTCGACTGCACGAGCTATGGAATGAAAAATGTCGCACCTAGCACCTTTCCACTGTATCAAATTGAAGCATTTTGCGCCAATGCGTTTGATTTCACAACTGTCAAACAGAATGGAGTTGACCAAAAATGAGAGAGGTTATTGTGGAAGGATGCCACGTGCACCTGTAGGTCCAAACAGAGCATTCCCAACTATCATGAATTCTGAGAACTGCTCGGTCAAAGTTTGGCAATTTTTTGGTCTCAGGGATCTTAAGGGACTTTGCCGGTAGCCTCTTGCTCGGAATGACTGGGATGCTTGGCGCATGAAACGAGACCTCCCCTAGCATTTACCCACCCACCCCGATGTGTTGGCAGAGTCCGTTCGACCCCATGAGCTATGGAATGAAAAATGTCGCACCTAGCACCTTTCCACTGCATCAAATTGACGCATTTTGCGCCAATGCGTTTGATTTCAGGACAATCAAACAGAATGGAGTTGACCAAAAATGAGAGAGGTTATTGTGGGAGGATGTCTCATACACCTGTAGGTCCAAACAGAGCATTCCCAACTATCACGAATTCTAAGAATTGCCCGATCAAAGTTTGGCACATTTTTGGTCTCAGGGATCTTAAGGGACTTTGCCAGTAGCCTCTTGCCCGGAATGACTGGGATGCCTGGCGCATGAAACGAGACCTCCCCTAGCATTTACCCCCCCACCCCGATGCGTTGGCGTAGTCTGTTCGACCGCACGAGCTATGGAATGAAAAATGTCGCACCTAGCACCTTTCCACTACATCAAATTGAAGCATTTTGCGCCAATGCGTTTGATTTCAGCACGGTCAAACAGAATGGAGTTGACCAAAAATGAGAGAGGTTATTGTGGAAGGATGTCACATGCACCTGTAGGTCTAAACAGAGAATTCCCAACAATCATGAATTCTAAGAACTGCCCGGTCAAAGTTTGGCAGTTTTTTGGTCTCAGGGATCTTAAGGGACTTTGCTCATAGCCTCTTGCCCAGAATGACTAGGATGCTTGGTGCATGAAACAAGACCTCCCCTAGCATTTACCCCCCCACCCCAATGCGTTGGGCAGTCCGTTCAACCCCACGATGAGAAGAACAAAAAATATGGCACTAGCAAGGTTTTTGCTTAGGATCTTAAGTGACTTTGCTCTTACAGAACAATGTATCAGCAAAGACCCTAGTTTTCATAAGAGGAGACATGTGATTTTAAGAGGTTTTTGGGAATGTTACTTTAGCCTTCCACTCCTTATCTAATGACGAGTTTATTCTCAGAGTTTGATGGCTTTTATGAGCATATACACGATGTTGTTTTAGGATAGTCATACTCTAATGTGTAAATAATAGTAAATAGAGAGCTTCTCGGCCATAAATGGGATTTGCATACACACACACACCCAATTGAAATAGTATCCTTATTGGCCTTATTGGCACCTCCCCCCAAGATGTAAGTTTTTTATGTTTGTAATGTGCCTCCAGTGTCCTTGACATAGAGTTTCTTGACATTAATTTCATTCAAACATGTCTTCAATTCATCTTCAAAATGTTTTCAATACATCTCCAATGCCTTTTCCACAAAGGTTTATGCATATTTATACATGATTTGAGGGAAACCAATAGTCTCCAACTGACTCTTGAGTACTTGACTATTCATCTTCCATACTTTTGCATTTTTTTTACATTTTTTATATGACAACTTTGACATATTTACAAAATTTGACAAGATGAAGACTAAATACATGATGAAATGGTTTATCATGACCTTATTTGATTAGGGCATATATAAGGAATTTTTTCATATTGATTCTATTGATCTAAAACCATTCTCTTGATCTAAAACCATTCTCAATGCTAAACATATCATCAATGGACTAAAGAACTATCATCATAATGTATGGCATCATGGGAAGTATCATGACTTGCACATAAGGAATTTAAATTATATTGTATATCAAGGTGTATATACATTAAAATCTAGTCCATAATGGTAGACATATACAAAAATTTGGCAAATATGCCAACTCAAAATATTTTTTACAAAATGTGGCATATGCCATGTCTCAAAATCTATATACAATCTACATGCCAAAAAGCTACATCAAATACTACAAGTCCACTTGACCCTCAATTTGTGATGGATCCACAATCTATGATGGATCCACAATCTATGATGGATCCTGAAAAAGTGTCCTCTTTGTACCAAAATGTCTAGTAATTGATGGAGGTGAAGTTTCCTGCATTAACAAGTCAAAACACAAGTTAAAGTTAGTAAATAGATTCTTATCTACTACAATTAAGAACTTTCATTTATTAACATACATCTAAATCACTACAATCAACTATAAGACCTCTAGATAAACTATCAATTATTTAGAAAAATTCAATTCAATTACCTCGACTCTATGTTGTTCGGACAATCGTTCTGCAAATGATTTTCTCTTAAGACAATCAGGTGTCCTAGTGAAGCATGATGGCAAAGGTGGCACATCACTCACATTCTCAACAGACTACATAAAAGCAAAGTAACATTGAAATAAATTAATATATAATTATTAAACAAAATAGGAAATGCACTACACAAAAACTTATCCACTAGAAAACAAACACATACCACCATCGAGGCCTCTTGCATCAATTAAAAAGCACAAGAATGTAAGACTCTAAATGACTATAATCAAATATTTAAGTTTTCTAAATTATCAATTAAAGTACAATTCAATCAAATTACCTCCACCCTTTGTTGGCGTTGAGAAAGCCGTTCTGCAAATGATAGTCCCTTGGGTCGATCAGGAGTTTGAGAAAAGACTATTGGCAAAGATGCCACATCATTCACATTTTCGATTGGCTATAAAATAAAATTAACATCAAGATATAAATTAATATATAATTACTCACAAAGAAATAAATGCATAAAAAAAAAGTTAATGTGTACAACAAATTATACCGGCAAGTCCAAGCCAAATTGGATGGCAGACAAAGTTGCATGATGAACTTCTATCAACTCCTCCTCTGTCATCAACTATTATCCCACTTAGATACATTAATACTAATAAAGTTGTTTATATATTCAAATGGAATAGACCATAAAATTTAACTTTAAATTTTACCTGCACAAAAGATTGCTCATGCATTTCTCCTTCTCTAATGTTTACTGATCCAGTAGCTTCTACTCTTGTCCCTGACCCCTCAGCTTGAGTTCTGGACCCCATTGCCTCATCTTGTGAATGGAGATCATACTCTGATGTGTTCAACGGTGGCTCACTACTCTCCATAATAGGACCTAAGCATAAATGATTGTAAGAAATGCAATTATGGGGCACACATATATGTCTGGATGACGACGGTCTAGTGGTACCAGGTGATCCAATATCATCACCTTCATCATGTGCTTGTGCAAACTGAGATGTCTGTATAATCAAATGCTCGGTCAAAGAGTGTATGGCACTAAGGCCCTGTTGTGTTGCACTTGCAACAACGTCTGGGTGCTGCATTGGGGGTGGAGAAGGGATAGCAGGAGGGGGAATATAGGGACCTTGTACTTGTCTAATTGCCCCAGGTCTATCTTGAGGCATTCCTCTGCCCACTCCTTGAAACTCTCTAAAATCAAAATAATTAACATGTTGACCCATGACAAACTTTGCATAGAGTTTACGGAGGAAATACAAAGGCACATCTAAATTGTTGTTGGGTGGTTTATCAAAAACCATCCACCAACGATCCCAAAAGTTTTGACTAATGCCCTCAAGAATACACCATTTGATTGAAAATTTGGCCTTACGGACATCAACATGCAATCCAGTTTTAGGATTGACAAAGTGTTGGGCCAACATAGTTTTTGTAATCTCTAAATCTTTGACTTCCTCATATGACAAACCATCAGCATATTCGGCCTTCTTAGCTTCTCGCCATTGCCAAAATGATTCGTGTTGGGTGGACAAGGTTTGAATATGATTAATGATTCCCTCTAAATTCGATGTCATTATAGACAATCGAGGGTGGCGGCGATACATTTCTATGATCCTGCTTATATGATCAATATTTCTTTGAATATTCTCTTCTATTGTTGGAGGGGGAGGGTTTGGTGGTGGAGGGTTTGGTTTTTCATTTTGTGCATCCATTTTACCTAATTAAATTATAAAACATACCCACTTAGCATAAAAACCAAAAAAATTGCTTGAAATACAAAACAAACCAAAAAAATGCATGAAATCTTACCTCTTTGGATCAGATATCCGTTCCTCAGCTCTGATATCCATTTTTTTGAAGATGAGACTGCATTTTTGCAAGCCGTGGGTTTGTAAAAATGCAGTCTTTTTTGCTTTTTATGATCTCCAAAATGGATATTTGTTTTCCTTTTCCTTATTGTATTTCATTTTTTTTATTTTATTATTTTAGCATTGCATAGATTTTAAGTATTTAGGCATTTTAGCTATAAAATACAAGCAAATTTATAAAGGATTATGATGATATTTAGGCATTTTAGCTATAAAATACTATCAAAATTTATATAGGATTATGATGATATATATATTTGATTTTTATATGATTTACTTATACTAAGGTATCTCATAGTATTTTAAAGGCACTTTTGAATAGATACAGGAGAGAGGTAGATACAGGGGAGAGGTAGATGCGGGTTAGGGGTTAGGGATTAGGGCCATTATTTAGGGTTTATGGATTTAGAGAGAGAGAGAGACTACTTTTGACATGCAATCGTAAACCCTAAATAATGCCCCTAAACCCTAAACCCAAGTAACCCTAAATAATTCTTCCAAATACTAAACCCTAACCCCTAAACCATAAACCCTAAATAATTCCCCTAAGCCCTAAACCCTAAACCTGAGAAAGGGAGTCCTAGTTTTCTTGTTTCCATTTTCTTCGTCGATAAGGGAGAGGGAAAGATAGAGGGGAGAGATAGGATATATAGGAATGATAGGGGAATGACTAGGATGCATGATTAAACCTAACCCCTAACCCCTAACCCCTATTTCCTAACTCCTAAACCCTAAACTTGAGAAACCATAAACCCCTAAATCCTAAACACTAAACCCAAGAAACCCTAAACCTCTATCGAGCTCTATCTCCCTATCTCACTATCTCCCCATCACTATCATTCCTCTACCTCTCAATCTCTCTCCCTATGCTTTAGCCATGTCCCTCACTCTATATCTCCCTATTGGTCCTCTCTCTCTAAACACTAAACCCTAAACCTCTAAACCTTAACCCCTAAACCCTAAACATGAGCAACCCTAAACTCTATCTCCTATCTCTCCCTTATCTCCCTATCTCTATCGTCCTTCTAACTCTCAATCCTTCTCCCTATTTCTCTAGACATATCGCTCACTCTCTAGCTCCCTATCTCTCCCCTTTGTCACCTCTATCTCTCCCTATCTATCTCCTCTCTCTTTCTATCTAAACCCTAAATCCAAAACCCTAAACCTCTAAACCTAACCCCTAACCCCTAAACAATAAATCCTAAACCCTAAATTAAAATGCCCCTAACCCCTAAACCTGAGAAACCCTAAACCCAAGTAACCATAAACCACTATCTCCCTATCTCTCCCCTATCTCCCTATCACCTTTGTCCCTCTACCTCTCAATCTCTCTCGCTCGCTCTCTATCTCCTTATCTCTCCCCTTTGTCACCTCTATCTCTCCCTATCTGTCTCCTCTCTCTTTCTATCTAGCTATCTCCAAAACTGAGAAACCCTAAACCCAGGTACACCCTAAATCCAATCAACTTTAAACCTATATCTCCCTATCTCTCCCCTATCTCCCTGTCTCTATCATCCCTCTACCTCTCTTGATCTCTCTCCCTATGTCCCTGGCCATGTGCCTCACTCTCTATCTCCTTATCTCTCTCCTCGGTCTCCTCTCTCTATCTCCCTATCATTCCTCTCACTCTATAAACCCTAAATCCAAAACACTAAACCTCTAAACCTAACCCCTAAACAATTTAAATCCTAAACCCTAAATAATGCCCCTAAACCCTAACCCCTAACCCCTAAACCTGAGAAACCCTAATCCCCTAAACCGTAAACCCCAAACCCCTAAATCCTAAACCCAAGTAACCATAAACCACTATCTCCCTATCTCTCCCCTATCTCCCTATCACCTTTGTCCCTCTACCTCTCAATCTCTCTCTCTCTATGTCTCTTGCCATGTCCCTCACTCTTTATCTCCCTATCTCTCCCCTCAGACTCCTCTATATCTCCCTATTGGTTTGATGCAGAGCACACAGTGGAAGCTCTCAAAACACGGTGAAATACCCATCAAAACCCATAGTTCAAATAGATTAAAGCTTAATCAGCTTTAAGAAACCTTCTCAAAGTCCCAAATAACATCAAATCATATACATTCTTCCTATCAACAAGATAAACACTATTGGCCAACTCAAAAATTCTTATACCGATGCTCCGATCACTCCACTTTTGATGAGCCTTTGAACCTTTCGTTGTGACATATATCCATTGGCCCAACTTTAAACTAGTCTTCCGATCTCCCATACCACCCATTTCTCACTCCACAACCTGTATTAACACATGATTAAACCTAACCCCTAACCCCTAACCCTTATTTCCTAACCCCTAAACCCTAAACTTGAGAAACCATAAACCCCTAAATCCTAAACACAACCCAAGAAACCCTAAACCTCTATCTCTCTATCTCCCTATCTCACTATCTCCCCATCACTATCATTCCTCTATCTCTCAATCTCTCTCCCTATGCTTTGGCCATGTCCCTCACTCTATATCTCCCTAATTGTCTTCTCTCTAAACACTAAACCCTAAACCTCTAAACCTTAACCCCTAAACCATAAACCCTAAACCCTAAATAATGCCCCTAAACCTTAACCCTGAACCCCTAAACCCCATCTCCTATCTCTCCCTTATCTCCCTATCTCTATCATCAAGCTCTACCTCTCAATCCTTCTCCCTATTTCTCTGGACATCTCTCTCACTCTCTATCTCCTTATATCTCCCCTTTGTCACCTCCATTTCTCCCTATCTATCTCCTCTCTCTTTCTATCTAGCTATCTACAAAACTAAGAAACCCTAAACCTAGGTACACCCTAAATCCAATCAACTCTAAACCTATATCTCCCTATCTCTCCCCTATCTCCCTATCTCTATCATCCCTCTACCTCTCTTGATCTCTCTCCCTATGTCCCTGGCCATGTGCCTCACTCTCTATCTCCTTATCTCTCTCCTCGATCTCCTCTCTCTATCTCCCTATCATTCCTCTATCTCTATAAACCCTAAATCCAAAGCCCTAAAACTCTAAACGTAACCCCTAACCCCTAAACAATTTAAATCCTAAACCCTAAATAATGCCCCTAAACCTTAACCCCTAACCCCTAAACCTGAGAAACCCTAAACCCCTAAACCCTAAACCCAAGTAACCCTAAACCACTATCTCCCTATCTCTCCCCTATTTCCCTACCACCTTTGTCCCTCTACCTCTCAATCTCTCTCCCTATGTCTCTGGCCATGTCCCTCACTCTTTTTCTCCCTATCTCTCCCCTCAGACTCCTCTATATCTCCCTATCATTCCTCTCTCTATAAACCCTAAATCCAAAACCCTAAACCTCTAAACCTAACCCCTAGCCCCTAAACAATAAATCCTAAACCCTAAATTATAATGCCCCTAAACCCTAACCCCTAAACCTGAGAAACCCTAAACCCCAAACCCCTAAACCCTAAACCCAAGTAACCATAAACCACTATCTCCCTATCTCTCCCCTATCTCCCTGTCACCTTTGTCCCTCTACCTCTCAATCTCTCTCACTATGTCTCTTTCCATGTCCCTCACTCTTTATCTCCCTATCTCTCCCCTCGGACTCCTCTATATCTCCCTATTGGTCCTTTATCTTTCTCTAAACCCTAAACCCTAGACCTCTAAACCTTAACCCCTAACCCCAAGACCCTAAACCCTAAACCCTAAATAATGCCTCTAAACCCAAGCAACCCTAAACCTCTATCTCCCTATAACATCCCTCTACCTCTCAATCTCTCTCTCTCTCTCTATGTCTTTTGACATGCCTCTCACTCTCTATCTCCCTATCTCTCCCCTCTATCTCCTCTATCTCTCCCAAACTCTTTTAGTCCCCTCTCTCTATCTCTCTTTAAACTGTAAACCCTAAACCCATAAACCCGAGCAACCCTAAACCTCTAAACCCTAAATAATTCCCCTAACCAACCTCTAAACCACTTCTCTATATAGGTGCAACTAATACCACTTTTTCATTGTTCAACTTAATGTTCATCTTGTTGGTTCTATGTCATATAATGTTCCACATCGAGCTCTTTATCTCAGTCATCCGGTTGTTCTTTACCTTGCTCTTTATTCTCATCAACTGGATGTTCCTCTGTTTCCTGATCTTTTCCAAGATCCAAATACACTTCCTGTTGTTCTTCTTGATGCTGGTCATAAGGATGTGTCACTTCACCTTGTTGCTTTTTAAAATAACCAAGAAGAGGCAACAAATTGTTACTTTTCTTAGGCAAATTTAAGTTTTCTAATTATTACTAAAATCTTTTTAAAATAATGTAAAGAACATGCGAAGCTTCAAGGAATCTTTTTATGGCACCTGTGCTAGCTTTTGTCCTCAAGGATCCAACATTTTGGTATCCTCCTTTGTAGAAACTAGAACATCCTCTTGATGACAATGGGAAGAATAAGGATGCCTTGAGAACTTGGAGATTTTATGGAGAGTGTAAGAACCTTCAAATCCTTAAAATTGAAATGGAAAAGGCTCACAAAGTTAGGACTGTAAAAGTATAATAATTATTGTGGGGGTTGTAATGAAAATATGGCTTAACTCTTTTGAGGTGACTCACTATCCATGATGTGTTGGGATTAATGGAAAATGGAATAAGAGATATTAACAAAAATTTGACATAAATGGAAGAAATGGATAGTCTCCCCTAAAAATGATGGTGAGAGATGTATTAATAGTAGAAGAAGCAACATGAATGGTGGGGTTGGTTGGGAGTGGACTAAATAATTGATTGAGAGATTATAGAAGACTTATTGGGAGTGGACAAAAGAATTGATTGAGAGTCAAGAGGATAGGAGAATTAGTTAGGGGAAGTAATGGTTCAATCAAGGGTGGAGAGAACTCTCAATCACAAGAATAAATGATGCCAAAATGGATGGAACTAAAAGAAATCATGCATTCCAAAAGATGACAAGGTTGCCCCTTTCATATGATACAGTCTTTCTAAAATTTAGATTGTATTTTATAGCTAAAATGCTTAAATAGTAAAATGTTAAAAATACTAAAATAATAAAATAAAAAACAATGAAAACAATAGAGAAAAAGAAAACGGATATCCGTTTTGATAACGGATATCCGTTTTGGTTTGGTATCCAAACCAAAACAGATATCTGTTTCAAAGTCAAACTTTGCCAAGTCACGAATTTGGCTAAGTAAAAACATGATTTTTTTCCTATTGCCACTGTTTGGCCCGCGATGATCCTGCACATACCCATAGAACAGACAAATATACAACAAACACATAAAGAGGAAGACACAAAAAAGGAATCATCAAGGAAGGAAGGTCCTAAGGAAGAAGGTGAAGATGGAGGGGATACATAAATTAAAGAGGAAGAAAATGAAGGTGATTCCAAACAACAGGATAATCCCATGGTACAAGAGGAAGCCCCTCAGCAGTAGCCTCCACAGTAACAGGAACAACAACAGGAACATCAACAATAATAGCAATAGGAACAACAACAATCATAGGAACAAGGAGAAGTGGAAAAGCCTCAGGAAGAGGTAATAAATGAAGAAAAGGTTGTTGTAGACACAAAAGAGATTCTTTCCTGGTTAGGAGCAAAAATAAGGAAGGAAAAGAAAGAGGTACAATTGGTACCTATTGATATCAAAAGTCTCTTGGGTGATATCACGCCAAGGAAAGAAAAGAGAAAGGCTAGAACAATGTCATCTATTCAAAGAGGTCTAGATGGATCTAGGACGTTGAACCTGGCAATACCATAGAAGGAGAAGACAGAGGGAGAAATAACCCTAGATGAATATAAGATACTAAATTTTGACTTGGGACATACAACAAGGGAACAACATACAACTAAATGGTAAGACATGCACCAAGTAATAGTAGAAATGTTGAGAAAAGATAAAGACAAACAAGAATATTTGAAGGGACACATTGTCCAATTGCAGCAATTTATTAAAGGGATATTTGATCCCAATACAACAGTACCAGAATTGGCCAATGAGATAGCGGTTGTATCCAAGGAAGAAATAAAAGACATGGAAAATAAAAGGCTTAAGGATAATATTTTTTAAGAATGGTTCAAAAATTTTATGCAAGAAGGTGAACAAGTAATAAAACAAGTGGTGAAAAGATGGGAGGTGGTTGCAAGAGAAAAGAACAAATGCAGTATACTTGTACATAATTGCCAATTTAGAAGAGAAAAATGCAGATTTGAATTGGAATAGTTAACAAAAATTGAGGAAAGAACATAGGAATTAATAAATGAAGGAGTAATTACCCCTTCAATGGAAAATCAAGTGCCACAGGTGAGGTTAGAACTAAAGTTTGAAGAAGACAATCTTAGAAAGTGCATAGCAGTTGTTCAGGACTTAGAAGGAAAAGCAGATGACATGATCAGAATGCATAAAAGGATAGTAGAAAAGCTACTAGATCATGAATGCATGGATACACCAGCATATGAACTGGAAAGGGCTTTGATAGAATTTAATGCCATTTTTACACCATGCATGGAAAGTCCTAAAGCATATCTCAATAAATAGATGATCGATTCATTGATGGAAGAAATTGCCAAAATGAAGAAATACATTAAAAAGAGTGAAGGTTCAGAGAATAGAGAAAAGAAACTAAAAGAAGGGGTTATAATGCAGGAGTATATATGGACAAAGAGTCCAGGAGGAGACTACACCTTTATAGAAGGTATAATTAATAATTTCAAATCATATTTGAAGAAATAGAAATTGTAAAGGGAGCAGCAGTTTTGGAAAAGTCAAGTAAAAGGTATCTACAGGCAGAAGTCAAAGGAGGGGGAATCTTATTTTAAAAAGATTCCAAAAGGCATCCTTTGAGGAGGAGAAGATACCATTTAGATATTTTGAGAGGCGGTTAGAGATGAATATGCACCATTGATCAATAATAGAGGGATCTTAACTGTAGATTAAGCTTTGTAGCCGTAGCAGTAAGAAGTTTCAAAATATATATAAGAAACTCGGCTACTTGTACATCAGTTACATAGGGATTTTGAAAGATAACTGGCAATTGTAATTTGTTTGAACACTTTGATTAGAAGAGTGTTTTAGTTTAGAGGAGGAGGTCGCCTGTGTTTGCACTAAGGAATGCGTGGAGTGTCCAGCTTTCTTATTGTATCTGTAAGATGTTGTAAGTTTCCTGTTAAGTTGATTAATGAAGTAAAGAGTCATTCATACATTGTAAATCATATATGAATATGTATTTTGAATACAAATATATCTAGAATTCTGCGTCTATTTTTAGAGGTTTTCTGGCTCTTATTTGCATTTGAAATAATACCTCTTTAAAAGCTTGCAATCTTAGATGTGTGTTCATGAAAATACTCAGGGCTTCACATTTAATGATTTATTCTGTTGATTTGATCAAGTGACATATTTCTTATAATGTGAATAACAGAGGATTTAGATCCTTTAGTAGAATGATGTTCAATTTGAATTTATCTAACTTTTCCCCAAGTATTTGAAATAATTAGCTTAAACACAGAAATTTAAAGGAAATTGTCTGACATTTGAAAGAAGCATAAACAATTGTGTTAATATTTGACATTTTTCATAATAATTAGAAGAAAAGGCTTGTTTCATTATAAATCATACAAAGCTTTTGTGATATAATGGTAAATTTATGCAAAGAGATGGATAATTTGTTGATATTTGCAACGCCTTACATAATTTGAGTCCAGTGATTCATAGATCACCTTAAATCAAGTGAGGCCCCTTGCATATTACAGTTTCACATTAACGTACTGAATTGTCCACAAGGTCAAGACCTGACCATACAGAAACTTGGGATTAAGAACACTTAAGTGACTTCTTCATATCTTTCAAGATAGTTTAGGTTCATTTTGTGAATTTTAACTTTTGTTATGAATGTGTAAAAATTGTCATCAACAGGATCTTCATCTATATGCGAGCTACACCTCTGAGGTATATCTATTTGTGTTGAATTAATCATTTATCAATTTGTTTTTGCCTCTATCCAGTAGGGATATGCACTCTTTATCAAAAAATGGTGTTGGAAGGCTTGAATTCCATTCTGAGGCTTGATTGAGGCAAGCTCGTAAACACTACAACCCCCAACACCATTTTTTGTGATTGTTGGTGACAGGTGTCATATCTTGTGGAGTGGAGTTGTAGAGGTCTGTGATAGAATGTGTATATCTTGAATCTATAGGAAAAATAAGCACTTGGGCTTGAACACCCGCCCTAAAGTGCTCCAGATTTGGAGGCTTGAAAACCTCTAGGACAGTGGTGAACAATAGCAGACAACTTTCGAAAATCCCTGAAGAAATTCCTACCTTGGGCTTGAGCGCTTGCTCTTTAGCCCCCAAATCTTCCACATCCTGAATCTCAAAATTTGGCATGTATCTACTCTGAATATAACATCTTTGTGTGCGAGCATTTGTCAGAATTTGTCTATTTATTTACAATTTTGCATAATTAGGGTTTTGAGAATAATCAGGCATTAAATTAACATAGTAAACATTAATTTCCAAATCTTTTGATAATTATAAGTGACAACCAACCTATAGGTGAATCCTCTTGCAAAAGTTGAGATTCAACTCAGTTAAATGTCCTTGAATGTGTGTAGTGAAAGGAGGATCTAGGCATATCATTCATTAAACCCTATTCCCACTTTTCCTACATAACATTTTGGTGAACCCATGTTTTTATTGAATTTTGCACCTTGTTGAGTGTTGTACTTCATATTTACATTCATTCATGTCATTTTCATCTTATTGCATTTTAAAATTTACAAAACAATTGAAATTTTTGAAAAACATTGGCATCCTAGGCTTGCATTTTGGCATAGTTGCATTACAGTTCATCTAAATCATTCTAATCTCTAATATTGGCATCAAATATGATATTAATTATAGTACATCATTCTACAATCATTTGCATTGTATTTTCATGTTAAAATTGCTAGGGTTTGTTTGAAATTTTGCATTTTTTCTCATAACCTAGTGATTTCAAAAACTAGGGTTTGTAGCTAAAATCTTGTTTCAGATTTTACTAATCATCTTAGGAACTCTTTCAAATCTGATTTTGTTTGTAGTTTTGCATTCTTGTGTATTTTTTGCATTCATATCTCAAAATTTGCATTTACACATATCTAATTTCAACAAAACTAGCATTTTTCATTCATTCAACCTTAAAGTTGCACTTGCATTGAGCATGGTAGGACTTTAATATCATTTTCAGATTTGAGATGAGTTGTTGCACATCATAAATCTGACTAGAATTCATTAATATATTATTTTGCACATATTCATGCCTTAATTTCACAATTAGGGTTTGAAAACCTTGCACTTTCACTAAATTTGGCCTTCTCATCTATCTAGATCTGCATTATATGTGTGTTGTGAAGGATATTGCTGCATTATTGGAATGATAATAAGGATTTAATTCACTTCCCTGTTTTCACTTTTATCATAACACTACTTCTTTTAGGCATTTGCATTGAAAAAAGTAAAAAAAAATCAAGCATTTTAGGTCATAAATATACATAGTTTTGCATCTAATTCATTGCATATATATCAAATTATTTTAAATTCAGATCTTGCATCCATTTGAAAACAAACATACATGGCTTCTCATCATAACAATAATTCTAGGTTCCCTCCCAGGCGTTATTTGAAAAGAAAGACCCCTGAACCTAAAATAACATTTACACCTTATGATAAGACAATCAGCGATATTGAAGGGGCTCTCTACATCACTGTGAGTGTAATGGAAATCATGGTGCATGGTACACTTATAGATCCTAATTGCATGACAAATGTGGCTATTGAAGAGTTTATTTTCTCTCATGAATTGATACAAGACTCTATTGTGATGTTCATAACATGCCCCATTTTACTCCTTCGCAAAATGAGGACCCCTGTTGTGGCTTGTTGCTTTTACTTGTGTGTGGTTCTATTTGGTGGTAAAGGGAAAAAGAGAGTGAAAATTGCAAACTTTGTTAAAACTAGAGAAAAAATGCATTTCAGTACCAGGGTAGAACATGGGTGAATTCCTTGTCAAAAATGAGCTAGGGTTGCTTTTTGAACCATCTTAAAATTCCAAGTATTTTGCAAGTTATGAGTATTTTGGTAAAATGTACAAGGGAAGGGTTTGCTTTTGCATATACAATGCCTTTTGTATATCGGGTTGCATATACAAGGCCCTTTGTATACAAGTTCGCTTGTATACAAAGTCCTTTGTATATCGCTTTCCATATACAAAGTCGTTTGTATATGCAAAATCATTTTATACTTAGTCGCATGGGTAGTCGGGTTTGCATATTGCTTATATCCAAGGTTGTTTGTATGTCAGGTTGTTTGCATGTCGGGTCATTTGCATGTTGTATACAATGTCTTTTGTATATTGAGTCTCCATATACAAAGTCGATTGTATATCCTTTTCCTTGTATGCATTTTTGATAAAGTTCTATGTATACATACAAGGTGGACCCAAAACAGTTAAGAGTTGAATTGGATAAATGATTATGTTTGTTGCATGTATCTTATATTTGTATGTTTGGTAGGGAGAAGCATACAAGGCAAATATACAAATGCTTTATACACTGTGCGGAACCCAAAAGTTATGAAACGTCGGTTAAGTCCTTGTATGTTTGCAGGCTTGTATGTTTCGGAACATACAAGTGAGATATACAAAGGGCTACATGCAAGTAATGGAACCAAAAGATTATTAAACAGAGTTAAATCATTATATATTCGGTGCTTTGAATGTATGTTTCGAAGATATGCATTTCATTATACATACAAGTACCGGAATTCAAAAAGATTAAAATCAGGTTAAACCAATGCATCATTACTAAATGTATATCGAGATATACATTGCGATCAACATGCAAACGCCAGATGCAAAAAAGGAATTAAATTTGGAAAGGTCTTAGAATGTTTGAATGATTGTATGTTTCGATACATACATTTGCTTTACATATATAGCGCGGAACTCAGAGGCAAATTAAGATCCGGTGAATACGATGTATCATGCCCAATTGAATATTGGAAGATACATTGCATCACATACAGGTCGGAGCCAAAAGGTGAATAAACTCTGGTTTATAAAATCTTGAAATCCAAAAGGGGACATACAAAGGTGTTTGTATGTTGCGATATACAAGCTGATATGCAAAATAAAATGTACAAGCTGGATTTCAATGGAATGTTCAAAATAGAAAAATTCTTGAATGTTTTAATGCTTGTATGTTTATAACATACATACTCGATATACAAGGAATTGAATATGCATTCTCGGGATTGAAGGAAAAGGGCGGGAAGGCAAGGCGATAAGAATTTGAAGTTATTTTGGAGCTCAATGCATGTTTTTGGTCAACAATGACCTGACCATTTTTTTAATGTTGTGTATGCATTTAGATATGTGATTGATCACTATTTCAGGACCCAATATTTGTGTTTACGCTTTCAGCCTGATTCAATGTAATGTTTAATTTTTCCTGCTAGTTTATTAAATGAGGATGCTTAATTCTTGTCTATTTGTAGGTGCGTAGGTGGATATAAAGGCGGAGCTTTAATGTCCATCTAACTTTCTGACTAGGTAATAAATTGAGGAAGCAACTTGATACAGTTTTAATCCATTTTTGTGTCTATTTGTAGGGTTGTAGATATCTGGAAGGTGGAGCTTAATGGCGATGACATCATAGAAGAGGAAATCAGATCTCAGAGGAAGTGAAAGGAGATAAGGAGGGAATGCAAGAAGTTAAGGCTTTCAATGATGAAGACAAAATGCAGATGGAAACATTATTACAACAGACAAGAGAGGACATTTTGAGTTGTTAGGGTTTCCAAAGGGGCATATTACGTCTAGATTTAATGTATGCTGCTTAGAGATATTTTTTGGGTGGGATTTTGTTTCCACCGTTGATGCTACAACTTGAGGTGTGGACCGTTGATTAACTAGGGTTTTGGAGCTATATTGGGGATGGTCATAGCTATATATCACCCCCTTTGCACTGTAATACTTTACACAAGGATTTTTAGAAAATAGCTACCAGTTGTAATTTATCTCAGCGTTTAGAATAGAGGGACCTTTTAGTTTAGAAGTAGAGGGAGGTTGCCTATGTGTACAATAAGGAATGTGTGGAACATCCTGCTTCCTTACTGTATCTGTAAAGCTTTATAAGTTTTCTGTAATTTGATTAATGAAGCTAAGAGTCATTCATACATTGTAAATCATATATGACTGTGTGTTTTAAATACAAATGAATCTAGAATTTTGCATCTATTTTCTGAGTGTCTTCTGGCTCTTCTTTGTACTTGAAACATTATCTCTTAAAGCTTGCAATCTTGGATGTATGTTTGTGAAAATACTTAGAACTTACATTTAAGTTTTAATCTGTGGATTTAATCAATTTGCTCCATTATTTACAAAGTGCATAACAGAACATTTAGATCCTGTAGTAAGAATGAAGTTTGATTTAGATTTCTCTAACTTTTCCCAACCCATCTAAAATACTTAACTTAAAAAGTAGCAATTTAAAGGAAATTGTCTCATAATTGGAAGAAGCATGCATAGTTGAGTTGAAAGTAGACAGTTTTCATAATATTGAAGAGGAGAAAGCTTGCAATAATATAAATCATTTAAAGCTTTATAACACAGTAGCAAGTTTATGCAAAAGAATGAAAAACATGCTGATATTTATGATCTTTTGCATAGTTTGAGTCCAGTAAATCATCAAGAAACCCTAAATCACGTAAGGCCCCTTGCATATTATAGTTTCACATCAACCTACTAAATTTACCTGACAAGTGAAGACCTATCCATATTGAACTTGGGATTAAGCAAATCTTAATCAATTTCTTCATATCTTTCAAGTCAGTTAGGTTCATTTTATGTGAATTTTAACTATTGTTATGAATGTGTAAAAACAATCATCAATAGACTCTTATGAACCCTTGGGTTTAACGATTAAGACACATACTGGAGCTTTCATGCTTACCTTTGGGAAGATATCCTTATTAGTTACGGTATATGATAAATTTGTCAATCAACTATTTGATGGCATCCCTTCATCTAACCTCTTCTGCATAAAATTAGGACATCCATGGCTTAAGCCTATGAAGGCTATCCCCTTAACCATTCATAAATGCATAAAATTCTATTTACATGAACAAGTGCATACTATTCTTCATAATACATGGTAGCCCATGGTTATGGAAAAAAAATTTACTCTTGACTACTTTTGGTCAAAACCTGATAGAGACCCTGAGCCACAGAGAGACCAATCTTGCTTATCATATAGACGATACAAAGCAAAACTTCTATCTAGAGTGATGGGACCTTCTATTCAGAAATCAATAAATGAAGAACAACCCACATTAGAAGAACTTCCTAGAGATAAAGGTAAAGGACTCTATGCTAAGGTTCCTCCTCCGTCATCCTTACAAGGATTGGGAGTGACTCATGGAAAACAAAGCACTTCAACAAGAAAAATTAGATTTGAGCAAGCTTCCTCCTCTGAGATAAGAAAACCTATGGAGAAACTTGAAATTACTTTTGAAGACATAGGCAATAAGCTTATTATATCAGAAAATGTCCCCTTGGGGGCTTTTCCCTCTTAAGGTTTAGCTCCCAGGCTGTTAAATTGCATTTAGAGCATCATGCATGATAAATTTGACTCACGATGAGAAAACCCTAAAGTTTCATGGCAAATGGAACTTAGGGGTGCATTTATATTAAAACCCTACCCAAAATAGGGGGGAGGACTTGGGCACCCACACCCTAGTCCTGCCCTATTTTAGGTCATGACCTATTTTTGGGTGTTGGTTTATGACCGTTATTTAGGTCCTATGTCGACATCCTAAGTTTGAATTACGAAATTATTAGCGAGAATGTTTGTAGTTGCATATGTAAGTATGATTAGCGATTCATTTGTAAACTAGATGGAAAATGGATGGCATTTTTTATCTATGAGCTTATGTTAAGGTGATTCAAGGCATTCTTTGTGTTGCAGAGCAATATTTTGTGTTGTTATTGTGTTTGTATTTGCATATTTGACATCCATCTCCTCATGGAATGAAGAGCATCTTCCTCCCATGAGATCTACACTACAAGGTGATATCAATTGTGTTTTCTATTATTTATCATTTGGATTTTACCTCTATCCCATAGGGATACATACTCTTTATCTGACAATGGTGTTTGGAAGACTTGAATGTCTCTCTAGGGCATGACTGAGGCAAGCCTCTAAACACCACAACCCTCAACCCACTTTTTTGTGATTGCAGGTTACAGGTTTTAGAAGCAAAAGAAGTGGAGTTATAGGAGAGTAGTGCAGACAATCATAATTACAGATCTAAGAAGAAAATAGGGACCTAGACTCGAGCGCCTGCTCATTAGTCCTCCTGATCCTGCAATAGTGAAATCTTCAGAACAACAGAACTATGTTGCAGCCAACATTCTTAGATCCTAACAAAAATTGAGGCACTATACTAGGGTGCCCATTCATTAGTCCCTAAATTTTCCACACATCTAACTTCAAAATTTGGTATGTATTTGGTTGTCATTTGATATCTCTGTGTGCGATCATTTTCCATAATTTATCTGTTTGTTTACGATTTCATGAAATTAGGGTTTTGAGCAAAATTGGATTTAATTGAACAATAAATTTACACAATTCCAATCTTCCCCTATGTTCCAAATGATAGGGGGTCTATAGTAGATTTCTCTACTTGGTTGAATGTGCTTGAATGTTTAGTGGTGAAAGGAGGATCGACACAAACCCTTAAAACAACATTTGGACATCTTTCCCCCTTTTTCCTATTAAAAATTTTGGTGAACCCATGTTTTTAATGAATTTTGCACCTTACTGAGTGTTGTGCTTCATATTTACATTCATTTGATTCATTCATTTCATTGTTCATCTTATTGCATTTGAAAAATTACAAAAAAATTAAAAAATTTGAAAAAAATTGGCATTTTTAGCTTGCATTTTCAAATAATTTGAATTAGTAGGCATTTATTTTCATATAATTTCTGTCATTATCATTAGATATGATTTAAAATATAGAAATTTTTCATTCACCATTCATTTACATTGCATTTTCATGCTTAAATTGATAAAAATTGCTTGAAATTGTGCTTTTTTTCATATAACCTAGTTTTGCATTAGTTATGGTTTGTAGTCAAAATCTTGTTTCATATTTTACTACCCTTTCAAAAAACTCATTAGTACTTATTTATAACTGTAGTGTTTCATCATAGTGCCTTTCTTGCAAAATTTCATGTCTAGGGTTTGAAAACCTTGCATTTTCACTAGATTTGGCCTTATCGTCTCTCTAGAATTGCAACATAGGCATGTTGTGAAGGATTTTTATATACTAATTGGATGTTATTATGGCTATAATCTAATTACCCTCCTCAAATTATTTACAACACCCTTTCTATTAGGCCTTTGCATTGAAAAATTGTGAAAATTTCTATATTTTAGCTATATTTTCACTAGGGTTTGATTTAGATTGCCACTATAAGAGTATTGTGACAAATTTTATGGAATTAGGTGACTGATATTACTGTTATAATCTTCTTCCCCTCCTAAAATTATTTACAACACCCTTTCTATTGGGTCCTTGCATTGAAAATTGTTGAAAATTACATATTTTAGCACATTTTCACTAGGTTTTGACTTGTCATCATTATAGGTTTGCATAAAAGGTGTGTTGTGAAGGATGTTATTACTTTATTGGAATGGTATTGGACAAATTATTGGCTTCCTCTGATCAATTTCCTTACAACACCTCTTCTTTCACTCATTTGCATTGAAAAAATTGAAAAATTAAGCATTTTGGATCTTAAACATATCTTTCTCATAAGGTTTGTTCTATTAGTTTGTGCATTGAGTGTTGCATGATTTTGTATGAGTCTTATGACCCACTACCCTAATAGAAACATTCCTTTAAGAAGAAGTAGAAGAATTATGGGATCTAGTGCTTTTGAAGAAAATAATATTCCTACCTCTGAAAATCCATTGAACACTTTCTTTACAAAAGGAGAGACATAAATTTTGCAAGACACTTTACCTCATACAACCACTATGGAAGATCAAGTATTTAATGATGTTGATGACACTATTGAGGTGGCCACACATGTTCCTAATGAGAAAATAAACAAACTGGATAAAGAGTTAGCCGATTTTCAAGCATTTTTGCAAATTGAAAGAATCGCAGAAGAAGTTGTACCTGTCATTCACAACATAAGAGAATTGATAAAAGAAGGACAAGATGGTATTAATGTTGTTCAAGGATTAATGCATATAGTACATAGTAATGTCATGATGGTAATTGAATGTGTGAATTGTATTAAGAACATGTTGTCACCGTCTCATATGCAAGTATCGACACCTATACCGACTATGGGAATATCTACATTTACATCAATGATTTTAACCACTAATGCAAATTATTGTAGTAATGCTAGCACTGGTATTGGAGTATCTAATGGAACTAATTCACAAAATTACAAAGTTGTGGGATTTAACTATCAGAACTTGGTTTCTAAGGGGACCTCTTCTATTAATAATTACTCTCAACCACCTCTCCATCCTACTTATTCTCAGCCGCCTCTTACATACAACTATGTGCAACCACCTTCCACTTATCACTATCTCCAACCACCATTGAATTATTCATAGCCTCCACTCATCACTACTCAGGTTCAATCAGCTCCTGACTTTGGTTCCAATTCCTCATAACAAACCACATCTCCCAATGATGCCATTTTAAACCAACTCTTGGAAGGCATGACTTCTTTACAACAAAAAGTGACAAACTTGACAAATTCTTCACAACCTAATACACCAACTTATCATGCACGTAATCCCCTATCTTATGTAATCTTGAGAACTCCTATGCTTGAGAGGTTTGAGACCCCTTGCTTTAAAAAATATGGTGGAAAAAGTGATCCTAATACTCATGTGGCAACATTCATGGCTATGTGTAATGATTTCTACTTTGAAGAGGATTTGTTAGAAAAAATTTTCCTCTGGTCTCTCAAAGATACTTCTTTAGAATGGTTTTGCTCTTTACCTCTGAATTTAATACATTGTTTTTCACAATTAGTTGATCAATTTTTACAACATTTTCAAGCAAACATTGGACCTCAAGTCTCATTGATTGATTTAGTTCATTGCAAGCAAGGTCTGAAAGAGAAGTTAACAGAGTTTATTAGTTGGTATCAATCTCTCTATGCATAAATTCAATATTAGATGAAGGATGAGGAGGTTCAGAAGGTGTTTATTACAAATCTACAACCTAACATATGTGATAAGATTCTCTTGACGAAATATAACTCCTTTCAACATTTATTTACTGCCCTTCGTGATTATCAACTTTCCTCTAGTCAATATGAAAACCAAAACTCATCGGCTAAAGTTGGACAATCCACAGGTGGACCATCACAAAACCACTTTAAGAGGAATAATAAGAGTTTCATCAAGGTTAATGGACATAATTCAAATAATTTTTCAAATGTGTTTGCTATCGCTAATCCGAAGAAGGCACCGTATCAACAAAGAAAGTTTACTCCAACATCTAAATCCCATCATTCTATCATGAATCAATCTGTGAGTAATAACCTCATAAAGCTTCTCCTGATAAAACCTTTGGATCCTAATAAATGTAAGGACCTTATTTCGATACTAATGCCTTTTGTCATTTTCATAGACAACAAGGACATGATAATGAATGATGTATGCGTCTTAAACATGAAATACAAGACCTCATCAATTCAAATATTATACAGGTATCGGGTGTGAATGTTAATGGAAATAAGTCGGTTGCTCCACCAAATCAAAATTTGCAAATATTTACTAATCATTTCCCTAAGCATACCGATAATAACATGTTGGAACAAAATATAGTGGAAGTAGATGACTATTTGGAGTATGATGACATTATGGGTATGATAGAAGTGGATAAGGAAAAGTTGGATAACCCACCTCATCTGTAGGGAAAAGGTATTTATGCTGAGGTTCCTCCCCCATTATCTTTACAAGGATCGGGAGATAACCAAAATGCATCAGAAAAACAAATAGAATAGCCAAAACAAGAGACTATAACAAATGAAAAGATTGAGATAGTACAAGATAGTCCTTGTCACTATGGTAGGTGAACTGAACAAAGAAAGCTAGCTAAACATAGAAAAAGAGTAAGACAATTATCATCAGTTGGTAATAATGGTGGTTCTCCTCCTCACAAGAAACAAAAGGTCTCACATACACAAGAATTTGAGAAACAAGCATTGCCTGAGCTTTCTAGCAATAGACAAGACTCTCATAAGAACCACTCAAGCTTCGCACAAAACTTCATAGAGCATCTCTCCAAGATGCTCGCAAGTTCCAAATTCTACACTGGTTTGTCCTTACAGGTAAGTATCTCTAACCCTAGTGGTCACCTATGCGGTAGCATGATCAGCTTGTGTATTTGACCTTCCCTCCATGTTGTGTTGTTTAGGCCTCCTAGGATGACCCTTGATTCTCTTGTAAGGTCAAGGATACTAGGAGACTACCTCTGTTGTGACCTTCTTCTATTTGTATCATCATTCTTCTATATTATTTCAACTCTATTTTCATTGTTGTGAATTGTGTCTTACAGACATAGCGTTGTGGTTGGTGACTTGGGGGCACCCTCCTACGTGATTGTCCCTAAGGCACTTGTTTCTCCTCTCTCAATTTATTGTTTACCTTCCTCTAATGGTTCTATCTAGTGGGCAGATGATAAAAAACTTATTATACTGATACAAACCTAGTCAAGTGTGTGTAAGAAGTTGAGTCCACTTTTTGGCCAAAAAGTGGAAGTGTTTTCCCTGATTTTTAGAATTTGTCACATTTGACCTAAAAATTTGAAGCACTTAAATGTGGAATCTTGAAAAAAGTCAATAAATATGAAATGTAGTAATCGGAGTCTAGTTTCCAAATATGTAATTTGTTTTAATACCCAGATGATACAAATTGATTTTTAATAGGCATTTCTAAAACCCATTGTTTAAATGTCACTTTTTTTTTACTATACCATGCATATGTATGTCATCCATATTTTGACCTAAATAATCATATTTTCTAAATCCTTTTGGGAAATATTTTTAACTCACTAAAGCACGTTTTCCATATTTTTTTGTAATTTTTTGTTGAATATTTGTTTTTTTTGTAAATTTTCTATTGGCCATTTTTGGTGTTTTAAAAAATCATCGTGTACGTCACACATAAGATGACCTAAACTTATCATTTTTTGAATTGTTTTTTCAAATTGAAAAGAATTGTCTGAAGTATGTTTTCGTACAATTTTTTGTACAAAAAATTATTTTGAAAAAAAGTTATTAAAATATTAAAAAACCCTGATAATTCAAGTTTATGGACCTGTTTCATAAAAAATTAATTGAAAAATAGAAAAATAATCCAATTGCAAAAAAAAATACATATTTGGAATCTACACTGTCTTATCTATAATGTGTTTTAATTTCATCAAAAAATTCTGTAAAAAGGCCTTCAAACATATGCCCAAAGTCACTATTTTGTTGTGACATTGATAAGACCTTCAACTTGCAAGTCAAACTAGGTCCAAAGCCAAGGGTCGGGTTCCCAAGCCTTTTTCCCAACCCAAAACCCATAGCAAAAATTGGGTTGAAAAATCAAATTTTATGAAACAGGATCCTGTTTCTAGAAAACAAGATCCCGCTTTTGGCTCAGGATACTGAAGCATAACAAGATCCTGTTTCATAAAAAGTGGGATCCCATTTTGGTTTACCTGATTTCACATTTTTTTCTAAGTCAGAAACTTCCACCATAAGTGGACTCATCTTTGTGCATTTACCCAGTCTCCCTTCAGTGAGAAATCAAAAAATGGATCAAGTCCATACATGATGATGGGGTTGATATATATTATCCGATGCTTGTCTAGTAGAATCACTTCATGTGATCTTGATGTTGTCTTATTGCACTTACAAACCATAACAATATTGTTTCTCTGTGCACTTTGTTTATCTTTGGATCTCGCCTTGGTTACACTTGGTTTTGAGATTTCTGTGGTATAGCCCCACGGTTATACTCGGTCCTTGAATCCGTAGTATAGCCTCGGCTCTCTATGTGAATGATTATATGCATTGTTTTTTTTATCATGGTTATATGAACGCTAACACCTTTTCTTGCAGGCAATTATGTGTTTATGGGAACAATTGGCAATCATAATGTACATATCACCTCCAGGGGGCATGGGCCTTGCGAGAGCTTATGTTCCCTTGTGTGTTTTCTTCCTACCTTAACATGCTTGATATCGGTACATGATATCAACCACCTTAAGGTGGGGGCATATATAAGGTAAGCTGTCTAATTTAGATGTTGGCAAAGTTTGTTTGTAAAGCGTGAAATCTACTGAATCACTTAAGCCCTTTGCAGAGGTAGGATATCGTGCATATCCCTTTTATTCTAAGCCCTTCGTGCAAGGCAGGGATGGTGTATTTCTCAAGGAGATTGTAGAATCCTATCATTTTCAAAAAGTCCTCCAAGTAGGCAGGGAGCAAATTTGAGACTATCCTAACCCTTAAGTGTGTCTTCAGCAATTGTTGTGGTGAAGCCCAATCATTGGTGTGTGCTTGTAATGTGCCTAAGATGGTGATGAACCTAGAAAAAAGGTACACTCCATCGCTTGTCTACCATTTTTTCTCTATCTTTCATGTATGTGTGTATGGCATGTTTGTTCCCAAGCATAGTTTAAAGACCGATGTCAGTGATTCCCTCCTATGCTTTGGGATTTGTATGGCAAGCTTGATTTGTATGGTGTGTTTGTTTTCAAGTGCAGTCTTAAAGATTGGTGGTGATGAGTCCCCCCTGCACTCTTAGATTTGTTTTGTGTATCTATTGCCCCATATGCAATTTTAAGACTATGGCGATGAGTCCCTCCTGCATTATGGATAGTGTGTTTACTCTCCTTGTACTTGCATTTAGATTGGCATGTCTTCTCCATGCTTGGCGTGTTTATTGTCTTTGTTGACCATACTTTAAAGATTGTATTGACCTTGCATTTATATATACATTAAAGTGGGGGCTAAATGTTATGTCAGAAAATGTCCCCTTAGGGGATTTTCCCTCTTAAGGTTTAGCTCTGAGGTCCTTAAATTGCATTTAGACCATCTTGCATGATAAATTTGACTCTCAATGAGAAAACCTTGAAGTTTCATGGCAAATGGGACTTAGGGGGTGCATTTATGATAAACTCTTCTTGAAATAGGAGGAGGGCTTGGGTGCCCGTGCCTTAGTCTTGCCCTATTTTAGGTCAGGACCTATTTTTGGGTGTTAGTTTATGACCATTATTTAGGTCCTATGCTGACATCCTAAGTTTGAATTATGAAATTCTTAGTGGGAATGTTTGCATATATAAGTATGATTAGTGATTCATTTACAAATTAGATGGAAACTGGATGGCATTTTTGATCTATGAGCTTATGTTAAGGTGATTCAAGGAATTGTTTGTGTTACAAAGTAGTATTTTGTGTTGTTATTGTGTTTGTATTTGTAGATTTGACATCCATCTCCTCATGACATGAAGAACATCTTCCTCCCATGAGATCTACACTACAAGGTGATATCAATTATGTTTTTCTATCATTTATCATTTGTATTTTTCCTCTATCTCGTATGGATATGCACTCTTTATCTAACAACAGTGTTCAGAAGACTTGAATGTCTCTCTAGGGCTTGATTGAGGCAAGCCTCTAAACATCACAACCCCTAACCCACTTTTTTGTGATTGTAGGTTATAGGTTTCAGAAGAGAAAGAAGTGGAGTTGCAGGAGAGCAATGAAGACTGTCAAAATTGTAGATCTAAAAAAAAATAGGGACCTAGACTCAGGCATCCGCTCATTAGTCCTCTGGATCCCACAATAGTGAAATCTATGGAAGAACAAAACTGTGTTGCAGACAACATTCCTAGATCCTGACAAAAATTGAGGCACTAGACTAGGGCACTCGCTCATTAGTCTCTAACTTTTTCGCACACCAAACTTTGAAATCTGGTATGTATTTGGTTGTCATTTGATATCTTTATGTGTGATCATTTTGCATAATTTGTCTATTTGTTTACGATTTCATGAAATTAGGGTTTTGAGAATAATTGGACTTAATTGAACAATAAATTTACACAATTACAATCTTCCCCTATGGTCCAAGTGATAGGAGATCTGTAGTAGATTTCTCTACTCAGTTGAATGTCCTTGAATGTTTAGTGGTGAAAGGAGGATAGACACAAACCCTTAAAAACAACATTCGGACATCTTTCCCCCTTTTTCCTATTAAACAAAGACAAGAAGAAACCAACAAGCAAGAGAAAGGAGGAAGAGAAGACAAGCATTTGCCCAATGAAATGAACTTCAACAAGAAAACATTCCACCACCAAACATTGAACCAAATAAAGAAAAACTTAAAGAGAAAGAGATTAAAGATAATGAACAACATTGGGCTATTGTACCTTATGTACCTCTTTCATCTTGCATTCGAGATTGGGAAGATGATGATTTGCTTGTCAATAACTGCTAGCTCAGTTGTGTCTACAGGTAGGTATTTCTAACCCTAGTGGTCACCTATGTCATAGCATTATTTTCTCATTTATGTAATCTCCTCTCTTATGTTGTGTTCCCCTCGTGATGTGTTATGTGTTGTTTAGGCCTCCTTGGATGACCCTTGATACTCTTGTAAAGTCAAGGATACCGGGACATCGCCTCTATTGTGATCATTCTTCTATTTGTATCATCATTATTTTATCTTGCTTCTCCTCTATTTTCATTGTGGTTGATGACTTGGGGGCATCCTCCTACGTGACTATTCCTAAGGCACTTGTTCTCCTCTCTCTTTTTATTGGTTACCTTCTTCTAGTGATTCTATCTAGTCAACAAATGATGAAAAATAAACAAATACGGATACGGACTGCGCGAACCTTCAGCAAGCACAATGAAAATGGACCTAGTCCATTTATGAAGATGGGGTTGATATATATATCCAATGCTTGGCTAGTAGTATCACTCAGTGTGATATTTGATGTTGTCTTATCTCGCTAACAAATCATAACAATACATCTACTCCATGCACTTTATTTGTCTTGGGTGTCTCACCTTGTTGTTATACTTCGTTCTGAGATGCCTGCAGTATAAGCCCCATAGTTATACTTAGGCTTGAACCCATTTGTGTAGTCTTGGCTTCTTTGTTTTGATGCATTTCTTAGATTAAGAAGTGTGTGTTTGTGGGAACATTCAGTGATCATGAGCACATGTTACCTTTGGGGGCATGGGCTTTTTGAATGATCTTGTTCCCTTGTTTGTTTTCTCTCTACCTTAACGTGTTTGGTTTCAGTACATGATATCAACCACCTTAAGGTGGGGGCATATAAGGTAAGCTATTTGATGATCTTGGTACTAATGAACCATGTTTGTAAGCCCTCTGTGGAGGCAGGATGTTGTATCTCCAACATGAGTGTACATCTTCATTCTATATTTCAATCAAAAAGCCCTCTATAGAGGAGGGATATCGTGCATATCCTTTTATTCAAATCCCTCTGCGGAGCCAGGGATGGTGTATCTCTTGAGCTAGTGCACATCCTTTTTATTTCAAAAGTCCTCCGAGTAGGAGGGGTTGGTGTATCCTCCCTTAAGCATGTCTTTGGTGGTTGTTGTGGCATAAGCCCAACTGTCAGGTGTGCCTGTAGCGTGCTTGAGATGGTGGGGGCTTAGCAATAATTTCCTTCTATTGCCTTGTTTATCATGTTTTAGACTTATAGTATGTCTTTGGCATACTATACATTGCTCATTTTTTCCATTTGTCTTCCATGTGTTTTCCCCCATGTGTAGTTTCAAGGGTGTGGCAAAATGCCCCTCCTATAGTCAGGCTTTGTATGACATGTTTTCTCCCAAGCATAGTCTCAATGGTGTGGTGAAATGCCCCTCCTATGCTTTGGGTTTTGTATGGCATGTTTCTTCTCATGTGTAGTCTCAAGGATGTGGTGAAATGCCCCTCCTACACTTTGGGGTTTGTTTGGTGTGTCTTCTTCCCCCATATGTAGTCTCAAGGGTGTGGTGAAATGCCCTTCCTACATTTTGGGGTTGTGTGTTGCTTTTTTCTTTGTGTCTTGACTGACCATTACTATCTTCTCCATGTTTTGCATGCATCTTACTCTCTTCATTGTGTTTGGCATGTCTGTAATGTTTTTTCTCTAATGTCTACTTGAGACTGGGGGCTAGAAAAAGTTCCTCAAGCTTTGTGTATACATTAGCTTCAAGTGCCTGGCGTGTTTGCTATGTTTTGATCATACTTTAATGTATGTGTGGCTCATATGGTCATACATACATTAAAGTGGGGGCTAAATGTTATGTCGTAAAATGTCCCCCTAGGACTTTTACCTCCTAATTTTAGGTCCCAGCTCCCTTTTTTTCATCATGCATCTTCATTTTAAATCCCGATGCAAAATCCCTAGAAACCCATGTCAAATGGGGCTAAGGGGATGTTTTTGAACTTGATATTTCCTTTAAAATGGGGCCTAGGGCTTGGACACTTGCACCCTAGCCCTGCCCTATTTGGTTAGGACCTAAATTTTAAATGACGACAATGTGACCATTAAAGGTCTCCATTGTT
The DNA here is from genome assembly GCA_027924645.1 of Cunninghamia lanceolata. Lineage (NCBI taxonomy): Eukaryota > Viridiplantae > Streptophyta > Pinopsida > Cupressales > Cupressaceae > Cunninghamia > Cunninghamia lanceolata. Next base: position 1,628,152 of record BSBN01001965.1, on the reverse strand, counting down.
AGTATCTCAAGCTTGAATTAGGAAATTAAAGTAGGAATGCATATATAAGCATGTTTAGGGTTTCGTTTGTAATTAGAAGATGATTATGATACTTTGGAAAACTTATGATTTTAGAGCATTCAAAACATTCATTGTTATAGAGCATATTTGTCTTGTTATTTTGTTTGTTATTGTAGATTTGGCTTCATCTTCTCATGTGTTGAAGGATCTTCATCTATATGTGAGCTACACCTCTGAGGTGATATCAATTTGTTTTTGCCTTTATCCCGCAGGGATACACACTCTTTATCAAACAACATTGTTGGAAGGCTTGAATGCCATTCTAGGGCTTGATCAAGACAAGCTCCTAAATACCATAACCCCCAACCCCATTCTTTGTGATTGCAGGTGACAGGTGTCATATCTTGTATAGTGGAGTTGTAGAGGTCTGTGGTAGAGTGTGGAGATCCTGAATCTAAAGGAAAAAGCAACACTTGGGCTTAGGCACCCACCCCGAAGCCCTCCAGATTTACAGGATTGAAAACCTCTAGGACAGTGGTAAACAATAGCAAACAACTTCTGGAAATCCCTGAAGAAATTCCTGCCTTGGGCTTGGGTGCCTTCTCTTTAGCCCCCAAATTTTTTTCATCCTAAATCTTAAAATCTGGTATGTATCTACTTTGAATATAACATCTCTATGTGTGAGCATTTGTTGGAATTCGTCTATTTATTTATGATTTTGCATAATTAGCGTTTTGAGCATAATCAAGCATTAAATTAACATAGTAATCATTAATTTCCAAATTTCCCTATCATTACAAGTGACAACCAACTTGTAGGTGAATCCTCTTGCAGAAGTTGAGATTCAACTTGGTTAAATGTGCTGGAATGTGTGTAGTGAAAGGAGGATCTAGGCATATCATTCATTAAACCCTATTCCCACTTTTCCTACATAACACATACAAATCTTTCCAAGAGTAAAGTATAACTCCAATTGATAAAAAAACCTACAATAACACAATAGCATGGAGAGCAATAGCAATAGTGATGCAGAAGCATCTGGAAGTCATCCAAATAAATTAGGGCAGATAATGTTGAGTTGCAATTTTCCATGAAGAGACAATGGAGATTACCGCATTTTATTGCATTTTCACATCAGATCTTATGGAGAAGGATTTATTTTCTATGACATGACATCTACATCATATTTAAGTTTCAGGTCATTTGGCTTTGTCTACTAAAAGTTATCATTATCAGAAGATCATCAATTTTCTTATAGCAGAGCAGTCAGTGTTCAGTTGAAGCCTAATGGGTTTGCAGAGCAATTCCATGACTTGTAGAGCCTAATCAAACATCATTCAAGGTAATTTGGGACCTATCTTAGCTTCATGGAGAACCGCATCAAGTTTCCATCATTTGCGGAGCTTTGCTGAGTGTTGGATGTTGACCTACTTGTTTCCTACATGTTTCATATTACACGTTACAATGAGGATGACAAGATAATGTTTTGAAGGCTTGTGGAGGCTATAAATAAAGGATAGAAGATTGTTTCAAAAAGTGACAAAGTGTGTGAATAAAATGTGTGAAGTCATGATGTGAAAAGAGGAATTGTTTTGATTTTGGAAGGCATTAGTTTAGAAGTAGAATACATAGTAGAAAGTAGAAGAAGATATAGAGTAGTAAATAGCGAAGGAGAAAGGGACATAAGGCATAGATGAATTATGTTGTGTTGTATGAATCATTTTTAAGCCTGGGTTGTGGCCTAGCACCTAAAAATCCCTAGAGGCATATGTAATGAGGTTTGGAATTATAATATAATGAGAATGATCTTTTGAAGACTAGGTTTTTTTTCTGTTTGAGGGTTTTCCCAAGATAAATCTTGTGTAATGTGTTTATGAGTATCTCTTATCATTATATTGTCATATGTATGTTATTGTTACATCTTTTTTATGATCATGGGGATGGTTGTTTAAGGTTGCAAGGCTGGATAGTCCTTCATTGGACCCTCCTACCTTGACTACATCAAGTGGTATCCAAGTTGGTTGCTAATCTGTTGGGATGGTTGTTGATCTACCAAGAAGGAAAAGTGTGTTGGAACAATTTGTGAAGCCCTAGAGTGTAGTAAGTGCTACCAGAAACAAAGAAGAATCACCACAAAAGAAAGATCAAGGCAAGAAAGATCTGGGTAAACTTTTCACATTAAGTTGTTTGTAAGATCTATTTCAATAGGGAAGATTGGAAAGAAAATGAAGAAAGAAAATGAAAACATAACATGCAAGAAGGATATTCTAGAAGAAGAATTGTGTGAAATCAAAAGTTATAACTTAGAGTTGATGGAAAAGATAAGAGAACTAGGAGAAGACAAATATGATGCTCTTGAAGAGGAATTAGAAAATGTAAAAAAGAGGAATGAAGAATTAGAAGAAGAGTTAAAGTTATTTGAGTATGTCAAAAGAAGTTTTGAAGAATTGGAAGAAGGATGCAAGTTGTTTAGTTAGATTGAAAAGAGGAACATAGATATGAAGGAAAGTTTGGAGAAGTTGAAAAGGGAAAATAGTATACAAGGAAGTGAAAAATCTGGATTGAAAGAATAGGTTATTCAGTTAGAGTAGTCACTTGTAGCATGCAGGGAAGAAAATGAAAGTCTAAGATCTAAGTTAAACTTTGTCATGTTTCTTGTGATACTAATGATTTGTGTGATACTATAGAAGATTCTTTAGAAAGTGAGGTTGAAGATAACAAAGGAACTGAATCTCCAATTGTTGGCGATGGTGTTGTCAAAGAAATTTCTCTAAACAATGTCAGTTACAAAATCATTAAAAGAATGGGATATGAAGGAAAAGTATTGGGAAAATATCAGCAAGGAATTACAAAGCCTATTGAGCTGGTAATGAGATCCAAAAATGAAGTCCTTGGATATATCAGAGGTAAAGAGGATAAGGTTGTTGTCACAAGTTCAAAAAAATCAACTCAAGGGAAAAAAGGTATGCATTGTTCTTATTGTAATAGATATGGACATGAAAATGAAATTTGTTGGAATCTATACCCTTGTAAGTTCTGTGGATTAAGGATTCACTCTAAAAAGATGTGTTGGAATAAAATGCGGAGGAGAAAGCCTATGACAAATTGTATGTATATGGATTATGGATGGATTTATGAATCAAAATGGAAATGTGTTACTTGTATGTTCAATAGGTTCTATAGGATGAAGTATTCATGTGTTGGAGCAAAAGAAGGACATGGAACAAAATGTAGAGAGAGAAGAACACATGCAGAGAAAAACAAGGATAGTAATTCATATCCTAGAGAGAGAGATGACATAAGTTTCTACCATAGCAATAGAGGAAGTCATAATTCTTACCACAGTGAAGGATACCAAAGGGATGAAAGAGTATTTGATAGGAGAGGAATGGGTGTTTCAAGTATGGTGGAAAAAAGCATCAAGCATTGAATGTCACCAAGAGGATGTTACCTGAGGAGAAATAAATAATGTGGATATAATTTATACAGATGAAGAAGAACCTATTGAGTCATCAAGTTCAATAGAGAAACTAGGAGAGGGTGAGACATTGATCTTGAGGAGAATTTTGTTGTAGACTAATCATTTGAGGAACTAGTGCAAGAGAAAGTCTATGTACTAGAGTAAAGTAAATATGAATAATGAAATAGAGAAATGTATAGGAGAAGTATATGCGAAGAAGAAACTGGAAGATTTTGATGTGTCCAGAAGGAATTGTAGCTAGAATCGAAGGTTAGGAAGTGCTGCTGAGGGAATTCAAGAATGTATTGACTAAATCAAGGAAGACAATGATTATTTTGAAGGATACTAAGGCTAAATTTGACTCTTAATTGATTGAATTTGGTATTGATTTTGAGGTAGCCTACAAGTGTTTGACAATAGAACATCAAACTGTGAGGCAGTTACAACATTGTAGCTAGACTGCTAACCCTAAACCACTGTAAAATGAAGAATTTGAGGTAGCATGCAAATGATACTTGCTTAGACCACTGACCATTGAGGCAATGCAATGACTTACAAGTAGAGCGCTGAATTTAGATCACTTGAAGAGAGAAGGAGCTTGAGGCAGTTTGCATGGATGACTTGAATATACCGCCAACATTGAGGCAGTTGCAAGTACCTGTGAATAGACCGCCAAACCTATCCTAAGAGACAAAATTTATTTTGACAGAATATAAGCCAAAGTGAAGAGACTCACTTTTCAATTAACTATGAGAGTCTAATGCAGGAGCATCCAGAAGTCATCTAAATAAATTGGGACAGTTAATGTTGAGTTGCAGAGTGCCAAGAAGAGACATTGGAGATTACCACATTTTACTGCATTTTCACATTAGAGATTGTGGAGTAGGATTTAGTTTCTATGACATTGCATCTACATCATATTCAAGTTGTAGGTCATTTTGATTTGTCTACAGAAAGTTATCGCTATCAAAAAATCATCAGTTTTCTCAGAGCAAAGTAGTCAGTGTTCAGTTGAGGCCTAATGGGTTTGCAGAGCAATTCCATGAATTAAGGAGCCTAATGGAACATCATTAAATGTAATTTAGGACCTGTCTAACCTTCATGGAGAATTGCATCAAGTTTCCATCATTTGCAGAGCATTACTGAGTGTTGGACACTGACCTACTTGTTTCCTACACGTTTCATATTACACATTACAATTAGGCTTACAAGATAATATTTTGAAGGCTTGCAGAGGCTATAAATTGTTGCAAGGTGTGCGCCCTTGGTCTCCTTGTGTTTTGTAGCATAGTACTTGGGTTCATGACAAGGCTTAACCACCTCTTGTGGATTCATTAACTCTAGTGGTTTTGTCAGGCATTAACAGGTCGATCTTTTGGTGTAATGACAACCGTCTTGCTAACAATTGGTATCAGAGCCTTAGTCACAAATTTGAACCCCTCACTTTCATTGGGGGGGATTGTTGCAAGATGTGTTCCCTTGGTCTCCTTGTGTTATATAGTGCAGCACTTGGGTTCGTGACAAGGCTTAACTGTATACCATGGATTCATTAACTCTAGCGGTTGTATTAGGCATTAATAGGTTGATCTTTTGGTGTGATGACAATTGTCTTGCTAACATAAATAAAGGATATAAGATTGTTTCAAGTAGTGATGAAGTGTGAAGAAAATGTGTGAAGTCATGATGCAAAAAGAGGAATTGTTTTGATTTTGGAAGGCAGCAGTTCAGAAGTAGAATACAGAGAGAAAGTAGAAGAAGATACAGAGCAGTGAATAGAGAAGGAGAAAGAGAAAATAAGGCATAGAAGAATGATGTCAAGTGTTGTATGAATCTTTTGTAATCTTAGGTTGTGCCTAGCACCTGAAAATCCCTAGAGGCATATGTAATGAGGTTTGGAATTATAATATAACGAGAATGATCTTTTGAAGGTTGGGTTTTTTCCCTTTGAGGGTTTTCCTAGGATAAATCTTGTGTCATGTGTTAATGAGTACCTCTTATCATTCTATTGTTATCTATATGTTACTATTGCATCTTTGTTATGATCATGGTGATGGTTGTTTAAGGCTGCAAGGTTGGACAATCCTTCATTGGACCCTCCTACCTTGACTGAATCAAATAGAGAGATTCTTCACATCAAAATTAATCTTGTCATCTAGTTTTAAAGTAAGGTAAGTAACTTACTTTTATACAAAGGCTACAAAAAAGACTAATTCAAACTAAAATACTAACATAACGTGCCAAAAAACAAATTTGAATTAAGGTCAGCCTAAACACCATCAAAGCCAACTTGTAACCTTAAATTGCCTCCCTAAACATGGGAGGGACCAGGGCTCTTAGGCACCCTGGGCCCAGGGTCAATTTAAGGCCTAAGTCAACTCTTAATGTGGGGCTAACTCCAAATCTTAATTTATTTCTTGAGGTCATGATGAAACTTTAATCAAAATATGACATTTTCTATAAACGGGGCCAAAAGAGGGTTTTAAGTTAGACCTAAAAATGGACTAGGTTTGGGATCGCTAAAGGGGGGAGCTAAACATAGTGAAATTGTACCTACACACAAGTGTACATAATTTACGACATTACAATTTTATGGTGTCTAGTGTTTACAATTTTTAATTGAAAATGGTATAATTTATTCAATGAAAACTTCTCATTGTATCAATTCAATGTTATCCAATGCTAAATGTATTTATGCCACTAATAATTAAAACTTTATACTCAAATATCAGAGAATGCTTGCATGTACATCTTTCATTTAGTTAAAATAAGAGTGTTGCTCAAATATATTTATAAAAAAAAGGACTATTGGAGATATATGGCCAAAGATAATAAAATATTTCTAACATATTTGTATTTAATATATATGAATGGTTGTTTTTTTTTTCTTTACTATCCTTTTCTCAAAACACTATTAATGCAATACAGAAAAACAAACTCAACATGCACTCAAATTCATACTCACAAAAAGCAAACAATTTCAGACAAATCTCTAGAAGGTTCATTAATTCATATCAGATTGATTACAAGTCAATACATTTCTTAAAAAAATTTATTTTCACTCAAATTTAATTAGTATTCTATAGGGAAATGATTACATAGATCAATTTCTTAGAGTCCCATCTCTTCAACACTTATTCATTCTCTCCTCTACACATTGGTGCTCCCTTATGTTGTTAAATCTATAACCTCATCTAGTTTTTATCACTAGAATCATGGTGCCCTTTACTCCCCCATTTCAATGTCCTCTTCTTCCATGTATTTATCTACAATATCCTTAGAAAACTTGCACATCATTCTCTCTAGCTCAATGTAATCCCTCTCTTTCTCATTATTTGGCAACATTACTTTTAATCAACCACTCCATTCAATAAAGAGGCATTTCTTTCTGATGCAAGAGCATCTGGGCAAATAGGAAATCGACATCGCCCAAAAATATTTTAGTTTAATTTCAGTTTTGGTGTGTGTTTTGGCTTGATTTAGTTTTTTTAGGCATCTCTCGACATCAAGAAACTTCAAGTCAGCTCAAATTTACAAAATTTCATTTTTTGTCGAATCATTGTTATAAGGCTCTGAAGGGCAGTTTTATAGAAACAATTGTTTCAAAAAATCTATGATGAGACAAAATACTTTTATAAGAATATCCTTAGATGTATTTCACATAATGTGGTGAAGGTTTCGTAGCCAAATTCTCAACTATTCAGGAGAGTTGAAAATCAAAAAATTTTGCCAAGCAATCCATGGAAACAATTAATTATTAAGATTTTTAAAATATGGAGTGAAATCCTTTTATAGGAAGTTTCAAGAGGTTTTAATTCTTAAATAGGCTAGTTTTCATGCAAATATATGTGCCCAATAAAAAGTTATTAAAAAATATTTTTTTGTGCTTTTTTGGCATCCAAAAGTAAGTAAAGGCCCTATAAAATGTGATTCTCTTCTTAAAATGTGGTGTTACTATTCTAGAGGCACTAAACTATTTTGAGGAATATGAAAATCTAAGCATTTCAGATGAAGTTTTATTTAAATAAATGTTTTAGTAGATCAGAGGTAGATTTCAAAGAGGGAAATCTCTACCATGGGAAGGGCGTAGAGGTGAGAGTGAATACCTGTATGCAAAGGAAGCCATGGGGGGTTGTGTATGTGCAAGTTTCAAATAGAGAGAAGACATTGAAGACCTTATTTGTAATGTTGTTGTAGAATTTTATTGATGTATGGATTTTGGCATAATAAAGTGGAATATTGTTTTGTTGCAATCTTGTATGGTTTGTGAGTTCAATTTGTGAGCAGAGAGTCTTTGTTGTCATAATCTAACATCTATGTGATTTTTTGTGTCGAAGTGTATGTGTTTGGGCAAGAGGGAGTACCTCTTGCACAAATTGGTATCGGAGCTAGAAGACCCTAAGTGGGTAGAGTATGCACCAGGACCTGTGGTAGGGAAGAGGAAGCAGTTGTGAAAAGCTCCAAAGAATTGTTGAAGGTATGAGAGAGAATACATGAGAAGGTTAGAGATAAGGAGCCACAAAGAAATTTATCTTTCTAGATTGCATATCATGTGATGTGAGTTGTAAGAGATTGCATCAGTAATAAGGGTGAGGATGTTTGTGAGGAAGTCTGTGATATGGGAGGGCTGGAGAAAATATCAAGAGAGGAAGATTTTAGTGATGATGGCTAATATAAATGTGATATTGAGTAGATTGGAAGCTATGCAACATGAAGAGGTTGTTGAGTATGAGGTTGAATAAAGACATGCAATAAGGAAGACATGGAGGAAGAGGATAAAAAAGAGAAGAACAATATTGCAGTAGTTGAAGAAGTTGTAGCTGAGGAAAAGAATAAAGATGCAGTTGTGAAATTGGGATATGCAGTGATAGAGTATAAGGATGTTGTAGTGAATGGAGAAGGTGAAGAAGATTTGTTATCACAAACTTTGGTAGTAGAAAAAGAGTGGATTGAGAAGATTGTTGATTTAAGTGTGAAGACCAGCATCACAATGAAGAAAGAAGAAACAAATGATGTAGCCCATGGTGATGAAGAAAAATTTGCAACAATGAATGAATAGGTTAATTTATTTGCATCTTGTGATAATGTTTTCATTTTCAGTTGAGATGGTAAAGGTTGAAGAGTATGGAGAAGAGAACATGGAAATCTTTAATTTCCATGGAGTTGTAGATGCAGATTGGTATGAGGATGCTGCAGGTATTGATGAGGGATTTTGGTGGAGGTGGTCAGTTTGTGGTGGGTCAAATCCCACAAAAGAGGAGAGGAGTGGAAAGATTCTTTGGACGAGGAGGATGGTTCTGTTGGATTTAAGGCATACAACTGAGAGGGGGGGGTGAATCAGTTGTATAAAACTTCTTGTTCTTTCAAACACTTGATTCTTCGTTGTTAGTTAACAGCATATCAATTAATCATCCATGAAAGCATAATACATAAACACAAGAGCAGATAAACATCAACACATTGAACACCAAGATTTTGACGTGGAAAACCCGGTTAAGGGAAAAACCACGGGGTGATTAACCCAAGGATTATTCTCTGTTAGAAGAATAAGAAAAAGAATGGCACTTGCCAATTAGGGCTCACTGCCCGAGCACACTGCTCACAAGAGGCCCACTGCCTACTAAGAGACACACTGTCTACAAAGTGATAAGAATCACAGTCTTGAACTGGAGAATGACATCTCTACTATGTCCGGATCAGTTCCTTTTAAGCCCAAAAACTTCTGCTCTGCCTTTCACACTTCTCTTCGCTATGCCACACTCATCCACACAATCCACACTTTGAAATGAACTCACAAACCGTTATTTATACAAGACATCGACTTAGGAACAAACATCTAAGTCGGCAAACAACCATAAGAGTATCCGCAAGATGAATAACACATCCGGTCGGCCACCACAAGAACATTCGCAGGATGAACAACTCATCCGGTCGGCTAAACAGAGCAAGAACTTCATCCGGAAGAATAACTTCAATTCTGGGCTCTACTATCAATGCGGATCAACAACACAACCTCAACATGATCCAGAAAACTTCACAAGCCTGCCTGAATGACCGGATACATCCGCACGTCCTTTACTTGCTGGAATCTCTTGTCTTCCTCATTCGGAACTTCAAGAACACAGTCTGTCGCCACTGTAGAAGGTACTTCCGGACCTTCAAATCATACATTATCAATGCGGACCAACAACACAACCTCAACATGATCCAAGAACCTTCACAAGCCTGCCTGAATGACCAGGTACGTCCGCATTTCCTTTACTTACTGAAATCTCTTATCCTCCTTATCCGGAACTTCAAGAACACAGTCTGTCGCCACTGTCATAATGCAAGAGGTACTTCCAGACCTCCAAATCATACACAGCTCGAGATGGCACATCACAAGGACATCCCAAACACTCTTTCCAATCCACAGATTAGGATTGTACAATTCCAGACCTCACCGGACCTTTCTGTGATCCTCTGTCACCTCTAAGCACTTGCCGGAACCGGTTCCACACAGACAGCCATAACTTCTTCAGGTCTTCATGAGGACCTCTAAAAACTTGACTGAAGCATCTCAAGACTCATATCTACAAACCCTTTAATCCGCATCCTCTGGTTCTCAACCTATCCAATATATTTGCCTTCTTCTCATCACTGTTCTTCACTGTTCCTGACTGAGGCTAATTTTCTCAATATCCTCAACACACAGCTCATCCAATCCTTCTTGTCAATGTAATATGAGTATGTTGACATCAATGACAACATTGGTTCACCTCATACTTGCAACAATCTCCCCCTTTGTCATTGATGGCAACATATGATGTGAAAAACCATCAAGACAAGAACTTCTCCTTTCTGTCATAGCTCCCCCTATCAACAACAACTTTTCACATGTCTTCTCTTCCTTTACTGCTCCTCCTTTGATCATTAACCACTTGTTTTTCACATGTCTTCTCTCCCCCTTTGACATCAATGGCAAAGGGCTCATACTTGCAACTCTAATACATCAGAATCATACCAGCTGCTCCCCCTTAGTAGCAGCTCCCCATCATCAATCTGGATCACAAGATATGACTGTGATATCCACTGGACTGATGCACATCAGTGCATCCTAGTTCATCACCGGAGGGGCCATGACCCCTAACTTCTCCCGGAGATATTCAAAAGAGTCCTTGGGAAGAGGTTTTGTAAAGATATCTGCAATCTGATCCTTGGAGGGAACATACTCCAATCTGACTTCTTCCTTGTTTACTTGTTCTCTCAAAAAGTGAAACTTGATAGATATGTGCTTAGTCTTAGAATGCAATACCGGATTCTTAGAAATATTAATTGCACTTGAATTATCATAGAAAATTGTGATAGGCTCCTCATATTCAACTTTAATGTCTCTTAGCATCTGCTTCATCCATAAAATTTGAGTGCAACTACCTGCTGCTGCAATGTATTCTGCTTCAGTTGTAGACAGAGATATTGCATCTTGTTTCTTGCTTAACCAAGAAACCAATCTCTTCCCCAAAAAGAATGCTCCACCACTAGTGCTCTTCCAGTCATCCACATCTCCTGCCCCATCTGCATCTGTGTAAGCATGAAGAGAGAAATCCAGATCTCTAGGGTACCATAGACCATACTCAACTGTTCCTTTCAAGTACCTAAAAATTCTTTTGATTGCCATAACATGAGATTCTCTAGGATCAGCCTGGAATCTTGCCACAAGACCAACAGCCTGCATTATATCTGGTCTAGTTTGAGTGAGATACAACAATCCACCAATCATTGATCTATACTTTGTCTGATCTGCCTTTGGAGAATCATCATCTTTGCTTAACTTACATCCGGTTGCCATAGGAGTGTTCATAGGCTTTGAGTCTTCCATACCAAATTTCCTTAACAATTCTTTCACATATTTGGTCTGAGAAATGAAGATCCCTTCTTTTGTTTGAGTAATTTGCAGACCCAAGAAGAAATTCATTTCACCAAGCATAGACATTTCAAACTGATGCAGAGGCATCCACACTATAACCTTCGCATATAGCATGGATGTCTGCAGCCCATCCTCATCATCATCATCATCACCATATTTCGCTTTACTCTGTCAGCATCATCATCATGTTTCCTAAAAACACCAACAGCATCATCATATTTCGGATGAGCAGAATTATCCTCCTGCCGACTACTGTTCACCTCCTCCGCCTGTCGCCTATCATCATCATGATACACAATGGGTGCAAACATCCTCCTGTTGCACTGTTCATCAGGCGCTAAATACTAGCGGCATCATCATGATCTTCAACACTCTCTTCGTCAGCAGGATATCAAATATCTGGTTGCTCCAAATATCTTGATGACGACCACCTTCAGCAGCTTCCCTTCGATGCTCCGCTAGCTGACGACACAAGCAACAGCATCATGATATGATTCATCCAGTTCTCTCGAAACCTCCTGATGATGTTTCACAACTCTCTGCCACGGACTTCTGCCGATACCTAAGCACTTAACGACAGCAGGATAAACTAACGTAGGGGGATATCTCAATATCCTGATGTCGATGATGTCATATCCTGATGACGATGACGTCACCCAATATCCTGATGACCTCTTCAACACTTAGTCAAAAAAATGAACTTTCACTCCGCATCTGCTAGCGATACGCGGATGATGGGCTCTCCCGAGAGATGATCCTGATGCCGATACGCTCCTCCTCAGCTCCTCCTGATGATGATCACCCTGATGCACTTGCACTTCATGCAATCGACAACATCATGTTCTCCTCCACTTGTCTGGATGACGACGCCCAACGGGACTGCAGGATATTTGCAGAAATATCCTGATGATGCCGTCTTCACGAACTTTCAGCTTTAGCGAAGTTTCACTTCGCCGATCCTCCAGGGACGACCCGATCCAACCTCAGGGTGATCTTCCAACTCAAACTTATCAACTTGACCTAGCACATGCCCATGCTAGGGTCTTCAACACCTTTCAGTCGCGATCCTGCACACCTGCATGCAAACAAACAAGCTACAACCTAACCTACTGTACATCGCCATTCCACCGATCAGACAGATCAACCGGTGGAATGGATCAGTAAGTCCATGAAGCCACCCAAACCAGCAAATCGATTACACAAAGGGGATCAAACAGGAAACCGAAAACAGGATCTTTATTGATTTCAAAGATGTAATACAATATGATGTTCCTCACACAGCACACTCAAACTCCTCTGCGCAATACAATACTATACTATCAATCGATGATATCTCTCTATCCATGCAATATCAACCGATCTCATACTTAAATAGATTATCCTACGAGTACTACTGACCCGACTCCAAGTGGCTGGGAACTCTCCAGGCGGCTGGGAGATCCAACCGGACCCTACCGCATGACAGCTGTTATAACCAACTAACTAAAAATAGCAAAAGCCTGGTCAGCATGATCTTATCATGATCAGCATGACCTTATTACATGCATTTGGTCTTAACAGACCTTCTTGGAAACATAAACAAGACCTAAACTACTAACTGCCTTATCAAGACCAGCTGTCAGGTAGGTGCTCCTGCACCATACTCCCCAACAGAAAAGAACTCATGTCCCATGAGTTTAGTATGTGGAAGTCCTCCACCTCTACACTTTGCCTTGTCAATAGTCTGACCTGCTCCAGCTTTGTCCTCTGCTGGCTCTTGGCTGCTCCAAGACTTCTGAACTGTAACTTGCTGTCTGGCAAGTAAATCTGCATGCCTGTCAATGTAGGCCCTTCTCAGGTTGTTTCTGTGTTTGTCAGATTGTCTGACCAGAACCTCTGTCTGAACTGCCTCTTGAACTGCTGAAATGTTCAACTCTATCTTCCTGTCAATCTTTATAGGACAAGCAATAGTCCCAACTATGACAACATCCTTGTCATTCTTCTCAACTGGTTGCTGTTTGCACCCCTATTTCTGAACCTGCTGCTGACCTCTGTCAGTCACAACTGAAACTTTCTTCAGCTTGTTGTCTTGAACAACTCCTTTCCCTGCAGTATCCTTATCTGCCTTCATGCCTGCTCCTATAGGCATCTGCACATACTCCTTCTTTCCCATTAAAATGATTTGGGCTGCCTTCTGTACTGCAGCTTTTGCCTGCAATGGCATCAACTTAATAATCTTCCCATCCTTCTTGATGGTGTAGGTATTAGCATACCCATCATACAGTACCCTCCTATCAAATTGCCATGGTCTACCCAACAGTAGGTGACAACATTCCATAGGCAATATGTCACACAAAATTCTATCATGATATGCTCCAATCTGAAAATCCACATATGCCTGTTCAGAGACAAAAAGTGATTGACTATCACTCACCCAAGATGCCTTGTAAGGGTGTGGATGTGGAATCCTTTCCAAATTCAGTTTATCCACCATCTCCTGAGATACCATGTTGTCTGTTGAACCAGTATCAATGACAACCTTACATACCTTACCTTTGCTTTTGCATGTGGTCTTGAAAAGAGCTCTTCTTTGCATCATGTCCTTTGATGCCTGCAAACTAATTCTCCTTAGCATCAGTGATTCTCCACTCTCTGGATATCCATAATTATCAGGATCTCTGTTTGAACTCTGCGCACTTTCTTCTACTTTCTCTTCTTGCACAAGTTGTACTCTCTTGTCATTAGTTCTATCATTTCTGGATGATGAACCTTTGTTTTCTAGACATTTGAAAGATGGATGACCAAACTCACCACAGGTGTAACATTTTCCTGAAAATGTAGTAGAACCTCTACCACCTCCAAATCTTCCTCTATTACCTTTCCATCCACCTCTAAAATCAGACTGTCCCTGTCCTTTACCAGTGTCTTCTTGACCCTCATTGGTTTGCTTTTGTGCAGGGGCTGCTCCTCTTCCCCTATTGTTTCCTCTTCCTCTCATGGACTTATCATGTCCTCTATTCATCTTTTCTTCAATCCTGATTGCCATTTGATAACAATCTTCCACATTCTTAGGGTTAGCTAAAACCAACTCATCCTGTATGTTAAATCTCAAACCAGCCAAGTACCTAGCCACCTTTTCTACCTCATTCTCATGATGACCAGATCTCATACTCAACTTATAAAACTCCTCAGTATATGTCTTCACATCCTTTTCCTTCTGCTTTAAAAATTGCAGTTTCTTAAACATCTGGATTTCATAATCCCTTGGCAAGAATTTCCCTTTTATCCTTGCTACCATCTTATCCCATGAAGTGATCTTTGACTTCCCTTGTTTCCTTCTCTCAGATTGTACATAATCCCACCATACCAAAGCATGACCTCCTAACTTGGTCTTTGCAATCTTTACCTTCTGATCCTCAGCAACATCTTCACATTCAAAGTGATTATCAAGTGCAGCAATCCAATCCAACAACTCATCTTCATTCAAGCTTCCAGTATACTTGGTAACATCAACCTTTACCTTAGGTTTATCACTCTGCACTGCCTTTAACAGTTTTGCCAATCTCTGGTCTTCAGCATCCAGATCTTCAGCTACCTCTTCATACTCTTCAACAGTATCTTCATCTTCTTCAGACTCACTGTCTTCCACTTCCCTCTTTTTGTTCTTTTCCAGGGCTGTAAGCCTGGCTTGAAGTGCTTCAGCAAGCTCCTTCATCTTCCTCATCTCTCTAGCATGTTTCTCCTTCATTTCCTGCAATTCCCTTGCAGTACCACTACCTTTCGGAGGCATTTTGTCAACCTCTCAATCAACACACAACACACAATCAACTCTACCTCTGCCCTTTCGGTGACAGAATCAACACACAACAGCCCAGACCTTTTGCTGAGCTCTGATACCACTATGATGCAGAGGCATCCACACTATAACCTTCGCATATAGCATGGATGTCTGCAGCCCATCCTCATCATCATCATCATCACCATATTTCACTTTACTCTGTCAGCATCATCATCATGTTTCCTAAAAACACCAACAGCATCATCATATTTTGGATGAGCAGAATTATCCTCCTACCGACTACTGTTCACCTCCTCCGCCTGTCGCCTATCATCATCATGATACTCAATGGGCGCAAACATCCTCCTGTTGCACTGTTCATCGGGTGCCAAATACTAGCGGCATCATCATGATCTTCAACACTCTCTTCATCAGCAGGATATCAAATATCCGGTTGCTCCAAATATCCTGATGACGACCACCTTCAGTAGCTTCCCTTCGATGCTCCGCTAGCCGACGACACAAGCAACAGCATCATGATATGATTCATCCGGTTCTCTCGAAACCTCCTGATGATGTTTCACAACTCTCTGCCACGGACTTCCGCCGATACCTAAGCACTTAACGACAGCAGGATAAACTAACGTAGGGGGATATCTCAATATCCTGATGTCGATGAAGTCATATCCTGATGACGATGACGTCACCCAATATCCTGATGACCTCTTCAACACTTAGTAAAAAAAAATGAACTTTCACTCTGCATCTGCTAGCGATACGCGGATGATGGGCTCTCCCGAGAGATGATCCTGATGCCGATACGCTCCTCCTCGGCTCCTCCTGATGATGATCACCCCGACGCACTTGCACTTCATGCAATCGACAACATCATGTTCTCCTCCACTTGTCTGGATGACGACGCCCAACGCGACTGCAGGATATTTGCAGAAATATCCTGATGATGCCGTCTTCACGAACTTTCAGCTTTAGCAAAGTTTCACTTCGCTGATCCTCCAGGGACGACCCGATCCAACCTCAGGGTGATCTTCCAACTCAAACTTATCAACTTGACCTAGCACATGCCCATGCTAGGGTCTTCAACACCTTTCAGTCGCGATCCTGCACACCTGCATGCAAACAAACTACAACCTAACCTACTGTACATCGCCATTCCACCGATCAGACGGATCAACTGGTGGAATGGATCAGTAAGTCCATGAAGCCACCCAAACCAGCAAATCGATTACACAAAGGGGATCAAACAGGAAACCGAAAACAGGATCTTTATTGATTTCAAAGATGCAATACAATATGATGTTCCTCACACAGCACACTCAAACTCCTCTGCGCAATACAATACTATACTATCATTCGATGATATCTCTCTGTCCATGCAATATCAACCGATCTCATGCTTAAATAGATTATCCTACGAGTACTACTGACCCGACTCCAAGCGGCTGGGAACTCTCTAGGCGGCTGGGAGATCCAACCGGACCCTACCGCATGACAGCTGTTATAACCAACTAACTAAAAATAGCAAAAGCCTGGTCAGCATGATCTTATCATGATCAGCGTGACCTTATTACATGCATTTGGTCTTAACAGACCTTCTTGGAAACATAAACAAGACCTAAACTACTAACTGCCTTATCAAGACCAGCTGTCAGGTAGGTGCTCCTGCACCACAAACTCACTTTTCATCTGATTTGCAAAAGTTTTGCACATACTATCTCTTCCTCCAAAAATGATATCATCCACAAACACTTCAACAATCAAAATGTTTTCATGATCAATTTTGAAATATAAGTTACTGTCAGCAGTACCTTTGTTGAATCCAATCTGCACAAGATGCTTATCCAACCTTTCATACCAAGCTCTTGGGGCTTGCTTCAATCCATACAAAGCTTTCTTCAACTTGCAGACCATATCATCATTATCAGACAATTGAAATCCATCCGGTTGTTCAATGTAGACTTCTTCTTCCAGATCACCATTTAGGAAGGCAGACTTGACATCCATCTGATATACCTTGAAGTCTTTGAAGGCAGCAAATGCAAGAAGTAATCTGACTGCTTCAATTCTTGCCACCGGAGCAAAAGCCTCTTCAAAGTCAATTCCTTCTATTTGAGAGTAGCCTTTACAGACCAGTCTAGCTTTGTTTCTGATTACTTCACCAGCTTCATTTATTTTATTCCGAAAGACCCACTTGGTTCCAATTACATTCCTGTCTCTAGGTCTGGGAACAAGATCCCAAGTATGATTTTTCTCAATTTGCATCAATTCATCTTCCATTGCTTTGGTCCAGTTCTCATCATTACAGGCTTCATTTAATGTTTTAGGTTCAATCCTTGAAATCAGACAACATTCAACCTGATTTTGAGCAACATTCCTTCTAGTTTGTACACCTTTGCTTCTATCACCTATGATCTGATCTTCAGAGTGGTTCAATCTTACATACCTTGGAATTTTGGGAGTATCCAGCACTGCTGCTTCTTGATCAGGCTCATTCAAACCTATCTCTTCTTCCTGATTTACCGGATCAGGCTGACTCTGTCTCACCAGAGAGGATTGAGTTCCTTGAACACTGTCTTGGTCATCTTCATCAAACTCATAAAATCTTGAAGGTTTCTCAATTCCTTCATCAACTTTCACATTGGTGCTTTCTATCATTTTCCTCAATCTCTTATTGTAACACCGGTATGCTTTGCTTTGAGTGGAGTAACCCAAGAAAATTCCCTCATCACTTCTAGCATCAAACTTTCCTAGATCTTCATCTCTTTTAATATAACACTTGCTACCAAATACTCTGAAATATTTCACAGTAGGAGTGATGCCAAACCAGAGTTCATAAGGGGTCTTACCAGTGTTGTTTCTGATTTGAACTCGATTTAGAGTGTAGACTGCAGTGCTGATAGCTTCTTTCCAAAACATTTGAGGAACATTTGCTTCCAACATCATTGTCCTAGCAACTTCCTGGATGGTCCAGTTCTTTCTCTTAACTACTCCATTCTGCTGTGGAGTCTTAGGAGCAGACAACTGTCTCCTTATACCCTGTTTCTCACAAAAGTCAATGAACTCACCAGATGTAAATTCACCACCTCTATCAGACCTTAGACACTTTAGTTTCAATCCGGTTTGATTCTCTACCATAGCTTTGAAGATTTTGAACTTCTCAAATGCTTCTGATTTTTCTTTTAGAAAGGTAACCCACATCATCCGGGAATGATCATCAATTAACAACATGAAATATCTATCACCTTGCAGACTCTTGATTCTTGTCGGACCACAGAGATCAGTATGTACTAATTCCAACAATCCGGTAGAAGACTGATCTTTGCTTTTGAAAGAGACTCTGCTTTGTTTACCTAGCTGACATTCTTTGCACAAACTATTTGTAGGTTTCATCAATTTTGGAAGATCTCTTACAGCCTGAGTATTGCTTATCTTGATGATGTTATCAAAATTTACATGACACATTCTTCTATGCCATAACCAACTCTGATCAATTTGAACAAACAAACAACTTTTATTTGAACCAACTAGATGAAAGATATTACCTTTTGTCTGAGTACCGGATGCAATTTCAGTTCCGGAGCTTGTAAAGATTCTGCATTTTCCATTCTTGAACCGGATATCATAGCCTTTGTCCACTAACTGACCAACACTGAGAAGATTGTGCTTCAATCCTTCAACATATAGTACGTTACCTGTTTTGCTCTTTCCATCAAAGGAAATAGTTCCCCTGCCTCTGATTTTGCCAGCAGAATTGTCACCAAACTTTACCATTCCTCCTTCATACCTTTCCAAATTCAAGAACTTATTCTTGTCACCAGTCATATGGTGAGAACATCCACTGTCAATAACCCAATCATCCTTTTCTTCCACTTGAGCAGCCAAAGCTTTTTCAACAACTTTGTGATTGACAGATTCAGAGAGTATTGAATCTTCTTCCTTGATGGCAATAAACACCCACTCATTTCTGGATTTGCTTCCTAGTTCTGATTCATCATCTGTTACTCCTTCATTGTCATCTTCTTCATGAACATAATAGCAATTCTTTTGAAACCTTTGTCTGTTAGTATTAGACCTTGCAGATCTTTCCAGACATCTTGAAGCAAAATGACCAATCTTATTGCAGTTGAAACACTTAAAGGGTAGTTTTCCTTCATACTTACCGGATCCTCTTGGCAGTCTCTTTGCAATGAGGGCTTCAAGTTGAGCTATTTCTGCTTCTTCTTCTTCCATGTCTCTTCTTGCTTGATCATACCATGACATTTTCCTTGATGAGTTTTCTCCCGGATCAAATCTCTGTTTACCTTTGACATAGGCACTGGCTTTGAAAGTAGATTCAGTCTTGGGAGGATCATCTCCAAACTCGGTCATTTCAAATGCAGCTAGTTTGCCAGCCAGTTGTTCTCTTGTGACAGTTGTGTGGGCGCTGAATTCATCAATGGCAGCAACCTTGATTTTGTAGGCAGCAGGAAGGGATCTTAGGATTTTGCAGACAATCTCATTTTCATCTAGAGTTCCACCAGCATTTCTGATTCCACATACCAGCTCATTCACTCTTGGCATAAAGGTAGTGATGTTTTCATCATCTCTCATCTTCAATCTTTCAAATTTCCCTTTCAGACTTTGCAACCTTGCACTTTTGACAAACTCATCTCCTTCATACAGAAGTTCCAGTTTAGTCAGGATCTCATATGCAGTTGGTAGGTCAATAACATTTGAGAGATCTGAGTCATTCAATGCGCTTAGAAGAGCTTCCTTGGTCTGCAGATTGTTTTCTGCTTGTGTGATTTCATTCAGAGTTGTCGGGCCACCTTGTGGAGGTACATATGGTTTTGAGACCATAGCCAAGTATGCTTTTCCCATACATTCCAAGTGACACTTCATGCGACCTTTCCAGAGAGTGAAGTTGGTTCCATCAAACTTCGGACTATCCTTCTTGTATGACGACATCCTGGATTTCCTCAAGCGGTTAAGCTCCTTTCAGAGGAACTTAGCTCTGATACCAATTGTTGGATTTAAGGCATACAACTGAGAGGGGGGGGTGAATCAGTTGTATAAAACTTCTTGTTCTTTCAAACACTTGATTCTTCATTGTTAGTTAACAGCATATCAATTAATCATCCATGAAAGCATAATACATAAACACAAGAGCAGATAAACATCAACACATTGAACACCAAGATTTTGACATGGAAAACCCGGTTAAGGGAAAAACCACGGGGTGATTAACCCAAGGATTATTCTCTGTTAGAAGAATAAGAAAAAGAATGGCACTTGCCAATTAGGGCTCACTGCCTGAGCACACTGCTCACAAGAGGCTCACTACCTACTAAGAGACACACTGTCTACAAAGTGATAAGAATCACAGTCTTGAACTGGAGAATGACATCTCTACTATGTCCGGATCAGTTCCTTTTAAGCCCAAAAACTTCTGCTCTGCCTTTCGCACTTCTCTTCGCTATGCCACACTCATCCACACAATCCACACTTTGAAATGAACTCACAAACCGTTATTTATACAAGACATCGACTTAGGAACAAACATCTAAGTCGGCAAACAACCATAAGAGTATCCGCAAGATGAATAACACATCCGGTCGGCCACCACAAGAACATTCGTAGGATGAACAACTCATCCGGTCGGCTAAACAGAGCAAGAACTTCATCTGGAAGAATAACTTCAATTCTGGGCTCTACTATCAATGCGGATCAACAACACAACCTCAACACGATCTAGAAAACTTCACAAGCCTGCCTGAATGACCGGATACATCCGCACGTCCTTTACTTGCTGGAATCTCTTGTCTTCCTCATCCGGAACTTCAAGAACACAGTCTGTCGCCACTGTAGAAGGTACTTCCAGACCTTCAAATCATACATTATCAATGCGGACCAACAACACAACCTCAACATGATCCAAGAACCTTCACAAGCCTGCCTGAATGACCAGGTACGTCCGCATTTCCTTTACTTACTGAAATCTCTTATCCTCCTTATTTGGAACTTCAAGAACACAGTCTGTCGCCACTGTCATAATGCAAGAGGTACTTCCGGACCTCCAAATCATACACAGCTCGAGATGGCACATCACAAGGACATCCCAAACACTCTTTCCAATCTGCAGATTAGGATTGTACAATTCCGGACCTCACCGGACCTTTCTGTGATCCTCTGTCACCTCTAAGCACTTGCCGGAACCGGTTCCACATAGACAGCCATAACTTCTTCAAGTCTTCATGCGGACCTCTGAAAACTTGACTGAAGCATCTCAAGACTCATATCTGCAAACCCTTTAATCCGCATCCTCCAGTTCTCAACCTATCCAATATATTTGCCTTCTTCTCATCACTGTTCCTGACTGAGGCTAATTTTCTCAATATCCTCAACACACAGCTCATCCAATCCTTCTTGTCAATGTAATATGAGTATGTTGACATCAATGACAACACTGGTTCACCTCATACTTGCAACAGGTTCATGGTGGATACAAGTCCATGATAGGAGAGAAGAATGGTAAGCATAATTGTTGGAGGAGGATGGTGAATGTTCTAGCAAGATGCTGGAAGTAGAGGAAAAAGAAATATTCTTGTGCACCTATCACAAAGATGGATTTTTTTGTAGATTGTTCATAGTTTGGAAGAATGGTTCTACCATTTCAATCCACCTTTATGAGACCATGCTCACAAACGTTTTACTTAGTGTGTCTGATGCAGGAGCATTTGAGTGGACAAGCAATTGACATTGTCCAAAAATATTTTAGTTTAATTTTAATTTGGTGTGTGTTTTGGCTTGCTTTAGTGTTTTCAGGCATCTCTCAAGATCAAGAAACTTCAAGTTGGCGTAGATTTGTAAAATTTTAATTTTCTCCGAATGGCTCTTTTAAGGCTCTATGGGTCAGTTTTACAGAAATAATTGTTTCCAAAAATATATGACATTTGTGATAAAATCCTTTTATAAGGACATTCTTAGATGTATTTCGCATAATGTGGTTAAGGTTCCACAACCAAATTCTCAAACGTTTGGGAGAATTTAAAATCAGAAAATGTTTCTAGCAGGCTATGGAAACAATTAAGTTTTAAGATTTTTAAAAGATGGAGAGAAATTGTTTTATGGGAACCTTCAAAAGTTTTTATGCTTAAATTGGCCAATTTTCATGCAAAAATATGAACCCAGTCAAAAGTTATTAAAATAAATCATGTTTTTTGGCATCCAAAAGTAAGTAAAGGCTCTCAAAAATGTGATTCTCTTCTTAAAAATGTGGTGTTTCTATTCTAGAGGCACTAAACTATTTTGGGGAATATGAAAATAAAAACATTTCAGATGAAGTGTTATTTAAATAAATGTTTTAGTAGATCAGAGGCATATTTTTTAGAGGGAGATTTCAGAGAGGGAAATCTCCACCATGGGAAGGGCATAGAGGTGAGAGTGAATACCTGTATGTAGAGGAAGCTATGGGGGGCTATGTGTGTGTAGGTTTGAAAGAGAGAGAGCAACCATTGTAGACCCTATTTGTAATGTTGTAGAATTTGATTAATATATGGATTTGGCATAATATAAATTAAAATATTGTTTTCATACAATCTTGTATGGTTTGTGAGT
Organism: Cunninghamia lanceolata; assembly: GCA_027924645.1. Lineage (NCBI taxonomy): Eukaryota > Viridiplantae > Streptophyta > Pinopsida > Cupressales > Cupressaceae > Cunninghamia > Cunninghamia lanceolata. The sequence continues at coordinate 1,605,418 of BSBN01001965.1, read as the reverse complement.
TCAATTTGTGAGCAAAGAGTCTCTAATGTCATAATCTATTTTTTTTGTGGAAGTGTATTTATTTGGGTAAGAGGGAGTACCTCTTACATTACTTTCTACCTTTTATTCTTTTCTTGGCAACTCCATCCAAATCAAGACAAAAATAGAGGCATCTTAGCCTCCACTACCTCCAGTTTGGTGTTCCACTTGTATATTTTAAATTGCATTTTCTATATTTAAAATCTAGAATCTCGATTATGAATGTACACATATTAGCCTAATTCAACACCTTCCTTTAATTTTTCCCTTTTGGTGCTACAAAATGTGAAGCATTTTGCTTCAGTCTGGGTGCCAGTCTCCCTGTTTTTGTTCATCATTTATTTCAAATGCCCTCCTATTGTAGTTAATGGGATTTATAATAAAAGAAGAAATCAAAGACTACAAATTTATTAATATAATCACATAATGCTTTTCCAAAATTAAATTTGATGGTTTTGATTGTGTGGAACTGAGTGCCGAGAAGTCAAAATTTTCATAACTTTTCCTAGAAGTATATTGTCTTCTTAAAACCAAAGAGGATGTGAGGAATGACCCCACAAAGACTCCAAAAAGGCTATTTGATCATAGCATTCATAAAAAAACTACCAGTGAAGTCACAAAAAATTAAATTCTCAAAAACTAGGAGGAGTTTTGTTGTGGAACCTTTACCCTATTTGGAGAAATGCGCTTAAAAATATTCCTCTAAAAGGAGTTTTCTCCATCCTTTATCAATGTTTAGAGTTAATTGTTTTCACAAAACTACCTTCAATGCATGAAAACTGCACAAGTGAGAAAACTCAAATTTTGCAAATTTGAGTATGTAGAAGGTATTCTGTCATGAAGAGATGCCTTAAACAACCACAACACATGTTAGGTAAGTGAAATGTTCCATGAGTTGGAAAGTAATGAACATCTGAAGGTACTTGGGATGATGATCCCATGCTTGTTTTTATCCAAATATCTTCCATATCCTCCTGACCTCTCTTCATCCCACACTAGATTTCTACAACTTTTTCTTGACTTACGTCCTCTCTTCTTCTTTGTTGTTTTCTACCTTCACATTGAAAATTATCACTTCTTATGTTCTTCTATAAATCTGATCTGTGTCCTCCATGAGAAATTACCCTGCTTGTAACTTACGGTTTCTTCTTTTCCTTCTTTGAATCAACATTTATTTCCTTTACCTCTCTTGTACTCTTTTTCAGAACTTCCTTTGAGGTGACTTCAACTTCTTGTGCCACTTTTATCACCTATTTTTCTAGTCTACAACAATTGATAGGACTAATTTCCTTCACTTCCTTCTCTCTCTCTCTTTCAATGAAATTAAAATATACTTCTACCCATCCTTCACAATGATGTCTAAATTCTCCCTACAATCATAGTTAGCCCTTCTGTCAAACTACCAAGGCCTTCCTAACAATATATGGAATGCACTCATTGAAATCACATCACATAGAACTTCATCCTTGTATGACACAATGTGAAAATTAGCCAGGCACTACTCTTTCACCTCTAATTCATGTTCTTCTTGTAGCCAAAATGACTCTATAAGGATTAGGATATTTAACCTTCTTCAATCCTACTTTTTCTACCATCTCTTCATAAACCAAGTTATTAGTACTACCAATGTCTACAATGAACTTACAACACTTACCTCCTAATTTGTATATGGTACAGTGGTGCATCGGCGTAAGTGTCCCCATCGGCGAGGTTGAGAAATGTTTGACCAAAGGTGTGTGTCTTGCCGACAGTAAAAAGGGTGGTAAGTCTATCGGCGCAACCCGCGATGTCGGCCGGAGATTTAAGGGATTCGCCGACAAGCGATGTCATGCCGATAGGTAAATCTAACGAAGACTTCATCGGTGTGACCTGGAAATCGGGGTGAGTTGCATTTTGATGTGCCGATAGTCGTTGTTAGCCCGATAAGTCTATATCGGGGAGAAAGTTAAAAGGTCTTGCCGATAGGAAAGAAAATGTCTATTTCAGTGAGACAATCCAAAGGTCTTGTCGTTATACCCTCAAGTGGCTATTTTGTGGACTTTCAAAGGATTCTTCAACCCTGTTTTATCTGTTAACTGGTTTTTCTCTGCATCAAATTGGTATCAGAGCTCAGCGAAAGAACTGGGCTATTTGTGTATTGGTATTCTGTCACTGAATAGGCAGAAGAGGAAAGAAGAATCTGAGAGAAGCTGAAAGAAAGTGTGCTAGAAAAGAATTTTGCTGACTTCCGGTTGCAGGTGCAGATTCACTCGCTACAGTAGGCAGATGAGAGATCTGTCATGGGCCTGAGAAGGAGGTCCAGTTGGTGTCGCCAAAAGTCCTGGGGAGAGAGGCGAGGGAGGACTCCCAGGTGAGGGACAGAGGTGTTGGTGTAGCATGAAGGAGTGGATTTCAGTTGTTACATTTCGGAGGCAGCCATTGATAGAAGGCACAGTTGAGGATGAAGAGGAAGCAGCAGAGGCATCCAGTTAGCATTCAGACATCGAGAAAGTCAAAAGCTATTGCAGGCTTTTCACTAAGCATTTCCATGGGACATGGAAAATTTTCAAGTCTGGGAGTATGGTGCAGAAGCACCTCGAAGACATTGAGAATCTGAGGATTCTATACATTTTATGTTATGTCTAAAATACCACATTGTAAGGCCTTAGTGCCATGTCGAACCTTAGTTGGCCGAGTAATGGCATAATATTGAAAGATTGCATATGTGTCAAGAAAAGATCTAAAGAATTGTAACCGAACAAGGAAGAAGTAGAATATAACCGATTGGCAGGGTGGTTGAGGAATGGTTCACCTTCCACCTTCTGTAACTGCCAATGTATGAGTCTTTAAATAGTTATCTCTGTATTCGTAGAAAGAGCAGACAGAGAGAGAGAAGATTGTAAACTAACTCTGGGAAGGAATACAAATTCTATTTCTAGTGTAAATCCGCAGAAGACATCATTTGGAGTCATTCCACTGGTGGGTTTCTTCAAAACCAGTGGAATGACCTCCGTATAGAGTAGTGTGTTTTACTTTTCTGTTTTGTGGGTTTTTGTAGTTCTGTGTGTTTTGTTCGGTTACATGAGCTGTGGAGAGGAACTGTGCACTTTAAGTGTATACAACTAATGTATGTGGAAAGCATCCCCGGTGTATATCGCAAATACAGTTCATGTGTATCTTCCTTTTGAGTGTTGCTGTTGTATTTGGTAGAAAGATGCATTCTAAATGATATAAAGATTGACCGGTGGAAACGGTAAGGAGGACCGGTATAGCAAGTCTGTTAATGTGTATGTGAAGTAAAAGACATCAGAGTGACATGGCTATCGAAATGACAAGTTTACTTTGATCCGACAATAGTAGTCTCACCGATCGTATTGTATCGGAGTGTCGATCATTAAGTCTCACCGATGACTACCTTGGCCGAAGGCATCGGCGTAAGCATAAGTATCAGGCTGAGAAATTGATCGTGGGCCGACGATTGAAGGTCATACTAATCGGGAAGACTGTGGTGAGGTGTCACCGACAAGAGATATCGGCGTGAAATGCACCGTTGGGGGAATTTGTTAGAAGCTTCACCGATAGCAATGGGTCACGCCGATAGAAGGAGTGCATCGGCGTAAGTGTCCCCATCGGCGAGGTTGAGAAATGTTTGACCGAAGGTGTGTGTCTTGCCGACAGTAAAAAGGGTGGTAAGTCTATCGGCGCAACCCGCGATGTCGGCCAGAGATTTAAGGGATTCGCCGACAAGCGATGTCATGCCGCTAGGTAAATCTAACGAAGACTTCATCGGTGTGACCTGGAAATCGGGGTGAGTTGCATTTTGATGTGCCGATAGTCGTTGTTAGCCCAATAAGTCTATATTGGGGAGAAAGTTAAAAGGTCTTGCCGATAGGCAAGAAAATGTCTATTTCAGTGAGACAATCCAAAGGTCTTTCCGTTATACCCTCAAGTGGCTATTTTGTGGACTTTCAAAGGATTCTTCAACCCTGTTTTATCTGTTAACTAGTTTTTCTCTGCATCACATCTAACTTAATGCAAATCACTATGTTGTCAGCCAAACATGGCTAGGACTAAAATCAACATGCCATGCTTCATAGAACCTCTCTTAGATCATCCGCAACACGCACCATGCATACGGTCGGCTAAGACTAGAAAGAACAACAACACCCAAGGAGAAATATTCATCCACAAGTTCAATCCTCAATGAGGACCACTAACACAACATACACTTGATTTAGAGACCACCACAAGCACAATGAAATTGACAAGAACAACTACACCACCTCATCTCACCAGAAACACTTGCACCTTCATTCGGGAACTCAAGAACACCAACTGTCATGACTGTCACACTAGAAGGATTGCTTGCAGACCTCCAAACCATGAACCTCTTGAATTGAGGACACACACCAACATCCCAAACACACCTCTAGATCCGTAGATCATAGTATTCTAATGCGGATCAATCCGGACCAAATTTCTGTCACTCTGTCACCTCTGAACAACTCCAAAAACTGGTTCTACTCATATGGCCATAACTTCTCCAATTCTCAATGTGGACCTCTCAAATTTTGACTAGAACAACTTCAGAAAATCCTCTACAAACCCTTTAATCTGCAAACCCTGATCTTCATCTTACTGGAAATATGAAGCAATCTACTTCACTAAACTGTATTGTCTTCACTATCTTTGACAAAGAGATATGTAACTCACTTGTTTCTTTCGAAGAGGCTAATTTTCTCAATATCCTCAATATAGAAGTCTTCTAAACAAGCAATAGAATAAGATATATTTGACACTAATGACAACAAGGATATGTTGACATCAATGACAACACCGATTAGGCACATATTTGCAATAGTGTTATAGGTACAGACATCATGGAAGTTATAGATTTGTTGTCAAATATATTAGGGACGCTTTCAGCAACCACCCTTCTCCTTCATCCCCTAAGATCTGGGATCTAGAACTCTTATCACAGATTCATGTGCCTATTAAAGTCAATTCTATGGTAGTAGAATTTTGGGACAAATTCGGTGGTCACCCTTGTCCATCAAGCCTTCAAACTTTAGGTGCATAGTCCTTGTAGCTTCTTGTCTATGTTTCTATAATCAACCTATAGGTTTCTACACCTAGAGTCGATTTATTCATGCTTATCTTGTAACTAGGGTTTTGTTGAATAAAGTGAATTTGAGGTTGTGAAAACTTTGTTGGAGCATATTTTCATGTACAACAACAAGGGATATGATACTTGTAGCTTCATCCTCTCATAGTGATTAATCTCGGTTCATATTCTAAATGTTAGTGTAAGAAAAAGAGGGGCTTGACCTAATTTACACATACTATCATTCTCTCTCTTTTTCACACTAAACAGTTATGGAGGGTGCTTTTAGAGATGTGGGGTTTTGCAGCCTTCTGGATGGATTTTGATTTAACATTAGGGATTGATGCCTTGTGGTATGATCATTCTTAGTCTTTGATGGAGTTTTTGCTTTATGTGGGGAGGCATCCAAATTTTTACTTTTGAATCCCATGGGTTATATGAGAACTTCAAGTTTAGATAAAATAAGAGAAATAGACCAAAATCAAACGAACCTTGGCCTATAATGTAGAGAGAAGGTGCAAACACTAAGGTGGTTGCAAAATGTAGTGTGAAATTACAATGGTATGTAATTTTCTACATTACAATTCTTTTCTTTAAAACACTAGAAAGTAGGAAAAAGTAATTACTCTTCTTATATATTTACCTCTTTCTTACAATTTTAGTTACAACTTTGAGAGTACTGAGGCAACATTATAACCACAACCTTATTTAATTTGAAAGGTAAAAATAGAATAAAAGAATTAAAACAATTTAAAATTTTTATCATTATAGTCTAGACATGAATATTTTTTCATGAGATGATGCAATGGTTCCTTCTTATTTCACTTTGTGATCTTGTCAAGACATCAATACTCCCCATTCCTACCACAAATTTGATATACGAAGTAGATGAATTCCTCATAATACTTTTCACTATAAAATTTAAGTGAAAGGTGTTGAGAGTATGGTCCAATCTAGTATCAATATCTATACTTTTTGTAAATTTATAAATAATAATTAAAGTAGATTATAGTTGATGCAAGAGCATCGAGCCCACACATGATCTTGCATCACCAAAAAAAAAAAATTGCATTTTGTTTTTCTTAGTTTTGGTGTGTTGTTTTTGTTTTAGGCATCTCTTTAGGACAGGAGACCTTCTACATGCTCAAATTTGTAAATTGGAGTTTTCGCACTTGCACAATTTTGGCACAATGGAGGTAGTTTTGCAAAAACAATTAATTCTCAAAATTGGTGAAGGCTGGAGAAAAATACTTATAGGGGAATATTTTTAAGTGCATTTCACCAAATATAGTGAAGATTCTATAGCAAAATTGCTCACAGTTTTTAAGAATTTAATTTTCTTTGACTTCACCAACAATTTTTTGACAAATTCAAATTTGGGAGTTTCACAAAAGATGATCAAATAGAATTTATAGAGTCTTCATGGGGTCATTCCTCTCATCCTCACCATTTTTGAGAAGACAATATGCTTCCAATAAAAAGTTATGAAAATTTTGACTTCCCAAAACCTAGTTTTGCACTATCAAAATCGTTAAATTTGATTATGGAAAAGTAAATTATGGGTTATGGTAATAAATTTCTAGTATTTTATTTCTTCCTTTATTATAAATCCCATGCACTACAATTGGAAGGTGTTTGAAATAAATGATGAGAAAAAACATGAAGATTGGTACCCAGACTAAAGCAAAATGCCTCATATTTTGTAGCATCAAAAGGGAAAAATAAAAGGAAGGAATTGAATTAGACAAAGGCACCTACATTCCTAATAGAGATTACATATTTTAAATATAGAAAATGCAATTTAAAACATACAAAAAGTTGAGGCTAATGCACCTCTATTTTTGTCTTGATTTGAATGGAGTTGCCAAAAATTAAATAATAAAAGGAAGAAAGAAACACCTCCTTATTGAGTGGAGAGATTGATTAAAATTAAAGTTGCTAAATAATGAGAAAGAGATGGAGTGCCCTAAGCTAGAGAGAATGAGGTGCTAGTTTTCTAAGGATATTGTAGATAAATACATAGAAGAAAAGGTCATTAAAAGGGGGGAACAGAGGGCATCGAATCCAGTGATAAAAATTGGATGAGGTTGTAGATTTAACATCAACATAAGGGAGCGCCAACATGCAGAGGAGAGAATGAATGAGTTTTGAAGAACTGGGAATCTAAGAAATTCATTTGTGCAATCATTTCCCTATACAATGTTGAGTAAATTTGAGGGAAAATGAAATGTTTGAAGAAATGCATTGACTTGTAATCAATTTGATATGAATTAATAAATCTTCTAGAGATTTGTCTAAAATTATTTGATTTGTGTGAGTATGGATCTGAGTGTTTTTGAGTTTAGTTTTCTATATTGCATATATGGTATCAGAGTGGGAGTTCTTGACTATATAAATATATCATCAACCATAAGGTAGTTTACACCAGGACCAAGGTTAGAGTTGTGAAGCAGTGAGGATTGTCTTAGAATCTTGACAGCTTTGTTGCAAGTGAGTGTGGAGTCATGCAGCTAAAGAGAGATAAGAAGATATTAAAGTTGCAAGAGAGGTGATTTCAGAGCTATTGTGAATATTTGAAAATGCCCCTTAGAAGGATGATCCCCAGAAGGGTGGATTAAAGAGTGGAGCAAATGATTGAGCAAGTTCAAGATGAGATTTGAAATGATATGAGAAATGAGATAAGAAATTTAGTTGCAGATCTGAAGAGGAATCAACAACATGAGGATGAACATGTAGAAGAAGAAGAAGAAGTTGTAGATGAAGAACACAAAAGAGAAGATGAAGAGCCAGTTGATGATAGAGAGGAATGATTCATGAGAGATATTGACTGAATCAGTGGAGGTAACAAAATGGAGGTTCCTAAATTTTCAAGCACATTGAACTCTAAGGAGCTAATAGATTTGATTTCTGAGTTAGAAGAATATTTTGAATTTAAGAATATTAGAGACCCATAGAGGGTGAGATTGGCACAAATAAAATTGAAGGGACATGCTTCCCTATGGTGCAAAGAGTTACAGAAAGAAAGAGTAGAGAATTGTGAGATGAGGATAACATGGTGGAATCAAATGGTTGCTAGATTGAAGGCAAAGTTTATTCCTAGAGACTATGAATTAGAGTTGTTCAAGAAGCTTTAGAATCTAAAACAAAAGGACATGAATGTGAAGGCATACATAGAAGAATGGTACAAAATAGTGGTTAGATCTGGGCATCATGAAATGGATAGAGAGAAGGTAGCTAGATACATGAATAGATTGAGATTCAATATCTAGGATGAGATGAGTATGTTGAAGATTTCTACTATAGAAGAGGCTTACCAGTATACTTTGAAGGTAGAAGAAAATATAAATAGAATGTAGAAAAATAATTCAAAAGGAAGAGGAAAAGTTTCAGTTGGGAGAGGACAAACAAATAGCAACAACTAGAAGCAAACTTCTGAAGAAGAATCAAGCCCTAAGTAGAATAATGAATCAAATCAAGGATCATGAGGAAAATATTATTCAACAAGAGGACATGGTAGTAGTAGCATAGAGTTCTTTGGAAAATGTTTCCAGTGTGGAGAAGCTCGATATAGAGCTTATGAGTGTCCACAATTATACCAAGAAATTGGTAAGAGAGGTGCAACTACAAATCACATGGTGCAAGAAGATGAAGATAGTGTAGCATCACCAAAGCATGTGGAAGAACCAAAGCATGGAGAATTTCCTTTATGTTTAGGAAGGTATTGGTGAATCCAAGCATGGAGGAGGATGGACCATCTCATAGCAGGAATCTCTTCTGTATGATGCAGAGAAAAACCAGTTAACAGATAAAACAGGGTTGAAGAATCCTTTGAAAGTCCACAAAATAGCCACTTGAGGGTATAACGGCAAGACCTTTGGATTGTCTCACTGAAATAGACATTTTCTTGCCTATCGGCAAGACCTTTTAACTTTCTCCCCGATATAGACTTATCGGGCTAACAACGACTATCAGCACATCAAAATGCAACTCACCCCGATTTCCAGGTCACACCGATGAAGTCTTCGTTAGATTTACCTATCGGCATGACATCGCTTGTCGGCGAATCCCTTAAATCTCTGGCCGACATCGCGGGTTGCACCGATAGACTTACCACCCTTTTTACTGTCGGCAAGACACACACCTTCGGTCAAACATTTCTCAACCTCGCCGATGGGGACACTTACGCCGATGCACTCCTTCTATCGGCGTGACCCATTGCTATCGGTGAAGCTTCTAACAAATTCCCCCGACGGTGCATTTCACGCTGATATCTCTTGTCGGTGACACCTCACCACAGTCTTCCCGATCAGTATGACCTTCAACCATCGGCCCATGATCAATTTCTCAGCCCGATACTTATGCTTACACCGATGCCTTCGGCCAAGGTAGTCATCGGTGAGACTTAATGATCGACACTCCGATACAATACGATCGGTGAGACTACTGTTGTCGGATCAAAGTAAACTTGTCATTCCGATAGCCATGTCACTCCGATGTCTTTTACTTCACATACACATTAACATACTTGCTATACCGGTCCTCCTTACCGTTTCCACCGGTCAACCTTTATATCATTTAGAATGCATCTTTCTACCAAATACAACAGCAACACTCAAAAGGAAGATACACACGAATTGTATTTGCGATATACACCGGGGATGCTTTCCACATACATTAGTTGTATACACTTAAAGTGCACAGTTCCTCTCCACAGCTCATGTAACCGAACAAAACACACAGAACTACAAAAACCCACAAAACAGAAAAGTAAAACACACTACTCTATATGGAGGTCATTCCACTGGTTTCGAAGAAACCCACCAGTGGAATGACTCCAAACGATGTCTTCTGCAGATTTACACTAGAAATAGAATTTGTATTCCTTCCCAGAGTTAGTTTACAATCTTCTCTCTCTCTGTCTGCTCTTTCTATGAATACATAGATAACTATTTAAAGACTCATACATTGGCAGTTATAGAAGGTGGAAGGTGAACCGTTCCTCAACCACCCTGCCAATCGGTTATATTCTACTTCTTCCTTGTTCGGTTACAATTCTTTAGATCTTTTCTTGACACATATGCAATCTTTCAATATTATGCCGTTACTCAGCCAACTAAGGTTCGACATGGCACTAAGGCCTTACAATGTGGTATTTTGGACATAACATAAAATGTATAGAATCCTCAGATTCTCAATGTCTTCGAGGTGCTTCTGCACCAAGATGTTTGTAGTGCTGATCTTGATGTCTATTCCAAGGTTGATGAAGCATATAAATACGTGTGGTGGAGTTGTGGAAAGTTATCCTTATGCGAAAATGATAAGGTCCTAAGAAAGGAAGAAAGGAAGAGTAGAGAAGAAGAAGAGCAAAAGAGGAAGAAGAGTAAGAATGAGGATAGTGTTTGGAGGTAGAGAAAAAGTATTGTGCGCTTAAATGGAACTAACCTTAGCATGAAGAAGATGTTTTCTAGTTCAATCTTTCTGTGATAAACTTATAAATGTTTTTGTAGACAGTGAGCCTCTTTTGAGCAATGAGCTCTGGGCAGTGCACCTAAAGTCAAGTGCCTTCCCATTTTCTATTCTTTTAACAAAGAATAAATCTTGTGGGTTAACCCCCATCGTGGTTTTTCCCTTAACTGGGTTTCCACCTAAAAATCTTGGTGTTATGTGTGTTGATTGTTGATTTATACTTTCATGGTTATATCATTAATCTGTTAATAAGTGTGAAAGAAGATTAGATGTAGAAAAAGATAAAGTTTTGTTACAACTGATTCACCCCCCCTCTCAGTTGTCTATCCTAATTTCAACAATTGGTATCAGAGCTAGTTCCTCTAAAAGAAGCTTGATCACTTGAGGAGATCTAGGATGTCAACTTACAAGAAAGACAGTCTGAGATTTGATGGAACAATTTACTCTCTTTGGAAGAGTCACATGGAGAGCCATTTGCAATGCATGGGTGATGCTTATTTGTTGATAATAAAGGATGAATATGAGCCTCCAGAGAAAGGTCCTTAAACTCTAGATGAACTCAAAGATGCTGAAAACAACATTCGGGCTAAAGAAGCATTGTTAAGTGCCCTGACTAATACAGAAATGACAAATGTCTTAGAATTGAAAATTGTTCATGAAATCTAGAAGAAGTTGGAAAATCTATATGAAGGTGATGTATATGTCAAATGTGCTAAGTTGTAGAGCTTGAAGGGTAAATACAAAAGTTTGAGAATGAGTGAAGATGAAAACATCACTTCCTACATGCAAAAGCTAAATGAACTTGTGTGTAGTATCAGGTGTGCTGGTGGAAAGCTGGAAGAATCAGAGATTGTTGGAAAGGTACTCAGATCCTTACCTTCTTCATACAAGCATAGAGTTTTTTCCATTGAGGAGATCAGGACTGTGACAATAGATTTCAGCATTTGAAAGAGTGAGTTTGGTGATTCCCTTCCTAAATTAGAATCTGCTTTTAAGGCCAGTGTTTCCAGGAAGCAAAGATTTGATCCAGGTGAAAGCTCTTCAAGAAAAATGACCAATTATGAGAAGGCAAGGAAGGAACTTGAAGAAGATGAAACGGAGCCTAAAGAACTTGAAGCTCTTTTTACCAAAAGATTACCAAGAGGATCTAGTAAGTATGAAGGAAAATTGCCTTTCAAATGTTTCGCTTGCAATAAGATTGGTCATTTTGCTTCAAGATGTCCGGAGAGGGTTTCAAAGTCAAACCCTAACAGACCTAGGTTTTAGAAGAAATGCTACTATGTCCAAGAAGCTATTGATGGAGTTATAGATGATGAATCTGATAAGGGAAGTACCTCTAGAAATGAATGGGTGTTCATTGCTATCAAAGAAGAAGATCTGATGCCTACTAAATCTGCTAGTTGTGTGAATGTGGAAAGTGCCTTGGCTACTCAGGTTGAAGAAAAGGATGAATGGGTGATTGATAGTGGATGCTCTCATCATATGATAGGTGATAAGAGTAAGTTTGTAACTATGAAAAGGTATGAAGGTGGAATTGTGAAGTTTGGAGACAATTTAGCTGGTAGAATCTTCTCAGTGTTGGACAATTGGTTGACAAAGGGTATGATCTCTGATTCAAGGATGGAAAATGTAGAATCTTGGAAAGCTTCGAAATTAAGATTGCATCTGGTACACAGACTAGAGGTAATATATTTCATTTAAGTGGTACTGGTAAAAGTTGTTTGATTGCTTAGATCGATCAGAGTTGGTTATGGCATAGGAGAATGTGTCATGTAAAATTTGATAGTATTGTCAAGATAAGCACTACTCAGGCTATGAGAGATCTTCTAAAGCTTGTAAAACTTGCTAATAGCATGTGTAAGGAATTTTAATTGGGCAAATAGAGTAGAACTACATTCCAAACTAAAAAATAATTTTCAAGTGGATTGTTGGAACTTCTGCACACTGATTTGTGTGGTCCTACTAGAGTTAAGAGTTTGCAAGGAGACAAATACTTTATGTTGCTAATTGATGATTACTCCCAGATGATGTGGGTCACTTTCTTGAGAGAGAAATCATAGGCTCTTGACAAATTCAAGGTGTTCAAGGCTAAGGTAGAGAATGAGATTGTTGTGAAGATAAAATGTCTAAGATCTGATAGAGGTGGAGAGTTTACCTCCAGTGAGTTTAATGCATGTTGTGAAGAGCATGGAATAAGAAGATAGTTATCTTCTTCTAGGACTCCTCAGTAGAATGGAGTTGTGGAAAGGAAGAACCGGACTATTCAAGAGGTTGCTAGAACCATGATGATGGAAGAAAATGTTCCACATATCTATTGGAGAGAGGTTGTGAGTACTGCTATCTACACTCTTAACTGGGTGTAGATCAAAGGTAATATTGATAAAACTTCTTATGAACTATGGTTTGGTAATGCTCCTACTATGAAATACTTTAGAGTTTTTGGTAGTAAATTCTATATCAAAAGAGATGAAGATCTAGGCAAGTTTGATGCAAGGTGTGATGAACAAATATTTCTAGATTATTCTAACCAAAGCAAGGCATACCAGTGTTTTAACAATAGATTGAAAAAGACTATTGAAAGTGCTAATGTTAAGGTTGATGAAAGCAAGGAGAGACCTTCCAAGTTCTATGGATATGAATCAGATGATCAAAATGAAAGTCCTTAAACTCATATTCAAATTGCTCTGGAGAATCTAGTGACTCAAGAAGCTAGTGCAAATGTTGAGGAACAAGCTCAAGAAAATCTCACAACTCCCAGGTATGTGAGGTTGAATCATTCTGAAGATCAGATCATAGGAAATAGAAATAAAGGTGTTCAAATTAGAAGGAAAATTGTTGAAGAACAAGAAGAGTAATGTTTAATTTCAAAGGTTTGAACCAAAATCATTGAATGAAGCTTGTAATGATGAAAGTTGGGTAAAAGTAATGGAAGAAGAATTAATGCAAATTGAAAAGAATCATACTTGGAATCTTGTTCCTAGACCTATAAACAAAAGTGTAATTAGAACTAAATGGGTCTTCTTGAATAAATTGAATGAAGATGGTGAAGTTGTGAGAAACAAAGTAAGATTGATGTGCAAAGGATATTCTCAAGTAGAGGGAATTGATTTTGAAGAAACTTTTGCTCTGGTGGCAAGAATTAAAGCAGTCAGATTATTTCTTGCCTTTACTGCATACAAATATTTTAAAGTTTACCAGATGTATGTCAAGTCAGCATTTCTGAATGGAGAGTTGGAAGAAGAAGTCTACATTGAGCAATCGGAAGGATTCTAGTTGTCTAATCAAGGAGATATGGTTTGTAGATTGAAGAAAGCATTGTATGGACTTAAACAAGCCCCAAGAGCCTAGTATGCAAGACTAGATAAGTATCTACTAAAGTTAGGCTTTAGCAAAGGCACTACTGACAATAATCTTTATTTCAAAATTGATCATGAACACATCCTGATTGTTGAGGTATTTATTAATGATATCATCTTTGGTGGAAATGAGAGCATGTGTAATAAATTTGCTGATCAGATGCAAAGTGAATTTGAGATGTCCATACTTGGTGAAATGAACTTCATGGGTTTGTAAATCATTCAGTTACATAAGGCTTCATGTCCTAGTCCAAGTATGTAAAAGAGTTGTTGAAAAAGTTTGGAATGGAGAATTCAAAACCAATGAGGACTCCTATGATAATTGGATGCAAGTTGAGTAAAGATAATGATTCCCCTAAGGTAGATCAGAAAAGGTATAGATCAATGATTGGAGGACTACTTTATTTAACTCATACCAGACCTAATATTATGAATGCAGTTGGCCTTGTTGCTAGATTTCAAGATGATCCTAGACAATCTCATGTTGTAGCAGTCAAAAGAATTTTTAGATATCTAAAGGGAACATCTGATTATGTCTTATGGTATCCTAAGGGTGATGATTTCACTCTTCATGCATATACAGATGCTGATTGGCCAGGAGATGTGGATGACAAGAAAAGTACTAGTAGTGGTGCATTTTTCTTGGGTAAGAAATTGGTTTCTTGGTTGAGCAAAAAGCATGAGGCAATTTCTCTGTCTACTACAGAGGCAGAGTATATAGCAACAGCAAGCAATTGTACAACTCAACTTTTATGGATGAAGCAAATGCTGAAGGATATCAGAATTGTGTTTGAAGAACCTATTACAATCTTCTATGATAATCAAATGCAATAAACATTTCAAAGAATATGGTGTTGTATTCAAAGACAAAACATATATCCATCAAGTTTCACTTTTTGAGAGAGAAGGTAGATAAGAATGAAGTCAGACTAGAGTTTGTTTCTTTAAAGGATCAAATTGTGGATATCTTCACTAAGCCTCTACCTAAGGACACTTTTGAGTATCTCAGAGGGAAGCTAGGGGTGATTACCCCTCCTGTTCAGAACTAAGGTGCACTAGTGTGCATCAGTCTGGTGGAACTCATAGTCATATCTAGTGATCTAGATTGGTGTTAAAAGGATGTTACTTATGGGGAGTAGTCAACATGTTCTGAGTTTAGTTTGGTCTCGTCTAAGAAACAAAAAGGGTGAGTGATGATTGTAAATATGTTCCCTTTGCCATTGATGTCAAAGGGGGAGAGAAGTCATGTGAAAAAATTGGATGGAAGTGAGTAGTTGTTGGTGAAAGGAGGAGAAGTGAAGAAAGTGGTTGCAAGTGTGATAAGAGAAAGGGGTAGAAGTTCTTGTCTTGATGGTTGAAATAATTTTTCACATCATATGTTGCCATCAATGACAAAGGGGGAGATTATTGCAAATATGTGCCTAATTGGTGTTGTTAGTGATGTCAACATATCATTTTTGTCATTAGTGTCAACTGTATCTTATTCTATTGTTTGTTTAGAAGACTTGTATCTTGAGGCTATTGAGAAAATTAGACTCACCAGAAGAAACAAGTTACATATCTCTCTGTCAGAGACAGTGAAGATAATGCAGTTCATTGAAGTAGATTGATCTACATTTCTAGTAAGATGAAGATCAAAGTTTGTAGATTAAAGGGTTTGTAGAGGATTATCTGAAGTTGCTCCAGTTAAGATTTGAGAGGTCTACATACAAAATTGTAGAAGTTATGGCCATCTGAGTAGAACTAGGTTTTGTAGTTTTTTAGAGGTGATAGAGTGATAGAAATTTGGTTTGAATTGATTTGCATTGGAGTATTATGATTTGTGGATCAAGAGGTGTGTTTGGGATGTTGGTGTGTGTCCTCAATTCAAGAGGTTCGTGGTTTGGAGGTTTACAAGCAATCATTCTAGTGTGACAGCCATGATAGTTGGTGTTCTTGAGTTCTCGGATGAAGGTGCAAGTGTTTCTGGTGATTTGAGGTTGTGCAATTGTTCCTGTTGATTTCATTGTGCTTATGGTGGTCTAAATTGAGGATTGAGCTCGTGGATGAAGATTTCTCCTTGGGTGTTGTTGTTCTTTCCAATATTGGCCGACCGGATGCATGGTGCGTGTTGCAGATGATCTAAGAGAGGTTCTATGAAGCATGGCATGTTGATTTGAGTCCTAGCTATGTTTGGCCAACATCATAGTGATTCACATTAAGTCAGATATTTTTAGTGCTGACCTTGATGTCTATTCCAAGGTTGATGAAGCATATAAATATGTGTGGTTGAGTTGTGGAAAGTTATCCTTGTGTGAAAATGATAAGATCCTAAGAAAGGAAAAAAGGTAGAGCACAGAAGAAGTACAGAAGAGGAAGATGAGTAAGAATGAAGAGATAGCAAAGAAGTATTTGGGGGTAGAGTAGAAGTATTGTGTGCTTAAATGGAATTAACCTTGGCATGAAGAAGATGTTGTTTTCCAGTTCAATCTTTCTGTGATAAACTTATAAATGTTTTTGTAGGCAGTGAGCCTCTTTTCAGTAGTGAGCTCTGGGAAGTGCACCCGAAGGCAAGTACCTTCCCATTTTCTATTCTTTTAATAGAGAATAAATCTTGTGGGTTAACCCCCATCGTGGTTTTTCCCTTAACCAAGTTTCCACGTAAAAATTTTGGTGTTATGTGTGTTGATTATGTTTCTGCTCATGTGTTGTTGATTTATGCTTTCATGGTTATATCATTAATCTATTAATAAGTGTGAAAGAAGATTAGATGCAGCAAAAGATAAGGTTTTGTGACAACTGATTCATCCCACCCTCTTAGTTGTCTACCCTAATTTCAACAAACACCTACTTCTCCTCTAATTCTTTCCATCTGATCTTTTTGAATCTAACCTGCACAATCAAAAGAAGGATAAGGATGGTTGTGGCTATATAGGAGTTTGCCTTAGTCAAACCCCATCTTTGGTATTTATGCTTGTAAACCAAATGTGTAAGCATAAACAAATGCAATATCCTAAATGGCTCAAGAATCAAGGATTAGATGCACAAATGTTTCACTTAAGGAAACAACAACTTCACCTCAAGGAGATGACATCAATGAAGACTTGTAGAATAAGAAGACAAGGTAGCTGTATCCATGGAGGATTCCAAAACTCAATTTGGAGGCTTCAACCCTTCTCTCGATCATACAAAGGGCTTGACAAAACCCTAGGAAGAGAAAGATAGACTCAAGATCTTGATTCCTAATCTCCATAATATATCTCCATGATAACAAAGATAAACTTATTCAATGAGCTTCAATACTTTTACAGACTTCAATAGCAGTAGTAGTAGAGTTTTAGCATGGTAAGCTTTCATGTGAGTTGTGTGATAAAATATTTTTTAATTCTCTTTAAATATCAAACCTTAGAGGTGTAATAATTTGAAATAACATGTCGACATTGCATCAAAAAATTTTGATTTCAGAATCCTGAAGCACACCAAAAAAGCTGACACCAAAAGAAAATTTAGATCTTGAAGATTAAGGTGGGACATGGGCGGTTGGCGCCCAAGTCAAACCCCCAAATTTTACTCTGGCATCTACTTAAGGGTGCCCTAAATGTCTGGCATCCAATATTTATTCTTAGTTTTGTTGGAAATCACTCTAAAATATGACACTCCTTCGATGAGATATGTGTTAATTATATTCTCAATAGGTCCAATCATGAAAGGGATTGAGGGACACTAAAAGGTAGGAGCTAAACTTTGTGAAATTGTGCTTATCCAAGAAGAAGCATAATTTACGACATAACATTTAGCCCCCACTTTAGTGGCCATATGACACAATGTGCATATGCAACTAAAGGAAAGTAAATATAGTAATCACAAAAAGGATACCCAAAAGGATATTATAGAGGACGTTGAATGTTGCCAAACAAGGGGAAGAAGCCCCCAATCTGTAATCCTGCAAGACCACAAAGTTAGGAACCACAACCTACAAAGAAAGATGTGTTAGAGGAAAAATTAAATCATCCTGTAGACATCAAATGAATAATTCAGTCATAAACACTAAAAGTATGAGTGATGAGACATGATTATGGTGGATATTGAAGGAGATATATGCCCCCTTGTTTCTTCTTGCTTAGTCTGAAAAGGAGAAACAAGGTGGTAATCTTCATGCATAAATTTTAGGGAAGACTTAATGAGAGAATGCATTGGTAGGGTTATTCTTCCAAACAACACCAAGACACAAGGAATTCTGTTAGAGGAATTGTGGAATCAGGATTCCAACATAACAAATTAGAGTTTGGTAGCCCAAGATAGAGATGTTTGATCAATATTGCACATTTTTGCTCCTAGTTAGTGAAAGGAATTCTCACCTATTTACCATAAGTAAATAGAGTTTTCACCTATTCACCATTCATTTGTCATTTTTACTTTCAAGGAAGAAGAGGAGAAGAGGAGAGAGGGGTACAATGTTGACTCGACACCCATATCAGGCCTCGATGCTAGATGCACTTTAGTCCCGAGTAGAAAAGAGGTGAGAAGAGTAGGATGTAGGTCTCTGAACTTCACTTCTGACATCATTCATTTCTTGTTTGTTTTTTTTTCCTCATTTTATGCACATTTAGATCTGATTTCGTACAAGGAAACCAGATTGTTGGGATAATTTTCTATTAACATGCAATCCTAACCAATTCATGTGTCTCCAAAGTTCATGGAATGTGTTCCCCAAAACATAAGGAATTTGAGAGATTAATTATTATGTAATTATATCACTTGGGTTATTGTAATCAACTCCTAATTGATAGGGTCAAACTTGGGTGTCCACTTTTGGAGTGGGGTCCATGAAGACTTATTTAACAATTCCTAATGAGTGGGAGTTAACTTGGGCACCCACTTTTGGAGGTGTATTATATTTAGACTTGGAATTTGTTTTTTTATGTATATGAGTGGACATTATTGATACACTTTGCATGAACATGATGTACCCGTTAATAGAGGAGTTGGAGATGGATGATATTTGCATGAACATGATATAACAATTAATAGTGGATTTAGAGATGCATGATATTTGCATGAATATGATGTGGCATTAAAAAATGATGTTAGAGATGTATGATATTTGTATGTGCTTGCATGTTGTTGCATGTTACTTATATGGACTTGCATGTTGTTTCATGTTGCTTATATGAACTTGCATGTTGTTGCATGTTACGCACATGGACTTGTAATCTAAATAAAATATACATTCTAAATAAAATATATATGTGGTGACCTTTCAATTTTAGACTCTTCATTTCAACTTTTAATGAGGACATGGGTGTTGTGACCCTTCAGCTTCTTTTTGAAAATGTATAAATGAGTTCAATTCAAAGCCAAAAGGTGGGAAGTTTGAGGCATACATCTCTTCTAAGAGATACATCTCATCCATTGAGATTGGCGAACTGTACGAACTCTCCTAAATGGAATCTCCAGGGCATACATCTCATCCATAGAGATTACCCACATTGTATGAACTCTTCTTTTATGAATAAAATCTAGTTTACACATTGCTTGTTATATGTTTACAATACTAGAGGTTTCTCACTGTGTATTGTTTAGATCAATGGTATCAGAGCCAAGTTTCTCATCAATTTTTGGGTGAATTTTTGGTATTTGTCATGTTTTCTAGGTTGGATTGGTGAGAGTTTTCTCATTACTATAAGAGTTTTGCATTTATCTTCATCTTTGATGGTTTCCACAAATTTTTGTTTGGAGTTGTTTATCTAGCATTCAAAATCAGGGTTTCACTAATCTTTACATCATGGGTTTCAACATTTTCAAGTCGTGGTGGTCATTCAAAGAGTGCAACAATCACCTGCCACTGTTTTGGATCTAGAGTATAAATTGAGATTAGGAGTCTGGGTAGTCTAACATCTACAAGAGATTCGACATCCATATAGCAATGAAATCATCGTTACAGAAGTCATTCACGACCCCTTTGCCACGTTAACTTTAGGCATCCCTTCTGTTACAGGCAATAGAATGAACTTTTCATCACCACCGAGGGTATGTATACTGGCTAGTTTATTTACTATGGTAACAAAATCGAAAGCAGTTAAAAGAATGTTGAAGCCAATATTGATGCCTTTGTCAGGGAAGAGTCTGCCTGTCGATGTTGCAGCTTGAGTGGCACTCCCTTTCCTGTGATGGATATCTCATTGCCAAACCTGCTTACTATGATCGTTAGCTGGCCCGTGATGAGATGACGAGAGAGGGGCTTCATTACTTGGAAGTAATGGTTGTGTATTGCAAAGCCTTGGCAATGGTTGAAGAATCAACAAGCGGTGTTGTTGTCAACAAGAACTACTTTATTTTATAACAAAGATTGGCCTCTATTATGAATGGAATGTTTGATATGTACAAGAAGACAAAAGTGGAGGGTTCATCATTAATTCGAGCTCTACCCACTCATACTTGACACCCACGACTTTCATTGGGGTTGCAAAGGTCATTGATTCCACTATGGGGTGGAATCTATTGAATGGTTTTGATGACGACCTTATCTATTCTATCAGATACCTCAAGATATAAAAGACTATGAAATTCCTGAGTGGTGTAAAGTATGTGGTGCATAAAAAATATAACTTCCATTTGGTGAATGAGCACAACGGTTTGGTATGTATACTAATTTTGGAAATGGAGAAGGCTTTCACAATGACATTGGCATCCTTTCTTGTAGGTTATCACCAACAATACTATAACATTTGTTGACAATGGAATTTAGGTACTCTTTTTGGTTCAATCCTCTTGTGCTAACTTGTTTCAACCAACATTCGACCAAATGTTTCCAACTACACCATCACCTGTAGCTACAGAATCATGTGGACATGCTAATGCTTGCATGATGGTGTCATTCCAATTGATCCTTGCTTTTGTGATTTCCATTTCACTTTAGTGGTTCACTTTATTTTGGAACCCCAGTGACTCAGTCTTTCAATATTTCTTTGCATCTGAATCGTCATTTGGGTTTGGCAGAGTTGTTTCACTTTATTCAACTTCGTCAAAGACAACTTCCACTACCAATTCCACTACATTTCCTAGCTTTGCCCTATTGTCTTTAGTGGCATCAATAACAATAGTTGTATTTGGTGCTACATCTTCTTCAGCAACAACTACATCAATGCTAGTGTCACTTCCATATGGATCAAGAGGATGAAATTCCAATAGAAATTTTAAGCAGGGGCAATGGGGCCCATTGCCTCTCAAGGGGGGACGAATGATCCAAATAAAATATATATGTGGTGACCTTTCAATTTTAGTCTCTTCATTTCAACTTCCAATGAGGACATGGCTATTGTGACCCTTCAACTTCTTTTTAAAAATGTATAAATGAGTTCAATTCAAAGCCAAAAGTGGGAAGTTCGAGGCATACATCTCTTCTCAGAGATACATCTCACTCGTTGAGATTGTTGAACTGTACAAACTCTCCCAATTGGAGTCTCCAGGGCATACATCTCACCCGCTAAGATTGCCCACAGTGTATGAACTCACATTGTATGAACTCTTCTTTTATGAATAAAATCTAGTTTGCACATTGCTTGTTATGTGTTTTACAATACTGCAGGTTTCTCACCTGGTATTGTCCAGATCAACTTGTATGTTGTTGCATGTCACTTATATGAATGTGCATGTGCTTGCATGTTGGTGCATGTTCCTCTTATGAACTTGCATGTACATGCATGTTGTTGCATGTCGCTTGCATGTGCTTGTATGTTGTTGCTTGTCACTTTCATGTGTTTGCATGTTGTTGCATGTCACTTGCATGTGTTTGTATATTGTTGCATGTTGCTCCTATGGACTTGCATGTTGTTGCATGTCAGTTATATGATCTTGAATGTTGTTGCATGTAAATTTTGAGAGGTTGCTTGTAGAACACTCCAACTCCAGAAACTTGCAGGATGGTACATCTCAGTGTTCTAGATAATGGGTATCAGTTGCATGTTGAATTAGGTGTTTGCATGTCACTTGCATGTATAGAACAAGGTAATTCAGAATAACATTGGGGACATCAATCTTGCATGTTGTTTGCATGAGATTGGTGTGTTTTGATCACTTCAATTAACAAAAAGAGATTGGGCAAACTTGGATGTCCAATCTTGGGACTTTCAGTTGTTGCTTTTATTTGGAAATGTATTTGATGTTGGCTAAGTTTGCTTGGGAAAACTTGGGTGCCCACATCTAGGACAGGTAGTTAATAGGGAACTTGACTTAGTTTAACTTCTATCTTCTCTATTTAGAGCTCTTGGGTTTTGGATGAGGATTTGTTCTCATGTTATCAATTATAATTAATTGTAATTTGAGTTTCAAGCTTTCCAATTAAGAAGATTTTGAATTAAGAAGCTTTTGTATTAATTAAAATCTCATACATTTTCTAGAGAGTTGAATTGTGAAAAAGACTTAGAAGAAAAAACACTTCGAATTTTTTTGTAAAAGACTTAGAAGAAAAAACAAGAAGATTTTAAAAGTTTTTACAGGTTTGAAGATTGAAGAAGCTTTTGAAGTGCATCAAGGAATCAAAGGATTTCAATATTGAATGCAATCTTTCACAAGAGATTTAATACAAACATAAACACCTTTGGTGTGGAGTTTTTTCCCTTAGGGGTTTTTCCACGTAAATACTTGTCTTCTTCTTGCAAGCTATTTTCTTCTACTACATTGATTAAATTGGAGAAATACTCTAACATCTAAATTGAAAGTAATTTTTAGATTTACACATGCTATTAATTTTAGATTTGAAAACATTTTAAAGCCACATAGATGTAACATTACCTAGTTCTCTCTCCCTTTTTCCAACTTGTGGTATCAAAGCCATTGGTTGTAGTGAGAGGGATGCTTTTTTAAGAAATATTGAAGGAATTTTGGTTACAGGGGAAGTTCTATGTGTTAACATAGTTTTGCAGATCTTTGAGTTTGGAAACCATGGTATTTACTTCTCAAATGGATTTTGTCAAAAGAATCTTTGTTGGTCTCTTGAGGCTCAAGGTTATGGATCTTTATGGAGTTGATCTTGTGGTAGTGATTTGGAGCTCCATTTTGACAATATGTGTATATTCTCTTGTTTGGTGGTTTTATTCCTTTACCTTGTGGCATGTGTAGTCAAAGGGTGTTTATGTTGGATGGTTACTTCTTGTACCTTAATCACATGGAAAAACACTTATTTCTTGGACTCCAATTTGGAGTGCTTATGTTGGGTTCATTGTTTCAGTCCATGGTTACATGAAAGCACTGGATGATTTATCACTAGTTGTATGGAGGTTGTGGAGTTGGTATTTTTATGATATGGACACTCCTGAGCAACTTGGTTTCTCCTTTCTCATATTCATGCTATTTTGAATATGTAGGTTTTCACAGTTTTTGTGTTTCAAAAGTTTGTGGGTTTGTAGATTTGTGATATTCCATTATTTCAGATGACATATTTGATGGTACTCATTGGTGTGAATGTTTGGATGTTTAAGTGGTTTCAGATTTATAGAGATATGGTTTTGCAGGTTTTACATGTTAGCCAAAATCAGATTTGCAAGGCCACATGTTGGGTTCTTATGATCTATGGTTTCTCCTATGTGGATTTATTCGGCAAATCAGATATAGAGTTGATTTTAGTGCATGAGTCTTGGAAATCTACATGTTATACCTGGTTACATTTGTTCTACATGATACTAATGTGGGCTTGAATCTATTTTTCAGTTATTAAAGGTTGAAGCACTGACCATATTTTTCTCCTATGAGATGTTGAATTGTGTAGATCTTGTGAATAAGCTGATGTGGGTTCTATTTGGTAGGCCTCTTCTTGGTCAACTTAATTATATTGGTATTTTTGTATTGAGATAAAAGAGTAGTTTGGAGTACCTAATTTAGTTATTCATTGGAATTTATAGTAGTAAAGTTATGTTGCATGATGCTATGTCCTAAAATGTTCCCTAGGATTTTTACCTCCTAAGTTTAGCTCCTGGGTCCCTTAGGATTAATCATGCATGTTTAAAATGAAACCCAAAGCAAAATATCTAGAAACCCATATCAAATAGGACCTAGGAGTGAACCTTAAGCTTAATTTGGACCCAAAATGGGCCCCTAGATTTGGGCGCTTGTGCCCTAGTCCTACCCTATTTTGTCGGGGTCCCAAATTTGAATGTCGGCTTGTGACCATTAAAAAGGTTTCCCTTGTCAGCATCTTAAGTTTGAATTATGAAAGTTTAGTAGGAATGCATATATAATCATGTTTGAGACTTGATTTTACACCTAGATGGATAATGAAAACTTGTGATCTTATGCTAAGGATACTCAAGGCTTTCATTGTGTTGAAGATTAGTAATGTTTTGTGTTTGTACTTGTTTGTTGCAGGTCTGTCTTCATCAATCCATCTCCTCATGGTGTGAAAGATCTTCATCTCCCCGTGATAGCTTCACATCTAAGCTGACATCTATTTTGTGTTTCAATCAATTTATCATATCATTTTATTTTGTATCTGTCCACCAAGGACACACACTCTCTATCTAACAACGATGTTGGAAGGCATAAATGTCATTCCAGGGCTTGACCAAGGCAATCTCCTAAACACCACAACCCCCAACTGCTCTCTTGTGATTGTAGGTGTTGGATCTTGCAAAGAGGAGTTGCAGGAGATCAATGCAGAGCATAAAGATTTCAAATCTTAAGAAAGAAGCAAAAAATATCCCTAATTGGACAAGGGCGATCCCTCTTTCATCCTCCAGTTTGTCACTGTCGAAAATCTTTCAGAAAGGTACAGTCTATAGTATATTTGGTTCCTAACCTCCTAAAAAAGTGGTACCTTGGACAAGGGAGATCCCTCTTTCATCCCCAAATTTTCTACTATCTAAAATTAAAATCCTTCTATGTTTCTAATCCGTATTTAGTGTCTTCCTATGCGAGCATTTATCGGGTTTCATCTGTTTGTTTATGATTTTGCATAATTCAGGTTTTAGGCCTAATCAGATTAGGGTTTTAACAAAATATCAGTCTATTCTATCTTTCCAAGCATCTCATATTAACATCAGAGTTGTAGCTGAGTCCTCTATCACGGTTGTGACTTAGCTCGATCTACGTCCTTAAATGTATGTGTGAAAGAAGGGTTTGATTGAATTTAATTAACACACAATCCCATTTTCATACATAACATTTTGGTGAACCTGTGATTTTCTAAAAATTACATTTTTCTAATTGTTGGAAATCTGATTTGCATTCATAAATATCATATTGATCATTCTACATTTAAAAAACCTTACAACAATTGAAAATTTTAAAAAAATCAAGCATCCTAGGCTTGCATCAAGGCATAGTTTGCACTATTTTCATTGCATTTCACATAAATAATTTAAATATCTGATATTTACATCAGATCTGAGATAAATTACAGCAATTCATCATTTCATAATCATTCACCTTGCACTTACATACTTTATTTGCTAGGGTTTTGCTTGAAATTTTGCATTTTTCTCATAACCTAGTAATTTCGAAAGCTAGGGTTTGTAGCTAAAATCTTGTTTCAGATTTTACTAATCTTTAACACTTATTTAAATCTTGTTTTTGACTATAGTGTTTAATCATTGTGCATTTTTGCATCTACATTTCAAATTTTGCATTTACACATTGTGTATTTCAACAAAAATAAGCATATTCATTCATCTTGCCTTAATTTTCACTTGCACTTTGCATTGTAGGATTTTGGCATCATTTTTAAATTTGATTTTAGTTATTTTACATACTAAATCTTATTAGATTCCATTCATTCATCATTTTTCAAACTTTCATGCCTGAATTTCACTATTAAGGTTTAAAAAGCCTTGCATTTTTACTACATTTTAGCTAATCTTTCATCTAGCATCATAAGATTGGCATGTTGTGAAAAATTTTGCTACATCATTGGACTGATTAAAAGGTTATAATTTTCTTCTTCTCATCATTCTCCTAATTTCATTGCATATTTTGTGCAATTACATTGAGAAAAGTGGAAAAATTGAGCATTTTAGGTGCATAAACAAGCATAGATTGGTGTTGTTTCATTGCATCCATCTTAGACATCTTGCATCTCATATCTTACACTCATATTCAAGCATATATTCATTTTTCACTTGAAAATTTTGCATAATGTCATATCATTGTACGAAAATTAGCATATTCTTAATTACACAGTTTGTATTTCAACACTACTTGTTTACACACATTTTCACATGTTTTTAATTAAAACCTTTGAAATCATCAATTGGACATTGTTGTGTTGTACTCTTTCCTCTTATCCACTTTGTTTGTTGTGGACTCTGTGTGTATTCTTACCCATTTTGCTCAAACAAGTATTTTAGGTGTGAAATGGTCCTACATCTATGGTTTTTCATCATAAAAACAATACTAGGGTCTTTCCCCAACTTGATAAGAAAAGGATGACTCTTGAACTTGTAATAACATTTGTACCAAATATTAGAACACGTGAAGATATTGAATGTCCCCTTTACATCACACATCACTATTAACATAATGGGGACTCTGACAAGAGGAGCCCTTATTGATCCAAATTGTA
Source organism: Cunninghamia lanceolata (assembly GCA_027924645.1). Lineage (NCBI taxonomy): Eukaryota > Viridiplantae > Streptophyta > Pinopsida > Cupressales > Cupressaceae > Cunninghamia > Cunninghamia lanceolata. The sequence goes on along the minus strand of BSBN01001965.1, from coordinate 1,578,963 downwards.
TGACTAACATTGTTACGAAAGAGTTCCTTTATTCACATAAATTAATACAAGAAACTTATGAACCTACAGACATGATGATAAAAACACATAATGGAACTTTTATCCTAAACATAGGAAATATCTCTCTATTAGTTCAAGTACTTGATAAAGCCCTGGAACAAACATTTGATATTATCCTGATATTTGACCTCTTCATGTGAAACTAGGCCATCCATGGCTCAAGACTATGAAAGTTGTCCCTTCAACTCTTCACCAATGCCTAAAATTCCCTCACCATGGGTCCATACAAACTATTCACCATAGTCTATGGCAGCCTATGGTGGCTTGGAAAAATATTATCCTTGACTACTTCTGGCTAGAACCTATAGAAGAACCTGAGCCTAGAACAAACCAAACCTTCTTGGGATATCAACATTACAAAGCACAATTACTATCTAGATTGATTGGTCCTCCTATTCAAAAAACAACACCTAAAGAGAAACCGATATTACAAGAACACCCTAGACTAAAACGAAAAGGGATATATGTTGAAGTGCCTCCTCCCTCATCCCTACATGTATCAAGACAAAACCATAGAAAATAATACAATGAATCACCACGAGTTAATCACACATCTGCCTCCTTCGAGATACAAAAACCTATGGAAAAACATGAGACTCCTTTGAAGATATCATCAATAAAATAAGAAGAAATAGACAAGCTAGAGAAATAAGGAAGAGAAGGCAAGCTTTGGCTCGACATAATTCATCACCTCAACAAGAAAATATTGAACCATCTAACATTGAAACAAAGGTCAAGAAGAGCCAAAGGTTGATAAGGTAAAGGATAAGGAATATGAAGGGGCACTTACCCCCTATGTACCTCTTTTCTCTAGCATTCAGGATTGAGAGGAGGATGATTTGCTTGTTGACAACTATTAACATGGTTGTGTTTTCAGGTAAGTATTTCTAACCCTGTTGGCCACCTTTGTCGTAGCATGCTATGCTCACTTACATCCACCTTCTCTCTCTGTGTTATGTTCCCCTGTGATGTGCTATGTGTTGTTTAGGCCTCTTACGATGACCCTTGATACTTATGTAAGGTCAAGGATACAAGGAGACTACCTCTATTGTGACCATTCTTCTATTTGTATCATCATTCTTCTATTGTTCATCTCCTCTATTTTATTGTTGTGTGTCATGCCTTAGGGGCATGGCATTGCAGAGAGTGTTTTTGGGGCATCCTCCAATGTGGTGTTCCTAAGGCACTTGTTCTCCTCTCTCATTTTGTTTTTTACCTTCTTCTAGTGGTTCTACCTAGTCGCCAGATGATGAAAAACAAACAAATACTGATACGGATGGCGTGTCCCTTCAGCAAGCAAAAAATGGACCTAGTCCACACATGTTGATGGGGTTGGTATATATATATCTAACACTTGACTAGTAGAATCACTCTGTGTGATATATCATCTTGTGACATTTCTTGTAACTAACATTTTACAATCCACTTAATCTGCTCTTGCACACTTTGATTGGTATCTCACCTTCTTGTTGCTACACTTAGTTCTGAGGTACCTGCAGTATAGCCCAATGATTATACTCAGTTCTGAACCTGTAGTATAGCCTCAGTCCTTGATGTGACTATTTTAATACATAGCTTTAATTAATTGATTTGTTTATTATCTTAGAGTAAGATATCTAGACTCTCTTGTTGTTTATCTATATCAATGTGTCTGTGGAAACATTTGGTGATCATGAGCACATGTCGCCTTGGGGGCATGGGCTTTGTGAAATCTCTTGTTCCCTTGGGTGTCTTCTCTCTACGTTAATGTGCTTGATATTGGTACATGACATCAACCACCTTAAGGTGGGGGCATATATAATGATATGTATCTAATGATTTTGGTACTAACGAAGTGTGTTTGAAAGCCCTCTCCATGAGGTGGGATGTTGTATCTCCGGCATGAGTACACATCCTTATTTATATTGCAATCAAAAAGCCCTCTTCGTGAGGTAGGATATCATATCCTTTATCAAAGAATCCCTTTGCACGAGGTGGGATAACATATCTCTTGAGCTGTGCGTATCCTTTTATTCAAAAGCCCTTCTGCAGAAGGAGGGATGGTGTATCTCTTGAGCTAGTGCACATCCTTTTATTACAAAAGTCCTTCACTGAGGCAGGGTTGGATCTTGAGACTTTCCTCCCTTAAGCATGTCTTTGGCAATTGTTGTGGCATAAGCCCAAACTTCATGTGTGTCTACAACATGTTTGAGATGGTGAGACTTAGCAATAAGCTCCTTCCATTGCATGTTTGTCATGTTTAAGCTGTATAGTATGTCTATGGCATGCTATACAGTGTTCATGTATTTTGTGTGTCTTCCATGTGTTCTCCATCATGTGTAGTGTAAAGGGTGTTGTGATGAGTCCCCCTACACTCAAGTTTTGCTTGGCATGTCTTCCCCCTAGTGTAGTGTAAAGGGTGTGGCGATGAGTCCCCCCTACACTTGGGTTTTGTATGGCGTGTTTTCCCCCTTAGTGTAGTGTAAAGGGTGCGGCGATGAGTTCCTCCTACATTTAGGTTTTGTATGGCATGTTTTCCCCCTTAGTGTAGTGTAAAGGGTGTGGCAATGTGTGCCCCATACACTTGAGTTTTGTATGGTGTGTTCTCCCCCATTGGTGTAGTGTAAAGGGTGTGGTGATGAACCCCCCCTACATTTAGGGTTTTGTGTTGCAATTTTATTTCCATGCATATTGTTATGGGTAAAATTGGATAATATTAAAATGAATTTATAAACCCAATAACTTCAATGGAATATTTAAATAACAAAGAATAAAACAAGTAACTAAACTTATAGTGCTTTGTTACCTGGTAGCTTCCATTGTTCACCTATTCCCATTTGATCTTTGGTGATAAATGCAGCCCTCAAGAAGCTTGCTTCCTTGCTTTGATTCCTCAAGATGACAAAGGAGAAATGGCTCAGATACTTGTTGTGTTGAAGATGAGATTCAACACAATATAGGATGAATAGTGAATGACTTGAGAGTGGGGGTGCTAATGGCATGCTATGGATTCGATAGAGTAATCTTACTTGAAAGCTTCGTGATATGAAATGGAAGAATAAAGGGGTATTTATAGGATTGTGTGAGAGAAGATCAATGGTGTAGAAGAAATAAGAAGATCAATGGTAGAGGATGTTCGAGAGAACATGCGTGAATAGAAGGACATGTGTCATTCAAAAGGATGCTTTGTTTAGTTAACTGCTTTCTTGATGAGGATGAGCTTTTATTTCTTAAATTAGAATGTATTTTTCCAATTTAAGAGTTTTGTTGATAAAAATAAAGTTATTTTAAATTAGTTAACTCAGATTTTGCTTTTGCATGACAAGGAAGATTTATTTTTAGAAGATTTGGAAGATAAGAAAGCAAAATTAAATAAATAAATTTATTTAATTGTTTGTGCGAGATTTAGAAGAATAAATAAAATATTTGATTATATTTTATTTTTGGAGTTTGAGAATTAATTTAAATAAATTTGCATTTTATTTAAATTTGGAAGAATGAATGATTTAATTAAATAATTAAAATTATTTAATTATTTAGAAGAATAAAGTTGATATTGATGAAATTAATTAAATAAATGTAATTTATTCAATTAATGTGAGAAAATGAATCAAATAAATAAATTGATTTATTTATTTATTGATAGAGGAATATTAAAATGAAATAAATATTTAAAATATTTATTTAGGTAGTCATGTCATTTTTAGGTGTATACAGTTTGCCCCTCTTTGATGCAATGTGTTTTATCACATTGTTTCAAAGAATAAGAATTTTTGACAATGATACATGCCCCAGTTTGCCCCTGGTACAAGTTTAACAACAGGATGCCCCCTCGGGAGATTGGACAAGAAGAAGGTAGAAGGTGTGAGATGGACAATCTCATGAAGAAGAATGAGGAAAGCGAGTTAGGATGGAGAAAGATATGACATAGTTTGGAGGAATAGATATGGGAAGTAGTCACAGTTGTCACACGGTCAGCTATGGTTCACTTTCTATATATAGGAGCTGGGTCCACAAGTGCTATTCATTTGCACACTTGTCCTTAGTTGATTGGTCTTTGAGAGCTTAGGAGAGTAGAGGAGCTAGAGTAGTCGACAAAGATATGGATATTCCACACGAGGAGCACTAGTTTGAGTGAGTTTGACGGTTCGATTGGCCACCTAAGGCAGGACCACCGGTATGTAGTTCGACAAAACTTGCTCTAAGTCATTTATTAGGCCAATAAATGCTTAGGAAAAATAACTTGGATGGATGGCACATATGTGCCCTGAAATGGAGCATATGCTGGGAAACTGCGCATCTGAGTGATCTTACGACGCATATGATAAATGTGCACATATAGGCCAGGAATTGGCGCATCCACTGTGGAACTACACATGTGACACAAAAAGTAGTACATGTGCTAGAACAATGCATAAAAGTCAAGGATTGGTACATTCACGATGAAGCGGTGCATTTGATATGAATCAATATATTTGCTACCTGGTTTGGGGCATTTGCACTAGGATAGTTAGTTGACTTAACAAAATTAACCCAATTGGCACCTTGATCAATGCGTCAATTGATAAGCGATCTCCAATATTGCCGAGAATCTAGTCAAGATATGATACGCTGTTTTGATTAATTTTGATATGTTAAGTCAATGATAGGATAGTTTGATTGCTTTGAGTAGGTTTGCTTGGATATGGGTTTCTTTAATGCTATGCTTTGCTTGGTTGCAGGTGGATATTTGTGATACCCTGATGTCACAAGAACAGTTCCCTTTTCCGTTGTTGTAGTGGTATATGCTGATAGAGATGGACCGTGAGGCTCTTGGTGCTATGGGTCTGCATTATATTTGTTTCATGCCCGAGGTTCACACGAACTACAATTTGTTGACTATAGTGGTGGAGCGATTCCACAGCAAGGATGGGACTTTCCATCTACCGACTGGGGAGATGATGATCACTCTAGAGGATGTGTACAGGATTCTGCACCTCCCTATTCAAGGAGAATTGGCAGAGTATGATCCACAGTGTGATGTGGGATTGGCCAAGTATAGACACATTTTTGATGACCCAGAGCTGGTTGAGCATGTGATTTCGTGGTAGGACATTCATGACTGCTATGACTACTTCCCAGGGATAGTGGTGGGATTGATCGGTGGCGTAGTATGCCCTGATAGGAGGTCACACAGGTTCCCGATTGGCTGGAGGAGGGTGTTGGAGAGCATGATTACTGATGGGACTCAATACTCATGGGGTGTGTACATGCTAGCACACTTGTATAGGGGTATGCACTAGGTTGTGTACCATAGAGGAGCCATCTTGTCAACGGGTGTGTCTCTTTTGTAGTTTTAGTTGTGCGAGCACATAGCGATCACGCGATCGATATGTGTTTTTCATAGGCAGAGAGGGGAGCCATACAACTACAGATATGCAGGTGTTATTTCCCAGCACAAGTTGGGAAAGCTCAAGTATTGGAGACATGTGCTAGATAATGTGGATCTAGTTATCTAGTGCCCATACCTAGACTACGAGGTATGGGAGGATGAGGATGATGAGTTGCCGTATTGTTTCCAGACTCAGTGGATTATTGGTAGGATGTGGTACATACTAGAGTGTCAGATTGTCAGCAAAGTACAGAGGCAGTTTGGCAGAGTGTAGAGTAGGCCACAAGGACAGGTGCAATTTGCAAGGACCCATGTAGAGAAATTAAGGTGGGGTCCCGTGGCATCATATGGGGAGGCCTTGGAAGACTTTCGTCAGATCCCCTATGTAGCTTGGCTTATGAGGAGGGAGATAGTAGATGCAGGTATGATGCCAGACTATGAGGAGTGGTTCGTTGCTCATCCATTTCCCAGATACTCAGGACCTGGAGAGTTGGCTCCTCGTATACATGAGGAGGATTCAGATGATGAGTGTGGAGCTGATAGGAGGAGGAGATGGAGGAGAGGAGAGGAGGTCAGGGAAATGATGGTGGAGATGGATGAGGGGGCGAAGATGGAGGGGGAGATGGTAGATCGAGATAGAGGAGGAGGTTTGGGGAGGGACTTTCAGGTCAGTAGCATGTTGTGCAGCCACAAGTTACAAGGCAGGTGTAGGTGCCACTACAGTAGGTGGCACAGTAGAGATAGATGTCGCCACCACAGTAGATGGTATAGTAGCAGGTGCAGGGATAGGGAGGGCAAGCTCTATAGCCTAACTTACAGTAGTAGGCCATTGTGGTGCTATAGGGTTAGGTTAGGCAGATGAGGGCCCACTTAAGAGTAGTGGAGTCTCAGAGAGATGCAGACGCAAGGCAGATATTAGAGATCTCTAGAGAGCGAGACTCAGCCTTGGCGAGGGTACATGTGATCAGAGTGGAGAGAGATGCAACATTGGTAGCACTAGGTACATATAGTACTTCAAGATTTTTAGTTGCCTAGGTGCAACAGGCATAGACATAGCTGGTACAAGTACAGGGTGAGCTTGTTGAGGTGCAGGCTCAGACTTAGTACTATAGAGGATTATATCACGGGTAGTGCCGGTGGACCAACGTGCACCTAGTTATAGGAGTCAGTTTGTGGCTTCATAGAGGGTAGGTGGATCCTGATCTATAGTATCAGTGAGAGGCCCCCAGTAGTCAAGGGATGAAAGAGGAGAGGGTAGTGTAGGAAGCAATGCTCCACGGTAGCAGGGTTAGGCAGATTTTGACACTTGTATAGATTTTTGGCTTGATGTACACATTTTTGATGGCTTAGATAGCCTGCTATGTATTATTTTTCCCCGAGACATGTATCATTATCTTTTTATACTTTGTATACATTTCATGACATGACTCTGAGAGATGGATAGATATTTTGATATATTGCACATTTAGACTTGTTTTTATGTTTATATGATGATGTAGTTATTGATGTTCTACATGCATGTGTTCTATGTTTATATGTTATGGATGTAATCTATCTTATGATGCTTTATATATGTGATGCATACTAGATGGATTTAGGATGATTTGATATGCAAATACAAATGTGAAATGTTAGTGATATGATTATGCAGCTCTATATGTATTTGTCTATGTTTTTTATTTTTGATATGATATATGGATGCAAATGTATGTGGATGACCTAATGCACTTATTATGTATGCAAATGATTTAATTATGTGAATGACTATCTCATGTGATATGATATGTTATCTATGTTATGTTTTTGATATGTCCAAATGTACTCAATCGACACAAAGGTGATATAGATAAGCAGAAGAATAGGAATGAAAGAAATACAGGATTTCATTTGATACTCTATAGGATTTTATTATTGCATGGTTGGTATGGATCTTTGGATATGGGATGGATGTGGATATGTTTTCATCATTAGAGTGCAAGTACTTTGCTTTCATCATTGGGCACTTTTTGTTTCTTTTCTCTTTTTGAAATGTTGTAAGAAAATACAAGTATCTAGGTATAATTGAACCGAGATGACCTGAGTATTCCTTACATGGATTTTGATATAGCAAGTTGATACAAGCATCTAGTCAAACCTAAATATAGATGACCTAAGTACCTCTTGCATTTCAACAGACAAGGATTGCCCATTTTCATGTTCAAACCTCTGAAGTCCTCGATGATCTTTTGCTAATCATGTCTTTAGACAAAAGTCGTCACATTACTAAAGGTTGATCCACAAACAATAGACAAAGAAAAAGATTATGCCCCCATCATAGCATCTCTAGCTTTAAGCATCCTTGAGTAGCATAGGAAGACATAATGACAAAAATCTAAGACTTTGTAAGTTAACCTGTTCATAAAACATTCTTGCATTAGATGTGTCTTTTTGCCATAATTGATATAGAATTAGTCTGAGTGTTTCGGTATATGTTTTTCTTTGGACAGGTTGATGTCTTGTGTCAAGATTTTTGTTTTGGGAAGCTTGCTTTGTTGTGCATTCTTGTCTAATGAAAGGTATCACAATTCTTATTGGTATACTCTTAGAATGTGTGACACTCAAGAATCCAAATCTGTAACTAGGTCAAGGAGTTGCCCCCAATTTAGACAAAGGATCAACTTATTATGGGTGACACAAAAAATAGATATGGAGAGACAGACCCTAAGGGACTAAACTAGTGCCTCGAGGGCTCATTGCTAAATGGCCTTGCCTACATGACGACACAGAGGCAATGTAGTTTGGGGTGAACCTGATGGACCTAGGAGCTAGGTGATGGAAAAGATGCAGAAATGGCATGGACAGCAAGACATATGACACTTGATTGAGAGGATAGGAAAGAAGCGGAGCGGAGCAGGGTGGAGCCTTAGAGATGCATTGGGAATGACCTTGCCTATGTGATAACTCAGAGGCAACATAGTTCGACAATGGCTCAAGGATCAGTTCAAGATGAATGATATGATGGACATAAGAGAAATGAAGTCATAATAGATGAATGAAGTAGTTTGTTGTAGATAGCAACTGTTTACCAGGTTTTCACCAATTGTTTTTATTTACACGAAAGCTAAAAGTACACATGACACCTATTTGCCAGGTTTTCATCATGGTACCTATCCCAGGCACTTGTTTACCACGTTTTCACCAAAGGATGATTTTTTTGTTATAGTTCCATTTTTTTTTTTTTTTTTTGCTTTTTAACATTTTTTGACTCCCTTGCATTAGGGTTTAGGTATAGAACTTATGAAGATGCATGTTGTTGATAGGGTCGTCAAACAGTTCACCTTTAGATGTAGCCAATTAATATTCTCCTAACCCATAGGCTGCAATGATGACATAAAGACCTGACCAGTTGGGATTGAACTTACCTTTCTTTTCTCGATCTTTCTAATTTCTGGGATTTTCTCTGAGGACTAGATCACCAACTTGGAATACTCAGGGCTTTACCCTATGGTTGTAGCTTTTGAACCTCAGTTGTTGATAAGCTTTTAGGTGGTTAAAGGCCTATTGCCTTCTTTCTTCGATTAGCTCTAATTCTTGAAGTCTAGACACTCTATACTCTTCATCAGATATGAGTCCTTTTAACAAAACTTGCAAGGATGGGATCTCAACTTCAATGGGCAAGATAGCTTTAGATCCATAGACTAGGAAATTTGGTGTTGCACCTATGGGTGTGCAGATGCTTGTATGATAGGCCCACAATGCATAATTTAATTGGATATGCCAATCATGGTCGGCATCATTGACAGTCTTTTTTAGGATTTTCAAAATGGTTTTATTTGATGCATCTACCTAGCCATTGCCTTAGAGGTAGTAGGGGCTAGAAAAGCAGTGTTGGATATGGAATTTGTCACATAGTTCCCTAACATCTTAATTTTTGAAAGGGCATCCATTATCCATGATAATGGATGAAGGGATACCATAGCGACAAATGATATAGTTCAAGATAAAAGAGGCAATCCCCTTGCCTATGATGTTGGCTAATGGTATGGCTTCAATCCACTTTGTTAAGTACTTAGTGGCGGTGATTATGAATTTATGGCCGCTAGATGAGGGATGGTGAATCTTTCCCACTAAGTTGAGTCCCCACTAAAAGAAAGGCCAAGGAGTCATTAATGGGCATAGCTCCTGTGCTGGTGCATGTATCAGGTTCCCATGGATTTGGCACTTCTTGTACTTCTTTACAAAATGATAGGAATCTTGTTCCATGGTTGGCCAGTAGTATCCCATGAGTATGAGTTTCTTGGCTAGGGTAGGGGTACTAGAGTGGGTCCCGCATATACCATCATGCACTTCATTTAGGGTAGTTTGATATTCCTCACTATCGAGACATCTAAGGAGAGTACCATCGAGACCTCTGCGATATAGGGTATTGGAGACAATAGCATACCGAGATGCCTGACGGATGAAGGTTCATTTTTGTTACTGGAGAGATTAGGTGGATATGTGAATATTTTTCCATAGAGGGGAGAATCAGTTCCAACAATGTGGAAAATGATATGGGATTCTGGGGTGTCATATGCAGGACGTGACGCTGGCTCTACCAAGAACTCATAATGTGATTCATTATTTGGAATATCGAGGAGAGATGCAATCGTTGCCATGGCATCTGTAGCTTTGTTCTCAATCCTTGGTATCTTCTCAAAAGAGATCTTGACAAAGTATTCTTTGAAGTCATCTACCATTTGTTTACAAGGGATTAATTTCTCATCTTTTGTCTAGTAGTCGTCATTTACTTGATTTATGACCAGCTGTGAGTCACCATACACCTAAAGTTCTTGGATATTCCATTCAACTGCTAGCTTGATGCCAATGACTAGGGCTTCATATTTTGCCACATTGTTAGTGTAGGGAAAGAGTAATCTGTAGGATTGAGGAATGGTGTCACCACTAGGGGTGATCAACAAAATACCTACTCATGATCCATGCTGAGTATATGAGCCATCGAAATACATTTTCCTGGTTACTATGGTTTTTTGAAATATAGACTCATCTGGAAATTTGAAACTCAAAGGGCTATCATCTGTTAGAGGTACATCTGCCAGTTGATCTGTAAGTATTTGGCCTTTTATTGCCTTCTTCTCTACATATTTGATGTTGAATTCGCTGAGAAGCATGACCCATTTGGACAATCTACCTGTTAGGGCTGCTTTGTTGAGTAAGTATTTGAGTGGATCATTTTTTTCTACTAGTTTGATAGAATGTGACAACATGTAATGTCTCCACTTTTGTGAGGTGAAGACCACAACGAGACATGCTCTTTCAATTGGCATGTATTGCAATTCATACCCAAGAAGTGTTCGACTGATATAGTAGATTGCTTGTTCTTTCCCTTCATAATTTTGTTGTGCTAGGAGAGCTCCCAGAGCTATTGGTGTGCCCGAGATATACAGTAGTAGAGGTTTACCCTAAATTGGTGGCATCAATATAGGTGGTTTCATTAGATATTCTTTTAACTACTGAAATTCTTGTTCACATGAATCATTCCATTTGAAAGGGACATTCTTATGTAGGAGGTGGGAAAATGGGTGGCACTTATCTACCAATTGAGAAATGAACCTTCTAATAGATTGTAGTTTTCCCTGTAGGGACCTTAGTTGAGTGAGATTCTTAGAAGGCAGCATTTCCATGATGGCTTTCACTTTAGCTGGGTCGACTTCAATTCCATTGGCAGACACTATGTATCCAAGTAGCTTACCTCAGGTAACTCCAAACACACACTTCTTTGGATTTAGGTGCACATTAAACTATTCTAGTCTTTTGAAGATTTTGTCTAGTACTGCCAAGTGTCCTTCTCTTGTGAGTGATTTTGCTGGGATGTCATCAACATAATCTTCCATTATAGTGTGCATCATGTCATGGAAGATTGTGGTCATAGCTCTCTGATATGTTGTGCTAGTATTTTTCAAACCAAATGGCATGAAACATGAATAATAGGTGCCCCATGGACATGTGAATGCAGTCTTGTGTTGGTCTTTAGGTGTAATTTTGATATGGTTGTATCCAAAAAAACCATCCACTAGTGATAGCATGGTGTGCCCTGTCGTGAGATCTACAATAATGTCAATGTTTGGTAGGGGGAAATCATCTTTTGGACAAGCTTTATTTAGGTATCTGAAGTCATTACATATTCAGACTCTACCATCTGGTTTGGCAGCTGGTACTATGTTTGAAATCCACTCAGGATAGTCTATTGGTTTGATGAATCTGACATCTAATAGTTTCTTCAGCTCTTCTTTCACCATGAGGGCCACATGTGGGTACATCGTTTTGAGTTTTTGCTTTACTGGCTTAGCTTCTGGAGCTAAGGATAAGTGATGCATTATGAGATTTGGATTTAGCCCTGGCATATCTGCATATGTCCACGCAAAATTGTTTTGAAGAATTCAATGAATGCTAGTTTTTCTTGTGTGGTTAGAGACTGTGCCATGTGGATCATTCTGGGACTATCACCTATATTGACATTGATTGATTATGCTGGTTCTATCAAGATCAAAGATCTCTCCTAATGTGTGAGATTGGGTAGAGGGTCAAGCCTTCCATCCTTCGGTGCCTCAGAGAGGTTTTCACCATTGGATATGTCTATATTTTTACTTTTTTCATGATCTAAAACTACTGCAGAGCGGTTTTCACCATTAGATCTTTCTTTCATTTTGAGATTTTTGAGACTGAAAGGCTTGGCACTCTCTCCAAAATAGGCCTTGTCATTGAGTTCTATGGCATAGCCAGCTCTATGGTCCCCTACGGGTATATGATCTCTAAGCTCAAGATAGTCTATGATGGCTTCATCATTCTGAAAGGTATCGAGCTCAGGGGTACTGTCTTGTAAGTCCCAATCTATGAGTTTGGGGTGCAACAATGGTAAGGAGTCATTGGGTTGGTCTAGTTCGATGGTATTGATGGTTAAGATAGAGGTGTTGTGGTGGTCATTATAAGCATAGACAAAGTTTGCTTTGGTACTCTCCAATAGCTGATCTGTCAAGGGGGGTATCATTCTTTCCTCATGACTTTCGCTATCATTATTACGTGGGTTGGACTCTAGTGGTCTAGCCCTTAGACCTTGTCCCTTAGTTGCATGGGTTGGGTCATACTCATGGACAACATCGATATCTTTTTCTTCACAAAATAGCTCTAAGAGACTATCCCACTCATACTCATTAGAGTCAGTCTCAATCCCCATTTACAGTTGGTGAATTTGATCAACTAGATTAGTAGTAGATGTTTCTGGTTGTTTGCCTTTATTCTTATTTACTTTGTTGGTTCTTGTTGTGTCAGTGTAACCTAGCCTTGTAGTGTCTTAGGCTGTTAAGGTATGAGGTTGGATGGGTTCAGTGATGCCATCTTTTCTTGAACCGAGTGGACCATGTCCTTCATACCCCATTCTTTGTAGCATTTGGAATCCTTGACCGTATTGCTCAGTTTCCATCGTGGAGTGATGGTCTTGTTGTGTTGATGGACTGACTTCTTGCTTATATAACCATTGAAGGATATCATTTTCATCGCTCTCATCTTCAATGCTTCCCCATTTTATGAATGAAGCTTTGGTGGGTTCGATTGTCTTGGATTTTCTCATGGAAGGCCTTCCTTATGATTTGGGAGATAGAGGGAGTTGCACTAAGAAAAAGGATTGGGTGATTGTGTACTCACCCAAGTCCTTATCTTTGAGTTTGGTCAGGTTGGGAAGATTTTGATGTGGAATCAAGTGAAGCTAGGTCAACTTGGGATGAAGATGAAGCAAAGCCACAGCTATGGGGAATCACAACTTTAGGTTTAGGATGAATGGAGTTGTAATATTGAAATGGGTTAGGATCACCTTGGATGGTGATCTCTTGGCCTTCAGAGGGGAATTTGATACACTGGTGGTATGTAGACAACACTGCTTTTAGAGCATGTATCCATGGTCTCCCAAGAAGAATGTTATATTCTAGCTCCATATCAAGAACTTGGCATGCCACATCTTTTACTATAGGTCCCACTCTGATTGGTAAAATAACAATTCCCTTGGAAGTTCTCTCCTCCTCATCATAGGCTTTGATATTGATTTTATTTTTTGGATCTATAGCTTTCTCCGCAAACCCCAATGCAAGGATTAGCTTCAAGGTGCAAATATTCAAACTAGCTCCTCCATTGATTAGCACCCTTTTTATCTTGTGTTTGTGGATGAAGGCTTCAATATGAAAAGAGACGTTATGAGGTTGGGTAATTGACATATCATCCTTTTCAGTGAATGATAGGGAGTGAGGTGAGGTAATGTGACCTACCATGGTTTGAAACTATTCTTCGGTGAGGTTCATTGGAACAGAGGCTTTGGAAAGAACTTTGTCAAGTATGGCCCTATGGGACGGGGATAGACATAGAAGTTCCAGGATGGAGATATGTGTAGGTGTCTTATGGAGTTGATCAAGGATACTGTACTGATTAGCCAAAGAGGTGGGGACTCCTCTAAGAGTGACTCTATTACTATGGGTGGTAGCATTACAATCCGAGTCTTTGTTTATAGTGATCACATTGATGCGTGAATCACTTTCTGAGATGTGGTTAACAACATAGTCAAAGGACACATTTGTGTAATTGGTGTTGTTAGTTCCATTGTTATTTTGGTTGGAAGACCCTCCCTACTCATAGTTGGGAAGAGGATCCTTGAATTCCCGGTGATCATTATTAGAGGTATGTCCATCAAGTGACACTTTGTTTTACTCTATCAAATCTTGGATGGTGTTCTTGAGTACAATGTAGTCGTTGGTTTTGTGCTCCCTATTTCGGTGGTACTCACAGAAATCATTGTCATTCCACCAAGGAGGTTTGACTTTTGGTTCATATTCCCGCGCTATTGGAAGTGTTATGATCTTACTTGTGATTAACTTTCGTAGGGTGGTTTCCAATGATTCTCTCAAAAGTGTAAATTTTCTCCTAGGTTGAAAACTTGTAAACTATGATTCAGTGTTTCTTGGTTTGTTTTATGGGGGGTTGTTTTGTGGATTTGATAAGTTGAAGATTGGTTGTTTTGGTGCCATATTCTTGGCATCTACCACCCCATCATTCACAATGTTTTTGTTCTTTGTTCAAAATCTTGGTTTATCTATGTTGGTATTGGTACTAGGAGTGTCTTTATAGAGCTTTATTTGACCTTTGGTGATTAGAGCCTTTTTGATTATTAGACCCATCTCAATGACCTTACTAAAGGAAGTAGGACATTAGACCTGTATCTGATAGCTTAGGTCGGTTTGTAAGTTATGGACAAACATTTCCAGCATTTATTTTTTAGGCATTTGATGTGGACACTTACTTGCCAATTGTCTCCATCTTTCTAGGAAGACGGTGAAAGATTCTCCACCTTTTTGCTTGGTGTTACAAAGATCTAAGATTGAGGTGTCATGCTTAATATTGTAGGAGAAGTGTGTGACAAATTTGTCCACCAGTTCATTAAAGGTTCTAATGTCAGGCGGTAGTCTAGAAAACCACTCCATGGCTTGTCCTCCTAAGCTTCTTGGAAATAGTCTCATAAGATAAGTATCATTGTGGGTGACTTCAAGACATGCAGCATTAAATTCCTTAATGTGGTCCCTTGGATCACCCTTTCCTTGATATTTATCAAATTTTGGCACCACAAAATTAAAGGGGAAAGGTATCATGATCAAGGTCCTATCAAAAGAATATGGTGAAATATCCTCTAAGGAATAATGCTTAGTTGATGTTCCTATATGTATGTCTGTGAATTGTTGTTGTAAAGCTTGGATTTGTTGGGTCATTAAGCTTAAGGCATTCATAGAATCAATGGTTTCTTTTCTTTTGTCTGTGGGTGTTTCCTCTTGTGAGATTCCCTCAGGGTTTATTTCCTCCTCAGGTTCTTTTAGGGCTTCCACATCGAAATCTTTAGGAAGTTTGACTCCTAGTTGTGCTAAGTGCAGATTGAATCTAGTAGGGTCTTGGGCAAGTACCTTATCCATTATGCATTGAAACCTTCATTCTTACTGAGTTTGGAGAATCTCTTCCAGAGAAATTTTCTCATCACTATCGTGAGAGGACAGAATAGTTTTCTCAACCATTTCAATCTATTTTTGTTTTTGGGACCTTGTTAAGACCATGCAAGGTGACTTGAGATGGGATGGAGTGAGTTTGAAAGTTTTGAACAAGAAGCGATAAAATGCCAAGGTTTGAACAAGGTTCTCCTTAGATCAATTGGTGTCAAACAAGTTTGGTGAACAAAACGATAGTCAAAAGAAAGGATGATAGAAATCTAGTTACTTGATGTAGACTAATTTTACACAATCCACTAGTAGAGTTCTGAGAGAACAGGATGATTGATCCTTGATAGTGGAGACTCACTAGGTTTGTTTGAGGGTGATGCAATCAAGAATAGCTTGGTACTAATCTAGTTTTTGGATATCTTTCTTGGTTTTGGAAAAGTTTTCGATGATGCGCGTGTGGGAAAAGAAGCTATGGCCAGAAGAAGAAGGAGATGGTTGACTTGCATGATTTTAATCAGATCTTGGGAAAACTGAGGAAAGTTTGAAATGGGTTCTTGAAAAGTTGAAAGTTTTTCTCCTAGGAAGTACGAAAATGCTCTCTGGAATGGATGCATAGTAGTAAATGCACCGGAATAGAAGGAAAAAGTGCCATAGGTCGAAGCACATGCACAGATTTGGAAAATTTTATATGCACCATAATAGTAATTAAATGTGCAACAAGTCTAAATGGATGCGCAATAGGTCGCAATAGATGCACCATTCTAGTTTTTAGTTTTGTTTTTTTGTAGTGTTTTTGGCATGTTTCTTAAAAATTTCTATTTTTGGTTGAAAACTTGGTCTCTTTTTGAATTTTGATTTTCAATTATGGTAGATAAAGACAGCAAGTGCATAGAATTTTTATGATTTTTATCTTTTATTATTTTTTTATATTTTTATGGACTTTTTGACATAAGAACAATTACAACCTAGGCTAGAAAGGACAGTATTTGTTGAGTCCCCTAGCTGTGCATATTCAAAGCATGTAGTTCCAGGATCTGGTAGCACCAGCTCCCCTCCACGGCACTCACTTCTCATGCATACCAGATTTGGGTTTCCTTAGGCTTGTACCCCCACCAAACCTTAGGATTGTCCCTGCTACCTCTACTAAGAATCACATGAATCGGGGCCGCTTCAAAGGCCCCACATTTTGTGCCAATAAATAGAGGATTTTGGTATACTAGACAATGGCTAAATAGTCAGGGCAACCGTTCAAGTGGTTACACGTGCAGCAACACTACTCTCTGTTAAGGAGTCTCCCAACCTCCAAGAGTTATGCCTTGGAGGGTTTTGGGGGAGGTTGGCTGTCGATGTAACACATTGGCACTCATTGCAGAAAGCTTTCACCTCAAGCACAATTTATTTAAAGTGGATTGGTAGGGCTTGGATTTATCCTATTACCACTTAGGGTCGTTTCCACTTGGACAAGAAGGCATCCAAAGGTAGGCCCCTCTAAAGGTTATACACAAAGAAGAACAAGTCTAGTGTTATGGTCACCCAATAAAGGGGAAAGCATATGCCTATTGTCATTCAGCAGACATAGTAAACAGTGGTTCTTTCACCCCTATTTAAAAAGAAAAAGACTATATGCATTACACTATTTGGGCACTTACATAGTTGTTAACTTTGAAGTGATTAAAGATAGCAACGGTTCCTTCCTTTTTGTAAGATAGCAATGTTCTAAACCAAAACAGATAGCAATGATGCAAAGATAGCAATGATGTTTGTTTTCTATCCTCCTAGTTAAGAACTATGTGAGATTGGCATGCACACATTGTTTTACTTTTCCTCCTAGTTAATCTATTATATGTGTTTTAAGGAAAATAAAACTATCCATCTCTTAACCCTACACAAAAATCAAAGAAAATCAATCCTGCAAATCAGAAAACCTGCAAGAAATCCCTAGAATCACTGTGAAGAATATATGCACAAATTTATAGTCTATATGCACAGAAACAGAGACTATAAGCGTCGAATTACAAATATGCTAAGATAGGTTTCAAAAGTGCAAGAATAAAGGACATATGCATCATTTCTATAGATGCATCATTTTAGAGGATGAAAGCACAATGTATGGGGGTATATGCGTAGGATATTGCAGGTGCCAAAACAAGTTGTAGATGAATAGCCTTGGAGAATGTATGCACCGAAAGGTTATATGCACTGGAATAGTAATTAGATGCGCTACGAGATTGATCAGATGCGCCGAATGAACTTGTTTGAAGAATGTACAAAACCTATCACTCAAGAACTCAGTTTTTTGGTTAGATTTTGGGGCAAAGGCCCCATGGTGGGCACCAAAACTTTTATGGGTAAAATTGGATAATATTAAAATGAATTTATAAACCCAATAACTTCAATAGAATATGTAAATAAGAAAGAATAAAACAAGTAAACAAACTTACAGTGCTTTGTTACATGGCGGCTTCTATTGTTCGCCTATTCCTGTTTGATTTTTGGTGATGAATGTAGCCCTCAGGAAGCTTGCTTCTTTGCTTTGATTCCTTAAGGTGAAAAAGG
This sequence comes from Cunninghamia lanceolata, assembly GCA_027924645.1. NCBI lineage: Eukaryota > Viridiplantae > Streptophyta > Pinopsida > Cupressales > Cupressaceae > Cunninghamia > Cunninghamia lanceolata. The sequence continues at coordinate 1,560,996 of BSBN01001965.1, read as the reverse complement.
AGAAATCACTTGGATACTTGTTGTGTTGAAGATGAGATTCAACACAATATAGGATGAATAGTGAATGACTTGAGAGTGGGGGTGCCAATGGCGCACTATGGATTCGACAGAGTAATCTTACTTGGAAGCTTCGTGATATGAAATGGAATAATACATGGGTAGTTATAGGATTGTGTGAGAGAAGATCAATTATGTAGAAGAAATAAGAAGATCAATGGTAGAGGATGTTTGAGAGAATGTGCACAAATAGAAGGACATGTGTCATTCAAAAGGATGCTTTGTTTAGTTAACTACTTTCTTGATGAGGATGAGCTTTTATTTCTTAAATTAGAATATATTTTTCTAATTTAAGAGTTTTGCTGATAAAAACAAAGTTGCTTTAAATCAGTTAACTCAGCTTTTGCTTTTGCATGACAAGGAAGATTTATTTTTAGAAGATTTGGAAGATAAGAAAGAAAAATTAAATAAATAAATTTATTTAATTGTTTGTGCAAGATTTAGAAGAATAAATAAAATATTTGATTATATTTTATTTTTGGAATTTGAGATTTAATTCAAATAAATTTGTATTTTATTTAAATTTGGAAGAATGAATAATTTAATTAAATAATTGAAATTATTTAATTGTTTAGAAGAATAAAGTTGATATTGATGAAATTAATTAAATAAATGTAATTTATTCAATTAATGTGAGAAAATGAATCAAATAAATAAATTGATTTATTTATTTATTGATAGAGGAATATTAAGAAATAATAAATATTTAAAATATTTATTTAGGTAGAGTCATGTCATTTTTAGGTGTATACACATATATATTATGAAAATGAAAATGTTATATCAATGTCTTCATCCTATTTTACGTGACTGCTCTCATGTCTTCATCATGTTTTGCATGTATTCAATACTATCTTCTCCATGTCTTGTGTGCTTCCTACTGTCCTCATTGTGTTTTATGTGTTTGCAATGTGTTTTCTAGTTCTTACCTGAGACTGGGGGCTAGAAATAGTTCCTCAATCTTTGTGTATGTCTTAACTTCAAGTGTCTAGCATGTTTGATGTTTTTTCAACCATACTTTAATGCATTTATGGGTTGTAAGATCATACATACATTAAAGTGGGGGCTAAATGTTATGTTGTAAAATGTCCCCCTAGGACTTCTACCTCCTAAGTTTAGCTCCCAGGTCTCTTAGGATTAATCATGCATGTTTAAAATGAATCCCAGAGAAAAATCCCCTAAAACCCATGTCAAATGGGATCTAGGGGTGAACCTTAAGCTTAATCTAGACCCAGATTAAGCCCTTGGACTTGGGCACCCACGCCCTAGTCTGGCCCTATTTTTTGGGGGTCCCAAATTTGAATGTCAGGTTGTGACTGTTAAAATGGTTTCCTGTGTTGGCATCTTAAGTTTGAATTATGAAAGTTTAGCGAGAATGCATATATAATCATGTTTAGGACTTCATTTTACACCTAGATGGATAATGTGAACTTGTGATCTTATGCTAAGGATACTGATGCAGAGCGAAACGCAACGGAGGCTAACTAACAGGAAGGAGTTGCCAACAACACAAACAGCATGATAAAAATGTCTATCGGCTCAGCATCATCATCATATTTCCTAGAAACACCAACTGCATCATCATATTTCGGATGATCACAATTAACCTCCTGCCGACTACTGTTCACCTCCTCCGCCTGTCGCCTATCATCATCATCATGATAATCAACGGGCGCGAACATCCTTCGGTTGCACTGTTCATCAGGCGCTAAACACAAGCGTCATCATCATGATCTTTAACACTACCTTCGTCAGCAAGATATCCAAATATCCGGTAGCTTCTAATATCCTGATGACGATCTCCTTCAACTGCTTCCCTTCGATGTCCCGATAGCCGTCTATACAAACAACAGCATCATGATACGATTTATCCGGTTGTCTTGGAACATCCTGATGATGCTTAACAACTTTCTGCCTACGCCGATACACCTCCTGATGATGTTTGACAACTTTCTACCGAGAGCCTTCGCCGATGCCTAAACCCTTAGCGACAACAGGATCAATGTGCATAGGGGGATATCTCAATATCCTGATGACGATGACGTCATATCCTGATGACGATGACGTCACACATCATCCTGATGAACTCTTCAATACTTAGACAAAAACTGAACTTTCACACCCGCATCTGTTAGCGATATGCGGATGATGAGCTTCTCCGAGAGATGATCCTGACTGCGATATATACACTGAGTATATATCCAACTCAAAACATCCTGATGCACTTGCAACTTGCAAACTTCAATAGTTTCACGACCCGATCCTGATGGCGATGCATTCGCAGATGACGATGCGGCTTGCTCCGGCTGGAAACGCACATGCAGACTCCTGTGTATCCGTCCGCTGCATGTAAACACTCAGAACCGCATAATTTCACAAAGACAATGTGACGACCGGGCCGGATCACCTTCAAACCAAAATCTAACAGTTTATCCTTCTATACCTAGCACATGAGGATGCTAGGCTGATTCACAGCATGCTCCTAACTGATCTCATGAACAATGCAATGCATAAACAGAAAACACAAATGCAACCTAAGCTATGATACAGGACCATTCCACCGATTTGCAGGATCAACCGGTGGAAAGGTTGAAAGTACCCATTAACTTGCAAACAGAAAGGAAATCAACACAGATACAACTGATCAACTCAAATACTGCAAAAGATGAGATCTTATTCACTTGAGATTCAAATGTCCTGCTTTTACAATTCTGCTTCACAATATCTGGACTGATCACCAGTACAGCATATCACCAGTACTACTCTCCTGAACATAACATCTATCAAACTCAATATGAACTATCAATATGTCTATACCCTAACAGATCGAAGGTATATATAACAAATCCTTCGAGTACTACCAACTCACTTCCCAGCGGCTGGGAGCTTCCAAGCGGCTGGGAGAGAGGACAGCTCAGATAACCTTATCCTGATCTCTAACTGCCTACACATACTCCTATGCCAATCTAATACATAGCATCGGTCCAATGGACCTTATTACATGCTAAAGTCAAACATACTAAAAATAGGCTATCCTGTCATCATACTGATAATTATCCTATATCCTGATCATGTATGTCATCATGCGGACCTATATCCTGATCATGTGCGGGTGCTCCTACACCATACTCCCCAAAAGAAGAAATCTCAAGTCCACTTGAGATGAGAGTATCAAGGTCGGCACCATGTTTCTGTATCTGTTCTGCAGTCATCCATACTGCTTCAGAGTTCGGTTGTCCCTTCCAAGAGACGAGGTACTCCAAGTACTTGTTGTTCTTGGTCTGTTTGACCACTCTGGTATCCAAAACTTTCTGTAACTGTGGGGGATCATGTTGAGGAATGTCTTCAGCAACTGTATCCTGGAGGATATCCTGATCTGCATCTGAATTAGCCTTGTATGGGGTTAAATCACATACATTGAAGATAGGAGACGAACCAAGATCAGGTGGGAGTTGGATCTCATAAGCATTTTGTCCATGCTTGTGCAAAATCTGACATGGTCCAACTTTCTTTTGCATGAGCTTAGTATACTTCCCCTTAGGAAGCCTGTCTTTCTTCAAGTGAACCCAAACCAAATCTCCAACAGCAAATTGAACATCCTTCTTTTTCTTATCAGCATATTCCTTATATTTCAATGTGGTTTGCTAGAGTTGGGTCTTGACCTGATCATGAACTTCTTTGATGGCTTCAGCAAAAGCTTCTCCATCTGCACTAACAGGATCTGCTGTAGGTAGATCTCGCAACTCCAAAATTCCTCTGGGATGCATTCCATAAACTACCTGAAAAGGCGATTTCCCTGTGCTCCTATTGACAGTATCATTATATGAAAACTCAGCTTGAGACAGAATATTGTCCCACTTCTCTCCATGCTGTTTTGTCAAGCATCTAAGCAAATTCCCCAAGGAACGGTTCACTACCTCAGTTTGTCCATCCGTTTGAGGATGATATGCAGAGGAAAAAGACAAATTGGTTCCCAGTTTCCTCCAAAGGGTTCTCCAGAAGTGACCCACAAACTTCACATCTCTGTCTGAAACTATGCTCAAAGGCAACCCATGAATTCTGACAATCTCCCTGAAGAATAAATCTGCAATATATGAGGCATCAGCAGTGGTTTTGCATGGCAAGAAATGTGCCATCTTACTGAATCTATCCACTACAACAAAGACACTGTCAAATCCTCTCCTGGTCCTTGGCAAACCTAAAACAAAATCCATACTGATACTTTCCCATGGTCTGGAAGGAATGGGTAAGGGCTGATATAACCCTGCATTAGTTGACCTGCCTTTAGCCTTCTGGCATATGACACATGTCTCCACAAATTTCCTGACATCTGATTGCAACTTAGGCCAGAAATAATGCCTCCTGACCAGATCAAGGGTCTTATCTAGACCAAAATGACCTGCCATGGCTCCACAATGTTTCTCCTTGATTATATTTAATCTCATGGAACACCTTGGGATACACAACTGTCCACCCTTGAACAACAATCCATCTTGGATCAGGAATTCAGAGAACTCAGCATGGTATTTCTCCCCAAAAGAAGTACAGACCTGATATATTTCTCCAAAATCTTCATCAGACTCATACATGGTCTTGAGTGAATCAATACCAACACTCTCTAATTGAATCTGATTGACGGTGAGAACTCTCCTACTCAAGGCATCTGCAACTTTGTTTTTGACCCCTTTCTTATGCTTCAAGGTAAAAGTGAAAGCCTGTAAGGTTTCTACCCACTTCATATGTCTGTGGTTCAGCTTCTCCTGACTGTTGATGAAACTCAAAGCCTGGTTATCTGTGAAGACTATGAATTCCTTTGGCATCAGGTAATGCCTCCATTTCTTTAGGGACTGAACTAAAGCATACATTTCTAGATCATATGATGAATACCTTTTCTTAGCATCATTGAGCTTTTCACTGAAAAATGCAATTGGTCTACCCTCTTGACTGAGTACTGCTCCAATGGCCATGTGACTGGCATCACACTCTACCTGAAAGATCTTGTTGAAATCTGGAAGTGCAAGGACTGGCTGCTGTGCCACCTTCCTCTTCAATGCCTCAAAGGAATCATCTGCTCCTTGAGTCCAAACAAACCTGCACTTCTGTCCTCCTTTTATGGTATCCAACATGGGTGCACAAATATGACTGAACCCTCTTATAAACTTTCTGTAGAAGGTTGCTAACCCATGGAAACTTCTGACATCATTCATGGTCTGTGGAGTTGGCCAATTCAATATGGCACTCACCTTCTCCTTATCCATCTTGAGCTTTCCTTGTGAAATGACAAAACCTAAATAGGTGATCTCCTTTTTCATGAACAGACACTTGTCCAAGTTTATCATCAGCTTCTCTTCATGTAACCTCTTGAGAACCAGATCTATATGTCTGAGATGTTCTTCTTTGGTGTTACTGAAAATCAGAATGTCATCTAAATAGACTATGACAAACTTACCAATGAATTCCTTCAGAACCTCATTCATCAGCCTCATGAAAGTACTAGGGGCATTAGACAAACCAAAAGGCATAACCTTCCATTCATATAACCCTTCATTTGTTTTGAATGCTGTCTTCCACTCATCACCTGGTCTAATCCTTATCTGATGGTATCCACTCTTCAAATCTATTTTGGTAAAGTACTTAGCACTTCCCAAACAATCAAGTAAGTCCTCAATTCTGGGGATTGGAAACCTATACCTGATTGTGATCTTGTTGATGGCTCTGGAATCTGTGCAAAGCCTCCAAGTGCCTTCCTTCTTTGGTGCTAGTACAGCTGGTACTGCACATGGACTCAAACTCTTTCCAATCAGACCTGAATTCATCAATTCTTCAATCTGTCTGGCTACTTCTGCATTCTGTTCTGGGGTAAGCTTATAAGCTGCTTTATTTGGAAGTGTAGACCCTGGAATCAAGTCTATGCAATGACTGATATCTCTGACAGGTGGTAGGGATCTTGGCATTCCCTCTGAGATGACACCTTTGTACTTATCCAATAACTCTTGGACAGCTGGGTCTATCAACCTTGGCTTCTTCTCTTTCTTGCCTGCCTGCTGTTGTTCCTTATTCACACTCATACAGGGGATCAGGGCATATGCAACTGCACCTTCTGCTGCTACTTCTTTCATGAACTGTTTGCCTTCCATCAGCATGACCTTCACCTCTTTTCCTTTAGACTTCTCCTCTTTCTCCTTCAGTGGGAATAGTGTTACATCTTTACCATCTTTAGTGATTTTATAGGTGTTTTTAACACCATCATGCTGTGCCTTCAAATCATACTGCCATGGTCTACCAAACAAAAGGTTGCAAGCATCCATCTTGGTGATATCAAACAACAACCTATCCTTATATCCACCAATCTGAAATTCTACCCAAGCCTGCTCTTCTACAGTTGTCTGCTGACCTTGAGTAAGCCATGAGACTTTATAGGGAGATGGGTGAGGCAATCTCCTAAGCTTCAGCTTTACCACCATTTCTTCAGACACAAAGTTCTCAGTAGAACCAGAATCAATCAAAACCTTACATGCCTTACCTCCTGCTTTGCAAATGGTTCTGAAAAGAGACTTCCTTTGAGGGGCTTCTTTGTCAGGTACCTTCATGGTAGTTACTGTTCTTCTCATCATCAGGGACTCTCCACTTTCTGGATATCCATAATTCTCAGGACCATTCACACTCTGAAATTCATTAGAGCTTGTCCTACTTTGATTATCAGGTTCTTTGACCAGATTTGTCCTCCTTTCTCCTGCTGAGCTTGTGGCCTTGTTTGGACATCTGCTGGCTATATGGCCTTCTTTGTTACAGTTGTAACACCTGATGGATCCTCTGCCCTGGGATCTTCCTCTGTAAGGTCTTCTACCTCTGAAGTTTCCTTGCTGACTGTAATTCTCTCTCTGATTCTGACTATTGTTGCCCTTACTATTGTCTTGACTGGATTCTCCTTGATATCCCTGTCCTTGTCCTCTGCCTCTGAAGGGACCTCTTCCACCTCTTTGTTGTCTTCCTCTTCCTCTATTGTTTTGCTCTTGTTTTCTTTTCAGCTTTTCTTCCACTTTCAATGCCAACTGAAAGCTTTTCTGCACTGTATCTGGGTTATGCAGACTCAGATCTTCCTGAATATTAAACCTCAATCCATTAAGGTATCTGGCTACCTTTTCTTCTTCACTTTCTTTCACCTTTGTCTTCATACAGAGTTTCATGAACTCTTCTGTATATGAGCTGACATCTAGCTCCTTCTGCTTTAGGTTTTGCTTCCTCTTGTGTAACTGGATACTGTAATCCAATGGAATATAAGCTTCCTTCACCAATTCCATCATCTTCTTCCATGTGGCAACTCTACGTTTTCCTTCCTGCACTCTATCATCTTGAACAAAGTTCCACCATGTCAAGGCAGCTTCTTTCATCTTTGACTGTGCTATCTTCACTCTCTGCTGTTCTGGTATCTCCTCTGTTACAAAGAAATTGTTCAAACAGTCTATCCATTCCATCACTGAATCAGGATCCATCTTACCTGTAAACACTGGCAAATCCAGCTTCACATCCATGGTTCTCCTCTCCATGGCCTTGAGGGCGTTCAACAGTGGCCTCTGGTCTGCAGGAACGACCTCCTCGCTCCAATTAGGGATCTCTTCTTCTTCCCTATCATCTTCTCTACCAGAACCTACTCTGCTCCTCAACTTTGCTAACTCATCTTTCAACTCCTGATTCTGAGCCTTCACGGCCTTGCTTTCTACAATATGTTTCTTCACCAGAACTGCCAACTCAGCGTTGGTCATCCTTGCTAGAACCTCAGATGTTCCTTCTTCGTCTGACATCCTGCTTATCCTTTCCAGAAGATCCTAACCTTTGCTCTGATACCACTATGATGCAGAGCGAAACGCAACGGAGGCTAACTAACAGGAAGGAGCTGCCAACAACACAAACAGCATGATAAAAATGTCTATCGGCTCAGCATCATCATCATATTTCCTAGAAACACCAACTGCATCATCATATTTTGGATGATCGCAATTAACCTCCTGCCGACTACTGTTCACCTCCTCCGCCTGTCGCCTATCATCATCATCATGATAATCAACGGGCGCGAACATCCTCCGGTTGCACTATTCATCGGGCGCTAAACACAAGCGTCATCATCATGATCTTTAACACTACCTTCGTCAGCAGGATATCCAAATATCCGGTAGCTTCTAATATCCTGATGACGATCTCCTTCAACTGCTTCCCTTCGATGTCCCGATAGCCGTCTATACAAACAACAGCATCATGATACGATTTATCCGGTTGTCTTGGAACATCCTGATGATGCTTAACAACTTTCTGCCTACGCCGATACACCTCCTGATGATGTTTCACAACTTTCTGCTGAGAGCCTTCGCCGATGCCTAAACCCTTAGCGACGACAGGATCAATGTGCATAGGGGGATATCTCAATATCCTGATGACGATGACGTCATATCCTGATGACGATGACGTCACACATCATCCTGATGAACTCTTCAATACTTAGACAAAAACTGAACTTTCACACCCGCATCTGTTAGCGATATGCGGATGATGAGCTTCTCCGAGAGATGATCCTAACTGCGATATATACACTGAGTATATATCCAACTCAAAACATCCTGATGCACTTGCAACTTGCAAACTTCAACAGTTTCACGACCCGATCCTGATGGCGATGCATTCGCAGATGACGATGCGGCTTGCTCCGGCTGGAAACGCACATGCAGACTCCTGTGTATCCGTCCGCTGCATGTAAACACTCAGAACCGCATAATTTCACAAAGACAATGTGACGACTGGGCCGGATCACCTTCAAACCAAAATCTAACAGTTTATCCTTCTATACCTAGCACATGAGGATGCTAGGCTGATTCACAGCATGCTCCTAACTGATCTCATGAACAATGCAATGCATAAACAGAAAACACAAATGCAACCTAAGCTATGATACAGGACCATTCCACCGATTTGCAGGATCAACCGGTGGAAAGGTTGAAAGTACCCATTAACTTGCAAACAGAAAGGAAATCAACACAGATACAACTGATCAACTCAAATACTGCAAAAGATGAGATCTTATTCACTTGAGATTCAAATGTCCTGCTTTTACAATTCTGCTTCACAATATCTGGACTGATCACCAGTACAGCATATCACTAGTACTACTCTCCTGAACATAACATCTATCAAACTCAATATGAACTATCAATATGTCTATACCCTAACAGATCGAAGGTATATATAACAAATCCTTCGAGTACTACCAACTCACTTCCCAGCGGCTGGGAGCTTCCAAGCGGCTGGGAGAGAGGACAGCTCAGATAACCTTATCCCGATCTCTAACTGCCTACACATACTCCTATGCCAATCTAATACATAGCATCGGTCCAATGGACCTTATTACATGCTAAAGTCAAACATACTAAAAATAGGCTATCCTGTCATCATACTGATAATTATCCTATATCCTGATCATGTATGTCATCATGCGGACCTATATCCTGATCATGTGCGGGTGCTCCTGCACCAGATACTCTAGGCTTTCATTGTGTTGTGTTTGTACTTGTTTATTGTAGATTTGTCTTCATCAATCAATCTCCTCATGGCGTGAAAGATCTTCATCTCCCTGTGAGAGATTCACCTCTAAGGTGACATCTACTTTGTGTTTCAATCAATTTATCATATCATTTGTTTTTGCCTTTATCCACCAAGGACACACTCTCTATCTAACAATGGTGTTTGAAGGATTAAATGCCATTCTAGGGCTTGACCAAGGCAAGTTCCTAAACACCACAACCCCCAATCCCTCTCTTGTGATTGTAGGTGATAGGTGTCGGATGTTGCGGAGAGAAGTTGTAGGAGATCAGTGCAAAGCATAAATATTCAAGATCTAAAGAAAGAAACAGAGAAATATCCCTAATTGGACAAGGGTGATCCCTCTTTTGTCCTCTAGTTTGTCACTGTCAAAAATCTCTGAGCAGGGTATAGTCTATAGCATATTTGGTTCCTGACCTCTAGAAAAAGTGCTACCTTTGGCAAGGGTGATATGTCTGTCATTACCAAATTTTCTTCTTTCTAAAATTAAAATCTTGGTATGTTTCTAATCTATATTTAGTGCCTTCCTATCTGAGCATTTGTTGGGTTTCATCCATTTGTTTATGATTTTCAATAATTAGGGTTTTAGGCCTAATCAGATTAGGGTTTTAACAAAATATCAATCTATTCTATCTTTCCAAGCATCTCATAGTGACATTAGGTCTGTACCTGAGTCCTCTATCATGGTTGTGACTTAGTTCGATCTATTCCTTGAATGTATATGTGAAAGAAGGGTTTGATTGAATTTAATTAACACACAATCTTATCAATCCCATTTTCATACATAACATATGAGAAAATTGATATCACTTTTTGTAGGAGTTTTTTACAGTTTCATAATGTATCCTATCTTGTTTGTATCAAGATATTAGTTTTAAACTATCATTGTTGTAGTGTTGTGGGCCATGCATATTATTTTTAGAATATGGATGATCTTTTGCAATGGTTGGTTTCATAAGAAGCTCTTGGATTATACCTTTAGTTTGCAGTAAGGGTTCACTAACATTTTTAGTTCTATTGATAGAGGATGTTAGATCTTCATGGTTTTTGAAGAGGTGTTGATATCTCAGTTTTCCATGAAGGAATCTTGGAGTTTTTGGTGAGGTGTTGATATTATAACTTATCAGTTCTTGATATATGATCCTTGGTTTAGAGGATGTATAGTATTATTTCATGATGTACTCTTGCTCATGAGTTAGAGTTTTTGGCATGGTACAGTTGCTCTTGGGAGCAGAATATGATCATTGGAGCGTATGATCTTCTTTTGAGAAGATATTAGATCATGATATATTCATGATTCTAGAGTTTGAATTTTGACAATGGTTTGGTTAGTTCTCTTTGGTTTTGAAGTATTAATCATTTTCTTGGAGCTTCATGATTTGTGTAGATTGCATTTGAAGTTGGCATGGATTGATTTCTGAAAACTCATGGATACTAGAGAGACTTGGGTGAGGCTTGATATCTCTTGAATTTCGATATATGTGTTGGAAAGATTTATCATTATGATATGTCAACAAAAGGACCAAGAAGCCTATACTTGGAAATGGATGTAAGTCCATTATAGACCTTATGAGAAGGCCGTCTTTATTATAAGCTTTTATTGCTTGGTGTTGTTGGCAACTTGGCTAACATCATTAAGAGAGAGACACTGATGGTATGATGATGAATGATTGTGCATGATGTTTGAATATGTTGTCATTGATGGAAACAAGAAAAGGAATAAGGTTGGGACAAAGATTTTGGTCTGGTGTAGAAGACTTAGTCATTTTGGCTAAGTGTTGATAGTATACAAGAGACAATGACAGAGAGACAATGTAATGGATGGCATTGGTCCACAGTTCAAGATCTGGTCATGCGGTTTTGGTATATTATTTGGAGTCCTTAGATGATCTTATATCCAAGATTTTATTTCTTGATAAGTACCGAAAGCATATCTTCAAACAACCTAAGTCTGGCAGAGCAGAAGACAATGCTATTTAGAGTAGAACACTCAGTTGATTTGGTCTACATTCCTCCGGTGTTGCATATCTTGTTATGTAGTTTCAAAGTGTTGTAAACACTTTTGTGAAGTTTCTAAATCTAGAATTGTAGGTTTAGAGTTGCAGGTTCTAAGATCCACTAAAAAGATAGTTGTGAGTGTCTAAGTATTGCTACTTGGTATGGCAGAACTTGACTGTGACAGGGCATGTGTTCTGATGGTCTGCATTTTGCCACAAGATGATATATGTTTGAACCAAAATAAAGATTTTTGCAAAATGATTTGAAATTATTACAAAAACCTAAAATCTATACTATGAGCAAATGAAAAGATTAATGATAAAATCTATAAAACTGCACAAATATAAATGTTACCAAAGTATTAAAATATGGTTGCTCGCATAATTGCATAACACCAATGTAAAAATTGTCGGGGGGGTAAATGAGAAACAAAGTTGATTTTTATAAAGTTTGGAGATGGTTGGTTTGAGTAGTTAAATGAATTTTTGGTGAACGGTAAAGGGGAGGTAAAAGGTAGTTAGGGTTTTTAATGGGTTTTGATTTAGTTTTTTACAAATAAGTCAGGTTGAGGTTTACGTTAAATAATAAATTAAATTTTTGAAGTTTAATTTATTATCTATGGGAAATGGTAAAAGGATAAGATTTAATTAATTAATTAAAATTAATTAAATATTTTGGATTAATGGTGTGTTAGGAATTAAGGAGTAATTAATTAATTAATTAAAATTAATTAAATTTCCTGACTTAGGGAATGGATCGACTAGTCAACTTTTTGATGTCTACAATATCATGCCTTGTAGTTCTAAAGGTAAGCTTGGACATGTGTGAAGAGTCTTTGATATGATTTTGAAAGTGTCTTGTGGTCTGCAATGAAAGTTGTAGTCTAACAGATGAACTGAACAAGTGGCAGTATGTATTTGAGGCTGACATGATAGTTTGATTTGTGTGCGGTAAGTTCTATTGATTGGAGCCAACATATGAGAAGGTGTTTCAAATGTTATTTGGGTCTGCTATATATTTGGTAAGTTGATTTGGCCGACAAGCTACAATTTTATTAATTATATGCTTCATCTAGGTAAGCTGACCTAATGTGAAGAATCTAAGTGTTGCGGATATATATATGAGATCAATTCAATGTTTGAGGGTGTGATGTACTAATATGAATGAATCTATGTGGGACATGCCAAGTATGATGATTTTTTGAGGGAGACAAGTGTAGAAGAAGGGATATCTTATTCTCATGTGAGAGCAAGGTAGTGAAATAGAGCAGTCAGAGATGAAGAGTTTTGAGACAGTATTTATGTGTTTCATTGGAGCTGTAACCATGCATGTGTAGATGAAATCAGAGCACTTCAACTTGGCAATGAGCCATTCTTCTTTCTTTCTTTCTTTATCTAGGAAGTGAGCCTATTTTGGCAATGCCTTCTTGTAGTGATCACTTCTTTGGGAAGTGACCCTTCTTGTAATTCAGTATTGCTATTACATAATTATTGTGAGCTAACACTCACCATGGTTTTTCCCTGTTTAGGGTTTTCCATGTAAAAATCTTGGTGTGTATGTGTGATGCTTTGAGGTTGCTTCTTCTATGTTTAATTTTCTTTGTTGTTATCAAATGTGTCAAATGGATTAATGGTTTAATAGGTAAAAGGTTTAATTAAATACAGATTCACCCCACTCTCAGTATTATGGGTGTTCAATGGGTGTTATATGCAAGGACAATCTTGTATCCCACTCATGGTCTGCCCTACAAGTAAATGATCTAATAGGTGTTTCCCACCTAATTATTGATGCATTCTTTATATGTATCTTGTCTTCTCTTTTTACATTATTCTTGAAAAGGATTTGTTGTGTGGTTACACAAAACGCACCATTTTTCGCCAACAAAATAGGGACCAACTATTTGCTTGGCTTGCTTGTTTCCCTTGCTTTTGGGTAGTATGGTAAAAATAATCGGTATCAAATGCATGTCAGGATTTTATCTTGTGCAAGTCCAGACCTTAGGTTATAGGTCATATTTTCTAGGTTTGAATTTAATATCATAGATCCTGCCAAGTAAAAGAGCATGAAAATTCAAGTAGGTTTGCTTTTTAAAGCACCTTGAAATTTATTAAATTCAGGAAGTTACAGTCGGTCAAAGTTCGGTCAATAAATCACTCAGCTATTCACATTGCCATAGCATCCAGATATTAGCATAATATCTTTACCCCCGATAATATCCATATGTAAAATTTAAAAGACCTAGTAGGTTAAATGTCATCCGCAGGGATATTAGTTAACATCCTGATCTTAATTAATATCTTGACCAAAAATGTCTATGCACAGATGATGTCATGTCATCTCCACATCACAAAGAACATCAAACATATTGGCATCACCTAGACATTAGAGCACATGGATATTAACTTTGCTAATATCTTGATCTTATTTTAACATCCTTATCTAGATGACATCACACCATCGTGGCCTAATGAAGAATGATAAACTTGCTTATGTCATCAGGGTACTACATAATGTTACATTGGAAAATGTCCCCTTGGGGGATTTTCCCTCTTAAAGTTTAGCTCCCAGGTCATGTTTATGCATTTAGAGCATTTTTCATGTTAATTTGACATCCCAATGAGAAAACCCTAAAGTCTCATAGAAAATAAGACCTAGGCAGTGCACTTAACACAAATCATACCTAAAATAGGGGGAGGACTTGGGCACTCGTGCCCTAGTCCTTCCCTATTTTATGTCAGGACCTATTTTGAAGTGTTGGTTTATGACCATTATTTAGGTCCTATTCCAACACGGTAAGTTTCAATTACGAAATTCTTAGCAGGAATGTTTGTAGTTGCATTTATTGTTGCAAGTATGAGGTTAATAAGTGTTGTCATTGATGTCAACATACTCATTTTGCATTGACAAGAAGGATTGGATGAGCTGTGTGCTGAGGATATTGATAAAATTAGTCTCATTCAGGAATAGTGAAGAACAGTGATGAGAAGAAGGCAAAAGTACTCATAAGTTGATGACCAAAGGATGCAGATTCAAGGGTTTGTAGATATGAGTCTTGAGATGATCCAGTTAAGTTTTCAGAGGTCCGCATGCAGATTTGAAGAAGTTGTGATTGATCAAGTAGAACCGGTTCCGGGAAGTGCTCTAGAGTGACAGAGTGCTACAAAGAGGTTCAGTGAGATCTAGAAGTGCATTATCCTATCTTGCAGATTGGATGGAGTATTTGGGATGTCCTTGTGATGTGTCATCTCAATTTGTTCATGATTTGGAGTTCTGGAAGCACATGTTCCATTATGACAGTGGCAGTAGACTGTGTTCTTGAAGTTTCAGATGAGGAAGAGAAGAGATTCCGGTGAGCAGAGGAAGTGCGGATGTTCTTGGTCATTCAGGCTAGCTTGTGAAGGTTCTTGGAATGTGTTGAGATTTTGTTGTTGATTTGCATTGGTGGTAGAGCCCGGAATTGAAGATATTCTTCCAGATGAAGTTCTTGTTCAGACTAGCCGACCGGATGAGTTGTTCATCTTACAAATGTTCTTGTGGTGGCCGATCGGATGTGTTATTCATCTTGCGAATGTTCTTATGGTCGAGTGCTGACTTAGATGCTTATTCCTAAGTTGATGTCTTGTATAAATGAAAGATTGTGAATCCATTTTGAATGTGTGTGTTGAAGCAGTTGAGTGTGATATAGTGAAAGAGTGAAAGGGTAGAGCAGGTGTGTTTTGAGCTTAAATGGAACTGATCTAGACATGGTGAAGATGTCATTCTCCAGTTCAAGGTTGTGATACTTATGATCTTGTAGACAGTGTGTCTCTTTTGTAGGCAGTGTGCCTCTTTGTGAGCAGTGTGCTTGGGCAGTGAGCCCTGACTGGCATGTGCCATTTGTTTTTCTTATTCTTCTAATAGAGAATAATCCTTGGGTTAATCACCCCGTGGTTTTTCCCTTAACTAGGTTTTCCACATAAAAAATATTGGCGTCAAATGTGTTGATGTTTATCTGCTCTGGTGTTTATGCTTTTTGCTTTCATGAATGGTTAATTTATATGCTATTAACTAACAAAGAAGAATCAAGTGTTTAAAGTAGAAGCAAGTTTTTGCACAACTGATTCACCCCCCTTAGTTGTGTGCCCTAAATCCAACAATTGGTATCAGAGCCAAGTTCCTCTGAAAGGAGCTTAACTGCTTGAGGAGATCCAGGATGTCATCATATAAGAAGGATAGTCTGAAGTTTGATGGAACCAATTTCTTGCTCTAGAAAGGTCACATGAGATGTCACTTGGAGTGTATGGGAAAAGCATATCTATCCATGATCACAAAGGCTTATGTACCTCCACAGGGTGGTCCGACAACTCTAAATGAAATCACAGATGTTGAAAACAATTTGTAGACCAAAGAAGCTCTTCTAAGTGCATTGAATGACTTAGATCTCTCAAATGTTATTGACCTACCAACTGCATATGAGATCTAGACTAAACTGGAACTTCTATATGAAGGAGATGAGTTTGTCAAGAGTGCAAGGTTGCAAAGTCTAAAAGGGAAGTTTGAAAGATTGAAGATGAGAGATGATGAAAATATCACTACCTTTATGCCAAGAGTAAACGAGCTGGTGTGTGGAATCAAGAATGCTGGTGGAGTTCTAGATGATAATGAAATTGTTTACAAAATTCTCAAATCCCTTCCCATTGCCTACAAAATCAAGGTTGTTGCCATTGATGAATTCAGAGCCCATACAACTATCACAAGAGAGCAATTGGCGGGCAAACTAGCTGCATTTGAAATGACTGAGTTTGGAGATGATCAACCCAAGACTAAATCTGCATTCAAAGCCAGTGCCTATGTGAAAGGCAAACAAAGATTTGATCCGGGAGAGAACTCTTCAAGAAAGCTGTCATGGTATGATCAAGCAAGGAAAGACATGGAAGAGGAAGAAGCAGAAACAGCTCAACTTGAAGCCCTCATTGCAAAGAGACTACCAAGAGGATCCGGTAAGTATGAAGGAAAACTACCCTTTAAGTGCTTCAACTGCAATAAGATCGGTCATTTTGCTTCAAGATGCCCAGAAAGATCTGCAAGGTCAAATGCTAACAGATCAAGGTTTCAAAAGAATTGCTATTATGTTCATGAAGAAGATGATAATGAAGGAGTAACAGATGATGAATTAGAATTAGGAAGCAAATTAGGAAATGAATGGGTGTTTATTGCCATCAAGGAAGAAGACTCAATATCCTCTGAATCTGTCAATCATAAGGTGGTTGAAAGAGCTTTAGCTACCCAAGTTGAAGAAAAGGATGATTGGGTTATTGATAGTGGATGTTCTCACCATATGACAGGTGACAAGAACAAGTTCTTAGATTTGGAAAGGTATGAAGGAGGAATGGTAAAGTTTGGTGATAATTCTGCTGGCAGAATCAGAGGTAGGGGAACTATTTCTTTTGATGGAAAGAACAAAACTGGTAATGTTCTATATGTTGAAGGATTGAAGCACAATCTTCTCAGTGTTGGTCAGTTGGTGGACAAAGGCTATGATCTCAGGTTCAAGAATGGAAGGTGCAAGATCTTTAGAAGCTTCGGAACTGAGATTGCATCCGGTACTCAAACAAAAGGTAATATCTTCCATCTAGTTGGTTCTAATAAAAGTTGTCTGTTTGCTCAAGTTGATCAGAGTTGGTTATGGCATAGAAGGATGTGTCATGTGAATTTTGATAACATCATCAAGATAAACAATACTCAGGCTGTAAGAGATCTTCCTAAATTGGTGAAACCTACAAATAGCTTGTGCAAAGAGTGTCAGCTAGGTAAACAGAGTAGAGTCTCTTTCAAAAGCAAAGATTAGTCCACTATCAGATTACTGGAATTAGTCCATACTGATCTATGTGGTCCGACAAGAATCAAGAGTATGCAAGGTGATAGATATTTCATGTTACTTATTGATGATCATTCTCGGATGATGTGGGTTACCTTCCTAAAAGAGAAATTAGAAGCCATTGAGAAGTTCAAAATCTTCAAATCTATGGTAGAGAATCAAACTAGATTGAAGCTGAAATGTTTGAGGTCTGATAGAGGTGGTGAATTCACATCCGGTGAATTCATAGAATTTTGTGAGAAGCATGGTATAAAGAGACAGTTGTCTACTCCTAGGACTCCACAGCAAAATGGAGTAGTTGAGAGAAAGAACCAGACCATCCAAGAAGCAGCCAGGACAATGATGATGGAAGCAAGTGTTCCTCAGATATTTTGGAGAGAAGCTGTCAGCACTGCAGTCTATACCCTTAATCAAGTTCAAATCAGAAGCAATACCGGTAAGACTCCTTATGAACTTTGGTTTGGCATAACTTCCACTGTGAGATATTTCAGAGTATTTGGTAGCAAGTGTTACATCAAAAGAGATGAAGATTTAGGAAAGTTTGATGCTAGAAGTGATGAAGGAATTTTCTTGGGTTACTCCACTCAAAGCAAAGCATACTGGTGTTACAATAAGAGATTGAGAAAGATGATAGAAAGTACAAACGTGAAGGTTGATGAAGGAGTTGAGAAGCCCTCAAGATTCTATGAATGTGATGAAGATGATCAGAATGATTCTCTGGTGCAAGGAGCTCCATCCTCCTCTGATATTTAGATCCAGACTAATCCGGTAAATTAGGAAGAAGTTTTTCTAAATGAGCCTTATCAAGAATTAGTAGTGCAATAAACTCCTAAAGTTCCAAGGTATGTAACTCTAAATCATTCTGAAGATCAGATCATAGGTGACAAAAATAAAGGGGTACAAACAAGGAGAAGAATTGCTCAAGATTCAAATGAATACTGTTTGATTTCAAAGATTGAACCTAAGATAGTTAATGAAGCTTGCAATGATGAAAATTGGACCAAAGTAATGGAGGAGGAATTGATGCAAATTGAGAAAAATCATACTTGGGATCTTGTTCCCAAACCTAGAAACAAGAATGTAATTGGAACCAAATGGGTCTTCCGGAACAAACTAAATGAAGTTGGTGAAGTAATCAGAAACAAAGCTAGATTGGTATGCAAAGGCTACTCTCAAATACAAGGAATTGATTTTGAAGAAACCTTTGCTCCGGTGGCAAGAATTGAAGCAGTCAGATTATTTCTTGCATTTGTTGCCTTCAAAGACTTCAAGGTATATCAGATGGATGTCAAGTCTACCTTCCTAAATGGTGATCTGGAAGAAGAAGTTTACATTGAACAACTGGATGGATTTCAATTGTCTGATAATGATGATATGGTCTGCAAGTTGAAGAAAGCACTATATGGATTAAAGCAAGCCCCAAGAGCATGGTATGAAAGGTTAGATAAGCATCTTGTGTAGATTGGCTTCAACAAAGGTACTGCTGACAGTAATCTATATTTCCAAATAGATAAGGAAAACATCTTGATTGTTGAAGTATTTGTTGATGATATCATCTTTGGAGGAAAAGACAGTATGTGTAAAACTTTTGCAAATCAAATGAAAAGTGAGTTTGAAATGTCAATGCTTGGTAAAATGAATTTCTCCCTAGGTTTGCAAATTACTTAGACAAAGAAAGGCATCTTTATCTCTTAGACCAAATATGCAAAAGAATTGTTGAGGAAATTCGGAATGGAAGATTCAAAGCCAATGAACACTCCTATGGCAACCGGATGTAAGTTGAGCAAAGATGATGACTCTCCCAAGACAGATCAGACCAAGTTCAGATCAATGATTGGAGGACTATTATATCTCACTCATACTAGACCAGATATAATGCAGGCTATTAGTCTTGTGGCAAGATTTCAGGCTGATCCTAGAGAATCTCATGTTATGGCAATCAAGAGGATTTTTAGATATCTAAAGGGGATAGTTGAGTATCGTCTATGGTATCCCAGAGATCATGATCTCTCTCTTCATGCATATACAGATGCAGATTGGGCAGGAGATGTGGATGACTAGAAGAGTACAAGTGGAGGAGCATTCTTTTTGAGAAAAAGATTGGTTTCTTGGCTAAGCAAGAAACAAGAGGCAATATCTCTATCTACAACTGAAGCAGAATACATTATAGCAGCAGGTAGTTGCACTCAAATCTTATGGATGAAGCAGATGTTAAGAGACATTAAAGTAGAATGTGAGGAGCCTATCACCATGTTCTGTGATAATTTAAGTGCAATAAATATTTCTAAGAATCTGGTGTTGCATTCTAAGACCAAGCACATATCTATCAAGTTTCACTTTTTGAGAGAGCAAGTGAACAAGGATGAAGTCAGATTGGAGTATGTACCCTCCAAGGATCAGATTGCAGATATTTTTACTAAACCTCTTCCCAAGGACTCTTTTGAGTATCTCCGGGAGAAGTTAGGGGTCATGGCCCCTCTGGTGATGAACTAGGATGCACTGATGTGCATCAGTCTGGTGGATATCACAGTCATATCTTGTGATCTGGATTGATGATGGGGAGCTACTACTAAGGGGGAGCAGCTGGTATGATTCTGATGTGATAAAGTTGCAAGTATGAGCCCTTTGCCATTGATGCCAAAGGGGGAGAGAAGACATGTGAAAAACAAGTGGTTGATGATCAAAGGGGGAGCAGTAAAGGAAGAGAAGACATATGAAGAGTTGTTTCTGATAGGGGGAGCTATGATAGAAAGGAGAAGATCTTATCTTGATGGTTTTTCACATCATATGTTGCCATCAATGACAAAGGGGGAGATTGTTGCAAGTATGAGGTTAATAAGTGTTGCCAATGATGTCAACATACTCATATTGCATTGACAAGAAGGATTGGATGAGCTATGTGCTGAGGATATTGAGAAAATTAGTCTCAGTCAGGAATAGTGAAGAATAGTGATGAGAAGAAGGCAAAAGTACTCATAAGTTGATGACCAAAGGATGTAGACTAAGGGTTTGTAGATATGAGTCTTGAGATGATCCAGTTAAGTTTTTAGAGGTCCGCATGTAGATTTGAAGAAGTTGTGATTGATCAAGTAGAACCGGTTCTGGGAAGTGCTTCGGAGTGACAGAGTGCTACAAAGAGGTCTGGTGAGATCCGAAAGTACATTATCCTATCTTGTGGATTGGATGGAGTTTTTGGGATGTCCTTGTGATGTGTCATCTCAATTTGTTCATGATTTAGAGGTCTGGAAGCACATGTTCCAGTATGACAGTGGCGGTAGACTGTGTTCTTGGAGTTCTGGATGAGAAAGAGAAGAGATTCCAGTGAGCAGAGGAAGTGCAGATGTTCCTGGTCATTCAGGCTACCTTGTGAAGGTTCTTGGATCGTGTTGAGATTGTGTTGTTGATCTGCATTGGTGGTAGAGCCTGGAATTGAAGATATTCTTCCAGATGAAGTTCTTGTTCAGACTAGCCGATCGGATGAGTTGTTCATCTTACAAATGTTCTTGTGGTGGCTGACCGGATGTGTTATTCATCTTGCGAATGTTCTTATGGTTGAGTACCGACTTAGATGCTTATTCCTAAGTCAATGTCTTGTATAAATGAAAGATTGTGAATCCATTTTGAGTGTGTGTGTTGAAGCAGATGAGTGTGATATAGCGAAAGAGTGAAAGGGCAGAGCAGGTGTGTTTCAAGCTTAAATGGAACTGATCCAGACATGGTGAAGATGTCATTCTCCAGTTCAAGGTTTGTGATACTTATGATCTTGTAGACAGTGTGTCTCTTTTGTAGGCAGTATGCCTCTATGTGAGTAGTGTGCTTGGGCAGTGAGCCCTGACTAGCATGTGCCATTTGTTTTTCTTATTCTTCTAACAGAGAATAATCCTTGGGTTAATCACCCCGTGGTTTTTCCCTTAACCAGGTTTTTCACGTCAAAAATCTTGGTGTCAAATGTGTTGATGTTTATCTACTCTGGTGTTTATGCTTTCTGCTTTCATGAGTGGTTAATTTATATGCTGTTAACTAACAAAGAAGAATCAAGTGTTTGAAGTAGAAGCAAGTTTTTGCACAACTGATTCACCCCCCTCTTAGTTGTGTGCCCTAAATCCAACATATATAAGCATGATTAGTGATTCATTTGTAAACTATATGGGCATTAGATGATTTTGGCATTCTTATGATTTTGGGAGCATTCAAAATATTCATTGTGTGGTAGAGTAGAGCATTGTTCTTGTGTTTGTATTTGCAGATTTGGCATCCATCTCCTCATGGCATGAAGATCATCTTCCTTCCATGAGATCTTCACTACAAGGTGATATCAATTGTGTTTTAAATCATTTATCATTTGGATTTTTGCCTCTATCTCGTAGGGATATGCACTCTTTATCTAACAATGGTGTTTAGAAGACTTGAATGTATCTCCGGGGCTTGATTAAGGCAAGCCTCTAAACACCACAACCCCCAATCCCTTTTTCCATGATTGTAGGTTACAAGTTGCAAGAGAAAAAAAAGTGTAGTTGCAAGAGAACAATGTAGACTGTCAGAATAGTAGATCAAAAGAGAAAATAGGGACCTATACTCAGGTGCTCACTCATTAGTCCTCTGGATCTCGCAACAGGAAATTCTCCAGAATAGCAGGAACATGTTGCATACAAGATTCCCAGATCCTAAAAGAAATGGTGGCACTGGACTAGGGCACCCACTCATTAGTCCCTAAATTTTCTATTTTCCAAACTTTGAAATCTGGTATGCATTTGATTGTCATTTAATATCTCTATGTGTGAGCATTTTCCGTAATTTATCCGTTTGCTTTCGAATTTGAATAATTAGGTTTTTTAGCATAATTGGACTTAATTGAATAGAAAAATCACACCATTCCAATTTTGCCCTATGTTCCAAGTGACTGAAAGCTTGATAGTAGACTTCCTACTTGGCTGAAGTCCTTGAATGTTTGAGGTGAAAGGATGATTCATACAAACTAGCAAAATCAACCCTAAACACTAGCAAATCCTCTTCATTCAATTTTTCACCTTAAACATTTTGGTGAACCCATGTTTTTAATGAATTTTGCACATTGGTGAGTGTTTTTCTTCAGATTTACATTCATTTCATTGATCATCTTATTGTATTTCAAAAATTACAAAAAAATTGAAATATTTGTATTTTTTAAAAAAAATTGGCATTTTTAGCTTGCATTTTCATATAATTTGAATTAGTTTGCATTTAATTTCAATAAATTTATATAATTATCATTAGATCTGATTTAAAATACAAAAATGCATCAGTCATTATTTATTTAGATTGCATTTTCATGCTTAAATTGTTGAAAATTGCTTGAAATTGTGCATTTTTTCATATAACCTAGTTTTGCATTAGCTAGGGTTTGTAGTCAAAATCTTGTTTCATATTTTACTACCCTCTTTAAAATACTCATTAGTACTTATTTCTAACTATAGTGTTTCATCATAGTGGTTTCCTTGTAAAATTTCATGCCTAGGGTTTGAAAACCTTGATTTTTCACTAGATTTGGCCTTATTGACTCTCTAGATTTGCACCATATGTGTGTTGTGAAATATTTTTCTACACTAATTGGCTATTAAAAAGGTTATTATCTTCTTCCCCTCCTAAAATTATGTATAACACCTTTTTATTGGCCTCTTAGAGTGGAAATTTGGTGAAAATTGCATATTTTAGCTATATTTTCCCTAGGTTTTGACCTTGAGTTGCACTATAAGCGTGTTGTGACAGATTTTTTGGGATTAGGTGGCTCTTATAACTATTATAATTTTATTTCCATCATCATTTTCCTCACAACACCTATTTTCATACTCTTTTGCATTGAAATTTGGTGAAAATTTGCATATTTTGGCTATATTTACCCTAGGGTTTGACCTAGATTTGCATTCCAAGCTTGTTGTGAAAGATTTTATGGCTTTATGTGACTGATATTACTGATATAATCTTCTGCACCTCCTAAAATTATTTACAACACTCCTTTTATTGGGTCTTTACATTGAAAAGTTGTGAAAAATTGCATATTTTAGTGTATCTTCACTAGGTTTTGACTTGTCATCATCCTGGGTTTTCATCAAAAGTGTGTTGTGAAGGATATTATTACTTTATTGGACTGATATAAGACATATTAATTTCTGCCCCTGATAAATTTTCTCACAAAACCTTTTCTTTCACTTATTTGCATTGAAAAAGTTGAAAAAATCAAGCATTTTAGGTCATTTTTACACATAGGTTTGCACTTGTGTTTTAAATAAAATTTGAAAAGATTTTAGCATATAATATTACATTGATTTGAATACATATACACATGGATTCTAATCACAAAAATAACAATAGGTTCCCTCCTAGGCCTTACATGAAAAGAAAGGTCCCTGAACCTGAACTTGTGTTTACACCTCATGATAGAACAATTGGAGAAACTAAAGGGCCTCTCTATATCACTATAAAAATAATGGGAAATCCTATGGATGAAACCCTTATTGATCCTAATTGCATGACTAATGTCACCATGGAAGAGTTCATCTATTCACATGAATTAATGCAAGGCTCTTATAACCCTTCGGATGTGATGATTAAGACACATAAGAGAACCTTTGTAAACACTTCTGAGAAGATATCTTTATTGGTCACTGTATTTGAGAAATATGTAGAAAAATGGTTTGATGTTGTCCCCATTTCTCACCTCTTTCATATAAAACTAGGACATTCATGGTTAAAGGCTATGAAAGCTGTCCCTTCAACAATTTATAACTGTGTAAAATTTCCCTTGAATGGACAAATTGCAATAGGTATAAACCTTTGATTACAAGACAATATTGTACACTGGATTACTTTTGGGAAATATCTGAGGTGGAATTGGAGCCATGAATAGAATTTAACTTCTTGAGCTATAGAAACTATAAAACAAAACTATTACATTGAATGGCCGGTCCTTCTAGACAAGAAACAACAAGAGGCAAACAACCCGCATTTGAAGAGAATCCTAGATCTAAAGGAAATGGACCCTATGTTGAGGTTCCTCCCTCACCATCCTTACAAGGATCAGGAGGTAGTCATCGACAACAAAACATTCCACCTAGACAAATGAGATTTGAACCTGGTGCTTCCTCCTCTAAAACACAAAAACCTATGGAAGAGCAAAACACTATCTTACAAGAGATAAGTGGTAGGACAAAATGAAATAGACAAGAAAGAGAAAGAAGGAGGAGATGACAAGATTTTGCCCAATGACTTGCATCTCAACAAGAAAACATCTCACCAAATATTGAACCAAACCAAGAAGATCTTAAGAATGGACAACTTGAAGACAAGAATAAGAGTTGGGCTGTGATACCTTATGTCCCACTTTCCTCTAACATTCAGGAGTGGGAAGATGACAGTGATTTGCTCGATGACAACCCTTAGTTGGTTCTCCCTACAGGTA
The DNA here is from genome assembly GCA_027924645.1 of Cunninghamia lanceolata. NCBI lineage: Eukaryota > Viridiplantae > Streptophyta > Pinopsida > Cupressales > Cupressaceae > Cunninghamia > Cunninghamia lanceolata. Next base: position 1,536,061 of record BSBN01001965.1, on the reverse strand, counting down.
AGTATTTCTAACCCTTTTATCTCTCGTGATGTTTTATGTGTTGTTTAGGCCTCCTGGGATGACCCTTGATTTTCTTGTAAGGTCTAGGATACTGGGAGACCGCCTTTGTCATGACCATTCTTCTATATTGCTTCTCCTCTATTTTTCACTATTTTGTGTTGTGTCTTACGGACATAGCATCATGTTTGGTGACTTGGGGGCACCCTTCTAACTATCCCTAAGGCACTTGTTTCTCCTATCTTGATTTTTTGTTTCCCTTCCTCTAGTGATTCTACCTAGCAGGTGCATGAAGAAAAACATATTAAACTGATGCAGACCTAGCATCCCTTTAGCGAGCAATCAAAAGTTGGACTTAGTTCCTATATGATGACAGGTTTGATATATATTATCTGATGCTTGGCTAGTAGAATCACTCCATACACTTTGTCATGTGATCTTGATGATGTCTTATCGTACTTACAAAACATAACAATATTGCTACTCCGTGCACTTTGTCTATCTTGAATCTTGCATTATGCATTGATTGTTTATCGTGATTATATGGACACTAACACTTTTCTTGCAAGTATGTGTTTGTTGGAACATTTGGTGATCGTAAAGTACATGTCACTTCTAGGCGGCATGGGCTTTACAAGAGCTTGTGTTCCCTGGTGTGTTTTCTTCCTACCTTAACATGCTTGATATCGATACCTAATATCAACCACCTTAAGGTGGCGGCATATATAAGGTAAGCTGTTTGTTCTAGATGTTAGCAGTATACTTGTTCTAAGGTGCAGTCTTAAAGACTAGTGGCGATGAGTCCCTCTTGCACTCTAAGATTTGTTTGAAATCAACCTGCAATCATTTAAGCCCTTTGCGGAGGTAGGGATGTTGTATTTCTCATGGAGAGTGCACATTTTGTCATTTTAAAAAGTCCTCATTACGAGGTAGGGAGCAGTTCTGTGACTAACTCAACCCTTAAGTGTGTCTTTGGTGATTGTTTTGGTGAAGCTCAATCATCGGTGTGTACCTATAATGTGCCTGAGATGGTGTTGAACCTAGAATAAGAACACTCTATCACTTGTCTGTTGTGTTTTCTTAGTGTCTTCCAAGTGTGTATGTATTGCATGTTTGTTCCCAAGCATAGTCTTAAAGACCAGTGGCAATGAGTCCCACCCATGCTTTGGGATTTGTATGGCATGTTTGATTTGTATGACATGCTTGATTTGTTTTGCGTGTCTATTGCCCCATATGCAGTCTTAAAGACTGGTGGAGATGAGTCTCTCCTGCATTATGGGCAGTGTGTTTACTTTCCTTGTACTTGCATTAGCATTTCATATATATGAAACTAAAAAAGAAAAAAAAATCATCATTGTCTTCACTGCATTCATGGTATTCACTGTGTTCAATGTTGTAATCTTCATGCTTTACATGATTGTAACTATCTTCTCTGTGTTTTGCGTGCCTATTACTATCTTCGTTATGATTGGTGTGTCTTCTCTGTGCTTGGCATGTTTACTATGTCTATTGACTGTACTTTAATGCATGTATGTGGCCTTGCATTTATACATACATTAAAGTGGGGGCTAAATGTTACATCGAAAAATGTCCCCTTGAGGGCTTTTACCTCTGGGGCCCTGTTTATGCATTTAGAGCATTTTTCATGTTAATTTGACATCCCGATGAGAAAACCCTGAAGTCTCATGGCAAATGGGACTTAGGGGGTGCACTTAACAAAAAATCCTACCTAAAATAGGGGGACTTAGGCACTCATGCCCTAGTCCTACCCTATTTTAGGTTAGGACCAATTTTGAAGTGTCGATTTATGACCGTTATTTCAGTCCTATGCTGACACGGTAAGTTTCAATTACAAAATTCTTAGCGAGAATGTTTGTAGTTGCATATATAAGCATGATTAGTGATTCATTTGTAAACTAGATGGACAGTAGATGATTTTGGCATTCTTATGATTTTGGGAATATTCAAAATATTCATTGTGTGGTAGAGCAGAGCATTGTTCTTGTGTTTGTATTTGTAGATTTGGCATCCATCTCCTCATGGCATGAAGAGCATCTTCCTTCCATGAGATCTTCACTACAAGGTGATATCAATTATGTTTTCAATCATTTATCATTTGGATTTTTGCCTCTATCTTGCAGGGATATGCACTCTTTATCTGACAATGGTGTTCGAAAGACTTGAATGTCTCTTTAGGGCTTAACTGAGGCAAGTTTCTAAACACCACAACCCCCAACCCCTTTTTTTGTGATTGCAGGTTATAGGTTGTAGGAGTAGAAAAAGTGGAGTTGTAGGAGAGCACTATAGACTATTAGAATTGTAGATCAAAATAGAAAATAGGAGCCTAGACTCAGGCGCCTGCTCATTAGTCCTCCAGATCCTGTAATAGGAAATTCTTTGAAACATCAGGAATAGGTTGCAAACAAGATTCCTAGATCCCAACAAAAATGGTGGCACTGGACTAAGGCGTCTGCTCATTAGTCCCTAACTTTTCTATTTTTCAAACTTCAAAATTTGGTACGCATTTGATTGTCATTTAATATCTCTATGTGCGAGTATTTTCTATAATTTATCTGTTTGCTTCCAAATTTGCATAATTAGGGTTTTGAGCATAATTGGACTTAATTGAATAGAAAAATTACACCATTCCAATTTTCTCCTATGTTCCAAGTGATTGAAAGCCTGATAGTAGACTTCCTACTCTGCTGAAGTCCTTGAATATTTGAGGTGAAAGGAGGATTCTATTAGATTTTTGGCAGACAACTTAGAGGGGGGGTGAATCAGTTGTCTAAAACTTTCTTCCAATTAAACACTTAAAATCCACTTTGTAATTTAGTAGCATAATAATAAATCAATCATGGAAACATAATACATTAAATCAAGAGAAGAAACATATTAACACACAAGACACCAAGATTTGACATGGAAAACCTGGTTAAGGGAAAAACCACGAGGTGATTAACCCAAGATTGTATTCTCTGTTAGAAGAATAGAAAGAACAATTTGGCACATGCCAATTAGGGCTCACTACCCGAGCACACTTCTCATAAGAGGCTCACTACCTACAAGAGACACACTATCTACAAAATAATAAGTATCACATACTTGAACTGGATAATAGCATCTTCACCATGCTTGAGTCAGTTACATTTAAGCTCAATACTTCTGCTCTTCCTTTCACTCTGCTCCTCTCTACCACATCCTCATCACCACAAGATCATTTGAAATGACTTAACAACTCTTTATTTATACAAGACATCGACTTAGGAATTATCATCCAAGTCAGCATACATTACAGAGCAAATACATAAATACAACATGACTTGTTACAAAAGACTTCACGCGGATCAACACACAGTCGGCCACATAGATATGAGACTCCAATACTTCTTTAGGAACACACCATTCTTCACAGAACATCTCCAAGATCATCTGTAGGGTGTGTAACTCATCTAGTTGGCCATACTCAGGAAAAACATCATCATCCGGAAGTAATTCTTCGTTTACTAGCTCAATATTTAATGCAGACCACCAATAGGAGCTGGACACAATCCAAAGACTTCCACAAGCTTGCTTGAATCACCAAGAGCATCCACACTACTACTGTCTACTGAAATCATTCTCTCCTTCATCCAAAACCTCAAGAAAATAGTTTCTCATCACTGTCATATTGGAATAGATGCTTGCGGACCTCCAGATCATGAGCCAATTGAGTTGTCACTTCACATGGACTTCCTACACACTCCACCAAATCCGTAGAATAGGATATTGCATTTCTGGATCTCACCAGACCTATCTGTATCACTCTGTCACCTCTGAATACCTGCCAGAACTGGTTTTACTTAAGTGGCCATAAATTCTTCAAATTTTCATGTGGACCTCTGAAATCTTTACTGGATCATCTCAAGACACATATCTACAAACCCTTTGAAGCATATCCTCTGATCTTCATCTTAGTTGGGATCTTTAGCACACTATCTTCATTGTTCTTCTTTGTTCTTGATTAGGACTAATTTTCTCAATATCCTTAGCACATAGCTCATCCAATCCTTATCATTAATGCAACAAGAGTATGTTGACATCAATGACAACACCGGTTAGGCCCATACTTGCAATAGATTCATACAAACTAGCAAAATCAACCCTAAACACTAGCAAATCCTCTTCATTCAATTTTTCACCTTAAACACATAACATTTGAATCTTAACTTAGCATCTGGATCATATTCAAAAATCTATATCTTGATGACATCATCTTACCCAGACAAGATATAAAGGATAGACCTATGCTAATGTCATCAGGACATTAGGCCATGGAGATATTTCACACTGCTATTGTCATGACGCTATTTTAGTACCCTCATCCCAATGATGTCATTTATTGCACATCCATGACGGATTTCTTCTTGATGACATCATTCAGATATTTCAAGTAGATGGATATTTCACAAATACAGTATCCTAACCTTAACCAAATATCCAGACCTTGAACTAAACCAATAATAGGATGCCATGTGTCTACTTGGACACTGGGCATATTGAAGGAGAATTTGTGACCCGATGATAATCCCTTGGTCAATGAAGGTTGACTTGACTTATGATGACATCATTTGAATATTCACATCTGGATATCCACTCCCATATACTCATGCTTTTTGCATTTAATGTGGTGCAATTGGTCATTGTAATTTAAATTTAAACTCACGCCAATGGACATCTATGATGATCTTGAGCAATCTTACTAAAAGAGGCTATCAGATCATCTTGACGTGATTGATAAGCCCTAAAATCACAAATTGCCAAGTTAAAAGGGATTTTTATTGTCATAATCAACATAATTGCATTTAAGATCCCTAATTTCTATTGTTAAGCGCTTATTGTGAACCAGAGATGAACCAAAGAGAGGAATTGCAAAGGAATGCTTCATCCAAAGTATTATTTCAGTCATCACTACATCAATTACAAGTTAAGAAAGCACGCACAGGTATGTGTAAAGCCTTATCCCTCTAGTTATTTCATGAATCATCTCATAATCATGTTGAAAGAAGGTCAATGATGAACAATAATAGCATTCATGAAATGGATTGTTAATTTCATAGGGTTTAGGTGTTTTAATATTCTTCTAGGACATAAAATTGATATGTACTAACCTTACATAGATAAATATATGCAGTTGTTTGAAACCTGTATGTTTAATTTGTAGGAGGACATAATGTCTTAGCCATACATGGATAAGAGGGATGCAGAATTCAAACCCATCATGTGCCCTCGAGCATGTAGTGTGTATAACAAGCTAGGTAATCAGGAGGATACACATTCAGGCAATACAAAAATTGAAGCATTTAGGGCTTGAATCGATATTGGAGAGCATAGTCCCATCCTAAACAACATAGTAGCATCTAGGATGTATCATGCATCTAGATTCCCTTATGCCATAGAAGCTTTTAAGCTTATGGTTGAATGTACGCAAAACTATGACATCACCACTAGGCAGGTGGAGAAATAAGAAAGGTTGTATGCCAATCTATCTATGGATGGCATCGTTGAGGTGTTCAAGTTGCCGGTATCCCAACCTATTTATGTACCTAACTTAGGTGCATTAGCTAAAGAATTTGATGACAATGAGAAGGTCTGTAGAAAAGTAATATACCAGGGATGGAGAAGTCCAAATAACACAGCCAAGGCTGCAGCTAAAATGGCACAACATTTATATAAGTTTGACTTCAATGAGGAAGTGTAGTACATAATATTCATGCTCAGTAGGATGAAAGGCCTAGTAAATTACGGAACCCTCAAGCCATGGATGTTTGGGTTAATCAGAATGGTCATTGAATATAATGAGGAGAATACAAAGGTCCAATGGGCCAAAATTATTAGTGATACAATACATGACCAGATGGTCAAATGGAAGGAAGGTAAGGGCACGGTCTTCAGAATGACCTCCTACCTAGTATATGCTTGTTTCACAAAAGGCACATTTGATGGCCTACAAACTCTAGGAAGGATGGGTAAACTACCCAATGAGAAGACTCCTTGGGAACATTATCCCCAGCTAGAGAGGAGGCTATCGGTTTAGAATTACAAACTTGTTAATGATTCCTTATCAATGCACATAGTCAGGCTCATTGAAGGTGACGAGGCAAAAAGGTTTTTAGTAGGAGTGACTAAGGCAATCGATGGATATGGCTCCTAGTTCATGTAAGCCAAAACATATTCTTACATCTAGATGGAGGGTTTTAGTGGAAAACCTTATATGCTACCCAGGTATCATTCTGAAAAGGTAGTGTTGATGGAGACGATGAGGCAACAGTTGTCCACATTTGAATCATCCAAGGTTAAAGAGGGGAGGCCATATAGGAAATTTCCCATTGATATCAACTGGTTCCTTGTAGGATCCATGGACAATGCAAAGAAGGCTAAGGCAGATTTGAAAAGTTTGAATGTAAAGCTATTCCCATTAGCCATAGGATTGAGAAAATATTTAATAAGAAGTATAAACATAGTGTGCACCTTGAAGATTATTGGGCTGATTACGACGATGAACACGAGGTGAGAAGAAGAGAGTACCAAGGACTAACATTGGATCAGATGGGTACTATAGGGCAACCTGAAGTGCCTCCCAAATTAGGAAGGATGATGATGACCTTATGGATTCTGAGTATGAGGAGAAAAAGATATACAATGATACAATTTCTTCTCCTGATTTAAAACAAAGGGAGGAAACATCAATAGATGTCCTCACTACCAAAGTCATGGCGAGGACAAAGAATTGGGTTGACAAAAAGATAAATGAGTTGAAAGGAAAGGACATTGTGGTCACCTTTGACAAAAAGAAGAAGATGAAAGAAAGGGAAGAGCCTAGGTTTGATGACTTTTTGATAAAGAAGAGGCAGGTCCTTGGGACAAAGGCAACAGAGCCTAGTTCATCAAGAGCTGTAGAGCAACCTACAACTAAGGGGATTTCATTGGTGTATGCACCATCCTCACCTCTTAAAGGTGCCCCACTAGAAGTTGTACCTATATCCGTTACCCAAGTATCAACTACACAAAAGGAAATGCTAGAGGATATAAAGGAAAGTCCAGTTAGGACTGTTGCAGGGGAGGAGGATAATGATGATGAAGAAGATAAGATGTCTCTTGAGACATTGAAGAGGAAGATAAGTGATGTGCTACAGAGGGTCAAATTACCTAGATACTCAAGGCATTAGAGCCCAAGTATGAGAGAAGTCATTTCATCGCTATCAGTAGTAGCATTAGAATCAGTTGATCCATCTATAAATGTAGTAAAGAAACTACAACATGATGTGCCAGTGGAAACAATAGTCAAAGTAAAAACTAAGATGGCACAAGAGGCCAAGAGAAAAACTCAAGAAGAAGAGGCTACAAAAGCCCTCCAACTGAGTTGGACCATCGATCTTACAAAGGATGATGTAGTCAGGGACATCATAAATCATCATATTGAGACCATGTTGTAACATACAGAATCTACAAATAAGGCTAATGCAATAGTGGAATTACATGAAGAAAGAATGGAAAGAGAAGGATCCCCTGAAGTAGAGGTACATTTGGGACCTCTCAATACTTTAATTAAAAATGTAACTAGTCTGGCAGTGGTTGATTTGACCTATTTGTCTGAGAAAGGAAGCACTAAGAAAGAAGAGGTTATTGAAGATAGCCAAGCTCAATAAGAAAATGTCTAGATGGAGGTAGATAACAAGAGTGACAATACTCAAATGAAAGGAGAACAACCAGACATCCAAGGAGATAAAAGTAAACTAGGACATCAAGATATCCTGATGAAGGAGTCTGAGGAAGAACCTGTATCAAGATCAGTCTTGGATATAGGGGGTAAATTTGATGAGGGTGATAATGAGAATCAACAACAAAAAACCCCATCAAGATCATCAGGCACAAAAGCCTAAAAGTGTTCAAACAAAGGAACAAATACATGAAAAAATTGAAGATATACATCAGGATATGGGACCTGAGAAAGAAGATGCTTAAATTAAGAAAAAAGATCAAGGAGAATCACAATCAGCAAGATCATCATTGGTTTCATCAGAAGTAGGCCGTTCACAAGAACAACATGTACCTTTTGATTTTAAATATTTATTCACTCTTGATCCAATTAAAGCTAAGAAGAGAGCTAGAGTAGTCTCCACTATCAAAAAGGATCATAAGATAGGAAAGAGAACAACCCAAACTTCATCGTCCCCATAGTAGACAAGGCCAAAGGAGAGATAAGGCTAGAGGAGTTCCAAGTGACACATATTGACTTATGTCATGTCACCACTGAGCAAGAAATACAAGAGCATATTGAGAGCATTGAGGTAGTAGTGACTAAAATAAAGAAACTCAAGGCTAGGAAGGAGTTGAAAGAGAAGAATGCTTAATTGTAGCAATTTATACAAGGGCTAGTAAAGCTAGATAGTCGAACATCTACTCTATAGACCATTGAGAGGCCAATGGCCTTGACATTAATAAGTGAAGATGAAATAGCTGGTCTGGATGTACAAAAACACCAAGCTCATGTCATGACTAAATGGTTCATGAAATTCATGACCTCTGGAGAAAACTTAATAAGGACCTCCAGGTCTAATTGGGACACATTGTCCATTCTCAAGGAGAGCATTGATTATTTAAAGAGTGAATTCACTCAAAGAATAAAGAAATGCAACTATGCATTGAATAGGATGAGAGAAGTAAAAGGGATGACTGATAATGAATTAATTTCCAATAAGATATTCACCAACATAACCCTTCCTTTGTTGGATACATAGAAAATAGAGTTACAGTTTGAGATAGACAAACTAAAGGAAAACATGTTCAAAGTAAGGGACACTCAAACTAAAGTACATGAATTACTAGTTGAAGAAATGAATATATTGTTAGAACTGCTAGATGATGCTATAGGAGAGGATGCTATGCTTGAAGGAGATGAAGCTGCCAAGATCTTTAAGGATAAATTCAGGGAGGTAGTAGAGGATGTAGTAAACTCGTTTATAGAGGATGTCATGGATGAAATGGTAGAATTGAATGTTAAAGTGAAATCCTATGCTAAGGAAATATAAAATAGAGCACATATGATGAAGGCTTTAGAGGATCAAATAGGACCATTAAGGTATGCCAAAGCCAGAGCTCAAGCCATTAGTAAACAATAGATAGATCAAATGGTTCAAGCATATGATTATCACAAGAAGCTAGATACATAAGTACTTATACATGAGGACCCAGAGATGCCCGAGTAGGCTCACTTGAAGGTGCTTTGACAAGAATGAGAGAAAAAGAGGTTGAATTGACCAAATCCAAAGTCAAAAGGGAATTTACTCATATTCCACAGATGGTTGCCAATTGGCAACTTGTGCCACGTGTTTTGTATTTTGACTTGTAAACCATTGATCATAATAGATAAATCCTTATCATAAGATCTTTTGTAACTGATTCTCATCCTTGTCCTATAAAAGGATGGAGAATATTAGTTGTACATTATTAGAAGCTTAATTGTGTTTTATGATAAAGTTGGTGGAGGGTTAATGTTTGGTTTAGTTTGAATCCTCCTTTCCACAAAACATTCCAAGGGCTTTTCAACCGAGTGCCTCACCTATCAAAAGGAGAGTCAGCTATCAGATTTGAATTGCTAATTGGTTTTCTATTAGGAAATTCATATGTGATCACACAAGTTTGCCAATTAATGCATGCATGTCCTTAAAACCCTAATTCAAGAAAAACAATAATCAAATCTGTGAATTATGACAAATGCTACAGGAAATGAACAAAGGGCAGAGAACCTTAACTCACTATTTTTTGTAGTCAGAAAATAGAGAAATCCAAGACAATGGTTGTGGTGCCCTAGTCCAGTGTGCCACTTTTTTTGCACAGTCCCAATCTCCTTCTGGCACTAATCTCTACTATATCTTCTGTTTCCCGTGATTAGAAATTTGAGGACAAGGTTGATGGCGCCCTTGTCCCAAAAATTTGAACGGTGTTTGCTTCACTTTAGATCCAGAATCTTCAATGTCTTTCTTCCTTCTCTATAACTCTACTTTCTCCAGACTCGACACCTATAACCTGTAATCAAAAGGAGTATGGGAGGGGGTTGTGGTGTTTAGAGGCTTGCCTTAATCAAGCTTCGGAGAGACATTCAAGTCTTCCGAACACTATTGTTAGAGAGAGTGCGTGCCCTTGGGAGGTAAAGGCAAAAACCAAATAATAATGAATGATAAAGTACAATAAATGATACCTTAATGATGAAGCTCTCATGAAAGGAAGAAGCTCTTCAATTCCATGATGAGAAGATGTAATCCAACCTACAAACAAACACCATAACAATGCTATGCTCTACAACACAATGATAATCACAAGTATGCCAATAGTTCACAATTGCTATCTAGTAATATTCTTCTAATTTGAAAAATGATAACCTAAACATGTTTATATGTGTAACTATTAAGATTCCTATCAAGAATTTTGTATTTGAACTTATGATGTTGGCCTAGAGACCAAATAACGGTCACAAAAATGACATTTCAAATTAGGGCAGACCCAAATTATGGTTGGACTAAGGCGCTAGTGCCCTTGTCCACCCCTTGTCTTTTATCAAAATCTAATAAAGTACAATTCCCTAGGTCTTATTTGCCACAAGACCCATGGGTTTTCTCATTGGGAGTCTGATTTAAGATGCAAAATGCTCTAAATGCAAATCTAAAGACCCGGGAACTAAACCTTTAGGAAAAAGCCCCTAAGGGTGCATTTTTTTGACATAACATTTAGCCCCCACTTTAATGTATGTATGAAATGCAAGGTCAATACATGCATTAAAGTAAGGCCAACAAACATAGCAAACACACCAAGCATGGAGAAGACACACCAATTACATTGAAGACAATGGCAGGCACGCAAAACACAGAGAAGATAGTTATAGTCATGCAAAACACAGAGAAGACAACATTAAAGACACTGTTGGAAAGAGACACTGGATAGCATTGATAGGTGTTGTCATTGATGGCAACTAAGATTGTTCCACACATCTGTAGTACAATATCTAATCTTACCAAAAGTCAGAATGATAATCTATCTAAGTCTGGGAGCCTGAAATATAGCATATAGCAGAGTCCAATATTCTGGTCAGCGGATCTCTCCAGTTAATCATTATGTGTTGCAGATCTGAAGGAGTGTAGAGGGACACCAGGAAAATCTAAATCCAAGTTTTTAACCTTTGGTGATAATGGGATAAGAAGTTATAAGCATTTGAATACCGAGTCCTATTATGATAGAACAATTCAGTGAAGAACAGGCAGACTTATGTAAATCCTTGTGCGGACCCAATAGAAATATTTTGATGAACTATGTATGAGATAGGATGTTAGTGGCCAACATGTATGATGATCTACATGTGTTATTTGTGGTACGCATCAATAATTTTGTATGGATCTAGCCGACAGAGCAGAGCTCTTGAAAGGTTCTAAGTGTTGTTTGTTGGTGCTGACTAGCAAGTGATTGCAATTTAAAGATAAGTATATATAACCAATGATTGTGAATATTGTGGATGTATGTATTGCGATGAAGAAAGAGTAAAAAAGGAGCAGAAATCTAATATCTGAATGAGGGCAGAATAAAGAGAAGAGCAAGATAAAGATGAAGTGTACAAAGTCAGTATTTGCAATTAACCAGAACTGATCTCTAGGATTGGTAGATGCATCTTACCAGTTCATGATCTCTGTAAATCTCTTGTAAACTTTTATGTAGGTAGTGAGCCTCCTCTTAAGTAGTAAGCTTGGGGTAGTGAGCTTGAATGCATGTGCATTCCCATTTGTAAAATACTTTTAACATGGTATTAATTTTTGTGGGTTAATGATGTAGTCAACAACATACACTTAATAAAATTGTGCCATTAATCATGTGTGAGAGCCAAAAGTTTGGAACACTGGAAAAAAAAACTTCTATTCACCAACTTTGTTGCTACAATGAGAGAAAACTCTCTTATATCCAAGAAAACAAAAAAAATTACTTTTTTTGGCATATTTCGACAATTGTCAGATTTTACCATTTTAGGTAATTTTACAATCATATCTTGAGAATCTAATTTTTCCAAAAAACTCCATAAATCTAAGGTAGGATGAAAAGCCAACTAACATCCTAAATTCGAAACATGAGTTTCAAGTTATTAAAAAAAGCAACTTTTAAAAAACTAGAAAAAAACACTAAATTGCCATTTTGAGGGCCAAGATGAAAGTTTCAAGCCCTGAAAAAAGTGCCAAGATGAGGTCCAACTAACTAGGGTAGGTTGGGAAACCACCATCCACCTCATAACTCATCCACCTATAAAATTTCATAGAAAACCCATATCCAAGTCAAAAGTTATGACCTCCGGAAGTCCCTACATCATTCTCCTCTGGTTGAAAAGAATGTAACTCCTGCAAGTGAGTATACTCGAATTGCTGCCATTTGACTGGATCTAACCTTTGCACTTCCCACTCTATAATCCACATGCTATCTATTGGTGACAATCCTTCCCACTATACTAAATACTTGTTGGAATGCCCTTGTCGAGTGTAGATAGTTTTCTTATCAAGAACCTGTGCAATCTTTTCCTTCTTCTTATGGGGAATGTGGTGGTGCCATGCCACTTCTAGTTGACTATCTTCAGCATCATCCTCACCATGGACTACATATAAATTAGAAATATTAAACATAGAAGAAATATCGAGATCATCTAGTAAATTGACCTCATATGCATTATCATTGATCTTCTTTGTAATTTTGCAAGGACCAATTTTCATGTACTTCAACTTGTGGTATGTTCCAGTAGGAAACCACTCTTTTCTCAAATATACCATCACTAAGTCACCTTTATTGAATGTCTGATGTCACCTACTAGTATCCACTATACTCTTGTACCTCTCATTACTATCCTGTAACTTCTGTCTCACTTCTTTCTACAACTGTTGAAAGTGTTCTGCAAATGCTTCCCTATCATCATTGACCCTATCTTTCATTAGTAGTTGTACCAAATCTAGAATACCCTGAGGATTCCTGCCATACACAATCTGGAAAGGGGACTTTCTCATTGATCTGTTAATAGAACTATTATAGGCAAATTCAGCCTGGGGTAATGCCACATCCCATTGTTTTGGCTTTTCTCCAATAATACACCTCAACAAATTTCCCAGACTCCGATTGACTACCTCTGTTTGCCCATCTATTTGAGGATGATAAGTACTACTAAACTATAACTTCTTCCCCATCTTCTTCCATAAAGTCCTCCAAAAATGACTAAGGAATTTGGTATCCCTATCAAAGGTAATAGTCTTTGGAACACCATGTAGTCAAACAACTTCTGAAAAAAATAACTCTACTACCCTTGTTTCATCATTAGTTTTCTTACAGACAATAAAATGAACCATCTTGGAGAACCTATCAACAACTACAAAAATGGAGTCATTACCTCGTTGAGTATGTGGAAGTCTCAACACAAAGTCCACGATGATGTAGCTAACAACATACACTTAATAAAATTGTGCCATTAATTATGTGTGAGAGCCAAAAGTTTGGAACACTGGAAAATAAAACTTCTATTCACCAACTCTGCTACTACAATGTGAGAAAACTCTCTTATATCCAAGAAAACAAAAAAATACCTTTTTTGGCAGATTTTGACAATTGTCAAATTTTTCCATTTTAGGTAATTTTACAATCATATCTTGAGAATCTAGTTTTTCCCAAAAACTTCGTAAAGCTAAGGTAGGACAAAAAGCCAACTAACATCGTAAATTCGAAACATGAGTTTCAAGTTATTAAAAAACGTAACTTTTAAAAAACTATAAAAAACACTAAATTGCCATTTTGAGGGCCAAGATGAAAGTTTCAAGCCCCGAAAAAGTGCCAAGATGAGGTCCAACCAATGAGGGTAGGTTGGGAAACCACCATCCACCTCATAACGCATCCACCTATAAACTTTCATAGAAAACCCACATCCAAGTCAAAAGTTATGACCTCTGGAAGTCCTTGCATCAGTTAACCCCCACCATGGTTTTTCCCTTAACCGGGTTTCCATCTAAAAATCTTAGTGTCAAATGTGTCATTCATGTTTTCTACTCTTATGCTATTATCTAAATCTGAAATAGTTATATCATTGATTTAAATTTAAGTTGTAAAAGGGAATAACTAAAGAAAAAGATTGATTAGAGCAACAACTAATTCACCCTCCCTCTCAGTTGTCTGGACCTATTCCAACAGACACGCAGAGCACAGAGATTACAATGAATGCAATGATTATTTTCTTTTTGATTTTTCCATATGAGATGCACAATGTAGGTACAAGGAAAGTAAACAAACAAATCCCAAAAAGTGTAGAGATGTTCACCACTAGTCTTGCACTTTTTGAGAATAAACATGCCAAACAAAATCCCAAGGTGTAGAGGAGTTGTTCACCACTGGTCTTGCACCTTGAGAATAAACATGCCAAACAAATCCCAAAGTGTAGAGGAGCTCATCGCCACCAGTCTTGCACTTTGAGAACAAGCATGCCAAACAAACACACGCTGAAGACACGAAGAATACACGGTAGACAAGCGATGGAGTGTTCCTATTGCTAGGTTCATCACCATCTCAGGCACATTATAGGCACACACCAATGATTATGCTTCGCCACAACAACCTCTGAAAACACACTGAAGGATTGAGCTAGTCATAGAACCACTCCCCGCCTCGTGATGAGGACTTTTGAAAATGACAAGATAATGCAATCTGCTCCGAGAAATACACCATCCCCACCTCGCGATGAGGGCTTGAGATAAAAGGATATGCTCAATATCCCACCTCTACAGAGGGCTTAAATGATTGTGATTGATTTTCAAATTGTTCAAACATGCTTTACTATCATCTAAAGCAGATAATTTACCTTATATATGCCTTCACCTTAAGGTGGTTGATATTGCGTACCGATATCAAGCACGTTAAGGTAGGAAGAAAACACACAAGGGAACATGAGCTCTCACAAAGCCCATGCCCCCCAAAGGTGACATGTACTTTACGATCACCGAATGTTCCCACAAACACATCCTTACAAGAAAAGTGTTAGTGTCCAAATAATCATGATAGACAACAATGCATATGATCAACTACATGAAAGAGCCAAGCAAGGCAATATTCATGATAAACAAAGTGTGTGGAGCTGTAGTATTGTTAAAGTGTTGTTAGTAAGATAAGATAACATCAATATCAACATCAAGATAGAGAAATCACACGGAGTGATTCCACTAGCCAAGCGTCAGATAATTTGTTACAACCCCATCGTCATGTATGGACTAGGTCTATTTTTTTTACTCTCGAAAGGGACACTAGGTCTGCATTAGTATAATATGTTTTTCGTCATCTACCCACTAGATGGAAACACTAGATGAAGGTAAACAATAAATCAAAGAGGAGAACAGGTGCCTTAGGGACAGTCACGTAGGAGGGTGCCCCCAATTCACCAACTGCAACGCTATGTTCGTAAGACACAACACACAACAATGAAATCAGAGGAGAAGCAATATAGAAGAATGATGATAAAAATAGAAGAAGGTCACAACAGAGGTAGTCTCCCAGTATCCTTGACCTTACAAGAGAATCAAGAGCCATCCCAATAGGCCTAACAACACATAGCACATCACGGGGGAAACACATCATGAGAGATAAAGGGTTAGAGATACTTACTTGTAGAGAGGTCCACGCTAGAATTTGTCATCGAGGAGGTCATCATCCTCCCAATCCCAAATGCTAGATGAAAGTGGTGTATAAGGTACCAAAGCCCAATTGTTGTTCTTGTTTTCAACTTGTTCATCCTTAAGCTCTTCTTGATTTGTTTCAATATTAGGTTGAATGTTCTCTTGTTCATTTGTGAGCCGCTGGGCATAGGCTTGTCTTTTCCTCCTCCTTTCTTTTGCTAGTCTATTTCTTCTTGTCTTATTACTTATTTCATCATTGTTATGGTTTGCCATAGTTTGCACAGTAGAGGAGGAAGCACCATGTTTGAATGTCATTGGTCTTGGTGGAATATTTTGTTGTCAATGAAAGCCTCCCAGTCCATTGAAGGATGATGGGGGAGGGACCTCAATATAAATGCCATCTCTCAATGGATGAGGTGGGTTATGAGACCTTTCCTTCTCAACATTCCTTTTGTCAAAAATTTCCTTGAAGCCTTAATAGTCTTGTTTAATACTTGTTTCTTGTTCTTCTCTTATTGGTTGCAAAGGAGACTTGGCCACACGAGCTAGTTGTTTTGCTTTGTATTTTCTGTATTCTATGAAAGTTCTGTCTCTTTGTGGCTTAGGATCTATCTCAGGTTGCAGCTAAATTAATCAATAATAAAGTTCTTGTCCTTATCTGGAGGTTGATACTCATTACGACAGATAGTACAGATCTCTCCACACAAAGGAAATTTTATACATTTGTGAATAGTCAAAGGAACAACATTCATAGCTTTAAGCCAAGGATGTCCAAGTTTTACATGGAAAAGGTTAGATAAGGGGATTATATCGAATGATTGATCCACAAATTTATCATAGATCGAGACCATTAGAGTTATCTTACCAATTGGTTTCATTAAAGCTCCATTATGTGTTTTAATTCTCAAATTCAACGGTTCATAAGATTCTTGTACCATTTGATGTTTAAGGAGGAAATCTTCTGTGACCACATTTGTCATGCAATTAGGATCTATGAGTGTTCCATACACAGGTTGTCCAATTATCTTTACTATTATATAAAGAGGCCCTTTAGTATTTACCATTTCTTTGTCATTAGGTGTGAATGTTATTTCAAGCTCAGGGGTCTTCTTTTCAAATGAGGCCTAGGAACAAACCTAGCATTATTATTATGTTGAGAAGCCATTTTTAAGTTTGCAAAGGAGTGTCAAATCATATTTTCAAGATCTTCCAAAACTTATGCAAAAAAAAATGCAAAAGTGATGTCAAATATGCTCTAAAATGCTTGGATTTTTTCAACTTTTCTCAATGCAAACAACTGAAAGAAGAGGCGTTGTAAAGATTTTAAAGAGGGACAGAAAATGATATGACTAAAAACAGTCCACTACTGCAATAATACCTATCACAACATGCTTTTTAAGTAACTCTAGAAAGTCAATAAGCCAAACCCTAGTGAAAATAAGCCAAAATATGTGATTTTTTGTTGAGTTGTTTGTAGCTTCAATCAGATAACGTACTTAATATATAAGGTGTGTTAAAATAAATATCAATAGCATGATCGAATAATACATTACCAAAGTATAAACAAAGTCTGCATTCTAAACAGCGATTAATAATTGTTAACATCGGTGAAACTGACTTCATTAGATATGGTGACGAAGTCACACCTGTGATAGGCATGACTCCTTGAGGAGTCGCGTCTATCACAGATGTGACTCCTACAGTCACTAACATATATATATCATTGTCTTTACCCAACAATACTATGGATCGACACAAAAATTAGAAGTGTATGAGAAGTAGAAATTGCATCTGGAAAAACAAAAGACAATAATAAATTAAACTCTGCAATACAAATATCCAAACCTGATCTAAAAATTCATCATGGTATCAGAGCCAAGTTTAAGAAAAGATCTAATTAGGCTGTGGGTAGCCATTTTATGCGATTCAGACCCGGGTGTGTTCATATTGTGGGTTTTCTTACCAAGAGCAGTCGATTGGTTTGATTTGAGGAATATGAGGAGTTTCACTGAATTGTCACCCGCGGATAGCAATTCTTTCATTACAGGTAATCTAAAAATAGTGAGCTTGACACACAACAATGGCAATAGTGGTGACAACCCATACAATTTCAAGACCTAGTTCAATCCAGCTGCGGCAATCGTCATCATGGTGCTACTGAGCATCCTCTTCTTCATGGGGTTTTTCTCCATATACATTCGACGCTGCATCATGGAGGACGACGGAGCAGGATCTTCTACATGGGGGAAGGTGTTTGGGCATTTCATGGCATTGTCCACGCTAACCCCCCCACATGCCCCCGTATGATGGAACCATGTGATGTGCCAAGGTATACGAGTTGTTTACGAATGGGCAAGTCTCGTGAGGTGACAACTCGACTCCTTGGTGCAGGATATTTTTTGCGCTACGGGGACATGTGGAAGTGACCCAAATGCTATATGGAGGCTCTGTGGGCATCACAATTGGAATGGAATCGTTATTGGATGCATGCTCAGAATGGTCCCTTTACATTCTAATGTCGTGACTGGATACTAGGATACCTCGGGAGAGTACACCAAGCTCTTGGGTCACTTGAGAAGGTTGTGAAATGCCATGCGGGAGGTCAAAGAGAGAGATGACAGAAAGTGAGGTAATTATGAACTCTTGACTCAGCCTTCTATTGTGATGCATTCAGACTTATAACTACTGTAAGGGATAGATTGTAGGCAAGCTACTCGATGCAGCAAGTCGACCTGACTTCAGCGTGTAGGCTGAGTTGCATAAGTTAATGCAGCAAAACTGAGTTGAGATCTAGGCGAGCTAGTCCTAGCTGGTCCATGTCTCAACATGGTATCATTGAGAATGGTGAAACGACTTAGGGCTTGGAGCGGACGGTCATTAAGAGCTTCCCAGTTTTCAGCTACAATCTGGTGAAGGGCCTCAAAGCGGAGGCCAAGAGTTCTGAGTGTGCCGTTTGTTTGAGTGACTTCAAGGGCCAAGGACATGACCTTGATGCCATTAGTTATGGAACACTAATCCATGGACTGTGCAAAGTGAATAAGATCAATGATGCACTTAAACTTTTCAATGACATGGTTCATGAAAATTGCAATCCTGATCTCATTATGTACAATGGTCTTCTCAATGGCCTGTTAAAGGTTGGAAAGTTAGAAGATGCATGTAAACTCTTTGAGATGATGATGTAGTAGGGCATGGTGCCAAATTTCTTCTCTTACAATATCTTGATTAATTGGCCTAAGGAAAACACTTTGTATGTGCATACACATTCATTGCTTCTCTACAAATTTTAAAGAATCGTAATGGTTGTTTTTGTAGATTTTTAGTGCAGAAGTTACAAGAATATTAGGATGTTTGTGGATAGCTATGCTATGGGCTAGCCAGTTACACAAGCCTAAATGTGCTCCACCTGGAAGTTTTGGATTGCTTGTGATTGGTGAAACACACCAATTTGTTATAGATAGCAGATCCAAGACTCCTCATATTTTGTAGAGAAAAGGAAGGCTAAGTATGGGCAGGATGTCTATACTACCCATCACATGAGCTACCTTACAACGATGTTTATAGACCTAGAAGTCAATAAATTCATATTGCAGAATGAAGGTAAATATTTTCTAACCAACTATCTAAGGTCGGTCTAAAATTTGTTTGGTGAAGGGGTCATTGCCAGCACTTACGACAACCTGCACAAGAGGATTCATAATGTAGTTTTGAGCTTCAGTAACACAACAAAACTTAAGGAGTTTATCATGGCCGACGTTGAGTATATTATCAAGACAACCCTCAGTAACTGAGAGGGGTAGACAGTCTATGTTGAAGACGAGTACAAAATGAGTGAAATTTGATGGCTTATTCAAGAAAAGTAGGGCAGAAGGTACCTACATGCTCTTTGATGAGTTAAAGAAGAAAAGAAATGTGTAGATGGAATCACATATAGTATAGTTATCTCATATTTCAGCAAGATGGGGAGAATCAAGGATTCTCTAAGTTTGTTAGAAGAAATGGAATCTAGAGGGCTGGTATCTGGGCTAGTATCTGATATGGTAACTATAACGTCACTGTTGATTGCACTTCATCTCTCTAGTAGATAGGACTGGGCACATCAGCTTATGAAGTGAATTGGAGATAGCAATGTTGTCCCTAATATCATCAGGTGGAGTGTTGATATGGAAATAGACGGTGAAGAACAAGAGACACCTCAGGATATGGACATTTCTCCTTATCTAACTTCTGGGATTCAGAGGGAGTCTACTAAACCAGAAGAGGCCAGTGTTGTTGCAAGTATGAGGTGAGCCATTGTTGTCATTGATGTCAACATACTCACACTGCATTGACAAGAAGGATTTGATGAGCTTTGTGCTGAGGATATTGAGAAAATTAGCCTCAGTCAGGAACAGTGAAGAACAGTGATGAGAAGAAGGTAAATATACTGTATAGGATGAGAACCGGAGGATGCGGATTAAAGGGTTAGTAGATATGAGTCTTAAGATGCTACAGTTAAGATTTCAGAGGTCCGCATGAAGATCTGAAGGAGTTATGGCTGCCGGTATAGAACCGGGTCCGGCAAGTATCCGGAGGTGACAGAGGATCACAAAAAGGTCCGGTGAGGTCCGGAATTGTATTATCATAATCTGCGGATTGGAAGGAGTGTTTTATATGTCCTTGTGATGTTTCATCCTGATTTGTGTGTAATTTGGAGATCCGGATGTACCTCCTGCATTATGACAGTGGCGACAGACTGTGTTCTTGAAGTTCCGGATGAGGAAGACAAGAGATCCCAGTAAGCAGAGAAAGTGCGGATGTATCCGGACATTCAGACAGACTTGTGAAGGTTCTTGAATCATGTTTAAGTTGTGTTGTTGGTCCGCATTGATGGCAGAGCCCGGAATTGAAGTTATTCTTCCGGATGAAGTTATTGCTCTGTTTAGCCGACCGGATGAGTTGTTCATCCTGCGAATGTTCTTGTGATAGCCGACCGGATGTGTTATTCATCTTGCGGATACTCCTATGGTTGTTTGCCGACTTAGATGCTTGTTCCTAAGTCGATGTCTTGTATAAATAATGATTTGTGAATTCATTTCAGTGAGGAAGCATGTGTATGAGTAAGGTGTAGCGAAGAAAGGTGCGAAAGGCAGAGCAGAGATTGTTGGGCTTAATTGGAACTGATCCGGACATGGTAGAGATGTCATTCTCCAGTTCAAGACTGTGATTTTTATCACTCTGTAGACAGTGTGTCTCCTTGTAGGCAGTGGGCCTCTTTGTGAGCAGTGTGCTCGGGCAGTGAGCCCTTATTGGCATGTGCCATTCATTTTTCCTTATTCTTCTAACAGAGAATAATTCTTGGGTTAATCACCCCGTGGTTTTTCCCTTAACCGGGTTTTCCACGTCAAAATCTTGGTGCTCAATGTGTTGATGCTTATCTGCTCTTGTGTTTATATATTGTGCTTCCATGAATGATTATTTGATATGCTGCTAACTAACAACAGAGAATTAAGTGTTTGAAAGAGAACAAGTTCTATACAACTGATTCACCCCCCCCCTCTCAGTTGTATGCCCTAGATCCAACAATTGGTATCAGAGCTGAGTTCCTCTGATAGGAGCTTAACCGCTTGAGGTGATCCAGGATGTCGTCATACAAGAAGGATAGTCCGAAGTTCGATGGAACCAACTTCACTCTCTGGAAAGGTCGCATGAAGTGTCATTTGGAATGTATGGGAAAAGCATACTTGGCTATGATTTCAAAACCATATATACCCCCACAAGGTGGTCCGACAACTCCTGATGAAACCACAGAAGCTGAAAACAATCTGCGGACCAAGGAAGCTCTTCTAAGCGCATTGAATGACTCAGATCTCTCGAATGTCATTGACCTACCAACTGCATATGAGATCCTAACTAAACTGGAACTTCTGTATGAAGGAGATGAGTTTGTCAAAAGTGCAAGGTTGCAAAGTCTGAAAGGGAAATTTGAAAGATTGAAAATGAGAGATGATGAAAACATTACTACCTTTATGCCAAGAGTAAATGAGCTGGTATGTGGAATCAGAAATGCTGGTGGAACTCTAGATGAAAATGAGATTGTCTGCAAAATCCTAAGATCCCTTCCTGCTGCCTACAAAATCAAAGTTGCTGCCATTGATGAATTCAGAGCCCACACAACTGTCACAAGAGAACAATTGGCTGGCAAACTAGCTGCATTTGAAATGACCGAGTTTGGAGATGATCCACCCAAGACTGAGTCTGCTTTTAAAGCCAGTGCCTATGTGAAAGGCAAACAGAGATTTGATCCGGGTGAAAACTCATCAAGGAAAATGTCATGGTATGATCAAGCAAGAAGAGACATGGAAGAAGAAGAAGCAGAAACAGCTCAACTTGAAGCCCTCATTGCAAAGAGACTGCCAAGAGGATCCGGTAAGTATGAAGGAAAACTACCCTTTAAGTGTTTTAACTGCAATAAGATTGGTCATTTTGCCTCAAGATGTCCGGAGAGATCTGCAAGATCTAATACTCACAGACAAAGGTTTCAAAAGAATTGCTATTATGTTCATGAAGAAGATGACAATGAAGGAGTAACAGATGATGAATCAGATCCAGGAAGCAAATCCGGAAATGAGTGGGTGTTTATAGCCATCAAGGAAGAAGATTCCTTGCTCTCTGAATCTGTCAATCACAAAGTTGTTGAAAAAGCCTTGGCTGCTCAAGTGGAAGAAAAGGATGATTGGGTTATTGACAGTGGATGCTCTCACCATATGACTGGTGACAAGAATAAGTTCTTAGATTTGGAAAGATATGAAGGAGGAATGGTAAAGTTTGGTGACAATTCTGCTGGCAGAATCAGAGGTAGGGGAACTATTTCCTTTGATGGTAAGAGCAAAACAGGTAATGTACTATATGTTGAAGGATTGAAGCACAATCTTCTCAGTGTTGGTCAGTTAGTGGACAAAGGCTATGATCTCCGGTTCAAGAATGGCAAATGCAGAATCTTTACAAGCTCCGGAACTGAAATTGCATCCGGTACTCAGACAAGAGGTAACATCTTTCATCTGGTTGGTTCAAATAAAAGTTGTTTGTTTGTTCAAATTGATCAGAGTTGGTTATGGCATAGAAGAATGTGTCATGTAAATTTTGATAACATCATCAAAATAAGCAATACTCAGGCTGTGAGAGATCTTCCAAAGTTAATAAAACCTACAAACAGTGTGTGTAAAGAATGTCAGTTAGGCAAACAAAGCAGAGTCTCTTTTAAAAGCAAAGATCAGTCTTCTACCGGATTGTTGGAATTAGTACATACTGATCTATGTGGTCCGACAAGAATCAAGAGTCAGCAAGGTGATAGATATTTCATGTTGTTAATTGATGATCATTCCCGGATGATGTGGGTTACCTTTCTAAAAGAAAAATCAGAAGCTTTTGAGAAGTTCAAAATCTTCAAAGCTATGGTGGAGAATCAAACCGGATTGAAACTAAAGTGTCTAAGGTCTGATAGAGGTGGTGAATTTACATCTGGTGAATTCATTGACTTTTGTGAGAAACAGGGTATAAGGAGACAGTTGTCTGCTCCTAAGACTCCACAGCAGAATGGAGTAGTTGAGAGAAAGAACCGGACCATCCAGGAAGCTGCTAGGACAATGATGTTGGAAGCAAATGTTCCTCAAATGTTTTGGAAAGAAGCTATCAGCACTGCAGTCTACACTCTCAATCGAGTTCAAATCAGAAACAACACCGGTAAGACCCCCTATGAACTTTGGTTTGGCATCACTCCTACTGTGAAATATTTCAGGGTATTTGGTAGCAAGTGTTATATTAAAAGAGATGAAGATCTAGGAAAGTTTGATGCTAGAAGTGATGAAGGAATTTTCTTGGGCTACTCCACTCAAAGCAAAGCATATCGGTGTTACAATAAGAGATTGAGGAAGATGATAGAAAGTACCAATGTAAAGGTTGATGAAGGAATTGAGAAGCCTTCAAGATTTTATGAATTTGATGAAGATGACCAAGATAGTGTTCAAGGAACTCAATCCTCTCCGGTGAAACAGAGTCAGCCTGATCCGGTAAATCAGGAAGAAGAGTTAGGTTTAAATGAGCCTGATCAAGAAACAGCAGTACTGGATACTCCCAAAATTCCAAGGTATGTAAAACTAAATCACTCTGAAGATCAGATCATAGGTGACAGAAGCAAAGGTGTACAAACTAGAAGGAATATTGCTCAAGATCAGAATGAATGTTGTCTGATTTCAAGGATTGAACCTAAAACAATAAATGAAGCCTGCAATGATGAAAATTGGACCAAAGCAATGGAAGATGAACTGATGCAAATTGAGAAAAATCATACTTGGGATCTTGTTCCCAGACCTAGAGACAGGAATGTAATTGGAACCAAGTGGGTCTTCCGGAACAAACTAAATGAAGCTGGTGAAGTAATCAGAAACAAAGCTAGATTGGTCTGCAAAGGCTACTCTCAAATAGAAGGAATTGACTTTGAAGAGACTTTTGCTCCGGTAGCAAGAATTGAAGCAGTCAGATTACTTCTTGCATTTGCTGCCTTCAAAGATTTCAAGGTATATCAGATGGATGTCAAGTCTGCCTTCTTAAATGGTGATCTGGAAGAAGAAGTCTACATTGAACAACCGGATGGATTTCAATTGTCTGATAATAATGATATGGTCTGCAAGTTGAAGAAAGCTTTGTATGGATTGAAGCAAGCCCCAAGAGCATGGTATGAAAGGTTGGATAAGCATCTTGTGCAGATTGGATTCAACAAAGGTACTGCTGACAGCAACTTATATTTCAAAATTGATCATGAAAACATTCTGATTGTTGAAGTGTTTGTGGATGATATCATTTTTGGAGGAAGAGATAGTATGTGTAAAACTTTTGCAAATCAGATGAAAAGTGAGTTTGAAATGTCTATGCTTGGTGAAATGAATTTCTTCTTGGGTCTACAAATTACTCAAACAAAAGAAGGGATCTTCATTTCTCAGACCAAATATGTGAAAGAATTGTTAAAGAAATTTGGTATGGAAGACTCAAAGCCTATGAACACTCCTATGGCAACCGGATGTAAGTTAAGCAAAGATGATGATTCTCCAAAGGCAGATCAGACAAAGTATAGATCAATGATTGGTGGATTGTTGTATCTCACTCAAACTAGACCAGATATAATGCAAGCTGTTGGTCTTGTGGCAAGATTCCAGGCTGATCCTAGAGAATCTCATGTTATGGCAATCAAAAGAATTTTTAGATACTTGAAAGGGACAGTTGAGTATGGTCTATGGTATCCTAGAGATCCGGATTTTTCTCTTCATGCTTACACAGATGCAGATTGGGCAGGAGATGTGGATGACCGGAAGAGCACTAGTGGTGGAGCATTCTTTTTGGGGAAGAGATTGGTTTCTTGGCTAAGCAAGAAACAAGATGCAATATCTCTGTCTACAACTGAAGCAGAATACATTGCAGCAGCAGGTAGTTGCACTCAAATCTTGTGGATGAAGCAGATGCTAAGAGACATCAAAGTTGAATATGAGGAGCCTATCACAATTTTCTGTGATAATTCAAGTGCAATTAATATTTCCAAGAATCCGGTATTGCATTCTAAGACTAAGCACATATCTATCAAATTTCACTTTTTGAGAGAACAAGTAAACAAGGAAGAAGTCAGATTGGAGTATGTTCCCTCCAAGGATCAGATTGCAGATATCTTTACAAAACCTCTTCCCAAGGACTCTTTTGAATATCTCCGGGAGAAGTTAGGGGTCATGGCCCCTCCGGTGATGAACTAAGATGCACTGATGTGCATCAGTCCGGTGGCTATCACAGTCATATCTTGTGATCCGGACTAATGGGGAGCTGCAACTAAGGGGGAGCAGCTGGTATTATTCTGATGCATGAGAGTTGCAAGTATGAGCCCTTTGCCATTGATGTCAAAGGGGGAGAGAAGACATGTGAAAAACAAGTGGTTGATGATCAAAGGGGGAGCAGCAAAGGAAGACATGTGAGGAGTTGTTGTTGACAGGGGGAGCTGTGACAGAAAAGAGAAGTTCTTGTCTTGATGGTTTTTCACATCATATGTTGCCATCAATGACAAAGGGGGAGATTGTTGCAAGTATGAGGTGAGCCATTGTTGTCATTGATGTCAACATACTCACACTGCATTGACAAGAAGGATTTGATGAGCTTTGTGCTGAGGATATTGAGAAAATTAGCCTCAGTCAGGAACAGTGAAGAACAGTGATGAGAAGAAGGTAAATATACTGTATAGGATGAGAACCGGAGGATGCGGATTAAAGGGTTAGTAGATATGAGTCTTAAGATGCTACAGTTAAGATTTCAGAGGTCCGCATGAAGATCTGAAGGAGTTATGGCTGCCGGTATAGAACCGGGTCCGGCAAGTATCCGGAGGTGACAGAGGATCACAAAAAGGTCCGGTGAGGTCCGGAATTGTATTATCATAATCTGCGGATTGGAAGGAGTGTTTTATATGTCCTTGTGATGTTTCATCCTGATTTGTGTGTAATTTGGAGATCCGGATGTACCTCCTGCATTATGACAGTGGCGACAGACTGTGTTCTTGAAGTTCCGGATGAGGAAGACAAGAGATCCCAGTAAGCAGAGAAAGTGCGGATGTATCCGGACATTCAGACAGACTTGTGAAGGTTCTTGAATCATGTTTAAGTTGTGTTGTTGGTCCGCATTGATGGCAGAGCCCGGAATTGAAGTTATTCTTCCGGATGAAGTTATTGCTCTGTTTAGCCGACCGGATGAGTTGTTCATCCTGCGAATGTTCTTGTGATAGCCGACCGGATGTGTTATTCATCTTGCGGATACTCCTATGGTTGTTTGCCGACTTAGATGCTTGTTCCTAAGTCGATGTCTTGTATAAATAATGATTTGTGAATTCATTTCAGTGAGGAAGCATGTGTATGAGTAAGGTGTAGCGAAGAAAGGTGCGAAAGGCAGAGCAGAGATTGTTGGGCTTAATTGGAACTGATCCGGACATGGTAGAGATGTCATTCTCCAGTTCAAGACTGTGATTTTTATCACTCTGTAGACAGTGTGTCTCCTTGTAGGCAGTGGGCCTCTTTGTGAGCAGTGTGCTCGGGCAGTGAGCCCTTATTGGCATGTGCCATTCATTTTTCCTTATTCTTCTAACAGAGAATAATTCTTGGGTTAATCACCCCGTGGTTTTTCCCTTAACCGGGTTTTCCACGTCAAAATCTTGGTGCTCAATGTGTTGATGCTTATCTGCTCTTGTGTTTATATATTGTGCTTCCATGAATGATTATTTGATATGCTGCTAACTAACAACAGAGAATTAAGTGTTTGAAAGAGAACAAGTTCTATACAACTGATTCACCCCCCCCCTCTCAGTTGTATGCCCTAGATCCAACAAGTGTTCCATGACCAAACAAAACATGTGGAAATCAAATACCATTACATTAGAGATATGGTATTAAGGAAAGCTATTCAACTGAAGTACATTTGCCCTGATGATCAGATGACTGATACTCTCACCAAGTCTCTCTCCAGAATGAAGTTTGTACATTTTTGAGACAAGCTTGGAGTTGTGGAGAATGAAGCCCTTGCTAAGAGGGAGTCTCAGCATTAGTGATTTGTGTTATCTGATATAATCCATTTTTCTCTAAGACGGAGAAATTTGAGGTGAAATCCCTTGTCAATCTCTGAGATGGAGATGTGTTTCTTTCCACCCTCTAAGAGTAGCTATGTTGGACGTCATGTTGAGTGACTCCATGACAATGTATTTTTTCACTAATGGGAGTAGCCATTATGGGCTTCACATTGAGAGACTCTGTGATGATTCTCTTGTACTTGTGTTTATCCACCCTTTGGGAGTAGCCATGGTGGACATCATGTTGAGAGACTCCATGATGACATCACATTGAGTGACTCTGTGATTGGCACTTGTGCACATGTTTCCTTCCACACATGGAAGTAGCCATGGTGGGCATCATGTTGAGTGACTCCATGATGAACTATTTCACAAATGGGTGTAGCCATTATGGATGTCATGTTGAGAGACTCCATGACATGGATTCTTGAAAGGATACCTCCCTAGCTAAGAGGGAGTGTTAATGTTTGTAGCTTAGGGAGGTTATAGATTTCATGGCCGAATGGTTCTAGCACTAGAGAAAACAATACATCCATTGGCCAACTCCCTCCTTATGCACTCCAATGACAATAGTTAGTGATAATAACTATTATTGATTATGGAAAACTAATTTGAGAAAGCAACCGGTCAAATAAACTAAAGATAAATAAATCCATTCCATGAAATGGCACTTTTTGAAAGGGTAGTGGCTGATGGTAAGAAAGCAACCCTTAAAGGTACATAAGAACTCAAGGAAGACTTTGCTATACCTCCATATGTTGTTTCAGTTTAGGGTCAGCAATGATATCATGGATTAGCAGAAAACAGTCTTCAGTTGCTCAGAGTTCTACATGATCCAAATATATTGCAACTTCTATGGCTGCTAGAGAGGCAATATGGCTTAGAAAATTGCTTCTGGGATTATTTGGTAAACCTCTGAAACCAACTATAATCCACTGCGACAATCAAAGCTGTATTAAGCTATATGTGAATCCAGTATTCCATGATAGATCTAAACGTATTGAGATTCCTCATCACTATGTGCGTGATATGGTGGAAAGGAATGTGATTCAGTTGGAGTATATCAGTACAGGAGATCAAATTGTAGATATTCTTACCAATCCACTCCTCAAGGTGAAAGTTGAATACTTCAGGAAAAATCTTGGTATGATTGAAATGTAAAATTCTAATTGATTTGTACTAATATATTAAAGATGTTTAATGTGTAAACATATTGTGTCATGTGTGACTCTATGACATTATGGGCCTACCCATTCTGTGTTTATTTCTAAAAGGTGACGATCTTTTGGATAATCTATAATTGTACCTAACATTATAAGGTGAGGATCTTATAATGTTCATTAGACTGATATTATGTGACTTGATATTGGTATGAATCATGAAGTTATCATGATTAATTTATGGTAGACATTATGTGACTTAATGTCAGTGCACATACCATAACAGGGATATATAAGGAGAATATAATGTTCTCGAGTATAGTATATCCTTTAGTATCACGAGATAGGTGATACTATATATCATGAGTTATGTGATATTAAATTACTTTGAGTAATTCATTACAAATCAGATAATTGATATTCACAAAGATTATTGTGATATTGTTATCTTCCCAAGCTAAGAGAGAGTGTTGAGTTGTTTGTAGCTTTGATCAGATAACGTACTTAATATATAAGGTGTGTTAAAATAAATATCAATAGCATGATCAAATAATACATTACCAAAGTATAAACATAGTCTGCATTCTAAATGGTGATTAGTAATTGTTAATATCGGTGAAACTAACTTCATTAGATATGGTGACAAAGTCACACCTGTGATATGCATGACTCCTTGAGGAGTCACGTCTATCACAGATGTGACTCCTACAGTCACTAACATATATATCATTGTCTTTACCTAGCAATACTATGGATTGACACAAAAATTGGAAGTGTATGAGAAGTAGAAATTACATCTGGAAAAATAGAAGACAGTAATAAATTAAACTCTACAATACAAATATCCAACCTTTAGAAAATATCCAAACCTGATCTGAAAATTCATCATTTTTGACCAAATCTTCATGCAAACATATGAAAGAAGAGGTGTTGTAAAGATTTTGAAGAGGGAGAGAAAATTATATGCCTAAAAATGGTCCAATAATGTAAAAATATCTTTTACAACATGCTTTTGAGACAATCTTTAGAGAGTCGATAAGCCAAAACCTAGTGAAAATAGACCAAAATATGCAAATTTTCACCAAATCTTCACGTAAACAGCTAGGGCAGTGGGTGTTGTAAGGAAAATGATGATGGAAATAAACTTATAATAGTACTAACAGCTACCTAATGCCAAAAAGTCTGTTACAACACATTTCTAGTGCCTCTCTAGACCAAACCCTAGTGCAAAGATAGCAAAAATATGTCGATTTCTCCAAACTTTCAATGCAAAGGCTCAAAATAAAGGGTGTTGTAAGAAAAATAAGAGGGGTCAGAAAATTATAAGGCTAATAATAGCCAAATAATACAATAAAATCCCTTACAACATGCTTCGAGTGTAAATCTAGCAAGACGATAGGCTCAAATCTAGTGAAAATGCAAGTTTTTAAACCCTAGGCATGAAATTTCACAAGGAGGCCACTATGGTGCAACACTAAAATAATAGCTCATACCTAATGAGTTTTTTTAGTAGGTAGTAAAATTTGAGACAAGATTTTGACTACAACCCTAGTTCATGCAAAACTAGGTTTTCATGAAAAATGCAAAATTTCAAGCAAACTTCAACATATCAAGCATGAAAATGTAATGCAAATGAATTGTAAATGATAAATTTATGTATTTTTTTATCATATCTAATGCAAATTACAGAAATTAATTGAAATTAGATGCTAATTAATTCAAATTTCACAAAAATGCAAGCTTAATATATCAATTTTTTGCAAATTTTTCAATTTTTTTGTAATTTTTCAAATGCAATATTGAAAATAATTAATTGAATGAAAATAAATTTCAGATTTGATGTAAAAATTAGAGATTTAATTAAATCCAATTGAATCAATGCAAACTATGTCAAAAATCAAACCCTAGAAAGCAATTTTTGTCAATTTTTCCAAATATATCAATTTTTTTGTAAGTTTTCAAATGCAATAGAATGAATGAATTCTAATTTGTCAAACAACACTTAGAAAGGTGCCAAAAAGTTCAACAACACGGGTTCACCAAATTGTTTTATGGTAAAGTTGGTGGAGGGTTAATGTTTGGTTTAGTTTGAATCCTCCTTTCCACAAAACATTCCAAGGGCTTTTCAACCGAGTGCCGCACCTATCAAGAGGAGAGTCAGCTATCAAATTTGAATTGCCACTTAGTTTTCTACTGGGAAATTTAGATGTGATCACATAAGTTTGCCAATTAATGCCTTTATGTCCTTAAAACCCTAATTCAAGCAAAACAGTAATCAAATTTGTGAATTACGACAAATGCTACAGGAAATAAACAGAGGGCAGAAAACCTTAACTCACTATTTTTCGCAGTAAGAAAATGGAGAAATCTAGGACAATGGTGATGGCACCCTAGTCTAGTGTGCCACTTTTTCTACATAGTCCCAATCTCATTCAGGCACTGATCTCTACTATATCTTTTGTTTCCTGTGATCAGAAATTTGAGGACAAGGTTGATGGCACCCTTGTCCTGAAAAGTTCATTGTCCACTTCTTTTTAGATCTAGAATCTTCAATGTCTGTCTTCCTTCTCTACAAATCCACTTTCTCTAGACTCGACACCTATAACCTACAATCACAAGGAGTATGGCAGGGGGTTGTGGTGTTTAAAGGCTTGCCTCAGTCAAGCCCCGGAGAGACATTCAAGTCTTTCGAACACCATTGTCAGAGAGAGTGCGTGCCCTTGGGAAGAAAAGGAAAAAACCAAATGATAATGAATGATATTTAGCACAATAAATGATACCTTGATGATGAAGCTCTCATGGAAGGAAGAATCTCTTCATTACCATGAGGAGAAGGTGTAATCCAACTTGCAAAAAAACACAATAATAATGTTATTCTCTACAACACAATGATAATTAAAAGTATGCCAATAGTTCATAATTGCTATCTAGTAATCTTCTTCTAGTTTGCAAATGATAACCTAAACATGTTTATATATGCAACTATTAAGATTCCCACCAAGAATTTCATATTTGAAACTTATGATGTCAGCCTAGAGACCAAATAACGGTCACAAAACTAACATTTCAAATTAGGGAAGACCCAAAATAGGGCTAGACTAGGGCACTAACGCCCTTGTCCACCCCCTACCTTTGCTCAAAATTCAATAAAGTGCAATCCCCTAGGTCCTATTTGCCACAAGACCCATGGATTTTCTCATTGGGAGTCTAATTTAACATGCAAAATGCTCTAAATGCAAATCTAAAGACCCGGGAGCTAAACCTTTAGGAAAAAACCCCCAAGGGTACATTTTTCTGACATAAGAAATTGAGATTGGATTGTTGAATGCCATGACCAACTCTCATGGTCAATTGTAAATATATACTCCTTTTGCATACTTAATGAAGAAGAAGACTTTTGATTATGAATAATCATAAACTTTGAGTAATATGTGGATGAATCCTAGATGTCACTTTGATTTGCTATGTCCCCTGGAGTGTATTTCAGTCTATGCATGTTGTCTTCATTCCTTTCATTTGAACGTTAGCATCAATCATATCTAGTTGTGGAATGACCTGGTGAAAATATGGTTTGATTTTCTTCTCCTTCATGACAGTATCAAGGATATATGTGGATCAATGATTGAAGATTCATTCATTTCAATAAATTTAGAAAGCTTTAGTTTAGTTTTCTTTAAATTTCATTAAATCATTTATCATAACTACAAATATATAGATAAATGACAAGCATAACACAAAATATGCAGACATCTGTAAATATATGAAGATCATAAGCATATTTAGACAAAGTGCATACATAATAGAAAATATCATGCAAAGAATCATAAATAATGTCAAAAAACATAGAAATATATGCTTATAGGCACATTATTTGAGAGAATTTATAGTGTAGAAGTAAATTAAGCAATAATAAGTCTAATTTGAGTAAATCATAAATAATTTCAGAAGAATTGATCAAACTTACAAAATTATTTGCATGATTTGCTTAAATGTTGTAAGATTTGACATCATTCATTGAGAATTTACAGTGAGCAAGAAAAATAGAGTAACATCTAGGTATCAAGATACAAATACTTGAAATTGAATATGTAAAGCTCCTAATGGAAAACAACAACACACATCAACCTCTGAGTAACGTTAGATCATTATGAACTAATGCACAGAGACTTGGGATCATAAATTCCTTCGAATTTATTATATCTTTCAAGATAAATAAAGGTTGTTGTGTAACTTTTATTTCTTGTTATTATGACTAACACCATCATCAATAGGATTGTTAAGAAGTAGATGCATGGGTTTATGGATTTCTGTTGTTCTCATTATTATTTGATCTTAAGCTATGGAACTAGTTTTGAGGACTTGTTTTGGAGAGGTATAGAAATGGTTTGTGGTTTTTAGGCTATTTCCCTTTGTTGTGGTAATGTTTGACTAGTTTGATCTACTTTCAGTGAGAGGTTAACATTTGTTGCTGCCATGTTTTCATCAAAATTTGGATGTTAGATTTTGATGCCCTTTCAATTTGGGAGTGTTGAAAGAGATCTTACTTTACACAGTTTGGCATAGTTTAGTGTGGTATAAAGACATGGTATGATTTTGTAGTTTCTCTCTATCTTGGTATATTGTCTTCTTCTTAAATGTTCTCATGTTTACGGAGTTGAGGTTTGTATTAGAGTCAAGTGTTATTGTTGTTAACAATAATTTGGTAGATCCCTAATCTTTTTGTTCATTGGTTAAAAGGACTTGGGAGAGTTATTTAGAGATTGGTAATGAGAGATGTTTTATGAATATCATTATATGTTTTGACACTATATGGTAGAGGAGTTATCCACATCCTCTATGAAAAGTGCTATAGGAGGATTTTTTAATGCCTTGATCTAATTTTCAGATTTGACATTACCCATGCAGTGAGAGTTCTTGCATATGTATGCTCTTTATTATCACAATACCTTCTTGGTTGTCTCAATTTACAGGTTACTTATGTGAAAATGAATTTGCATGTTTCACTATTGGGATCTACAAGTTGTGTAGTTTAGTGGGTTGTCTTTACCCATTGGTTGCATTGAAGACTTGGATGTGGACTGTCAATATCCATAGATCCATTTAGTGTTATTGTAAATTTTGTTTGTTGGCCTTATCTTTGGTCATTTGTACATTGGTAAGTTGCTTTGAGATGGGAGTATGGATGATTAGCAGGTTTGTTTTACATGAACTTGATTGCAGTTTAGGGTTGGTATGTTGATGGGATGGAGTTCTACCTATGATGGTTTGTTTACCTTGGTTTTGAGGTATGATATTTTGGATGAGCTAGCAACTTGTTGTGGTTGCTTTTCCATTTGGTATGAGTGTGGTAGACATTCAGAGTCTTATATTATGATATGATTTGATGCTTTTGTTCATGTTGAGATTGGTGCAAGTTTCAGTGACAGTTGATATGTTTCACCTTGGCTTATTTCTGGTTTATCATGGGTGACATGATGTGAGGAGTTCTTGTTTGAGGTGATGATTATCATGGTTACTTTTGCAGGTATCTTGTTGGAGCACAAAAGCATGTTGAAGAATCAATGGTACATTGATGGCTAGGGATATTTTCCCCTGTGATTTAAAGTTTGATTATATCATTTAGAGTAATTGCAATGTATAATGTCAAGTGGGAAATGTTGGGATACATTTTTTGCAAGTATGTGCCTACCAGTGTTGTCATTGATGTCAACATGTTTGTGTTGTAATTTGTGTCAATTGTGTCTTCTGAGATTGTTGTTTATTGATTGATTGAGTTGTCATGTTAAAGTATTTTGTTCTGTATTTCCCCTATGTTGAAGACCAGAGTATGAGATTTGGATATTATTTAGAGTCTTTAAAGATGCTAAATTCAGAATTTGGTGGTCTATATCACTGTACAGCAAAAGTTCTATTCATCAGTTTGAAGACTGTGCCTGGCAACATTTGTAGTGTGACAGGGAGAAAGTAATTTGCTCTGCATTTCTTCATAGTTTAGATTTTGGTCTTGTGGTTCTGGACTTAAGATTACAAGGTCCTTAGCTACCTTCATTCCAAAGGATTTGTGATTTGATGCTTCAAAAAGAAATTTACTGATAAATAGAGTTTGACAGTGTCTATTGAGAAGCACTCTATGATGTGTCTTCAAGTGATATCTATTGTCTTCAAGTGATATCTGTTGTATTCAAGTGAGATCTATTATGGTTGGACTTGTTGGATCCCAAGTGATTCTATGTTCTTCATGGATGTATCTAGAATGGATTGAAGGAATGTGCTTGATCCGCAGGCTACAATGAAGTTCTTCGAAGCATGTATCTAAGCATTCTTGGTGTGTGCACTAGTCTTGGCCAACCTGGTTAGTTACACTTGTTGTGGGAGGTGATTCATAGATTTGGAAGCATGTTGTAATGTGTGAAGATGTATTTGGGTCTGGAGCTAAGCTTTGAAGTGTTCCTCTTTCATTAATTTGCTCTACAAGTTTGTTTAGGTCTAGTCCTAATTTTATTTTTATATGTATGCCAACCTTTGAGATAGTTCCAATGGTTGTAGAATGTAATGCTGACCTTAATGTACATTCCAAGGTTGATGATGTGTATAAATATATGTAATGAATTTGTGAGTCAGAAGTGGGAGTGCAAAGATGTGAAGATACAGTGTGTGAGTTGTAAAGGCAGAGCAGAGGAGATATATTATGCTTCAATGGAACTGAACTCAGGCATGTTGTAGATGCTACTATATCAGCTCATGCAAGTGAGCCACCCCTGGCAGTGAGCCACCCCCAATAGTGAGCCACCCCTTGGTAGTGAGCCACTCTTTGCCAGTGAGCCTTTCATTTGGGCAGTGAGACCTTCAAAGGTAGTGAGCCTCTTTTGTTATTCGGTATTGTTACTACATTATATTGTGAGCTAACACTCACCGTGGTTTTTCCCTGTTTAGGGTTTTCCACATAAAAAAACTAGTGTTAATGTATGTATGGTGTTGATGTGTTTATGTTTTGATTTTGCTATTCATGTTTAAACTTCATAACATAATAAGGAATTAAAGTAGGTGAATGTGGAAGTGATTTTGCTTAAAGAAGTTAATAGTATTTGATACAACTAATTCACCCCCCTCTTAGTTGTCTTGTGCCTTTTCAATAATTGGTATCAGAGTGAGGTTCCTTCAAAGAAATCCTAACAGCTTAAGGTAGATCTGGGATGGCACACAAGAAAGACATTACTTAGTTTGATGCATCTAACTATGCCTACTAAAAGGTACAAATGCAAAGTTATCTTATTTCTATTGGTTATAATATTTGGACAATGGTTAAAGATAAATACATTGTACCTAAACATGGTCCAAAGAATAGTGAAGAGATTAAGAATTATGAGACTAATCACAGCTAAAAATGTTCTATTAAATGCCTTGTCTAATACTAAAATAGTGAAAGTTGTGGATCTAGAAACTACTAATGAGATCTGAGACAAATTGAAAAACATCTATGAAGGTGATGCATTAGTCAGGAAGGCTAAGTTGCAGAACATAAAGACCATATATGAAACCATGCGAATGTCTAAAGATGATAACATAACAAATTACATATAGAAGATTGATGAAGTTGTCAGTAGCATCAAGGTGCCTGGTGGAAAGTTAGAGGATGAAGATGGTGTAGATAAAATACTCATAACTCTTCCCAAATCCTATAGTCACAAGGTATCTGCCATTGAAGAATTGATTGATATGGGAAAACTTTCAAAAGATCAATTTCTTGGAAAACTAACTACTTTTGAGATAAGAGAATTTGATACTACTGGTGGCCCTATGAAAACAGAGACTATTTTTTAGGCCAAGGAAGAAACAACTGCTAGATCGGATAAATATGCTATGGAATTAGATGAAGAAGACTTTGCAGAACTTGAGGCAAAATTTGTAAGCAGAATAAAAAGAGGCAATAGAGGAAAGTTCAAAGGTAAGTTATCTTTCAAATGTTTCAATTGTGGTAAAATTGGTCACTATGCTTCAAGATGTCCTGACAGAGCTTTGAATTTCAAAAACAATGAAGATAAAGGAAAGATGGTAAGAAAGAGTTATTATGTTAGAGATGATGATGGTGTAACTGATGATGAATTTGATGTTGCAAGTATGGGTCTAATCGGTGTTGTCATTGATGTCAACATACTCTTGTTGCATGGATGTCAAGAATTGGATGAGTTGTGCTAAGGATATTAAGAAAATTAGTCCTATCAGAAATAGAGAAAATTAACATAAATAGTGAAGCTCTATGAAGTGAATATCCCAGTTAGATGAAGATCAGAGAATGCGCATCAAAAGGTTTGTAGCTATGTGTCTGAAGATAATCTAGTCAAGATCTAAGAGGTCCACATGAAGACTAGGAAAAGTTATGACCATATGAGTAAAACCAGTTCTAGTAGCTATTCAGAGGTGACAAAGAGACACAAATAGGTCCGATGAGATCTAGAAATGCAATATCATGTTCTGCAGATTTGGTGGCATGTTTGGGAAGCTAATGTGCATTGACAACTCAATTGGCTCATAGTTTGGAGGTCAGCAAGCAGTCCTTCTATTATGACAGTGATGATTGACTGTGTTCTTGAGGTTTCGGGTGAAGATGTGATTGATTATAGTAAGCAGAAGTGGTACGGATGTTCTTTGTGATTCAAGCAAGCTTGTGGTGGTCTCTAGATTGTGTTCGGTTCATGTTGGAGGTCCACATTGAAGATTGAGCTCACAAATGAAGATTTACTTTCAAACGTTACTGTTCTTCAAAGTTTCAGCCAACTGGATGATTTGCGCATGGTGTGGATGAGCTTGAAGATGTTTTGAGAAGTGTGGAGTGTTCCTTGAAGTTGACTGAAGTCCCAGCTATGTATGGCCGACAATGTAGTGATGCGCATGAAGTTTTTGTAATAAGTCAAGTTGTATTTTTGTAATTGCTCTGTAAATAAAATAAGTGTATGTTGTACTGACTTTGATGATCATTCCAAAGTTGATGTCATGTATAAATAAGAGTTGTGAAGTAATTCAAATGCATCTCTGTGGTCATGATGAGAAAGTGGTAGAGAAAAGGAGTGAAAAGTAGAGCAGAGGTATTGAGCTTAATGGAACTAACTCAAGCATAGTGAAGATGCTGATCTCTAGTTCAAGTACGTAATATTTATATTATTCTATAAATAATGTGTCTCCTGTAGGCAGTGGGCCTGTTGTGAGTAGTGTGCTTAGGTAGTGAGCCCTATCTGGCAAGTGCCATTTTATTCATCCTTATTCTTCTAACAGATAATATAATATTGGATTAATCACCCCATGGTTTTTCCCTTAACTAGGTTTTCCATGTCAAAATCTTGGTGTTATATGTGTTGAATTTGTTTCTTCTCTTGAATTATTGTATTATTCTTCCTTGATTAATCTTTGATAAGCTGTTGAAATATAGGAAGGTTTAAAGAACTAAGATTTTGGTAACAACTGATTCACCCCCCCTCAGTTGTCTGTCCTAAATCCAATAATTGGTATCAGAGCCAAGTTCCTCTAAAAGAAGCTTAACCACTTGAGGATATATAGAATGTCTACCTACAAGAAGGATAGTCCAAGGTTTGATGGTTCAAACTTCATTGCCTGGAAAAGCTGCATGGAATGTCACATACAATGCATGGGATATCAATATTGGAACATAACCTCAACTAAATATGTTCCCCCAACAAATGGCCCCACAACTTTAAATGAAATCAAAGATGCAGAGAATAATCTTCAAGCTAAAGAAGCCCTACTGAGTGCCTTGTCTGATTCAGAGCTGACAAATGTTATGGGTTTGAAGACTACCTATGAAATTTGGACAAAGCTTGAAAATCTATATGAAGGAGACAAATATGTTAAGTGTGCCAAGATGCAAAGTCTGAAAGGAAAGTTTGAAAACTTAAAGATGGGTAAAGATG
The DNA here is from genome assembly GCA_027924645.1 of Cunninghamia lanceolata. Classification (NCBI taxonomy): domain Eukaryota; kingdom Viridiplantae; phylum Streptophyta; class Pinopsida; order Cupressales; family Cupressaceae; genus Cunninghamia; species Cunninghamia lanceolata. The sequence continues at coordinate 1,497,651 of BSBN01001965.1, read as the reverse complement.
ATAATATCACTTCTTACATGACAAAAGTAAATGAGCTTGTTTGTGGCATCAGATGTGCTGGTGGTATACTGGATGAACTTGAAATTGTTGCCAAAGTTCTTAGATCTTTACCCCCTACATATAAACTCAAAGTTGCTACCATTGAGGAAATCAGATCTTTGACAACTATCACAAGGGATCAACTAGTTGGTAAGATATCTGCATTCGAGTTAGCTAAGTTTGTTGATGCACTTCCCAAGACTGAATCTTCATTCAAAGATAGTGCCTCTACAAAAGGCAAACAAAGATATGCTCTAGGAGAAAGTTCCTCAAGAAAATCATCTTGCTATGAGAAAGCAAGAAAAGATTTGGAAGAGGATGAATTAGAAGCTAAACAACTTGAGGCCCTCATTGCAAAAAGACTGCCAAGAGGATCTAATAAGTATGAAGGAAAATTGCCTTTCAAATGTTTCAATTGCAACAAGATTGGGCAATTTACCTCAAGGTGTCAGGAAATATTTTCAAGGCCAAACCCTAATAGATCAATATTTCAAAAGAAGTGTTACTATGTTCAAGGAGATGATGATGGAGTAACAGATGATGAATGTAAGATAGGAAACAAATCTAGAAGTGACTGGGTGTTTATTGCCATCAAAGAAGAAGATCCAATGCCTATTGAATCTTTCAATTAGAAGGTGATAGAGAGGGCTCTGGCTACTCAAGTTGAAGAAAATAATGAATGGGTTATTGACAGTGGATGCTCTCACCATATGATTGGTGACAAGAATAAGTTCATAAACTTGGAAAGATATGAAGGTGGAGTTGTAAAGTTTGGAGACAATTTTGCTGGCAGAATTAAAGGAAGAGGAACCATTTCCATTGACAGAAAGAACAAAACCAATGATGTTCTATATGTTGAAGGTCTGAAGCATAATCTTCTCAGTGTTGGATAGTTGGTGGACAAAGGCTATGATCTCCATTTCAAAAATGGAAAATGCAAAATATTTGAAAGCTCTGGAACTGAGATTGCATCAGGTACATAGACAAAAGGTAACATCTTCCAATTAGTTGGTACTGGCAAAAGTTGTTTATTTGTTCAAATTGATCAGAGTTGGTTGTGGCATAAGAGAATGTGCCATGTGAATTTTCATAATATCATTAAGATAAGAAACACTCAGGCTGTAAGAGATCTTCCAAAACTAATGAAACCTACTAATAATTTGTCTAAAGAATGTCAGTTAGGTAAGCAGAGCAGAGTCACATTCAAAAGTAAGGAGAAATCTTCAACTAGATTGTTAGACTTGGTTTACACTGATATATGTGGTTTGGCAAGAGTCAAGAGCCTACAAGGAGATGGGTATTTTATGTTATTAATTGATGACCACTCTCAAATGATGTGGGTGACCTTCTTAAAGGAGAAATCTGAAGCACTTGAGAAATTCAAAATATTCAAAGCTATGGTAGAAAATGAAATTGGCTTAAACATAAAATGTCTCAGGTCTAATAGAGGTGGAGAATTCACATCTGGAGAGTTCATAACATTCTGTGAGAAGTATGGGATAAAGAGACAATTATCTGCTCCAAGGACTCCACAGCAAAATGGAGTAGTGGAGAGAAAGAACCGGACCATCCAGGAAGCTTCTAGGACCATGATGATGGAAGCAAATGTTCCTCTGATCTATTAGAGAGAAGCTATAAGCACTGTTGTCTATACTCTCAATCGAGTACAAATCAAAGGCAATACTGGTAAGACTCCTTATGAACTTTGGTTTGGTATCACTCCTACTATAAAGTATTTCAAAGTTTTTGGTAGTAAATGCTACATCAAAAGAGATGAAGACCTTAGGAAGTTTGATGCTAGAAGTGATGAAGGAATATTCTTGGGATATTCTACTCAAAGAAAAGCATACCGGTGTTATAACAAGAGATTGAGAAAGATTGTGGAAAGTACAAATGTGAAGGTTGATGAAGGCATGGAAAATCCCTCAAGGTTTTATTAGTATGAAGCTAATGATCAGAATGATGTCTTAGTCCAAGAAGAATATACCCCAACTGTAGTTCAAATTCAAACTGATCTAGAGAATCCTAAAATATAAGAAGAAGAAACAGGTCTGGATGAACCTGTTCAAGAATTATAAGTGCAAGAAATTCTCAAAACTCCCAGGTATGTAAGATTGAATCATTCTAAAGATCAGATTATAGGATATAGAAACAAAGGTGTTCAAACAAGAAGAAATATTTCTCAAGATTCAGTGAAGTGTTGTCTTATTTCAAAAATTAAACCAAAAATAATAAGTGAAGCCTACAATGATGAGAGTTAGGCTAAAGCAATGGAGGAAGAATTGATTCCGATTGAAAAGAATAACACTTGGGATCTTGTCCCTAGACCTAAGGAAAAAAATGTGATTGGGACTAAGTGGGTCTTCCAAAATAAACTAAATGAAGAAGGTGAAGTAGAAAGAAACAAAGCCAGATTAGTCTGTAAGGGTTATTCTCAAGTAGAAGGAATTGACTTTGAAGATACTTTTGCTCCGATGGCTAGAATTGAAGCAATCAGATTGTTTCTTGCCTTTGCTGCCTTCAAGGATTTCAAAGTATATCAGATGGATGTCAAGTCTACCTTCCTTAATGGTGATTTGGAAGAAGAGGTATACATTAAGCAACCAGATGGATTTGAATTGTCTGATCATGGTGATATGGTCTGCAAATTGAAGAAAGCATTGTATGGACTTAAACAAGCTCCTAGAGCCTAGTATGAAAGATTGGATAAACATCTTATGAAGATTGGTTTCAATAAAGGTACTGCTAACAGTAATCTATATTTTAAGATTGACTATGAAAGTATCTTGATTGTTGAAGTATTTGTTGATGATATCATTTTTTGAGGGAAAGATAGTATGTGCAAGACTTTTGCAAATCAAATGAAAAGTGAATTTGAGATGTCTATGTTTGGGGAAATAAATTTCTTCTTGGGTCTACAAATCACTCAATCAAAGAAATGAATCTTCATATCTCAGACCAAATATGTGAAAGAATTGTTGAAGAAATTTGGGATGGAAGATTCAAAGCCAATGAATACTCCCATGGCAACCGGATGTAAGTTGAGTAAAGATGATGAATCTCCTAAGATTGATTAGAAAAAGTGTAGGTCAATGATTGGAGGACTACTCTACCTCACTCAAATTAGACTTGATATTATGAATGTTGTTGGTCTTGTTGCCAGATTCCAAGTTGATCCTAGAGAGTCTCATGTCATGGCAATCAAAAGAATTCTTATATATCTGAAGTGAAAAGTTGAGTATGGATTATGGTATCCTAAGGATCATGACTTCTCTCTTCATGCATACATAGATGCTAATTGGGCAGGAGATGTGGATGACCAGAAGAGTACTAGTGGTGGTGCACTCTTTTTGGGAAAGAGATTGGTTTCTTGGTTGAGCAAGAAACAAGAGACAATATCTCTGTCCACTACAGAAGCAAAATATATTGCTGTAGTAGGTAGTTGCACTCAAGTATTATGGATGAAGCAAATGCTAAGAGATATCAGAGTGGAGTATGAAGAACCTATCACAATCTTCTATGATAATTTAAGTGCAATAAATATATCAAAAAATTAGGTGTTGCATTCAAAGACAAAACATATATCCATCAAGTTTCACTTTTTGAGAGAGCAGGTGAACAAGAATGAAGTCAGATTGGAGTTCGTGCCCTCAAAGGATCAGATTGCAGATATTTTTACTAAACCTCTACCTAAGGACTCCTTTGAGTATCTCAGGCAGAAGCTAGGGGTTATTACCCCTATGGTTCTGAATTAAGGTGCACTGATGTGCATCAGTCTAGTGGATTCCACTGTCATATCTTGTGATCCGGATTGATGTTAAGAGGCTGCTACTCAAGGGGAGTAGTCAGTATGATTCTAAAGTATGAAAAGTGGTTGCAAGTATGTGCCCTCTGCCATTGATGTCAAAGGGGGAGAAAAGGCAGGTGAAAAACAAAAAGTGGTTGCTGATCAAAGGGGGAGTAGTAAAAGGAAGAGAAGACATGTGAATGGCTACTATTGATAGGGGGACCTATGTTATTCAGTAAGGAGAAGTTCTTGTCTTGATGATTATAATAGTTTTTCACATTATATGTTACCATCAATGACAAAGGGGGAGATTGTTGCAAGTATGGGCCTAACCGGTGTTGTCATTGATGTCAACATACTCTTATTGCATGGATGTCAAGAATTGGATGAGCTGTGTGCTGAGGATATTGAGAAAATTAGTCCTATCAGAAACAAAGAAAATTAGTATAAATAGTGAAGCTCTATGAAGTGAATATCCCAATTAGATGAAGATCAGAGAATGTGCATCAAAAGGTTTGTAGCTATGTGTCTGAAGATAATCCAGTCAAGATCTGAGAGGTCCACATGAAGACTAGGAAAAGTTAAGACCATATGAGTAAAACTGGTTCTGGTAGCTATTTAGAGGTGATAGAGTGACACAAATAGGTCTGGTGAGATCTAAAAATGCAATATCATGTTCTACAGTTTTGGTGGCATGTTTGGGAAGCTAATGTGCATTGACAACTCAATTGGCTCATAGTTTGGAGGTCAGCAAGCAATCCTTCTATTATGATAGTGATAATTGACTATGTTCTTGAGGTTTTGAGTGAATATGTGATTGATTACAGTAAGCAGAAGTGGTGTGGATGTTCTTTGTGACTCAAGCAAGCTTGTGGTGGTCTCTAGAATGTGTCCAGTTTGTGTTGGTAGCCACATTAAAGATTGAGCTTGCAAATGCATATTTACTTTTGAACATTGGTGTTCTTCCTAGTTTTGGCTGATCGAATGATTTGCACATGGTATGGATGATCTTGAAGATGTTTTACAAAGTGTGGTGTGTTCCTTGAAGTTGACTGAAGTCCCAACTGTATATGGCTGACAGTGTAGTGATGCGCATGAAGTTTTTGTAAGAAGTCAAGTTGTATTTTTTTAATTTCTCTATAAATAAAATAAGTGTATGTTGTGTCAACTTTGATGATCATTCCAAAGTTGATGTCATGTATAAATAAGAGTTGTGAAGTCATTCAAATGCATCTTTGTGGTCATGGTGAGAAAGTGGTAGAGAAAAGAAGCGAAAAGTAGAGTAGAGGTATTGAGCTTAATGGAACTGACTCAAGCATAGTAAATATGCTGATCTCCAGTTCAAGTATGTAATATTTATATTATTCTGTAGATAGTGTGTCTCCTGTAGGTAGTGGGCCTATTGTGAGCATTGTGCTCAGGCTGTGAGCCCTATTTGGAAAGTGCCAATTTATTCATCCTTATTCTTCTAATAGAGAATACAATCTTGGGTTAATCACCCTGTGGTTTTTCCCTTAACTAGGTTTTCCACATCAAAATCTTGGTGTTATATGTGTTGAATTTGTTTCTGCTCTTGAATTATTGTATTATACTTCCTTGATTAATCTTTGATAAGCTATTGAAATATAAGAAGGTTTAAAGAACAAAGATTTTGGTAACAACTGATTCACCCCCCCTCTTAGTTGTATGTCCTAAATCCAGCACTTGATTCTAATGATGGTAACAACAGTGAATGTTTGTTTATTACACTTATATAAGAACCTGTTTCTGCTAATCTTGCAAGTTGTGTGAAGGAAGAAAGTCTAGGAGAGTTGTCTGCATTCCATACTGAAAAGGAAGATGAATTGATCATTGATAGAGGGAGTTCAAATCATATGACATGAGATAAGAGTAAGTTTGTTAAGTTTGAAAAGTATGATGGAGGACTACTCAAGTCTGGTGATGATGCAGCTGGTAAGATTTTTGGAAAAGGATCAATTACTTTTGATGGAAAGCATAATACAAATGATGTTCTTTATGTGTGACAAATGGTATAATCTTATGTTCAAGGACAATGGGTGTGAGATAAGAAAAAGCTCTGGAACCTTAATTGTTATTGGTAGGAAGACTCATGGTAATGTCTATCATTTGAAAGGTACTAAAAATTGTTGTTTGTTGACCAAGATAGATGAAAGTTGGCTATGGCATAGGAGAATGTGTGGTGTAGTCATGGTTAGGAGGGTCCACAAAGTGAACTATCCAGGCCATGCAGATAAAGTAAACACAATGAAAACAACTCAAAATATAAAGCAAACGTAGATTTAGTCATTTAGTATATCATAGAATTCAAATACAAATTGGTTGGCAACATGCGGGCTTACAGTTAGGACTCGCTGGCCTGATTACACATTTGTAGAACATGTACAAGATATAGCTTTAAAGCTCCTTCATGAGAAATTCAAACTATCAACTATCACTATGTAATTCACTATTTTCCTAGGTATCTATTACATCAATATATATCATCTCCGGAACCTAAGATTCCTTTGTATTAGCCAAGGAAGATCACAAACTCCAATGAAGAGCTGTAACATGTGTACATGGATAGGTCAGGCCTAATTGAATAGAAATCATTCACGAATGAATAGAATGTTTCAAGTATGTGCCTAACTAGTGGTCATTGATGTCAACATATCTCTATTGTCATTGGTGTCAACTATGCTCTTGTTTTGATGCTTGCTTGAAATAAGTTAAGTGTTGAAGATTATAAGTATTTCTAATATAGTAGAACAGTTCAGTAGATTGCTCCACATTTCCTATAGAATGAATATTCTTGTCTACAGATTGGAATTTATTTAGATGCATGTCTAAAGATTCTATGCTCCAAGTTTGAGCCTCTGATATGAAGAATTGAGTGAGTTATGATCACCAGAGTGAAAACTGCTTTTTTTGTGTATTCACTAGTGATAGGGAGAATGTATTTTGCTCCACATTCTTCCACATTGAAGTATTATGATCTACAATTCTAGAGTTAAGTCTGGAATGATGATAAGTTCTCTCAACTCCAATGGTTCATGATTTGGTGGTCCACAAGCTATCCTTTCTTTATAACAACAGCTAGCAGTATTGTTTATGTGCTCCGATTTGAAGAATCTTATTGACATAGTGGTTAGAGATTGTGTGGTTGTTCTTGGTGATTATAATGTGCTTGTGGATGTCTCTTGATCATGTTCCTACATTTGGATTGGTCTGCAGAGAGAAATTTGGATCATAGAAGAAGACTATTCTTATAAGACTTAATGTTAACACTAGTCTTGGCTGACCTGGTTGTTTTCACTACTTGCAGAGATACATTGAATATTATAGAAGTGTGTTGTGGCATGGAAGATTTCTTTTGAGTCCCAGCTAAGGTGTAACATGATCTGCATACATATTTCCCTTAGCTAATCTTATTTAGGTCTAGACCTATTTCTATGTATGTTTGTAATGCCGACCTTGGAGGTTGCTCCAATAGTTGATGAATGTAATGTCGACATTCATGTACATTCCAAGGTTTATGAGTTGTATAAAAACATGTAATGTAGTTGAAAAAAAGTTTTCCATGTGCGAAAATGAAAAGATAAGTGTGAAGGTGTAAGAAGAGCAGAGCAGAGGAGTTTTATTGTGCTTCAATGGAACTAAACCTAGGCATGGAGTAGATGCTATCAAATCAGTTCACTAATCCTTCAAGGTAGTGAGTCAACCCTTGGCAGTGAGCCACCCCTTGGCAGTGGGCCTGAACATTTGCAGTGAGCATATTGGGTAGTGAGCCCTAAGATAGTGAGCCCTAAGGTAGTGAGCCTTTGTTTTTTGGTATTGTTATAACATATATATTTCTATGGGCTAACACCCACCGTGGGTTTTACCTTTTAGTGTTTTCCACGTAAAAAACCTAGTGTCTCATGTGTTGAATTTCTTATTTCATGCTTTCATGATTAAATCTGAATAACAGTGAATAAGTCTTTGATGTGTTAATGTTCATAAGTGGTCAAAGTTTTCATGACAATTGATTCACCCCCCTCTTAGTTGTCTAGTGCATTTCAACAATTGGTATCAGAGCAGGTTCCTCGAAAGAAAGCTTAACTACTTGAGGAAGATCCAAGATGTCTTATAGAAAGGAAGCCTCACAGTTTGATGGAATGAATTATGCTCTCTGGAAGGTATGAATGAAAAGCCACCTCCTTTGTTTTGGTTATAAAGTGTGTAAAGTGACAGAGATAAAGTATACCTTGCCTTAGAATAGTTTGCAAACTGAGGATGAAATCAAAGAATATGAGTTAAACATAAAATCTAGAAATGCTCTGTTAAGTGCCTTGTCGGACACTAAGTTGATAAAATTCATGGATATAGAAACTACTAATGAAGTTTGGGAAAAGCTAAAAAATCTATATGAAGGAGATGAGTCTATTAAAAAATCCAAATTGTAGGGTCTGAAAGTGAAATATAAGGGTTTAAAGATGAGCAAAGATGAAAACATAACAACCTACATGCAAAAAGTTGATGAAGTTATCAATGGAATAAAAGGTATGGGAGAAACTATTGAAGAGAAGGAAGTTGTGATGAAAATTCTTAGGTCATTACCTAAATCCTATAGTCACAAAGTAGCTAGAATTGAAGAAATAATGACAGTGAAAGATGTCACCAAGGATCAGTTCCTTGGGAAGCTTATAGCTTTTGAGATGAGAGAGCTTGGTGATGCTCTGCCGAAGATTGAGACTGCTTTCAAAGCCAGTACTTCAGAGAAGATCTCCAGAACTAAAAAGTGCAAGGTGGAACTTGATGAAATTGAAGCAAACTTTGTTGACATAATGCAGAGAGGTTCTGGTAAGTTTAAAGGAAAATTACCTTTCAAATACTTTTCATGTGGTATGATTGGTCACTATGCTTCTAGATGTCCTGAGAGAATTGAAAGAAATAGAAAAAGATTTGAGAGTAAACCTAGGGTTCCAAAGAAATGCTACTATGTTAGATATCTTGATGATGAAGATGTGACAGATGATGAATCTAATGATTCTAGTACTAGTGCAAATGAGTGATTGTTTATTGCAATTAAAGAAGAACCTGTATCTACTAATCTTGCTAGCTATGTGAAGGAATAAAAACTAGTGGAAGAAAGTGCTTTGGTTGTTTAGGTTGAGAAAGATAAGGATGAATGGATTATTGATAGTGGATGCTCTCATCACATGACTAGTGACAAAAGTAAGTTTGTGAGTTTGGAAAAGTATGATGGAGGACTGGTTAGGTTTGGAGATAATGCATCTCATAAGATTTTTGGAAAAGGATCTATTTCTTTTGATGGAAATCACAATACTGATAATGTCCTATATGTGAAGGGTTTAAAGCATAATATTTTGAGTGTTGGTCAGATATGTGACAAAGGTTATGATCTGAGATTTAAAGACAATGGGTGCAAGATCATGGAAAGCTCCAGAACAGTGATTGCTACCAGTAAGAAGACCAGAGGTAACATTTACCAATTAAGAGGAACTAATGATTATTGTTTATTCACTCAGATAGATGAGAGTTAGTTGTGGCATAGAAGGATGTGTCATATCAATTTTGACAATTTGGTGAAGATAAGTTCTATATAGGCTATAAGAGATCTGCCTAAACTTGTGAAGCCATCCAACACCATTTGCAAGGAGTGTCAATTTGGGAAACAAACAAAAACAAGTTTCAAAAGCAAAGAATGATTCTCTGCTGGATTGTTGGAGCTACTACATACAAATTTGTGTGGTTCCACAAGAACAAAAAGTTTGCAAGGTGGCAGGTACTTTATGGTGCTTATTGATGACTATTCTAAAATGACTTGGGTCACTTTTCTAAAAGAGAAATCTGAAGCTCTAGACAAGTTCAAGGTTTTCAAAGCAATGGTTGAGAATGAGTTAGAATTAAGGATCAAATGCTTGAGGTCTAATAGAGGAGGTGAGTTCACATCAAATGAATTCAATATTTTCTATGAAGAGCAAGGGATAAAGAGACAATTGTCTACACCTAGGACTCCTCAGAAAAATGGAGTTGTTGAAAGAAAAAATAGGACAGTTCAAGAAGCTGCCAGGAGTATGTTAAAGGAAGTTGACCTATTTGAAGTATATTGGAGAGAAGCCATACATACTGCTGTCTACATCCTAAACAAAGTTCAAGTCAATGGTAACAACTCTAAAACTCCTTTTGAATTATGGTATGGAAGAGTTCCTATAGTGAAATATTTCAAAGTTTTTTGAAGCAAATGTTATATTAGAAGAGATGAAGAATTAAGCAAGTTTGATGCTAGATGTGATGAAGGAATTTTTCTTGGTTACTCTACCAAGAGTAAGGCCTACTGGTGCTACAATAAGAGACTGAATAAGATTGTTGAGAGTGCTAATGTGAAGGTGGATGAAGGAAAGGAAAGAATATCATATCTAAGTTGCTATGAACTTGATGAACCTATGATTATAGCAAATGTAGAAAAAGCTGAGCAAGAAGATAGTCAGAATGAAGAAGAGGCTCCAAAAAATGTTGTTAAGACTCTCAAGTATGTAAGGATTAATCATTTTGAAGATTAGATTATAGGTGACAAAAATAAAGGTGTGCTAACAAGAAAAAGAGTTGCAGAAGAACAAGTGAATTATTCTTTGCTTTCAAAAGTTGAACCAAAAACTGTGAATGAAGCTTGCAATGATGAAAATTGGGTAACAACCATGGAAGAAGAACTGATGTAGATTGAGAAGAATCAAACTTGGGAATTGGTTCCTAGACCCACTGATAAGAATGTCATTGGAACTAAATGGGTTTTCAAAAACAAGCTGAATGAAAATGGAGAAGTTGTAAGAAACAAAGCAAGGTTTTTGTGTAAAGGATATTCTCAAATTGAATGAATAGATTTTGAAGAGACTTTTACTCCAATGGCTAGGATAGAAGCAATCAGAATATTTTTGGTATTTGCAACTCACAAAGATTTCAAAGTGTATCAGATGGATGTGAAGTCTACATTCTTGATTGGTGAATTGGAAGAGGAAGTTTACATTGAGCAATCGGAAGGATTTCAATTATCAAACCAAACTGATATGGTGTGTAGATTGAAAAAGGCATCGTATGGACTGAAGCAAGCCCCCAGAGCATGGTATGTAAGGTTAGACAAGTAACTGCTACAATTAGGGTTTAATAAAGGTACTGCTGATAGAAATCTCTATTTCAAAATCAATGATAATCAAATCCTGATTGTTGAAGTCTTTGTTGATGACATTATCTTTGGAGGAAATGAAGGTATGTGCATGAAGTTTGTAGGAGAAATACAAAATGAATTTGAGATGTCTATGTTTGGTGATATGAATTTCTTTCTAGGCCTACAAATTACTCAATCAGATAAAAGAATCTTCATTTCTCAGTCTAAGTATGTGAAAGCGTTATTGAAAAAATTCAGGATGGAGGACTCCAAACCAGTATGTACTCCCATGGTGACTGGATGGAAATTAAGAAAAACTGATGAATCACATAAAACTCATCAGAAAATGTATAGATCTATGATTGGAGGACTACTTTATATAACTTAAAGCGAACCAGATATAATGCATGTAGTATGTCTTGTGGAAAGATTTCAAGAAGATCTTAGAGAATTACATGTGATGGCAGTCAAGAGAATCTTGAGATATTTGAAAGGCACATCAGATCATGGCTTATGGTATCCAAAGGACAATAATTTCACTCTCAGTGCTTATACAGATGTAGATTGGGCTAGAGATGTTAATAACAGAAAGAGTACAAGTGGAGGTGATTTCTTCTTGGGAAATAGATTGGTCTCATGGCTAAGAAAAAAGCAAGACTCAATCTCCTTGTCTATTGCAGAAGCAGAGTATATTGTAACAGCATGTTGTTGCACTCAAGTGTTATGGATGAAGGAGACTTTGAATGACATAAGAGTTGTGTATAAAGATCCAATTGCAATTTTTTGTGACAATACAAGTGCCATAAACCTTTCAAAGAATCTAGTGATGCACTGAAGAACAAAGCACATATCAATAAGGTATCACTTTTTGAGAGAGAATGTGGCAGAGAATGAAGTAGAGATGGAATATGTGTCCACAAAGGATCAGATTATAGATATTTTACTAGGCCTCTGCCTAAGGATACCTTTGATTATCTCAGAGAAAAGTTAGGGGTTATCACCCCTCCTACTTTGAACTAAGATGCATAAGAATGCATCAGTTCAGTGGTGTCCAAAGCTTTATTCTTTGATCTGGATTGATGTTTTGAGAGCTACCTCTCAGGGGGAGTAGCAAGTGTTCCTAATATGTGCTCCTAACAAAGAACAGTAAGTGTTATAGTATTCATGGAAGAGTAATTTGATCAGAACAACTTAGTGCAAGCATGTTCCCTTTTCCATTGATGTCAAAGGGGGAGAGAACTCATGTGAAAAACTCAGGCAGAGAAAAGCATAGATGTGTAAAAAGAAAGGGGGGGTATCTTGTCTTGATGGTCATTATAGTTTTTCACATCATATGTTGCCATCAATGACAAAGGGGGAGATTGTTGCAAGTATGTGCCTAACTAGTGTTGTCATTGATGTCAACATATCTATGTTGTCATTGGTGTCAACTGTGCTCTTGTTTTGATGTTTGCTTGTAATAAGTTAATTATTGAAGACAATAACTATTTCTGATACAACATAATAGTTCAGTAGATTGCTCTGCATTTCTTGTAGAATTAATATTCTTGTCTGTAGATTGGAATTTATTTAGATGCATGTCTAAAGATGCTATGCTCCAAGTTTGAGTCTCCAGTATGTAGAATTGAGTGAGTTATGATCACCAGAGTGAAAATTTCTTTTTATGTGTATTCACTGGTGATAGGGAGAATGTATTTTGCTCTACATTCCTTCACATTGAAGTATTATGATCTGTGGTTCTAGAGTTAAGTCTGGAATAATGATAAGTGCTCTCAACTCCAATGGTTCATGATTTGGTGGTCTACAATCTATCCTTTATTTATGATAGTAGTTGGCAGTGTTGTTTATGTTCTCTGGTTTGAAGAATCTTCTTGACAGAGTGGTTAGAGATTGTGCGGTTGTTCCTGGTGATTACAATGTTCTTGTGGATGTCTCTTGATTATGTTCCTACATTTGGATTGGTCTACAAAGAGAAATTTAGATCGTAGAAGAAGATTGTTCTTAGAAGACTTAATTTTAACACTAGTCTTGGCCGACCTGGTTGTTTTCACTACTTGCAAAGATGCATTGAAGATTGTGGAAGCGTGTTGTGGCGTGGAAGATTTCTTTTTAGTCCCAACTAAGGTGTAATGTGATTCGTATACATCTTTCCCTTAGCTAATTTTATTTAGGTCAAGACCTATTTCTATGTATGTTTGTAATGCCGACTTTGGAGATTGCTCCAACAGTTGATGAATGTAATGTCAACCTTGATGTACATTCTAAGGTTGATGAGTTGTATAAAAACATGTAATGTAGTTGCCAAAAAGTTGTCCATGTGTGAAAATGAAAAGATAAGTGCGAAGGTGTAAGAAGAGAAGAGCAGAGGAATTTTACTGTGATTCAATGGAACTAAACATAGGCATGGAGTAGATGCTATCAAATTAGTTCACCAATCCTTGGTAGTGAGCCGATCTTGGCATGAGCCTCAACATTTACAGTGAACATATTGGGCAGTGAGCCTCTATTTTTCAATAATGTTATAACATATATATTTCTGTGGGCTAACACCCACCATGGTTTTTTCCCTTTTAGGGTTTTCCACATAAAAAAACTAGTGTCTCATGTGTTAATGATTTTGTGTTGAATTTCTTATTTCATGCTTGCATGATTAAATCTGAATAACAATGAACAAGTGTTTGATGTGTTAATGTTCATAAGTGGTCAAAGTTTTCAAGACAATGGATTCACCCCCCTCCTCTTAGTTGTCTGGTACATTTCAACAAAGAATTATGTGCAGATCTCAAGTAAGGTTAGCCACAAACCAAACAGCATTGAATGATGTGTAATTTAGCATCGTAAGTTGTGAGTTGGTCTATAGGTCTTACCCTTGGGATGATTATCTGAGACTATCAGGATGCTCTGTTTTGATAAAATAATTGATCTTTTGATAGCAATATCTTACCGGTACCCAATCCAAATACTCTAAATTTTGGATATGATGTGCATGGATGAATCTACATGCTAAGTCTAGCTCCGCAAGATCTAAAATGCAACTATGGTAGAATGCAGACCAAAATACAGAAACTGCTACTGACTAAACTTCCTGAACTGAACTAGAAAATGAAAGAAACAAATTGAAATACAAATTATTTTGGTTGATGCAAGATTGCTCTTGAACCAGGGATGCTCCTGCATCAGACATCCAAGGTTATTGAAAAAGTGAGTCCCTCACTTTGCCGAGGCAAAAGGAAAACCAAGATACTCTACCTCAGCGTGAGAAATCCATGATGAATCTTCTTCTGGTCTGCCTTTCCACTTCACAAGATATTCTTTGTACTATCTTCCTCTGGTGCTACATCCAACTCTGCTATCCAAAATGTCCTCAATCTGCTTCAGTGCTTGTTGTGGTAACTACTTCAAGTCTTTTTCAATGCTGTCACAGAACTTTGCTTCCTGGTACTAATATAGATCTGCAATGTTGAAAATAGGTGATATACCCAATGTCTCTGGTAACTCCACTTCATATGCATTTCCTCAATCAAACTTTCTGACTATCCTACATGGTCCAAACTTCTTCATCTTCAACTTGTTATATGTCCCAACTAGAAATCTTTATTTTCTCAAGTATACCATCACTTCATCTCCAACTACAAATTCCTTGTGTCTTCTCTTCTCATCTTCTTGTTCTTTATACTTTCTATTCATCTTCTCTAAATTTGCTTCTTAACCTAATTATACACTGTCTCCATATGTCCTACAAATTCTTCTACTTCTGCACTTCTCTTATCTTCCATACTAATATCTCTCAACTTTGCTTCTCCTCTAGGGTTTACTCTAGTAACAATCTCAAAAGGTGTTCTTCTAGTACTCCTATTCATTGAATTATTGTATGCAAACTCTACTTGTGAAAGAATCAAATCCCAACTTCTTGCCTTCTCTCCAACCAAAAATCTCAACAAGTTTCCCAAACTCCTATTCACTACCTCTATCTATCCATCAGTCTGTGGATGAAATGCTAAATTGAACTTAAAATTTGTCTTCGTCTTCTTCCAAATTGTCTTCCAAAAGTATCTAAGAAATCTTGTGTCTCTGTCTGAAATTATGCTCTTAGTTAATCCATGCAATCTCACAATCTCTTTGAAAAATAGGTCAGCTACATGCACTACATCAATTGTCTTCTTACAAAGTATGAAATGAACTATCTTTGAAAATCTATCCACCAGTACAAATATTGAATCATGTCCTCTTTGTATCTTCGGCAATCCCATTACAAAATCCATACGTATGTCTTCCCAAGATCTCTTCGGTACTATCAAAGGTTTATACAATCCAATATTCTAAGTACTCCCTTTTGCAACTTGACAAACTCTACAAATTTGCACAAATTACCTAATATCCTTATGTATCTGAGGTCAAAATAATTTTCACTTACCAAAGCCACTATCTTATCAATGCCAAAATGTCCTGTCAATCCACCACTGTGTTTCTCTTTGATCAAATTGCCTCTCATTGAACTCCTAGGTATTCACAATTGATTTGCTCTTAACAACATATCTTCCTGAATGAAATAGTAAAAACTACTTGCTCCTATCTGTCACAACAGGTTCCTTACATGCTTTCCAAGGTTTTGTGAAAAATCAAGATCTTCCCCATACATGTTCTTCATTTCATCAAATCCCACTACTTCAACTCTTATCTCTATCAACAAGTTCCTTCTTCTACTCAATGCATCTACAACTTTGTTTGATTTTCCACTCCTCTACTTCAACACAGAAGTATAACTCTACATGAACTCTACCAATCTCATATGTCTTTGATTCAACTATCCTTGACTATTCAAATATTGCAAACCTTGATGATTTGTGTTTAGTGGAAAATTGGATTTGTTAATCTTTTTTTGTTTAGGTGTCTAAATCTACCTCTTAAGTATACATTGAAGGATCTAGGATCGAATGGCAAGCACTATCATACCATAGATTCACTTTTAGATGTAGGGTAACTTGGATTAGGGAATTAATTATCAAATTTTCCTTCTCCTATCCTTAATTGACCATTAAAACCCTAATAATGCAAATACGACAACAAATTAAAGAATTACAGAAAAAGCTCTTGCAGACGTGAGTAAAATACCAAATTATAGAATACCTATTTTTGGGGTTCCAAAGTGGAATAGTCAGGGACACTGGAGCGGGTGCCCAAGTCCAAGGTACCTACTTTTTCAGGGAACCTGGACCTCCTTCAAACACTGAACAGCCCTGTAACTTCTATTTTTTGGAATCTATCTATGGAGGACACTAGAATGAGCACCCTATTCCTAGAAGTGCTCCTTTGTCTGACTTTTCTTTAGATCCTGAATCCTTGATATCTTCCCAACCTTTTTGCAACTCCACTTTTCCTGGATGCGACACCTGTAACTTGCAATCACCAGACTTGGTTTGGGGGTTGTGGTGTTTAGAGGTTTGCCTCAGTCAAACCCCAAAGGACACTTAAGTCTCTAAACACTGTTGTTAGATAAAGAGGGTGTGCCCTTGTGAGGTAGAGGCCAAAAACCAAAGGAATCAATGATAAAAAAAAATAATGATATGTCACCTTATAGTGAAGCTTTCATAGAGGAAGATGCTCTTCATGCCATGAAGGAATTGATGCTCAAATCTACAAATATCAACACACAAAACATACAAGTCTACTCTTGTAACACAATAGAAAACCTTGAATCACCTTGAGAACACAATAGCTTTCTAGTAATCATCTCTTCTAGTTTACAAATGAATGCCTACACATGCTTATATATGCATCTACAAGCACGCCCGCCAAGATATTTAAAATTCAAACTTACCATGTCGGCAAAGGGACCTAATAACAGTCACTAACTGACACCCAAAATTTGTGGCTGCCTTAAAATAGGGTAGGACTAGGGCACAGGTGCCCAAGTCCTCCCCTCCTATTTTAGGTAGGATACAACTCAAAGGGTTGTCCTAGGTCCTATTTTCCATGGGACTTAGGTCTCATTCCATTAGGATGATAAAATATGAACTAAAATGTCCTAAATGCACTGTAAAGATCCGGGAGCTAAACCTTATGAGGGAAAAGCCCCCAATGGGACATTTTCTGACATTACATTTAGCCCCCACTTTAATGTATGTATGAACACGAGGCCCATACATGCATTAATGTAAGGTCACAAACACAACAAACATACCAAGCATGGAGAAGACATGCCAATCACATAGAAAATAGTAACATGCACACAAAACATGGAGAAGATAGTTATAGTCACACAGAACATGGAGCAGATAGTTAATGCATAGAAGACACATTAATGCATGGAAGATAGAAATGATATCGTTTCTTTTCTTTTTCTCATATATATGAAATGCAAATGCAAGTACTGGAAAGTAAACAAACCTCCCATAATACATGATGCACTCATCGTGTAGGTCTTTGTATATATGGGGCAACACACATGCAAGACACGCAAAATCTCCCAAAATGCATACTGCATATGGGGCAATAGACATGCCAAACAAAATAAGCATGCTAAAACACACACTTGAAGACACAGAGAAAACACAACAAACAAGCGATGGTGTGTTCCCTATTTCTAGGCTCATCACCATCTCAGGCACATTACAAGTACACACCGATGATTGGGCTTCACCACAATAATCATTGAAAACACACTTAAGGGTTGAGTTAGTCACAGAACTGCTCCCCACCTCCATAGAGGACTTTTGAAAATGCAACCCCACCCGCATCATGGAGACACCTTATAGTGAAAAGGAAGCATTGCATACGACCCCACCTGCGTCATGGAGATGCCTTACAGTGAAAAGGAGGTATGAGATCAAAAGTATACAACCCCACCTGCATCACGAAGATGTCTTATGGTGAAAAGGAGGCATACGCAATAGATAGATTGGTTGATTGCAAACAAACTTAGGATGTAGGAAGTACTCATTGTACTAGCCTACAACTAAGGACAAGCACATTGCTAACATCTAGAATAGTCAACTTACGTATATATGCCCCCACCTTAAGGTGGTTGATATCAGTTATCAATATCAAGAACATTAAGGTAGGAAGGAAACACGCAAGGGAATACTGACTTTCGTAAAGACCATGCCCCCTAGAGGTGACATGTACTTTACAATCGCCAAATGTTCCCACAAACACATCCCTGCAAGAAACATGTTAGTGTCTACAAAACAACAACATCAATGCATATGATTAACTACACAAAGAGCTGAGGTTATACAATTAATTCAGAGTTTGAGGATAGCCAGGGGCTATATCACGAAGCTCTCTGAATCGAGTAACGCCAGGGCTAGATTGAAAGGCAAATAAAGGTGCATAGAGCAGCAATATTATTAAGGTTTGTAAATACGATAGAAACATCATAGAATTTACTATGCGGAAAGTACGAGTGCTTCCTATAGCCAAGCATCAGATAAAATATACAACCCCATCATCATATTAGGAACTATAGTCCCTTTTTGATTGCTCTTGAAAGGGACACTAGGTCTGCATCAGTATAAATGTTTGTCGTCATCTGCCCGCTAGATGGAAACACTAGAGGAAGGGAAACAATAAATAAGAGAGGAGAAACAAGTGTCTTAGGGATAGTCACGTAGGAGGGTACCCCCAAGTCACCAACCATGACGATATTTCCATAAGACACAACACACAACAATGAAATTAGAGAGAGAGGCAATTTAGAAGAATGATGATACAAATAGAAGAAGGTCACAATAGAGGCGGTCTCCTGGTATCCCAAACCTTACAGGAGAATCCAAGGTCATCCAAGGAGGCCTAAGCAACACATAACACATCATGGGGAAGCACATTACAATAGAAATAAAACTTTATAGATACTTACCTATTAGGACCATCATTAAGAACAAACATATATGTCATGTTGTTTTGATCTTATTGAACTAATATTAAGTTTAGGACAACAAGAAAATTTCTTTTCTTTAAAAGGATTATATCCAATGCCACTTGAGTAATGTGTTGAAGAAGATTCTATAGGTACTCTAATTCCTTGTTGATTTACACCACATCCCTTACCTATATAGTTGTTATATTTGTACGAAATTTGAAATCCATGACCATATAGAGAGTCTAGTTCCTTAGAAGAAGGTGAGTCCTCATAGGTATCATAATTTGTAGTATAAGTGAGGGTATTGTTTTTATTTTCTGCCAAGGGGACTTTAGGTTTTTTAGGTGCTTGAAAAGATTGCTTAGGTGATATTGATGCCACTTTTGACTTGTCAAGGCTGTTAATTTTATATTCCCCTATACTGCAAGGATTAAAATGTAATGGGCCCCAATCATCACCAAAGAGTGCATTCAATGTTCTAGAGTCCTGTATAACATTACCTATTGATGAATCGACTCGTGAACTATTTAAAATTGTATGATTGTAAATTGGTTTTTGTATTTCAATATGTAAATAGTTATCTGGTTTAGGATCTGAATGAATAGTATGAAGTTTACCTTTGAATATAAATTTGATTAAATGATGCAAAGTGGAAGGAACTTCCCCCATTGTATAAATCCAAGGTCTACCAAGAATCATGTTGTAAGATAAAGAACAAGGCATGACATGAATTAGGGTAGGCACAAGCATAGGTCCTACTTGTATAGGTAGAGTTATAGTGCCCATGGATTGTCATCCAACATTATCAAAGCCATGAATGCTAATGCCATTTGGTATGACTTGTGATGTGTCAACCTTGATTTTGTCTAGTAGGTCAATGCTACAAACATTAAGAGCCGATCTAGTGTTGATCATAACCCGTTTTACCAATGTTTTGTTTATTGTGACAAAGATTATAAGAGGATTATATTGGTTTTGAACTTCAATTGATGGTAATTCTTGTGGTTGAAAGATAATATATGTTTTTGTCGCATTCATACTATCCAATATGGTTGCTACGTCATTAGGCTTAGTAGTAGGTGGGACAATCACCTTTTTCAAAGCTTCTTGGAGCATTCCATGGTATGTTGGTAATGTTTGTATTAAATCCAAAAGAGAGATCTTAGCCAAAGTAGTGCAAAGCTATTTGACAAGATCATACTCTTGACCACTTTTATGAGTAAGATGAGATGGTTGAGGGAGCATAGGTTGAGAACATGGAAGAGAGATAGGCACATGCGATGCTTTGTTACTTTGCTTGTTATTACAGGTGTTGTATGTGTGAGCAATTAAATTATGGTGTGGTTGTTGTAACACATTTTGAACACCTTGAACTATAATCACTGGTTTTAAGGAAGAGGGTGCACTAAGTGCCCTTTGAACAATCATTTTAGGAATATTGCTATGAAGTCTATTAACGATTATTGAATTAACATTGTTTTCCTCTTGATTACACCCAATATCCATCCCTAAAGGATTTAATGTGAGAGACCTTTTTCACATCCATTAATGCTACATCTTGGCCAAGGAGAGCAATGGGATGAGAGGAACATACATCATCATCATCATACTCTATGATGGAAAAAGGCTTTTCACTCTCATCTTTCTCATGAGTGTTCCTAGAGTTGAATTTGGTTAAATATTCTAATATCAAAGGATGTTCAGCCACAAGGATTAAAAATTGGTCAAAATCAAGATCTTTGATAAATGCATGCAAAGATACCATTGATAAATGACATGAAGGTTTCATTCCAATGCAATATTAGATTTTGAAAGCTTTTCAAAATTGGTGCAAAAGACAAGAGCAACAATAGCCCAGAATGCTTGATTTTTTGATACTTTTTCAATGACAATGAATGAAACCAAGGATGTTGTAAGGATTTTGATCAAGAAAAACAAGTTATATGTCTGATATCAGTCCAAAACAGAAATATAATCACTTTCAACACACTCTTGATGCAAATCCAAGATAATGCTAAGTCAAAATATAGTGAAAATATGTCAAAATGACTACTTTTTTCACCAAAATTCAATGCAAAAGAGAATAAAAAAGGGTATTGTGAGGAAAATGATGATGGAAAGTACATGATATCAGTAATAACAGCCACTTGGTGCCAAAATACCCAACACAACATGATTTTAGTGCAATTTAAGGTCAAACCCTAGTGGAAATATAGCAAAAATAAGTTATTTTTCACGGTTTTTCAACTCCAAGACCTAGAAAAAGAGGTGTTGTAATAAATTTTAGGAGGGATAGTAGAGAATATCAATAATATCAGTCACCTCAATCCATAAGATTGATCACAACACAATTGGAGTGCAAACTAGGTCAAACCTAATGGCCAAAGTAGCCAAAATGTGTAGTTTTTCACCAAATTTTCAATACAAGAGCCCGTTAAAAGGGTGTTGTGAAGATTTTTATGATTGGAAGAAAATTATTACCCTGATAATAGAAAAATAATGCCAAAATATCTTTCACAACACACCTACGGTGCAAGTTTATAGAGTCGATAAGGCCAAATTTAGCAAAAATTATCATTTTCGAAGCCCTAGGTTTTAGATCTTGGAATAAAATTCTATAAAATAATTTAATGTCTGATTTATGATGGAAATTAAATACTCTTAGATCTGAAAATGATTTTCAAGATTAATCATGTAAAATTCCCATGTAAATTTAATGAAATTGCACCAAAATTGCCAGTTTTTGTTGAAATTTTCAATGCAAAATGCAAATTCACACTAAAATGCAAGACTACAGCCAAATGAAAATTTTAATGAGCCTCTAAAATTAATAGAAAAATCAGATAAAATATTTTGCCTACAAACCCTATATTTTGGAATTACTAGGTTATCTAAAAATTGTCAAAATTTCCACAAAATCCTAGCAATTAAATGATGAAAATGCAAAGCAAGATTTTGAATTTTTGTAATTTTCTATAGTTTATATCAAATCTGATGCAAAAATCATGAATTAGGAAAATTTACGAAGAATTGGCACAATTTAGTAAGCCCAAAAATGCAATTTTTTTGTATTTTTCTAATTTTTCAATTTTTTTAAAATTTTCTCAATGCAATAATCAAATGACCAAATGAATGAATGAAATCACACCAGATCTATAGACAAACACTCAACAAGTTACAATTTAAGTTCAAAGACATGGGTTCACCAAAATGTTTAGTGGAAAATTGGATTTGTTAATCTTTTGTTGTTTATGTGTTTAAATCTGCCTCTCCGCTATACATTGAAGGATCTAGGATCGAATGGCAAGCACTATCATACCCTAAAGTCACTTTCAGATGTAGGGAAACTTGGATTAGGGAATTAATTATCAATTTTTCCTTCTCCTATGCTCAATTGACCATTAAAATCCTAATTATGTAAATACGACAACAAATTAAAGAATTACAGAAAAAGCCCTTGCAGACGGGAGTAAAATACCAAATTATAGAATACTTGTTTTCGGGGTTCCAAAGAAGAACAGTTGGGGACTCTAGAATGGGCACCCAAGTCCAAGGTACCTACTTTTTCAGGGAACCTAGACCTCCTTCGGACACTGATCAGCCCTGTAACTTCTATTTTCCAGAATCTATCTGCAGAGGACACTGGAGCAAGCACCCTAGCCCCGAAAGTGCTCCTTTGTCTAACTTTTCTTTAGATCCTGAATCCTTGATATCTTCCCAGCCTTACTACAACTCCACTTTTCCTGGCTGCGACACCTATAACCTGCAATCACCAGACTTGGTTTGGGGGTTGTGGTGTTTAGAAGTTTGCCTCAGTCAAACCCCGAAGGACACTTAAGTCTTTGAACACCGTTAGATAAAAAGGGCATGCCCTTGTGAGGTAGAGGCCAAAAACCAAAGGAATAAATGATAAAAACACAACGATATGTCACCTTGTAGTGAAGCTTTCATAGAGGAAGATGCTCTTCATGCCATGAAGGAATTGATGCTCAAATCTACAAATATCAACACAAAACACATGTCTGCTCTTGCAACACAATAGAAAGCCTTGAATCACCTTGAGAACACAATAGCTTGCTAGTAATCATCTCTTCTAGTTTACAAATGAATGCCTACACATGCTTATATATGCATCTACAAGCACTCCTACCAAGATATTTAAAATTCAAACTTACCGTGTCAACAAAAGGACCTAATAACGGTCACTAACCGACACCCCAAAATTGTGGCTGCCTTAAAATAGGACAGGACTAGGGTGCAGGCACCCAAGTCCTCACCCCTATTTTAGGTAGGGTACATCTCAAGGGGTCCTCCTAAGTCCTATTTTCCATGGGACTTAGGTCTCATTCCATCGGGATGCTAAAATATGAACTAAAATGTCATAAAAGCACTCTAAAGACCTGGGAACTAAACCTTATGAGGGAAAAGCCCCCAAGGGGACATTTTTTGATGCTACAATCTATATATAGCACAAACTCTTTAGGCAAAAAGTAATGTCTCCACTTCTTCAAGGCTTGAATTATGGCATAGAACTCCTGATCATAAACTGAATATGTACTCCTTGCATCATTCAACTTCTCACCAAAATATGCTACAGGTCTACCTTCTTGACTTAACACTGCTCCAATTGCATTCCCACTTGCATCACAATCTACTTGAAATACCTTATTGAAATCAAGTAATGCCAAAATAGGTTGCTCTATCACTTTCTTCTTAAACAATTCAAATCTGTTATCTACTCCTAATGTCCACTTAAAGTCCTTTCTATCACCTCTGATTGTCTCTGTCATAGGGTTACATACTAAACTGAAATTTCTGATAAACTTCTAGTTGAAACTAGCCAACTATGAAATGATCTGACTTCTCCAATGCTCTCTGGTGTAGGCCATTCAACAATTGTTCTCACTTTCTTAGGGTCCATCTTCAATCCTTCCCCAGAAATTAGAAATCCCAAGTATACTAATTCTCCCTTCATGAAACTACACTTCTTGATGTTTATCAACAACTTCTCTTCTCTCAATCTCTGCAATACTTATCTCAGGTGCCACAAATGCTCTTCCTTTGTCTTACTAAAAATGAGAATGTCATCCAAATATACAATAACAAACTTAACCAAGAATTTCTTCAAGACTTCATTCATCAATCTCATGAAAGTACTTTTTGCATTTTTCAGTCCAAAAGGCATCACTAATCACTCATACAATCCTTCATTTGTCTTGAAAGCAATCTTTCATTCATCTCCTTCTTTGATTATGATCTAATGGTATCCACTCTTCAAATCTATCTTTGTGAAATATCTTTATCCACTCAAATAATCCATGATGTCATCCATCCTAGGTAAAGGAAATCTATACTTACTATGATCTTGTTTATTGCTCTAGAGTCTGTACACATTCTCCATTCTCCATCCTTCTTCGATGCTAACACTGTAGGTACTATAAAAAGACTCAAACTTTCTGTGATCAAAACTTTCCTCAATAACTCTTGTATCTATCTATTCAATTCTTCATTCTCTGTCAGTGTCATTTTGTGTGCTGCTTTGTTAGGAAAACTAGCTCCAGGTATACGATCCATGTGATGACTGATACTCTTGATTAGTGGCAATCCTTCAGCTACATTGTCTGATATAATGTCTTCATACTCTATCAGCAATTTAGTTATCTCCTCCGGTTGTGATTCTTCAATCTCCTTCTTCAATGTTTTAGGCTTCTTAGGGATCAAAGCATAACACATATTGTCATGTCTCAAACCATCTAGAAATTTCCTTCCATCTACCAAACAGATTCTAGCATTCTGACATACTTCACTCTTAGGATCATCTTCTAAAGGAATCAAAGTAATTCTATTTCCATTTGATGTTATAGTGTATGTATTCTTTCTCCCATCATATATTTCTTTTCTATCATACTGTCATGGTTTACCCAACAAGATATGAAATACATCCATAGGCATAATATCACACAATACTTTATCCTGATAAGATCCAATATGAAATTTTACCAAACATTGTTCACTCCCCAGTACCTTATGATCATCCTGAATCCATGCTATCTGATAGGGCTTAGGGTGTTTCAATATTTCCAATTTCAGCTTAGTCGCCATCTCCTTTGAAACTAGGTTATTAGAACTACCACTATCAATTGCAACTTTATAACATTTACATCCTCATTTGCATCTGGTTCTGAACAAACTTTTCCTCTGCAATGGTTCTTCATTTGCCTCTACTTGAAATAGTGCTCTCATGATCATAAGTGATTCTCCTTTCTCAGGTTTACCACCTGAACTAGGTGATCCAACAGGTTCTTCTTCCACATAGGTTGCTCTTCCACTATTCTATATTCTCTTACTTGTACTCCCTTGATTCCATTCAAATGCTCTATGTCCTTCTCCTCCACACTTAAAACAAGTTCCTCTGAATGTTCTCCTATTAGGTCATCTTCCTTCTCTTCTGTATCCTTCACTTTGGTATGGACTAGGGTTTCCTCTGCGGTAGAAAGTTTTGTCATCTCTCCTATATGCATTGTTATCTCTGTCCTCCTTCTTGAATGTGTTCTCTTGTCTATTCTTCTCTGCATATGATCTATCTCCTTCAGAAAATTTTCTACCTCTTTGAAATTTACCTCCTCTTCCTCTTTGTTTTTTATCATTCCTCTTATTCAACTTTTCTTCAACCTTCAACACAAACTAATATGCTTCTTTTAGTGTTGTCATCCTCACCAAACTTAGTTCTTCTTGAATGTTCAATCTTAGTCCATTGATGTATCTAGCCACTTTCTCCTTTCTTTCTTTACTGTGTCCTATTCTTATGATCATCTTATGGAATTCCTTAGTATACTCCTTCACAGATTTCTCCTTTTGTCTTAGGTTTTGCAATCTCTTCAATAGTTCCAACTCATAGTCAGCAGGTATAAATTGATTCTTCAATTTTGTCACAATCCTATCCCACTTTGTAATATTTTCTTTTCCTCTTCTGTTTCTATCCAACTAAACTTCTTTCCACCATATAGCAACATGTCTTTTTAGCTTTGTCTTTACAAATTTCACCTTCTCCGAATCTTTAATTTCCTCATACTTAAAGTACTCTTCCATGGCATTTATCTTGTTAATCAATTCTTTAGGATTCAAATTACCAGTATAAATTAATATATCAACTCTAGGTCTTTTCCCAATCTTTGAAATAGCTCGCAACATCTTGACTTGATCCGATTCTTCTTCTTACTCCCCTCCTAGAGTTACTTCATTTTGATCAATGGATTGAAATTCATCATCATCACTTTCAACATTAGGTCTAGGTGTAAGTCCTCTTCTCTGATCTTCTTGAACAGCATCTAAGTGAACTCGCATGGTTTTCATCATTTCCATTATCTCATCCATTCTACTAGCAATTGTTCCAATAGCAGGGATTCTCCTCGACAACACTCTTCCTAGGATCAAGTGTAACTACCTCAAATTCAGTGATCGGGCTACAATGTGACAACTATCTCACAATCAGCGATCGGTTGCAACACAAGTAACCTACCTCAGATTTAGTGATATGTTCACAGCAAGACCTTATAGAATTCCTTAACCAACTTCACTCAATTTGTTCCTAAAGATTTAAATTTTCACTTTGATACAAGTTGGTGCAGTCATGGTTAGGAGGGTCCACAAAGTGAACAATCCATGCCGTGCAACTAGAGTAAACACAATGGAAACAACTCAAAAATATAAAGCAAATGCAGATTCAGCCATTCAGTATATCATAGAATTCAAATACAAATTGGCTGGCAATATACAAGCTTACAATTAGGGCTCACTGGCCTGATTACAACCTTGTAGAATATGCACAAGATATATCTTTGAAGCTCCTTCATAAGAAATTCAAACTATCAACTATCACTATGTAATTTACTACTTTCCTAGGTATCTATTACATCAATATATATCATCTCTAGAACCTAAGATTCATCCGCGTCAGCCAAGGAAGATCACAAACTCTAATGAAGAGCTATAACGTGTGTACACGGATAGGTCAGGCCTAATTGAATTGAACTCCTTCATGAATGAATAGAATTGTATGTGGATCTCAAGTAAGGTTGGCCATGAACCAAACAATATTGAATGATGTGTAATTTAGCTTCACGAGTTGTGAATTACTCTGCATGTCTTCTCCTTGGGTTGATTATCTGAGACTGTCAGGATGCTCTGTTTTGAGAAAATAGTTGATCTTCTGATAGCGATATCTTACTGGTACCTGATCCAAATACTCTAAATTTTGGATATGATGTGCATGAATGAATCTAGATGCTAAGTCTAGCTTTGTAAGATCTAAAATGCAACTATAGTAGAATGTAGACCAAAATATAGAAACTACTACTGACTAAACTGCCTAAACTGAACTGGAAAATGAAAGAAACAAACTGAAATGCAAATGTTTTTGGTTGATGCAAGATTGCTCTTGAACCAGGGATGCTCCTGCATCGTTGTGTCACATTAACTTCAATAATCTAGTGAGAATAAGCATTGTTCAAGCTATAAGAGATGTACATAAGATTGTGAAGCCCACCAATGTTATATGCAAAGAATGTTAGTTTGGGAAGATGACAAAGACTACTTTCAAGAGAAAAGAATAATCCTCTACCGGTTTGCTGGAGTTGGTACATATAGACCTGTGTGGTCCTACAAGAACAAGAATTCTACAAGGTGAAAGGTATTTCATGCTCCTTATTGATAATTTTTCAAGAATGACTTGGGTTACTTTCCTTAGAGAAAAAGCAGAAGCACTAGATAAGTTCAAAGCATTCAAATCCATGGTTGAAAATGAATTAAATTTAAGAATCAAATGCTTAAGGTCTGATAGAGGTGGTGAGTTTACTTCAAGTGAGTTTAATACTTTTTGTGAAGAACATGGAATAAAGAGACATTTGTCTGCCCCCCGGACACCTTAATAAAATAGAGTGGTTGAAAGGAAGAATATAATTGTTTAAGAAGCTACCAGAACAATGATCAAGGAAGAAGACCTACCAAAAATATACTAAAAAGAAGTAATACATAGTATTATCTACATTCAGAACAGAGTGAAAATCAAAGCAGAAATAAAGACACCTTATGAGTTGTGGTATGGTAGAACCCTACTATCAAATACTTCAAAATTTTTGGAAGCAAATGTTACATCATAAGAGATGAAGAATTAGGAAATTTTGATGCTAGATGTGATGAAGGCATATTCCTCGGGTACTCTACTAAGAGCAAGGCCTACCGGTGCTATAACAAAAGACTAAGAAAGATCATTGAAAGTGTAAATGTGAAAGTAGATGAAGATATTCAACCAAATGGATATGAGTCAGATGGATCTTTTGATACAGAAAAGGTTGAAAAAGGAAAAGAAAAGGAAGTTTAGACTGAAGTGTAAGTTGCTCTAGAAGAAGAAGAAATTCAAGCTGAAGCTCTAGTAAGAACTCCAAAAAATCCCAGGTATGTGCAAAGAGATCATTCTAAAGATCTGATTATTGGTGACAAAAGGAAAGGTGCGAGGACAAGAAGCAGGACTGTAGAAGAATAAGTAAATCTTTGTCTACTTTCAAAGGTGGAACTAAAAATAGTAAATGAAGCATGCAATGATGAATATTGGGATAAGGCAATGAAAGAAGAATTGATGCAGATTGAGAAGAACAAGACTTGGGAACTTGTCCCTAGACTTGGAAATAAGAATGTGATTCAAACAAAGTGGGTTTTCGGAACAAACTGAATGAAGTTGGATAAGTTGTGAGAAATAAGGCAAGACTTGTGTGTAAGCACTACTCACAAGTGGAAGGAATTGACTATGAAGGGACCTATGCTTCAGTGGAAAGAATGGAAGATACCAGACTATTTTTAGCATTTGCAGTACACAAAAATTTCAAGGTATATGAAATGGATGTGTAATCTACCTTCTTAATGGGTGAGCTAGAAGAAGAGGTCTACATAGAGCAACTAGATGGGTTCCAATTATCAGACAAACTAGACATGGTATGCAAGTTGAAGAAGGCTTTGTATGGATTGAAGCAAGCTCCCAGAGCTTGGTATGCAAGACTAGAGATGTGCAAGAATTTTGCAAATAAAATGCAAAAGGAATTTGAGATGTCTATGTGTGGTGAAATGAACTTCTTTCTTGGACTACAAGTCAATTAGACAGATAAAGGCATTTTCATTTCTCAATCAAAGTATGTTAGGGAATTGTTGAAGAAGTTTGGAATGGAGGACTCTAAACCAATATGCACTCCTATGGTTACTGGTTGTAAACTAAGAAAGAATGATGAATCTTCTAAGGCTGATCAAAGCAAGTATAGATCAATGATTGGAGGACTGCTTTACTTGACCGTTACCAAGCTAGATACCATGCATGTAGTCTATCTTGTGGCTAGATTTCAATCAGATCCTAGAGAATCACATGTGATGGTAGTAAAGAGGATATTCAGGTATTTGAAGGGAACTCCTAATCATGGCTTGTGTTATCCTAAGAACAATGATTTTTCTTTAAGTGCCTATACAAATGCAGATTGGGCTAGATGTGCTGATGACAGGAAAAGCACAAGTGGAGGTACATTCTTCCTTGGAGATAGGGCAGTATCCTATTATAGCAAGAAATAAGAATTAGTCTCCTTGTCTACCACCGAAGTAGAATATATTGTTGCAATATCATGTTGCACTTAGGTGATGTGGATGAAACAAACCTTCAAGGATATCAAAGTTGAGTATAATGGGCCAATCCCTATTCTTTGTGATATCACAAGTGCCATAAATATCTCAAAGAATCTAGTGATGCATTCAAAGACAAAGCACATTTTAATTAAGTATCACTTTCTGAGGGAGAAAGTTGCAGAGAATGAGGTGAAGCTTGAGTATGTGGCTACAAAAGATCCAGTTGCTGATATATTCACTAAGGCTCTTCCAAAAGACATATTTGAGTATCTTCGAGAGAAATTAGGGGTTATTGCCCCTCCTTCCTTGAACTATATGCTTAAGAAGATGCATCAATCCAGTGTGCTTCAAAGTACATTTCTCCTTTTTGGATTGATGTTGGAAGCTACCTCTCAGGGGGAGTATGTAGTGGTTTGAGATAATTGTTGAAGTCATGGGGAGTAAAGAATGATTCCAAATTAATTAGAATAGTAGTGTGCAAGTATGTGTAGTTGAATAAATGTGATGCCCTTTTCCATTGATGTCAAAGGGGGAGAGAGATAATGTGAAAAAATCAGGAGGAGAAAGAGCTCAGAAGTATAAAAAGAAAGGGGGAGTCCTGATGCAAAGTTGTGTCTTGATGGTGGAACATGTCTTTAACATCATATGTTGCCATCAATGAAAAAGGGGGAGATTGTTACAAGTATGTGCCAACCAATGTTGTCATTGATGTCAACATGTTTGTGTTGTCATGTTGGTGTCAACTGTGTCTTTTGATATTGTTGTTTGTTGATTGATTAAGTTGTCATGTTAAAGTGTTTTGCTCCACATTTCCTCTATGTTGAAGACTGGATTATGAGATTTGGATTTTATTTAGAGAAGTGTTTGAAGATGCTAAATCTAGAATTTGGTGGTCCAGATCGTTGTACAGCAAAAGTTATATTCACTAGTTTGAAGACTATGCCTGGTAGCATTTGTAGTGTGATAGGGAGAAAGTGGTTTTCTCCACATTTCTCTATAGTTTGGATTTCGGTCTTGTGGTTTTGGACTTAATCTTACATGGTCCTTAGCTATCTTCATTCCAAAGGATTTGTGATTTGGTGCTCCAGAAAGCAAGTTACTGATTAATAGAGTTTGACAATGTTTGTTGAGAAGCAATCTGTGATGTGTCTTCAAGTGATAACTATTGTCTTCAAGTGAGATCTGTTGCAGTTGGACTTGTCAGCTCCCAAGTGATTCTATGTTGTTTGTGGATGTCTCCACTTTTGGAGTTGAGTCCATGAAGACTTGTTTGACAACTCCTAGTGAGTGGGAGTTAACTTGGGCACCCACTTTTGGAAGTGTCTTATATTTAGACTTGGAGTTTTCTTTTTATGTATATGAGTGAATATTGTTGAAACACTTTGCATGAACATAATGTAGCAGTTAACAGAGGAGTTAGAGAAGGATGATATTTGCATGAACATGATATAGTAGTTAACAGTGGATTCAAAGATGCATGATATTTGCATTAATATGATGTGGCAGTTAAACAATGAAGTTAGAGATGCATGATATTTGCATGTGCTTTCATGTTGTTGCATGCTACTTATATGGACTTGCATGCCGTTGCATGTCATTTATATGAAATATCATGTGCTTGCATGTTGTTGCATGTTACTTACATAGACTTGCATGTTGTTACATGTTGCTTATATGGACTTGCATGTTGTTGCATGTCACTTATATGAACTTGCATGTGCTTGCATGTTGTTGCATATCACCTGCATGTGATTGCATGTTGTTGCATGTTTCTCCTATGAAATTGCATGTACTTGCATGTTGATGCATGTCACTTGCATGTGCTTACATGTTGCATGCCACTTGCATGTTGTTGCATGTTGCTCCTATGGACTTGCATATTGTTACATGTTAGTTAAATGACATTGCATGCTACATGTCAATTTTGATAGGTTTCTTGTAGAACACTCCAACTCCAAAAAATTGCATGATGGTACATCTTAGTGTTTCAGATAATGGGTATCAGTTGCATGTTGAATCATGTGTCTGCATGTCACTTGCATGTACAGAACAAGGTAATTTTGAATAACATTGGGGACATTAATCTTGCATGTTGTTTGCATGAGATTGGTGTGTGTTGATCACTTCAGTTAACAAAAATAGATTGGGCAAACTTGGATGCCCAATCTTTGGTCTTTTAGTTGTTTCTTTTAATTGAAAATGTATTTGATGTTGGCTAAGTTTAGTTGGGAAAGCTTGGGTGCCCACATCTAGGACAAGTAATTAACAGGGACCTTGACTTAGTTTGACTTTTGTCTTCTCTATTTGGAGCACTTGGGTTTCGCATGAGGATTTGTTCTCATATTATCGATTACAATTAATTTTACTTTGAGTTTCAAGCTTTCCAATTTAGAAGATTTTGAATTAAGAAGCTTTTGTATTAATTAAAAAGCCCCATACATTTTCCAAAGAGTTGAATTGTGACAAAGACTTGGAAGGAAAAAACAAGAAGTTTTTTGTAAAAGACAGAAGAAAAAGTAAGAAGCTTTTTGAACTTTTTATAGGTTTGAAGATTGAAGAAGCTTTTGAAGTGCATCAAGGAATCAAATGATTTTAGTATTGAATGTAATCTTTCATAAGAGATTTAATACAAGCATAAACGCCTTTGGTTTGGAGTTTTTTCTCTTAGGGGTTTCTCCATGTAAATACTTGTCTTCTTCTTGCAAGCTATTTTCTTCTACTACATTGATTTAATTGGAGAAATACTCTAACATCTAAATTGAAAGTAATTTTCAGATTCACACATGCTATTAATTTTAGATTGGAAAACATTTTAAAGCTACATAGCTACAACATTACCTTGTTCTCTCTCCCTTTTTCCAACATAGATGGGATGCCCAAGTCCTTCTGGGGTGCCCTAGTCCAATATGGGTGCCCAAGTCCTCCTAGGGCACCCAGGTCCTCCTGGGGTGCCTAGGTCATCTTGGGGTGCCCAGGTCCTCCTGGGGTGCTGATGTCCTATGTAGGCCATGGGTCTAGGGGGACTAGGCAAGTTGTAAATTTTGATGTTAAATGATTGATTTCGCATAAGTATTTTCTTATTGTAATTGTATTTGTATGTTTGATTGGACATCCCTCGCATGCAAGAGCATACTGGTGGCCATCTCCTTACATTGCTACAAAGCCATATAGATACACTATCCAATGTATACATGAGTCTCCTATAGGATGTCAGTGTGTGGTGGGTATTCACTATCCCCAAAATGAGATTTCATAGTAGTATGCTCATGGCCTTGATGCAGCGATGCGATGCAGACACATCTACATTCCATCTCCCTATAAGAGATATGATAGTGATACTTGAGGATGTGTACCACATCCTCCAGTTTCTAGTATGAGGCCAAACAATATGGGTCATAGAGCAGCACTCCGAGGAGTATACTTGTTCAAGTCACCTTTATTGTCTGGGTCTTGTCATCATGCCTCTTAGATGAGGACACATCATTCTGTAGTGGCTAGAGTAGGGTGGAGTAGGCATACCTTTGGTTTGTTGCATCTTGATCATTACTGTTGCATTATCAATTACACCATATGGATGGGGTGTTCATCTCCATGGTGGTCTCATCCATACCATCAGAGCAGTGGAGGAGCAGAAAGTCTACTCATGGGGGTGCAGTATGTAGACACCTAAAAATGTCTCGGCCATCAAACTGACTCCCAACATCCGTAAACATGTCAATTTCCCTCCTAACCAATTAATTAAATTTTTATTTAATTAATTACCCCCTCCGTTACACTATTTCCCATCATTTTATCCCCAAAATTGAATTAATTCCATTAATTCGATAGTCCAAACCTTAGCCAATTAATTTAATAAATATGTAATATTTATTAAATCAATTTCCCCCTTTCCACTAAATCCAATTAATTAGTTAAAACCATGTTAACTAATTAATCTAGCCTACTAATTGACCTATCCCTACCCTAGACATTTAAATAGCTATTATTTAATTGCCTACCCTAGCCTACCTCATCCTAGCCCTAGGGTTAATTAATAAATCATGTGTTTAATTAATCCTAACCTCCTTCATTTGGGTGGTCAAACCTTGTTTAACACCCTTCCCCACATCCTCCAAATAAAAAATTGAAATAAAGGCACATAAGTCAATTTTTTATTTAAAAACATCCCACATCACATTTAATGCTTCTTACACCCCCATACCTCGTTTATGTCTCCTCTTCCCCAAATGAATTTTTAATTCATTTACATTCCCCAAATAAATTTTTAATTCATTTTCACTTCCCCATATGAATCTTTAATTCAAAAATAATCCATCTCACCCAACCTCATTTAATACCCCTTTTCCCAAAATGAATAAAAGATTTACTTTTATTCCTAGCCCTCCATTCATTCAAGATTGAATCTAGGCCCTCCACATCACCTTTTATCCTCCACCCTTGGATCAAAATCCCCTCCAAAAATCTATAAATACAACCTCTCCCAAGCCATTTTTATCATCCAAGTTTATGCAAAGTTACCATGCCAAAATCATTCTTGAGTTAGGATAGTGAGTTGCAAAATTGAAGAGCATTTCACATTAAAATCCATAGTCTAGGGATCATCTTGGTCTTAGGAGCTTGTTTTGGGTGCAAAGGCTCCTTCCTCCCTTGATGGGATTAGATTTGTATGTGAGGTATAATCTTGTGTTTATTACATTTGATTTAATATTTTAGCCTTGTTTACATTTCTAATCTACATTGGAACGCCCGGTAGGACCCACAAGGTCTAAATCTAATCCTTGTTTGTGAGTTTTGGTGTGAGGATGTGATTTTTACAGGTGCAGTACTATCCACCCTACGTAGTGGCGCTATCTCAACCAGGTTTTGGCACTATTTCTGTATTAGTGCTATTTATGTGCAACTTTTTTTCCTTACTAACATCACTCACGTGCTTTTGATTGCTCTTCCTATCATTTTATGTTGTTTGCTCTTTATTTTACAGAAAAACTAGGAATTACAGGGGGAGGTTATGGCAAATTTTTGAAAAAAAGGAAAGACAAGCATCAGTTCCCCGTTTTGGCACTATTATTCAGATTGGCGCTATCTGCGTGTCCTCTAGACCCTCTGACCAACTGCGCAGTGATGCCTTTGTATAACTTTTTCAGCGCCATTTGTATTTTAGCGCATTCCATAGGTGTCAGTAGTGCTATTTAGTTAAGTAGTGCTATATTTTATAGCACTTTAGACTAATTGTATTAGCGCCATAGTTTCGTTTAGCACCTTTTTTATAAGTTGGGTTGTTCTGCCCACAGTGGCACCTGTGCATATTTATTTTAGCGCTATTTTAGAAAACTAACTTTTGCTATCTGTGTAGGTACTAACAAGGGTTTTTGCAGGTTCTTATCATTCTTTGCAAGATACTAACAAACTATTTGCAGGGTTCTTTTAGTTTTTCTTGCACAACATCATTTCATGTGGGACTTAAAATGAACCTTTCTTTTGGCATCCTAGTTAGATCACACTTCAATTTGGTGTTATAAAATTGAACAAGACAAATCAAACAAATCTCTTTGTGTGTGTGTTTCAAACACTTTAAGTTTTGGTACTCTAAAATTTACAAAATGATGTGTGTGCCAACAAATCAAACATTTCAAATTTGGGCTTAAAAAGAACCAACAAATTGCATCAAAATACATCATTGGATAAAAAGAACAACAAACTTGCATTTCTCATGCATCTAGTCAAGACAATAAAAAATACTTGTGTGAAGTGTCCTCGTGGTTGTGTCAAGTAGAG
The DNA here is from genome assembly GCA_027924645.1 of Cunninghamia lanceolata. Taxonomy (NCBI): domain Eukaryota; kingdom Viridiplantae; phylum Streptophyta; class Pinopsida; order Cupressales; family Cupressaceae; genus Cunninghamia; species Cunninghamia lanceolata. The sequence goes on along the minus strand of BSBN01001965.1, from coordinate 1,462,365 downwards.
TGAGAAGTGTATGCTCCTCCCTCGTACCCTTTGGTGATCTTGGGAATCAAAAACTTCTCACAACACTTTGCATTAATCACCCCCAACTTAATCCAAAAGATCTAAAACAAACCATGTTAAGTGTGATACAATCATAGGGAACACATATGCTCTCCTCTCGCATCTTTTGATGAAATTGGGGATCAAAAGTGTTGTCATGATTGTGTTTCTTTTGTAATCCTTAGAGGGCTTGCCACCCCGCTTCAAAAGGTGGGAACGACCTAAGTGGCATCAAGCTAAAGCCAAGCTCTTCCAAGCTACTATATATAATAAGGTGTTTGGGATGAAAGTCTCAAGCGATAGGTGTTGTTTTGTTATACCAACAACCAACCTCCCCTAAAACCCTCCAAGGCGCAACCCTTGGAGGCTGGGAGACTCCATAACAGAGAGTAGCACTGCCACACGTATAACCACCTGAATGGATACCCTTACTATGAACCTTCGTTTTAGCAAGCCAAAATCCTTCTATTTGTTGACGCAGAGGGGAAACCCTTGAAGTGGCCCCGATTCATGCGGTTCTTAGCCAAGGTAGTAGGGACAATCTAAAGGTTTGGTGAGGGACAAGCCTTATAAGAAACCTAGATCTTGGTATGCATGAGAAGTGTGTGCAATTGTAAGGAGGAGCCGGTGCTACCAAGATCCTAGAGCTACCCACTTTGAATAGGCGTAGCTAGGGGATTCAACAAATACCCTCACATTCTCGCCTTAGGTTGTGAAAAGTACTTGTTCCAAACAAAATCATACGCCATTTCACAAACAAAAAAATCATTGGTTGTTTTGCATTCAAATGTGTGTTAAAGTGCTTTAATTTTTCACAAACAACTTACCAAGAGACATTGAAAACAATTTGATCAAATACCCATCAAAGAAAATCCAAAAAATTGCCTTCAAAATCTGGCTGTCCTGTTTTAGCACCATATCTGTCTGATTGTGGTGCCATTTCACTCATGGATTGGTGCTATTCTTAGATTGACTTGCCTAAAACTAAGAACTATTCCATTGTGATCCCCACCATTTGCTTTGTCATAATCCACACTCATTCCCCCAAAATCCGACAACAGTCAATCCATATTTTCTTCAAAATTTTCCAAAATCACACTTTTTTCTTGGACCTTAGAGAATCAATTACCACCATTTGTTGGACCCCTTTGCCCCATCTTAATTAGCCTAAATCCATCCATTTCTTCCCCTAATCCTTTTTTGCATATCTTTTTGGACCAAACCAATCATTCCAAAAAAAAAAAAAAATCTAAAATCAACAAAATCACCAACCAAAGCTTGTCATCCTTTTGAGCCAAAAACTAGGTGTAGAAATCATCATTATCATCACATTTTCCTTGAAAAGTCATTAGTCTACCTTTCAAGGGAAATAAATCATCCCTCTTTGCGTAAGGTCATTAGTCTACCCCAAATAGAGAAAATCATCCATTTGTGTCAAAATCTAGATCTTGTCTAAAGCTCAACTTGTCAACCATCAAGTCTTTCCTAATTGTCCTCGTCAATCAAAAACAAAACATCAAAATCAAAACCATTTTTTGTTTTCATCAAAGAAAACATCATCATCCTTCATATTGGTCCAAAATTTGTGCAAGAAAATCAATATCATCCATTCATATCAATCTTAGGATAAAATACTTAGAAAAACATATCAATCTCCCACCGCTTCCCCTCTTCTACTTCATCTCACTACCCCATCTATCTTTAGGTCCAACACAATCAATTAGATTCTCGAAGGTCTCCATATACACTCCACTCTACTTCTAGGGATCAACTCCATATACGTGCATGCCCATCACGAGATCACAAAGAAAAAAACAACAAGAAATGGCAGAACATTGGCAATTTGGCATGCCCAACATTGATAGCTACAACATACCCATCAATCCAAACCCATCTACATACTCTTACATCCCCCCATATGGTCCCAATGAAAATCCCTTTAGTTACTTACAACAACGACCACCACCACCACCAACACAAAACGTCCCTACCATTTCCCAAGATGATCTAGATGTCTTGAGCTTTACACAAGACACCGATAATATGGACCTACTTGATAAAATCCTAGGGTCAGACCCAAGTAGACATCTTGATCATCTTCTCAAGATTGGTGCCCAACTTCCTCCCATCACGACATCATCGCAACCATCCACCTCTATAATCGTTCCTACCACATCAAATACCCAAGCATCTACCTCACATACCCAACCCACCACCTCTCAAACATCAACACCTATAGTATCTACCACTTCCACAAGCTCAACCGCCACCACATCTACCATTTCCACAAATCCTGCTATCCCTACCATTTCCCAACCTATTATCACATCCACTACCACTACTACCACAAACCCGTCCATCCCACAAATCACCCTAAGCATACAAGGGAACACCACATAGACAAGTACTTCCACAACTGTGCCTCCACCCAACCCCCAAACCATAGCATACCTATGACAACTATTCTCACACCTACCTCACAATACATCCAACCAATCCAACATCCACCTACCTAATGGCAATCCAACCAATATCACATACCCACATAATCCCATAACATCATCAAATCTACATAATCCCAATCCCCAAATACCACCACACATTCTCCATCAACTACACGCCTACCAACAACAGTAGGCACTGATCAATCCAAACTTCAACCCGCAATATCAACATCTCAACCAAACTAATCCCCAACATCAAATCCCATCCCACCTCCAATATCTCACCAACCAACAACCCTACACATTCTAACCACAACAACCACAGGATTTCAACACTGTCCTACAAGGCTTAATCCAAAAGGTGGATGACCTAAAAATAGGGGGCAAATGCAAATATTATTCTTTTGAGGATATTTGCCCCTACCCATTCGATCGCACATTGTACATGCCCCCTTTCCCCAAAAATTTTGAAATGCCAAAATTTGACAAATACAAGGGAAAGGGAGACCCTAGGGACCACCTTAGGGAGTTCTACATCGCTTGCCTAGAAGTCTCTAACAATGACACATATCTTATGAGACTCTTCCCAAGAAGCCTTGGCAGCCAAGCCGCTGAATGGTTTTCCCATCTTCCACCTGGAATTTGAACATTCCCCGAGCTTGTGGAGAAGTTTGTCAACCACTTCTCTTACAACTTTGAACATGAGGTGTCTATGACTAACCTCTGCAACACCAAACAAAAGAGCAGAGAAGCTTTCACTTCTTTCTTACAAAGGTGGAGGGGCTTAGAAAGCAAACTCCCATGGCCTATTCCTGAAAAACAACTTGTCACCATGTTTGTGGCCAATCTTAATCAAGAACTAGGGTTTCACTTACAAATTCTTTGTGCATCTACCTTTGAAGAAGCCATCGACAAAGGTACAACCATCGAACGGGCCCTCATTGCCAAAGGCTCCATCAAACTGTACGACCATAAGTCCAACATCAACAACAACAACTACTACTACAAAGCCAATAACAATCCCCCCAACACAAACAACAATACCAACACACAATCCAACGATAAATCACGCTATTGGGGGAAGAACAAGAACAATCTGAACGACGGTATCATGGATGTGATAGCCATCCAACATATCCAAAACCAAACACCTGTACATACGTATGCAGCAAATGTAAATAACTCAAGAGGGCCAAATAAACCACGCAAACCTCGCAGGAATTTCACACCATTAGTAGAACCCATCGAGGATGTCCTCGATAGATGTCTCAAACAAGGAGTGGTCACACTTCCACCCATTCAACCACGTCAAGACAATGAACTCAAAGAGGCATGGTATAATGAAAATGCCTACTGCAAATACCACCACATGGCGGGCCATAAAATAGCTAACTGTATGCAACTAAAACATTGCATCCAAGACCTCATAGACCAAAATCTTGTCAGCCTCGATCAAAGTGCCCAACCATCTCCAAACGCTAACCTTAGATTACAAGGATCCTTTACCCAACCATAATAAAGCCTCCTCATCCAACCAAGCATACAATGTCATCCCACCACCCGCATCGAACCCTCATCCCACCATGTCAACACAATCACCATTTGGGTACAAGCACCCGATTGCGCTGTGACAACCCATCGAGGCCATGTATCAATCCACACTGCCCCTCCCACTAAACAGACACCTACTTCCACATCTGATCCCCTCCCCCCTCATCCAAACGCCCGTCTATCCCCACCACTCGATATAACCTCCTAGAGCATCTAGGAAAGACACCCGCACAAATCTCCATCTTTGAGCTACTTCGCACATCACCCCTCCACAAGGATGTCCTCGACAAAGCCCTTTTGGAAACACAAGTCCCCGCAAACTTGGATGTAACTCAATTTCAAGCCATGGTTAGACATATCACCACACCACACCATCTCACATTCTCCAAAAAAGATCTCCCTGCTTTCAAATACCTATATAATGATGCACTACACATTGAGGTCCGCATTCACAAACACACCATTAAAAGGGTCCTAATAGATGGTGGCTCCAGCCTAAATATATCCACTCTAAAATTGCTAAAACACTTGGGGTACTCATATGTGGTTGTGGATGCTAGCGAGTGCATCACAATCAAAGGATATGATGACTCCAAGAGGCTATCCGAGGGCACCATAAAGCTCCCTATTCAAGTGGGACAGAAAATCCTTGAAACAAAATGTCAGGTTCTGGATCTTGACCTCCCCTTTTGTGTGGGCGCATTACCCACTCCTAAGACATTTGGCACTCTGAACATAGAGGCGGCTGACACGGTCATCATCAAATGCAAACCCTCACCCATCTTTGAGAAGAAACACCTTCTGGATCAGGATATACTTGAGGATATTTCATCCTGGCTTTACAAAGATGAAGGAACAGAGAAAGACATCCCCACCATCCCAACAAACATTTATGGCAAGGGCTCTGAAATGGTCAAAACCATGGGTTACAAAGGACAAGGTGGTATTTACCTTCATGAACAGGGGATTGTAGAACCATTGCAAGCAACAAGAAACCCCTGTACTCAAGGGTTAGGGTATGGTCAACCACAATGCATCCTTAATACTAGCGAATGTATCTTAACCGAGGTTGCTGCAGTCTCTCTAAACGTCGACAATGTTAACGAAACGGGCCTTCAAGACTCCTTTAGTGATTTTGCCAACTTTTTTGACTCATCCATTTACACCATCTACTCAGTCGCCACCATCCCCTCGACATCCAATGACCTACCATTAGTCTACCCCAACCTCATTGACTGGAACCAACGAGGACCTCCTGTCTTCGATGTCGCACCAAATGATGAAGCTATTGCTGAAATGATGGGGGTAAGAGATCACTTCCCTTTGGGAGATCATCGAGCAGGATACATAATGGAACTCAATCCAGATGCCTATTTCAGGGAGACAACCCCTGCTTCTAGTCACAAAAATACAAAAAGAAAAAATGGATCTGATGGTGAAAACCATTCCACGGCAGTATTAGATCCCAAAATAGTAAAAATAAAAGACATATCTCTTAGTGAAAACCTCCACGAGGTACTAGGAGATGGAAGCATGGGCCTCCCTGAGGTAGACAAAGTATATCCAAACAGATCACCCATCTTGGTAGAACCAGCTCAGGAAATGAACCTGGGGACAGAACAAGAGCCAAAAATCACATACAGAGCAGAATCTCTTAGCATGTTTGAATAGGAAGACTTCTTGGCATTTTTCACACAAAGAAATCACAATTTCACATGGACCTATGCAGACATGCCAGGGCTAGATCCCACCTTGGTTGTTCATCATCTTGTAGTGCGTCCCGATGTGAAACCAATCAATCAAAAACTTCGCAAAATGAATCCTCAAGTGGCTCTCCTAGTCAAGGTAGAACTAAAGAAATTACTGGATGTGGGGTTCATTCGCCCTATCGATTATCCTGAATGGGTTTCAAACCTTGTACCAGTTGCTAGGCCGGATGGCCGAATCCACTGTTGTACCAATTTCAGGGGTCTCAACAAGGCCTACCCGAAAGACGACTTCCCACTACCAAATATTGACATGATAGTGGACCTAACAGCAGGACATGAAATGTTATCCCTTATGGATAGCTTTTCAGGGTATAATCAAATCAAAATTACCGAAGAGGATCAGCACAAAACAACCTTCATCTACCCATGGGGAACCTACTGCTAGGTGGTAATGCCATTTGGCCTCAAGAATGCAGGAGCTACCTATCAAAGAGCTATGATTGTCATCTTCCATGACCTATTTCACCACATCATGGAAGATTACGTGGATGACCTGCTAGGGAAATCCAAGACTAGAGAAGAACACTTAGATGTGCTAGCCAAGATCTTTGACAGGCTAGAGCAATATAATGTTCATCTCAATTCGAAGAAGTTTGTCTTTGGCGTCACCTCAGGTAAACTGTTGGGATACATAGTCTCTAGACGAGGAATCAAGGTAGATCCTACAAAAGTCAAGGCTATCACTAAAATGCCACCTCCCAAAACATTGAAACAACTGAGAAGCCTGCAGGGGAAACTACAGTCCATTCACTGGTTCATCGCTTAACTCACTGATAAGTGTCAACCATTCCAACATCTCCTCAGGAAAGATACGGCTTTTGCCTGGACTGATCAGTGTTAGAGTGCCTTCGATCAGCTAAAAGAATATCTAGCTAATCCCTCTATTCTAACTCCACCAAGACAAGGAGAGCCCCTCCTATTGTATATCTCCGCAACAGACATAGCAATCAGGGCTTTGTTAGCACAACATGATGAGCATGGGAAGGAAAGAGCCATCTACTACATCAACCGCACCTTGATCTCCTATGAGCTTAACTACACACAAATTGAATGAGCATGTCTAGCCCTCGTCTTTACGTCACAAAAGTTAAGACATTATATGCTCAATCACAAGACCAAGCTCATTGCTAAGATTGACCCACTGAAGTATTTGCTAAATAGAGCAGCTCTCACTGGAAGAATGGCAAAATGGGGCATGATTCTATCTAAATTTGACATTGAATACATAGAGAGAAAGGCCATTAAAGGACAAGTCATAGCAGATCAGCTCACCGAAGTGCCTATTCCAACAGAATCTCCTACAATAGCAAAGTTTCCAGACGAAGCCATCCTGACAACCACACCAGCTCCAGACACATGGAAAATGTATTTTGATGGATCATACACCCATAGAGGCTCGAGGGCAAGCATCTTGTTTGTTACCTCTCAAGGCGACATGATCCCTAAATCATTCAAAATCACATTTCCATGCACCAACAATGTAGCAGAGTATGAGGCTCTCATCACAGGTCTCCGCATGGCCATCCAATGAAAATTGAAAAGCTAACTGTGTATGGCGACTCCCAACTAGTCATTAGGCAGGTCAATAATGAATACAAGACCAAAGATGACAAAATCCTACCCTACAAAAAGATGGTTGATGATTTCAAGGACTACTTCGAGGACATCCACTTTGAGCAAATTCCAAGGCTCAACAATAAAGCAGTAGATGCCATGGCTACCATAGGATCTCTGGTCGATATGAAAAAGGATAGCAAGAAATGTGAATTCCTGATAGAAGAGCTACCCATCCCTGCATATGACATTCCTCAATCTGAACTAGTGTACGAAGTCACTGGTCCTTTATCCCCATGGTATCAAGAAACATACCTTTATCTTCATGACAATATCCTTCCCCTAACCTATCCACTTCCCAGCAAAAATCATTCATCCCTCGAGCCTCCTGTTTCATTCTTGCTGGTGACACACTATACAAAAGGAGTCTTGACAGCATGCTTCTACGATGTTTAGACTCTAGGGAAGTTGAGGTAGCCTTGGAAGAGGTACACGCAGGTATCTCTGGGGCGCATTCCAATGGACCTACCCTATCTAAAAAGATCCTCAAGACTGGATATTATTGGCCTACCATGGACTGCGACACTCACAGGTTTATCAAGAAGTGCCTCCCATGACAATAGCACGGTGATCTCATCCACACACTAGCACAGGAGCTACAACCAATTGCAACACCATGGCCCTTCTCATAGTGGGGACTAGACCTCATAGGAAAAATACATCCCCCCTCCTCAAATCGCCATAAGTTCATAATCATTGCTACTGAATACTTCACCAAATGGGTGGAAGCAATTCCACTTACCTTCACCACTGGCATCCAAATCTCTAAATTCATCCTCCACTATATCATCTGCCGATATGGTATCCCCCATTCCATTGTCACCGATAATGGAAGACCCTTCAAGAACCAAGAAGTCTGCACCCTGTGTGACAAGTTTGATATGAAACATCATTTCTCCACACCATATTACCCCCAAGGAAATGATCAAGCAGAGGCATCTAATAAAACCATCCTCCACATCTTAAAAAAGACAGTCAATGAAGCTGGCCATGACTGGCACCTCCAACTCAACCCTACCCTATGGGCTTACCGCACAAGCATCCGCACTCCTATAGGAGCCACTCCATACTCACTAGTATTCAGATCTAAAGCCATTTTACCTATAGAGGTCGAGCTCCCATCTCTCTGAGTGTCCTTGCAAAACATAATCTCTGATGAGGACTACCATGTAGCAAGGTTGCATCAACTAGAACTACTAGATGAGAAATGCCTGAATGCACTAAATCACCTACAGGCATATCAAAACTGCCTCCGAAGGAGCTACAACAAGAAGATCAGAACCTAAAAATTTGAGGTAGGTGACCTAGTCCTAATGGAAAATCAGAAGAACCTGCAAGACTGTCCTAAGCAAGGCAAGTTCGAACCCAATTGGCTAGGACCCTATGTCGTCACTACCGCCTACGGATTAGGAGCTTACCAGCTTACAACACCTGAGGGGCAGCCTCTAGATGAGCCGATGAACATTCTGCATTTGAAGAAATTCTACGCCTAACCCATCGAGTATCCCAATCAAAAAATTAAAAAAAAATTAAAAAATCAAGAAAAAACCTGAGTGCAATAAAAACTTCCAATGGTGAAAATCACTTCGGTGACACCTTGGATAAGTACCATGGTGAAAACCTGTTTCAGGCGCCATGCATAATTAGCCAGTTCTACCATCTAATAAGTCCTCTTTCCATCATAACACTCCATATCCCACACATCCCATGGCTTGGAATTCGGAAACATCAAGTTTTTTCACCCACTCTGCACTATCTCACCCAAAAAACCCCATCCATGGAATGAGGATCCTTGTAAGCTCCCATTTGTACAGTTCATAAAATCAAAAAAATCCAAAAACATCATAAAATCAGAAAAATCCAAAAACATCATAAAATCAGAAAAATCCAAAAACATCATAAAATCAGAAAAATCCAAAAACATCATAAAATCAAAAAAATCCAAAAACATCATAAAATCAAAAAAATCGAAAAACATCATAAAATTAGAAAAATCCAAAAACATCATAAAATCAAAAAAATCCAAAAACATCATAAAATTAGAAAAATCCAAAAACATCATAAAAATAGAAAAATCCAAAAACAGCACAAAATCAATAAAAAAAACCCAAAAATAATAGAACATCTTTAAAAATACAAGTGGAGTACCACCCTCACGTACTGATCAATCTAACTCGTCAAAATCCTCATCACATCACACCCATCCAAAACCATTCCCCACATCATCAAGTCAAGCCAGAACTACATATTCATTTCACCCACATCTTAAAAGTACCTTGATCCCGTGGACACGGGGTATTTAGGCAGTCTGGAATACGAAGGATGTTTCCCATACTCAGGTACCTAAGATGCACCCATCCACCCCATTGGATGGTCCCCCATTTACTGAGCTTTCTTGATCTTATAAATGACACACACGCTCTGCATACACTTCAAACAGGTCCCCCAATGTAAAAATCATCAATTGACATACCAACCATAATCCTACACATGGCCAGACCGTTCTTTTACCCATCTTCCAACAAATTCTCTAATCCACACCAACAAATCTACATCCTAGGATATATCTTTCCTACAATGGACAAAAATCTATCATTCTATCATCATGTCTCTTGGCAAGAGAACACAAAGGCTATTTGTATCTTTTCGTTGGTCTTTTTGCTTATTGATTTTTATCTTTTTGTCTCGCTCTAAGTCATTTCCAAAGCTACCTTGATCTCATTATATCATGGTATGTAGCGGATAGCACCTAGAGTAGACATCATCATTGATTCTGCATGTTGTGCTTGTGGGTTGGTTTCATTACTCCAAGAATAGTATTCATATCTTGAAGTCCGGGTTGGTTCTAGCATGATGTGTCCTATTTGCATATACAGACATTAAAACCTTTTATGCATTATTCACACTCATCGCTATGAGTCCCCTTCCTCGACTAGACAAGATTATACTACCTAGGGCATGCATGAAATCAACCTATTGTTTGTGGGTCTAGTCCATGCAATTGTAGGGTATACATCATCACCTAGGTCATTTCATACCTTTGTGAACTGTATCCCTCATTGCTACATTAAACTAAGAAATGCTCTCAAGTAATCTTGTGCAACTATTGTTACTAGCTCAAAATCATCATCCTAATCACTTAGTCAACTATCCCATCTCAGCCTAGATTTAATAATCATTTTCCCCCATCCCCCACCAACCAACCCCTCACTAATCCCATTCCCCCACCACCTTTCCACTCAACACATCCTGAACAGAAATAAATCTCCCCTCAACTGACGTGGTGTCTTATGACCTAACAACCCTCTCGTCTTCCCCCCCATCTCTAGACACTCCCAATCCTACCCATACCCATCCATACACTCCTATCCTCTCCCCACCTAATCCCCTCTCCCACAGCCTCACCACTAAGCATCAACACAAAGAACATCATGTGTATCAGGACTGGACCACCTCACCCATCACCTAGTTTGCATACCACCTATCACCTAAACTACATCTAAGCATATCATTTAGCTACATGTCATGATCATTTAATTATATATTATTTTAGGTGCATGTAGTGCATCATTGCAAATCACATTAGATTCATTTTAATCCATTTTGCATATCACATTAATCCCATTTGCATGTCATTTTTAGATTCATTTTAGTCCATTTTGCATATCACATTAATCCCATTTGCATGCCATTTTTAGATTCATTTTAATCCATTTAGGTGCATTTTAAACCATCTAAAATCACATGTCATTTAGATTTATTTATCCATTTAAATTGCATATCAAAATAGATTCATTTAAACCATCTCAAATTACATGTCACGTAGGTCCATTTTAATCCATTTAAGTTTGCATAATAATTAGGTTCATTCTAGAATCATTTAGTTGTACATTATACATCACATCTCATAACATCTCACAAACCACTTAGGCACATTACATCATCATATAAATGCATTTAATAAACATCTAAGCTGCATATGCATATTTTCACACATAAACATACATTTCCATCCTAAATGCATCCATAAAATCAAAAAAATCATCGCATCAACATAACTGCATCCATCACATGATATCATCATAATAGAACATCATATCCATAAACATCATCAACCACCAGAATGCATCACATCATATATAATCACCGCAAAAAATGTACATCACTTAAATCATCAAAAAATAGTGTCCAGATATAATGCCTCTAAAGGCTAAACATGATATAACCATCACATGGAGGATCCTCTCTCCGAGGGAGTAGGAGACTATGACCCTGGTTGAGGCTGTGACACTGTGGCTATACCTCCACCTATGGAACCTGCTAGGGTACGTGTGAGGGAGGAGGCATCGTTTGCTGAATCAACTGAACAGATCTCAATCTATGAGATCTTGATGCCCCCGATCTGCTAACCTAGCTATAACTCGGTGCCCGCTGCGCTGCTAGCACGGCCACATAATACAGGCCCCTATAGTACTCCATCTGCCTGCTACTCTCTGTCAACCCCCTATACCTGGCTCAACTATCCTTGCAACTGATAACACTACTACTGCGCCTGAGACAATTGTGTCTGCATCACTGCCAAAACTAGGGCAAGTCCACCACCTAAAGCCTGTAGACTACCTAATGTAGTCTCTGTCTATTGTGCTCTACCAAGTGCTACATCCCGCTCTGTAGTCAAAGCCTCTATATCACCCTGTGCCTGGGATAACTGTGCCTGTAATGCAGCCACCTGTCCATCTGCCCCATCTAATAAAGCCAAGGTACCCTGCAACTACACTAACTCTGCATCACGACCCTCTAAGGCCTCCTGAAGGCTAGCCACCTATGCTCTCAGGGTCTCCATCTCCTCCTCCTCATCCCGTCATCGCCGACGAGGTGTCAGCCTTTGCCTCCAAAGCTGTCCCTGAGGTCCCTGCCTCTGCCTCATGCCCGCTAACTCGCCGCTGCCCCACCTGTGGCGGAGGTAAGTCACCCTCATCTACCCTTAGCTATCCCCCACGCCGCTGAGGTCCTCTAGGTTGTCGTGCTGCTCCAACCTATACCTGCAATGCAGGAACATGCTCCGCCGAAATCTACTCCGCATGTACCTGCTACCCCACCTGCCCCTGTCCCATTGCCACTGCCACTAGCACATCTATCAGCTAGCCATCCCTACCAACCACTCCCTCCTCTCCATCATCCCCCACCTCCATGAGGTAGTCCTCAATGATCTCCTCTCCCTCCCCCACGCAGTCATCCCCATCCGGGTCATCTCCATCACCATCTGAATCATCCCCCCTGAACCTGCTACCTCCTCTACTGGATTTGTCAAACGAGTAGGCCAATGCATATGCCACCATATATCATATGCAGCTGTAGTCCCTACATCTCTAACCGTACTCCCCCAATCCCACTAGACTAGCTGAAGAGCTGCAAAATTAGATAAACCAACCTATGGCTGTAAGGGTGTAGGCCAGTAGGCTGTATCTCGAGGAGTCCGCGCGTATATTGCCATCTACTGTGGGGTGTCCTGTACCAAACCAAACTACCGCATCACTCGTGAGGGTAGGTACATCTCTATGGTACGGTCGCCTTGACCCATAAGGTATCTCTACTGAAAAGTAAAAGGAAGATGAATATCATCATCAGGCCAAGCCTCTACACTGATATATGGTCGCCAGACCACGCTAATCACATCATCCAGCATCCTCCTCCAATACCTCACCCGTCTAGTATATGTATACTCTACATCTCGATATAAAAACACAAAGGCCTCAAACTACTGTCGATAGTACCCACATGTCGGCCATGTCGACCGAGTGACGGGGATGTGCTCCCAAATCCATACATGCATAAGAGTAACACCAGCCGACAATGCCCTATCATGAAGATAAGCCATTATAGACGATAGCGCTAATATAATCCCTAATTGGAGATAAAATATCCAAACCCTATTCTTCTAAGGAATCGTGCTAATCCAGACGATAATGCTAATTCCCCCCCAAATGGCGATAAAACTGCCCTCCCCTACCCTGGCAGATAGCGCTAATCTAGAGGATGGTGCTAATCCACATGTTCGTTGGCGCTACATACTCCAACTCCTCATCCCAAACCCCCCCAAAAATGCATGCAAAATGAAAACATTACAAAGTTAGGGTTAGGCCCTACCGAGGGTCCAGTGCCTGGTGCTCAGCCAAACTCTCGAAACCGCTCTGAGATGTGTTGAAGTCACAGAAACTGGAGGTTGCGGTCAACCATCTCTCCTTCATCCCTTCTTCTCTAAAGTCAAACTGTGCAAATGTGGCACTCTTAGGGCCCACTTTTCCTAATATAGTGGGCCATGTCATCTTTCCACCCCTTCTTTTTTCCTCCAGGGTGCAGATCTCAGCCGATTTCCTCTGTTTTTCTTCCCGCCATCCTCCTTTTCCATCGCCTACCCAACTTTCCCTTCTGTCACATCCTTTCGAAAGCTCACCTAGAAACTTTTTATTTTCCCGCCAACCTCTCGAGGGGGCATCCCCCATCCATCTCATTCCTTCCTGGCAGCTGGGGCATATTTTTCTTTGACCTGACGCCACTTCCCTCCTAGGTCTTGATACCACGTCAAAGAGGGGCAAATGTAGACACCTAAAAATGTCTCGGCCATCAAACTAACTCCCAACATCCCTAAACATGTCAATTTCCCTCCTAACCAATTAATTAAATTTTTATTTAATTAATTACCCCTTTTGTTACACTATTTTCCATCATTTTATCCCCAAAATTGAATTAATTCCATTAATTCAATAGTCCAAACCTTAGCCAATTAATTTAATAAATATGTAATATTTATTAAATCAATTTCCCCCTTTCCATTAAATCCAATTAATTAGTTAAAACCATGTTAACTAATTAATCTAGCCTACTAATTGACCTATCCCTACCCTAGACAATTAAATAGCTATTATTTAATTGCCTACCCTAGCCTACCTCATCCTAGCCCTAGGGTTAATTCATAAATCATGTGTTTAATTAATCCTAACCCCCTTTGTTTGGGTGGTCAAACCTTGTTTAACACCCTTCCCCACATCCTCTAAATAAAAAATTGAAATAAAGCCACATAAGTCAATTTTTTATTTAAAAACATCCCACATCACATTTAATGCTTCTTACAACCCCATACCTCATTTATGTCTCCTCTTCCTCAAATGAATTTTTAATTCATTTACATTCCCCAAATAAATTTTTAATTCATTTTCACTTCCCCATATGAATCTTTAATTCAAAAATAATCCATCTCACCCAACCTCATTTAATACCCCTTTTCCCAAAATGAATAAAAGATTTACTTTTATTCCTAGCCCTCCATTCATTCAAGAGTAAATCTAGGCCCTCCAGATCACCTTGTATCCTCCACCATTGATCTCTCAAATCAATCTCCACCCTTGGATCAAAATCCCCTCCAAAAATCTATAAATACAACCTCTCCCAAGCCATTTTCATCATCCAAGTTTATACAAAGTTACCATGCCAAAATCATTCTTGAGCTAGGATAGTGAGTTGCACAATTGAAGAGCATTTCACATTAAAATCCATAGTCTAGGGATCATCTTAGTCTTAGGAGCTTGTTTTGGGTGCAAAGGCTCCTTCCTCCCTTGATGGGATTAGATTTGTATGTGAGGTATAATCTTGTGTTTATTACATTTGATTTAATATTTTAGCCTTGTTTGCATTTCTAATCTACACAGTATACTTGCGCACCTTTATTCAGAGCTAAGTTGGTATGTTCACTATGAGGCACATGGGTTGATGATATGTACCTTGCTATAGGTATGGGTGTTTGAGCACATTAGATGCACACAGCTAGTGGGGTTTCCCATTGAGTCGACATGGACACTTCACACACATGATTATCCATTGATTAGATGTTGGAGACATGGTGATCTACTATATTAGAGAGTTGTATTTGATAGACTGCAACCTGATGATATTAGATGCATACCATATCATGGCAGTAGACCCTAGATGGGACAGCATAGACAACTAATGTAGATGCAATGAGATAAACTTCTAACTAGTCGTCACAACAACATCATTGTTAGCTTCTATTTTCATCGAGTGATGTGACAATTTAGATGTGTTCAGGTGTTCCCTACATGCATCCAAGTTATGCACAGTCGACATGCAGTATGATTATAGCTAATGATGCCCCACTGCTGACTATCATCAATGTCATTGAGAGTGAGGATGATGGTGCTGCAGATGCAGATCCAGTGATAGAGGCAAATGATGTCAGTTGTACCCAAGTGTATGCAACTTGGTGGGAGATAGTGCGACTCGATCTAGTATTTCCTGTCGATCATCCCATGGGTGATCCCCAAGCAAGGAGAGATCGTGATTCTGATTCAGGCGATGAGGATGACTTCAGTAACTTTGGCAGTTATTATGATGAGGATGATGATGATTCACCATCGCACTACACCTTTAGGGCGAGGCCACAATGAGTGCAGTAGGAGGTAGACGATGATGAGGAGACTAAAGAGAGACCTAGGTCAAAAGCTTGTGGTCTAGGTCCTATAGCCACTAGCAAATCAAGTTGATCTAAGCGAGGGGAGGCCAATACCTTTGTGTCCACAGCTATAGGAGAAACTACAGATGTAGCTATAGCGACTACAGTACGAGATCCTAGTTGGTAGGATGCAACCCTGGTGAGAATGTTAATATATTTCTTTAATGCTTGCTTATTTATGTTGATGTTATATATGTATGATGATGAGATATGGATATTATCATTGTTTTTCTTTGGCAGTTGGTACAAAGGCATGGCACGACCATGTGAGTCATGTTATAGAAGATATAGTTTCTACTGATGCAGTTGAGCAGTGAGTGCGGATACGATATTCACCATAACACTCCGCAGGGCAACATGTAGAGTTGTTCATGCCTGTTATTAGATATAGGGTAGCTATGGAAGCCACTCTAGATCAGGAAACCTAGAGGGTAGAGTGTGTGGAGGCATACCTCTAGTTATTGCAAGATTAGGCCATGACACCTTGTACAGTCGAGTCGAGTCGCATCCTTACACACTTTCTATAGATAGAGCTAGACTGAGCAAGAGATGAGAGGGATAGATTTCAGCAACTCTGCACAGATTCTCAAAGGAATATGGGAGAGCTTAGAGATGAGCTTAGTGGTCTATGGTCACGGAGTGCCTCTAGGAGTCACTCAAGATCAGCGGCCTCACATAGGCAGCCTTCTGTCACTCGTACACCACCAGGTCCTGAGGGGTCTGTAGTCACGATTTAGCTATGTGATATGTAAATCATGTATTGTATTGTGACATCCCATTTTATTGTATGGGATAGTTGATTTTGATGTATATTCAAATTGATGCCTATATATATGTAATGTTTTTCTTTTAATGCTATGGTGTAATTTGATGTACCACATGTGATTTATGTAAATTCCACAAGTGATAATGTTTGATGATCATGTGAAAATGTTAATACTAATGTGATTTAATCAATCTTTGCAAAATGTTTAAAATACAACAATGATTAATTGTGTTTAGAAGATCTTATGCTAGCTTATTAAATGAATTAAGACAAAATGTACTATCTTCTCAAAATTGAAATAACTAAAAACTAATTTCTTTATGTAATATCTAACATACGATCTTAAGCATGAAATTTTTGTAAATGCATAGCATTAATAGGCTCTTTAAGAGGTGTAGCTTGTTCATCAACTAATTTATATACTCTTGATCCATAGGCTTCGATGATAACATAAGGTCCTAGCCAATTGGGGTTGAACTTCCCTTTTTCACCAGGAGGTGCATTCACATTATGTTGATTCTCATAAAGTACCAAGTCTCCAACATTGAATGAGTGATGTATGACATGTTCATTGTATGATCATTGAATACTCTTCTAATGAGCTTTAAGATTATCAAGAGCATCTCTATTTGTTGTAATCTCTTCTCTCTATCCATGTTATCATCAAGAATGTCCATTAGGGAAACTCTCAATGAAGGAATTTCTAACCTAAAGGCATTATTGCATTGGCACCATATACAAGGTTGTATGGTATAGTACCAATATCCATATGAATGCTTGTCCTATAGGCCCAGAGTGCATAGGAGAGTTGAGTATGCAAATCTTTTTTATGTTTATTAATAGTTTTTTGAAAAATTTATTCAATAATCTTGTTTGAACCTTCTGATTGGCCATTTGATTGTGTATAGTATGGCATAGAGAAGTGATGTTCAATGTGGTATTTTTCAAGGAACTTCTTCACATCCTTATTCTTAAATGGTGTGCCATTGTTAGAAACTAAGGAGGAAGGGATAACAAATCAGGAGATTATACTATCCTAAATGAAGTGACAAATTACCTCAGTAGTCATGGATCGTAGCAGCATAGCTTCAACCCACTTTGTAAAGTAATCGGTAGCAATGATGATGAATGTGTGTCCTTGAGAGGAAGGAGGATAAATTTTTATGATTAGATTAAATCCCCCTACAAAAAATGGCCACGATGAAACTTGGACTCGAAGTTCCTAGGCAAGAGCTTGAATTAAGTTACCATGTTGTTGGCATTGCAAGCACTTTTTGACAAATGCAAAGGAATCTTGTTCCATGGTTTGCCAATAGAACCCTATACATAATAATTTGTGTACCAAGGATTTTCCTCCAAAATGCCCTCCACAGGCACCAGAGTGATCTTCTTCTAAGGCATATAGAATTTCTGATGTATTAAGACAATGAAGAAGAATGTCATTATAGCTTCTTTGATATAACACAATGGAAAGGATAATGTAACATGTTGCAAGTTTGCAAATATGATCCCTTGTGTTTTTAGATGTTGAATTAGGGAAGGTATTATCACAAAAATATTGAAATATAAGTACAATTCAACAAAATTTGTGTTGCAACATAAGGCAGTATCTGAGGGGGTGGCCTTAGCTACAATTGATGTTTTGAGATTGTGAATGATAAAATTATATTCTTCAAGGGAATCATCATGTTCTATAAGGGAAGTTGTGCTTTCCATTGCATCTACATGCCGACTATCTCTCCTTGAAATTGTGTCAATAGTAAAGGATGAAAATTGTTTTAATAGTGACAAGGCAAGATCATGATATTGGGATAACTTATCTTGCTTTGCTTGATAAGATCCAGTAACTTGTCTTATGATTAGTTGTGAAACACCACAAATAGCAATGTGTTTAATATTTAGAGACAAAGCAGTATGAAGGCTTGCAATTAGAGCTTCATACTCAATAATGTTATTTGTGCATGAGAATTTTAGATGGTAGGAAAGAGGAATTGGCTTATGTGAAGGAGGTACTAGGATTATACCAGCACTCAAGCCAGTTTGACATCTTGAAACATAAAAATATAATTCCCATTTATCATCTATATCTAGAGTGAGAATGTGATCATCAAGAAATTCTTCACTATTCTGAATAGAGAAAGGTGAAGGTGCTTTGGCTAAATGGTTCGTTAACACTTATCCTTTTATCACTTTGATAGAGATAAAATTGAGATCAAATTCTGTTAACAACATAACCCATTTAGCTAGGCAACCTGCGAGATCTATCTTAGCAAAGAGATGCTTCAAGGGATCAAACTTTACCATGACATGAACTTCAACATTTAGGAATAATGTCTTAATTTTTATGTTACAAAAACAAGAGTTAAGCATTGTTTCTCTATGACAGTATATCACACTTCATAATCAAGCAAAGTTTAGCTTATATAATATACAACACGTTCCTTGCCTTCACTATCATGTTGTCCTAATAATGCCGCTAGAGCATTAGTACAAGTTGAAGTGTAAAGAATAAAGGGTTTTTTAGTAGTTGTTGGTTGTAAAATAGGAGGATTAGATAAATATTCTTTCAATGCTTTGAAGGATTTTTGACAATCTAGATTCCACTAGAATTCTGATTCTTTCTTAAGTAACTTACTAAAAGGGTGACTCCTATCCATGAGTTGAGATACAAATCGATGGATGGCCTATATCTTCCCTTGTAAACTGTGAAGTGGAGTGATATTACTAGGAGATGGCATGTTAACAATCTCACTAATTTTCCCTCTGGGTATATAGACAAACCACTATGCTTAAGTTACAGCTGCCTATCATTCTATTGCTCTAGCTCAGGCTATGGGTCATAGAAAAGTCTAGATTGAAGGTGATTCTATGAATATCATTAATTGTCTCAAGGGAAGCACTAAACTGAGCTGGTCCATAGAGACCTTGATAGTTGATACTATTAAGCTATTAAATACCTTTGAGGCTTTTTTTATTTCTCACATTTTTTGTGAGGGGAACAAGGTAGCGGATGTATTCACCAACCTAGGGGTTCTAAGTGAATCTAAGTTTATATGGGATGAATTGAATTCGATCCCTACTAATCCAAAGAACCTAATTTATAATGATAGTCATAATGGTATGACTACCAAGAAGCTCTAAGAATATCATCATGATCTTGAGTGGTTTGCAAAACCCTCCCATCCAGAATATTCTTCCCACACGGATTATGAGTGCCAATGTAATAAAATTTTCTATGCTTGTGTATTTTATTGCCTTCATCATTTGTAGAGAAAGTACTTGCAGAATGTGCAGCATTTAAGTATGGGGGGTGATAGGAGTAGGGTTGAACATTCATCCTGTGAAGGTTTCAGGAAGAATCACAAGGTTTGGGACATCCTTGAGGGTGGAGGGTTAACGCCTTACATGGAAAAACTTCACGGTGTAGATTCCAGTGTCACGACCATGTTTGTGAAGGGGTATAAGAATAGGAAAGTGATGGCCTATGGCTGAGAGATGGCTATCACTAAGGATTTAATTGTCATGGTGTCAAGTCTCGCTACCAATGGCAAGAAATTCTTTAGGGAAAGAAAGTAGAGCGAGGAAGCTCTCAATTGCTTCTTCAAAGGGAGTGAAAGGGAAAAGTTGGTGAAATTCTAGATGGGAGGTTAAAATTGCCTTTCCATTAAACCTATCTAGACAAAGGTTGTAGAAACCATCATGTGTTATGTAACCCTTGATGGAAGGTATGTTGCTATCTATTCCTACCACTTGAATTTACTAAATCATTTCAGGCATGGATTGGAGGTGTCCTTTCCTTTCTACTTGTTTTCTTCATTGGAGTTTAGTTTGAAAGAACACAATAGAAACCCTAGCCTCCTTGTTCTTCATAAGAGTCTCATTCTTCTCATTATGGAACATATGGAAATAAACACCCCTATAAAATCTCTTAAGTATAAACCCACTTCCAAGAAGAAGGGTAAGGTGGTCTCTAGTGAGGAGGATTCTGATTCTGAGGATGAGGACTAGCAAATGGAGGAAGAGGATGACGAAAATGAGGAAGAAACCTCAAAAAGAAGGAAAAAAATTAGAAGAGGGATGTTTCTATTTCTTGGTCGATGGGGTTTGAAACTGGTAATGATCTGACTCCTCTGTTAAAGAAATTTCTGGAAAAAAATTGAAATCTCAAAAAAGGAAAACCCCTGAGGAGGGATGTGAACAGAATGTTGGTGGCTCTTCTCAGAAAGTGGGGCCTAAGAAAGGGAAAAAACCTAAGATTGTTGAGAAAAAACAGGAAGAGGAAGTGAGGAAAATTGCTAGTAGTGTGGTCAAAAAATAGGGCAGTAAGATGGTGTAGGGGATTAAGATGATGTAGACTAAGAAGGACAATGTTAGGATGGACTCTTCTTCCAAACTCCCAAAGCTGAGTGTGGGTGGCAAGTTTCCTTAGATCAATGACCCCTCCATTGACCTTCCTGAAGACTTTGAGAATTTTCTTTCCCAGGTGAAGAATAGAGATCAAGTTGAGGAAGCTTGTGAGATGGTGAAGAATGCGGTCAATTCTTAGCATAGAATGACCAAATGGTTCTTTTTGGAGATTAGCAGAATTAATATTAAATTTTAGGTGCTTCAAGAAAATTTGGGTTCTAGAATCCACTCTACTACTGAACAGGATAAGATGATTTTTAAAAACTGTGATTCTATCCTAAAAATGGAGGATATGGATAGGGAAATTAGCAGGATGAAGGAAGAATTCAATACAACGATACAATATCTTGAGGAAAAAATTGTTGAGGTGAATAATAACTTGGAAAATCTTTGCAAGATCAGCAGGCTCACTATCTAGAACAACCTGAATGGGATGCGGGTGCTAACAAATAAATTGAAAGAGCTCAGAAAGGACCAGTTTAAAGACTTCAACGCTGAGGATATTATGACAGCTATGGATTAGGATGATCAGGTTAAGGGCGATGAGAACAAAAGAATAAAAGGTAAATAGGTAGTTGATGATGATACATGTGGGCCTTACACTCACATCAGAGGCAAGAACAAGACACAATTTGAAGCTGAGAAGAAAGAGCTTGTGGATTTCACAAAGATGCATGAGGCTTTCTACCAATAGGAAATAGAAGCTATTGAAACTCTAAAAAATATGAACTAATATCTTTTTTAGTTTTTTTGAACTCTCATAGCTACTTTATTATACTTTTGTTTTAAGTTGTAGCTTCCAATTGGCTGTTGTTTGGCTTTCATCTTTTTGTTAGCTTCTTTTTGTAAGGGTTTCTGGGCCCCTTTTAAAACCTGTTTGACCTTTAATCAAAAACAATTGTGTCAATTTTCTTTGTGTCTACTTCAATACCATAATGCGAAACTATAAATCCCAACAATTTCCACTGTCTATGCCAAAGACGCATTTATGGGGATTCAAGCGCATGTTATATTTTCGTATCCACTCAAAGATTTGATGGAGGATTGTGGTGTGATCCTAGTGATGAATAGACTTCACAAGAACATCATTGACATAATCCTCTAAGATGTTATGCATGTAATCATGAAATATAAGAGTCATAGCATGTTGGTAAATTGCTCCATCATTCTTTAATCCAAATGGTATGACTAGCCAACAAAATATTCTCCATGGGGTTATAAAAGTTGTCTTGTATTGATCTTAAGGGTTGATAAAGATTGATTATATCTCAAAAACCCATCCATGAAGGAAAGTAATTCATGGCCAACTATTGAATCAACAATCATATCAAAATTTAGAATAGGAAAATAATCTTTCAAAGAAGTGAGATTTAAATCTCTAAAGTCAGTTCACAACCGAATACAATTGTTGGGTTTAACAACATCCACAATATTCAAGATCCAAGGTGAGTAATCAATAGAGCAAATAAAACCATCTTGTAAAATCTTTTCTATCTTAGCTTTGAGTAACAACGTAACCTTAGGATTCATTTTATGAATCTTTTGTTTGACCATCTTAGCATCGAGTTGTAATACAATATTATGTGTTACAATCTTAGGATCAATGCCAGGCATATCTGAATAATTCCAAGCAAATAATCTAGAAAATGCATGTAAAAGTTTGGTCATATCTTCTTTTTCTTCTACGCTTAAACAATCTCCTATAGGGATAATCTTTTTAGGGTTATCCTTCTCCATCAAGACATCAACATATTTACCAAAAGGGTGGATTTTCCAAGGTATGCATTCATATATAAATAATAAGGTAATTCACGCTTATGATGATAACAGAGTAGATTGTCATAAGCTCCCATAAATTCAACTATTGCTTCATCTATAGAGAAATGACCCAATTCGATATCTCCTAGAGGACAATTTGTGTCGTTCATCTCAAGATATATCAAATTGAGTGTTGATATGGTATTGACATTAAGGTTAGGATGTTTGTGAGCTTTAGTGAGCTTTAAGAAGTAGTATCCAATACCAGCTATATAGTTAATTCCAACAACTTGTAAGGTACTCTGATTCCTTGTTGATTTATACCACAACCATTACCTACATAGTCGTAGTTCTTATAAAAGATTTTAAATCCTTGACCATAAAGAGATGTCATTTCTTTAGAAGATGGTGGAGATTCATAGGTCTCATAATCTATAGTATAAGTAAGAGTGATATCTTCCTTCTTAACTAAAAGATCTTGGGATTCTTTAGGTTTTTCCACAAACTATTTAGATGATATCGATGCAACTTTTGAAGTTTCAGTACTGTTAAGCTTATACTCCCCTATAACAGTAGGGGTGAAATCCAATGAACCCCAATCATCACCAGGGAGTGCATTTGATGAATGTTGAGAATCTTTCACAACATTGTCTGTGGCAAGAGATGTTGATGAATCAACTTTTAAGTTATTTAGAATCTTATGATCAATGGTTTATTTTGAGTTTCAATATGTAAACAACTTTCCAGTTCCATATCAACTTAAATAGTTTGGAGTTTATTTACATAAATAAACTTTGTTGATCAATAAAGGGAACATGGAACTCTCCCCATAGTATGAACCCATAGTCTTCCAAGATTCATATTATATGACAAGAGCATCAGGCATGACATGAAAAAGAGTAGACAATGTTATGGGTCCAACCTTTTATAGGTAGAATTATAATACCCATGGATGGTCTACCAACCAAGGATAAATTTAAGGAACCCCCCCTAAAAAACCTATAAAATTCTGGTGAATCCTAGCCTGAGGCCAAAAAAATGTTGGTGAATCTATGCTTCTTTTTGAAAAAACAAAAAAATTCATTAGCGAATTTTTTCAAATTTGTCAACATTGGTTTTTTTGATGGCAAATTGTATATAGATTTGAAAAAAAAAAATTCCTTGGCAAATTATAGTTGTATTCCAAAAAATAAAATAAATTAGGTGACTAATTATAGTTGTATTCCAAAAAATAAAATAAATTAGGTGGTGAATTATATAGATATTCAAAAATGTAAAATAAATTATTTGGTGAATGTGTTGGCATTGTTTTGAAAAATCATAATGTGGCTGGAAAAAATATCAAATATAAATTATAATGACTAATTTACTTGGCGAATTTATAGCTTAAAAAAAATATTTACATTTAGATCAATAGATAGTCAGTATTAGAGATCAACGACATCAGTTCTATTTTGGGTTGCAATTCTAACACACCCATATTTCTCCATAAAGTCTCCGAAATAGAGACGAGTGTCAACGAAGGAACAATTCAGATTAACAAAAATTAATAGATAATAATTTAATAAAAGAAAATTTAAAAGGATACATAAGAAGAATACAGATTCTTCCACCATAACACAAAGTTTATGATGTCAGAAATCAACTCCTCAAGCTTCCATTCATATATTGAAAATAACTAAAATATAGAGTAACACAAAATTGACCTATCAACAACGCAAAGTTTGCCAAAATATCCTAAATGCATTGACAGGCTTAGTATATATAGCCTTTTCATAAAATAACTGTCTTTGAAATAATAATAGCTTCTTGGGGGTAGCTGATTTAAAACACAAAATAATAATAAGTCTTTTTCCACAAGAGTATCTAGACCATGTTTAAATAAATAACATAAAAATAAGAAATGTCATCATGTGGTAGTAGTTTGGTCTTCATCCTGAGTCACTTCACTTTCCTTTTCATGTTCACCAGCAGCAGTCAAGTCCACCTGTGCTCTTAGTTTTGCCTTTTAACTCCTATACCTAGTAATGATGGGATTTAAAATCTTGACACTTGGTCTATATGTAATGTGTCCTTGAATTTTCCACTTATTTATCATTATGTTTGCATCTATTATTCTCTTATAGACATCATCAATTCCATGCCTGAAAGTTCTGAGATAAATTGCTATATGTCTAAGCTTCCCTAGTGATTCGTGTTTAACTACGTTAGCACAAACAAGATCTTTAGTAAGCATATTTTTAAAAAAATTATTTACTTCCTTGACATCAAGCAAGTTCCCTCCGCTTTCATTTGAAATCTCTACATCTAAGATGGTACAATTGTTTTTAAGATCAACCATATCAGTGTAACATTAAGTCAAAATTCTTCTTATTCCTCCACTAAAATCCCCTAGCACAGACCTCTTCCACTCTAGTGCATCTAGCTAAGACACAGAATCATTCTCATTTGGATCATTAAAAAATTTATTAGCTACAAAAATATTTGTATCAATTTCCATCATATCTTTTATCTTTGTAGACACCATGAGAAGATTATTGTCTTCCCTCTTTACATTTCATAACTCTGCAACTAACCCTTTTTTTATCAGAAGTAGGAGTATATAGTTTTATGACCTCCTCGATGTACAACAAACCATCAATGGTGAATTTCTCTACCCATTGCTCAGTGGCCTTACATAGAGTTTGATATCTCATGATTTGTTGCAACATGCTAGGAACACTCAGAGTTGCTTCGAAGGATTGAGAAGTACTATTCAAAATAGATTGAATGAAAGATGTCAGAGAATTCACCTAGGATTGCAACTTTGCATTCTCCTATTGGTCAACTTTAACTCTTTTTTCTAGCATGCCTAAAGAGAATTTTGCGTGATATATATCACCTTCCACGGTAGGAGGACCCATGTCAATCTTGGTCATATTGAAATCTACTTCTGTGACTTCATTTTCATTTTTATCCCTAATGGGGTCTGCAATCTTCAAAATTCTATGTCCTAAGGAAGAATTTGTTACCATCCGAGACATCCTCTTATCCTTCTTAGGCGTAGGTGTAGGATGCAACAATTTACCTACAGTGTCAACGTTTATGTCTTTCATTGGTCTCCTCTTTTTCTCAACAACTTTCTTTAGCCAAGAAGGGGAAGACAAAATTGTACCACTCTCACTTGTACCCAGGACAAGTTTGTCTAGTTGATTAGGAGTATCTTGCACAAGAATTTCATTTGATACAGGGGAGGCTGGAATCTCAAACAAGGAATGAAAAGTACTATCATTAGCAATCAGTTGAAAATTGGAAGAATCATTACCAGATGAAGGAGACATAAGAGAAGTCATGTGATCTACCTGCAATTGTTGTAAAGCATCCAACTTCTTCTTTACTCATGGTTTCACGAATGCAGGTTGACCATCCTATTCACATACACCTTTTAGTTTCCTATTATCTTCAGGATGCTCTCCATCCCTGCCATTACCAGATTGTGAACCAACTATGTGATGAGTTGTCTCCACACTAGTTGAAGTTTTTTGAAATCTGGAGGCCTAGGAGGTTCCTTGCTCTCTTGTTACTGATTCTTTATGCATAGAAGAAGAACCAACTATTGGTATGTGGCAACTGATCATGCAAGTATTGTACACTAGTAATGTATCTTTGCTAGGGTTCAAAGTCAGTTGTTAATTATTGTTAACCAACAAAAAAAAATGACATTGCAAAACCCTAATTCTAGAAGCTTCCAAAAATCTTGTTATAAGTAGCTGGGATGTATGTTACGGTGAAGTAATCATGAGATTGTAATCTATTTTGTATTGAATAATAAAATCATTGGATGGCTGAGTTTTTGTGGATGTAACCCATAGTGGGTGAACCATGTTAAATTTATGTGTTGATCTCTTTTGTGTTATGCTTCATTGTTATATTTGGGTTATTTAATCTGCATATAATTGTTAGTGTTTATTGCTTTGATCTGCCTGAACCCTAACACCAGTGTGCTCTTGAAATTTTCCCTTAAGCCACCTCATAGTCTTCTCCAAAAGAAAGGATGACTGGACCTTAATATCAAGATAATACTTCTTTGCACATGCAACAACCAAGTCTAGGCATGGCACAATAGGTGGGAAACCCCAAACATGATCTAACATATTTGTTAGGATTTTCTCAGCTATAGGTGAATTGGGGTTTTACTAATGCTCTAATCAAGCCCAGAAATCCCCCAAGTCCAAATCTATATGTCTTAGCTCGGTATCCTTCACCTTAGCTAAACCATTCTAAAAAAAAAGCTTCATCTTTACTTGTTTGAGAAACTAATAAACAAAAGCCTCTATAACCGCTAAGGGTGCCAAATAAATCTCTAAAAGATTTAGGGTAAATAAATAGTCTAGACCCATGAAAAATAATTGTTCTTCCCACCCAGTTGACTTAAAGAATTCAAATTTATCACTATAAGAAATGGGTAAGAAAGAGCACCAATTAGCTAACCTAGTTGCAAAAGCCCATGTGCAACACCTATAGAAGATGTAGTCCAAAGATCCTCCAAAGTACACCAGTGAAAATGCAAAATAAGGTATCTATGAGGGTTACAAATCTAATAAAATGTTTCCATAAATTACATTAATTTCAGTGGCATGTACTGTTGTATGATTCATGAATGAGCTATGTAAATTATCTTCTAAAAAATATGCAATTGTGCTTCTCATGACATTCCTTATTTATTACAAAAGGACATATGTCACTTCCACCATGCATGTCAATAAATGGAAAATATTCTAATAGTTTTTGATCTTCAGATGATCACAGATCAATGGCACAAGTTATATTTCGGGCCAAACTACTGACACACCCAAATTTCTACATAAAGTCTCTAGAATAGAGACAAGTGTACTATGATGTATGCCATGTGGCTCATCATGATTACATCATGATGTTTCATGTACATCACAAAATTAAGAGGTAGGCCCATCACAGTTGAGGGCCTGCACTCTGCCACCACCTTGACCTTTATACAATAATCAATATAAATATATTATATGTTTTATATATATATCTCAACCATTGATCTACTAATATCTAACAGCTCCTAGTTGATTTTGGAGGATTTTGTTGTCAATGTGTAGCATTGGAGATCTACCTTCTGGAATTGAACTACAACTGTTCATCAAACGGTGGAACAATTTACAAGTGGAACAATTTGTTGTGATGGCTGACATTTTGGTGGTCACATTAGTCACCCAAGGCAATCAAGTGGATACAAAAGTGAAGCTTTGTAAAGGGAGCCAAGGTACTTTTTGATGCAAGATGTCAAGTCCATATGAGGATTTCTTGAATTCGATGTCTAAATTCTCTCAGAGCATGATATGAAGTGACATTTTGGTGTCTAGAGATTTATTTGCAGGGTTAGTAAGATAGACTGATGGATAGGTAACAATTTTTTGAATTCCCAATTTCCTAGAAATCATGGCTATAAAGGGATGGAGAAAGCTGCTTTCGACAATCAATTTCAACTTTTGGTTGTTCCTTGTTAGCTAATTTTGAGAATTATTTAGTTAGAATGCAGTCTTTTTCAGCAAAGGAAGAGATTAGAATGGTTACACAGTTGGGTTGTTATACTTATCCTGAAGGACCTAGTTCTTGTAAGATGAAAAAATGAGTCATGGGAACTCCACGTATGACATGGGTGGATCTGGAAAGATAACAACCAGCTAGGTGGGAAATAAAGAGGAAGGAGAATGGTGCCTTCTAGCATCAATCTTATTTCAATGTGGTTGGAAATTTCCTTGGCTTCATAGACAAATACATCTAGCAGCATTATATGATAGATAGTCTTGCATCTATCTGATGTGTTGTAGTTAGTGTTCTCTCTCAATCCATTGGTGCATCTTTTTGGCAACCTAGTGATGAATTGTGGACAGTGGTCTCTCCCAATCCATTGGTT
This sequence comes from Cunninghamia lanceolata, assembly GCA_027924645.1. Taxonomy (NCBI): domain Eukaryota; kingdom Viridiplantae; phylum Streptophyta; class Pinopsida; order Cupressales; family Cupressaceae; genus Cunninghamia; species Cunninghamia lanceolata. The sequence continues at coordinate 1,433,567 of BSBN01001965.1, read as the reverse complement.
CATGTGTCTGCCAGCCAGCTTAGTATGATGCTTCTTCTAGCTTCCTTCCAGATAGTCCACACTATAGAAGGCTTCTTCTTTCACAATGTTAGCTTTTCTTCTTAAATTTGGAACAAAACCCTAGCTTTATTCCCAATTTCATTAACATACTCTTCCCGCTCTAGTAGCCAACGCTCAAGTGAAGGTTTCTTCTTCATAGTGTTGTAAGGAAAATACAAGAGAAATACATAGTGTTTAGTTCTCTGTCAACTGGAAATATTTATCCAACGAAGAGCCGAGGGCTTCTTCTTTCACTATATAACCTTTATTATAAAGGGATGTCATTTTTGTGTTGTCATCTTTCTGTAACAGTTGTTTAATATTTTTGACTTAATAAAATGAGAGATGATTCTAATTCTAATTTGTTAATTTCATTAATTACACACATTGTAACTCTTTTCTAAAGGATTCAATGAATGATTTTGATTAAACTTATTTTTTACATATATTCTGAATTATAATACTTCCAGAATCAACTAATCGATCTAACCATAAAATAATAAAGCTTAAAAGTTCCAGAATTATGTTATTATCTAAAAATAATAGATAATAAGACAAAAGAATTAAAATGTTGATAACAATTGTAATCTATATCGATAACCCATATTAATATATTATATTAAAAAAAAAGAGTTTCAGTTTACAATCTACAGAGGATTTTTGTATTTACATAGTCCTAATCCAAGCCCAAGGTGCCCTAACATGAACCTTCAAAATTTAAAATAGATTGCAAACCTAATAAAATGTTTCCATAAATGAGTTGCATAAATTACCTTCCAAAAAATGTGCAATTGTGCTTCTCACGACATTCCTTATTTATTACAAAAGGATAGATGTCACTTCCACCACGCATGTCAATAAATGGAAAATATTCTAATAGTTTTTTATCATCAAATTACTGTCAGATGATCGCAAATCGACGGCATAAGTTCTATTTCAAGCCAAAGTACTGACACACCCAAATTTCTACAGTTGAGGGCTTACACTCTACCGCCACCTTGACTTTTATACAATAATCAATATAAATATATTATATATTTTATATATATCTCAACCATTGATCTAATAATATCTAATGACTCCTAGTTGATTTCAGAAGATTTTGTTGGCAATGTGTACTATTGGAGATCTACCTTTGGGAATTGAACTACAACCGTTGTTTATTGGTTCAACAAATGATGGAACAATTTACAAGTGGAACAATTTGCTCTATCATTAATTAGAGTTGTACTATTGATTTGATTGAAAGCACTTAACTAGCTAGATTAGCCAATGCCAATTGAGTTCATTAATGGCACGTGACATACTACATAGATTAGCCAATGTGAATTTCCAGGATATAGCAGAGTCAATTAAATAGAGTTGCTTGTTATTAATTACCCATTTGTCATGGTAGTACATGTCATGTATATATGATAGTGTTTATTTTTTCAACCTTATATTGCATCACTAAGTTTTAGATAGTAGAAGAATCACTAAACTATAAAAGTTCAAAGTAATGGATTTCATTAAAGTAGATGTGCTAAGAAACTAAGTTACCAAGTACTTATTTGTGATCATTCATGATTTCAAATTTAATTGTGTGATAGAGTTCTTAATTCACAGATGTAGAATAGTAATAAGTAATAAGTATGATGGAAAATTTTATTTGTGTGTGGATATGTAGGATGGTATTGCTTTGTATTTCTTAGAATGAAGAAATATGAGCATTCGTCAAGTGGAATAAATCGTGTCAAGAATCGACACTTTTACCATTTGCAAATGATGCATTCTATTCTGGGTGGTGGGTTCAATCTCCCACACATGCATGCATGTATGAGAAACTAGAAATTCAAATTGATGCATGGAATGGTATTGCAACTCAATTTCCAGTGACCTTGAGAAAATCAATTTAATTCTCCTTTACTGGCCTTATTGTTACCCATAGTTAGTGGCTTTTTTTACATATAAAGCAAGGTTCCATAGAAAATCATTTACTGACATTGTGAATGAGAACATAATTGAATTTTTAATAGAGCCATTGCCTGTTAATAGGATAATTATGCACTATAATGAAATATTCATTAAGCATCATCGAAAAGAGGAACCAAAAAGATTTTGGAGGATCAAAGTAATGCTTCAAGGTTGAAGGATAGGAGTTTCGTTTGGAACTTTGAGGTTGGTTAGATGTTCATGTACGATGTAATTCCCCATCTTTTTTGAAGGGTGGTGTTAAATTTAATAAAAAAATATAGAAGTAATTATAGTTTGCAATTGACATGAGTTCAATGGTAAATTACAATGTATACATATCATAGATGGTTCAAATTTTCAATATTAAATAACATTCATCACATGGAAAATGAAATGAGTTCAATGGCAATGTATAGCGATGTATAAAAAGGGCAAGGATAAATGGATGTGTTATGTCAGTTCAAATTTTTATGGTTTTTATGTTATTACAATTCACTCTGCAAAATCCCCAAGTAAAAACACTATGGCTAGTGTTGTCTAAGGTGTTTAGGGTTTATCCTTCTAATTGATCATTGACCTGTGTAGCTGGTTTCCCCAACTTAAGTTGTTCTTTTATCCCCTTGGTGGTCATCGAGTTACTATCCCCTTTGCTCTAAGTTGCCGGCCCCAAGCCCCTTTATTTTATTATAACTTTGATTTTGTCATGGGTGTGGCAGCCTCCATTTAAGACTATATTTCTGAAGCTATGATGATGCACAAAGACACCACGTATTCCCTGTGAGTCCTTGTTTTTAATCATCCTGATATATTTTAATATTATTTTGATATATTTTTAATATTTATCAGGGCTTCAGGCATATCCCTCTGAGCCTCTAATATGTGGCGGTCTCTATTGTCTTGTCACAAGGATTTGCCTCATTGTAGCCTTACTTTAAGATGAAAACTTAAAGCTGGGATGGTGTGATAAGGTGCCATGTTTATATATTATTATTGAATTCCAATGGTTGAATAATTATTATATATTATAATATATTTTTTTTTGGTAAATAGCTGCTAAGGGGCAGCACCCTTTATATTAATTTTCAAATAATAGCAATTACATTAAGAGAATTGTAATCAATATCCCCTAGCCATTACAAGCCTACTCCTCCCACCTCCACTCTTGCAAATACATATTATAGAAGATAAACACACGCCCACACCAAAAATGAGCTCCATAAAAAATTGGAGCAAAACCACAACCCTAAAACAAAGATCCCCACAACCCACCTCATCAAACTGAAGATCAACAAAAAAGACCATAAAACACTACAATTTTGTTCCATGAATGGAGTGGGAGTAGAGCTGCATTTTAAATAGGACCTCATTTTTCTTCTTTCTCCTTTGGACCATGGTCCAATTGTCCTCAGGATTCACATCACACGCATCCTCGCTTGAGTTCAAAGATGATTTTTCCCCCACCCAAAACTTGAAGTCCCTATACTTTCTGTTTGATCAACCTTCCCTTCACTTGAATTGAGTTCCTTCATTTCAAGTAGGATATATCTTCCTTTTAAGGGGGATCCTTCCTTGTTCTCCATATTTGGAATACATGGTGATGCCATGTGACCACCCTCCCTACCTGTAGGGGAATCATCAGTGTCATTATCTTTCTTGTGTAACTCTTCCTTTCCAACTGAATAATGTTGGGGTGAAACATCCTTCCACCATGTGGCTTGGCTATCACCTCTCCACTTTGAACAATGTGTTGCAATATGTCTAGTGTTGAAGCACCTACGACAGTGAAATGGAACACCCTCATAGTATATTAGTTGGTTCCAGCATCCATCAATAGTTTTTAGAGATATCTCTGTTGGGAGTTCCTTGGAGGTGTCCAAGTCCACCAAAATGTGAGCATAGGTTGTGTGCAAGAAGTTTGAAGAACCCTCATCAACCCCCAAGAACCTCCCTAGTGAAATATTGATGGCTTCGAAATAGGAATCACACCAGAATTGTAATGGAAGGTTCAACAATCTTACCTAGGTTGGAGCAGCATCAAAGGTCTCAATAATAGGATTGAAGGAGGGGAGCCACAGTTTTAGAATAAGTAGGCGTTGATCAAAGTTCCATTGGTAGTCACACAAGATTGTTTTCCTATCATGAACATCACCAAAAATGACCACAAAAAATCCCCACGCATAGGGGTAGATTTCCACATCAGCATCTAAGATGGGGTACCAAGTTTTAGTGATCCAAAGGTACAACTCAGAGAGGCTCGACCAGAAACCTTTGAATCTTCCAACCAAACCTAACTCTTTGAAATAAGCCATGTTTTCAACAACTTCCTTACATATCTCCTCACCAAAGACTACCGACTGGGAGGTGTCTGCACATGGGAGAGGTTGAATTGTGCCATTTTCAGCTTCACAGGGTGGATCTGCCACTACCCCCATCACCTCCCAAGATAAAGGAGAAAACCCTTGACCACCACCAGTACCCCCAACATGCATCCTTCCCCCATCGGGCACCCCTCCAGTTGGCCTCACATCATTCTGTCACTGTAGATTCTCATCCACCACAAGAACATCCGCTACCTGATTCGTAGACTTCTTCCACACTGGCTCTAGGGGAGGGTGATCAAACCTGAGACAAGCAGTGTAGGATGAAGGATGCTAACCATACAAGCTCCCTCCACTAACCCACTACATGAAGCCATCTGTAGAAACCCTAGCGGCCGAAGGAAAAGTAGGCATTGCTGAAAAATCAAAATTTCTCCTATATGTAATTTTTAATATATATTATTATATTGAAATATATATTATCAATATAATATAATAAATAATAATTATTATTAATTATATTATATGATTTACATCATATATTGTATTAATATCAATACTAATACAATATATATTATTATATTATATATTATTATTACTAATACTAATACAATATAATATAATAATAGTTATATATTATTAATAATTATTGTATAATTATTGAAGCAGCAATAGTTTTCCCACTCATTAAATATTAGTGAAGCCATCGATTGCATTTGGTGGGCTGTGAAATATTCTTCCCAAGCATTAAATGGCTCTCCCGTGAGATCTTCTGACAACCCTGCTAGCGTGAGGAATAATGAATTATAATTATTAATGACAACACGAACTGAAGATTGACGCTACAAAAATCTAGACAATGAATAAATGCATCTTTCACCTAAGGCATGTGTTCATTAATGAACTTCCTTTAAATCCTGGAGGTCTCTAGCAAAATGGCACTCATCTGGCTTGCTCAAAATATAGGATGGAGACTCCCATAAGACTCCACTGCAATAAGCCCCAGGTCGCCTTTCTTGGTTGTATTACAAATTACAGACTGATGGTCATTTGTAAGCAACATAATAAGCTCTTCCTTGAGGTAGTGAATATGGTCATGGATAAATACTTCTTGGTCTCGAAGGATAGATATAGAGTAAATACAAACATTTCCTCACACTTTTTGACTTCTTTGTTTGATCTAGGAAAGGGAATGGTGGATGCATTGGTGATTCTACGAGAGGTATTCACTCTGAATATTCTTCTAGATGCCATAGATGTGGTAATTTTTGGAGAATTGGGGGTCGGGATCCCATGGCCAAGAGACCTGGAGAAGCTGCAGGAGGAAGAAGAGGGCGTAGCTAGGCAGTTGTTTCTGCTAAACATGAATGAGTAGCAACTGGGAAAGCACGGGCTTTGGGTGGCTCATGGGAGAGACTTTCTTTAGTGGGAAATTGGAATGGACAGAGAGGAGAATTCGATATGGATTGATCACTTTGTAACCACTATGAGTGCAGGGGAATTCTACTAGCCGTAGGAGTGGTCGGGCTCCCGAGGCCCCTTTTTTGGTAATTGCCATGCTGGGGTGGTAGGGTGGCAAGTTTTCGATCTGGTGCTATGTGTTTTTGGAGCCTGGGTTAGTAGATTAGAGGGCTAATTTTGGGAATTTTCATGGCACTATATAGTGCTTTTATTTTTTGGGACAATTGAGTGCTCTTGTATTAATCTGCATCATCCAAAGAGCCCTCTAGGCTCAAACCAAATGTAAATCTTTTTGTATTAATGTAATTTCCTGTACATGGTGCAGTTTACCAATCAAAAAATGTGTTTCTATCCTATTATTATAATCATTTTTGGATGATTAATTACTTTCTACATTATTATTGATGTGTTTATTTTATTCTATTAGTTATTATTCAATTAATATATGAAGTTGTAGAATTGTGTTTCTATCATATTTTTGTTATTACTTTTGGATGATTAATTACTCCCTACATTGCTATTGATGTGTGCATTTTATTTTGTTAACTATTGAATTTAATCTTCAAGGATAATATATTTTAATCTCGGTGTATTGCTTATTTTGTTTTCAACATTCATTTTAGTTGTTGCTACCTCTTTTCTCTAGACAAGGTTAGATTAAGCCATTTAACAAGGAACTAACCTTTAGAATCTATTATTATCATATATTTATTATATGATTATTAGAATATATTACATTATTATCAGATAATAAAATAATATATGATAAAGCTAATAAGATTTAGAATAAGGTTTTAAATTTTAATCTAGTAAGGTTTGGAATAAGTTATCCCCTTCGAGCCTCTGACATGTGGCATTCCAATGTCTTGCCAAAGGTACTTTCCTAGCATATGGCATTTTATCATAATTTGGTACATAAATAAAACAATAAATGTAACGTTAACGAGATTTATAAAGTATAAACATAACCATAACCTTGATTAGATTAAAATTTAAAACCTTATTCTAAACCTAATTTAAGTGACTTGAAAAGTTATAACTTATCAGAAATAATTAAAACTACTAGTAAGATTCATCATGAGAGAAGTAATAATTTATAAATCCTTGATTGTATTAATTCTCAAATTCTCAATCGTCAGTTACAAAAAACACAAATGGAGATAACTTGTTAATATGCTCTAATGCATAAATAGTTTGCATTTTGTCATTTAATTCAATTGGGAAGAATACATCATACACAAGTACTCACACTGCACAGACCAAAATCACCTATAATTTATTGCTCCTAAACATAGACTAGACATAAAATTATAGATGGTGATTACATCGCATACTTCTACACCCATACATTATATTCCTCCTTTGCTAGCTAGTTGTACTTCAAAATGTTATCAACTCTTTGCATATAAGTTATGTACCTAGCATCTAACGATATTTTAGTTTCTTTGATGAAACTACTCAAGCCAAATTCTAAATTTAGTAGCCTGTCCATTTAAGCATTGCATTGTACATGATCAATCTTTCTGCCAGTGATGATTGATTTGATGGAGACAGGAACTATGTTGCCAAATTGTGCTTTCCATTCTGACAGAGACTTTTTAGTGCCATTTTTAGTACAAACTGGTGGCATGGAATACTTTTCAAGAGACTTAAAGCTATTAAATTTGTCCTTCGGTATTATATCAAATCATTCATGAAAAGTAGAGACTTCATTTAAAAGGCCTATGACTTCATGTGTATCGATCACTCCATCTAGCACATCAGAACCTATGCTGGTACTATTATAAATATGATTCATCACATGCACATGGGTAATCCAAGTACCTAGAATATCCCTTAAGGGTGACTCATTAATAGTGTGGCTTTTAATTGCCTTTTCTAAATTACTTAGACAAACCCATGCATCATCTAGTTTATTCAACACTTTACTCATCTGATGATCCAAGAAGTTTTTAATCAGAGCTACCTATTCACTTTGTGCTCTTTTTTGAGTTTGTCAATCAGACTGTTGCTCTTTGTTAAATTCTCTTTTAATTCAATAACACCAATAGAATCTCCTTCATATCCTAATGAACTCTTTGGACTAGACATAGAAGGTGTTGATAAGACTTCAATTCTAGTGGAAGGAACAAGTGATTTGAGCTTATTGTACTCATGTAATAGCTTCACATAATCCTCCCTCTATTTGTCTAGTTCTACTTGTAGCTTTTTGTTGTAGCTTCACTAAATTTTGTTGTAGCTACCACCAATGATGCAGCTTGAGGGGCAATGGTGTCAGTTAATCTTATCACAATTAACTAGCATGTGAACTCATCTATATCATTTTCCACTTGTGGCTTATTATCGCATGGAGCCATAGCCCAAATAGCCAAAGTCTCATGATTGGCATTAAAACTTGCTCCCAACAATTTTTCTTCTTTCTCATGTGTCAATTTGTCATCATCAAATTCATCTCGCCTTCTAATAGTATCCATAGCAATAGCAGATGAGATATCCCATTCTTGGAAAGATCAATAAACCACTTTCCTTTACTAACCTTCTTCCTTCCTCAAGGGTAATACTATTAACATCTGTGTCAACTTCCTTCAAAACCCTCTGAGCAATTGCCACCTTATCCTCATTTTCAGCTTTACCCTATTCCTCATTCAACTTCTTCAAGTACATCTCAGACTTCCTCTACATAAGTAAAGCTCTAAATTCCTTTGATTTAATGAATTCATCATTAGATAGAAATTCCTTGCAAGCCAATACCCTAACATATTTTACAGTTGCACTGCTTTCTTGCAAGCTCAAAAAAGTTCTTGATGGGGGAGGCATTGGCGAATGTATTTCATTCCTAAGAGATGACCTTAACACTTGCCACACCTCATCAAAGTCATTTTGGTTTTCCTCAACCTACTCTATCAAGGAGTAATTAACTAAAGGTTTATTTTCAACAATTGGTTTAGGGGGAGGAAGTGAACTCCACGCCTCTTCTACAACCTCCTCAACCATTGATTAAGCAGGTTCTTCAATATTTTCTTCGGGAAGCTGCTGCTTCTTAGGGGACAATGGCTTCCTTTTGGCTACAAACTTGAGTTCCTCAACATGTTCCAACATCACTTGCATCCTAAGAATAGGATCAACAATTTCACTTAAGGCACCATTATATGCAGGGTTCTTCGACTTCCTCTGCCTTTCTCCAAGGAGAATGAGACCCCAATTTTCTCTTCTCAATTTACTCTCTGCCTCTAAAACACAATTTCTAAGAAAATCCTCCTACTCATCAAAACAATGTTGGAACCCTGATCTGTGTTTCCCTCTCCTTACACTGTCAATAAAGTACTCAGGGTCATAATTCCTATGGTCTATTGTGGGTAGTCTATATTGTTGGAATTTTGCCAAGTAGACCTCGAAACCTTCTTTAGTATTGATAAAGAAACTAGGGAAACTGATTGTTAAAGTAAGGAAAGTCCCCTTTTTACTATTTCTCAATTGAAACTTATCACATTCATTCAGTTGCACATAATCTCCAAAAATTCAACCTTATTTGGCACATTCTTGGGCAATAAGTGGGGTCTAACATTTGCCCCATAAACCTTGATTATAGCTACATTCTTGTAAAATAACCAATCACCCCAATTGTGATCAATCCAACCATCTAGTTTTCACTCCAAAGGCCTTAGCAAGTCCATTATCTCCTTGGAGAGTCTAGGCCTCTTCTATCCTAATAGTCCTAGCACCCTTTGTGCAAAATACTCCTCAAACACAGGGTAATTTGCATTGCTACAAAATGAGTCCCATAAGTGTACTCTGACCTAAATTGGCATAGGCTCTTTATCCTTGGTCTGATGTTAGATTTGCAATTCACTGCCCTAGAATCTTCTCCCAATGCCACAGTGCAATAAAATATGGCATAACAAGGAATGCCTAGAAAAGGTGGGAGCATTATCTCCCTATTTGAATCCTACCAATTCCTTATGGATTTGTTCAACCAAATATGTAGCATAATAAAATCTTCTATACTAGTATTTATCTTGTATATCGACAATCATGACCAATAAATGATTTGGTATTAGGGGATTATAATCGATCCCAAAAACTTGAAAGAGGGCATAGTAAGTCTTCACAAAGTAGTCTTCAAACATTTCAATGCTTAAAGGTTTTGTTTCATGGTTAGATATTTTCAAATGTTTGCCCATGCTTCTTGGCCTGTGAAGAGGTAACTTGTAGGTTTTCTGTTGTATTCCTTCTTTAGCTCCTCAACAACAATTATTTCATGGGCCAGGGGGTTTAGACCAAACACTTCAATTATCAATTCTCTGTTTAGATGGAAAAGTTGCTTACCCTCATAATTTGATAGCACCTGAATGTTTGAATCATACCTCTGGCTAATTATTCAAATGAGGTCCACATTTACAAATATATTGGGGACAACTAATTTCCCTAAATCCAAATCCCAAATGTGTGAAATGGGGTTTTCCAGGGCACGATGGTTGTATCCAAACTCAAATAGCTCCCACCCTCCTATTGGTAGGATTGTATCCTTAATGTAACTATGAAAACTATTAAACCTATCTATCAATTCCCTGGTACCCTAGGCATGTTTATATTTTTTAGAAGATCCTAGGAGCTGGTTTATAAGGTCTTGGGATAAATCCCTCTTCATTTTACCCCCATGGTTGGGCCTCTAACTCATTATAGGCAAAAGGAGTAGGACAAGCTACAAGGAAAAAAGGGGGTGAGGGTTGGATAGCTCTAAAAACTTGGGAGGGTAGTCAATTTGGTTTACCTCAATGTTCAAATGCAATTATGTAGGTCAAAGATATCCCTATTGATCAAGATTCAGCATAGTAGTTTATGCAGTCACCCTGCACCTAAACTTTGAAGTCACAATCACCAGCTACAATGCTACTTAGTCAAAACCTGCTTCAACTCGCAAAAATCTTCAGTCTTCAGTATGCTCAAAATTGCATTTATAATGTGCATAATGGACTTCAAAATGGAGGATGAAATCCATTTATTTCCTGCCATCCTCATTTATTTCTCAATTAAACACAACATGCCGCGAAGTATGAATGGTCACTCCTTTTAATATCAACCATTCAATCAAGACTAGACCTTGATCTTTTCAATATTGTATGTCAGTGCCATATTGCAACCTCAAATGAAGGACAAACACTTTAAAGTTGCACGATGCACTAGTTCGTTATATCTTTATTATTCGAGCATCTTCAAACACCACCATTGATATTATATATTATATAATATATTATAAGGGTAAGTGAAAGGAGATGGGGGGCTAAAAAGGGGTCTTAAGTGGCCACTTGTTTTCTAAAATCAGGAAATGCTAGCCTTGGATAAGAAATTGAACATAGTTACACTCAAAATTTGAAGATGTAACCAAAACAATGTTCGTAGTGCTCCGAATCTACTTTCTAAACTACTAATTCTTTTTTGAAAATGGTATATAGATTAGGGGTTCAAAAGAGGGAGCCACAGAAATTGGTGTTGTTTTTGTCAAAATAACATAACATAGCATGTTTTGTGGCTCCCTCAAAAGGTTAACTTTTTTTTTGTATTTTTAAAATCACTTCAGTGAGAAATTAGCTAACAGCATGTAGTTTATGCCTGAATTTTCTGATAATTTTTTAATCAAATATTTGATTTTTTACTAATTTTTAAAGTGGACACATCCTAAAAAATAGAATTTTGGTCGTGCTACCCTATAAATTTTAAAAACTAATTGAAAATCATTTTTTTTAATATGTGTAGAATGGAGTCTAGTTTCTAAAAATGTAATTTTTTTGAAATTTCAATGAACGGTTAATTTACAATGAAAAAAGACCAAACACTAGTTTTTGCCCAAACAAGGAAACACAAACAAAAGAAATTAAAGATGAAAGGCTTAACATTGTCAAAATGTGAAAAAAATTATGTCATTAAATAGTGAAGAGAAAGCCTAACATTACCCAGGTGTTCGATTTGTTTGACCTTGAAACATGTGCAAATCTAAAGGTTATCACGAACAAAATTATGTGAAATCCTGTAGAATTTGCAAAAACATGTCTGTGGATGTTGGGAAGGCACTCCAAGATTTTGGGTTAGAAATCCAAAGCAAATCCCAAGCCTAAGGTTTGGGATTCCCAAAGAAAAATATAACGAGAGCGCATTATAATGCGCTTCCGTTATGTTTTGTTTTGCATTTTTTCCTTCTTCGCAAAAGTTTGCCCGATGTTTGTCATGTTTGACATAACACGAGCACATTATAACATGCTTGTGTTATGTCTCCCTTGGAATGTTTTATATTCAAGGTTATTAAGCATGTATGTATGTATGTATGTATGTATGTATGTATGTATTGATGTATGTTTGTATACCTATATGTATGTATGTATGCTTATATGTATGTATGTATGTATGTATATATGTATGCCTATATGTATGTATGTATGTATGTATGTATAGTGTTGAGGGTAGAGGAGGGTAGAGATGGGGGTGAGGTGAATAGGGGAGGAGAGGGGTGGATAAGGGTTGAGGGTTTAATGGTTTAGGGTTTAAGGGTCAGGGGATTAGGGTTTAAGGGTTAAGGGTTTAAGGTCAAGAGAGATTATGGTTTAGGGATAGCATTTAGGGTTGAGGGTCGATGGATTAGGGTTAAGGTAGAGTGTTGAGGGTAGAGGGATTAGGGATAAGGTTTAGGGTAGAAGGTTTAGGGTTGAGGGATAAGGGTTTAGGGTTGAGGGCTTAGGGATAAGGGATTAGGGTTTAAGGTATAGTGTCGAGGGTTGAGGGTTTAGGAATAGGGATAGTGTTTAGGGTTTAGGTTTGTGGGATGTAAGGGTTTAGGGTTTAGAGATAAGGAATTAGGGTTGAGGGTTGAGGGATTAAGGTTTAGGGTTGAGGGATTAAGGTTTAAGGTTGAGGGTTGAGGGTTTAGGGATAGGGTTTAGAGTTTAGGGATAAGGGTTTAGGGTTTAGGACCTTGAGGGATTAGGGTTTAGGGTTGAGGCTTTAAGGATAGCATTTAGGGTTGAGGGATTAGGGTTTAGGGTTGAGGCTTTAAGGATAGCATTTAGGGTTGAGGGATTAGGCTTGATGGTTGATGAATTAGGGTTAAGGTAGAGTGTTGAGGGTAGAGGGATTAGGGATAGGGTTTAGGGTTTAAGGTTTAGGGTTTAGGGAAAAGGGATTAGGGTTTAAGGTACAGTGTCAAGGCTTGAGGGTTTAGGGATAGGGTTTAGGATTTAAGGTTTAAGGGTTAAGGGTTAAGGCTTTAGGGATAAGAGAGAGACCTAGATTACTAAGTGTTGAGAGATAGGAAAGAGATGGGGTGAGGCAGATAGGGGAGGAGAGGGGTGGATAAGGGTTGAGGCTTTAAAGCTTTAGGGTTGAGGGATTAGGGTTTAAGGTATAGTGCTAAGGGCTGAGGGTTTAGGGATAGGGTTTAGGATTTAAGGTTTAAGTGTTGAGGATTGAGAATTTAGGGATAGGGTTTATGGTTTAGGGATAAGGGATTAGGGTTTCGGGTTGAGGGATTAGGGTACCATAAATTATAATTAGGGATTAGGGTTAAGGATTAAGGGATTAGGTTTTAGGATTTAGGGATGTACAATTAGGGGGTACCATAAATAAACTAGAATTTAAGCAGGGTTGGGAAAATTTTGGGAAAATTGGAGATTTTGTTGTGTTCAAGTACATATCAAAGTCATATTTTAAGGTTAAGATATTTCAAAGAACATGGTGTGTGAAAAATATCAATGCTCTTTAGCTTATGAATACCAACATTGATACAAATAAAAGATGCCCTTCTTCTAACAGAGTATGTAGTTAAAGTCAACCAATGGGCAACAAGTTGTTGAATGAATTGGTTTCTAATGGGGAAAACAACAATGATGTTGAAGCAATGGAAGAAAATCAAAATTTTAAGTCTAATTTAATTTATTTCAACTTTCAAAATTGTAAGAGTTTAAGGTTTTCTCATCGGGATTCAAAATTAACATACAAGATGCTCTAAATGCATTCGTAGGACCCGAGAACTAAACCTTAAGAGGTATAAGCCCACAAGGGGAAATTTTTTGACATAATAGATACATGATAGGTGTAAGCCTTTTGATTACAAAATAGATCTAATTCATGATACATGATAGGTGTAGCTAATTCAGAATTCTACAATTTTTTTGGGTTTAAAACATGGAAAATACCATGATAAAGAGTGCTTTAATGGGTTTAGGGTTGAGGGTTGAGGGATTAGGGTTTAAGGTATAGTGTTGAGGGTTGAGGGTTTAGGGATAGGGTTTAGGGTTGAGGTATTAGGGTTTAGGGTTGACAGATTAGGGTTTAAGGTTGAGGGTTGAGGGTCAAGGGTTGACAGTTTAGGGATAGGGTTGAGGGTCAAGGGATTAGGGTTAAAGTAGAGTGTTGAGGGTAGAGGGATTAGGGATATGGTTTAGGGTTGAAGGTTTAAGGATTAAGGGTTGAGGCTTTAGGGCTGAGGGTTAATGGATTAATGTTTAAGATATGGTGTCGAGGGTCGAGAGTTTAGGGATAGGTTTAAGGGTTTAAGGTTTAAGGTTAAGGGTTGAGGGATAGGGTTTAGGGTTTAGGGTTGAGGGATTAGGGTTTAATGTATAGTGTTGAGGGTTGAGGGTTTAGGGATAGGGTTTAGGGTTTAGGGTTGATGAATTAGGGTTTAAGCTTGAGGATTGAGGGTCAAGATATTAGGGTTAAAGTAGAGTGTCAAGGGTAGAGGGATTAGGGATAGGGTTTAGGGTTAAAGGTTTAAGGACTAAGGGTTGAGGATTTAGGGCTAAGGGTTAAGGGATTAGGGTTAAGATATAGTGTCGAGGGTCAAGGGTTTAGGGATAGGTTTGAGGGTTTAAGGTTTAAGGTTTAAGGGTTGAGGGATAGGGTTTAGGGTTTAGGGTTAAGGGATTAGGGTTTAAGGTATAGTTTTGAGGGTTGAGGGTTTAGGGATAGGGTTGAGGGTTGAGGGATCAAGGTTTAGGGTTGATGGATTAGGGTTTAAGGTTGAGCATTGAGGGTTGAGGGTTAAGGTTTTAGGGGTAGGGTTGAGGGTCGAGGATTGAGGGTCAAGGGATTAGGGTTAAAGTAGAGTGTCGAGAGTAGAGGGATTAGGGATAGGGTTTAGGGTTTAAGGTTTAAGGATTGAGGATTGAGGCTTTAGGGCTTTAGGGTTGAGGATTTAGGGTTTAGGGTTAAGTGAGACCTAGATGGCTAAGGATGGTTGGAGAGGTAGACAAGGAGGGACTCAGAGATGTAGAGAGGCCCACTACAAGAAAACAAGCAATTAGCACCTAAAATAGCACCAGAATTTAGTGCATTTGAGTTCATGAATTAGACACTTCTACCACTGCAAAACTCGGTGCCAAACTGCATGTTCACTTTGGCACCGGATTTAGCACCAGGTTTATTGGGTTTAGGGTTGGGTTTAGCATCAAATTTAGCACCAGGTTGACGTCAAGTTTAGCATTGGGTTTAGTGCTAGATTTAGGATAGATTTTGTTGCTTCCAGTTTGGCTTCTAATTTTGCTTCTGGTTTTGCTTCTTGTGTTTCTTCCAAGTTTGCTTCCAGTTTTGCTTGCAGGTCTGCTTCCAGTTTTTCTTCCAATTTTGCTTCCATTTTTGCTTTCAATACTGCTTCTAGTTTTGCTTCCAGTTTTACATCCAATTTTGCTTCCAATTTTGCTTCTAATATAACATCACTTGTTGTATCCAATTTTGCTTCTAGTTTTGCTTCTAGGTTTACTTCTGGTTTTGCTTCCAATTTTGCTTCCACTTTTGCTTCTGATTTTGCTTCCAGGTTTGCTTCCAATTTTTCTTCCAATTTTGCTTCCACTTTTGCTTTTGATTTTGTTTCCAGGTTTGCTTCCGATTTTGCTTCCAATTTTGCTTCCAATTTTTCTTCCAATTTTGCTTTTGGTTTTGCTTCCAGTTTTACTTCCAATTTTGCTTCCAATTTTGCTTCTAGTTTTGCTTCTAGTTTTGCTTCCAAGTTTGCTTCTGGTTTTTCTTCCAATTTTGCTTCCACTTTTTCTTCCACTTTTGCTTCCACTTTTGTTTCCATTTTTGCTTCCCGTTTTTCTTCACATTTTGCTTTCAATTTTGCTTCCGATATAACGTCGCTTGTTGCTTCCATTTTTGCATCTTTTGTTTCTTCTAATATGGCTTCTATTATTCCATCTTTGTTGCTTCTAAAATTGCTTCCATTATTACTTCTTTGTTTGCTACCTGAATTGCTTCTTTTTTTGCTTCCTAAATAATTCCAAGTTTTGCTTCCAAGATTACTTCTAGTTTGCTTCTAGTTTGGCTTCCATTGTTGCTTCCTTTTTTTCTTCTAAAAATGCTTCTTATTTTGTATACATTTATTAATTTAATATGTTTTATTTCAATTTAATTAGTTAAATATATCATGCCTCTTAAATAACTCATATGATTATAGAGTAAGTAATTTAATTATTTAACTCATATGATTAAATAACAAGATAATTATTATAACATGATCATCATCTATAATTAAAACAAGTGAATCAAATATCTATAATTTAATTGAATTTGACAACATCCATCCTAAGCAGTAAATTAAAATCATCATACGTAGTAAATATCCATCCAAAAATCATCGACCACTTTCAATATATATAAATTGACTAGTCAATATTGATAAGATCATCATCATATATAACTAAAACAAGTGAAAGTCAAATATGCTAGTAGATCAATAACATGTCAAAATGATACAGGTCCAACAGTCGACATAATTCAAAATGATACATGTACAAATGATAAATTATGTAACTGAAAATGATACAAGTCAAGATGATACATGTCCAAATGATATAAGTCAAAATGATACATAAATTTATGATACAACTCATTAATATGGTACTGCAGGCCGTGAAAATGATACATATGATAGTAACCATGAAAAGAAGCATCATAATGATAAATCAGCAATGATCCATGATGCAGTCTATATGATCATGAATGTCACTAGCTACAACTAGCAACTGATACATCATCATCATCACCATCGTGATCATCATCATCATGATCATCATTCTCGTCATCATCGTCGTCATCGGCCTCAGTGTCTTTTGTATCTGCATCATCATTATCCTCTGCCATGTGATCTATACTAGAACCAACATAATCTGGATAAATATCATGAGGATCATCTTGATCTTTTGGAAGACCCGTGTTCTGTAAAAAAAATTAAAAATGAAAAGTTATTATTTATTTCATGCAATAATTTATTTTTCTGTTATATATCTAATATTACAACATATGAAACAAAACCATAATCATATTACATCATATCAAAGTGCATATACCATAATAAAATTTCAATAACATTACAACTAATATGGCATTCCAATGATGTAAAACATGCAACAATTCTAATAAATGTTAGTAAAAATCATAAAAAAAAAATGTTATACAATTTGTATCAATGTTGGGAAAATTGGAAATTTTGTTGTGTTCAAGTACATATCAAAGTCATATTTTAAGGTTAAGATATTTCAAAGAACATGGTGTGTGAAAAATATCAATGCTCTTTAGCTTATGAATACCAACATTGATACAAATAAAAGATGCCCTTCTTCTAATAGAGTATGTAGTTCAAGTCAACCAATGGGCAACAAGTTGTTGAATGAATTGGTTTCTGATGGGGAAAACAACAATGATGTTGAAGCAATGGAAGAAAATCAAAATTTTAAGTCTAATTTAATTTATTTCAACTTTCAAAATTGTAAGAGTTCAAGGTTTTCTCATTGGGATTCAAAATTAACATGCAAGATGCTCTAAATGCATTCGTAGGACCTAGGAACTAAACCTTAAGAGGTATAAGCCCCCAAGGGGAAATTTTCTGACATAATAGATACATGATAGGTGTAAGCCTTTTGATTAAAAAATAGATCTGATTCATGATACATGATAGGTGTAGCTAATTCAGGATTCTACAATTTTTTTGGGTTTAAAACATGGAAAATACCATGATAAAGAGTGCTTTAATGGGTTTAGGGTTGAGGGTTGAGGGATTAGGGTTTAAGGTATAGTGTTGAGGGTTGAGGGTTTAGGGATAGGGTTTAGGGTTGAGGTATTAGGGTTTAGGGTTGACAGATTAATGTTTAAGGTTGAGGGTTGAGGGTCAAGGGTTGACAGTTTAGGGATAGGGTTGAGGGTCAAGGGATTAGGGATAGGGTTTAGGGTTGAAGGTTTAAGGATTAAGGGTTGAGGCTTTAGGGCTGAGGGTTAAGGGATTAATGTTTAAGATATGGTGTCGAGGGTCGAGAGTTTAGGGATAGGTTTAAGGGTTTAAGGTTTAAAGGTTAAGGGTTGAGGGATAGGGTTTAGGGTTTAGGGTTGAGGGATTAGGGTTTAATGTATAGTGTTGAGGGTTGAAGGTTTAGGGATAGGGTTTAGGGTTTAGGGTTGACGAATTAGGGTTTAAGTTTGAGGATTGAGGGTCAAGATATTAGGGTTAAAGTAGAGTGTCAAGGGTAGAGGGAGTAGGGATAGGGTTTAGGGTTGAAGGTTTAAGGATTAAGGGCTGAGGATTTAGGGCTAAGGGTTAAGGGATTAGGGTTAAGATATAGTGTCGAGGGTCGAGGGTTTAGGGATAGATTTTAGGGTTTAAGGTTTAACGTTTAAGGCTTGAGGGATAGGGTTTAGGGTTGAGGGATTAGGGTTTAAGGTATAGTGTTGAGGGTTGAGGGTTTAGGGATAGGGTTTAGGGTTGAGGGATCAAGGTTTAGGGTTGATGGATTAGGGTTTAAGGTTAAGGGTTGAGGGTCGAGGGTTGAGGGTCAAGGATTGAGGGTTTAGGGGTAGGATTGAGGGTCAAGCGATTAGGGTTAAAGTAGAGTGTTGAGGGTAGAGGGATTAGGGATAGGGTTTAGGGTTTAAGGTTTAAGGATTGAGGGTTGAGGCTTTAGAGCTTTAGGGTTGAGGATTTAGGGTTTAGGGTTAAGTGAGACCTAGATGGCTAAGGATGGATGGAGAGGTAGACAAGGAGCAACTAAGAGATGTAGAGAGGTCCACTACAAGAAAAAAAGCAATTAGCACCTAAAATAGCACCAGAATTTAGTGCATTTGAGTTCATGAATTAGACACTTCTACCAGTGCAAAACTCGGCGCCAAACTGCATGTTCACTTTGGCACTAGATTTAGCACCAGGTTTATTGGGTTTAGGGTTGGGTTTAGCATCAGATTTAGCACCAGGTTGACGTCAAGTTTAGCATTGGGTTTAGTGCCAGATTTAGTGCCAGATTTTGTTGCTTCTAGTTTGGCTTCTAATTTTGCTTCTAGTTTTGCTTCTTGTGTTTCTTCCAAGTTTGCTTCCAGTTTTGCTTACAAGTCTGCTTCCAATTTTTCTTCCAATTTTGCTTCCATTTTTGCTTTCAATACTGCTTCTGGTTTTACTTCTAGTTTTACTTCCAATTTTGCTTCCAATTTTGCTTCTGATATAACATCACTTATTGTATCCAATTTTGCTTCCAGTTTTGCTTCTAGGTTTACTTCTGGTTTTGCTTCCAATTTTGCTTCCACTTTTGCTTCTGATTTTGCTTCCAGGTTTGCTTCCAATTTTGCTTCCACTTTTGCTTTTGATTTTGTTTCCAGGTTTGCTTCCGATTTTGCTTCCAATTTTGCTTCCAATTTTTCTTCCAATTTTGCTTTTGGTTTTGCTTCCAGTTTTACTTCCAATTTTGCTTCCAATTTTGCTTCTAGTTTTGCTTCTAGTTTTGCTTCCAAGTTTGCTTCTGGTTTTGCTTCCAATTTTGCTTCCACTTTTTCTTCCACTTTTGCTTCCACTTTTGTTTTCATTTTTGCTTCCCATTTTGCTTCACGTTTTGCTTCCAATTTTGCTTCTGATATAACGTTGCTTGTTGCTTCCATTTTTGTATCTTTTGTTTCTTCTAATATGGCTTCTATTATTTCATCTTCATTGCTTTTAAAATTGCTTCCATTATTACTTCTTTGTTTGCTACCTGAATTGCTTCTTTTTTTGCTTCCTAAATAATGCCAAGTTTTGCTTCCAAGATTACTTCTAGTTTGCTTCTAGTTTGGCTTCCATTGTTGCTTCCTTTTTTTCTTCTAAAAATGCTTCTTATTTTGTTTACATTTATTAATTTAATATGTTTTATTTCAATTTAATTAGTTAAATATATCGTGCCTCTTAAATAACTCATATGATTATAGAGTAAGTAATTTAATTATTTGACTCATATGATTAAATAAGAAGATAATTATTATAACATGATCATCATCTATAATTAAAACAAGTGAATCAAATATCTATAATTTAATTGAATTTGACAACATCCATCCTAAGCAGTAAATTAAAATCATCATACGCAGTAAATATCCATCCAAAAATCATCGACCACTTTCAATATATATAAATTGACTAGTCAATATTGATAAGATCATCATCATATATAACTAAAACAAGTGAAAGTCAAATATGTTAGTAGATCAATAACATGTCAAAATGATACATGTCCAATAGTCGACATAAGTCAAAATGATACATGTACAAATGATATAAGTAAAAATGATAAATTATGTAACTCAAAATGATACAAGTCAAGATGATACATATCTAAATGATATAAGTCAAAATGATACATAAATTTATGATACAACTCATTAATATGGTACCGCAGGCCGTGAAAATGATACATATGATAGTAACCATGAAAAGAGGCATCATAATGATAAATCAGCAATGATCCATGATGCAGTCTATATGATCATGAATGTCACTGGCTACAACCAGCAACTGACACATCATCATCATCACCATCGTGATCATCATCATCATGATCATCATTGTCATCATCATCGTCATCATCGGCCTCAGTGTCTTTTGTATCTGCATCATCATTATCCTCTGCCATGTGATCTATACTAGAACCAACATAATCTGGATAAATATCATGAGGATCATCTTGATCTTTTGGAAGACCCGTGTTCTGTAAAAAAAATTAAAAATGAAAAGTTATTATTTATTTCATGCAATAATTTATTTTTCTTTTATATATCTAATATTACAACATATGAAACGAAACCATAATCATATTACATCATATCAAAGTGCATATACCATAATAAAATTTCAATAACGTTACAACTAATATGGCATTCCAATGATGTAAAACATGCAACAATTCTAATAAATGTTAGTAAAAATCATAAAAAAAAAATGTTATACAATTTAACTATCAACTATAAATTCTATTACATAACCTTAAGTGCCACAAATTGCTTGGTCCATGTATGTTATTTTTCACTATTAATCTAATAACCTGCATTAGACAGAAACATTAAAGAGTTTTTAAGTAGCAGTTGATTACATTCTCTTACATGTCATTAAGGAATGCACAATTTTTTTTCAATAATTATTTATCTTAAGGTTCATAAGTAACCTTAAGATAAAGGTCTATTTTGTTTGAAAAAAAAAATGAAGTTAGCAATATGTTATTCGGTAAATTTTAGAAAGAAAAAATGTTAGCCCTATTCCTGCTCACAGGTCTTCAATGTGAGCGAGAATAGGGCAAATTTGGGGATTTAGAAAGAAAGATAAAGTTTAGGGTGTCTTCAAGATAGCCAACATGGGCAAGGAGGTCAACCATGCACACATAATGATCAACTATAGGTGTAATACAATAAGGTTTACAAATGTGATTGAAGTATGTACAACTCTCATCCACTAAACATGCATGGCTGCATGCACCTAGAATACAAGCAAAGCTTACAATGTTAGGATATGTTTCAAAGTGCTTAATTAATTCAAAGATCTTGAGAGCATCTTTGTAAAATCCATTTCATACATATTCTACAATCATTGCATTCCATGAGATGACATCTCTTTGAGGAATTCTGTCAAACAGTTCACATTTTTTGTCTATGATTCCATATTTTGTGCATATCCTACAATCATTGCAGTCCATGAAACCACATTTCTTTGAGGCATTTTGTCAAATAGTTCACCTACCTTGTCTATTCTTCCACATTTTGTATACATGTCTAACAGGACAGTTGCAACTACAACATCTGACAAAATTCCTCTATCCTTTATGTATTGATGGATGTCCATACCCTATTCCAAAACTCCCATTTTGACACAAGCAGGGAGGATGCTGGCAAAGGTTGTGGAATTTGTCTTTACACCAGCTAATTGCATTTTCTTTAAAATTTCTAAATCCTTTTCAACAAATCCATTTTGTGCATACCTACAGCCATTGCAGTCCATGAGACCACATTTCTTTGAGGCATTTTGTCAAACAGTTCACGTGCCTTGTCTATGCTTCCACATTTTGCATACATGTCTAACAGGGCAGTTGCAACTACAACATCTAACAAAGGAGGACTTAAGCATTCCAAAAATTGACCATGCCACCTTGTGTGTATTTGATGAATGGCTTGTAGCCATCAAATCTAATGAACTCTTAAATCATGTCTTCCTTAATCTAGACCAGCAATGTAGAGATAGTCCTCTAAAATAGAAGAATATAAAGTGGTCTTATTTTGTGTTTGCATTTGTATCATCATTACTGTCTCCTTTGGGACATTATTTTTTACCATTGAGGGATGGATGATTGATACTAGTCAACACAGACCTTATGGTTACCATCAATTCCATCTCTTTGGTATTGAAAACTATAGTTGCATTAATTCTATAATGGTAATGAGAGGATACAATGACTGCCCTAGATATTTTGTAGTGACAACAATCCTATTTAACACTGAATTATGATTCATTGCCATAGTGGGATCTTCTCAATGGAGTTTCAAACAACTCATACTCATAGAGGCATGGTTTTAGGTCACATATGTTATGGTAACAACAAGGGATTCTAACTATGGTTACAATAGCTAAGACTTCCCTTATTTGTGACTGTAACAAGGTTCTTGGACAACACTATCTTTCTCTTCACACTGGGTACTATATAGGCCAAGATTGGGTTCAATAAATCACTTGATGGTTACCTATATAGTGATACCACACCCTAATACCCCCATGCATTCTAAATAGCATGAGATTTATACAATACTCAACCAAGATGAAATTATATCACTGTATCACACTTAACTATGATAGTCCCTTCTTGACAACAATTTGTAATCTTTAGACTATTGGGATCCTTGCCACAAATAAATATTAGGTTAATGACACAAGGCTTTTAAATAAAAACCATAATCCCAACTCTATATCCATCCCCTTGGTAGTCTCAAGGGCCACATTGAGACAAAATGCTAATGTACTATTATGATAGCTATGATTGTCCTCCATCATTTCATTGTGCATTTGAAACTTGAGATGAGGATTGGGGAGGTCTCCATTGGTATTTTTTCATAGACAATTTTGAAATAGCAGACCCCCATCTTATCAATAAGGAAGATTATATAAATCTTGAATAAAACAAGAAAAACCTCATGACTATCTTGCATGTTAGCAAATTGACTGTGGTAGTAGTAAGGTTAGTCAATAATTTCCACACCTTTATATTCAATCTTCAGATCATTAGGGGGGTAAAAGAATGGAAAATACTCATGGCAAGATCTTTAAAATAGGCATATTCAACTTTAGGCATTTTTGCAGACCCTAAGAAGGTGGATGTAAACTTAGTGACTATAATTACCACCACAAAGACTATCCCCTTTGTGACTATGACAAGGTAACATTGTCATGCTCTTTATGACAATCCCTTCTCCAATGGGTGATGGCCTAATAACATTTATCTCCTTTGTGATTTCAATGCCTCTCTAATACACTATCATAGGAGTCTTGATAGTCCTTATGTATCAGTGAAGAAGGCTTCCAACAAATCCAAAAGGAGGGCTTAAGATTACATACAAAGTCCTAGCCTTCATACCCTAGTCACATATCACCCCTCTAAGAAGACCTCAAGACTTTATGGGTTCCAAACATAACACAAACCCAGTCCTATATGACTGTCACTACCCTAGGTCCCTCAAAATTTTTATATCAACCTTCCCTTGGCTGGCAAGGGTCTTGAAACTCCATTGTCCCTACTAGTCTGAACTTAGAATGATCAATATAATGATTCTACTACAATGCATAGTTAGGGCTATACTAAGGAAGTCCTACCTACCCTAAGGAAGTCCTACCCACACCTAAACTATGAAGTATCTGTGATCTTATCAAGCATGATCTTATGATAGTGTTTGGACTGAATGTGTATAGTTTTAGGGCATTCACACATCTTAGTTACAATGTGGTGTGTGAGGAATTATGACTAAATGGTTACTACCATGCACATAAACTATACACATATCTAAAGACTATAATATGACATTATTGTGATGAAATCCTAGGTTGGAATGAAAGCTAGGCCTCAGACCATTTTAAATTGACTCCTTGCAAAAAAAATTTGATATGAGAGCCATTATGTCCTCAAATACCATTCCACTAGCCTATGGACCTAGTGCAAGTTGTGCAACAAGTCTAAGAGGAATCTATTTCTACTAGTGTGGAGAACCTGGGCATACATCGTAACTATTGGAATATTCAATGATGTGCCTTTGATAAAGATATCAATGATGTGCCTTTGATAAGGGACTCATAATTTTCATAAGTTCTATCACCACCTAATGATTCAATAAAGGATATGTTGTCTATACATTAATTCAATATAAACAAATGTGTGGATGATTCAGTGGCCTGTTCACATAACTCATGTTTATAAATAAGTGGCCTTATAGTTGTTGAGCTTTGTGAATTAAAATTATTGTGAAAAATGTCCAAGGATTGTTTTGTAAAGGTAAAAAGGTGTATTCATAATGAGAGTGACTGAAGTTTAAATCTCAACACTGCAATAAGGTAACTAGGAGGACATGTGCACATGTCCTAGACTGCAAATAATGGGACAATTGAGTGGGATCTAGGGCCAATAGAGAAGCACTTTACAACTCATCCTACACATCAATAAACAACTCAACACAAGAAATGCAAATTGACATATTAACACAACAATATCCAACTAAGTTATTGAAATTCAATTATTGATACCTCGTTCTCCATCCAAATTACAAAATCGGTCCACTTTTTGCTTTGTAACATTTCCTTTTCAAATTGGCTTGGATGCCGGCCATATTTCTCCTCCTGTCAAAACATGGCATATGGACTAGTTAAACTAATTAATATGTAATCATTTACTTTTTCCTAGGAAATAAAAAAAATATCATTTAACTTATTAAATATACTTACAAATGTATAGATCAAGGCTTGTAATCCTTTCTGGCCACTGTGATGCGTGGCACGAAGTTTTTCAAGCCTAGCCTTGGAGGCCTTGTCCTAAAACATATACTAATTCAATTTAACTATGCACAAATAAAATTTAAAAATAATTTAATAAATTTGATATAATCTTATGAGAAAATTCAAATACCTACGTACTCTCCTCACTAGACTTCCTCCATGCATCAAACTTCTCATATGCTTTTACAACCTCTTTCCATACTTTCACACTTACATTAATTGGCCTTTTTTTGAGCCTTAGCTCGGGAGGGAGTTTTTTTATCTTCTTTGTTTGGTTGCACTGAAATCTCTTGTAGTTTTGAGACATTGGTAGCTTTATCTTCTTTATAGACCAACTTGTACCAAATTCAATCTCCATGTCATGGATAACTGCTTTTTGCAGGTATATGGGTATCTTTGAGAATGGCAAATGTAGATGGTCTTTGAACTGTTGAAGGCATGATTCCTTTAACCTATTCACAAATGTTTTTCCAGCATCTGTCATTCAGACTTCCCTTGAAACCACATCGTATTCTATCTTAGTATCATAGGTACCAATGCAAGATGCACAACATGGGGTGGTGGTTGAAGAAGTCAGTGTCCCAGGAGTGGCTGGGACATTGGAAGCCTTTGCTACCTATTCCAGATTCTTAGATGTTACTGTTATTGATTTTCTCCTAAATCTTTTGCCCGATCCAATACTTGTTGGGGAATCAATTGATTTCCTTTGACACTATTGATTTGGTTGCAATGTTTCAGGGGTTTTACTGAAAGGAAGCTAGATGTGTTGAAATCACTTCCTACACTAATCTAATGAGGAGAGGATGATGTAAATTCAATTTAATTCTTACAACTATAGCAACATAGAACATCTAACAGAGATATTGCAGCAATACAAATGAACCACAAAGAAGGTAGAAGAAGAAAGACAAAGATGTAATGTGGGGAAAACCCTTATCGAGTGAAAAACCCCACACTTAGAAACCTGCACAATGTATTATCAAAACTGAATGTTGTTTACAATACATTTGCAATACAAGCTTTAATATTCTAGATTCAATCCAGCAGAGTAATAATACTTGTAAAACCTGTAATACTTCTCCACCTCCAAGCACCTATTTATATAGAATATACAAGGCAATATTGGTCCTATCTTAAAATGGGCATCCAACTTGGCCTCATGGTGCAAAACCCATGCCTAGGACACTTGGTCAACATTGTAGAATGTGCCTGACACTTGTCCATAGCTCCCATCCCAAAGAGGTCACCTATTTCCAAAATGGGTTATGATAGATGCTCTTACGACACTTACGACCGTCATAGAATCTGTCATAGCGGTTACAACTTACAGTTATAAGAGAATCTATCATGCACAAGCTATAAATAACATATTCTCTTACAACATGTCATAGTCCACCTTGGGGCACCCAAATATTTCTTTTTCAAAGATGCTTCATGACACATGTATTTACATGTCATACAAGCTTCTATTTCTGACTCTTACATGTCATAACTTTGTCATAGGAATCTGTCATAACCGTTTAGATCAAACATTCCCTTACACAACATGAAAGATATCAACACATGGAAAAATGCTCCTACCACAAAGTGGGATGCCTATCTCCTCATGTGAGGACAAAATTACAAGTTGTCAGCTTCCATGTAGGATGACACAAATGACAAAATGGAATATACAATTAATTTACAACATAGGCAATGAATTAATAAATACAAACATAAATAATGCAAGGAATTACCAAGGTTGAGACACCTTGATTACCAACATTCTCCCACTTGTCGAACACCTTGTAAGAGCCAATAGAATAAAAGGATTTAACTACTATAGGTTGAGATGCCCATAGACTCCAAACACCATCTGAACTTCTTTGTGCCCACTGGTTTCATCAATGAATCTACAACATTCTTTAAAGTATCTACCTTCTCCAAATTTACCTTTCCATCCTCAACCATGTCTCATACGAAGTGAAACTGAACATCAATGTGCTTTGTTCTCGCATGGAAAGTTGGATTCTTCGCAAGGCAAATTGCACTCTAACTATCACAACTAATCGTGATCTGACCTACATCAACACCAATATCTGAACACAATCTCTTAATCTAAATGGCTTCCTTACAAGAATGAGTTGCTGCCATATACTTAGCTTTTGTTGTGGATAAAGCAACCACAGGTTGTCACTTACTCATCCAACTAATAGCACCACCAAACATTGTAAACACATAAGCACTGGTGGATCTCTGTTATCAATGTCACCTGCCCAATCTGAATCCATGAATATCAACAGAATGTGGAGGTCCTATAACATTACCATGATAGCATATGGAATACTTAGAAGTACCCCTCAAATATATGAACACTCACTTAACTGCATCCAAATGAACCCATCCAAGATTAGCCATAAATCGACTAAGGACTCCCATTGCTTGGGCAATGTCTGGTCTTGTGTAGACCATAGCATACATCAAACTGCCAACAACACTAGCATAAGGTACTCTGCTCATGTCCTCCACCTCACTAGGAGACTTTGGATAATCGTCAATAGACAACTTTATCCCCAAAGAAACAAGAACACACAATGGTCTACAATCTGCCATGTTGAACCTATCCAACATGGTCTTCACATACTTACTCTAGTATAACCAAAGTTTTCAGTTGGTTCTATCTCTTTTGATTTCCATTCCTAGAATGTACTTGGCTGCCCCTAAATATTTCATTTCAAACTGTGCTAACAACTGAGATTTGAAATCATAAATCATATTCTTACCCTTCCAAATGAGCAACATAGCATCAACATACAATGAAACAATGAGAATATGATCACCATCAAGCTTATAATACACACGTTGATCTGATTTCGATCTCACAAATCCAATAGACAACACAAAGGCATCAAACTTCAAGTATCATCTCCTAGGGGACTGTTTCAAACCATACAAAGACTTCTTAAGCTTGCAAACCAAATTATCTTTACCTTTCACCATGTAATGCTCTAGCTGTAAGATGTAGATTTCTTCCTCCAAATCACCATGAAGGAAAGTTGTCTTCACATCCATCTATTCTACCTCTAAGTCATAAGCTACCACAAGAGACAACAGTAATTGAATGGATGTTAGCTTTGTAATGGGAGAGAAGATCTCACCATAATCTATACCCTCCACTTGTGAATACCTCTTCGCAACCAATCTGGCCTTATACTTCTCAACACTACTATCCACACCAAATTTCTTCTTGAACACCAATTTGCATCCAATGGGTTTCCATCCAGGAGGTAAAGGCACCAAGTTCCAAGTTTGATTCTTTTCCAAAGAAGCCATTTCATCTTCCATGGCCTCCTTCCAAGAACCTACATCTTTCATGTCCATAGCCTCTGATATAGTTCTAGGTTCATCATTATTAGTAAGTAAAGCAAAAGCACAACTAGAATCAAGCAATGTAAAACCAAACCTTTCAAGTTGCTTTCTTATCCATGTAGACCTCCTCAAGAGATGAGGTTGAGGTTCAGCTTCTTCGTTTGAGCTTTCAGAGCTGCAAGTTCTCTCCTCTTCATCAAGTCCAACATTGTCTTTCTCTTCAATCTTCTCAGGGGTAGGAGGAAATTGAATGACATCCTCTTTCTTTTCTTTTTCTTCTGGCTGTAAAATAGTGGAAGAAGGTGTAAGCTCTCTGAAGATGACACTTCTGCTATACAACACTTTTTTAGCCACATGGTCCCAAATCTTGTATCCTTTCACACCGACACCATAGCCAATGAAGATACACTTAACAGCCTTGTTCTCCAATTTTGACCACTTCTCCCTAGGCACATGTGCATATGCCTCACAACCAAAAACACGAAGATGCCTTATTGAAGGCTTTCTACCAGACCACACCTCCATGGGTGTCTTTCCAACAAGAGCTGATGTAGGTGATCTATTTACAAGATAGAAAGAAGTGGCAATAGCTTCTGCCTAAAACTTTTGTTCTAGGCTAGCTCCACTAAGCATACTCCTAGCCTTCTCCATCTATGTCCTATTCATCCTTTCTGCAACTCCATTTTTCTGTAGGGTGTTTGGAGTTGTCTTATGCCTTTCAATCCCAAGTTCCTTGCAATATTTATCAAATTATATAAAACAGAACTCACCACCATTGTCAGTTCTCAAACACTTAATCTTTTTACTAGTCTGATTTTTAGCAAAGGCCTTAAACTCCTTAAACTTACTATAGACTTCAGATTTTCTTCTGAGAAAATAAATCCATGTCCTTCTACTATAGTCATCTATGAAAGATACAAAATATATAGATTTTGATAACGAAGGAACATTAACAGGACCAAATACATCAGAATGAACAAGGTCCAACACACCAGAAGACTTATGAGAACTTGAATAAAACTAAACATGGTTTTGTTTGCCATATATGCAATGTTTGTAAAAGTCAAACTCAAGATTACAATCATCTAACCCCTTAATGAGGTTTTTATTTTTCATGGTATGCAGACCCTTCTCACTAATGTGGCCAAATCTCTTATGCCATAACATTGTCATTTCAGCAGGAAGCTGAACGTCCAAGGCATGATTACAACCATCAAAATTAGAAACAACAGATTTCTTCACTGCTCATTTAGATGGTGGGGATGAAGTGACTATTGCCCTCTTCCTTGAGTCAAAAGAACTATTACATTGTGAAATGCATGCCTCCAGCTAAAACAAAGTACCTCTCCTAGTACCCTTAGCAAGCACCATAGCTCCTCTAGTCATCTTGCATCCTTCTTTCAAAAAGACAACTTGTACACCTACATCATTCAACATACTTACAAAAAGTAGGTTTTGTGCTAAGCCTAGGATGTGCATAACCCCAGAGATACCCCTCACTCACCCATCAGGGAATCAGATAGAGACTCTTCCACGACCAACAATCTTCAGATGAGAGTCATCACCCAAGTACACATTTCCACCATCGAACTCCTCATACTTAGTGAACCAGTCTTGATGCAAGGTCATATGGAATGATGCACCAGAGTCAATCAACCACACATCATCAGATGCATGGGTTTCTAGGGCTGCAATGAAAGCATCACCATCATCTTGTGACTTGTCGAAATATGAATATGGGGTCTTCTTCTTCTTTTCCTTTTCTTCTTTGCATTCCTTTCAGAAATGCTCAGATTTACCATAGTTCCAACAGATAGCCTTGGACTTTCCAGGAGATTTGGATCTCCCATGGGATTTAGATCTACCCTTTTTAGCTTTCTTGTCCTTCTTTTTCCCTTTCTCCTTTGGTCTTCCACGAACTGCAAGAGCCTCTTTGGTTGCATCAGTAGACTTTCTCTGCATCTCTTTAGATAACAGCGAAGAAACCACTTCATCCATTTTGAATGTGGATGTGGTGCTTCTAATAGCCATGACAAGGTGATCCCATGAGTCCAACAAAGAACAAAGCAAGGTCATACAATGATCCTCCTCCTCTATCTTCACACCAATGGATGCCAATTGTGTAATTAGCATGTTGAAAGCATTCATATGTTTTGCAACGGATCCTTCATCCTCCATTCAAAGATAAAACAACTTCTTTCTCAAGAAAAGTTTGTTAACCAGGGATTTGGCTTGACACACATCTCCCAACTTCTTCCAAAGCAAGTTTGCAGTAGTCTCCTCATGGACATTTAACAGAACATAATCAACAAGACTAAGCCTTATGAGACCCTTAGCCTTCTGATCCTTGAGATCCCAATCAACTTGTGACATTACAGCTGGTTGGGAATTAAGGTGTCTCAACCTTGGTAATTCTCTGAATTTGTAATGTTTGTATTTATTACTTAATTGCCTATGTTGTAAATAATTGGAAAATCCATATTGTCATATTGTGGGATGTGGCATGGTGATGTGTCAATCCTACATGGATTATGACAACTTGTATTTTTCTCCTCACATGAGGAGATAGGCATCCCACTTAGTGGTAGGGATATTCTACCATGTGTCGGCATCTTATATTTGGGCATCCCAAGGTGGAATATGATGTGTTGTAAGAGAATATGCTATTTATAGCATGTGTATGACAGATTCTCTTACAGCTGTAAGTTGTAACCACTATGACAAATTCTATGATGATCGTAAGTGTCGTAAGAGCATCTGTCATAGCCCATTTTGGAAATAGGTGACCTCTTTGGGATGGAAGCTATGGACAAGTGTCAGACACATTTGACAAAGTTGACCAAGTGTCCCTAGGCATGGGTTTTGGTCCAAGATGCCATATTGGACTCCCATTCCAAGATAGGTCAAATATTGCCTTGTATTTCCTTTATATACAGGTGCTTAGAGATGGTGTTTGTATCATAGGTTTATAGGTACTGTTATGCTACCAGATTGACTCTAGACATGAGTGTCAAAGACCATTGAAGCTTGCATTGCAAGTGTATTGTAAACATTCTTTCAGATTTGTTAATACATTGTGCAGGTTTCTGAGTGGGGTTTTTCACCCGATAAGGGTTTTCCCCACCGTAAATCTTTGTCTCTCTTCTTTTGTATACTTTCTAGTTCTGGTGTTTTTCTGCAATATTTCATGTTAATGGTTTAACATTGATGTAATAGTTAGGATAAAGATGAATTTGCATAGCCCTCTCCTTAATAGATTAGTGTAGGAAGCATTTTCTGCACACCTAGCTTCCTTTCAGTTGGTATCAAAGCTTGATCACCTTTGGTCCTAGTTGTAGGGTAGGGGTTTTTTGATCTAATCTTAGGCTGAGTGGGAGTTTGTGCAGAGTATTATGTATCTTATTGCACCAAGGAGATGGTAGGCACATCAGGAAGGTTTGAAGTAGAGAAGTTCAATGGCAGTAATTTCGAGCTGTGGAAGCTCAAAATGGAAGACATGTTAGTTGACCGAGACCTTTGGGAAAGTGTGAATGGAACTAAACCAACTATAATGTCACAAGATGAGTGGGATCTCAAGGATTAGAAGGCAAAGGGTCTCATAAGACTTAGTCTTGTCGAGTCCATGTTGTTGAATGTCCATGAGGAGACTACTGCAAAACTCCTTTGGAAGAAGTTGGGGGATGTGTATGAAGCCAAATCCCTAGTCAATAAACTTTCCTGAGAAAGAAGTTGTATTCTCTTTGAATGGAGGATGGAGGATTCGTGGCTGAGCATATGAATGCCTTTAATATGCTAGTTGCTCAATTAACATCTATTGGTGTAAAGATGGAGGAGGAGGATCGATGTATGACCCTGATTTGTTCTCTACTGGACTCATGGGATCATCTTGTCATGGCAATCAAAAGCACCACATCCACATTCAAAATGGAAGAAGTGGTTTCTTCATTGTTGTTTGAAGAGATGCAGAGAAAGTCTTCTCAGGCAGCGAAAGAAGCCCTTGCAGTTCGTGGAAGACCCAAGGAGAAAGGGAAGAAGAAGGACAAGAAAGCTAAGAGGAGAAGAAGAAAAAGAAGAAAGATCCTAATTCAAATTCTGACAAATCACAAGATGACAGTGATGCTTTCATTGCAACCTTGGCAACCCATGTATCTAATGATGTGTGGCTAATTGACTCTGGTGCATCATTCCACATGATCTTGCATCGAGATTGGTTCACTAAGTATGAGGAGTTTGATGGTGGAAAGGTGTATCTGGGTGATGACTCTCATTTGAAGATTGTTGGTCTTAGAAGAGTCTCTATCTAATTCCCTGATGGTCAAGTGAAGGAGATCTTTGGGTTATGCACATCGTAGGCTTAGCACGGAACTTGCTTTCTGTAAGTAGTTTGAATGATATAGGTGTGCAGGTTGTCTTTTTGAAAGAAGGATGCAAGATGACTAGAGGATCTATGGTTCTTGCTAAGGGTACTCAGAGAGGTACTCTATTTCAGCTGGAAGCATGTATTGCACAATGCAATAGTTCTTCTAGCTTAAGGAAGAGGGAAGCTGTCACTTCATCCCCACCATTTGAACGAGCAGTGGAGAAATTTATTGTTTCTAGTCTTGATGGTTGTAATCGTGCATTGGAAGTTAAACTTCCTAAAGAAAAGACAATGTTATGGCATAAGAGATTTGGCCACATTATTGAGAAGGGTCTGCATACCCTGAAAAATAAGAACATTGTTGAGGGGTTAGATGATTGTAATCTTGAGTTTGACTTTTGCGAACATTGCATTTATGGAAAACAAAACCATGTTCAGTTTTACTCGAGTTCTCATAAGTCTTCTGGGGTGTTGGACCTTATTCATTCTGACGTGTTTGGTCCTGTTAATGTTCCTTCATTATCAAAATCTATATACTTTGTATCTTTTATAGATGATTACAGTAGAAGGACATGAATTTATTTTCTCAGAAGTAAATCTGAAGTCTATAGCAAGTTTAAGGAGTTTAAAGCTTTTGCTGAAAATCAGACTGGTAAAAAGATTAAATGTTTGAGAACTGACAATGGTGGTGAGTTCTGTTCTACAGAATTTGATAAGTATTACAAGGAACTTGGGATTGAAAGACATAAGACAACTCCATACACACTGCAGCAAAATGGAGTTGCAGAGAGGATGAACAGGACACTGATGGAGAAGGCTAGGAGTATGCTTAGTGGAGCTGGTCTAGAACAAAAATTTTGGGCTGAAGCTATTGCCACTGCTTGCTATCTGGTAAACAGATCTCCTACATCAGCTCTTGTTGGAAAGACACCCATGGAGGTGTGGTCTAGTAGAAAGCCTTCAGTAAGTCATCTTTTTGTTTTTGGATGAGGCATATGCACATGTGCCTAGGGAGAAGCGGTCAAAGTTGGAGAACAAAGTTGTTAAGTGTATCTTCATCAGCTATGGTGTTGGTGTGAAAGAATACAAGCTTTGGGACCCCATGGCTGAAAAAGTGTTGTATAGAAGAAGTGTCATCTTCAAAGAGCTTCCACCTTCTTCCACTATTTTGCAGCCAGAAGAAAAAGAAAAGAAAGAGGATGTTGTTCAGTTTCCTCTCACTCCTAAGAAGACTGAATAGAAAGACAATGTTGGACCTGATGATGAGGAGAGCTCTAGCAGCTCTGAAAGCTCAGATGAAGAAGCTAAACCTCAACCTCAGCTCTTGAGGAGGTCTACACAGATAAGAAAACAACCTGAGAGGTTTGGTTTTACATTGCTTGATACTAGTTGTGCTTTTGCTTTGATTACTAATAGTGATGAATCTAGAACTATATCAGAGGCTTTGGATATGAAGGATGTAGGTTCCTGGAAGGAGGCCATGGAGGAAGAAATAGCTTCTTTGGAAAAGAATCAAACTTAGGACTTGGTGCCTTTGCCTCTTGGATGGAAACCTATTGGATGCAAATGGGTGTCCAAGAAGAAAATTGGTGTAGATGGCAGTGTTGAGAAGTATAAGGCTAGATTGGTTGTGAAGGGGTATTAGCAAGTGGAGGGTATAGGTTATGGTGAGATCTTCTCTCCCGTTGCAAAGTTGACATCCATTCGATTCTTGGTGTCTCTTGCAATAGCTTATGACTTGGAGGTAGAACAGATGGATGTGAAGACAACTTTCCTTCATGGTGACTTGGAGGAAGAGATCTGCATGTCACAGCTAGAGCATTACATGGTGAAACGTAAAGAAAATTTGGTTTGCAAACTTAAGAAATCTTTGTATGGTTTGAAGCAATCCCCTAGGAGATGGTATTTGAAGTTTGATGCCTTTGTGTTGTCAATTAGATTTGTGAGATCGAAATCAAATCATTGTGTGTATTATAAATTTGATGGTGATTGTATTCTCATTGTTGCACTATATGTTGATGATATGTTGCTCATTGGGAAGGGTAAGAATATGATTTCTGATTTTAAATCTTAGTTGTCAGTTCAATTTGAAATGAAAGATTTAGGGGTAGCTAGGTACATTCTAGGAATAGAAATCAAAAGAGACAGACCAACAGAAAACTTTGGTTAAGTCAGAGTAAGTATGTGAAGTAGTATGTGAAGTCCGCGTTGGACAGATTCAGCATGGCAGATTGTAGACCATTGTGTGTTCCTATTTCTTTGGGGACAAAGTTGTATGTTGAGGATTATCCAAAATCTCCTAGTGAGGTGGAGGACATGAGTAGAGTACCTTATGCTAGTGTTGTTGGCAATTTGATGTATGCTATGGTCTGCACAAGACCAGACATTGCCCAAGCAATGGGAGTCCTTAGTTGATTTATGGCTAATCTTGGATGGGTTCATTGGGATACAGTTAAGCAAGTGTTCAGATATTTGAGGGGTACTTCTGAGTACTCCATTTGCTATCATGGTAATGGTTCAGGATCTCCACATTCTATTGATATTCATGGATTTGTAGATTCAGATTGGGTAGGTGACATTGACAATAGGAGATCCACTAGTGCTTATGTTTTTACACTTTTTGGTGGTGCTATTAGTTGGATGAGTAAGCGACAACCTATTATTGCTTTGTCCACAATAGAAGCTAAATATATGGCAGCAACTCATGCTTGTAAGGAAGCCATTTGGCTTAGGAGATTGTGTTCAAATATTGGTTTTGATGTAGGTCTGATCACGATCAGTTGTGACAGTCAGAGTGCAATTTGCCTTGAAAAGAATCCAACTTTCCATGCTAGAACCAAGCACATTGATGTTCAATTTCACTTCGTGAGGGACATGGTTGAGGATGGAAAGGTAAATTTGGAGAAGGTAGATAATTTGAAGAATGTTGTAGATGCATTGACAAAACTAGTGGGCACAGAGAAGTTCAGATGGTGTTCGGAGTCTATGGGCCTCTCGGCCTATAGCAGTTAAATCCTATTTTTCTATTGGCTCTTACAAGGTGTTCGACAAGTGGGAGAATGTTGGGAATTAAGGTGTCTCAACCTTGGTAATTCTCTGCATTTGTAATGTTTGTATTTATTATTTAATTTCCTATGTTGTAAATAATTTGAAAATCCATATTGTCATAGTGTGGGATGTGGCACAGTGATGTGTCAATCCTACATGGATTATTACAACTTATATTTTTTTCCTCATATGAGGAGATGGGCATCCCACTTAGTGGTAGGAATATTCTGCCATGTGTTGGCATATTCTATGTTGTGTAAGGAATGTTTGACCAAAACAATTATGATAGATTCCTATGACAAATCTATGACATGTAAGAGTCGAGAATAGAAGGTTGTAAGATAGGTGATGACATGTGTCATGTAGCATCTTTGAATGAGGCATATTTGGGCACCCCGAGGTGGAATATGATGTGTTGTCAGAGAATATGCTATTTATAGCATGTGTATGACAGATTCTCTTATAGCTGTAAGTTGTAATCACTATGACAGATTCTATGACGGTCGTAAATGTTGTAAGAGCATCTGTCATAGCCCATTTTGGAAATAGGTGACCTCTTTGGGATGGGAGTTGTGGACAAGTGTCATACACATTCTACAATATTGACCAAGTGTCCCTAGGCGTGGGTTTTGGTCCAAGATGCCATATTGGATGCCCATTCCAAGATAGGTCCAATATTGCCTTGTATTTCCTTTATATATAGGTGCTTGGAGATGGAGTTTGTATCACAGGTTTATAGGTATTGTTATGCTACCAAATTGACTCCAGACACGAGTGTCAAAGACCATTGAATCTTGCATTGCAAGTGTATTGTAAACATTCTTTCATATTTGTTAGTACATTGTGCAGGTTTCTAAGTGTGGGGTTTTTCACCCAATAAGGGTTTTCCCCACCGTAAATCTTTGTCTCTCTTCTTCTATCTACTTTATGGTTCTTGTGTTTTGCTACAATATCTCATTTTAATGGTTTAACATTGTTGTAATAGTTAGGATAAAGTTGAATTTCCATAGCCCTCTCCTCAATAGATTAGTTTAGGAAGCATTTTCCTCACACCTAGCTTCCTTTCACCTCAATCCTTCTAGATATGCTTGGCATCTCCTTGCTGCAATAGAATTCAGAATACTTTGTACAGACTCCCACTCAACTTAAGATCAGCTCAAAAAATCCCTACCCAACAACTAAGACCAAAACTAGCCAGGCTCTAATACCAACTGAAAGGAAGCTAGGTGTGCGGAAATCGCTTCCTACACTAATCTAATGAGGAGAGGGATATGCAAATTTAATTTAATTCTTACAACTACAGCAACATAGAACATCTAATAGAGATATTGCAGCAATACACATGAACTAGAAAGAAGACAGAAGAAGAGAGATAAAGATATAATGTAGGGAAAACCCTTATCGAGTGAAAAACCCCACACTCAGAAACCTGCACAATGTATTATCAAAACTGAATGTTGTTTACAATACACTTGCAATGCAAGCTTCAATGGTCTTCAACACTCATATCTGGAGTCAATCCGGCAGAGTAATAGTACCTGTAAAACCAATAATACTTCTCCACCTCCAAGCACCTATTTTTATAGAATATACAAGGCAATATTGGTCCTATCTTGGAATGGGCTTCCAACTTGGCCTCATGGCCCAAAACCCATGCCTAAGGACACTTGGTCAACATTGTAGAGTATGCTTGACACTTGTCCATAGCTCCCATCCCAAAGAGGTCACCTATTTCCAAAATGGGTTATGATATATGCTCTTACAATAATTACGACCATCATAGAATCTGTCATAGTGGTTACAACTTACAGCTGTAAGAGAATCTATCATACACAGGGTATAAATAGTATATTCTTTTACAACATGTCATAGTCCACCTTGGGACACCCAAATATGCCTTTTTCAAAGATAATTCATGACACATGTCTTTACCTGTCTTACAAGCTTCTATTTCTAACTCTTACATGTCATAACTTTGTCATAGGAATCCATCATAACCATTTCGATCAAACATTCCCTTGCACAACATGAAAGATACTGACACATGGCAAAATGCTCCTACCACAAAGTGGGACACCTATCTCCTCATGTGAGGAAAAAATTACAAGTTGTCATCTTCCATGTAGGATGACACATCACTATGCCACATCCCACAAAATGACAATATGGAATTTACAATTAATTTACAACATGAGCAATGAATTAATAAATACAAACATAAATAATTCAAGGAATTACCAAGTTTGAGACACCTTAATTCCCAACATTTACTAGATCATTTTTCTATGTATCTGGCAAGCATTGTCAAGTCCACACCATCTAATTTGTTCACTGCCTCTACTCCCAATATGGAAGCCAATGCCTCTTTATCTTTGTCAGTCTCATGTCCCTATATGTATATAATAAATTTATTCTTTTAAATTTAGAAATAAAAAACTAAAACTAAAAATCAAAGAAACAATGGAAACATTTACAAATCTATAAATTGACAATGAATTACCTCATTGTAGCCAGAGTCTACTCCCTTTGCTCTCTTCCCTCTATTGCTTGACATTTTAAGGTGACCTAGGGAAAATTATTTTTGTCCAATCTATGGAGGCAAACAAAGTACACACTGCCATGTATGAAAGTTTTCATCCAGTTTTTCTATATTCCTTAAGGTGTTTGACCTTTACTTTGTAGAGAAAATCATGAAGTTGTTTTCCTCTATAAGTTTGTTGCAAGAAAGTAAGCTTATACATCAATTCAAATAAATCCAAAGAGAAACTTTATCAACTAGTGGCAAAATGTGATTTCATCCATATTAAGATAGACAACAATTTCCTTTAAGCAAAGGCTAAGATATCTGATTCACACAGTTTAATCCTAAAGCACACATTTATAATATTATGGAATGTGGAAATTTGTCATCTATTATGAAAAGCCTTGCTTGGAATTATCTTCAATAGATGCCCTATAAATATTACAAGACCCGCATTTGTCCAAATGAATCCAACATCTAACGGGAAAAAAGGGTAGATGAAAGAGAGGTGATGGACTTACCTAGTACGAATAGAAGAAGAGTAGCATGAATTGAATGGTTGAGATATCTGGAAGCAAAGGCTATCGTGGCTCAAACCTGGGACTTTTGAGATGTAAGAAAGTGAGTATGCACTTTAGAAATGGAAAGGAAATTGGGGTTGGAATACAAGTCCTGCCATTGCCAAAATAAGGGCGAACACAAAAAACCCAAATACTCAATCTCCAAACACAGAATGAACACCAAAAATCAATAAAGTTTTGTTTTGTGTTTTTTTTTGTTTTGGGGTATGTGCAGGTAGGAATTTTTTAAAAAATTGATTCATTAGTCGGTGCTATAGTTGGCGCAGTTATCACCGACTTGAGCGCTAACTTTTAGGCCTAAATGTAATCTTTTGGGGGCACAAAATGTGGTGCAAAGGGCACCTAATTTAGCGCCTATCAGTGCAAAATAATTTATTTTTCTTGGTAGTTGATATGACTATCTAATGGAATGCCAAATTGGGTTTCTTGTAGTAACCTCACCAAATTTGGATTGTCCTTATAATAATTAACTATATCTTATTTCCATGATAGCATTTTGACTTCATGCTTCTCTTATGATTATCTCAATAATGATTCACTCTTCCATGACCTTACACAGATGGTTGGTGACAATCCTTATGCAAGTGATATGGCTTTGGAAAACCCAAAAAACTCTTCTCTTACTATCATGACATGATATTGGGACTACATTGGCAACTTATGACAATGCTTATGGTATTGTGATTTTCATTTATATGTTCTCATTAACCTATTTTAGGTTGAAGCATGGTAACTAACCCACTAGCTATTATGAAAGTCATAAAATGACTAGAGAATCCTCTCCACTTTGACTATTGTTAGTTGACAGATTTGTCCTTTGAGAGTAAATGTAGAAAATGACTCAAGACGCCCAAGAAGAAGAACAAATAGTACTAATAGTTAGAGAAGTTGTCATTGGATTGACAACTTTCATCTGAATTTTAGAGGTACAGCTCCCTCTTAAGATATGCAACGAATAAAAATATGGAGTGTGCTTTTAACCAAAAAGCAGAAAAGGTGTATTAACATCTACCCATCACCATGAAATAGATGTGCATGATTGATTATAGAGAGAAATGAATGTAGATAAACTATACACAGCCCACTTATCCAACATTCATAAACAAGGATAAATTGATTGAGAGATACAATTATATTCTGCCTTAACACATGTTAACATAAAAGAAGCAATATTGAAGTTAGATTACAAATTGACACAGGAACAATTGCAATCATAGAAGACACTTGGAGACACAATGTTCTGTAAGTAACTCTTCATTTCTTCAATATATCCAGAACTCAAAGTTTCTATAATGCCCCTATACATAAGCAGAGCTAAGAAAAATATAACTGGAAATTAATACAAAATAGTCTTGCTCTTCTTCCCACTATTCACAGATAGCCCCTAGAAAAATATACCTTCTTTCTAAAGTCCCTCCTCTTTTTATAACTTTCAAAACTTCCCTAGAATTATAACTGTTCAAAACGGTCTTTCGAGTAACCATTATCAAGAAAGGAACTAAAAATGGAAACGATTACATTACAGAGGAAACACAATTATTATCACTAATTACAAAACATCTTCATACATACAAGACAAGTGGCATTAATTTTCCCCCAATTCTAGGCGTATTTCCATAAAACGTTGGCATAGTTCAACATGTTCTTCTTCTTCCTCCAGAACGTCAATCATTCTGTGGTATTCAGCATCACTAGTTATCTCTTTCCAAGCAACTATGCATAATTAAGAGATGATATCGATCTACTCCTTCTCGGGCCAATATAAGTAAGGTTGCAGGACAGGCATAGGTTCATCATCCCAAATTTCATTGTTTGCAAGAAGTCCCATTTTGAAGATAGCTTGGCTAACAAGAAAATCTGGACTCAGAGAGCACATCCACCTTGACTTAATTATGCCAATGAGTAATGATGGTTTTTAAACTTGTTAATGTTGCGTTACCACCTTGGAGAGCTCTATTACACTTGTCATTTAAGAAGTAATTAATGCATCATTAATTCTGCATCTTTGAAAAGCGAGTCTTAAGATTGAGCTTGTGTTTCGTAACTTCTGAAAAGACATTCGCCACATACTGTATGAGCAATCTGATGAGCTGACGATACCTTGGAAAATGGGCACTACGAAGATGCTGATTAGTCAGGGGTTGGAGCAAATTCTAAACTTTGAACCTTGAAGAGGAGTTTTGTAAAATTTAAGAATTCCTGACAATGGGTGAGGTCGGGGCGTCAGAGCTTTTATGATCTTCAAATTGTGAGAGCACCATTCAAAAACTTTGAAAACCCCTGACACAAAGGAGAAGTCAAGAAGTCAGTTATTTCTTGAACTCTGGAACATAAGTCAGGGAAATAAAGGTTTCATGAATGCATAAAACGCCCAACGACAAAGACTCATAAGACTTTAAAACTTTTAGAACTAAAATTTGAAAATTTTGAGTTCAAATTTTGGGGAAACAATGGGCTCTAATTGGGGATGAGGACTACAAAGGATGAAGCAAGGAACCCAGAATAACAAGTATGGATCAGTGTCTTATCCATTGGACAATAGAGTCAAACAGCACAAGGAACGAAGGAGCCAGAACAAGCCAAAAATAGGGCAAACAGGAAAGGAAACTAGACTACTAGCACAACAAAAACTCCTAATATATACATGGAAGGAAGATCCTATCTCCCAATGACCTCATATTAGTCATGCAAATCCATTAACTAGCTAGGAGAAATATATGCCTGTGTGAAATAATGTCAGATGCACAAAAAGCCCACAAGCAACCAGTTGCAAACTTGTGACCACCATGATCAAACTGATAAAAATGACTTTAGATAAAAAAATTTCTAGATATGGCTTGATGCCTAATCTAAGCCATTCTTCATTGTACACTCCTCCAATTTGACAGCTCACATCAATATTGCCCAGCATATGATTACCAACTTCTGACTGGAAAACACCAATTGTGACCTCATGATGCACTTGATTTGACAAGTCTAGAGAAACAAATCCTCGAATTGGACATCCCACACACAAATGTTGAAATAAAAAAATTCTTTGTTGTTGTATGTAGGAATGACTACACCATATAAAAATTTTGAATTCTGACTTGCCACATATGTCTCATCCTATTCCTATATGCAATTAACTTTTTCGGCAATAGATAGAGAATCATTCAAATCATCAGAGGACCAATCATCAACCTTATGGAAAATTGGAAGTGAGTTAGACTGAAAATCTGTATTGCAGACAATAATTTCATGAGGCTGAAAATCACCCTCAATTGAAACAATTTGTTTACTGGTTGTATTTTTAATAGCAGGGCATTCTTCTTCAACACATGGTATAGGGGAGAGCACAACATCTTCTTCACAAATAAGGTCACCATCTAGAGCTTCTAAAATTTTTTGAGACTTCACGCCTTCCTCAACTTGACTACCCTTTTTCTTCTCAGATTTTGAAAAATTATTACAAATGTTTCCAACACAAGCTTCATTTGATGAATCATTCTCAAAAGACATAACTGCACCTTTGAAGTAAAATGACTCAAAGATGAATTCTTCAGTCACCTTTGGCTGCAATATTTCTCCTTTATCATCTTCTTCCTGAAATTTGAAAGTCACATATTTAGCTTGCATACAATTCGAAGAATGAACATTCAACACCTTATCTTTATGGTGTGCTC
The DNA here is from genome assembly GCA_027924645.1 of Cunninghamia lanceolata. Taxonomy (NCBI): domain Eukaryota; kingdom Viridiplantae; phylum Streptophyta; class Pinopsida; order Cupressales; family Cupressaceae; genus Cunninghamia; species Cunninghamia lanceolata. The sequence goes on along the minus strand of BSBN01001965.1, from coordinate 1,390,985 downwards.
CCTCTAATTGTTCTTCATCATCTACACCATGATTCACACGACAGGAGGATAGTTTTTCTTCTACGCCATATGGGGGACTAACAAGTTCAACATTATCTTCTTTGTAATGGAAATAGAAAGTTTCCATTCTTATATCGACATGAGGTTTAATTTCTACACTGTTTATCTTATCTTTACCAAAATGTTTTGGATAAAAAATAGAGAGATTATAGTATTCAACAAAAAGAGGTTGTGCATTTTGAAACCTCATAGGTTGGAATCTTTGTTTATGCATGATAGACTTTTCCACATTCCCAACATTATTTACAACCTGATTTACTTTCCAAAGACCACTTAAAATCAAATCATCTTCTATTTTTACGGCCTCTTGTTGTGCAATTTTAATATCATTCACTTTACTCCATTTCAACTCAAATTGAACACTAGGATGCAAAGAGAAAATAAAAATACAAAGCTGAAGTTGCTCACTTGGTTGAAGAAGGGCTGGAATCTTCTTGAGCATCCGGTTGAATATGTCCACGAAATTTCTGATGGATTCACCTTCTTGCTTTTGAATGTTGAAAAATTGATATAGCAGGGCAACTTGATCAACAGGACCCTTATATCTTGCTAAGAACTTCTTCAATCAATCCCAATCGATTATGTACTTCTCTTCTAAATAGTAAAACCAATATGCCACAGGCCCAATCAAAGATTCAATAGATAATCTTACGAAAAACATTTTCTTCACTTACCCCCAGGATACCACACACAACTATGAATACCAGAATATGCTCAACCCTTGCAGCCAGTTATGGAGATGCACCCATTTTCCCAATGGGGCATGGATTTCATTGGTCCTATCAATCCTCCATCATCTTCAAGCCATAGGTATGTGTCGACAATCACTAATTACTGCACTAGGTGGACTGAAGTAGTCAGCAACAAGACTTGTACTGTAGAGGATGTGATCAAATTTTTAGAGAACAACATGATAACCAAGTATGGAATCCCCTATTCTCTAGTGTGTGATAAGAGGACTAGCTTTTGCATCTTCAAAATTGTCTAGCTAGGCTTTTGATTATGGGATCATTTTAAAGTTCTCTTCAAACTATTACCCCCAAGGAAATGGCTTAGCAGAGTCAACCAATAACAATTTGTTGAACATCATAAAGAAATTGATAGAAAAGAATCCCAGAGAATGGAATACCTTACTTAAATATGCCTTGTGGGTGGATCGAACTAGAATAAAGACTACATTAGGGAATTCTCCTTACTAGTTAGTTTATGGGGTGGCTCACATCCTCCCTGTTAACCTCAAAATCCCTACCCTACAATTTGCACAAGAATACTTAGGCATAGACAACAAACAAGAAGTCAGGTTGCTTCAGCTCATGCACTTGGAAGAGAAAAGAGATAGGGCAATTGACCAATTTGCCAAACATCAGGCTATTGTCAAACATTGGTTTGATAAGAGAGCCAAATTAAAAGCCTCTCGGATATCAGATTTAGTCCTATCATGGGACAAAGCACATGAAAGGAAAGGTGATCATGGAAAATTTGATAAAATTTGGATAGGTCGCTTTTAGATCTCAGAAATCCTAGGTGATAGTACCTATAGGCTGAAAACCTTAATGGGTGAGGATGTCCCATTGTCGGTCAATGGACAATTCCTCAAACATTATTTTCAGGCCAAAAAGAGGCATGCCATGACATTATATCATAATGTATATTTTGTATAGCTGTTTGTATAGTTTTGATGTTTTTGTTTTGCTTTGTGTGTCGTTGTGACCTTGTTTTTCCTGGGAAAAATTGGACACCTTATCACTCTTAGAAAATCACTAAAATTGTTGGAATTCAAGGAATGAACACAAGTTCATACATAGGTTGTAATTCATGTCAAGTAAATCCATCTGATTAGGTCTATGATATCCTATTCATTAGTATACCTTTTCTTGTACAAGGGGATCTTCACATGACACACCTAATAGCCTTGGATTTGTTGAACATACCAGTGTAGTGTTAAGTGAAAAATCTAAAGGTTGCCCTTGCTACCATTGCAATTCTAACCCTAAACAACAAGTGATCACACCTTACAAAATGAGCTTACATGATGATATCTTATGGATACTGATATAAAAAAATAGAAAGAAATATATTGAATATCCAAAAGAGATAATTAGGGCATCTAAGTAATTGTCGAGGCTATAGATGTCTACTGGCAGTGGGGCTCTACTTAGGGGAATTGCAACGATAACCTTGCCAGAGCTATAGATGTCTTCTAGAAGCAAGGCTCTATCCAGGTTGGCTATAAGGGATGAACCAAATTATGTAGCTTAAAACTAGTCACTAGTGTTTTCAACTCATCTTCAATATGAGGGATATGAATCACCTGCACACACCTGATCCCTTCTAAGCACATTGCTATACTAATGAACATGATATCATTCAAGAAGATTAAGATGTTTTATATTTGACAAGAGTTGAAAAACTATGTTTTAATTTGTCATCTCTTGAGTTGATTGAATTTCGTTGTTTTTCTTTGGTGGCAAGTTGTTGTTTGGTTACACAACATGCCCCATTTTGCCCCAGAAAAACAAGGACCCAACTTTTGGGTAGTATGGTAAAATTTGTCCCAGATGCATGCCATAAAGTTATCCTCTACATATTAGAACCTCAGGATTATGGTCAAAATACAGAGATAAAATTTGTTGTCAAAAACCTTGTCATGTGAAAGAGCGTAAAATTTCAAACAGGTTTCCCTTTTGAAGCATACCAAAATTCATTGAAACAAAGAAACTATGTTTGGTCAAAGTCTAGTCAACAAGTCATAAGGATATTCATATTTACATGTCATCCAGACCTTCACTAATATCTAGACGTCAAATTTGAGTCACCGGTAGTTTAAACATCAAGGCAGACAAAGACTACTTAATATCCCGATCAATGTAAAAATCTTGACCTTGATGACGTCACGTCCACCTCACCTGAAGAAGAACGATGAATTTGCCTATGTCATTGGAATTTTTTGGCATCATTTGGATCTTATTTAGTATCCAGATCTTATATAGCATCTTGATCTCTAAATGTGTCCAAACATCAAATTTAAAATACTTAACGGTTTAAACATCATAGCGCCAAATCTTATATAGTGTCCTGATATTATATAATATCCAGACTTGAGATCATATCCAGATATCAAGTTTAAGTGACTTACCCAATTGCATGTCATATATGTGGTGTGAGCTTGCACCTTCATCCAGATCTTATTTGATATCTGAACCTTAACTTAGTGTCCAGATTGTTTGAAATATCTTGACTCTGATGAAATCATCCTACCCCAACTTGACGTAAGCAACATCATGAGCTAACATCGCCTAAACTCTAAGCCAAAGGGATACTTCACATTATTTAGTATTCGGATCTAAAATAACATCCCAATCCTTTAAACGTTCATACCCCATATAGCCAATGGCATAAGGACATGTATACACTTTATACCCTAACCTAGTATAAGCACTTCTAAGGGCCATGGATAATTCCTTAGTCAATATAAATTGACTCAATGCATCATGGCATCATCCCAAGATTCATACCTAGATATCCCCAAGAATATTCCCTAAACGGATCTATCTCATGCCCGCGCTTTTTTGCATTTAATGCGATAAAGTGATGGTTGAATTTTAAATTCAAAACATGCCAATAGAGACCTATATAAACCATGTTCCATCTGATCAAAGAAAGGCATAAAATCACATTTCCACCATTAATGCACCCTAAAATCACACATTGCCTAAGCTAAAAGGGCATTTTCACAATCATAATCGACAATCTTGTATTAGAAAACCCTAATTCTGTTGCTTAAAGCTTGTGGTGAACCAGAGCTAAAATAGAGAATAGGGGACGCAAAAGGACTCTCTCAGAATGGTAATTCAGCTATCAATACAATTACAGGTTAAGAGAACACACCAGGTATGTATAAATATTACCCTCTGATCATTTTACAAAATCGTATTCTAGTATAGTCAAGAAATGGTAAAAGGGGAAATATATTAATCACAAATATGTAATGCTTAAATCTAGTCTTTACATTCAGATAAAATTGTTATTACGCTAACCATGAGCCATGATATACTTTTGTTTAAGACTAGTAAATTTGAATCGCAGGACAAAATGTGTCAACCAAGGATTGAGAAGCGCAATGCTGAATTCAGGGTCCCTATGTTCCCTAAAATGCGTAGTGTATACTATAAGTTGGGTCATTAGGAGGATACTCATATAGGCAATACAAGCTTAGAGGAATTCAGAACAAGAATTGAAGCTGGAGAAGATAGCATCATTCTACAAAATATAGTGGCTTCTGGCATGTTTCATGCAGCTGGTTTTCCTTATTCCACAAAGGCTTTTGAGCTCATAGTGGAATGTGCACATAATTATAACATCAACAATAGAAGGGTGGAGAAAGAGAGAAGGCTATATGCTAATCTTTTAGTAGATGGTATTGCAAAGGTGTTTCATCCACCAGTAACATGGAATATGTATGTGCCTGATTTGAATGCTTTGGCAAAAAAATTGAGGCCAATGATAAGAATTGCAAAAGGGTTATCTATCAAGGATGGAGAAGCTCGACCAATACAGCCAGAGCAGCAGCCAAAATGGCAGTGCATTTGTACAAATTCAACTTTAATGAGGAACTCTAATATATGATGTGTATGCTTAGCCGAATGAATGGTTTGGTTAATGGCAGAACATTTGAACCATGGATGTTTAGGTTGATCAGGATGGTAATAGAATATAAGCCAGAGAATGCAAAGGTCCAGTGGGCCAAGATCATCAGTGACGCTCTGCATGATCAGATGATTAAGTGGAAAGAGAATAAGATCTCTCTTTTTAGAATGACTTCATATCTTGTATATGCTTGTGCAGCAAAAGGCACATTTGATGCATTACAGATGGTGGGGAAACTGGGAAAATTGCCTAATGAGAAGACTCCTTGGGAGTATTATCCTCAACTAGCAAGAAGACTATCCCTACAAAATTACATGTTGGTAAATGATGCTTTCATAATGCATATAGTCAGGTTAATAGACGGTGACTAGGCTAAGAGATTTTCAGTAGGCGCCATAGAAGCAATCAATGGATATGGTTCTTGGTTTATTGAAGCCAAGACATATTCATATATCTGAATGGAAGGTTTCAATGGGAAACCATATATGCTGCCTAGATACCCCTCTGATAGGGTAGTATTGATGGAAATGATGAGGCAATAGTTGCCTATACTTGAGTTATCCAAAGCTAAAGAGGGGTGTCCTTATAGAAAATTCCCTCTTGATATCAATTGGTTCCTTGTTGAATCCATAGAATATGCAAGAAAGGCTGAGTCGGATTTGAAAAACTTGAATTTTAAGTTGTTCCCTTTGGCTAGGGATTATGACCCATATCATAGGGTAAAGAAAAGGTTTAATAAGAAGTGTAAACACAGTGTCCACCTTGAGGACTATTGGGTAGACTATGATGATGATCATGAGGCACATAAAAGAGAATACTGAAGATTAACTTTGCATCAGATGAGGACCATAGGAAAGCTTGAGATGTCTCCTCAAATAAAAAAAGATGATGATGATCTTATAGATCCAGAATATGAAGAATGAAAGGTATACAATGATACAATATCATCTTTGGATCTAAAGCAAAAGGAAGAAACATCTATCGATGTCCTCACATCCAAAATCATGGCTAGAATAAAAAGTTGGGTTGATAAGAGAATCAGTGAATTGAAAAAGAAAGGAATAGAAATCACTTCTAAGAAAAAGAAGATGAAAGAAAGAGAAGAGTCTAGATTCGATGATTTCTTGATCAGAAAGAGACAAGTTCATGAGGAAAAAATAGCAGAACCAAGTTTATTTAGAGCTATGGAACAACTCCCTACTGAGGGAATTTCATTAGCTTATGTACCACCCTCACCTCCTAAGGATATCACCCTAAAGGCTATTGCTATATCTACACCCAAAGTAGCTACAACACAAGGGGAGACTTCCAAAGATGCAGAGCAAAGTCTAGTAAGGGATGTTGTAGATGAGGAAGATGTTGAGGATGAAGGAGGAGAGACACACCTTCAAACATTGAAGAGGAGAAGAAATGATATATTACAGGGTGTGAAGGTTCCAAGACACTCCAGATATCAGAGCCCATGCATGAGAGGTGCTCTATCACCAGCATAGGTAGTAACACCAGGATCAGCTGATCCAACTGAAGTAATAGTTAAAGAGTTGCAGCATAATGTTCCTATAGGAGCCATAGTAAAAGTAAAGACTGAAATGGTAGAGGAAATAAGGGATAAAGCCCAAAAGGAATAGACAATCGGGGCTCTTTCATTGAGCCAAATAGTTGACTTAACAGAAGAAGATGAATTGGTCAAGGATATTACTAATCATCCCATCGAAACCCTACTGCAACATATAGAAGCACGAGATAAAGGTGAAACACATGATGAAAGGGATGAAAGGGAAGTGTTATGTTAGAAATTGTCGACCTGTATGGAATGGTACAATTTCCCTATAGTTTAGCTCCTCCTCTTTTGTGACCTTTCAACCTAGTTTTATAGACCTTCCCAAACCTTGACTAACTTAGCCCTAACTAGAAGAATCTCATATTTCTAAATAATTGAAGACTAAACCAGAGAAACAAAGTTGGATCTAGGGTCCCCTAACCTCCCAAAGGCAATCCTGTTCAAGAAATTAGGGCTTGGACTAGGCCACTAGCACCCTTGTCCTCCCTGATTTCCCAGGGTCTTGAATTTTGGAGAGATGTCAGCCCTTGTCATGCATTCTAGGATTCTGTTTTCAAATTTTCATTTTTCACATGATGTTGACATCTTATTTCAAAATTTGAAATTCCTAAGGTTTGATATAAAAAGACATTTGATACTCATTTTAACAGGACAACAATTCTTATGCAAGCTTGATGCCAAAACTCTGCCAAAATTGCCATTGAAGATCAGCAACTTGTTGAAGCTCTTGAAGTCATTTTGATTTTGCTATCTTGGAGAAAATGGATGGAGATTAGGAATCAAGATCTTGAGACTATATTTCTTTTCCTAGGGTTTTTCACACCTTTTGTATGATCAGGAGAAGGGTTGAAGCCTCAAACATCAAGCGTAGACATCCTTCGCAGACATTGCTGATTCACCTTCTTGTTCATGCAAGTCTTGATTGATTTCATCTCCTTGAGGTGAAGTTGTATTTGTGAGTTTATGCAAGTTATTGACCTTCCCTTGACTGAGACATCTCGGGTTTATTATTTTCTACATACACTTTGCTAGGGTTTGCATACACATTTACAAATCTTTATCTCTAGCTATTATTGAGGTGGGAACACCAAAATGGGGCTTGACTGAGGCAAGCTCCTATATAGCCCAAACATTTTCCTCTCCTTTTGTAGATAGAGGTTGTATTTGTCAAGATCTTGTAGAAAGGAGTTGTAGGAAGATTCATTTCGTGAACACAATCATGACAAAATTTAGATTTTAGAATTCTAAGACTTTTGAGACAACGGTGATGGTGCCCTAGTCCAACTGGGCAAAATTTCTAGGATCTAGGAGTCTCTAGAGCCTGTCAATCCTCTAAGGCATAAGATTCTAACAATTAGAAACTTATGGGACAAGGTTGATGGTTTCCTAGTCTAACTGGTCCTCCAATTCCGGGTCCACTATCTCTAATCAGTTTATTCTATACTTCTATATTCAGTTTATCAATAGCTATGCCTGAGATCAAGTTACTTTAGTTTGATATGTAGATTAGTTTTATAAGGGTCAAGAACATAAACTAGCTTGAAAACCCTTGTTTCAAACTATCATACATCCACAATATATAGGAAAAGGCAACATAGGTGAATAGTAGTTTATCCATAAACTTCCCCTTTGCTTCCTTAATGTTTTAGTGGGTGAAAGTGGTGGTCTCATATCTCTCATCTTTCCTTCCATTTTCACACCCTAAACAGGAAGAAACCCATGAGATAGAGGTGCCTATGGGATCTTTGGATACTTTGAAAATGTTACTAGCCTAGCTATGGTGGATCTAGCCTATGTACCTAAGGAAGGAGAAAAGATAGAAGAGGTCAATCACACTGATCAACCTCAAGGGGAAAATGTTCCCATGGAATTAGATAAGGGAGACGATGTGCAGGGGCAAATGGCCTAGTGGAATGTCCTTATGGATAATCCTAAACAAGACAAGGTGGTCGCATCACCTACAGCTATAGGAAGAGTAAATGGTGAGCATAAAGAACATAGACATCAGGCTGAAGAAGAGAATAAGGGCCAAGAGCATAAGACAGATGAAATCCCAAAAGAACATGAAGATCTAGCACTTGAGAATTAGTTGCCTCTAGAACAAAGACAAGAGGAATTACATGAAGAAGAGGATCAACATGCTACATCAAGAATAAATTACATGGAAATATATGAGATCTAGGTGATCAAGAAAAAGAGCAAGATAAAGATGCTCAAATTGAGCAACCAGATTAGGGCAAAAGATCACAATCCAATGTTCTCGATTTGATTTCTTTAGAAATAAGCCAGGAGGAGGTATAATAGGTACCATTTGATTTTAAATCTTTGTTTGTAATTGATTCTACTAAGTCAAAGTGGAGAGCTAGGATAGTCTCCATCATCAAGAAAGATCCAAAAACTAGGAAAAGGATAGTCCAAGTTGCTATGCCCATAGTGGACAAGGCCAAAGGTGAAATTAGGCTAGAAGAATATCAAATAACCTAGGTTGATTTAGGCCATATGACCACTGAGCAAGAAGCTCAAGAACATCTTCAAAGTGCTAAAGAAGTGGTAGCCAAGGTCAGGAAACTAAAGGCAAGGAAGAAAGAGTGAAAAGAACAAAACACTCAACTGCAACAGTTTATACAAGGGTTAGTGAATCCAAATAGCCTGGCATCCACATTGCAGATAACAGAGAAACCAGCTATCGTTACATTGTTAAGTGAAGAAGAAATAGCTAACCTAGATATGCAAAAACATCAAAATCAGGTTATGGGCAAATGGTTCCTAAAGTTTATAGAATTAGGGGAAGAAATAATAAAGACTTCTAAGTCTAACTGGGACACATTATCCAATTTGAAAAGTAACATTGATTCTTTAAAGACTGAATTCACTCAATGGATTCACAAGTACACCCATGCAATGCCTAGACTCAAGAGAGCCAAATGCATGACAGATAGTGAATTGTTGAAAAGTAAAGTTGTTACCAATGCAACCTTGCCACTCATGGGGACATGGATGACTGAAATGGGTTATGAACTCAATGTATTAAAAGATAACATGGATAAAGTAAATGATATCTAGACCAAAGTTCACAATTTGTTAGTTGGGGAATTGAGAGAAATGGAGGAGTTATTGGATGATGCCATAACAAAGGAAGCGGTGCGATAATTAGATGAAACTATACAAATGTTTAAGGATAAATTTAAAGAAATAGTTGAAGACCCTAAAGAATTCTTCACTGTGATGTAAAGGATGAAATGGCTGAGTTGAATGTGAAAGTAAGGACATTGAGTAAAAAAGTAGATAAAAGGACATTAATGATGGTGCCTTTAGATGAACATATATAGGCATTGAAATATGCCAAGTTGAGAGCTACCATAATAAGTAAGTTCTAGGTAGACACTTTTGTGCAGGCCTATGATAATTATAAGAAAATAGATGTAGGGATGCAGACACATGAAGAGGATCCATCAACATAATGGGGAGAATCACATTTGTATTTCTCAATGCATTTTGTTGTACTAGTACTTGCAATCCAATAGGATGAAATGAAGGAGCATGGAATATTTGAGGACAATTGTATCCACCAGAGGATTGCCAACTAGCAATCTATGCCATGTGTCTTGCATGTTGACTTGGTTAAAAGAATGTGAACCATTGATTGTAATAGACAAATCATGATCACAAGATCTTTTGTAACTGCCTCCTCTTCTTGTTCTATAAAAGAAGATGGAGTGCACTTTGTAAAACATTTAGAAGATTAATTGAGAAGGAATTGTCAAATTTCATGGTCCTCTCTCAAAGTCAATTGTAAATACATAATCTTTTGCATACTTAATGAAGAAGAAACTCTTTTGATTACAACTAATCGTAAACCTTGAGTAGTCAGTGGATGAATTCTAGACATGTTACTTTGATTTTCTACGTCCCTTGGAGTGCATTTCATGTTGTACATGTATCCATTCCTTTCCTTTGAAGTTAGCATCAATCATATCTAGCTGTGGAACATCCTAGTGAACATATGGTTTGATTTCCTTCTTTTCATGAAGATATCAAGACTATATATGGATCAATGGCTAAAGATTCACTTAATTTCAGTAAAAGTTAAAAAGCATTATTCAGATTTGTTTAATTTCATTCAATCATCTTCACAATTGTAAATACATAGAAAATTATGAACAAATACAAAGAAATATGTTGACATCCCATAAATAATTGAATATCTTTAGCATATTTGAGCAAATAGCATGTCAAAATGACAACTTTCATTTAAATAGATATAAATAATGTTAGAAATCATGGAAATATATGCTTGTAGGCACATCATTTGAATAAATTTGCAGTGCAGAAGAAAATCAAGTTAATAGGGGTGATATGTAGAAGAATTGATCAAACTTACATTACTATCTGCATCATTTGGTTAAGTACAGTAGGATTTAACCTTGTTTATTAAGAAATTCATAGAACATATGTCAAATCAAGCTTATCCAGACACGAATTTCTCTAAATCATAAACATAAGGTCCCTTGAATGGAAAACAACAATGCACATCAAACTATTGAGTAACATCGAAGGATTATGAACTAATCCATGGAGACTTGGGATCATGAATTCTCTGAATTCATTGTATCTTTCAAGATGATAAAGGTTTGATTGACATTTCTTTATCTATGCTTGTTTATGACTAACATCATGATCAACAAGTAGGAGCTAAACTTAGTGAAATTGTGCTAATCTAAGTAGGAGCACAATTTATGACATAAGAAAAACTAAAATGGTGTGAGTACCCAAGAAAAAAGCAATTAATCTAGGTGGAGAAAATCCCAATCCTGCTCCATGCCCAAATCACAAAAATCCTAAGTTCCTTCATCTCAGACCCAATGCAAAAATCTTAAAAAACTAGGTCTATTTGGGTTCCTAAATCCATAATGAATTTCAAATCTCCATTGCTTCCTACACTTCCAAATCAAAAGCTTCAACATTCATCATGGTGTGTGCACCATTGGTCTTGGTTCCTTTCCATTCAACAAAATTCCCACATACCTCCATCTTCCCATATTATAATCATGCCTATATTCCCCATCAAACCCCTATGGTCCATGATTTTGCATAATCCTTTCTTCCATCTCCATCCATGTATCCATCTGCCATTCATATTATCTACCTTATCTATTCCATCCTCCCTCATCCATCAATAATCCACATCATAATCCACTATCTCCATTTCCATCTCCTACAATAATCTACCAAGATCCATGTGCATAATGACACTCAACATGGTCCATTTGTGACATCCATCTATAATGGGACATTATCACCTTTCATGGAACTAGACACTTGAGTCCTCATCCTCTTCCAAATCTCTCTTATCCATATCCCCCATCCCATCACAACAACACAAAAAAGAAGGTAAAGAGAAATTCTTCATCCAATGGTGAAAACCACCTCGGTGGTGCCTTGGATAAGTACCATGATGAAAACCTAGAAAATAAGCATCATGTGTAGATCTATTGTCTGTGTACCTTACACTTGGGGGCATGTTGTCTAATCTATCCCCTACTATCATTTTCCTCCTATCCTACCATCATATTCCTCATACCTATCATCATATATCATATCCACTTACCCATCCTCCTTTCTTCCTTTTGATCTTAATAAGGATAAGGGAAATATTTTGAAAAATGTTTTGGCCATTATTTGATATAGTTAATCCTTTCCAAACACTCTTATTCTCCTTATGGTTACAAGCATTGTCATGTGAAATCCTAAGTATAATATCTAGAGTGGGGCATGTTCTTCCTATGTGACATAGTCCTTTGAGATCACATCCTAACCCCATTCATATCCTCCATCCTTCCCATCTTCCATCCATAATCCTTTTGTCCATCTATCCAATCCTTCTTTAATCCTTGTCCTTCAACTTGGTTTTCCCTCGTCATTGGTACCAAGCATTTGAGCTATCTCAAATGCAATCCAATGCCATCCCATAACATATCCAATCCAAAAAAAAAATCTAAAATCCAAAAAAATAAAAACATAAAAAAAAAAACTCAAAGCAATAAATCCAAATGCAACCCATCCTTAATGCATACCAATCTAGTCAAGTAATCTAGCCAAATAATCCAACCACATCCTTGGTCTTGATCATAATCTTGTTGTCAGACCAATCATTCAATCAATCAATCATCATCTTCATCAATGGGATATATTGTTCTTGCATCCTTGTGTTGATCTAGGGATATATCATTCCCCACAACGACAACACTATCTTAATCCTGTTGGAGTAAATGACCACTAAGAGGGGGGGTGAATCAGTGGTCTATAAACTTTTAAAACCTTTTGCACCTTTTAACTCACAGGATAGAGAATGAGAGACTTCAAAGATTTATCAAACACATATGCACAAGTATGATTATAAACATTATGATCAAGACCTCAAAGACAAAACATTAGAGCACACACATAAAGATAAACATGAACCATAACACATGTTTTTCATGAGTGGAAAACCCTCATAGGGATGAAAAACCACTCAGAAAATGCCTCACTGGCTTAATAAAAAACATGCCTCACTGGCTACATAAAAAGTCTCACTGACCAAGCAAGTGTCACTAGCTACAAACAAGTCTCACTGACCAACCAAGCCTCACTAGCTATAAACAGGTCTCACTAACCAACCAAGCCTCACTGGCAAAATGTGCCTCACTAGTAATCAAGTGAACATATGAAAGAAAACTCAATTTAGGGGGTTGCCCTGATTCGCTACAATACACCAAATGAATTAACCCTCTTCATCAAACATAAAATCTTACTATGGATACATTGCATGCTTTCTGCATCAAAAGACAAACCTTCTCTACAAACAAAAATCTTCTCTTCAACACATCATCATGCTTGGTTAAGTATGTAGGAAGAACAAAAACATCTGTACAATCACCTCAACTAATAACTCTTTCTAGATGAACATTTTATCTCTATTAAATGCAGTTTCTTTCAATAACATAAAGTCTTATCACTCTTATATTATTTGCTTAACCAAATCATCCAAAAACAACTCATGTTCCCTCTACAAGTCATACCTTGAATCTGATCAAACAAACATTTGTTCTTGTCTACATGCTACAACCCTCTCATTTTGACATCTTTTTACTACCTTCATGACTTTCTATTAGACCTCCAAAGCTTCATTTTTCATTCAAACATGCACATTAAAAAAACTCATTGTAAAACAATGATACTTATATTCTCTCAATTCCATATGCTTGAAAACCCTCTCCTCTGTGATTAAGATCACTGCATACTTATTCATACTTCAACTTTAAACTATTCAAAACCCCTGTCTCTCTTGATAAAACTACATAATCTCAATATGAGCAGATAGAGATCACCTCCTATAATTTATCCATCCAAGTCTTACAATTCCATCTATCAGATAATGTGAGTTATCAATTTTTCTGGCCCTCTGTCTCGTTAGTATACTTAATAAACTGCTTTTGATCTATTTATATCCTTTTGCCCATCAAATTTAGAAAGCCTTGAAAGACCGTTGGCATTCAAAAGGCAAACAAAAGGTGTCCACGTGATCTGCTTTCATGCCATTAAGATCTTTTAATCTCAATCGCCTAATCTCCTTTCATGCTTTTAACTCTTTAAATTATATCCTTTGATTCTTTCAAAACATCTGGGCATATGAAGGATTACCGGAGATACTAGTTGAACTAGGTCGAGTGGCTAGTAAAAACATGATAGAGGCCCCCTTTAAGTTATCACTTCAAACATAGCAACCTGTAGTTGCAAGTCATTGAAAGATTAGATGAAAAGGGACAATGGGTAGAAAGGTTTTTTTACAATAGGTTTTAAGGATGCTTGTTAGGGTTTTAAGATGTAGGTTTTAGGTCTTCACAAAACCTTAACATTTTGACACATTTGATGCAAGGTCCTTAATCTCTCCTTTTTCTAAAGAGAACCTAAAAACATATAGACTCTTTACATTAAAAGAAGTTGCTTTAATGAGTATTTAGAACACTAGAACTTAACATCCTCTTAGGGTTTCAATCCTAGATTCTAGGGTTTTAAGACTTAATAAGAGTGACAAAAAGAAACTCTAGTAAGTTTATCTAAATTGTATAGAAAGCTTAACTTGGAAGAAAGGTAATTTGACATCAACATCAAAGTATGAAGGCATATGCAAGACAAGCATGAGGGCAAGAAGGTCTTGAAACATGAAGACAATGAAGGCAATCTTGCTCAGTATTTGTATCCTTTGTTCAACATCACCATGAAGATATCAAAGCATCCTGAATCATGAAAGCATCCTGATCAAGCAATCTTGCTCAATATAAGCATCCTTTGTTCAACATCACCATTAAGATATCAAAGTATCCTAAATCATGAAAGCATCCTAATCAACATTACCATACACTCATCAATGTGTCAACTCTGGTCACCTTGTTTGATCTCATCTTGCAAGTCTTGTCATCACATCACATCTGCATGATATGAATAATATTATGATATGAGTAACATCATGATCTATAGTCCTCCCATATTTGATGTCTCTACATCACAATCATCCTAACATCACAATCACCTGCCATTGAACCCTTTGACATCAATGACAATTATCACAACAATCTCCTCCTTTGTCATTGATGGTAAAAGGGAAAAACCAAATTGCTCTCTCCCCCTTTGACATAAATGACAAAGGCATAAAATCTCCCCCTTTGAAGATGCTCTTAAAACATTGAGGTAACACTAGTAATGCTTGCAACATTTGATAACATGACATATGTGCCTATTGTATACACCTAAAATTGGCTCGAGTCAAATTAAGTAAATATTTCAATATTTATCTTAATCCTCATTTTCTTCTGTCAATTAAATAAATATTACAAATTTATTTAATTAGCTCATTATCCCATAATTAAATAAAGCCATTTTATTTAATTAAATTCCCTAAATTCTTCTTATGTCTCACATCAATTAAATTCCCTAAATTCTTCCAAAGGTCTAAAGTTCAAAATCCACCTCACAAAATCCACCTCACCAATCCACCTCATCTCTTCCACCTCACCATGTTGCACATATAATTAAATATTCTTAATATTTAATTTGCTAATATCCTCCATTTTCTAAAATAAATATTTAAATCAATTATCCTCCACCAAATTGAATTTTTAATTCAATGTTCCCCATTATCCTCCACTCTAAATTTTTAATTCAAATGTCATAACCCATTGTCCCCCACTCTGAATTTTTAATTCAAATGTCATAACCCATTGTCCCCCACTCTGAATTTTTAATTCAAATGTCATAACCCATTGTCCCCCAATCTAAATTTTTAATTCATTCCTTATGAATTAAAGATTCACAAACAATGAGGGCCATTGATCTCATCATTGGATCCTCACCCTCCATTCTATTTTCAGAAATTCTATAAATAGAACCCTCTCCTAAGCCATTTCAGAGGCACTTCATTTGGCAAGATAACTATACTCAAAATTCTCTCATTCTTCTCTTCTCTCATTCATTCTATTCCAAAGTGTCCTCCATTTGTTGAGTGTTGAAACTCTCTTTCAACACAAAAACAGGTAATCACAGCCATTCTTACTTTATCATCTTCACACAAGCAAGCAAGCACAAAAGAGCTTCTGAGGGCTTCAATCAAGATCAAAGCAAGATAGGCAACAATGGAAATAGATAGGTAAAAGGGGGTTTTGTAAGTATTTCTACTTGTTTGGTTTGATTCCTCTTTATCTTCACCTTCTATTGATGTTTGGGTTTTTAGGTTTTTCATTGATTTGAACTAACTCCTTATTCCCCCTCACATTTTGGCGCCCATTACACGAATATTAGATACACGAATATCAGATATGACTACATTGTTAACCATATCTATGAAAGTGACTCACACATTCATATGATCACTATCAACAAAAATCTAGACTGCAATGTTACTACCCGTAGTAACAGAGTCACCCTAAGAGGAGCTTCCGCTCCTCCATCAAGTAAATACAGTATCGTGGATCAACTCCACAAAACACCAGCACACATCTCCATGTTAGAACTTCTGCGACTGTCTCCTTCTCATAGGGCCATACTCGACAAAGCCTTAGCAGAAGCCTTCGTTCCCACAAACCTAGCTGAGGAGCAATTCCAAAACATGGTCGGTAACATCACCTCACCACACTCCCTATCATTCACTGAGAGGGATGATATGTCCATCACTCAAGCCCATAATGCCTCCCTTCACATTGAAGCTTTCATACACAAACATAAGATCAAAAGAGTCCTAATCAATGGAGGGGCTGGGTTGAATATCTGCATGTTGAAGCTAGTCCTTACTTTGGGGTTTTCAGAGAAAGCTATAGATCCGAAAAGAAAAATCACCATAAAAGCCTATGATGAGGAAGAAAGAACGTCTAAAGGGATTGTTACCTTACCGATCAGAGTGGGCCCCGTAGTCAAAGATGTGGCTTGTTAAGTCCTTGACATGGAGTTAGCATACAACATTCTTCTGGGACGACCATGGATACATGCTTTGAAAGAAGTACCTTCTACATACCATCAATGCATCAAGTTCACGCATGAAGGACAAGAGATCACCATCCCCGGTGATCCTAACCCCTATCAGTACTGCAACTCCATTCAGTCCAAACCAGACGTTGTGATCCCTAACAACCATGCTTCTGCATCCTCGTCATCTCATGTTGACCCAGCTACACTGGCTTCTTCTTTAGGGGCACCTCCACCTAAACTCCAACTCAAAGATAGAGGTTTGGGTGAATACACAGTATCTCAATCCCTCTATCTAGCACAACTGCCTCTATCTCCCAGATCCTATGGGAAACCTATCCCAAAAACACCTAAAGAAGAGAAGCCTACCAAGGGACCATTTGTAAAATGGGGAAGCCTAGAAGATGAGAGTGATGAAAAAGATGTCCTACAATGGCTATACAAGGATGAAGCTAGCTCCTCAACGCAACAGGACCATCCTACTATACCAACAGAACAGTATGGGCAAGGCTACCAAATACTACAGAAAATGGGATATGAAGGACACTGTCCACTTGGATCAAGAAAGGATGGCATCACTAAACCCATCCAACCTCATACTTTAACAGCCTGAGACACTACAGGACTAGGCTACAGTGGAGCACCAAGAGACAACAAAAATAAGGAAAAACAAATAGAAGTAGCCACTAACAATATGGTTGAACAAATTCAGAGGATGCAACTGGGGAGTGAAACAGATTCTAATGAGTACGAGTGGGATAGCCTCTCTGAGCTGTCTTGTGATGAAAAGGATATTGACGTTGTCCACGAGTATGACCCAACCCCTGCAAATGAGAGACAAGGTCTAAGAGCTAGACCGCTAGAGTCCATTCCGCATAATGACAATAGTGACAATCGTGAGGAAAGAATGATACCTCCCTTGACGGATCCACTACTAGTGAGTACCCTTGCAGACTTTGTTCATTCCCTCAACAATTCTATCCTTACCATCAACTCTGTTGAATCCAACCAACCTCATGACCCCTTACCTCTGGTACACCCCGAACTTATAGACTAGGACCTCGAAGGCACCACCCCTGAGCTTGATACCTTTGAAAATGAGGATGCCATCATAGATTTTCTTGAGCTTAGGGATCATCTACCCGTAGGAGACCACAAAGCTAGCTATGCTATTGAACTTAATGAGAAGGCCTATTTTGGAGAGAGAGCCAAGCCTTTCAGTCACAAAAACATCCAAATAAAAGAACGATCTAATGGTGAAAACCGCTCCACGACAGTGTTAGATCATCAAAATAGTAAAAATAAAGACGCATCCAATGGTGAAAACCTCTCTAAGGCGTCGAAGGATGCAAGGCTTGACTCTCTCCCCAATCTTACACATCAGGAAAGATCGTCAATCTTGATAGAATCAGCAGAAGCAATCAATATCAACATAAGTGATAATCCCATAATGGTCCACATGTTGAAAAACTAGCATTCATAGACTTCTTCAGAAGAAAACAGATCCACTTTGCATGGACATATGCTGACATGCCAGGGCTTGATCCAAATCTCATCATGCATCACTTATCTTTAGCTCTAGGAGCTAAGCCTGTTAAACAAAAGTTCAGAAAGATGCATCTGCAGGTGGCTCTCATGGTGAAGGAAGAACTGAAGAAACTACTAGATGTCGGGTTTATCAAACCCATAGACTATCCTGAATGGGTTTCCAATATCGCACCAGTAGCTAAACCAGATGGTAGGGTCAGGATATGTAGTGACTTCAGGGACCTAAACAAAGCTTGTCTGAAGGACGACTTTCCCTTGCCCAACATCGACATGATTGTAGATCTAATGGTAGGTCATACATGCTATCGCTCATGGACGGTTTCTCAGGATATAACCAGATAAAGATTGCACCAGAAGACTAGCATAAAATTGCATTCACATGTCCTTGGGGCACCAACTGTTCGTGTGTTATGCCATTCGGTTTGAAAAATGCTGGGGCCACATACCAAAGAGCCATGACAACAATCTTCCATGATATGATGCACATTATCATGGAAGACTATGTCGATGACATTCTAGCAAAGTCTCTCACAAGAGAAGGGCATCTAGCAGTACTAGACAAGATCTTTAACAGACTGGAACAGTTCAATGTGCGACTTAATCCAAAAAAGTGTGTGTTCGGGGTTACATCAGGAAAACTACTGGGGTACATAGTATCTGCAAATGGTATCGAAGTTGATCCCGCTAAGGTGAAGGCCATAATGGAGATGCCATCTCCTAAAAATTTGACTCAATTGAGGTCCCTACAGGGCAAACTATAGTCTATTAGACGGTTCATTTCCCAACTGGCAGATAAGTGCCACCCATTCTCTCATCTGCTGCACAAAAATGTATCCTTCAAATGGAACGAGTCATGCGAGCAAGGTTTTCAACAGCTAAAGGACTACCTAATGAAGCCACCAGTATTAATGCCACCAATTCAGGGTAGGCCTCTATTACTATATATCTTAGCTACACCAACAGCTCTAGGAGCTCTCCTGGCTCAACACAACTATGAGGGAAAAGAACAGGCTATCTACTACATTAGTCGAACACTCGTTGGATACGAGTTGCAATACACACCAATAGAAAGAGCATGCCTAGCTGTTGTATTTGCCTCACAAAAATGGAGACACTACATGCTGTCACACTCTGTTAAACTGGTGGCAAAGAGTGACCCACTAAAATACTTACTCAACAAGGTGGCCTTAACAAGTAGATTATCAAAATGGGCCATGCTTCTCAGTGAGTTTGACATAGAATATGTGGATAGAAAAGTAATAAAAGGACAAGTACTTGCGGATCAACTAACAGAGGCACCTTTAACGGATAATAATCCCCTAAGCACTGAATTTCCAGATGAGTATATCTTCCACGTCAACATAGCAAACTGGAAAATGTACTTTGATGGCTCCTACACTCAGCATGGATCAGGGGCAGGTATCTTGTTGATCACACCTAATGGCGACACGATTCCAAAGTCATACAGATTAATGTTCCCTTGCACTAACAATGTAGTAGAGTACAAGGCCTTGGTCATCGGCATCAAACTAGCAGTTGAGTGGAACATCAAGGAACTTCAAGTCTATGGTGACTCATAACTAGTCATCAACCAAGTAAATGACGACTACCAAATGAAGGATGAGAAACTGATTCCTTATAAATGCATGGTAGATGACTTCAAGGAGTATTTTGCCAAGATATCATTTGAACAGATACCAAGGATTGAGAATAAAGCTACAGATGCTATGGCTACAATTGCATCTCTTCTTGACATTCCAGGCAATCCAACACGATATGAATTCTTAGTAGAGCCAGTCTCTTGTCCTGCTTATGACACTCCAGAATCCCATATCATATGCCACATCATAGGAACTGATTCCCCTCTCTATGGTAAAATATTTGCCTATCTAAAAGAGAATACACTCCCAACTGACCTCTCCCGGAACCAGAAAAGAACCTTCATCCAGTAGGCATCCCAATATGCCATCATCGCTAACACCCTATATCACTGAGGTCTCGATGGTACTCTCCTTAGGTGTCTAGATAGAGAGGAATATCAAACTGCTCTAAGCGAGATACATGACAGTATTTGTGGAACCCATTCTAGTGGCTCTACCCTCGCTAAGAAACTCATGCGCATGGGGTACTACTGGCTGACCATGGAACAAGATTCGTATCAGTTCGTCAAGAGGTGCAAGAAATGCCAAATCCATGGGAACTTAATACATGCACCAGCACAGGAGCTACAGCCATTGACCATTCCTTGGCCGTTCTGTCAGTGGGGACAAAACTTAGTGGGCAAGATTCACCCTCCTTCCTCCAGCGGCCATAAATTCATTATCACTGCCACAGAGTATTTCACGAAGTGGATTGAAGCCATGCCTCTCGCCAACATCACAGGCAAACAGATTACCTCATTCATCCTAAACTATATCATCTGCCGTTATGGTGTCCCTTAGTCAATTATCACAGATAATGGACGACCTTTCAAAAACCAAGATGTCAGGGAACTATGCGACAAATTCCATATCCAGCACCACTTCTCAACTCCTTACTACCCACAAGGTAATGGCCAAGCTAAGGCATCTAATAAAACCATTCTGAAAATCCTAAAAAAGACTGTCAATGATGTTGGTCATGACTGGCATGTCCAACTAAATCCCGCACTGTGGGCCTACCACACAAGCATCCACACACCCATAGGTGCAACACCATACTCCCTAGTCTATGGTGCCAAAGCCATCTTGCCCATCGAAGTCGAGATCCCATCTTTGCGAGTGTCATTAAGAGGCCTCATCCCCGATGAAGAATACAGAGTGGCTAGACTGCAAGAATTAGAACTGCTGGAAGAAAGAAGGCAACAGGCCTTTAACCACTTGAAAGCATATCAACAAAGAATGTCCAAAAGCTATAATCACAAGATAAAACCCTGAGTCTTCCAAGTTGGTGATCTCGTCCTCAAAGAGAACCCCCAGAATCAGCCAGATAGAAAAAAGAAAGGAAAGTTCAAACCAAACTGGTTAGGGCCTTATGTCATCATTGCAGCCTATGGATCGGAGGCATATCAATTGACCACATCTGAAGGTGAACTCTTCAAGGATCCTATCAAAAGCATGCATCTGCGCAAATTCTATACCTGAAAACCCTGATGTAAGGGAGTCCTGAAAAAAATTAAAAAAAATTGAAAAAGTGATCAAAAACAGAACAAAAAATATCAAAAAATGGAAAATAACAAAAAGAATCAGTACCATGATGAAAACCTGGCAAACAGGCGTCATGTGTACTCTTGGCTACGCGTGCAAATAAAAGTAAGTGGTGAAAACCTGGTAAACAGGCACTATCTGCGACAAACCACTCCCTCCATCTATGACGACTTCATTTTGACTCTTGTCTCCATAACACCAAACTAGTCCCTCCATGGTCCAAATTCCTGAACTACGTCACCTCTGAGCTATCACATAGGCAAGGCCATTATCAATGCGCCCCCAAGGCTCCGCTGTCCCATCAGTCCCATATCTGGTCTTTCTATCCAAGTCCATACCACTTCTACAGGTCCACCATCACCTAGGTCTTAGGTCCATCAGGGTTCACCCCGAACTATGTTGCCTCTGCGTCGTCACGTAGGCAAGGCCATTTAGCAATGAGTCCCCAAGGCACTAGGTTAGTCCCTTAGGGTCTGTCTCTCTACATCTATCATCATCTCACCCATAATAAGTCGATCCTAGTTCAAACTGGGGGCAACTCCTTGACCTAGTTGTGGATTTGGGTTCTTGAATGCCATCGTTTTGAAAGGGAGATACCAATAAAGGATTGCGATACTTTCACCAGACACCTAGAACAAAGTTCTTGACACATAACATCAACCTGTCCAAAACAAACACAAAGCAGAACTCCATATCAAAGCACTCAAAACAATTCTATCTCAATTATGGCAAAAAGACACATCTAATGCAAGAAAGTTTTGTCAACAGGTTTACTTACAAGGTCTTGAATTTTCGTCAATTATGTCTTCCTATGCTACTCAAGGATGCCAACAGCTAGAGATGCTATGATGGGGACATAATTTTTCTTTGTCTTCTTCTTGTAGATTAAACTTTAGTAATGTGACGACTTATGTCTAACGATGTGATCGGTAAAAGATCATCGAGGACTCCAAGGTCTAAACATGAAAAGGGGCAATCCTTGTCTGTTGAAACGCAAGAAGTAGTCAGGTCATCTAGATTCAATTTTGACTAGATGCTTGTATCAACTTGTTATATCAAAATCTAGGCAAGAGATACTCAGAACATCTAGGTCTAATTATACCTAGATGCTTGTACTCTCTTTCCACATTTCAAAAACTAAAAAATACCAAAAAGTGCCCGATGATGAAAGCAAAAGACTTGCGAAGATGACAAAATCCATATCTGTATCCATCTCATATCCAGCAAACTCTATATCATCCACACAACCATGCACAACCTGCAGTTTATCACAAACGAAAGTTAGTATTTCTCCATGTCTTCTTCTATTTCCACTCGTCTACATCATCTCTGTGTCGATTGAGTACATTTGGACATATCAAACACATAACAGGTTGCATATCACTTCACATGAGATAGTCATTCGCATGATTACATCATTGGCATACATAATAAATCCATGAGATCAATTTCCATACATTTTAAGATCATCCATATACATTGTGCATCCATACATTTGTATCAAAAGAATCAAACGCAACAGCATATAGAACTGCATAACCATATCCATACACATTAACATTTGCATAAACTCAACAAAGCATTCTAAACATCCATCTAGTATGCATAACATATACAAACACATCATAAAAGGAGCATGCATCCATAGCATATAAATATCAACACATCACACATATAGCCCATGCATAGGAAACAACAACATCATCACATAAACATATGTCCAAAGGTACAATATATCAAAATCTCTGTCCACTCTTAGAGCCAAGACATAAGTGTATACAACATATAAAAACTGGTGATACATGTCTCAGAAAATAAAAAGTACATATGTGGGCTATCTCAGCCATCTGTAAAAAATGTGCTACAAAAGCGATCCAAAAATGGTACAGGTATCTAGGGTATGTCTAACCTTGCTAATGCAGCACACTGCTCCCGGCACTGGCCTCCCCCTATCCACCCCTAATGGCGGTGGACCCCTCACTGAGCCCACAGACCGAGACCCACCTGCTCTATGTGCTACCTCTAACTGGCTCCAAAAGGTCACAACTCTCTGTCTCATTGGCACGGCATCGTGATATAAACCCTAGTAATACTAAGTCTATGCCTGAACTCTTGTCAGATCACCCTACAACTATACTACCTGGGCCTGAGCCTGCTGCACCTGTGCTACCAAAAAGCCGGAGGTCGTATCGGTACCCATAGCCATCAAGGCTGCATCCCACTCCGCTCTCATAGCCCGCATACTAGCTAGGGCTCCATCTCTCTCCTGGCCCAGCTTAGATATCTGAGTTGCATCTGCCTCTCATCGTGACTCAGCCGCTCTCAGATGAGCCCTCAACTATCTAATCTGGGTCTGTAATGACACACTGTGGAGCCTGCTCAGCCTGTGCCACCTGCTGTGCGGGCACCTGTACCTGTGTGGCTTGTACCACCTACTGTGCTGGCACCTGCTGAGGTGGTGGCATCTGTCTTGACACTGCCACCGATACCTGTGCCTGAGCCTGTGCCTGTCCCCCGGCCTACTACCCCACAAGCCCCTCTCTGACTCTCTACCTCTATCTCTGTCTCCCCTCGTCTCCCTGATCTCTCCTCCTCCGCTGTCCACCCCTCCCCCTGCCACCTCCACCCCCACCGTTTGAATCACCCTCATCTATATGAGGCGCTACCTCTCTAGGACCTGAGTAGCGAGGAAACGGGTGTGCTGCGAACCACTCCTCATAGTTTGGCGTCATGCCAGCATCCACTATATCCCTCCACATCGGCCAAGCTGCATACGGAATCTTCTAAAAATTAGCTAATGCCTCCTCATAAGAAGCCACAGGACCCCACCTATACTACTCAACGTATGTCCTAGCAAAATAGGCCTCTCCCTACGGTCTCCCCTGCACCCGACCAAACTGTCGCTGCACGCGGCTGACAATCTGCCACTCCAAAATCAACTGAGTCTGACCAATCAGCCACCTCGTCTAAAAACAATATGAGAGCTCATCTGCCTCATCGTCCCATACCTCGTACTTAATGTATGGCTGCCAGACAACTGCATCCACGCCATCAAAGGCATGCCTCCAGTACTCAAGCCTCCCCAACTTGTGCTGGGAAATCACACCTGCATACCCATAGCTGTAGGGCTCACCCCTCTGCCTCTGAAAAACACAGATCGAAAGTGTGATGGCAATATGCTCCCATAACCAAAACTGTAAAAGCGATGCACCTGTCACCAAGCCAGAGCCTCGGTAGTATACTGCCTGATGAAGGCCTCTGTATAAGTATGCCAGCATGCACACACCCCATGCATACTAGGTCCCATCGGTAATCATGCTCTCTAGCACCCATCCCTAGCCAATGGGGAAGCCGTGTGCTCTCCTATCGGGGCATACTACGCCTCCAATCAGTCCAGCCACTATGCCTGGGAAGTAGTCATAGCAGTCATACATGTCTTGCCACAAGATCTCCTCCCCCACCAACTCGAGATCATCAAACACCTACCTGTACTCCTCTAGCCCAGCGCCACGCTGTGACTTGTACTCAACTAGCTCTCCCACAATAGGGAGGTGCAGAATCTGATAAACATCCTCTAAAGTGATGGCCATCTCCCCCGTTAGAAAATGGAAGGTCCCATCCTCACTGTGGAATCGCTCCACAGCTGCTATCACCATCGCCCGGTTCATGCGAACCTTAGGCATGAAGAGCACATGATATAATCCCATTGTAGCTAGAGCCTCTTGATCCATATCAGTCAACATGTACCACTGCAACAATGGCAATGGGAACAACTCTCGCGATGTCAACACATCCTGAATATCCTCCTACAACCAAGAAATGCATACTGTCAGCAAAAATCTAAATCCATATCGACAACCTACTCCAAGCAATCAAGCTATCCTATCAATGACTCAACATATCAAATTAATCAAATAGCATATCATCTCTCAACTAGATTCTCAGCAATCTCAGATATCGCTCATCAATTGACGCATCGATCAGGATGCCAATTGGGTTAATTTCGTTAAGTCAACTGATTTGCCTAAAAGTGCAAATGTGCAAATCCCTGGGGCAAATGCGCAATTTCCCCATGAATGCGCAACTCCACGACATGTATGCGCCATTCTAGCACATGCGCAACCTATTGGATCAAATGTGCAAATCCCCTACATATGCGCAATGACCTGACTCAAATGCGCAATACTCAATATATGCGCAAACTCACAGTGTATATGCACAACCTTAGAATGAATGTGCAATATATTTGAACAAATGTGCAAGACACACAAATGCACACATTTAGGAGACAAAAGCGCAAAACAAGCAAATGCACAATTCCACAGCATGAATGCGCAAACCCGCAACAAATGCGCAATTTTGGAGCATATATGCGCAAAACTAGGGTTTTTGCGCATTCATTCTAGTTGGTTTTCGTGGCCATTAATACGCACAAAAATTGACTTTCGACAAGTTTTGAAGAACTACATACTGGGGGTCCTGCCTCTGCTGGCCGATCGAACTGTCGAATCTGCTCAAACCGATGTTGCTCGTGTGGAATATCCATCTCTTCGGCTACCATGCTCTCCTAAGCTCTCCAAAGGACAAATCACCTATGGCCAAGTGTACAAATGAATAGTTTGTGTGGACCTAACTCCTATATATAGTAAGTGGCCCATATTGGACTGTATGACTCTTTGATTGCTTTCCATTGCTGTTTCTCCGAACCATAACCTGTTTGTCTCCATCCTAACCCATTTCCTCACCTTCTTCTTCATGAGATTGTCCATCTCACACCCCAACGTCTTTCTCCCGTCCAATCTCCCGAGGGGGCATCCTGTCGTTAAACTTGTACCAGGGGCAAAATTGGGGCATGTATCACTGTCAAAAATTCTTATCCTTTGAAACAACGTGATAAAACACATTGCTTCAAAGAGGGGCAAAATGTATACACCTAAAATTGGCTCGAGTCGAATTAAGTAAATGTTTCAATATTTATCTTAATCCTCATTTTCTTCTGTCAATTAAATAAATATTACAAATTTATTTAATTAGCTCATTATCCCATAATTAAATAAAGCCATTTTATTTAATTAAATTCCCTAAATTCTTCTTATGTCTCACATCAATTAAATTCCCTAAATTCTTCCAAAGTCTAAAGTTCAAAATCCACCTCACAAAATCCACCTCACCAATCCACCTCATCAATCCACCTCACTATGTTGCACATATAATTAAATATTCTTAATATTTAATTAGCTAATATCCTCCATTTTCCAAAATAAATATTTAAATCAATTATCCTCCACCAAATTGAATTTTTAATTCAATGTTCCCCATTATCCTCCACTCCAAATTTTTAATTCAAATGTCATAACCCATTGTCCCCCACTCTGAATTTTTAATTCAAATGTCATAACCCATTGTCCCCCACTCTGAATTTTTAATTCAAATGTCATAACCCATTGTCCCCCAATCTAAATTTTTAATTCATTTCTTATGAATTAAAGATTCACAAATAATGAGGGCCATTGATCTCATCATTGGATCCTCACCCTCCATTCTATTTTTAGAAATTCTATAAATAGAACCCTCTCCTAAGCCATTTCAGAGGCACTTCATTTGGCAAGATAACTATACTCAAAATTCTCTCATTCTTCTCTTCTCTCATTCATTCTATTCCAAAGTGTCCTCCATTTTTTGAGTGTTGAAACTCTCTTTCAACACAAAAACAGGTATTCATAGTCATTCTTACGTTATCATCTTCACACAAGCAAGCAAGCACAAAAGAGCTTCTGAGGGCTTCAATCAAGATCAAAGCAAGATAGGCAACAATGGAAAATGAGAGGTAAAAGGGGGTTTTGTAAGTATTTCTACTTGTTTGGTTTGATTCCTCTTTATCTTCACCTTCTATTGATGTTTGAGTTTTTAGGTTTTTCATTGATTTGTACTAACTCCTTATTCCCCCTCACACCTATCACATAAGTTCTGCTACTTATCATTTGTACTAGAATGCATACCTCTGCAAGTTAGCACGGTTACAAGTTTAAGATATACTTCGATATTGACTGCCTTATGACTCCCCTTATCACCAACCTACTGTAACATAAGATGTACATTGACAATATAATGAACCATCAACAAAAATACTATCCTGTCACAAAGGCTTTGTCATTGCAATCATAACATTGTTCAACTCCAAGTGAAAACAATGATAAAGCAATCAATACAAAGCAATGATATGAAATTACTTCCATTTCATTGTCATAGATGCACTTTACAACCTCTACAAAGTAACACTAAACTATTAGATCCAAATTAGAATACCACTTCTAAAAGAAGTCTTTCAAAGATATGATACTGATAATACCAGAAAGAAGAAACAATTATCACAAGTATCAACATCCACTATACAGCCTTGGTGCATGATATTGTAACTAACCATAAACTAGAACACTGGTGGTATGTTCTGAAGACTGAATAAAAAAATATGAATGGAATGACCTTAAAAGAACCATTCTTGGCCTAGAGATATAGTATAAACTTAAAAGCTCCCTCTATGACAACAATGACAAAGGGACCCATAACGAGAGCAAACTGTCACCATTACCAAATACAACATTGATCACTAGCACTAATCAAAGTGTCCATGCCACTAAACATGTCAAAGTAGTTGTAACAACTCTACTCTTCTTAGAGAAGCAAATATATGCAACTTAGCTGCCACTGTACATTTAACTGCACAAATATATGACTCAAATGCATTGCCAAAGAGTAGTATGCCAATATCCATTCATGGTGCAGGATATCATAGGAATAACAAACTATAACATTTAAGAGCACGCAACAGTCTATCCTTACTGCATTATGTATGTATCATAAACACATAGTGAAAATATTAAAATTGTCATATAAGCTTGAGCCAATTCATGAGCTAGGGATAAAGAATATGCTTTGAAATTCCCCTTGTCAAGAAGAGAGCATACACTGAATGTAGAACATCATTGACAAACTATGGGCAACACCAAGTCACAATAAACTATCCAAGGTATCTTGAAGTCACAGTGTACTACCTCTTAGCCATTTTATTTTGTGTTGTCATTTCAAGAACAATTAAGGATTGTTCAACTTAACAACTGTTAATACAACCAAATGAAATAAGCATCAAGGTCATGAACTATAATAGGATTATCTACTTGTCACTGAGACTCTAACAACCATCGCTACCACTACTCCCAAGTCAAGCATACTATGACTAAAGCAAATCAATATCACTGCCATTGCTATAACTCCATTCACTATCATATATCATGAAGATAAAAATACCTTTCATTCACTTTATTTACTGCCATACCATTGATTGAGATATGACCTCATCTAAGCCCTTTCTAGCTGATGATTGAGATAACATTGAAGGATGGAAATAAAGCATACAATAATGCGTTCCTATGACAGCATTATTCCAAACCTAATCACCTTGTATGTCACATGAGAGAGGGTTATACACAAAAATGATACCACAACACTAACACTGTCAAGTAATAGATCTATTGTCAAATTGCTAACAAGAAAGCAATAATGAGACTATGTACTATCATCAAGAACAACCATCTTGACATCTCATTATGTACTGCCATTTTAGTGCAAGGACTATGCATTCAACCTACTAATGATAAAGGAAGAAAGCTAAAACAATGAGTAGAAGAGACACACTATCACCAAACAGTAAACTATGTTATTGTTCAACATCTATTATAGACTGTCTTTTGCATGAGATGAAAATATTGTCCCACAACTTGGAGCAAGCATGAAATACCATTTCAAACCACTGTGAATGCACATCAATAGTTCTCTATGCCATGCAAGATTTAGAAATTACAAGTACTGTACATTGTCAATCCTATAAGAATCCTTGTCTCCAAGCTATTAACAAACAATTGTCATTCACAAGATACCATGCAAATCAAATGCACTAAGAATACTATCCAAGTCAAAACACCATATGGTTGTTTAAGCAAGCCATTAGTTCAAACAAACCTTCTGTTCAAGCAGTGTATGCATTAGTTCAACAACAAATTGATCATGAGCCAAGTAAACAACTTGTGAACTCTTCTACAAGATCCCCATGCATCATCATATGTCATCTTTAAAAACTTTGAAAAGCATAAAGTATCAAATCAACACTTTGCAATGAACACATAAGATCATGAACTATGACATCAATACCATGTAATAACTAGAACTTTGACTGTCCTGAAGTAGCACTTACCAGCATTTATCTTGAAACCTTTATCTTATAACCTATTCATGACCTTTGCAAAAGGGGTCAAAAGATAAAACACTAATCTTCTCCCCTTACCTCATGCTCCTTTTTATGCACTTACAGATGTCACTTGTGTAGTATGCACATGCTTAGACTCATCCTTCTCCTAGTTTTTCTTTCTTCTCCAATTCTTCTGAATGCTTGTCTTCTTGTTTAAAGTATTCTCTTGCTTTTGTTTGATCATAAAACTCTTAGATGGTTTCATCAAACTTTTCTTACACCATTGTGCTTTGTGTCCACACTCATTACACCTATAACATATATTGTTGTTGTCTAGACCAAAGAATGGATAATTTCTTCTAGGCATGCTATATGAACCTCTATTGACATTCCTTACATGATCATGTCTCTCACACATCCTACATTTTTTTGTACAATCTCTTGCTCTATGTCCATAAACATGACATGAATAACAATAACCATGAAATTGAGAGTAATTGTACCTTATTGATTGGCTGGAAGGTAGAGATTTTGTGAACCTGATTGTCCTTCTTCCTTCATCTTTAGGAGAAGTAGCATGATAACTTAAGTCTATCTTCTTCCTAGGTGCATTTCTTGCTTTGGAACATTGTCCTTCTTCATAACCTAGACCAGTAGTGTCCTTGTAATGCTTTTGTTTGCTCAACCTATCATTCAACTTGTTTGTGCTTTCTTCAAACTCCTGATATTTCTTGGGTAGAACCTTGAGACCTTCATAATCTTTTGTCAAATTAACAATTTCTACCTCAAATTTCAAACATTCAATTCTTTTCACCTCAAGATCAAATTTTGTAACATCTATTATTCTTTTCGCTTCCTTAATTTCAGTCTTTAGACTTATAATCAATTTGTCAGATTCATCAACTTGAATCTTTAAGTTAACAACTTGATTTCTTGCCTCTTCAAACTCTAAAGAAACTTTTGCAAAATCTGAACATACCTTGTCTTTGGAATCTTTTTCTTGTTGAAGTTGGTCTTCTAATCTTTGATTGTCCTTTCTAAGTTGCTTGATCACATCTAGAGCACATAAGAGTTCTCCTATATCAACTTCACAATCATATTCATCAAACTTCTGTTCATCTTCATCCACAAAGAGGTCTCCTTCTTTGTCATCAATTTCAATAGCAACGTCATTTTCTTTATCACACTATGTGTCAATTTTTAGGGATGGCTCATGTAACAACTCATCACATGACTTGACTAGAGTTTGTTGTTCAACCTTTTGCTTGGCATCTTTCCTTTCTCCATTTCTTCTACACTTTCCCATGGTACTCCACTATCAGGACCTACCCAAGCCTGTTAGACTTCTATAGGGAACCTATGCTCTGATACCACTTGTTAGAGTATAGGACCACTGAGAGGGGGGGTGAATCAGTGGTCTATAATCTTTTAAAACCTTTTGCACCTTTTAACTCACAAGATAGAGAATGAGAGAGACTTCAAAGATTTATCACACATATGCACAAGTATGATTATAAAGATTATGATCAAGACCTCAAAGACAACATTAGAACACACACATAAAGATAAACAACATGAACCATAACACATGTTTTTCATGAGTGGAAAACCCTCATAGGGATGAAAAACCACTCAGAAAATGCCTCACTAGCTTAATCAAAAACATGCCTCACTAGCTACACAAAAAGTCTCACTGACCAAGCAAGCCTCATTGGCTACAAATAGGTCTCATTGATCAAGAAAGCCTCACTGGCTACAAACAGGTCTCACTGACCAACCAAGCCTCACTAGAAAAATGTGTGTCACTGGTAATCAAGTGAACATATGAAGGAAAACTCAATTCTGGGGGTTGCCCTAATTCTCTACAATACACCAAATGACTTAACCCTCTTCATCACACATAAAATCTTACTATGGATACATTGCATGCTTTCTGCATCAAAAGATAGACCTTCTCTGCAAACAAAAATCTTCTCTTCAACACATCATCATGCTTGGTTAAGTATGTAGGAAGATCAAAAACATCTGCACAATCACCTAGTCAACTAATAACTCTTTCTGGATGAACACTTTATCTCTGTCAAATGCAATTTCTTTCAATAACATAAAGTCATATCACTCTTATATTAATTGTTTAACCAAATCATCAAAAAACAACTCTTGTTCCCTTTGCAAGTCATACCTTGAATCTGATCAGACAAACATTTATTCTTGTCTACATGCTGCAACCCTCTCATTTTGACATCTTTTTACTACCTTCATGACTTTCTATCAGACCTCTAAAGCTTCATTTTTCATTCAAACATGCACATTAAAAAACTCATTGCAAAACAATGATACTTCTATTCTCTCAATTCCATATGCTTGAAAATCCTCTCCTCTGTGATTAAGATCGCTGCATACTTATTCATACTTCAACTTTAAACTATTCAAAACCCCTGTCTCTCTTGATAAAATTGCATAATCTCAATATGAGCAGATAGAGATCACCTCCTAAAATATATCCATCCAAGTCTCACACTTCCATCTATCAGATAACATGAGTTATCAATTTTTCTGGACCTCTGTCTCGTTAATAGACTTAACAAACTACTTTTGAGCTATTTATATCCTTTTGCCTATCAAATTTAGAAAGCCTTGAATGACCGTTGGCATTCAAAAGGCAAACAAAAGGTGTCGACATGATCTACTTTTTCACCATTAAGAGATTTTAATCTCAGTCACCTGATCTCCTTTCACACTCTTAACTCTTTAAATTATACCCTTTGATTCTTTTAAAACACCTAGGCATATGAAGGATTACTAGAGCAACTAGTTGAACTAGGTTGAGTGGTTAGTAAAAACACGATAGAGGCCCCCTTTAAGTTATCACTTCAAACATAGCAACCTGTAGTTGCAAGTCACTGAAAGATTAGATGAAAAGGGATGATGGGTAGAAAGGTTTTTTACAATAGGTTTTAAGGATGCTTGTTAGGGTTTTAAGATGTAGGTTTTAGGTCTCCACAAAACCTTAACATTTTGACACATTTGATGCAAGGTCCTTAATCTCTCCTTTTGCTAAAGAGAACCTAAAAACATATAGACTCTTTACATTAAAAGAAGTTACTTTAATGAGTATTTAGAACACTATAACTTAAGATCCTCTTAGGGTTTCAATCCTAGATTCTAGGGTTTTAAGACTTAATAAGAGTGACAAAAAGAAACTCTAGTAAGTTCATCTAAATTGCAGAGAAAGCGTAACTTGGTAGAAAGGTAATTTGACATCAACATCAAAGTATGAAGGCATATGCAAGACAAGCATGAGGCCAAGAAGGTCTTGAAACACGAAGACAATGAAGGCAATCTTTCTAAGTATTTACATCCTCTGCTCAACATCACCATGAAGATACCAAAGCATCCTAAATCATGAAGGCATCCTGATCAAGCAATCTTTCTCAGTATATGCATCCTATGTTCAACATCACCATGAAAATATCAAAGCATCCTAAATCATGAAAGCATCCCGATCAACGTTACCATGAAGATATCAAAACATTACCATACACTCATTAATGTGTCAACTCTGGTCACCTTGTTTTATCTCATCTTCCAAGTCTTGTCATCACATCACATCTACATGATATGAATAATATTATGATATGAGTAACATCATGATCTATAGTCCTCCCATGTTTGATGTCTCTGCATCACAATCATCCTAACATCACAATCACCTGCCACTAAACCCTTTGACATCAATGACAATTATCACACCAAATCCAATCAATTAATCAATCAATCATCAATTTAAAACTTGGCAAGGGTAATATCTTGCTAGTTTTTGAATCATTTCTACATGCTTGTTTTCTTTCTTGTGTGTGTTATCATTTTATCTTACATTTGTATCAACTTCTTGTAGCATATTGCTACAATGACATCATGGTATTCTATATCATGGTGCCCAAAGGCATATGTGTGCTTGTGACCTTTTATCTTTTTTAAGTCAATCCTTTCATGCACATGACACATTGTCACCTTGGTCATTATACCTTGGTTCATAATTTCTAGTTCTATATCAAACTATATGGTTGCTCACCTAATGCAACATAACCTATTCCTCATCCATTTTCTCCACCCTTTATCTTTTCATCCATTTTGAGAGCATATTATGTTTTTCCAACCTGCCTATGCTCTCGAGGGGGCATCCCATCCTTACATCAATCCTCCTTGTCACTCCTTCAAGTGGTTAGGTCATCCTTTTCCATCCTTTTCCTTTCCATCCATATCTTGTCTTCTTTAAAATGATGTTACTTCTCTTAGTTGCAACATCATCTCAAAGAGGGGCAAAATGTAAACACCTAAAATTGATCATGTCCTCATAAGGTCATTCGACATCCCCTAGACATCCATCTTACAACACATTGTCCCTTAATCCCTTTTCCCAAATTACTAATTTAAATAAATTATGTTTATTTAATTAATCCATTTCCTCCATCACCTAAATTAAATAAATAAATTATATTTATTTAATTGATCCATATATCCCTTTTTAGCCAAAACTAATTGAGTAAATCTAATTTATTTAATTAATTTATCCTCCCATCATCCCCTCTCTAATAATTAATTAAATAATTTTATTATTTAAATTAATTATTGAGAGTCACATGACTAGCTTGTCCTCGTCCTCATGCACTTGCCACAATTAATAAATTAGTGTCCCAAAAGTTAAACTAAGTTTTCATCCTAGCCACTCATCTCATACTACATCTCCAAATCCTAGCCATTCACATAAAGAATTCCCTAGAATCCCTAATCCTACACCGCTTAATCTTAGCCCTACATTTCATATTGCACCTCTTAATCTTAGCCCTCTATTTCCACCTCTTAATTTCAACCATCCATTGCACCTCTTAATCCTATCCCTTCATCCTATCAATCAAGCATCTATAAATCATGCCTCAACTAAGCCATTATCAACACACCTTATGCTATAAGCTTATGATGTCCAAATCATCATAGATCTCCCATTATCATCATATCCATCATCTTTATCTAATGTTATGCTTCTAGTTTGAGCAACCAATATATACAATCTCTATCAAAATATCATAGGAACATCAAGGGAAACAAGGACTATTTGGTGATATTGTTTCATTTCCCTTTTTCTAGTTACTTGCTCTTGTTGTGTCTTGTATGGAATAGGTATTTGCTTGTATTATTTTCTTATTTCATTCCATATTTCTGCGTACACACAAGCATTCATGATTTAATTGTTTTTAATCTTGGACATGTGAAAAACTACATAAGGAAGGTTATGATGACAATATTAAGCCCTACAAGTCAAGGGTTAGCAAGCCAAAATCAAAGAAATCTAGAAATAACAGCTATAGAATGCAGATGCTAAAACATAGTCACAAACATTGCTAATTAGACACAAAGACTAGATTAAACACAAATACCAAACCTACAAAATATAATTTATTAGAATAGAAGATGTTGAAGATTGAATGTAGATGCCAAAACCTACAAATGGCCTATCATAAATGTAGATGCCAGGGATCAAATGGAGACACTATGAATTAAATATAGATACTAAAGATTTAGCCCAAATACCAAAACCTACAAAAACCTAGTTACCCAAACATATGGACACTAAGGATTAAGTACAAACACAAAAAATTGAGCATAGATGCCAAAATCTACAAAACCCTAGTTATTCAAAAATACAAATGCTAAAGATGCCAAGACAAGGGTCACAAATGCCGATCTAGAAAAAGTATTTCAAAAAACTCCCAAATCTACAAAATCAACCTTCACAAATCCTACATTTAACATAAATTAGTCAAGGAACAAGGGGTCCCATCAAGTGTGCTAGAACGTGTGATGCTAGATCTAAAACAAAATATAAAGAGATTAAAACAATATTAAACTCTTATTTTAAATCAAGCATTATACCTTCGAATTGATCATAAAGAAGATCAAACCAAGTAATTCTTACCTTCACTTACTAAGCAAGAGCTCCTTTGTTGAATGAATTTTCTCATGGATATGAGCAATGTAGTTGTTTTTGGAGTCCTCAAGTTTTCAGTAGCATGTACTTGTCAAGCTCATGTGTTCTTCTCCTTATATGGGGATGCTTGATCTCGTATGTATGTTTTCTTTGTCATGTATGCCATGTTATATGCTTGGTTCTTGTGTTCTTAGTGTAATGAATGATTGAAGGTTTAATTTATAGCTTGAGTGTGAATGTTAATGGTTAAGATTGAATGATGGATGGATGTTGAAGATGCACTTGTGGCATTGGATCATGTGCAAGGGGCCCTTTTAATTTAATTTAATTATGGATAGATGATGTAGACCTATTTATTTGAATTTTGGAGGAATAACTTTATTTAAATTTTATTTATTTAATTTAAGTGGTGGTAGTGAATTTGGTTTATTTTATTTAATAACGAGTTGGAAATGGATTTAATTAATTTTAAATAATCAGTGATGTTTAGATGTAAATTTTAGGTTTACACATAGTTTAGGGAGAAAGTATTTTCTAACTTGTAATGTAGAATATGTTCTACTATAGACATATACATGCAGGCTTTCAAAATCACCATTAACATGGATTGTACTTCTTCAGGACTCCTTGGCAAATCAAATGGATGTTTTCCCTATGTGATCATGGGAAGCTACTTTCCTGCCATAGCATTCACACAATATTAATAAAGGACAACATATTCTTCACACCAGTCACACGCTTTGTCTTCTTAGGCCCTGATTCTCCTATAAGATTCTACATAATAAGCACCAAATGGACATAAACTTATCTTCATTTGCATTGCTTCATAGTCTTGTTGCTACATGCAAGGTTGTGCTCTAATTCTGAAATTGAAATTGGATCACAATTGCTATCAAAAATTTGAAAAATGCTAGGTGCTAGGTTCTAGTCTTCCTCCTTTTCGTTCTCTAGTCAAAGTGAGCATGGAC
Organism: Cunninghamia lanceolata; assembly: GCA_027924645.1. Classification (NCBI taxonomy): domain Eukaryota; kingdom Viridiplantae; phylum Streptophyta; class Pinopsida; order Cupressales; family Cupressaceae; genus Cunninghamia; species Cunninghamia lanceolata. Next base: position 1,354,288 of record BSBN01001965.1, on the reverse strand, counting down.
GTATTCTGCGGATGCACATTCTTAACCTTTTTCTTGTCATTTACTAGTTCATGTTCTAACTATTTACATTGGTTTGATTTAATTGGAAAATTTGCACATGTTTATCTCCTATATTCTATATATTAGGAGTACATTTCAACTTTACTTTACATTAAACTCGTGTATTGAAAGAAGGAACCTAGGTTAAGTAGTTACTTCATTTAAAAACTATGACAACCTAGGGTTTCTAACTATTTATCAAGTTTACATCATGTATATTCTATTATATTATGTTTTGTTTTGCTTTGGCCCTTTTTGTTAAGCCTCGTTTCTTGTGAGTCTTCTTGTTCTTTCATTCTTAGTTCACCTCTATATTACATGTCGTTTACTTTAGTCTTTTACATGTTGTCTTTGCCTATGTTGCATGTCATGTTTTCCCTTCCTGAGGACATCTCCTTCTTCATTAACTATTTTGATTGTTACATGCTTTTATCTTGTGATGTTTGCATGGATACATGCTTATCTTTTGATTCATAATGACTATCATGCTTACACACTTATTTTATGATTACAGTTTCATATGCTTATCATGTTACATCTTATGGTATAATTCTTACATGTTATAATAGTTATTTATGGTTATGGTTTATTGTAACACTTACGGCCATTATCACTTGTGTATGGCCCTCATTGGAGGCAACATTGGAGCATCTTGTTTCCCCTCCTTGCATAGATTTCATTATCACATTTTCTATCTCAGATCACATGTTTATCGCACGATGTTATTTATGAGACTTTTGACATACTTATTGGGTTTTCAATTGTCCCATCGTTTTCTTCTCACCACAAATGTCTCTCATCCTTTATATACAACCAATTATAAAATACAAATATTACCATATCATTCCCTAATATTTATTATAATTATAGTGACAACTTCATAGCTTCACGCCACCATAACTTCATGGTTTTTATTACTCCATGCCTACTCCTTGATTTAAGAATAAATTGTGTACTTATATTGATTTATTACTTTACCTTGGGAGTTATTTTTGTTTCCTCATATAAATAAAATTGAACTTTACCAACCCATATCCAATCAAAACTATTTTTATTTATCACTTCACCCTGGAAGTTATTTTTATTTCCTCACATAAATAAAATTGAACTTTACCAACCTAGATACCCAATGAATAAAGCATTAAATCCTTTGCCTCGGAAACCAGAAGAGACCCGTCAAAATAATTGAAGTTACGCTCCTCAGCCAGACAGAAAACGTTGGACCATAAAATAAACCGCATTCAGACGGCAAGGGTACCCGTCACAATAACTGTGAGTGACTGAGCTGGAAAATTTTCTGGGTTGATTCATTTTGGGTCTCAGATTATAAGAAACGTCGGTGGAAATCAATGTGTGGAATCGTCGGCAGGTTACGTGGATGACTAGTGTTCACAAGGAAAGAATTACATGCCGCCAATGACGTACACAGCCACGAAGCCACTTTGACTTGTGAGCATTTCAGATTCTTCTGTAATAAACTCTGGAAGGACATATTTGAAAGAGCTGGAGTGGCCCAAACACGCGTCCCTCGCGAGAATTTATTAAGAGCTTTTGTCCCGCAACCTCCCCGACATGACGTGTATTAAAGATAAAAGCGCAAGCTTGCATAGTTTGGTTTTGTCCGCTGCAGAATGGTTTGAGTTATGTGGGAAAAGGAATTGGGATTTGTGAGCTTGATTTTTTTAAGCTTGTAAGTAGGTGTGAGACAATCTCTCTTGTATGGACACACGTCTTACAAGGAGAAGTCATGCACTGTAGGAAAGAAGCCATCTGGTCTTGCTTGTCAATGTCGAACTGGTGGGGTGGTGGAATGTGGTGTCCACAACCAATTTTTTTATATGGGCTGTTTTTTAAGGTAGGCAAATGCTCTATGTAATAGGTAGGGACCCTATGTTTAATTGGGTTCATGGGTTGGACCCACATTGTTCCAGTGGTCCAATTAAATGTAAAGAATCAAGATACTATTTTTCACATTAGTTTAATGCATGTTATTTTTGAGGTGATTATAAGATATACAATTAAATATGAAGATACTATTAGTGCTTGTTACTTTGAGGTGATTATAAGATATACAAGTAAAATCTTAAAAAAAAATCTCTAATGATTAGGAGAGAGGACTTAATAGTTGAGCATGTTCCAACAGTTGTGATAGTATTTGTGGATTTAATAACCAATATTTTTAAAAGTATAGCACTAGTAGTTGTGACTTTAAAGTTGTTAGTGTTGACCATAAGTATTTATAATTGAATGAAATATATTCTTTAGATCCAAAAGGCAACAAATCATGTGATGCCATATCGGCGCACCAAAAAAATGACTTAATGCACAACTATTGGTCTAACATTTTTTGGGGTCTTTTTGGACACCTCAACAAAAAGCATGTTGATGTGGCATTATATTTGATGATGTGGCCTTGAAACCTTAGTTATAAGCAAGGGCCTTGGCCAGTATGTTGCTATAAAAATTTTGGAGCAATTTGAATTGGAGTAATTTGAAGTTGCCACATATGATTTTGAGAGGCATGAAGTTAGGGTGCTCGATTGCTGGGTCCTCTCCCCTAGTACAATGAATAGGGATCCATTTGATGATAAATATTGTTTTATTGAAATGAGAAGTTTTTACAACACTTAAATAAATGAATAAGGCAAACCAAATTATCTTCACCAACTGAATTACACAATATTGACAAATATAAATGATGAGGCTATAACTAACTCATTTTGTTATCACAAAGTAACCTCTTTGTCCTCTTGTTCCTATGTCCTCCCATGTGGATTTAGGAGTATTTTAAGAATTATTATTTATTTACAATATACATAAGATGTGTATTACAATCTAATTTTGGTTGTCTATTGAAGTTTAATTATGACAGAAGCTATTATTTTGATGGAAAATAGGGTAATTTTGACATATATACAAAACAAACACCAAGAGGCAACTACTAGAGTACTCCAAAACCATCATGAAGACAAGGTATCAAACAACTTCGGAACTTTATCTTTAGAGAACACGGTCTTGATTACTAGATAGCTCTAGAGGACATGGCCTAGTCAGGAATAAAAAGCAAATCCTTATTTTTCTAGAATTATAGCAACCTAGCTCCGTTTCAATTCATTAATTGAAAGAAAGTAGTCATTGACATGTAGCTACAACAATGTTGGGATGTAGTAGGAGAGTAATTCTAGGAAACTTTTGAAGGATTTCAATAGTGTTCCACTATTAAATGAACCTATCAAACCTAAAAGAGGAGCTAGTGATTTACTTTTCTTAGGTGGAAAATAGTGATTTTTTTATGTAATCATTTTTAGCAGGCATTAATACAATGAGTTATGTAATTTGTGGTAGCCATATGATCTTTTGAGTAATTGAATGTGATAATTAGATGCTCTCATTCTTCTAGAGGAGTAGGCCACTCACCTAGGGGAAAGAGAACAAAGTTTATGTTTCTGTAGATAAGTTTTTCTATGTCCTTTTAGTTGCATGTGCAAATGTTATGCTGTCATTATATGTGTCATTTGTTTCAATAGTGTGTGGTTTTCTAACCTGATGGTCTATCAATCTTTTAAATGATTTTTCCTTGAGAGTTCTCTTTTAATTGTATCATTTGCAAATTGTTATTTAAGAAAGGCATAAAATTACAAAATCCTTTACTTCAAATAACTTAGTTTTGATTAGCATAAGGATTGGGTTTCATAAAATAGTTTTCTCTAAGCAATTTCCTTTTAAAGTATAATCATTTCCCTTTTTTAGATTAGTATCAATCAAGTAATTTAAACTTAGTTATTTCAATTTGGTATGCATAATTACATTTCCTAGAACAAAAAAATCTAAGTTGGAGTTCCAAAATTCCCTATTGCAGATAGCCTTTGGACACTGCCCGAGTTGACAAGACATAAATTATCTATTAAAGTGAGAGTTTCAATGATGTCTCATCACTTTTTGGCACCTTTACTGGGGAAGTACCTTTAGGTTTTATTAGGAGAATTCATGGAAACCCCAAATTAGTGGCTTTTTAAAGAATGTTTGTAGTAGGTAACTCTCTTTTTTGCATGGCCGGAAGAAGAGATTCACATAGTTGCTTTATAGCAAAGAACCCCCAACCTCATAAAACTACAATCATCGACATTGGTAAAACAACTAATTGGAAATCAAATTTAGGAGAAAAATAGTCACCTTAGTCCTTTGAAAATCCTTAGGAATGACATTCTAGCAACAAAGATCAACTAAGATGTTCTCAAACAATCCACAAAATCAGGAAAGCAAGGGATTTTATTCTAGGAACTATAGTGGAAAACCATAAGGGGCAACTAGGAGAAACCGTAGAAAGAACATTCACCTATCCTATCAACTTAAACCTCAATAAAGAAGCCCAAACAAAAAATATCTCATATTACCCGCCTTTAAAAGAATGGCTTATGATGAATCCAACCAATTCCTTTTCAAATTTAAGGTCCTAGGGCAAACCTATGACTACAAAATAAACAACCAAAAACTCAAATTATTTCCATCAACACTAAAGAAACTCAAGCATGCATTGGTTCATGGGACAAAGTTCCATCAACTCAAGGGACAAAATGGAAACAATGTTTCTTAATAAATATTGTAGACACTTAAAATTGACACATCCTACCAATGACATTCTAATAGATCACATCTAACACCACTTTTGACACTTTCCTAAGCACATCCTAACCACACTCATTCATCTAAACATCATCTCAAAATTAATTAAATAAATCACATTTATTTAACTAAGCTAATTGTGAAAATAGAAAATAGATACGCAATAGAGCAGAAAGAGCAAATTTCGGTAGGATGAAGGCAGAATCAACAAAATTTTGAACTTGAATGGAGGCAGAATTGGGTGGCAATGGGCGTGAATGCTATATTGCTTAGAGAAAGAATGGGAGCAAGGGAATTCAATGTTTGTGAGGAGCAAAGCAAGAAAGTTGAGAAGGAGAAAGATGATGAGAGGTCACAAAAGAAAAAAGACAAAGAGCTAGTCAAGCCTATAAGCACCAAAGTCACACACAACCTCCATGAGGACCCCTATGATGAGTCATAATCCTTGTCACATACATGTAAGTGTGAAATAACATCCTCTTAGCAGCTATTCTCTTGGTGACGTGTCTTTTCTTCCTCCTTGTGTTATTTTCCCTTTGTCCTTTTCTCTCTCTCTTCACTTTCAACACTTTTTTAATCTTATCGACTGATTTGCATTTCATGTTCTTGTGACCATGTTCCTAAGCCTTACATGCATCTTGTTGGTGAGTTTTCACCTTTCCCGAGTGTTTTTCATCCATTCCCACCCCTAGAGGCCTTCTAGAGGTCCTCCCTATCCATCTCCTGGTTTCAGTTTTCAGTTTCACTTAACCTATCCAAATCTCCCCCTATTATTTCTAGATCTCCCCAAGGAGATCCTACTTTTGCAAGTGGACATTTGGATTTTCACACATGATTGACCTATTTCTAGAGGCATATCCCCTCCTTTTCATCTCCTCTACCATCTCCCATCATGCACTTCCACTCAGGTGCCCTCCTCTGAGGGTCACCCATGGAGTGACTCTAACTGGTGAAAGGGGTGACCATGGGTGACCCTATCGTGTTTTCAGTCATAGAAAAATTTGAGTTTCTAACTCGAAAAAGCTTCATTTTCTCTTGTTTTTCTTCTTGTTTGCATGGATTTTCATGCCAAATATAAATTTAACTATTTCATGCACCTACACATGCATAATTATCTCTATTTCAAATTAACAACTCATGCATTCCCTTGCATTCCCATGCATTTCTTCTTCTTCACTTCTTGAGTGATAATCTTTTACTAGGTAGATCACTTCAATTTTAGCCCAGATCACTCTTGAATCTTCTAAGTTAACACTCTAATCAAATTGAGTTAACTCTTCTTCTTCTTTACCTCTCATCCCTTCTTCTAACCTATAAATACCCCCCTCCCTCATGCACAAAGGGAGGTAATTTCATTTGTGCACACAGCTCTTGCAGGTTATTGCTCTCCAAATCAAGCATTCTCATGCTCATGTAGAACATAGGAGCCTTTTTCTTTGGTTTGTTATCTTGTTTATCTTTTCTAAAAGCTTGTTCATGTCCATACACTACTTAGATCACAAACTATAGTGCTCATCAACCTCTCATTGAGCTCTTTTCAAAGCTTCAAAGCTTCTTTTGCTTCTATTTCCTTTTGTTGCCAAGAGGATAACCCCACTGCTACAAGAGGATTTGAGGTTGCCATTACAAGGATTTTGTTAGAAATGAAGGTGCAAACCACACAACGAAAATCTAATTCAAACCTTATTTATGTCCTCTAAATAATGTAGAATCAATGGAGATTGCAACAGAAATAAAACCCAGTACACAGAAATAACATGCATTAAAAACTAAACACATAACACAGTATGTATTGTGGAGAAAACCCTTTTGGGTAAAAAAATCTGCCAAGAAAAAAGGCTCCAAGTTGTATTATATTCAATTATGAGATTACAACACATGCACTTCCTCTCCTTCAATCTTCAATCCAGTGACCCCTGTTACTTCAACTCTAATAAAAATGTAGTACAAATATCCTCGTAAAAGGGGGTTGCCTTCTAGGGAAAGAAAACTGACATAATATCAAGTATTAGATCTGTGACCTAATGATGAATGGTCCATATATAAACATCCATGCGAACCCCCTGTGACCCCCCATTACGGATAAATTAGCGTCAAGGACTGGATATAAACATGTAGTTGAAACA